>CM038047.1:87383522-88734772 GCA_021397845.1 Areca catechu | reverse complement strand
CCCTAGCCTCCGCCCCGCCGGCCCTAGATCTGGGCCGCCCGACCCCTCATCGCCCCCGCCGGACCATCGTTGATGCTTGCCGGACCCTGCCCTCACCGAAAAAGCCACCTCGCCGCCCATGCTCGTGGAAGACGAACGGATGCAGGAAGCCCAACGGCCACCACGGTCGACGCCGTCACCTGCCACTGGTCGCCCGCCCATCGCTCGCCGGCTCACGCCCGACCACCGGAGGGCCCTCGCTGGCATCCTTGGGCCCCACACCCGTGGGAAGCCCAAGCGGCATGGCTGTGCATGCCGTGCCGCCCCTGCACCGTCGCCTATCGCCGATCCATCACCCGCTTGGTCGTCGGAGGCCACATCGGCACCCAGGAGGTCTCCCACGGCCATGGGAGACCAAACGGCATGCCCAGCATGTCGTGACATTCCCTTGTGCCGCCTCGCCTGTAGCCCGCTGCCAGCCATCTGCCGCTCGCTGTCCGTCGGCCCCGTCCGATGCCCGCTTCCTGGTCGTCCACTGGTGCCTCGCCGGAGTTGGTTCCCTTCCTGTCCATGGCTGTGAGTTTGAGTTTGCACGGATTTTAGAGCATTCTAGTTTTCAAAGCAGCACGCTTTTCAGTGCAGATCATCAAGTCGACATGCTTCTGAGAGCATATCAACACCACTTTTGATGCAACATGAATTTTGATGTAATTTATTTTCCTTTTTTAGTTTTTTTAGAGGCTAAGAAATTGAGGGTTTTGGTTTTTCTATATAAAGCCCCCCTCTCCCCTTGTAATAATAATGATTTGATATAAATTTTTGGGTTTTCAATTGGTTTTGGTTCTGGGTTGAGGCCCGTTTGCCTTCGTTCCCTGCTGTGTGCATTATGGGTTCGATGAGGGGTGTGAGGCGTTCCCTACTGTGTACATTATGGATTCGATGAGCACCCTATTTATCCCCTATCTCGTCTTCTTTATCTCCTCGTGTCCTTTGAGAGTCATCCTAGCGCATCTATGTGAGAGCCCTGCTATGTGCATTATGGATTCGATGAGAGATCAGGATAGCTGGTGCTGTGATCCCCTGGGAGGGTAGTTGTGTGCTTTGATCCCTCGAGAGGGTAGCTTTATGCTTTGACCCCTGACTTTCTGTGTGCGTCTCCCCGTCAGAGTGAGCCTAGGGCCATGAGTTCCAGTCCCCAGTCCCCCATCTCCATCTTTCCTTCGCCACCTCTACCAAGAAAATTGAAAACAAAAGAGATTAGCTGTTTTAGGGTTTTAGTTTGAGTTGCCCTAGTCTGGGTGGCTTCTTAGCCCTCCCACGGTCCTAGTTTGTTAGGTGTCTTTCCCTTTTCCAAATCATACAGGTTACATCGATTCTCGTCCCGCATCAAGGGTGGGTACATGGTGAAGAGTGGCTTGCCCACCGACATCATCTGCTAGTAGTGGAGGGCTTCTAGATAGCCATCCACGTCATGAAGCATTTGGTCCATCTTGTCCCATTATCGGGTGCCTCTTTTCGAAAGATGGTATAACGGTCCCTCCATCAAGGAATCCTGCGAAGAAGAAAAAAATAAAGAAAGTTAACTAGGAGACTCACATTCATAATTCTTACCTTGATGATCCATTCGGTGATGGGAGTGGCATGCATGATGTACCCCCTAGGGTCTTGATGATTGTGATGGGCAACGATGAGAATCCTGCTCTGGGTTATCAGCTGGCTGGGAGGCTATCAGGGGTTCTTCTACTCCAATGGGGTGAAGTAAACTGTCCTACTCCGTCACCCACACTGAAGGAGAGACATCCGATACTGGGTGCCTATTCAGCATCGGGGTTGGTTGAGTTGGAGACTTCTGCAAGCCTTGCACTATGGTGGTCAATGATTAAACTTGGAGTAGGAGTTGGTGAAACTGTTTGATCATGACAAGAGGGATGACCGCAAGGTTGTCGATCATCTGGTCTAGGAGGACTTTAGTGTCCACCGAGATTGCTCTTTCCTTTAGGGGAGGAGGAATGATAGATATTGCCACTACCTTCCACTTGACCATGACTTCACAAGAAGAAAAGAAGGCTACTAATCCCTCTTAATAATTGTTGGGACAATGGCCCTTTCTCTAGTGCCAATTTGTTGCAATACTACCAGAGATGTGTTCATATGGTGGATGTGGCTGCAACATCAGATGGCTTTGGATTTCCCTCATGGGTGCGTAGGCATTCCAAAACTTGCAAAAACAACCAAGACATGAAAGTACACTATAATTGGGAGGTTCTCTGATGGTGGACCCTCTGATGTCTAAGTCAGTCTCCCATGATAGCAAATAGAAGAGAAGAGTTTGTGGCATATAGATGGATGGAGTAGTAGTGGATGATGGTGTGTGGATGAAGCAAAGAGAGGCATAGTAGTGGGGATGATAGATGGATGAGGAGAGTGCATGCATGGCTAGATAGGATGCAAGCGAGGCTCAAGAGGACGAGGGTGAGGCATTAAGAAGGGCTCACGAGAGTGTTGGGGAAGCTATGCATTCCTACCTAGGCTCCTCTCAACTTCTTCTCCCTACTTCACCTTATTGAGGCTCTCAGTCATCGAGCCTTCATGAAGACTTTGACTGAGGACTTAAGAGGCTTGAAGAGAGCTTTTTGAGACTATTCCAAGGCTTACTTGATGGGAATTCTCCCAGGGTGCCGGGAATTTTGCAGCATGCAGAAGTGAATTTCAAAACAACAATTCAAAGCATGAAACCCTAATTGGCTAGAAAACCCTAATTCCTATGAATCCCTTATGCAATACCAATTAATGAAACATAAATGGAGTCAGAAAAACAAACCTGGATCGCTGAAATCCAATCCTTTCCATGAGGCTCACAAGTGCAAGCCGTCCAACGGTGATCCACACAGGAATCAAACCTAGAAACCTCTCCCTTATAGGTTGCTTGATCAATTGGGACTCTTCCGATGGACATTTTTCCTTCGGCAGCCTCTCCTTCCTTGCTTAGACCTTCACCCTCTAGTAGAGCACTCTAAGCTCTCTCCAAAATCTCTTTTCTCTCTTTCTATCACTTCCTAATTCTCTTCCTAAACCCTTGTCTTAAAATGGCAGACTTGTCTTAAAGGAAGATCTATGTCCTACCAAGGGAAGGAAGAGAAAAGATGGATAGATGTAAGAGTGTAAGAAAGAAACCAAAATATGATCTCATCGGAACCTACTACCAAATGAGCAGCACAACAAGAGGAAGTCTGCCCAGCCACCATTACGTGGCAACCAATCCCCAACATTTCAATGCCCTAGTCCAGCAAGTCCATAGTTGCTAGATGTGCCATAGGAGCCTCAAAAGGCACTAGTAACCAGCTTCTTTAGCGATTCTCTCCTAACACAGTTGCTAGATGTGCCATAAGAGCCTCGAGCAGGCCACTAGCATTCGCACCAGCATGGTCGTGTAGATCAATGATCTTCATTTCCCTATCAAGGTCCAAGGAGAGGAGGTTATCACTACTATTCCCTGGAGTCTTTTGAATGAGAGTCAACTCTAGGGTACTCTCCTTGCTTAGGCTATTCCCAGCATGTGATAACCTCAAGTGGAAGGTCTAGGAGATAGTGTAGAAGCTTGTCAAAGTTTAGGTTAAGGCTTGATAGCATAATGATATCCTTGGCTTCAATCTATCACCTCCCTTCACTTGAAGGATTCTGAATGAATCAATCCCTAGGTCATTCAAAATGCCACTAGTCGAGTTGTATGATTACTTGACCAACCTTCTCAAACACCTAGAGGGCTTTAGAGCCATCATGATGCTCCACGGAGCCTCAAATACCCTACTCTTCCTTGTCTTCCTTGCCACCTTTAGGAAAGTAGTGAGCATTTGGTTCTTTAGCCTCTAGCTAGCATCCATCTACTCATTCATGCTGCTTGGAAGACTCTTCATGACTTACTTTGGTAATAACCAACCTTAACTGATAGCCCCTTTTGACCCAACAAAGAGAGGGGGAGTTGCTTTGAGATTATGTGGCATGATTCAACAATACCTTGCTTGAAGTCTGAGACTTCAACTAGTTTATCACAATGTTGGCACACAAAGGGGGTTAAGTAATCGCCTGATTTTCGCCCTTAACAAGAACTTCTTGAAGGACTATGTTGACCTCTTTGCCTAAGCTCAAAAATATGCACATGCCAAGGATAGCCAAGTCCTATGCTGATAGGAATAAGTGAGAAAGAATGGTGGGAACAAGTGATGCTCGCGAGAAGATCTACGAAGCTATGTAAAGGAGAGTCCTCCCAACCCCAGAAGAATCCAAGGCTAAAGAGTCCACCTCGCCACTTTAACAATTATACCCCACTATCTACTCCCTAAGTCTAAATGCTGATGGAGATTGAGGGCCAAGGATACCTATGTAAGCCCCAACCAATAAAATCTCCCATGACAAGGAGGGACAAGTGGAAGTATTGCTGCTTCCACCAGGATCATGGCCAAGACACTAAGAGTTTCCAGCAACTAAAGGACAAAATTGAGGCCTTTTTTTGTTAAGGTTATCTTAGCAAATATGTCCAAGACCAAAGAGGTTGTCTAGAAAATGAGCCACCATAGACACATCCTAATAAGAAGAATGACCATGGCAACCAACCAATGGCTAGAATTATCAACACAATCTTGAGCTACACTAGTAATAAGGGAAAAAGACTAAGAGCTTATGCAAATAAAAATCTAGATGGGACTCCTATTCCTCAGACAAGGAATGTCGAGAATTCGAGAATGTACTACTGGTAAGTTTTACATTTAAAACATTTAATGAAGATCTCGATCTCTTTAAGAATTATGTAGGCCTCGATTAATAAAATTGATTAAGCATGGCTGGAGCCCACTTGATAAAACAACATCAGCCAAATGCTATGGAAGTATAGACTATTGATTAGAATTTGACTAGAGATATCCAAGCTTCAACATGGACCCCCTTGACTAGGTTGGTCAGAAGTAACACCTCTTGAAAAATATCCTGGTTCAAAAATCAGGACCTACAAAAGCTCAAATTTAAGCCTACTAGGAAACAACCTGATTTGAATTAGGTCCTCCTTAAAATGCTTTGACTCAACTATTGCTACATCAAATGACTTCAGATTAAGGACTTTTCAATAATGAGGAGACACCCCAACCTAACCTAGGACTTCCTCAAAACTATCTACCTCAAACAACTTTGATTGAAAACTGATCTCTATGTCAAACAACTTCGTGTTGGGTCTCATGTGGTGCTTCCAAGGCTCAGGGGACCAAGGCTAATGCTGATGAAATTTCTAGGGCTATTTTGGGCCCTAGAATGAAAGGCTGTTAGCCTTTCGGGTCTTGAGGTTCAGGGGACTTGGGCCTCAAGGGGCCAACTTATATTGGGCTAGTTTTGAGTCTTAGGTATGTATAATTGGGCTGAGTCAAGGGTGTACTTGGGCTTGAAAAACTCAATTATGCATTAAGTTGGTGTATAGGAGTTTTAGGGTTAGGTCATGGTGACCTAGTATATATATACTTTGTATATGAGGCTGATTGGAGCCGTCATAGTGCAATAACCTTTTCTCCCTGATATCCATTTTTTTTCTCTCTCTCTTCCTCTCTAGTTTCCACTCTCTATCAGGATAATATTAGCATCCAAGCTACCTTACCCTAGGAAGGAAAAAATTCCTTAGCACCTAGGGACTCCTAGTCGAAGTAGGAATCCCTAACACAAGGGATTCTTGTGCCGTCCACTTGCAAATCCTATTCCCATCAAATGTGATGATCTTAGACCTTTTCATGGTTGGTTCTAGGTCCTATTTAGTGGGGGATTAGATCTAGAAGAGGTTTGGTTAGATTGGTGGGCATTGGAAGAAGATTGTCATGGTTTCCTAGTCCAAGTAGAAAACCTAGCACCTATCATCTTTAGAGTCATCCCTCTCTCTACCCACAAAGAGATCGACCAACAGCTTTAGAGGGTTGAGTCCTCACTGGTTGGAAGTCCCAAGAGAGGTGGTTTCACATCCATATCAAATCTAGAATGTTCGGGGCACTTTGAACAAGTTAGGAGATTTCTGCACAAGAAGGCTGAATCCCTGCCTGGTGATTGCTTCAATCCACTGTTGCTACCACTTCTAATATAATGTTTTGATGTTAGTTTCTAGTAGAAGGTTGTCCACACACCTGCGAACATGCTCCAACAAGTGGTATTAAAGCCTGAGTTGCGTGGAGTTCATGGGAGACACTGGAAGTTGCAGATCTTCAAGTGCTAAAATTTTAACAAGGTTCCTATCAAGGTATTTCTCAAATCCCTTGGTTTATTTGTTGTGTGTATGGCTTGGATCCATCCATGGGTAGCAGCACGAAGGTTGATTTAAAAAAAGTTTGATGGGAAAGGGAATTTTTCTATGTGGAAAGTCCTTGTGGAAGATCTCTTGGTTTAGTTGGATTTGGATCAAGCATTGGAGGAAAAGCCTGATGGGTTGATGGAAAAGCAATGGTATCCTTGAAGAAGAAGGCCTGTGCCATGATTAGAGGGTGTTTGATGGATGCAGCTCTCTACTCAGTGATAGAGGAGAAGACCTCGAAGGTTTCAAGTCAAAGTTGCACAGTCTCTACATGGGGAAGAACATGTGCAACAAATTGATTTGAAGAAGAGGCTCTACAGTCTTTAGATGTAGGAGGGCGGAAATGTAGTAGATCACATTCAAAAGTTTGACCAGATGTGCAATGAGTTGCTGAATATTGGGGTGAAGTTAGAGGAGGAAGACAAATCATTGCTTTCGCTTTGCTCGTTGCCCCTTCCTTTGGTTCATTGGTTACTATACTACTCTACGGTAAGGAGATATGGGAGAGAGATCTGGTGCTGCGATCTAATGAGCAAAGGAAGAAGTTGACCAAGGAAGGTGTTCCCCAGGAGGGTTTTGCCATGGAAGAGAGATCTGGAAGAGGAAGGGAAAGATCCAAGCAGAGAGGGTGTTCAAAGTCCTGGAGGAGGAACAGGAGCAGGGATGAAGCAAAGTACTACAAGTGCAAAGAGATTGGGCACTTTAAATGGGATTGCCCACAATGGAAGAACCAGCAGGGAGACAAAAGAGGATCTGATTCCTTGAGCATGGTGGTTGATAAAGAGGTGGAGGATGACCTCTTGGTTGTATCAGATGGTCACAGGCGTCACATAGATATATGGACTCTTGACTCTACTTGTTCACATCACTACACATTGAATCGATCTTGGTTTATGACCTATACCAAGATTGATGAGGGTAGCGTGACCTTGGAGATAATCACTCATGCAAGGTCGCTAGTATTAGAAGTGTTCGAGTGAAGATGTTCGATGGGATTGTGAGGACTCTTACAAATGTAAAGCATGTTCCCAAACTAAAGAAAAATCTAGTGTCACTTGGCTACCTGGAGTGGAGCAGTTTCAGCTTTAACAGTCGAGCCAGGAGTGAAGTTTTAAATATCTCAAATGGAGCTATGATACTGATGAGAGGAAGGAAGTTGGATAATATCCTCTATAGCATGGAGGGGTCATTGTGATTGAGGAGACTGATATAGCAGCAACAGCACAAGAGTAGTAGGGGATTTTTCGATTATGGCACTACTGCTTAGGCCACATGAAAGATCATGGGATGAAGGAGCTGACCAAACATGGATTGATTCTAGATCTAGATGGAGGAGTTTCAGAGATGTGTGAGCCATGTTAGATGAGAAAATAGAAGAGAGTTCAGTTTGTTAGTAGTTCATCCCACAGTGTAGCCCCATTGGAACTGGATCATATTGATATATGGGGACCAGCTCTAATTTTAGCCAAAAATGGAGTGAGATATTTCTTGACCTTGATAAATATTTTTCCAAGAAGGTTTGGGTCTATTTTATGAATAAAAAATTAGAAGTCTTGTCAAGATCCAAGGTGTGGAAAGCTGAAGTGGAGAAGGAGCAGAATAGAAGTGTGAAGTGTCTGCGGTCAAACAATGGTAGAGAGTACACTGCAAGGAGTTCAAATTTTTTTTGTGAGGAGTGTGGTATCAAAAGACACTTCTTGGCTAGAGAAACTTCTCAGAAAAATGGGGTGGCCAAACGAATGAACAGGACCCTTATGGAAAAGGCAAGGTGCATGAGGCTATAGGCAGGGCTTCCTAAGGCATTATGGGTTGACACAATTGACGCAACTTGTTATTTGGAAAATCAATCATTTCACACTAAGTTAGATGGTGGAATTCCAAAGGAGAGATGGTTTGGAAGGAAGACTGAGCTAAGCCATCTATGGGTGTTTGCATGGGTGCAAGTCATTTGTGCATGTAGGTGCTGTGAGCAGAGTAAATTGGATGCCAGATCTCTGAAGATGGTATTCTTGGGATATCTGCGAGGAGTTAAGGGATACCGACTATGGGATCCCTTGGAGATGAAGGTCATCATCAGTAGATATGTGACCTTTGAAGAAAATTCAGTTCGCCAAAGGTCAGGTGGCATGGAGGAGCAACTGGGCAGCAAGCGGTCCAGCAGGGTAGCACTGGACAACTCATATCATTTTCTATTTTGCCACTTTCAAGTGCATCTAGAGGACTTGATATTCAGGTGAAGCACTCCCAAAGGACTCCTCCACTTGTGGAGAGAGCTTGGATAGATGATGGAAGCCAGGAGTGTTGACCCCTGGAATGATTTTGATGATAACAAAATATTGGAGCATGTATTTGTTACTAACACTTTTGAATGTTTGAGAAGTTTTTGTAGGACATTTCAAAAGAACAATAATTCTACCTACATTTCAGTAATCTTTATAGTATATCAATATAATCATGAAAAAATGTTCAAATATTGAAAAGTCCTAAATAACTTAAGTGTAAAGTCTTGCAAAAAGGGCAATTATATATTATTTTACTTAGATTAGGACTGGAAGAAGTTTGATAGTATTTGGAAGCTGTTCGAAGAAGTTTAGACACTTTTGGACTTAAGTCACTCGAGCCGACTCAAGAAGCAAAGCCGACTCAATGTTCTAGCACAGTACACACATTTCTGATACTTTGTCAACCGAGCCGACTCGGAGAGGTTAGAGCCGACTCGATCAAAGTACCAAAATTATAATTTTGAGGAACCAGACAACCGAGCTGACTCATGTGCAATCGAGCTGACTCTTCTAGAGTGTGCAAAATCTCAGTTCTGAAAAATTAGTCAAGCAAGCCGACTCGACCAGAGTACAGTTTCAACGTGTCTGAGAATCCGAGCTGACTCCACCCAATAAAGTCGACTCAAATCCTAGTTTCTGGTGAGTAATGGCTAGTTCTAGAATTCAAGAGAGCATTCAAGAAGAGCATTCAAGGAAGAACTCAAGTCTACACCTACTTCCCATATGCTACTTGAGTCATTTATTGAAGAAGTTTGGAAGCCTTGAAGAGCATTAAAGGAGCAATCAAGAAGGCTTCTCAAAGAGCATCAACTGCAACCATCCAATAAAGTTTGGTTTGTCATTAGTGTTGCTCTATTTTTAACTCTTTTGTTGAGTTGTTCCAAGTACAATAGGGGCTATATCTTGGGGACTGTTTAATATTTTTGGTGAGCCTTTGAAAACCAAGTTTGAGTTGTTAGTGAGCCTAGGAAAACTAACATTGTATTGGGTTCTTGGTGATCCCGGTGTAAAACCAAGATTATATTTTGGTTTGTAAGCTCAGTGTAAAACAAACTGGCTATATTTTGTGGTCAATATAGTAGAAATCCCAAGTGGTATCTTGGGTAGTGGATGTAGGAGCCGAGTTACTCCGAACCACTATAAATTGCTGGTGTTTGTGCTTGTGCTGATTATATTTCTTACTTGCTTTCGCATGTCACACTTAAATCACATCACTCACTATGCTAAGTTTCTAAAAGAGCATATACTTGTAAAAAAGTTTTAAAAAATCCAATTCACCCCCCCTCTTGGGTTGGCCAACTAGGCAACAATTGGTATCAGAACAGTGTCTCTGTAATTTATTTTTCTAAAGAAAAGATCTATGGTGAACCCTATGAGTACCTCTTTGGCCGAAGGCCAATCTACAAATAGATCTCCACTTTTCACAGGCACAAATTATACCCACTAGAAAGCATGAATGAAAATTTACATTTAAGCAGTAGATTTTCAGTTATGAAAAACTATTCTAAAAAGACCTCACACACCCACAAAGAAGGTTGATGGCATAGACATCCCAAAACTTGAAGAGGAATGGGATGAACATGACATGAAGATGGGTGAATTAAATGCCAAAGTCATGAATCTTTTATACTATGCTTTGGATGCTAATTAGTTTAACCGAATTTTTACTTGCATGTCTGCAAAAAAAAATTGGGATAAACTTGAAGTAACTCATGAAAGAACCTCTCAAGTGAAAACTTCCAAGATTAATATTCTTGTACAGACTTATGGATTATTTAAGATGGAGCCTAATGAAACTATATCTGCCATGTTCTCAAGATTTATAGATATTATTAATGGTTTAAAGGGTCTTGACAAGACATATTCAAATGCAGACCTTATGCAGAAATTTTAAGATCTCTATAGATAAATGGGATTCGAAGGTCACTACGATTCAAGAGGCCAAGAATCTCAATACACTCCCATTGGATGTGCTATTGGGTTCCTTGATCACTCACGATCTTACAATGCAATACCGCAGTGAGGATGATATCAAGAAGAAAAAGTCAATAGCCTTCAAAGCCGCAGCTGAATTCAAGAAACAAGAAAAAGAAATAGAAGAAGAAAGCCCTTCCTCAAATAAAGATGAACTTGAAGATGATGATATTGCCCTAGTCATGAGGAGATTCAAGAAATTTATGGACAGGAAAAAGGCAAGATAATGGACAAAAAACTATAGAAAGGGAGAACACAACAAAGAAAAAGAAAAAGATAAAGAGCAACAGCCTATCTATAACGAGTGCAAGAAACCAGGGCACTTTCGATCAGATTTCCCTACATTAAAGAAAAGATTCAGAAAGAAGAAGAAGAAAGCGATGGTTGTAGCTTGGAGCAATAGCGAGGAGCCCACATCAAATGATGAGGAAGAGACTTGCAAAACTATGAACATATGTTTAATGGATCTCGAAGATGAGGTAATGTCTCCCAAATCTAATGATGAATTTATATATGAAGAATTAAATATTGTATTTTATGAACTTTTGTCTGAATACAAAAAGGCAGGTTTAAAAATTAAGACTTTGGAAAATAATTGTGATGCTTTGATAAAAGAGAAGAGTGAAGTTTTAGAAAAGAATAATATTTTGCAAAAAGAACATAAGAGTATTTCTGAAAAATATAATGTTATCAAGAGGAAAAGAATGAATATCATGAAAAGAACAAGGCTTTACATGAAGAAAATACATGTTTGCAAAAAGATGTTGAAAAACTCAAGCCCTTAGTTGAAAAAATAACTTTGAGTTCAAATAAGCTTGAGCTAATTTTGAAAAATCAAAGAGAAACAAACAATAGAGCTGAAATTAGTTATAATTCAGTGCATACAAATAATATTTCAACTACTATGTTCTCAGCTTCAAAATCTTATGTACCAAAGTTTTCAGCTCCGAAATCTTTTGCAACAATGTTTTCTACATCTAAATCTTTTCAAAAACCAAATATAATATGTTATTCTTGTAATGAGGTTGATCATAAAGCTTTTAAGCACAATTTAAGAAAGAATCTTAAAAGTAAAGTGAAAAAGATTTGGGTTCTCAAAAGAACCACTCCTACTAACCTGCAAGGATCCAAGAAAGCTTGGGTACCTAAAAGAACTACTTGATTGTCTTGCAGGAATGTCCTGCAGCCAAGAATTCAAAGAAAAGATGGTATCTGGATAGCAGCTGTTCAAGACATATGATGAGTGTGATGCAGAACAAAAAAGAAGAGATGATGCGATGCGGAAATAAATTAAGATTAATTCTCTTTTTTTTTTTATATATATTTTCAGAAATTGGCTTTGACTCAAAGGAAAGCTAAACTAAATTGAAAGAAACTAGGTAATAACTGAAAGCACAATTTAAAAGAAACTAGGTTATCAGAGTGGTTCAGAAGTAACGGATCGCTGGGGGTTGAGAAACTCCCAGACCTAAGGTTTCGCTCTGAACTTTCAACAGGACAGAAATAAAGAGAAGAGATGGGTTACCAACCAGACAGTGATCTTCACAAAGTTTGGTGGAAGAACTCTCTCGAGCAGATTATTGGATCCTCGGATTCGGATACCTTCGCAATGGATGCTCCAATACTGGTCCTGTGGCTGAGTCGGCTTTTCCTGGACTCAAGATCTGGGAAAGAAGAAGAACAAGTGATGGAATCAGATACTCAAGGAAGGATTTACCAGATTGAAGAACTTGAAAGCTGATGTTGCTGAAATCCGGATTCTCTTGGAGGTTGATCTGGCTCCCTCTGGAATTTGTTCTGAAGCTGAAGTATCCGGACTGGACCCGGATGCTGGTGGTCGGCCTTGATTTGGAGAGAGTGGCCGTGAGAGGTGGGATAGGCTAGGGTTTGGTGGATTGAAGTGGATGATGGGCGGCTAGGGTTTTGGAGTTAAAGTGGCTAACCTAGGGTTTAGGGGTTGGAGATCTCACACCTCCTCAAGGTTCCTGGGGAACCCGGATTTTACTCCCTCATGGAGCTCAACACCAGGATGCAAGTGCGGAAGAGAGAAAACGCAGAGTTTGCTCACACAATAATTGGATTCATTCATCAGATTACTTTCAAATTTACAAGAAGGGTTTAATTTATAGGACTTTACATGAGAGTAGGGTTTTACATCTTTCCATGTGGGACTAAGGGAGGGGATCTTCAAATTAGGCTTGTAGGATCAATCCATACACATATGGCTGGCCAAAGGTTCCAAAAAAATTGATTGGAGGTTTTAAAAGGAAGGTAAGTGGCGCCTCCTAGCCTTGTTCTTCAAGAGAGAATTTCATTCCTTCCATGGCTCAACTCTTTTGGACTCCTCCTTTTCTTTCTCCCTAAGTTATGGTTCTTCCCATCTTTGCTTTGGGCGTTTTTGGGATGGAATGGGCGCCCCCTTGAAGTACTCTCCAAGAAGAGTTTCTTTCTTTTCATAGCTTGGCTCTTATGGAAAATTGTGGGCCGCCCACTTGAATTGTGGATCCCAGATTGCTTTCTCCTCAAATGGCGCATGAGAGAAGGGACCTGCTACCTTGTGGTGTGGGGACCAGAGCATACTGGATGGAGATGTGGCACCCCCTGGACTCAGGCGTGTGGCTGGGAGTGTGGCGCCCACTTGCTTGGCCTTGGGAGAAAATGTGTCACCCAGGTTGAAGTCCTAGACCACTACTAAGTCAACATGACTCAACAAAAATAAATTGCAGGGAATACAGACTCAAGCTAAAATTGAGTTGATCAAGTCAACCCTTATTACAAACCAGAAAACCCTAATTCTTCGGGCAAGGTCAATCAAAGATCCAGATGGAGCTCTGAAGTCTTCTTCTAAGTCTGGTGCCCGCACCAATTCTCCCGTGGTGGGAGGAACTCGACCCTGTCGAGTATGGATCAAGTTGGCTCTGGTATCTCTCCAAGAGGTCTGGGTCCAATTCTTGTAATTCTTCTCGGGAGATCCAAGAGTCATCAGAATCTGACCTTCCTTGCCAGCGGACCAGGTATCTTTGGTATCATCGATTACGAGTAGAGATAACCTGATCATCCAGGATCTTTTCAATCTGCTCCTTCCTCACAGGCCAGTTTGTTGGTGGACACACAGGGTTGGGTTCACTCTCAAGAGCAGGATTAGGTTCAAAAGGCTCAATGGGAATCACAGCTGGCTCTTTATACTCTACTAGGTCTATAATGTTGAAAGTGGAGCTAATGCCTAGTTCTGGAGGTAACTCGAGCACATAGGCATTGGATCCTACTCTCTTCACCACTCTAAATGGTCCAGCTCCTCTAGCATGTAACTTTCTAACGGTTCCAGGAGGAAACCGTTCAGGCCTTAACCTAATCATTACATAGTCTCCCTCATCAAAAGTTTTGACTCGCCTTTGAGAATCAGCCAACTTCTTATAAGTTTCATTACTTAAATTTATTTTGGCATGAATTTCTTTATGCAAGTATTTTATATGCTGTGCAAAAACTTCGGCAGACTCGGAGACTCGTGTGTGGATAGGTAAAGGAGCTAGGTCAAGAGGTGTGTGAGGTTTGTAACCATGCATAATTTCAAATGGACTCTTACCCGTAGACCTATTGACCGAGTCATTGTATGCAAATTCAGCTCTAGGTAAGTACAAATCCCAGTTCCTAATGTTTTCACCAACAAGACACCTTAACAAATTGCCTAAACTACGGTTCACTACTTTGGTTTGGCCATCAGTCTGGGGGTGATAGGCAGTTGAAAACTTAAGTTTTGTCCCTAACTTATGCTAAAGGGTTTTCCAGAAATAGCTGGTGAACCGGACATCCCTATCGGAAACAATTGTCTTAGGTAGGCCATGGAGTCGAACTATCTCATTAAAGAATAGGGTGGCTACCTTAGACGTATCAAATGTTTGGGAACAAGGCAAGAAATGGGCCATCTTGGAAAATCGGTCGACTACAACACAGATAGAGTCATGCCTCCTCTGGGTCTTAGGCAAACCTAACACAAAGTCCATGCTCACATCTTGCCAAGGACGATCTGGGACAGGGAGTGGGGTATAAAGGCCAGTGTTCTATTTTCGCTGTTTGGCAACAGCACAGGTTCGACACCTAGCCACAATGTGTGCTACATCTCTTTTTAAGCTAGGCCAGAAAAAGTGGTCTTCAATAGCCAGGGTGGTCTTGTCTTTTCCGAAATGGCCAGCTAAACCTCCAGCATGAATTTTCCAAATCAAAAATTCCCTAAGAGAAGTTCTAGGGATGCAAAGCCTATTCTTAAAGAACAGAAAGCCATCTAAAAGGGTATAATCCTTATGATTACTAGATGGTCCTTGAGTTAGATCCTGGTACACAGTCTTAAAATCTGGACACGACTCATATTCCTCTTTGATTTGCTCAAACCCTATGACTTCAGCCCTAACATAATTCAACAACAAAGATCGATGACTAAGGGCATCAGCTACCTTATTTTCAGACCCAGCCTTATGCTTTAAAACAAAAGTATAGGACTGGATATACTCTACCCACTTAGCATGCCTAGGGTTAAGCTTCTTCTGGAAACTCAAGAATCTAAGAGCCTCATGGTCCGAAAACAGCACAAATTCTTGCGGTAGCAAATAATGTCTCCAGTAATGCAAAGCTTGCACTACCGCATAAAATTCCTTATCATAGGTAGAATACCTAAGCTTAGCATCATTAAGTTTTTCACTAAAGAATGCTACGGGATGGTTCTCTTGGCTTAGGACTCCACCTATACCTACTCCTAAAGCATCACAGGCAACCTCAAATACCTTTGAAAAGTCGGGTAACCTCAAAACGGGTGCCTGGGTCATCCTATCCTTAAGATCTAGGAAGCTTTTATGGGTTGCTTTAGTCCACTGGAATTCTCCCTTCCTAATACAGTCTGTGATAGGAGCAACTACAGTACTAAATCCCTTGATGAATCGCCTATAGAAGGTAGCCAAGCCATGGAAACTTCTGTCTTCATGCACACTGGTCGGCTCTGGCCATTCTACTATGGACCTAATCTTTTCTGGATCGGCAGCCACGCCGTCAGGGGTTACTACAAAACCAAGGAAGATAACTTTATTGGTCAAGAATTAACACTTTTTGAGATTACCGTAGAGACTATCATTCCTCAAAACTTGGCAGACTTGTCTAAGGTGGCCTAGGTGATCTGCAGGGGTCTTACTATAGATCAGGATGTCATCAAAATAGACCACTACAAACTTCCCTATGAAAGCTCTAAGTACCTGGGTCATAATCCTCATGAAAGTACTAGGGGCATTGGACAACCCAAAAGGCATAACAACCCATTCATAGAGACCATCCTTAGTTTTGAAAGCGGTTTTCCACTCATCCCCTGGTCTAATCCTAACCTGATGATAGCCGCTCTTGAGATCAATTTTAGAAAAAATCATTGCACCGGCCATCATATCTAGCATGTCATCTAGTCTAGGGATGGGGAACCTATACTTGATTATGATTTTGTTGATGGCACGACTATCAACACACATCCTCCACGTGCCATCCCTCTTTGGGGTCAGAAGTGTAGGGACTGCACAAGGGCTAAGACTCTCTCTAATGAACCTCTTCCTCAACAATTCTCCAACCTGCTTTTGCAGTTCCTGATGCTCAGATGGATTCATCCTATAATGGGGCAAGTTGGGTAAAGTAGCTCCTGGGACTAAATCTATGGAATGCTGGATATCCCTAAGAGGTGGAAGGTGGTCTGGCAGATCCTCGGGAAAAACATCCTCAAATTCTTCTAACAAAGGTTTAACTTCCTGAGGAGGCTCTGAGGGTGTAGGAGTCCTAAGTTCCTTAGCAGTCAACATCCAAATAGGTGAACCACTATGAATTTCTTGTTCTAGATCCTTAGCACTAATTAGGTTCACTCCAGTCTTCATTTCTCTGACCTTATTGGTTCCTTTAGCTACCTTGTCCTTAGGAGGGACTGAATGGATTGTGATTTTCTTTCCATTAAAACTAAAGACACAGGTGTTGGATTTTCCTAAGAGGGTGGCATTATGATCATATAACCAAGGTCTTCCAAGAATTATACTGCTCACCCCCATGGGCAAGACGTCACACCAAATCTTCTCTTGATAGGATTGCATTTGGATTTGGACCTGACATCTAGACTGGATGGGTATAGAGGTAGAGTCTACCCAAGAAACCTTATAGGGGTTGGGGTGGGGGACTGGGGCTAAGCCTAACATTTTGACAGTGCTAGCAAAAATGGCATTCACATAGCTCCCACTATCTATGATGATTTTACATACCTTATCCCCTAGTTTAAGGAAAGTCTGTAGGATGTTAGTCCTACGCCAATCTTCCTGAACTCTATTCTGGGACAGGATGCATCTCACAACCCCTAATTGGTCAGACTCTGTGGATTCCTCCTCTCCTTCATACTCATCGACCAAATTCATTCTGGCCTCATAAACTTCTTCTTCAAACTCTTCATTGGGTCCAGAATTCTCTCCTTCTCCTTCTTCTATGTACAGGGATCTACGATGGCACTGACTAGAAACATGACCTACCTTATGGCACTTAAAACAAGCTATGGCTATGCACTGGTTGGAGATATGACCGGGCTTCTGGCACTTAAAATAGATGATACTAGGGGCTCTCTGGGTGTCAGGTGCCTTTCCTTTGTCCATGGGCCTAGGGGTGGGAATACCCTGATTAGGCTTGCTAGGGGTAACTTGGCTAGGTCCATTTCTTGGGATTGGGGCACTAATCCTAGAAGGCATGGGTCCTCTTTGAAACTTCTCAGTGTTCAGTGCAATCTGATAGGCTTCGTCTAGGTTAGTAACCTCTCTCAGAAACAGCTCCCTCTTTATATCTTCCCTAAGTCCAGCTCTAAACCTAGACAAAGTGACCTCACGGGCTTCACTCACATCACATCTCATCAGGTACTCATCAAAGGTGGTTATGTAGTCTGATACAGATCGGTTCCCTTGCTTCAAAGTCTGCCATTGGTCTAACAGATTCTGCTGGTATGAAATGGGTAGATACTTATCTCTAAGCTTCTCTTTCATACCCTGCCAAGTGGTTATGGGCTCTACATTTCATCTTCTTGTGGTTAGCTCAATGTTCCTCCAGTATAACCTAGCTTGACGTACTAACTTCATCTTAGCAAACTTGAACTTCCTTTCCTCAGACATGGCATACCACTCAAAGTACTGGTCCATCTCACCCTCCCAATCAGAATACACCTTAGGGTTTAAGCTACCATCAAAAGTGGGTGCATCTAATTTGATGTTCCAAATGAACCTATCATCTCTATCTTCAGGTTCTGGGTCAGGCCTCCTATGATTAGGTTCAGGATCTCTATATAAAGGTCTTCTAGGCTCTTTGTGTGGGTGAGGTTGAGGCACATTAAAATCTGGGTCAGGAGTCTAATTCTGATGCCTAGGTTCCTCAAGTACTTGGACTCGATCCCTAAGCTGGGCAAAATTCTCATGGACTTGTTCTTTAAACTGGGCAACAGTGGCAGTCACATCCTGACTCAATTTGTTCATACTCTTAGTAAGTGCTCTAACCATGGCCTCTAAATCAGGTTGGGTTTGACCAGGTTGGTAGGGTACTCCATTCCGGGTAGACATGATGATGCAAGCAAACACACAAAATGAGACTCAACTGAACGACTATGGGCTAACTAGACCTAGAGCCCAAACTAGATGCCCAATCAGAGTGGCAAGCTAGCCTGTAGTAACTCGGGACTCAGCCAGGCAGGTGTAAGGGGAGTGTTAGGTCCCTAATTGCCAATCCTAGACACCAATCAGTGATTGGCCAGGTAGGCGGACCAGCACACAAGCCCTTCGGGGCGTAGTCCCGGAACCACCGTTCTAGACACTGAGTACAAAGCACACACAGAGTAACTAGACAAACTGACTCAACACTAGCCTTGACCCGACTTGTTGATGTCCCTAGCCCACTAGGGCAAATTAAGTCTAATAAATTTTAAAATTAGGCTTAGGATCGAATGAGTGGGTAGTGGTTTTGGACTAAGGAGAGGTTATCAACTCCTCCCCATATCTTAGATGCTCAAATGCCCTTAAGATGACTTAGGAGATGATCACTCAAAAAAAATTGAATTGCAGAAACACAGAAACAGAGGTGCAGTAATTTAACTCTCAGAAATTTCATGGAAACCAATAAATCACTGAAAAATTATATAAAATAGCTTCAATTATATTGGTTCCAACAAAATAAAAGTCATGCAATTTGGAGTTAACTACAGTGAGAAACAATTCTTGAAATAGGGTAGTTACAGATAGAAAACATGGTGCTTCCCCCGTTTACAATTCCTGCTACGAAGTTGTAACCCAACGGATCCCCTACACGCCCTAGGAACACCCCGTGGAATGGGAAGAGGAGGTTTGCACCTCGCTTCGTTCCTAGGACCGGACGTCCTGGGGAGTCTACTTCGAGCAAACAAAGTAAAAGGAGAGAGACTTAAAACAAGCAAGAAAAACAGAAATCCTAGACTGGGCTCTGATAACAAAAATGATGCAGAACAAAAAAAGAAGAGATGATGCGATGCGGAAATAAATTAAGATTAATTCTCTTTTTTTTTTTTATATTTTCAGAAATTGGCTTTGACTCAAAGGAAAGCTAAACTAAATTGAAAGAAACTAGGTAATAACTGAAAGCACAATTTAAAAGAAACTAGGTTATCAGAGTGGTTCAGAAGTAACGGATCGCTGGGGGTTGAGAAACTCCCAGACCTAGGGTTTCGTTCTGAACTTTCAACAGGACAGAAATAAAGAGAAGAGATGGGTTACCAACCAGACAGTGATCTTCACAAAGTTTGGTGGAAGAACTCTCTCGAGCAGATTGTTGGATCCTCGGATTCAGATACCTTCGCAATGGATCCTCCAATACTGGTCCTGTGGCTGAGTCGGCTTTTCCTGGACTCAAGATTTGGGAAAGAAGAAGAACAAGTGATGGAATCAGATACTCAAGGAAGGATTTACCATATTGAAGAACTTGAAAGCTGATGTTGCTGAAATCCGGATTCTCTTGGAGGTTGATCTGGCTCCCTCTGGAATTTGTTCTGAAGCTGAAGTATCCGAACTGGACCCGTATGCTGGTGGTCGGCCTTGATTTGGAGAGAGTGGCCGTGAGAGGTGGGATAGGCTAGGGTTTGGTGGATTGAAGTGGATGATGGGCGGCTAGGGTTTTGGAGTTGAAGTGGCTAACCTAGGGTTTAGGGGTTGGAGATCTCACACCTCCTCAAGGTTCCTGGGGAACCCAGATTTTACTCCCTCACGGAGCTCAACACCTGGATGCAATTGCGGAAGAGAGAAAACATAGAGTTTGCTCACACAATAATTGGATTCATTCATCAGATTACTTTCAAATTTACAAGAAGGGTTTAATTTATAGGACTTTACATGAGAGTAGGGTTTTACATCTTCCCATGTGGGACTAAGGAAGGGGATCTTCAAATTAGGCTTGTAGGATCAATCCATACACATATGGCCGGCCAAAGGTTCCAAAAAAAATTGATTGGAGGTTTTAAAAGGAAGGTAAGTGGTGCCTCCTAGCCTTGTTCTTCAAGAGAGAATTTCATTCCTTCCATGGCTCAACTCTTTTGGACTCCTCCTTTTCTTTCTCCCTAAGTTATGGTTCTTCCCATCTTTGCTTTGGGCATTTTTGGCATGGAATGGGCGCCCCCTTGAAGTACTCTCCAAGAAGAGTTTCTTTCTTTTCATAGCTTGGCTCTTATGGAAAATTGTGGGCCACCCCCTTGAATTGTGGATCCCAGATTGCTTTCTCCTCAAATGGCGCATGAGAGAAGGGACCTGTTATCTTGTGGCGTGGGGACCAGAGCATACTGGATGGAGATTTGGCGCCCCTTGGACTCAGGCGTGTGGCTGGGAGTGTGGCTGAGAGTGTGGCACCTACTTGCTTGGCCTTGGGAGAAAATGTGACACCCAGGTTGAAGTCCTAGACCACTACTGAGTCAACATGACTCAACAAAAATAAATTACAGGGAATACAGACTCAAGCTAAAATTGAGTTGATCAAGTCAACCCTTATTACAAACCAGAAAATCCTAATTCTTCGGGCAAGGTCAATCAGAGATCCAGATGGAGCTCTGAAGTCTTCTTCTGAGTTTGGTGCCCGCACCAGAGTGACAAAAAACAATTCATCACTCTAGAAATGAAAGATGGAGGAATGATCACTTTTGGTGACAATGGTAAGGGGAAGATCATTGGCACTGGTAAGATCAGAATTATCCCTTCTACATTCATTGAAAATGTATTGCTAGTAGACAAGTTGAAGCATAATTTGTTAAGTATAAGTCAATTATATGATAGAGGCTTCAAGGTTGTCTTTGATTATTTAATATGTATGGTAACTAGTTCTCTTGATTCTAGTACTAAGTTTGTTGGTCATAGACTTGGAAACATTTATGTGGTAGATTTGAATGATCTAGCCATGTCTAGTAGTATAAGTCTTATGGCAATGAATGCTAAAACCAAGGCATCTAGCTTACTATGGCATAGAAGATTAGGTCATGCTAGCATGCATACTTTAGCTAAATTAATTTCCAAAGATTTAGTTAGAGGTTTACTTAAATTCAAAATTGATTTTGAACATGTTTATGATGCATGCCAATTTGGTAAACAAACCAGGGAGAGTTTTAAGTCGAAAAATATGGTTTCAACTTCTAGACCTTTAGAACTACTATACGTGAACCTATTTGGACAAACTAGGACCACAAGCCTAGGAGGTTTGAAATATGGACTTATGATAGTAGATAATTTTTCAAGATTTACATGGGTTTTGTTTATTGCACATAAAGATGAAGATTTCTAGGTATTTCAAAAATTTCACAAGAAAGTTTCAAATAAAAAAAACCTTTCGATTATTTCTATTAGAAGTGATCACAGTACAGAATTTAAAAATTAATATTTTGAAGAGTATTGTACTGAGCATGACATTGATCACAACTTCTCCGCTCATAGAATACCATAGCAAAATGATGTAATAGAGAGGAAAAATAGGACATTGGAAGAGATGGCCCGAACTATGTTATGTGAAGGTAATCTTCCAAGGTACTTTTGGGTAGAAGCTATAAACACTGCCTGTATATTTTGAACCCTGTTTTGATTAGACATATTTTAAAGAAAACCCCCTATGAACTTTGGAATGATAGAAAACACAGTATTCATTATTTTCATGATTTGGTTGCAAATGCTTTGTACTTAACAATGGAAAGGATAACCTTGGAAAATTTGATACTAAATATGATGAAGCAATATTTCTCAGTTATTCTACTTCTAGCAAAGCTTATAGAGCATTTAATAAGAGAACATTGATTGTTGAAGAATCTGTCCATGTTATATTTGATGAATCTAACCCCTTACCTTCTAGAAAAGAAGAGTGCATTGATAATGATGTAGGTACAATTGATAAAGCTATGGAGGACATGAGCCTAAAGGATAAAAAAACAGGACAAGGTGAAGAAATGGTAAGTAAAGATCATTGTGATTTACCAAAGGAATTGAGGTATGTAACATCACACCCTAAAGATTTAATTATAGGTGATCCCTCACAAGGAGTTAGAACTAGGTTATCACTTAGAGATGCATATGATTATCTAGCATTTGTTTCATAAGTAGAACCAAATAGCATCGAAGCTGAAAATGACCCCAATTGGATGATGGCCATGAATCAAAAACTAATTCAATTTCAAAGAAATAATGTTTGGACTTTAGTGAATAGACCTTCTGATCATCTTGTTATAGGCACTAAATGGGTTTATAGAAATAAGTTAGATGAAAAAGAAAATGTAATTAGAAATAAAGCTAGATTAGTGGCCAAAGGATATAATCAAGAAGGAATAGATTTTGATGAAACCTATGCATTGATTGTTAGATTAGAAGCTATTAGATTGTTACTTGCATTTGATTGCTACATGAATTTCAAATTATTTCAAATAAATGTAAAAAGTATATTTTTGAATGGTTTCATTTTAAAGAAGTTTTTGTAGAACAACCACCAGGATTTGAAAACCATGCTTTTCTTAATCATATTTTCAAACTTAATAAAGCATTATATGGTTTAAAACAAGCACCTAGAGCATGGTATGATAGATTGAGTAAGTTCTTACTTGAAAATAATTTTATTAGAGGTAATGTAGATACCACTATGTTCATTAAAAGAAAAGAAAATGATATGTTAGTTATACAAATTTATGTAGATGGTATAATTTTTGGTGCAACTAATGAAAATTTGTGTAGAAAATTTGCTGAGCTTACACAAGATGAATTTGAAATGAGCTTGATGGGTAAACTGACCTACTTCCTTGGACTCTAAATTAAGCAAACAAGAGAAGGAATATTTATCAATCAAGCTATGTACATCAAGGAAATCATCAAGAAGTTTGGTATGGAGTCAGCTAAAGAAATTGGCACACCCATGAGCCCCACCCGCAGACTTGACAAGGATGAAGATGGAAGCAACATTGATCAAAAACTTTATCAAGGTATGATTGGATCATTGTTGTATTTAACTGCTAGTAGACCTGTTATCTTGTTTAGCATTTGTATATGTGCTAGATTTTAATAAAATCTAAAAGAAACACATATACTTGCTGTTAAAAAAATCATAAAATATCTAAAAGGAACAAGTATCTAGGTCTATGGTAAGCAATCTTCATTAGATTTAATTGGATTTTCTAATGCTGATTATGGTGGATGTAAAATTGATAGAAAAATCACTAGTGGTACTTGTCAATTTCTAGGGTTAAACTTAATCTCATGGCACAGTAAGAAACAAAACTCCATAGCATTGTCTACTGCTGAGGCAGAGTAGTGGCTACAAGGAGTTATTGTATACAAGTGCTTTGGATTAAGTAACAACTAGAAGACTATGGTGTTATTCAAACTAAAATTCCTATCAAATATGATAACACAAGTGCTATTAATTTGACAAAGAATCCAATTTAGCATTCTAGGACTAAACACATAGAAATTAGACACCACTTTATTAGGGATCATGTACAAAATAGTAATATTGAACTTGAATTTATTCCAACAGAAAATTAATTAGTTGACATCTTTACTAAGCTACTTAATGAAGATAGATTTCAAATGATTAGAGAAGAATTAGGTTTGTGGGATCCTTTTTAGAATTTCTTACCTAATTTTGTTAAAATTAAGAAAAAAATATCTAGAAGACCTCCATCACCAATCTAAGCCTACTGACCATCTTATCTAGAGTATATCTAGGGAATGGAACCTTTTTTAGAGCTTTTAAAGCTATTTTCTGAGTTTTAGCTTGAGCCGACTTGAGCAGGAGTCAAGTCGACTCAAATGTTGGACTCTGTTATAAAGCCGATAGCCCTAAAAAATCCCTTTCATTTCCCATTCACTGTTCAAAAGAAGCCCTAGGGGACCACTCTCTCTCCCATTCCAAAAACCACCCGAATATTCCCTTTCCATCTTAGATCTTGACCATATGGCTCCAAAGAAGGCAGTTGCCAAGAGACCAAGGTGTGCGGATCTGAGCTCCGTCCAAAGGGAAAAGAGATCCAAAAGGCATGAGGATGTGCCGACTCGGGTTGAATAACAAGAGGAACTGAGAAATTTGTCTCCGGCACCTGCAAGGCAAGTCATCTCTATGGGAAACTGTCCAGTAACTACTGGTAGAAAGATTGATTTCCCATTTCTTAAAAACCAGAATTTCAGAATAGGTAACTGGATTGAGATTCAGGGCTGGGTATATTTTTGCTCGTTGGATATTCTTACCTACCCTAGCCTTGTCAGAAGTTTCTTTGAAAATTTATCCTTTGGAGAAAACAATATGGTATCAACTATATGAAAATTTATCCTTTGGAGAAAACAATATGGTATCAACTGTAAAAGGAATTAGAATGACTATGGACGAATCAAGGATAAGTCAGGTTTTACAGATGCCTAATAGGGGAAAACTTCATTTGAACTTAAAAGAGAAATAGAAAACCCTGAGACTTATATCAGAAAGAAGAGATGTTGGGGGAGTTACTAATGTACAGGCCAACTTGTTATCATTGGAGATGAGGCTTTTGCACAATATTATCAATAGGATCTTTTTGCCCCATACAGGTCGCTTTGATTGGGTCAACGAATGCGATATGATGTTTATGAGATATATGGTTGAGGGGGAGGCCCTTATTCTTCCGTTCATTATGTTGACACAGATACGGGATGCAGCCAGGAGAGAAAAGGCCTGTCTACCTTATGGGATGATGTTTACTTTGTTGTTCCAGGAGTTTGGTATAGACATGACCGGAGAGGATGGATGACTCCTTCACCACACTAACAGATACTCGATGAAATCCCTACATAGGATGGGATATCACCAAGTCGAAGGAGTTTGAATCAAGAAAACATCTGGTCAAAGAGTGTTGCATCAGTCTTTAGATGAGGAGGCAAAGCACGAGACTGCAGCTACTGGCACTGTCAGAGAGGAGTCTGATGGAGATAGTGACAGTGACTTTGGTACAGCGATGAGGATTCCACATATGAGAAGACCTAGGGACAGGCTAGGATGACTGGACAGACCGGCAGCCCCAGGACTCCACCAGCACCATTAGCAGCACCAGTAGCTCATTCAGTACCATCGACCTCAACTGGCACTCAGACTGGTCTTTCCTTCGAGCAGCTCACTCAATTTGTTGAGACTCTGACAGGATCCTTCAGATCGTTGTTTGGCGATCTTCGCCAAACACTCAAAAGAGGCCTAGAGGAGTTCCGAACAAAGATGAGGGAACTAACATGCAGAGTTGAGTTTGTAGAGATCATACAGCGGATCCAGGATGACCACAGTTCTGACCTCAGAGACTTACCCTTCAACTTTGGGAGACTTTGAGGAGCAGCTGACTCCTTTGCCAGAGATCAGGCATTTACATTACATGAGTTATAACAAGGAGTTCAGAGGATAGGGACAGAGGTGAGGACCATTCTGCTCTTCATTACAGGAGTGAGATCTAGAGCTGGAGGATCTAGAGCTTCTACTTCTTGGCAGGCACCTCCATAGCACACATCTATACCGAGATTGCCACCACCTCATGCCAGACCATCAAGATAGCCACCACCGCCTCCTATTTAGACTGATCTACCCTCTATTCAGACTAAGCCTACTCCTACTAGATCTAGAGATAAGCCTAAGACCAAAATTACTGTACCTAAAGCTCCCACCAGAACTAGACATTGAGATCTTAGGTATAAACCTTTAAAAACTAAGGTTTCTTCTACTGTTTTAGAAATAGGTTCTTCCTTTAGTGAGGAAGAAGATGATTAGATCTTGTTTTTGTTGATTTTATCTTTTGTATCAAAAAACTTTCTTATATATATATGTGTGTGTGCACTTTGTTTCATTGTCATTGTCATTCCACTCTTTTAACTCTTCTGTGATACATTAAGCTTGGACTCAACAGTAAATATCAAATAATTGTCATTGAAAAAGAAAGAAAAATTTAATAAGAACATCAAGAATATAAAGAGAAGGTAAAATTATCTCAAATCATGTTAATATTCTTACTCTATTTTAAAAGTTATTGAATGCTTAAAGAAACCTTTTTTGTTGATGACAAAAAGGGGGAGTAATGTTTATGTTGTGCATGGATGCATGGAAAATTCGAATTTCAAGTTTCATGAGCATATGCAAAACAAGGGGAGAAGTCTGTTAGCTCTGATATTTTCTTGAAATCAATAAGCTCTAATACATGAAAATCAATGAAACAAAATTAGCCCGGAAACATTTTAATGCTCAATTAACTCCGATACTTTCTTGATGCTAAATTAATGGAAATTAATTGCTTCTGATACATTTTAGATACTTATTTCACTCTGATATACTTTGATACTTAATTGGCGATAATACATTTGACTCTGATACAAACTAGCTCCAATACATTCAAAAGCAAAAGCAGTTTCTTTAACAAATATTGACTCTGATACAAAAAGTCCTGATACTTCTTGATACTTATTGATACATTATGATACATTCTCTATACATGTTTATATAATGCTTATTTGTAAAGATTTTCCATGTCCAATATTTTGTCATTATCAAAAAGGGGAAGATTGTTGACCCCTGAAATAATTTTGATGATAACAAAACATTGGAGCATGTATTTGTTACTAACACTTTTGAATGTTTGAGAAGTTTTTTTAGGACATTTCGAAAGAACAATCATTCTACTTACATTCTAGTAATCTTTATACTATATTAATGTAATCATAAAAAAATATTCAAATATTGAAAAGCCCTAAATAACTTAAGTGTAAAGTCTTGTAAAAAGGGCAATTCTATATTATTTTACTTAGATTAGGACCGGAAGAAGTTTGATAGTGTTCGGAAGCTGTTTGAAGAAGTTTGGATACTTTTGGACTTAAGTCACTCGGGCTGACTCGAGGAGTCGAGCCGACTCAATGTTCTAGCATGCTACAAGCATTTATGATACTTTGTCAACCAAGTTGACTCGAAGAGGTTAGAGCCAACTCGACCAAGATACCAAAAATACAGTTTTGAGGAACTAGACAACCAAGCCGACTCATATGTAATTGAGCCGACTCTTCTAGAGTGTGCAAAATCTCAGTTCTGAAAAACTAGTCAAGCGAGTCGACTTGACTAAGAAGAGTTGACTCGACCAAAGTACAGTTTCAACATGTTTGAGAATCTGAGCCGACATGACCCAACCGAGTTGACTCGAATCCCAATTTCTGGTGAGTAATGGCTAGTTCTAGAATTAATTTTTTGAATATGAAAAGTGCTCTAATGGCTATATTTCAAATCCTGAAACACTACAATGGCTATTTCTACTTGGGATTAGTTCTAGAGACTATAAATGGATGATTTAAACATGTTTTAAACAACTTTTGTAATAGAGAACTTTTGGAAAAAGGAAAAACTTTTAAGAGAGCATTCAAGGAAGAACTTAAGTCTACACCTACTTCCCATCAACTACTTGAGTCATTTATTGAAGAAGTTTGGAAGCCTTGAATAGCATAAATGAGTAATCAAGAAGGCTTATCAAAGAGCATCAATTGCAACCATCCAACAAAGTTTGGTTTGTCATTAGTGTTGCTCTATTTTTAACTCTTTCATTAAGTTGTTCCAAGTACAGTAGGGGCCGTATCTTAGGGATTGTTTAAGATTTTTGGTGAGCCTTTGAAAACCAAATTTGGGTTGTTAGTGAGCCCTGGAAAACTAACATTGTATTAGATTTTTGGTGATCCTGGTGTAAAACCAATATTGGATTTTGGTTTGTGAGCCTGGTGTAAAACAAATCAGCTATATTCCATGATGAATATAGTGAAAATCCCAAGTGGTATCTTGGATAGTGGATGTAGGAGTCGGGTTGCTCCGAACTACTATAAATTGCTGTTGTTTGTGCTTGTATTGATTGTGTTTCTTACTGGCTTCCACATGTCACACTTAAATCACATCACTCACTACACTAAGTTTCTAAAAGAGCACATACTTATGAAAAAGTTTAAAAAATTCCAATTCACCCTCCTCTTTGGTTGGCCAACTAGGCAACAAGGAGGACTAGCAGGAGCGGGCTAGACTCAGGATGGATATCGAGGTTGTGCTACATAAGCCCAAAAGGAATATCAAGCAACTGGATCGATATGGCTTCAGAGAGATGGTGTCTTATACCATGGTGATAGCAGATGGAGACCCTTACACCTACGAGGAGGCTATGGAGAGCCAAGATGGTGCCCAGTAAGCAACCTAAAAGGGGTGGTAAATTGGGTTGCTAAAAGTTTTGCAAAATATGTGCCAATTCAAAAAACAATTCAAGTGTTAGTGTAATGCAAGTGTTACGTGCTCTTCTAGAGTATGCAGCAGAAAATAGATAAGTAAATGCAATTAATGTAAGAGCAAATAATGAGAGAACAAGCAGCCATAAATACTAAGAAGTAAGTAGTTCGGTGCACACCAAGGCACCTACATCCACTCCCCAAGCTTCCCTTGGGAATTCATTATAATCACTTTTGATTACAGCCGATTAGTTTTTCTGGCTCATTAATCAAAACCCAACTTGTTTTCAGCGGGAATACAAGTCAAAACTCCTTTGATTTTACGGGCTAACCAGAAACCTAGTTGGTTTTATAACTTAGGCTCACCAACAACCTCCTTAGTTTTCATAAGGCTAACCAAAAACCTCTTTAATTTTCACAAGGCTAACCAAAAAGCTCTTTGATTTTCTCAGGGCTCACCAAAAACCTTTGTTGGTTTTAATACACAGGCTCACCAACCAACCTCAATAAAAGACAAGTAAGAATGTAAAAAATACAAGAAAGCTTTCAAATAAAAGCTATTATCTCTTTGAAGCTCTTCGAAGTTACTTGTCTTCAAGTTGTTGAAGCCTTAATCAATGCTCAAATGGTTGGACTTGAATGCTCTTGATTATTTTGAATGCTTGAAGGCTTCTTTTCACATGAAAGTAGTTGCTCTCAATGAATATTGGAGTGAATGCTCTTCTTTTTCCTTTTCTTTTCCATTAGTTCCTTCCCACTTGATATTAATCCTCTTTAAAATACCATCCCAAGGCTCAAATGGTAGTTTATGATCATTGGAGAGGTGAAACTAGCCATTGGGGGTGAAAAGGATAAGTTCTGAATTTCAAAAAACTAGCCATTACTATTTACCAGAACTTCAAGTGTCGACACTTCAGGTCATGAGTCGATACTTAGGGTTGACACTTGGTTTCTATGAGTCAACACTTAGTTCAAAAATATTCCTTGGAGCTCTCTGAAAATCTCAGGTGAGTCGACACTTGGTCAACACTTTGCTTCCATGAGTAGACACTTGAGGGAAGTCTTGAAATTCAGTATGTTCTGTGAAAAATTTGTTTTAGGCCTTGAGTCGATCCTTGAGTCGATACTTAAGTTGCATGAGTTGACACTTCAACCGTGCCATCTGAAACTTTTTCTACATATCAGCTCAGGCTTCTATGAGTCGATACTTATATAGTGAGTTGATACTTTGAGTCAACACTTGCTGAAACTTTCTTTAATTGAACTGAAATTCTGCTGAATCTTCTTCAAACATAAAACATAAGTCCTTTCAAGCCATTCCTATATACTCAAGTCCATTTATCTTTAATATTTCATCCATAAAAAGAACTTCTTCAACTATTTGATAAGCAATCCATTCAGCTAACATAATGAGTATTTTTATCTAACAAAACATACTTTAATAAACTGTTAGTACTCAAATATACTTAAATATTTTGTTAATCATCAAAATAAATATTGGAGTCAACAATCTCTTCCTTTTTTATGATGACAAAACCTTTAAGTATATACAAATAAAAAGCTCAAAAGATTTTCAACAAGTATAGAGCATTTATCATTAAGTATCAGAGCAAATAATGAACATATATCAGAGTCTTAAATTGTATTGAATGTAAAGAATTAAGACTGATTTTCAAAGTATCAGAGCTATGTGTATATATATTCAAACTTGCATAACTTCAATATTAGACCTGTGAATTTAATGAAATAGAGTTGGAGATTATGAAGTATCAAAGCTATGATTAAAGAGTATCAGAGCTAAGATAAATTCATATATGATGATGCTCAAGAGGTATATCAAAACACTTTCAAAAGATAGGCATTTTAGCATAAAACATGTACAAAAAGAGTAGATAGTACCAGCGCAAATGATAATAGATCATCAAAGAATATGAGGTATGACATCAAAGAGTATCAGAGCATAGATATTGACGTATCAGAACAAGGAATTTGATGGAATAAATACTCCCCCTCAATATATGATCTTAAAAATTGATTTTCAAAAGAATTTGGGAAAAATTTGCAAGAAAATGCTTATTGCTTAAGAAAAATTTCTAGAAAATTTCTTTCTCACTCCCCCTTACTCATTTCTCTCTTCTTAATTAACTTTTCTTTCAAGAAAAACTCCATAAATCAAGAAAAAACTTTATAAATCCTTCATTAACTTTTCATTAATTCTCCTCCCTTTTATTTTCTCATTTCACTCCCCCTTTTTGTCATCATTGAAAAGGTAAGAAAGAGAATGAATGAGAGTTGAGACATTTCATTACAGTAAGAGTGTATATAGAAACATTTCACACACATAATTTTAAAAGATGAATATATATATAAAGAGATTTGATACATTAGATTGAAACATATAATTTGATACATAAGACTAAAGATGATACATCATGCAGAATTTGATACAAAACAAAATGTGATACAATAGACACCGATACAAACACAAAGAAATTCTAAAATAGAAACTATCTGCCATAGTGACCAACCTTAAGGAGTACTCTCCTCATCAGAGGAGGAGGACCCAATCTCAAGAATGATGGGACCTGTAACCCTAGAAAGTCTAGGTCTCGGCCACATCGATCGAAGATCAGATAATCTGGTTTGGGTAGGTCTCGGTGCAGTGCCACGGCCTCGGCCTCTACATCTGGTATACGTCGTTCCTCTAGCTGGTGCTAAAGAGGATGAGGGAATATCAGAAGCAGGGGCAGCAGTGACAGAGTTAGCAGCTGTATCAGTGGGAAAGGGAGTATTATCAAAAACTAGTCTAGATGAAAGAGCATGGAAACCAGGAGTATAAAATCCTAGTTCCCAAATCAGGAAAGATGTGGAAGGTATAGGTGGAGTCCTAGTAGGGATGCTAAGGATCGAAGTAGGTAAATCAGTATCAAGAGTAGGAACAAAAGTAATAGTTGGGTCTGGAAGGGTATGCGAGGAACTAGAGAGGATAGGTGTTTGGAATAAGGAACTGGAAGGATCCTGAAATGGTGTCCTCGAAACATCCTCTAGTGTAGTCTCAGGCTTGGGCTTTGCCATGAAATCTCTGACATCAAACATGGTGGAAGAGTCATCCTGACCATCGCCTGTATCAGGTCCTGGGCCTGATGGTGCTGGAGGTGCAGGTGGTGCTGGAGGTGAGTCTGAATATAATGAGGGTGGTACTCTATTCGATGAAAGTCTATCCAATATAGCTAGAATAGCAGTAATACCATCACTCAACCCTCTATGACTCTCTCTCATCTCCACATGAATCTGGTCAACTCGCTGTCGTATGATCATAATCTCTATCTCCATGCGAGTGACTTTGTCCTCTAGGCTATCTCCAGTGCCCGGCATCTCTGATTATGTAGGAGCAGCTGGCTTAGGCTGAGGTGCAGACTTGGGATATGTAGTAGGCTTGGGCTGTGCCTTCGGAATCTCTTTATGTGTGTCAGAAGGCAAGACCTCATCTATGAAAATGTGCTCCTCCTCTACTGCCTCATCATCCACATTAGTGGTCTGACCTGATAAGCACCATCTTCACTGACCTCTAACCAGATGATAGCCCATCCTTTGAAGGGATCTCTCATCATAGATATCTGTATGTAGAAGCTGCCTGTATGGCTCTCTGTCTACAACAACTCCATATGCCCTGAATAGTATCGTCAATCCCATACTGTAGGGCAAGCAAAGTCTCCTACTGGTCACTGCCTCCGACATCTAATGTACCATAAGCACGTGTAGGCAGATTATGGTGTACTGTATCAGTGATACCATGACCAGTAGCTCTCGCTCAGTGATAAAAATGAAACGTTCGGTCTTTGATAGTAAGATTTGAGTGATAATATGATGTAGTAGCCTCATCTCATATGAGTGTCTAGATGCAACTATAGTGGCTCCGTCTGGAAGATCATCTATCTCGAAGATACATTGGAGTCCACTTAATCTGTCTGCTAAAGAGTCTGCTTTCGATCCACTCATAGGAATCTACCAAGTCTGGCTCAAGATCTCTGTTGTAAGTGGAATCTCTCTTCCATGGACCTTTGCTACCCATCCATCAGCACCTCAGGCTAGTGTCCCATAAAACTCTCTGATCAAGCTAGGGTGGAACCTCTCAAATAGGGTGCAGAATTATGCCAAGCTTGCATCTCTCAACCACTAGCAAATCTAAAAGTGATGCTGGTCCAGGAACTCAAAGTTGACTTGTCGTCTGCCAACAATAGTCTTTGAACTCATTTTATCCACTGCTGATGGTCTGACGGAGACATCCTGTTGGACCTGTGGCTCAGCTACCTTTGAATCATCATGTCTAGCCTTCGTTCGTCACTCCATCTCTTGAAAAGATGGTCGAGGTCTCCAAATAACTTGTTTTCAAGGACCCATTTCTAAGGAATCAAGAGATTGAAGCAAAAGTGGGAAGAAGAGATAGGGTTTTCATGGTGAAAATCATGAGAAATGGTTGAGGAACAATGAGAAGGAGAGGGAAAACAATTTCAAACAAGGAATCGAGCCAAAGGAATAGTGATGGGGAAGAAATGGAAGGTTTGGAATGCCCAAAGGCTGAGTTAGCTCAGGGTGTTTGGGAGGAAATAGGAAAAAAATTCTTGATTTTCCCTTTTCATTCTCGAAAATCTGTTGTTCAAGTGTCGACTCATGACTGTGGGTTAAGTGTCGACACTTCGGCCAAAAAATATGAAAAGAAATAGGAAAAACATAAAAAAAAATAGAGATTAATTTCAAATGATTATGAAAGGTTTAAATAAGATTTTTAAGCAATTTTGATCAACAAAATTTTCAAGAGAATTTGAAGAGACATGAAATGATCAGAATCTAATCAAAAGGATTGATGACCCTTAGTTCCCTTCTAATTATACAGAACCTATCTTTTTGAAGAGGTTTGGTTAATATGTCAGCTAATTACTTTTTAGTCACACAAATTCAAACATAATATCATTATTTCAACATGATTTCTAATAAAATGATGCCTAATTTCAATATGCTTCTAGAATGCTGAACAGGATTTCTAGTCAGATTTATAGCACTAGTATTGTCACATCTTATAAATGTCGTAGTTAATTTGATTCCAAAATTTTCAAGTTATTGCTTAATCCATAGGATTTGAGTACAACAACTTCTAGCTGCAATATATTCTGCCTCAGCTGTAGATAATGCAAATGAAGTTTGTTTCTTTCTAAACCATGAGATTAAGTTCACTCAAAGAAATTGGCAAGTTTCACTTATGCTTTTTCTATCTAATTTATATCCAGCAAAATCAGTATCAGAATGGCTAATTAAATCAATTGAAGATTCTCTAAAATACCATAGACCAATATCAATATAACTAGATAAGTATTTAAGAATGTACTTAACAGCCAATAAATGAGATTCTTTAGGAGCAGACTGATATCTAGCATATATGCAAACACTAAACATGATATCTGGTATACTAGCAATCAAGTATAGTAAAGAACCAATAATACCCCTGTATAATTTTTGATCAACAACTTTACCACATTTATCTTTATCAAGTTTACAAGAAGGGCCATAGGTGTACCTATTGGCTTGGTATTCTCCATCCTAAACTTCCTTAAGATTTTTCTTGTATACTTAACTTGGTTGATGAAGACTCCTTTTTTAGTTTGTTTGATTTGAAGTCCAAAAAAGAAGTTTAGTTCACCCATCATACTCATCCCGAACTCACCTTGCATAAGCTTGGCAAACTCTTGACAAAGTAATTCATTAGTAGCACTGAAAATGATATCGTCAACATAAATTTGTACCACCAATAGACCATCAATTTTCTTTTTCAGAAATAAGGTAGTATCAACATGGCCTCTAAAGAATTCATTTTCAATCAAAAATTTGCTAAGTCTTTCATACCATGCATGGGGTGCTTGTTTTAAACCATAGAGTACTTTATGCAATATGAAAACATAATCAGGATGTGCATGATTTCAAATATAGGTGGTTGTTCAACAAAAACTTCTTCAGCTAAATAATCATTTAAAAATGCACTTTTAACATCCATTTGAAAAAGTTTAAAGTTTATAAAATATGTAAATGCTAAAAGTATTCTAATGGCTTCAAGTCTAGCTACTAGTGCAAAGATTTTATCAAAATCAATTCTTTCTTCTTGATTATAACCCTTGGCTACCAGCCTAGCCTTGTTTCTAATAACTATACCATTTTCATCCAGTTTGTTTCTATATATCCATTTTATGCCAATAATTGAGACATTAGATAGTCTTTCTATTAGAGTCCAAATTTTGTTTATTTCAAATTGATTTAACTAATCTTGCATAGCAATTATCCAATTAGGATCTTTTTCAGCTTCTTCAATACATTTAGGTTCAATTTGAGAAACAAAAGCAATATGATTATATTCATTTCTAATAGATGATCTAGTTCTTACCCCTCTCAATGGATCACCTAAGATCAATTCCTTAGGATATCCATGAGCATATGTCCACTCTTTGGATTGATCTTTGTGCTTTGGTGACGATCTTGTGGCTTCTTCTTCATCCTTCTTGTTTTGATCTTCTTCATTTTCTTGGAAAGGAGAATCATCCAAAGTCAGCTTCTTTAGATCTTCAGCACTCGCACAAGCATCAGAAGTATCCTCTATTGACTCCGTTATTGATTTTGATGATAAGCAAAATACTTAAGTATAAGTTGAGTACTAACATATTTCTTGAAGTGTGTTTAATAGAAAAAGGTACTCATCGAAATAACTAAATTGGATTACTTATCAAATGATGAAGAAGCCCTTTGTATGGATGAAAGATCAGTTAAAAATGGACTTAAGCACCTGAGATATGCTTGAAAAGACTTAAAGAGTTTAGCTCAAAAAGGTCTCAGTAGAAGTTCAATGATTTTTGAAGAAATTTCAATAAGTGTCGACTCAAAGAGTCGACTCACAGTTCAAGTATCAACTCAGGCAGTGCAAGTATCGACTCAAGCGACAAGCAGAAAGAATTTCAGATGGCATGGCTAAAGTATCGACTCACGCCACTTAAGTGTCGACTCAAGGTATCGACTCAAGGATCAACTCAAGGCCTGAGATAAATTTCTTACAAAACATGCTAAGTTGAAGACTTGTCTGAAGTGTCGACTCATGGATGTCAAGTGTCGACTCATCTGAAGAAGTGTCGACTTACCTGAGAATTCTAGAGAGCTTCAAAGAAGAATTTTGAACTAGGTATCAACTCTTGGGACTTAAGTGTCGATCCTAAGTGTCGACTCACTGTTTAAAGTGTCGACACTTGGAGTTCTAGAAATAGTAACGGCTAGTTTTTCAAATACAGAACTCAGCCCTCTTAGCTCCCAATGGCTAGTTTTTTATATCTAACGGTCATAAACTGACTTTGAAGCCTTGGGATGGTATTTTAAGTGATTCAAATTAAATTGAAACACAAGAGGATGAAAAGAGAATAAGAAAAAGGAAGAAAAGCAAGAGCATTCATTTATATTCATTAAGAGCAAATACCTTCAAGCAAAAAGAAGTTTCCAAGCATTCAAAGCTATAAAGAAGCATTCAAGTCCAACACCTTTGAGCATTGATTGAGGCTTCATCAAGTTTAAGACAAGCAACTTCTCCAAGCTTCAAAGAGATATCAGCTTTTCATTAGAATGCTTTTCTTGTTTACTTTACTTCATCTCATATCTTTGTCGTAAGAGTTTTTGGTAAGCCTAAGAACAAAGCCAAGGAGGTTATTGGTTAGCCTTTGAAAACTAAGAAGGTTATTGGTTAGCCTTTGAAAACCAAGGAGATTTTTGGTAAGCCTAGTTGAAAACCAAGGAGGTTATTGGTTAGCCTTTGAATACCAAGAGGTTTCTTTTAGTGACCTTGTAAAAACCAAAAGGGGTTTTGATTATTGAGCATGGAAAACGAATCAGCTGTAATCATGGAAGATTATAGTGAATTCCCAAGTGGACCTTGGGAAGTGGATGTAGGTGCATTGGAAAGCACCAAACCACTATACTTGGATTGTATTTGTGATTGTCTCTAACTTTTTTTTCTTGCTCTTGTTTTTATTGCATTTATATTTCTATTGCATACTCTTCAAGAGCATACTATTTCACCTCACACTAGCACTTGATTTAATATTTGAATTGGCACATATTTTTGCAAGTAATTTTTAGAAACCCAATTCACCCCCTCTCTTGGGTTGCTTACTGGGCAACAAGTGGTATCAGAGCCACATTCACAGTATATAGGTATAACCTCCTTGAGTAATGATCTATGGCAACCCCCCTTGGTACTAGTGTAGTTGAGGGATAAGCCTCAAACAGACCTCCATACTTTAATGAAACTAATTATACTTATTAGAAAACTAGAACGAGAATCTACATGCATTATATAGATTATTATTTATGAAAAGTTGTTGATAAAGGTCCTCCTCATATTCCTTTGATTGTGGTTAATGGTGTTTCCATTCCAAAACTTGAAGAGGATGGGGATAAAAATGACATTAAACAATCCGAGATCAATGCAAAAATAATGAATTTCCTTTATTGTGCATTGGATCTGGATCCTAGTGAGTTCAATAGGATTTTTACATGCACATCTGTCAAAGAAATATGGGACATACTTGAGGTTACCCATAAGGGTACTGATCAAGTAAAGAATACTAAAGTTAACATGTTAGTGTACACTTATGAGATGTTCCATATGGAGTCAAATGAATCTATCACTGACATGTATACTAGATTCACAAACATTGTAAATGGCATGAGAAGTTTAGGTAAAGTTATGTCTAATGCATATCTTGTTAACAAAATTCTCAGGTCACTTCAACATCTTAGGATCCAAAAGTGACAACCATACAAAAAGCCAAAGATGTTGACAAACTACCATTGGAGCAGCTAGTAGGATCGCTCATGACTTATAAGCTAAATTTGAAACAAAAGTTATGAATTTGGATAAGAAGAAAAAGGGGATAGCTTTCAAGTCTACAACACAAGAAAAATCCTCAAATGATGAATCGGAAGAAGAAGAAGATGAGAGTGAGGAAGCTCTTCTAGATAAAAAATTCAGAAGATTCATGAGAAGAAAGAAATTTTCTTATAAGAAAAAGTTTTAACCAAGCAAAGAAAAGGGAAAAGAAAAGGAGAAAGAAAAGGACAAAGAGGAGATACCAACATGCTTTGAATGCAAGAAGCCCGGACACTACAAGTTTGACTGCCCTCTCCGAAAGAAATCAAGAAAAAAGCTTAGAAAGAAGGCAATGATGGCAACTTGGAGTGATAGCGAGGACTCCAGTTCAGATGAAGAGCCAACTGAAATCACCAATCTATGTTTCATGGCACTACAACATAAAGAAGAAGATTTTAAATTTGATCTTGAAATAGATTATACTTTTGATGAATTAAGAATTGCTTTTGATGAATTGATGCATGACCATAAATTAAAGATTTCTTAAAATAGAAAGTTGAAAAAGCATGCAAACAATTTTTCACATGAAAATACTACTCTTTTAAGTGAAGTTGATGATTTGAAAAACAAAATTGATGTTTTAGAAAAGAAAAACAAAGCCTTATCTATGGAACATGAAGTTTTGAAAAGACCTAAAGCAATTGTTTCAAATAATGAACTTTTGAAGAAAAGTAAAGATCTCGAAATAGAAAATAAGTAATATAAAGATGAGCTTGATAAGATAAAACCTTTTGTTGAAAAGTTTACATATAGTTCTGAAAAGCTAAATCTTTTGTTAAACAATCAAAAAGCTATTTTTAATAAAGTTGGATTAGGTTATAGACCTCAAAAATAGTAAAAGTATTTCAAAATTTTTTTGTACCTGCATCATCTAGTATTATATGCTTTTCTTGCAAAAGAGTAGGTCATAAAGTTTTTCAATATAATTTAAAAAAAATTAATGATTCTAGAAAGATTTGGGTTCCAAAAGGAACCATCTTTAATACTAACCCTAAAGGATCCAAGTTAGCTTGGGTACCTAAAAACAAAACTTAATTTATTTTGTAGGTGTGTCTTGAACCAATGAAAATAAAAGACTATGGTATCTTGATAGTAGTTGCTCAAAGCACATGATAGGAGATGTGAAGAAATTCACCTCTCTTGAAGCAATAAATGGAGGGAGTGTAACCTTTGGTGATAATGGTAAAGAAAAAATCATTGGTATTGGTAAGGTTCATATCTTCCCTACTACTTGGATTGATAACGTTCTTTTAGTTAAAGGTTTAAAGCATAATCTTCTTAGTATTAGCCAATTTTGCGATAAAGATTTTCAAGTTATTTTCGAATCATCTTTCTGCACAATTGCTAGTTCTGATAAAACTAGAGTGAAATTCATTGGAAAAAGGCATGGCAATATATACCTTGTTGATTTGGATAATCTATCTTTGCCTAAAAGAGAATGCCTGGTTACAATGAATTCCACTATTAATGAGACTAGTTTGCTTTGACATCGTAGATTAGGTCATGCAAGCATGTTTTTGTAATCAAAACTTTGTAGAAAGGATTTCGTAAGAGATTTATCAAAATTTAGTTTTGAGAAAGACAAAGTTTGTGAAGCATGCCAATTTGGAAAATAAGTAAAAACATCTTTTAAACCTAAAAGTTTTCTTATAACTTCTAGGCCATTAGAGCTACTCTATATGGATATCTTTGGACCAACTAGGACATCTAGCCTAGGAGGTAAGAGATATGGATTAGTTATAGTAGATGATTTTTCACAGTTTACATAAGTTTTATTTCTTGCTCACAAAGACGAATCATCTTCAGCATTTATGAAGTTCTACCAAAAAGATTTAAATAAAAAAGGTACTTCAGTTATTTGCATCCATAGTAATCATGGTTCTAAATTTGAAAATCAAGATTTTGAAAATTTTTGCAATGAAAAAGGAATTGAACACAATTTTTGTGCACCTAGGATACCTTAACAGAATGGGATTGTAGAAAGAAAAAATTGTACTTTAGAAGAAATGGCACGTACTATGCTTTGTGAAAATGATTTTCCAAGATATTTTTAGGTTGAAGCAGTTAATACTGCTTGTTATATTTTAAATCATGTTTTAATTCATCCTATTTTAAAGAAAACTTCTTATGAGCTTTGGAAACAAAGAAAACCATCTTTAAAATATTTTCATGTTTTTTGTTGTAAATATTTTATCTTAAATAATGGTAAAGATAATTTAGGAAAATTTGATACCAAGTCTGATGAAGGTATCTTCTTAGGATACTTTATATCAAGCAGGGCATACAGAGTCTTTAATAAGAGAACCTTAGTAGTAGAGGAGTTTGTACATGTAGTCTTTGAAGAATATGCTAACAAATTCTCTAAAAAGGAAGATACTTCTGATGCATGTGTAGGTGCTGAAAAGTTAAAGAAGTTGATATTGGATGATCAACCTTCTCAACAAAGTGAAGAAGATTAAGATAAAAATGAAAGAGAAGAAGCCATACAATCCACACCAAAGCATCAAGATCTACCTAAGGAGTGGAGGTATGCTCATAGAAATCCTAAGGAGTTAATCCTAGGTGATCCATCAAAAGGGGTAAGAACAAGATCTTTAATTAGAAATGAATATGATTATATTGCTTTTGTTTTTCAAGTTGAACCAAAATATTTTGAAGATGCTAAAAAAGATCCTAATTGGATTAATGCCATGCAAGAAGAATTAAATCAGTTTGAAAGAAACAATGTTTGAACTTTAATAGAAAGACCATCTAATGTTTCAATTATTGGAACAAAATGGGAATCTAGGAATAAATTGGATGAAAATGATATTGTAACTAGAAATAAAGCTAGGCTAGTTGTCAAAAGCTATAATCAAGAAGAAGGGATTGATTTTGATGAAACCTTTGCTCCTGTTGCTAGACTTGAGGCAATTAGATTACCTTTAGCATTTACATGTTTTATGAACTTCAAATTATTTCAAATGGATGTTAAAAGTACTTTTCTAAATGGTTTTTTATTAAAAAAGTATTTGTTGAACAACCACCTGGATTCGAAAATTATGCACATCCTGATAATGTTTCTAAACTACACAAAGTACTTTATGGTTTAAAACAAGCACCACGAGCATGGTATGAAAGACTCAGCAAGTTTTTGATTGAAAATGATTTCTCTAGAGGCCATGTTAACACTATATTATTTCTAAAAAAGAAAAATGACTATTTACTAGTAGTACAAATTTATGTTGATGAAATTATATTCGGTGCTACTAATAAAATTCTATATTAGGAGTTTGCCAAGCTTATGCAGGGAGAGTTCGAAATGAGTATGATGGGAGAACTCTACATTTTCCTCGAACTCCAAATCAAGCAAACTAAGAATGGAATCTTCATCAACCAAGCTAAGTATACAAAAGAAATCTTAAAGATGTTTGGGATGGAGATTACCAAATCAATAGGTATACCTATGAGCCCCTCTTGTAAACTTGATAAAGATGAACATGGAAAATCTATTGATCAAAAATTATAAAGAGAAATGATTGGCTCCTTATTATATTTGACTACTAGTAGACCAGATATCATATTTTGTATTTGTATGTGTGCTAGATATCAGTCTGATCCTTAAGAATCTCATCTATTGGCTATTTAGTGCATATTTAAATACTTATATGGTATAATTAATATTGGTTTATGGTATTCTAGAGATTCATCTATTGATTTAATTGGTCATTCTGATATTGATTTTGCTGGGCATAAATTAGACAGAAAAAGCACAAGTGGAACTTGCCAATTTCTTGGAGTTAACTTAATCTCTTGGTTTAGCAAGAAACAAACTTCAGTTGCACTATCCATAACTGAGACTGAGTATATTGCAGCAATAAGTTATTATGCTCAAATCTTGTGGATTAAGCAACAACTTGAAGATTTTGGAATCAAACTAATTAAAACACCCATAAGATGTGATAACACTAGTGCTATAAACTTAACCAAAAATCCTATTCAACACTTTAGAAGTAAGTATATTGAAATTAGGCATCATTTTATTAAAAATCATATTGAAAATAATGATATTATGCTTGAATTTGTTTGTACTGAAATACAACTAACTAATATATTGACTAAACCTCTCTAAGAAGACCAGTTCAGTATGATTGGAAAAGAATTTAGGGTCATCAACCCTTTTGATTGAAAATTTATCTCTTCATATCTTGAACTCTTGTTTGATCAAAGTTAATTATTATTCATTCTTAATTCTTCTGAATTTCTTGAAATTTATTCATTTTGATCAATGCTCTTTTTTCCTATTTTTTTTCAATTTTAAGTCGAAGTGTCGACACTTGAATGTGTCAACACCTTGAAGTGTCAACACTTGACACTATGTGTCATGAGTCTACTCTTGAACGACGACAGACCGAGATAGAAACAGGAAAACAAAGCGGTTTCTTTGTCTATTTCTTTCCAAATAAAGTTGACTCATCCCTAACACTGTTCCAATGACTTCTTCCCTCCAAATCCCAACTCCAAACATCTCAAATCTTCGTTTGGGATGGATTTTCCTTCGATTTCTACTATTTTCCCCCTTCCTCTTTGATTTTGCACAATGGGAACCCTAGGTTTTCCCTTTCTTGCTTCTGTTCTATGATTTACTGAAATGGGGCCTAGGAAGCAAGTTGTCCAGTGTCCAAGACCATCCAATCAAGAAGAAAAAAAAAGAACCAAAGCAAGACATGAGGCCAGAGCATCAGATGCGCCTGATATCCTAGCTAGACCTCTCTTTCCTGCAGCCAGTCAGATGGGATCGAAGACCATCATCGAGGGACATCGTGTGGACTTCGATTTCATTGATCAACAGTAGTTCAGGATAGGCCAGTGGCTCAAGGATGTAGGGCTGGCACCATTTTGCTCGTTGATATAGAGATTCTACCCAGGTTTGATTCAAGAGTTCTACGGTTTACTTGCTCGAGGTAGTGATGGATGGATTGCTCAGGTCCGAGGCAAAGATGTTCCTGTATCAGTAGAGATTTTGAGTAGAGTATGGGACATTCCCATAAGAGGATCAGTTGTGGATGCTCTAGTTGACAGGATCAGTGGACTCCGATGCATCTTCGAGACAGATGATCTTCCTAAGGGAGCCGTTATTACAGCTTCGAAGCTGATGCCTGAGATGAGGTTGCTGCACCATATAGTTGCCCGGATCGTTCTACTGAATACTGGTTGATTCGACTTCATCATAGAGCGTGAGCTTCTAGTGATGATATCTTTAGTACAGCACACTCCAGTATGCCTTCCGGTACTTATGGTATACCAGTTGACTGAGGCATCGATCAGTCAAAGATTGTGTCTACCTTATGGGATGGGTTTGACACTATTATTTAGAGCTTACGGAGTGGTCATGGATGATGAGCCTTACAAGCAGCTATTACACACAGATGTCTATGACATCAGATCATTGCACCGGATAGGGTATCATCCTGTTAAAGGCCAGTGGAGATGATGCATATCTGGACAGGTCACTGACAGAGATGATGATGTAGCGGAGGAGGAGCGCATCTTTTTAGGAGAGGCAGGGTCATCTGAGGTTCACAAAGAGACATCTGAGACACAGCCTAAGCCTTCAGTGTAGCCAGAGCCAGCTCCTCAGCCTATGCCAGCACAGATAGATATCCCTGGAGTTTTAGAGTCTAAAGGATAGGGTCACTCACATTAAGACTGATGTGATGATCATTCATCAGTGAGTCGACAAGATTCATATGAAGATGAGGGAGAGCCATCAAGGACTAAATGATGGGATCTCTCCCATTTTGTCTGCCTTAGCTAGACTTTCTTCAGGCAGAGCACCTGCTCTTTCTACTCCAGCTGATTCACCTCTAGCACCACCTGCTCCAAGATCGGATTTGGATGATGATGAGACTGACTCTGATGAGTTTGACATGATAGATCTGATGACAGAGCCAGCACCAGAGGCAGCAGCTGACCTTCCTAGGAGTCCTATTCCTGATTGATCTAGATCATCTTTTCAGACTCCGATCCTATCATCCTTACCTTCTAGATCTGATCTACATTTTTCTTCCATTCCTGCACCTACTCTTATCATACCATCAACTTTTGATACTCCTATCATTCATTCTTCATCTTTGCATACATCCTCTCTTATCAGGGAACTAGGATCTATACCCTTGGTTTCCATCATCTTGACTTAGGACCTATCTTTGATCATACCTCCCTTCATACTGATTTTGATACTGCCATTTTTGTGAGTGCTGTTCCTGCTGCTGACATAGCTTCTACCTCTTCTGCACCAGCTAGAGACAGGACTTATGTTAGATGTAGAGGACGAGGCCATTGTGTTCCATCGAGACTGACCAGGACCCGTTTCTCCGATCTTCGACCGATATGGCCACGATCCCATGCTTTTACTGATATAGGACTAATCGAGATTGGATCCTTGGATGACGAGGAATCTGCTTAGGATAGTCTTTATGTTTAGATAGTTTATATTTCAGCACTCTTATATGCATTTATGTCTGTTTACTATTCTATATCTTTACTTGTATCAATGTATGAAATGTACTTCAATGAATGATATATATCAATGTTTTATCCTTAGCATTATATTGCTAAATTTCTGTGATGTTTTCATCCTCCTTCCCTCTACTTTATGATGACAAAAAGTGGAAGAATTAAGTGAGTAGTAAGTAAGGGAGAGAGAGACAAAAAGTAAAAGAGAATTGAGTGAAAAGTAAAAGAGATTTGTATACGAGTTTTTAATAAAAGAAAAACGAATGTAAAAAGAAAAGTGCAATAAGTGAGGGAAAGTAATCCTTCCTTTGCTATTTTTGTGTAAATTAGTTTGCTTAATTCTTTAAATTTAGCTTTTCGTTTATGAAAACTTATTGATAATCAATTTTTTGAATTATCTTTTGAGGGGGAGTATTCTTACTCTTCAATCTTTTATTCAAAAATTTTGTTTTGATTGCTCTATGAAGACTTTCTTATCTTAAAGCATGTTTTATCTCTGATACTTATTTAGAGTATCATGATAATTGAAATTGTTTTTAGCTCTGATGCTCTTATGATTCTAATTCAATTCAAATGAGCTTTTAGACTTTATCTCTTTGTTATAATACAAGATGCATTAAGCTTTATGCAAATTAAAAAATTCTTTTAAGAGCTTATTATATGAGTTATACTTAAAGTTTTTGTCATCATCAAAAAGGGAGAGATTGTTGACTCCGTTATTGATTTTGATGATAAGCAAAATACTTAAGTATAAGTTGAGTACTAACATGTTTATTGAAGTGTGTTTAATAGAAAAAGGTACTTATCAAAATAACTAAATTGGATTACTTGTCAAATGATGAAGAAGCCCCTTGTATGGATCAAAGATCAATTAAAAATGGACTAAAGCACTTGAGATATACTTGAAAGGACTTAAAGAGTTCAGCTCAAAATGGTCTCAGTAGAAGTTCAATGATTTTTGAAGAAATCTCAGCAAGTGTCGACTCAAAGTGTCGACTCACAATTCAAGTATTGACTCATGGTAGTGCAAGTGTCGACTCAAGCCGGTATATAGAAAGAATTTTAGATGGCACGATTGAAGTATTGACTCATGCCACTCAAGTGTCGACTCAAGGTGTCGACTTATGGATCGACTCAAGGCCTGAGACAAATTTCTTACAGAACATGCTGAAGTTGAAGACTTGTCTGAAGTGTCGACTCATGGATGTCAAGTATCGACTCAAGTGTTGACTCACCTGAAGAAGTGTCGACTCATATGAAAATTTTAGAGAGCTTCAAAGAAAAATTTTGAACTAGGTGTTGACTCATGGGACTTAAGTGTCGATCCAAAGTGTCGACTCATAGCTTGAAGTGTCGAAACTTGGAGTTCTGGGAACAGTAATGGCTAGTTTTTCAAATGCAGAACTCGACCCTCTTGGCTCCCAATGGTTAGTTTTTCATGTCTAATGGTCATAAATTAACTTTGAGGCCTTGGGATGGTATTTTAAGTGATTCAAATTAAATTGAAACACAAGAGGATGAAAAGAGAATAAGAAAAAGGAAGAAAAGCAAGAGCATTCATTCATATTCATTGAGAGCAACTACCTTCAAGCAAAAAGTGGTCTCCAAGCATTCAAAGCTATTAAGAAGCATTCAAGTCCAACACTTTTGAGTATTGATTGAGGCTTCATCAAGTTCAAGACAAGCAACTTCTCCAAGCTTCAAAGAGATATCAGCTTTTCATTAGAAATCTTTTCTTGTTTACTTTACTTCCTCTCATATCTTTATTGTAAGGGTTTTTGGTAACCCTAAGAACAAAGCCAAGGAGGTTATTAGTTAGCCTTTGCAAATCAAGGAGGTTATTGGTTAGCCTTTGAAATCCAAGAGGTTTCTTTTGGTGAGCTATGTAAAAACCAAAAGGGGTTTTGATTAGTGAGCCCAGAAAATTAATCGACTGTAATCATGGGAGATTATAGTGAATTCCCAAGTGGACCTTGGGGAGTGGATGTGGGTGCATTGAGAAGCAACGAACCACTACACTTGTATTGTGTTTATGATTATCTCTAGCTTTCTTTTCTTGCTCTTATATTTATTATATTTATATTTTTGTTGCATACTCTTCAACAGCATACTATTTCACCTCACACTAGCACTTGATTTAATATTTGAATTGGCACATATTCTTACAAGTAATTTTTATAAACCCAATTCACCTCCTTTCTTGGGTTGCATACTAGATAACATCCTATTTTCTAAAGGATTTGTCAGTAGATTCTTCAAATACTACATGCACTGATTCTTCTACAAGCAGTGTTCTTTATTAAATACTCTGCATGCCTTGTTTGATGTAGAGTATCCTAAAAAGATACCTTCATCAGACTTAGCATCAAATTTTCCTAAATTATCTTTTCCATTATTCAAAATAAAGCATCAGCATCCAAAAACTCGAAAATATTTCAAAGTAGGTTTTATTTGTTTCCAAAGTTCATAAGGGATTTTCTTTAAAATAGGTCAAATTAAAACATGATTTAAAATATAACAGGCAGTATTAATAGCTTCTGCTCAAAAATATCTTCGAAGATCATTTTCAGAAAGTATTGTGTATTCTATTTCTTCTAAAGTATAATTTTTTCTTTCTACCACCCTATTTTGTTGAGGTGTCCTAGGTACAGAAAAATTGTGATCAATTCCTTTTTCATTACAAAAATTTTTGAAATTTTGATTTTCAAATTCAGTACCATGGTCACTACGAATACATATAACTAAAGTACCTTTTTCATTTAAATCTTTTCGATAAAACTTTGAGAATGCTAAAAATGATTCATCTTTATGAGCTAAAAATAAAACCCATGTAAATTGAGATAAATCATCCACTGTAACTAATCCATATCTCTAGCCTCCTAGGCTTACTGTCCTATTTGGTCCAAAGCGATCCATATGGAGTAGTTCTAATGGCCTAGAAGATGAAACAAAACCTTTTGGTTTGAAAGGCATTTTTGCTTATTTTCCAAATTGGCATGCTTCATATATTTTATCTTCTTCAAAACTATGTTTTGGTAAATCTCTTACTAAATCATTTTTACATAATTTTAAAAGAAGATGCATGCTTGCATGATCTAATCTACGATGCCAAAGCCAACTAGTCTCATTAATAGTGGAATTCATAGCAACTAGGCATTCACCATCATGTAAAAGTAAATTATCAAGATCAACAACATAGATGTTACCATGCCTATTTCCAATGAATTTCACTCCATTACATTCAGGACTAGCTACCATGCAAATAGATGATTCAAAAACAACTTTAAAGTCTTTGTCATAAAATTGACTAATACTAAGCAAGTTATGTTTCAATCCTTCAACTAACAAAACATTTTCAATATATGTAGAAGGGGAGATGTAAACTTTACCAATACTAATGATTTTTGTTTACTGTTATCTCAAAAGTTACACTCCCTCTATTCAGTGCCTCAAGAGAAGTGAATTGCTTCACATCTCCTATCATGTGTCTTGAGCAACCACTATCGAGATACCACAATCTTTTCTTTTCTTTGGTTGCAAGACACATCAGCAAAACAAATTAAGTTTTGATTTTAGGTACCTAAGCCATCTTGGGTCCTTTAGGGTCAGTAACAAGAGTGGTTCCTTTTGGAACCCAAACCTTCTTTGAACTATTTAGCTTCTTAAGATCATATTGATATGTTTTATGGCCTACTTTTCTACAATAATGACAAATAATGCTTAATGATGTAGATACAAAAATATTTTTGAAATATTTCTGCTATTTTTGTGGTCTAAAACCCAAACCATCTTTGTTGAAAATAGCTCTTTGATTGTTCAACAAAAGATTTAACTTTTCAAAACTATATGTAAACTTTTCAACAAATAGTTTGATTTTGTCAAGCTCATTTTTAAATTTATGATTTTCTTCCTTAAGGTCCTTATTTTTCTTCAAAAGCTCATTGTTTGAAATGATGACCTTGGGTTTTTTCAAAACTTCAATTTCCATTGATAAAGCATTGTTTTGTTTTTGTAAAACATCAATCTTAGTTTTCAAATCATTATTTTTATTTGAAAGATTATTGTTTTCATGAGAAAATGAGTTTGCATGCTTTTTCAACTTCTTATTTTCAATCTTTATCAACTTGTAATCATGCATAAGCTCATCAAAGGCATTTCTAAGTTCATCAAATGTAAAATTAGTTTCAAATTCAGATTGTGCCTTTTCTTCTTGTGCCATGAAGCAAAGATTGGCAACTTTAGTTTGTTCTTCTTCTGAGTTGGAGTCCTCACTATCACTCCAAGTTATTGTCATTGCCTTCTTTCTAAATCTTCTTTTAGACTTCTTTAAGAGAGGACAATCATATTTGTAATGTTCGATCTTCTTGCACTCGAAGCATATTAGTAGTTCCTTCTCATTGTCCTTCTCTTTTTCTTTTTCTTTCCCCTTTTCCTTGCTTGGTTGAGCCTTCTTTTTGTAAGAAATTCTTTTCTTCTTCATAAACCTTCTAAATTTGCTTGCGATGAGAGCCTCTTCATCATCATTCTCTTCTTCTTCAGATTCATCACTCGAAGACTCATCTTGTGTTGTAGACTTGAAAGCTATAGTCTTCTTCTTCTTATCCAAGTCCATTGCTTTCTGCTTCAAGTTCAACTCATAAATCATGAGTGAACCAATGAGTTGCTCCAATGAAAGTTTCTCAACATCTTTGGCTTTTTGGATTGCCGTCACTTTAGGATCCTAAGATGTTGGAAGTAACCTAAGAATTTTAATTACAAGGTCATCATTAGTCATATTCTTACCAAGACTTCTCATGCCATTCATAATATTTGTAAATATGGTGTACATATCAGTAATAGATTCATTAGACTCCATTCTAAACATTTCATAAGTATGTACAAGCATATTTGATGCGGGACTAATTATGCATGCCAATTATTTTTCATGTATTAGGAATTAAGTTAGGAGTTTGTATCCCGAATTTCAAGCCATGTTATTAAGTAGGGAATTCTATAAAATTTTTGGAAGCACGAGCATGCAAAACTAAACCCTAAAAGTGAAGAAACAGGACCGCCAAGGCTAAGAAGCCTTGGTTAGGACTAGCACTTTTGTAATACCGCTACCAGAGGAGTCTAGGAGGTGTACTTGGTAGAGATTTTGAGATCAATCCATGAAAAGCTCACTCTACGCTCTTGGATGCGGCATGGAAAAACAAGCCAAAGACCTTGCAGATTCGTGGCTTTCAATCCGATGGCCCAAAAGCTTGCCGATTGGAATCCTGGATTCATGAACTCTGAGGGATCTACAAATCACCTAACAAGGATTAGAAATCAAAGAAGAAATAAGTTTGAAGTCTAAATAAAGCAAAGAAAATGAAGGCTTAGAAGTGGGCGGCCAAGAGATGAAGAGGCAGGCAGCTTGGAGGCAGGGCGTAAGGATCACACAAATACCTTGAGGGATCACACAGATATCCTTAATCACACAAATTCATTCAGAATTCACACCAAGAGTTGAGAAGAACTCAAGAAAGTCTTCATATTCATTAACATCCAATATACATGCGAGGGGGGCCTTTAAATAGGTTTACAAACTTGGGCTCCAAGTAAGGGCATACAAAAAAATTCCCACTAATCCTTTTCCTACTCAAATACATAGATATCTCCTCTTCCAAATAGGTTCAAACTCCCTCTTCTCACTAGGATTACTTCTCTCCTTCTCTTTGACTTGGTCCAAGGGAGGTGACCATAAGTGGGGCACCAACATGAGAGGTGACCATAAAGAGGGTGCTGAATTTGAGGATGGGCCAGGGCTTTGGTTGGCCCATTTCAGTGCTGGACAGGCTTTAGGGTTCTCCTGGTATCCATCTCCTCTTGGTGGGTTGATGTACTTGTCGTCCAGGTCTTCAATGATAGCTCCAAGACTCCTTCCATGCTTCCCAAGTGGCATAATTATGTGGATGATTAGATTCCTTGCAGTGGTTGGAGAATTATGCTGACTAGCTTCATAAGTGACTTGAGTCTTCTTACAAAATTGGACTGGACTCAATATAAGACTTACAAAATTGGACTGGACTTATAAAACTCAAAACTTACAGGACTCATAAGGTTCACTAAGCATCCAAAACTTGACTTAATACTCTAATTACAGGACTTAAATGTAAAAAGGCCTAAAATGAGATTCAGAGGCCAAGGTACAGACTCAAGTGTAAAAATGTCTATAAAACAAAACTCATGATCCAAATACAGGACTCAAATGGCTAACACAACTAGATTATTAGACTCAAGGCAAAATTGGAATCATGGCTAAAGGACTCAAAACTCAGGGACCCATAGTAAACTAGGATTGACCTGATGTTCCCATCAATATTAACTTTTTTTTTTTTTGATCGGTACCCTCATGAGTAACCTCAAGTATACCAATATTTTCTTAGCAGAGGTGCATGTAAAAATTCTATTGAATTCACTAGGATCCAATGCACAATAGAGTAGATTCATCATCTTAGCATTGATCTCGGATTGTTTAATATCATTTTTATCCCAATCCTCTTCAAGTTTTGGGATGGAAATACCATTAACAATGACTGAGGAAATATGAAGACCTTTATCAATAACTTTTCATTGATTATAATCAATTGAATGCATATAGATCCTCATGCATATTTTCTAATATGTGTAATTAGTGCCATTAAAGTAAGGAGGTCTATTTGAGGCTTGTCCATCAACTACACTGGAACCAAGTGGGGCTGCCATAGATCTTTACTCAAGGTGGTTAGACCTATAAACTGAGAACGTGGCTCTGATACCACTTGTTGCGCAATAAGCAACCCAAGAGGGGAGATGAATTGGGTTGCTAAAACTTTTACAAGATATGTACCAATTCAAAAAATAATTCAAGTGCTAGTGTAAAACAAGTGCTATGTGCTCTTCTAGAGTATGCAATAGAAAATAGATAAGTAAATGTAATAAAAGTAAGAGCAAGTAATGAGAGAACAAGCAGCCATAAACACCAAGAAGTATAGTGGTTTGGTGCATACCAAGGCACCTACATCTACTCCCCAAGCTTTCCTTGAGAATTTACTATAATCACTCTTGATTACAGCCAATTAGTTTTCCGGGCTCACTAATCAAAACCCAACTTGTTTTCATCGAGAATACAAGTCAAAACCCCTTTGATTTTACGGGCTAACAAAAAATCTAGTTGATTTTGTAACTTAGGCTCACCAACAACCTCCTTAGTTTTCATAAGGCTAACCAAAAAACTCTTTGGTTTTCACAAGGCTAACCAAAAATTTCTTTGATTTTCTCAAGGCTTGCCAAAAATCTTTGTTGGTTTTAATACATAGGCTCACCAACCAACCTCAACAAAAGACAAGTAAGAATGTAAGAAATACAAGATAGCTTTAAAATAAAAGCTATTATCTCTTTGAAGCTCTTTGAAGTTGCTTGTCTTCAAGTTGCTGAAACCTTAATCAATGCTTAAATGGTTGGACTTGAATGCTTTTGATTACTTTGAATACTTAAAGGCTTTTTTTCACATGAAAGTAGTTGCTCTCAATGAATATTGGAGTGAATGCTCTTCTTTTTCCTTTTCTTTTTCATTAGTTCTTTTCCACTTGAGATTAATCCTCTTTAGAATTCCATCCCAAGGCTCAAATGATAGTTTATGACCATTTGAGAGGTGAAACTAGCCATTGTGGGTGAAAAGGACAAGTTCTGGATTTCAAAAAACTACCCGTTACTGTTTACCAAAACTTCAAGTGTCGATACTTTAGGTCATAAGTCGATACTTGGGGTCAATACTTGGTTTCCATGAGTCGACACTTAGTTCAAAAATATTCCTTGGAGCTCTCTGAAAATCTCAGGTGAGTCGACACTTCATCTGGTGAGTCAACACTTTATCTGGTGAGTCAACACTTGAGTCAACACTTTGCTTCCATGAGTCAACACTTGAGGGAAGTCTTGAAATTCAGCATGTTCTGTGAAAAATTTATCTTAGTGATGCAGAACAAAGAACAAAGAAGCGTATGCGGAAGTAAAATTAAGATTAATTCTTTTTTTTTTATTTTATATATATATATTTCAGAAATTGGCTTTGACTCAAAGTAAAGCTAAACTATATTGAAGGAAACTAAGTAAAGATTGAAAACACAGTTTAGAAGGAACCAAATTATCAGAGTAGTTCAGAAGTAACGGATCGCTAGGGGTTGAGAAACTCCCAGACCTAGGGTTTCGCTCTGAACTTTCAACAGAACAGAAATAGAGAGGAGGGACGGTTTACTCACCAGACAGTGATCTTCTTAGGATTCTGGTGGAAGAACTCTCTCGAGCAGATTGTGGGTTCCTCGGAGTCGGCTATCTTCGCAATGGATCCTCCAATACTGGTCTCATGGTTTGGTCGGCTTCTCCTGGAATCAAGATCTGGAAAAGAAGAGGAATAAATGATGGAATTCAGAAACTCAAGAAAAGATCTTACCAGGTTGAAGAACTTGAAAGCTGAAGTTGCTGAAATCGAATTCTCCTGGAGACTGATCTAACTTCCTCTTAGAATTGCTGTGGATCTGCAGTAGCTGGACTGGAGTCGGATGCTGGTGGTCGGCCAGGACTTGGAGAAGGTGGCCGTGAGAAGAGGAAAAGACTAGGGCTTGGTGGAAAGAGAAGGGTGATGGCGGCTAGGGTTTAGGAATTGAGTGGCTAACCTAGGGTTTAGGGTTTTGGAGATCTCTCACCTCCTCAAGGTTCCAAGGAAACCCGGATTTACTCCCTCACGGAGCTCAACACCTGGAAACAAGTGCGGACAAGAGAAAACACAAGTTTGCTCAAGAAAAAATTTCTTTCATTCATCTATGATTTTTTAAACTTACAAGAGGGATTTAATTTATAAGGCATTACAAGGAAGGAGGGTTTCACATCTTCCCATGTGGGACTAAAGGAGGGGATCTCCAAATTAGGGCAAATCCCTTACATATGGTCGGCCAAAATACCAAAAAATAGGATTTGGGTTATAAATGGCAGGTAGATGGCGCCACCTTGCTTGGATCTTCAAGAAAAATTTTCTTCCTTCCCTGGATCAACTCTTTTGGACTCCTCCTTTTCTTCCTCCCTAATTCAAGGCCCTTCCCATCTTTGTTTTAGGTGTTTTTGGCAGGTAATGGGCGCCCCTTGATATGTTCTTCCAAGAGAAATTTCTTCCCTCCTTTTCTTGGATTTTCTTGGGAAAGTCTTGGCCGCCCCCTTGATTGGTGGTCTCTTTATGGACTTCTCCTTATCTGGCGCATGAGAGAAGGAGGTTGCCATCTGTGGAGTGGGGACCAAAAGCTGCTGGATGTGGATATGGCGCCCCTTGGACTGGGAGTGTGGCTGGGAGTGTGGTGTCCACTTGCCTGGTCTTGGGAGAAAATGTAACATCCCAGGTTGAAACCCTAGTCCACTACTGAGTCAACATGACTCAACAAAATAAAATGCAGGTAATGTAGACTCAAGCTAAATTGAGTTGATCTAGTCAACTCTTATTACAAACCAAAAATCCTAATTCTTCGGGCAAGGTTAATCAGAGATCCAGATGGAGTTCTGAAGTCTTCTTCTGAGTCTGGTGCCCGCACCACTTAGGCCTTGAGTCGATGTTTGAGTCGACACATGAGTCGACACTTGAGCTACATGAGTCGATACTTCAACTGTACCATCTATAACTTTTTCTACGTATCAGCTCAAGCTTTTGTGAGTCAATACGTTGAGTCGACACTTGCATAGTGAGTCTACACTTTGAGTGACACTTGCTGAAACTTTCTAAAATTGAACTGAAACTCTGCTGAATCTTCTTCAAATTTAAAACATAAGTCCTTTCAAGCCATTCCTATGTACTCAAGTCCATTTATCTTTAATATTTCATCCATAAAGAGAACTTCTTCAACTATTTGACAAGTAATCCATTCAGCTAACATAATGAGTATTTCTATCTAACAAAATATACTTTAACAAACTGTTAGTACTCAAATATACTTAAGTATTTTATTAATCATCAAAATAAATACAAGAGTCAACACAAGACAAAGAGAGGTAGGTCCAAGCAATGTTCGAGGAGATGTAGTCTCTCCACAAGAATGATACATGTGATTGGTATAGTTGCCACAAGGAAAGAATCCTATATTATGCAAGTAGGTTTACCAACGCTAGGGGGTACCTTTGGAATAAGGAGACATTAGGTTCAAAGCTCGATTAGTGGCTAAGGGATACTCTCAGAAGGAAGGAATTGACTTCGATGAGATTTTCTCTCTTATTGTCAGACATACTTCCATCAGGATACTACTAAGCATTGTAGCAGCTCAAGACTTATAGCTGGAGCAAATGGATGTCAAGATGGCATTTCTCTATGGGAATCTAGAAGAAAGCATCTATATGGAGCAGCCCCCAGGGTTCAGAGAGCCAGGATTAGAAGGAAAAGTCTGTTTATTGCAGAAATTACTATATGGGTTGAAGCAGTCGTTGCTAAGGTAGTGGTACAAGTGGTTTGATACTTTTGTAAGGAGCATTGGACTTTTTAGGTATGATCATGATTATTGTATTTATGTGAGAACTTTGGATGATGGCTCTAGGATCTATCTACTCTTGTATGTGGATGACATGCTGATAGTATGCAAGAGTAGAAAGATTGTGTAGGAATTGAAGGCAACTTTATCTCAGGAGTTTGAGATGAATGATTTGGGGCCTGTAAGGAAGATCTTGGGGATGAAAATCTTCAGAGACTAAGCCAAGAAAGTGTTGCATTTATCTTAGGATAGTTATATAAAGAAGGTTTTGAAGAGATATGGGATGAAGGAAGCAAAACCGATAGAGCTGCCTAATGCCGAACACTTCAGACTCTCAAAGACTATAGTACCACAGACTGAGATGGAGGTTCAGGAGATGGAGAGGGTGCTGTATGCCTCTGGTGTAGGAAGTCTCATATAACCATGGTTTTGTTGTAGGTCGGATATTGCCCATGCAATGTGTTAGGTCAGTAGGATCATGGCATAGCCTGGCAGGGAACATTGTTGAGCACTAAAGGGAGTCTTTAGGTACTTGGTGGGCACAATTGGAGTTGGAATCTACTACGGATAGCGAAGAGGTGTCGAGAGACTCTCCAACAATCCAAGGAGGTTCAAAGACTGATAAGAGGGTTCTTAGATGTGGATTTTGGTGGAGATGTGGACACCCGTTGATCGATGACAGGTTTTATTTTTACCTTGTATGGTGGTTCTGTTTCATGGAGATCATGAGTGCAGCCCATTACGACTTTATCAACAATGGAGGTAGAGTATATTGGTGTTACAAAGGTGTCAAAGGAGGCCTTATGGTCAAAGGGCTTAGCATTGGAGATGGGCCTTGAACAGGAGGCTGTCAGGGTGCACTGCGATAGCCAGAGTGCACTTCTACTTGCACAAAACTCTATCTATCATGCTCGAACCAAGCACATCGACATCAGATACCATCAGATCAGAGAGCTCGTGAAGGACGGTGAGGTGGAGCTAGTGAAGGTACACACCAAGGAGTATCCAGGAGATGCACTGATTGGTGCGGGCACCAGACTCAGAAGAAGACTTCAGAGCTCCATCTGGATCTCTGATTAACCTTGCCCGAAGAATTAGGGTTTTCTGGCTTGTAATAAGGGTTGACTTGATCAACTCAATTTTAGCTTGAGTCTGTATTCCCTGCATTTTTATTTTGTTGAGTCATGTTGACTTAGTAGTGGTCTAGGACTTCAACCTGGGGTGTTACATTTTCTCCCAAGGCCAAGCAAGTGGGCGCCACACTCCCAGCCACACTCCCAGCCACACGCCTGAGTCCACGGGGCACCAGATCTCCATCCAGTATACTCTGGTCCCCACACCATAGATAGCAGCTCCCTTCTCTCATGCGCCAAGTGAGGAGAAATCAACCAGGGATCCATAAATCAAGGGGGCGGCCCAAGACCTTCCAAAAGAGCCAAACTATGAAAGGGAAGAAATTTTCTTGGAGAGAACTTCAAGGAGGCGCCTATTCCCTGCCCAAAATACCCGAAACAAAGATGGGAAGGACCTTGACTTAGGGAGAAAGAAAAGGAGGAGTCCAAAAGAGTTGAGCCATGGAAGGAAAGGAATCCTCTCTTGAAGAACAAAGCTTGGAGGCGCCATCTACTTTCCTTTTAAAACCCAAATCAGTTTTTTTGGAACCTTTGGCCGGCCATATGTGTAAGGATTGATCCTACAATCCTAATTTGCAGATCCCCTCCTTTAGTCCCGCATGGAAAGATGTAAAACCCTACTCTCTTGTAAAGTCCTATAAATTAAACCCCCTTTGTAAATTTTAATTAATCTGATGAATGAAACCAACTTTTTTTGTGAGCAAACTCTGTGTTTTCTCTCTTCCGCACCTGCATCCAGGTGTTGAGCTCCGTGAGGGAGTAAATCCGGGTTCCCCAGGAATCTTGAGGAGGTGTGAGATCTCCAAATCCCAAACCCTAGGTTAGCCACTTCTACTCCAAAACCCTAGCCGCCCATCCTCCACTTCAATCCACCAAACCCTAGCCTATCCCACCTCCCACGGCCTCTCTCTCCAAGTCCAGGCCGACCACCAGCATCCAGCTCCAGTCCGGATACTTCAGATCCATAGCTCTTTCCAGAGGGAGTCGAATCAGCCGTCAAGAGAATCCGGATCTCAGCGACATCAGCCTTCAAGTTTTTCGAACTGGTAAATCCTTCCCTGAGTCTCTGAATCCATCACTTGTTTTTCTTCTTCCCAGATCTTGAGTTCAGGAGAAGCCGACCCAGCCACGAGACCAGTATTGGATGATCCATTGCGAAGATAGCCGAATCCGAGGTTCCAACAATCTGCTCGAGAGAGTTCTTCCACCCAAATTCTGTGAAGATCACTGTCTGGTTGGTAAACCATCTCTTCTCTTTATTTTTGTCCTGTTGAAAGTTCAGAGTGAAACCCTAGGTCTGGGAGTTTCTAAACCCCCAGTGATCCGTTACTTCTGAACTACTCTGATAACTTAGCTTCTTCTAAATTGTGCTTTCGATCCTTACCTAGTTTCCATCAACTTAGTTTAACTTTACTTTGATCCAAAGCCAATTTCTGAAATATATATAAAAAAAAAAAGAATTAATCTTAATTTTACTTCCGCATACGCTTCTTTGTTCTTTGTTCTGCATCACTGATGAAGGTTCTACGATGTGATAGCTCTCATTCTACGATGTGATAGCTTTCACAAGTGTGTGGCACTGATATAGCTTGTGGACAAGATGGAGTTGGTTGAAGCCTTGAAGCACCAAGGTGAAGATTGTTGGGTCTCATGTGGTACTTCCAAGGCTTAAGGGACCAAGGCTAAGGCCAAGGTCCAATGATCATGATGCTATCATGGAATTTCTAGGGCTAATTTGGGCCCTAAGATGAAAAGCTGTTAGCCTTTTGGGTCTTGAGATTCAGGAAACTTGGGCCTCAAGGGCCAACTTGTATTGGGCTAGTTTTAAGTCCTAGGTATGTGTGATTGGGTTGAGTCAAGGGTGTACATGGGCTTGGAAAACTCAATTATGCATTAAGTTGGCCTATGGGAGTTTTATGATTAGGTCATGGTGACCTAGTATATATATACTTTGTATATGGGGCTGAATGGAGCCATCATAGTGAAATAGCCTTTTCTCCCTGATATCCATCTTCTTCCTCCCTCTCACCTCTTTAGTTGTCACTCTCTATCAGGGTAATATCAGCACCCAAGCCTCCATACCCTAGGAAGGAAAAAATTCCTTAGCGCCTAGGGACTCCTAATCGAAGTAGGAATCCCTAACATAAGGGATTCTTGTGCTGCCCACTTGCAAATCCTATTCCCATTAAACGTGGTGATCTTAGGCCTCTTCAAGGTTGGTTCTAGGTCCTATTCAGAGGGGGATTAGATCTGGAAGAGGTCTAGTTAGATTGGTGGGCATTGGAAGAAGATTATAATGGTTTCCTAGTCCAAGTAGGAAACCCAACTCCTAGCTTCTTTGGTCCCTCTCTCTACCCACAAGGAGTTCGACCTAGAGCTTTGGATGGTTGAATCCTCACTGGTTGGAGGTCCCAAGAGAGGTGGTTTCACATCCATATCAAATTTGGAATGTTCGGGGCACTCTGAAGAAGTTAGGAGATTTTTGCATAAGAAGGCTGAATCTTTGACAGGCTCATTGCTTCAATCCCCTGTTACTATCACTTTCAATATAATGTTCTGAGGTTGGTTGCAGGTAGAAGGTTGTCGACACACTGGGAATGTGCTCCAACACTTTGGACCTCTACATTAAATGACTTCAGATCATCAACTAATCAACTCCAAAATCTATCAACAATAAGGAGATATCCCAACCCAAGTTGGGACCTCGAAACCAATCGACTCGACTTTGACTATAAAATGACTTTAGTAACTTGCTAACCTCAACATCAAACAACAAAATTTGGCTCTTTGAGTAAAACTGTTAACCTTAAAGAAATCCGATCTATACTATGAATTTCTATTTAAATCTACTGCAGCTTTAATTGACTACGAGGAAAATCTGAACCCAGGTTAGGACCTCCTAATAAAGTCAACCAATGCAAGATTTTTCTAAATGCTACCTGCAAGTAAATTGACTTTCATAAAGCAACTTTGGTCAGGGACTGATCATACCTATAATAACATCGATATCAGTAAATCAACTTCAGATTGAATCTGATCACAATTTCAAAATGGAAAACCACTTCTAGCATGAATTGATTTCTAATGATATGATATTATTTTGGGTGAAACCTGACCTTCAAATTAGCCGATGAAAGGTCAACTATTGCTATGACTAAGATGTTTATCTTTTGCTTACTTTGGAATCTTGTAGATCTACTTTAATGATTTACACCAACATCTACAACTTTTTCTAAGTACTACATCAAATTCACTTAGGACCTATGTCCTTGGCTCAATGTTTTTATCTTAATTGATGGGGACTAAAAGAGCTTGAGCTTACTATTTATATTTTCAAGCATACTTGGGCCCCGAAACAAAGTTAGGTGAGAAACCAAAAAGCTAAGAACACTTCAACAAAAGTAAGATTTTTTTTGTCATTATCAAAAATTTCATTATAAAGTTTCTTTTTGTTTCCCAAAGATAGCAACCCAAGAGGGGGGGGGGGGGGCGGTGATTGGATTTCTAAACTTTTTTCATTGATAAATGAAACTTGTGTTCAAAACCAAATTCAAAGTATCTGTGTAATGCTATAATAAAATGAAATAAGCTTCAAAAACATAAAAGCAAGAGTAAGCAAATAATCATAAATAAAAATAATTTATAGTGGTTTGATGCTAAACTCGGCACCTACATCCACTCCCCAAATGCATCCATGAAAATTTCATTATAATTTTAAAAGATTATAGCTAGATTATTTTTTTGAGATCACGATCCACAACATAGTAGGTTTTTTCTGGTTCATTAATCAGAATTTTACAAGTAACTAGTATTTCCAGGCTCACTAGCAATAACCATACAAATAGCTGGTTTTTCGAGGCTCATCGGCAAGAACCATACAAACAGTTGATTTTCATAGGCTCACTAGCAAGAATCTTGCACCATCCAATTTATGTCTTAGACTAACCCTCAAGGATCAAGTCTCTTCCTCCAAGAAATTGGTCTGGACAAGATAAAATTGAAATATAGGAAATTAAAGTACAAAGAATAAAATCTTTTAGGTACTTCCAGAAGTTGGAGTGGTCGAGCTAATAGTTGCTTTGACTTCTTCCTAAAAGAATTAAAGAGGAATGATCGAAGGCTTGAATGCTTTGACTAGTTGGTTTCTGGCTCCCTTGAATGCACAAATACTCTCTCAAGTTGAGTGAATCTGGAAAGGAAAGAATTAAAAGCTCTGTTGAGTATCCTTCCTCTTTCTCTCTTGGTTCACTCTTTTTTTGCTTGAATACTTGATTATCTTCCAAAAGGTTACTTCCCTATTTAATTTCTTTTCATTTATAGCTTCAAAAATGGTTGTAATAAATGGTCTAACTTTGGAAGCTTGAAAATAGCTGTTAGACCCTTAAAATGGCCATTACAAATAATTTGGAAAGCTAGCTATTATGCTTGTTAGGTTTTTGTGAGTTGGCTCATCAAAAATCTTAATTTGCTAAGTGAAGTTCTAGGTCAGCTAAGTAAAAACTCTAAGTCGACTCAGCAACAGGTGCTTAATTTTTAGCTTTTTATATTTTCTATATGTGTGAAACTTGATGGCTTAGATATTTTCTTAGTCAGCTATCTGAATTTTTTGAGTCATTTTATAGGCTACTTGATTTTTCATTACTTTCTGTATTCTTCTATCTTTGAGACTGAGTCAACTAACAAAATCTTTTGAGTTGGCTATCTTCTTGACTTGGTCACTATTATGAATTCATGGTTAGTTTAGGTGGGTTTTCAAATTATTCACTCTTCTATCTTCAACCTGAGTCTGAGGCTGAGGTCGAGTCAGCTATTACCTTATCATAGTTGACTTAGTGAAATACTTAGTCAGCTAAAAAAATTTTTTAGATTTTGTATCTTTCTGCTTCCTTCTTTTTTCTGGGATAGAGTTGGCTAAGCTCTTATGCTGGTCAGCTTAGTGGCATGCCAAATGTGTTTGAAGTACTTTTCTTCATTTTTTACAAGCTTTCTTTGTTCCAATATTTTCCAAGCTGGACTTGCTTTCTCAAAATTATTTTTTGATTAAATACACTTGTTAATAAGTCTTTATAGGCTATAGTTACTATTATAAAAAATATTTCATGATCCTTTAAGTGCCTGACTTAGTTCCCTGGCTTTTACTTGAGGATTCACTCTATCATGCCCCAAATCCAGCACCATAATTGACTACGCGATCGGCCGTATAAACCCTAGTTTACAATATAGAGATCATGCAAGGCCTAAAAAAAAATTTTATTATAACTTCAATTCCCCAGAATACTATTGATCATAATTTATAAGAAAGAACCTAATGTAAAGAAAATAATACAACTCATATGGTTACAATTTCAGTAATCCTTCAATCATCTGATTGGTATTAATAACTCTCTAGCTACTCATCGTTTCTTCGCTAATCCCATTCATCACCAAGCTAAATATCCTGCATAACTTTGAGAAGGAAAAATAAATAGGGGGTTGTGAGCTTTACAGCCCAATAAAGTCTCCAAACAGTCACACTAATAATTTGAAAATAGCAAGAAGATAAGAGTATATTATGTCATGCAACCAAATAACTCAAGTATCACATGTGACAAAGCCTTTTGTAAAATCATGTTTCCTTTTTATGTTTCAATTAGTTATTCTTGTTCTTTAGTTTTCTAGACTAATCATGATCATGCTTCAGCACCTAACTGGCAATCTCATTGTCCATGCCTGTGACTGGCAATATCATTGTCCGGCTTGTGACTGGCAATATCAGTAACCAAGATCCTGTGGCATGGTTAGTCCAAATACCATATTCTCATAATAACACCTTATCCTTTTATATCATCATATCAAATCATGTCATTTACAATTTTTTAATAACCGACATCATGGTCCAACCAATCCAAAAATAATTTTATTTGATGAAACATAGTATGCATGAATATAAATAATAGTAACATCAATCATACTGTCATCATGAAAAGTCAAATTATACCATGCAAAAATAATCATGCATGCCAATGCTAATGTGCACAGACCAAATCATGTCATGCAAAATACATATATAAGACTGGTGATCATGTCTAGATATCCTTACCTCACTAGAGATAACTAACATGCCTGATATAGGTCCATAACCGGAACTCGCACAATGCCCTTCTACTCAGAAAGCTGCTCCCCTACAATAACAATTTTTAAGGTAAATAAAAAATCCTAGGATAATTATAAAATCCAAACCTTTTATGTATAAAACCCTAACTTCATGAATTCCAAGAAAGAGAGCTTTTCGATCTCCCCCTTCAATATTTATATTATTTCTCTTTTCTCTCTCCTCTTTTTCTCTCTCCTCTTCTTCTCTCTCCTTATCTTCACTCTCCTCTTTCTCTCTCCTCTTTCTTTTTCTTCTTTTTCTCCCCTCTTTCTCTCTCCTCTTCTTCTCTCTCCTCTTTTTTTTCTTTTCTTTTATTATTTTTATTTTTCTTTTTTTTCTTCCTTTTCTTTTTTTTTTTTTTTCTTTCTTCTCTTCTCCCGAGCCAAGGCTTCTTTCCCCCCTTCTCTCTTCTTCCTCGCCCATGATGACGAGGAACCCTTGGGTGAGCCACCGGTGGTATTTCCAGCAATAGGGAGACCACCCTAGCGACTCAATCTCAGGTAAGTCTTTTTTTTTCCCTTCTTCTTTCTCAAACCCCCTGTTCTTCCATGGCTCGACCGAATCAGCCTCCTCACGGTTGCCGACGATGGCCATGGGGGTCACCAGGAAAAAGGGTCGATAAACTAGAGGTGGACAACAATGTAGCCATTGACGAGGTACAGTCCAAGGCAAACCAAAGGTAAAAATCAAACTAAATCTAGATTAAATCTTCCCTAAACAAATCAAATAATGGAAAAGGACTCACCAGCGATTAAAGGGCTCTCTATCACTCACCGGAGAGGAGAACGATGGCATGGAAGGAAGGTTGATGGGCTTGATTTGGTGATGGTGAGGGGGATTTAAAGAAAACTAAATCCAAGATTTCCTTATCATTTGGGAAAGAAAAACTCTATTGATCGGAGTCCTAACCCACCCCAACCTCATCGCCAACTACACCCTCCTCTCCATAGCTATCTAATGCGGGACTATTTATGCATGCTAGTTATTTTTTTGTTGTTAGGCATTAAGTTAGGAGTTTGTATCCCAAATTTCAAGCCAAGATATTAAGTAGGAAATTCTATAGAAAATTTGAAGCACAGGCATGCAGAAAAAAATCTTAAAAGTGAAGAAACAGGATCGCCAGGTTAAGAAGCCCTGGTTAGGACTAGCTCTTCTATAATATAGCTACTAAAAGAGTCTAGGGGGTGTACCTGGCAGAGATTTACAGATCGATCCATGAAGAGTTCGCTCGTTGCTCCTGGATGCGGCCTGGAAAATAAAACTATCGACCCTGTAAATTCGCGGCTTTCAATCTGGTGACCCAAAAGCTGGTCAGATGGAATCCTTGGATTCATGAACTCTGAGGGACCTGCAAATCACCTAACACATGTTAGAAAACAAGGAAGAAAAGGGTTAGATTGCTGAAAGAAGAAGAAGGGGAAGAGGTTTGAGGAAGGTGGCCAAGGGATGAAGAAGGCTGGCGGCTTGGAGGCAGGGTGCAGGGATCACACAGATTCTTGGAGAGATCATACAGATACCCTTAATCACATAGAAATTTTCTCAGAATTTTGAGAAAAACTCAAGAAAAATTCATTCATAACAATTCATAATAATTGATCATTAGTTACAAGAGGGTGGAGAGGTGGGATATTTATAGATGTTCCCATGCCCTCTCCTAGTTAAGATAGGAATACAAGATTTGATAAGGAGAAGCATTACAAAGTTGCTTAGAACTAGGAGTACGCAATTTGAGTAGAAATAAAACTTAATCTTCTAGCTAGAATTGGACTTCTCCCTCTGACTTGGTCAAATGTGCTTCACTTGGGCTTGGATGCCATCCTCTCTTGGGCTTGGATTTTGGGTGGCAAAGGGTGCATGGGCTTGGGTGGCCTCCAAGGTTGGGCACTAGGCTTTGGTGCATGTCCCCTGGTGGGCTGGAACTCCTAGGTGCCAACTTAGAAGTGGATTTGTGAAAACCTGGGGCACCATGGCTTTTGGACTTGAAGATCTTTTGGGCTGGGATGCCTAGAAGAAGAACATGCCTGGAATCTTTATGTGGAGAGACTTCATGGGCTTCTACTTTGGTGATCATCCTCTTGTATGAAACTGGTACTTGACACAGACTTGTAACACAAACTTGTACTGGACCTATATGACTCAATTGGATTGGTTGAAATGCTCAACTTATTACAGGACTCATTTCAACTTAACTGGACTAGACTCAACATAAAACTTACAGGACTCATAGGATTCAAAATTGGCTCAACATGAGCTAACTAAACAATTAGGCTCAACTGAATCGAACATATCCCAAAACTTGACTCATAAATCCAAATTATGTGAGTCGACTCTAAATACAAGACTCAAGTGTAACAACGCCTAAAAACAAAACTCAAGACCCAAATACAGGACTCAAATGGTTAACAAAGCTAAATTATTGGACTCAAAGATAAAATTTGAATCATGGCTAAGAAACTCAAAACTCAGGGATCCATAGTGAACTAGGGTTGACCTGATGTCCCCATCACTATCCCACCCTCCTTTCTAGCAGAAATTCTAGCCAACAATGAGGGAAGATGAGTTCCCCTATTTCATGGCATCCCTTCTCTTTTTTTCTGTGTTCTAGGTTGAATTCGGCTGGGCTTGCTAACTTTGGCCTAAAACCTGAATCTCATATGCTCCCCTCATTAAAATAATTTCATCCTCGAAATTAGCTTGATTATGATTTTAACCTTGAAAGTAACCAACCCTCAGGTCATTCTCAAACTCCCAATTAGTCTTTCTCGTAGGGCACTTGTTTCTCAAGTCTTAACAAAATTATACATTACATTCATTTTATTCATTTCTCCCCCTTGTTTGCTCTGATACCATCTATCATGCCCCAAATCCAGCACCGGAATCGGCTACACGATCGGCTGCATAAATCCTAGATTACAATCTAGAGATCATGCAAAGCCTAAAAAAATTCATTTCAACTTCAATCCTTCATAATACTATTGATCACAATTTATAAAAAAATACCTAATACAAATAAAATAATACAACTCATACGATTACAATTTTAATCATCCTTTAGTCATCTGATTAGTATTAATGACTCTCTATCTATTTCTCATTTCTCTACGAATCCAATCCACCACCAAGCTCAGATATCCTGCACAACTCTGAGAAGGAAGAAAATAGGGGGTTGTGAGCTTTATAGCCTAGTAAGGTCTCTAAATAGTCACACCAATAATAGCAATAATTTGAAAATAGCAAGGAGATAAGAGTATATCATATCATGCAACCAAATAACTCAAATATCGTATATGACAAAACCTTTGATAAAATCATGTTTTCCTTTTATGTTTCAATTTAATCATCCTTCTTTTTTAGTATTTTGGACTAACTACGGTCATGCTCCAGTCCATGACTAGCAACCTCGGTGTCATACTTCAGCTTGTGACTGGCAATCTCATTGTCCATGCCTGTGACTAGCAATATCATTGTCCATGCTTGAACTGGTAATATCATTGTCCATGCTTGTGACTAGCAATATCATTGTCTATGCCTATGACTGGCAATATCAGTAACCACGATCTCGTGGCATGGCCAGTCCAAATACCATATTCACTTGATTATCACTTCATCAACTCACTTTATATAGTCAAATCATGTCATTTATAGCTTTCCAATAACTAGCATCGTGATCCAACCCATTCAAAGAAAACTTTACTAGATAAAATATGGTATACAAAAATATAAAAAATAATAACAATCATACTATTTATCATGAGAAATCAAACTATACCATGCGAAAACAACTACGCATGCCAATGTATAGGTGCTCGGAGCAAATCATGTCATGTGAAATACATATGTATAAGATTGGTGATGAATGGGATTCGTGAAGAAATGATGAGTAGCTAGAGAGTTATTAATACCAATCTGATGACTAAAGGATTACTGAAATTGTAACCATATGAGTTGTATTATTTTCTTTACGTTAGATACTTTCTTATAAATTATGATCAATAGTATTCTGGGGAATTGAAGTTACAATAAAATTTTTTTTAGGCCTTGCATGATCTCTAGAAAAAAACCTAGGGTCGTGTGGCCGGTTATGTAGCCGATTCCAGTGTAGAACCCGAGGCATGACACACTCTTGAGAATAATTTAAGCTTGCTATTTTTGGAGGACTTATTGAATAATACTAACTTTTTGAACATTATAATAATTCCTATAGTCATTTTCACAAGTATTATTAGCAACCAATAATTTATACACAAACATCTTTGACATCATCAAAATCAATTCTTAGGCTAACAATCTTTTCACTTTTGATGATGATAAAATCTTTTGAGTACTAACATTTCAAAAATCTCTAAGAAATATTCATGCTCTCCCTTAGATTAAAAATAAAAAAACTCCCCTTTGCTTACATATCTCTTTTTCTCTCGGTTCCCCTAATTTTTTTTCAAAAACATGCTTTCTTTTTTTGTTGCTCATTCTCTCCAATGCTCTCTCTTATCCTTTGATCCGGGATGACTCTAAGATTACTAAACATGTAGGAAAAATAGTAAACTGATTTTTTAAAATTTTTTTATAATTTTTTTTGTAGGCTAAATTCTCAAAGTTAAGTAAAGACTAGCAGGATATTTAGCAATACAAAGAATCATCATGATCGCAGGCAAACTCATACAAAATAATAAAAATCCGGAATCAAGAATTAAAAAACTCCCGGCTTAGGATAACTAATCTTCATCAAATTAGAAATCAAGAGTAGGAAAGGATATTACTAGTCAGAGATTGTAGATTCAACAGATGAAGAGATCACACACACTTTGATTGGAGCCTTGATGATGAAGCTTCAATTCTCTTGGATTTGATGGCTGATCTTGGTAGTCCTGGAGGCAAAGAAGGCCTCCTTTGGGGAGGGAAAATACCTCGGGGATCCTGCAAGCATCAGAGGTCAATCAAAATAGTAAATAATAAAAGGTAAAAAAATTAGGGTTTGGGTTGAAGCAGGATCAGGGTTAGAAGCCGGTAGCCTGGAGAAGAAGGGTTCCTTCACTTCGATGGCAGCAAGGGCACTCATCTCTTGGGCATTGCTGATCTTCTGGGATGTAGAAGGATGCTAGGGTAGTAGGGGTTTGGCCAAGCACAAGAAGAGCACTCCACAAAACATAAAACTCCAACACAAGAACAATACTTAAGACAAAATTTTAGTAAAGTTTAATTCATATAAGAAAAGTTCTTACAAGAGAAAGAGGGGTGTGGTATTTATAGAGCTCCCATGCCCTCTCCTAAAGGGACTACAAGTCTTCTTCTAGTTAGAATAGGTTTACACAATTTAAGTGGGAGAAAGATTTCAAAATAAACCTAAAACTAGGAGTATACAAGTTGAATGAAATAAAAACTCAAACTCCTTTCATTTAAACTCTTCCACCATGTTTAGACTTAGTCAACCATTAAGGACGCCCCTCTTGGTTTGTTGGGCTTCATGGGGGGTAGCAAGGGCCGGCCAAGGACTTGGGGCGCATGGGCTTTGGGCCTCCTGAAAGTTAGGGTGTCTTGGGCTAGAATATTCTTGGAATCAATATGGAATCTTGGTTCTTTATGGACTTGGGCCTTGAATTCTCCTAGGCTAGGGCACAGGTATATCTTTAGGATCCTGGGGTGGCCTGGTATATAGAATATTTCCTGGTATTTGGAGAGAATCTGGACATCTAGAGAGCATCTGGAAGGAATCAGGGTATCTAGAAAGGCATCTTGGATCCTAGGGTGTCACACAAAATCCAATAAGCTGATTTAATGGCCTCCGACTCCTGGATGAGGCTTGGTGGAACTCCCAAATAGGGTATCATCTCCTCTTATACAAAAACTGGACTCTCACTGGACTCATACTTAAATACAGGACTCAATAGACTGGACTAGGTTGAGACAAATCAACTAGTCTCAACTTGTTACAGGACTCAATCTTACTTGCTTACAAAATTATGATACATGACTAAGGTTCTAAAAAATCCTAATCAGTAAACCATATGGGATCCAGTGATCTGTGTCTGATCTTGATGTTCCCACCAATTCTCCTAGGATGGGAGGAACTCGTCCCCATCAAGTAAGGGTCAATTTGGCTGCTCAAGGAGGGTCTGGGTTGAGGTGCTGCAGATCCGCACTAGCATTCCACAAGTCCTCAGATTCTGGTATCCTTGCTATCGGACCAGTACCGCTGATAGTCTCCATCCCAGGTACTGATGGCTTGATCGTCTATGGTTCTCTCAATCTATTCCTCACCAAAAGGCCAAATTATATATGGTCACTCTAGGGTGGGTTTACTTACAAAGAAAGGGAGTGACTCAAGGGGCTTGCTGGGTATCACTGTTGGCTCCCTAGACACTACAAGATCTGAGATGATTAAGGTGGAGCTAATACCTAAATCTGGTGATATCTCAAGTGCATAGGCATTGGATCCATTACTCTTCATTATTTTGGATGGGCCAGCTTCGCGAGCATAAAATTCCTTCATAATCACATAATTCTCTGCAAAAATTTCTTTATCTTGCTTTTGAAAATTAGCCAAGTTTTTATTTAATTCATTACTTATGTTAAGCTTTTGACTAACTTCCAGATGCAAATGCTGTGCAGATGCTAGTGTGGGTGCAGGCATGTGATTCAGGGCTGTGAGTTTATTGGACTCAAGACTAACACCTAATAGACTCGACTAAGCATCCTTATCGAAGGAAGTTTTATTGGACTCTCCCGGACCTAAACCTAATAGACTATAAACTCTTTAGGTTTGACCCTAACATGGCATGCACATGAAAATTTACTATGTACTCCTACTAGGTGCCACAGAGTATGCCAGAAATATGGTGCAATTCTAACCTGTGCAATGAATGAATGCAATATGATTACCCCTATAAATTGCAATCTAAGGGTTTGAAAATCATGAAAAGTTTCAGAAAATGATAGGAAATAAGAAGTGGACTCAGGATTAGTCTGATAGGGTAGGAAGTAAGAAAAGGGTTCGGGTTTAATTAGATAGAGTAGGATGTAAAAAGGGGCATCAGGAATTAGTCCTAGACTAATGAGGTTTACCTTATGGGTTTGGAGTATTCTTATAGGGTCTGCATTATGGAAGAATGGACCATTAATTTCAGGGAAGAGATCAATCGGAGTTAAAGGAATGACTTCATCTTAAGGGTACTGATTTAAAGAGATCAGGTCCTTACTAAATTCTTCTGGCTCACAAACCAAACGACTGGGCTCTATAGTTGGGCTTTCTTTTAGTGGCTCCTCAGGTAAGGTTCCGATAGCAATATTTAGGTTCTCTTCCTCTAGCTGGTCTTTCACTACAGGTTCAGCTTGGGTGTGGTCAGGTTCAACTAATGTTGGGTTGTCTTCTACCTTTGTCCAACATATCGGCTAACTGATCCATCCTATTGGTTGCCTGATTGTTGGTTTGGGTCATTAGGTCTAATCTATTATTTATCTGGGTCATCTAGGTGTTGGATTGATCAAACATGAAATTCATTTGGGCTAACTAGGCTTGGGTATTCATTTAAGCAAACTGATCAGCCTTGCCTTTCATAAAAGCCTCAAAATTGAAGCCATGGTTGAACTGGGTTGGTTGTACTGGACTTCTATCTCAACTAACTCTGGGTTGATTTCTATATGGGTTTCCACTGGGTCAACAATTCTAGGTTGGCTTCTAACTGGGTATCTACCTAGTCAACTAATTCTGGGTCTTCTATAGGTAACTGGTCTTCTTCTTCCTCATACTCTTTCACTAAGCTCACATTAGCTTCATATATCTCCTCTTCAAGATCATTCTGGCGAACCAATGGGGTGGTAAGAGGGGGTTGACTAAGGGAATATTGACTAATGACTGGGGTAGGGATGGGCTGACTAAGGGGTTCCTGACTAATACTAGGCTCATATCTAAGGGTAATAATCCTATGGGGTTCAAGTTGACTAGGGTTGACTTGGCTCGGACACACTTGACTAGGTGATAGGGTCTGGCTAGGGGTAATGGTCTAGGCTGGTCTAAAAAAAGTTGGCTAGGTCTGGGCTTGGGTTCAGGAGGGTTACTCTTGTTGGACATAGATTGACTGATCATGAGTTTTCCCTGGTTTGACTCGAATTTCCTAGCTATATGATAGGCTTCCTCTAGGTCCTAAATTTTGCAATGAGATAGTTCCCACTGGATGTCTTCATGAAGGCCAGCCATAAACCTAGATAGGGTCACTGATATGGGTTCGTCTAGGAAACACTTTAAGGCACACTCATCAAACTTGGCTATGTACTCTGACACAGACCTACATCCTTGACTTAACCTTTTCCATTGATCTAGAAGGCACTGTCGGTAGTATGGGGGAATATATTTTTCTCTAAGTTTTAGCTTCATGGCCATCTAGGTATCTATGAAAGCTTTGTATTGTTGCCTGATGAGGCTCTCTACGTCTCTCTAGTATAACCTAGTATGGTCAATTAACCAGAGTTTGGCAAATTCACACTTCCTTTTATCACTCAAGTTATACCATTCAAAATATTGTTCCATATCTCCTTCCTAATCGATGTAAACCTTGGGATCTGAGGTGCCATTGAAGGTGGATGTTTTTGGCCTAAAGTTCCTAGTGGTTCTCTTATCCTGGTCTATGAACTCATAATTGGGCTTCTGATAGTTGGACTTCTGATATGGGTCAGAGTATTGGGTTCTCCTAGGGTTGGGCTCCAAGTAGGGGTCATGGTATGGGGTTCTCCTAGGGTTGGGTTCTAAGTATGGGTCATGGTATGGGGTTCTTCTAAGGTAGGGTTCTAAGTATGGGTCATGGTATTGGGTTCCTAGCCTAGTGGTCATGCAAATAAACAAACAATAAAGGTGGAATGAATGCAACCAAGCATGCAAGGATTAGTACAATCTAGGTCTTGCTAGACCTAGAGTCAAAACTGAATGGGTTGTCTCAACTTACACTTAACCCAGCAGCTAATCATTCCATTGGTCAGGTAGGGAGTGGGGTGGTGGGAGTGGTGTGGGCACCAGAATCCAACAGAGGCTCCTCAACCTTCTGTGGATGTCTAATTAGAGTTTCAATTTTCGAGTCTTGTAAAAAGGCTTCAAGCCTCAACCTTGTAATTTTCCTTTTGTTTTGAATTAAGTCTGTACTTTGACCAATTAGGTCAAATTGTGTCCTGTACTGAGTCCAATCACAAATTGAGTCTAGTCTGAGTCTGTTGGAAGTATGGGTCTATGCAAGAATTGGTCTTAAAATTTAGTCTCCTTGGAGCCAAGTCAAGAAGGAATCCAAGTCAGCTCAGGGCCCACCTTTTCAACCTATGTGGCGCCATGACAACTTGCTATGTGGGCAGCACACTATTCATCCTTGGATGCCCAAAGAGGAGGAACACATCACTTGACACTAGCCCTTTTTCCCTCCTCCTATCAAGCTCCTTTCCGAGCAAGGGTGGTTGGCCAAAGAGAAGGTCAATGGGAGTTGAAGTTGGGAATTCAAATCCCTTGCTTCAAGCCCTCCAATCAAGTCTTCTTCCCAAATTGTTTGAACCTCTTTGGAAGGAAGAGACAAGATCCATGGGTGCCTCCACCTCACACTCCCCATGTCATGCCTTGTACCAAAAAAGGATGCACAACCAAGGAAGGAAGAAGAACACGTGCCTTTCTCCAAGCCTCTCTTCATGTTTTCTTCCAAAACAAAGAAGCTTCTTTCCAAGTTCAAGGCGCCAAGATCTCTCCTCCAAGCCTTGCATCATGCCACGCCCAATCAAGCTAGCTCTTGGTCGGCCAAGGAGAGAAGAAAAGTCAAAAGTCTGGGTGCTCATTCAAGAAAACTTGTATTCTTTCATTTGAAATTCAAAAGGGTCCTAAGGTGCCTATTTAAAGGACCTAACCCCTCCTTTGTAAGGTTAATCTTTGATGAATGAAAAATTATATTTCTTGAGTTCCAATCTCTTGCTAGTTGCCTTCGTTTACTAGGAACATCGATCTTCATGAGGGAGCGCCTTCGCCTTCGGGCGTCGAGAGGTGTGAGGCCTCAAACTACCATCATTTCCACAACTCCATCATCCGACTCCGAATCAAGCAGAACTCCACCATCACTTCAACAACTCTTTCTTTCATTCTTCCACTGCTTTCCTTCTGATTGAAACTTAACCTTTTTCTTCTTTGAATGCTCGCAGGTCATCCAGGTGACACAAGTATGGCGACGGTTGCCTTTGCCATCGAGATCTTTGGACAGATAGCCGGCGCCTCCGCAAGGTTGACGGCTCGATCATCCAGGGTGCATCCTCCAAAGTGAGCGATCTCTGCATCGGGCGCTTCAGATCTTTGAGGTTTGCCCCCTAACTCCTAAGTAGGTCTTGATCAGAGAGCAATGTCCTACGGGGTTTCTCAATCCTGGAGTCCTCTCTTTATCATTGTTTAGGGACTACTTACTTGCTTGATAGTTCTTATTATTATAGAATCCTATATCATCTCTTACTTATTTTCGGGAATCCAAAGAAAACCATTAAAATCTTAAAATCACAAAACCCTAAAAATCACTTGCATCATCATTTCATCTTCGCATCTAGTTAGTCCCCCATCATTTTTGGTATCAAAGCATGGTTAGGACTTAGCGCTTCTTAAAGTACTTGGAAAAGGTGCTTCACCAGGATGTCCGGTCTTAGGAGAAAAGTAGGGTTTCAAGACCCTCTCCTCCCATTCCACGGGGTCTCCTAAGGCGTGTAGGGGTTCCACTGTGACAGGTCTTGGAAGAGGAACACAAGAAGAATAGGTTTAAAAGAACAAAAAGATTTTGCATCTTAGATTTCATCTTTTAATTTTTACAGTTTTCCTTTCCATACATGGTCTGTTGTTTTAAGTGGTACTATCTGTAGAAATCTCTAAATTTCATGATTTTTGTTTTGATAGAACGAATATAACTCAAAGTATTTTTGGTAAGTTTCTTAGATTTTATTTCAGTTTGAAGAATTTCTACAAGCCAAAATATTACATGAGAGCAAGTTCTGTTCTGATAATTTCAACAATTTGTATTTCCTTATGTTTTCATTTGTCATATAGTTTAATCTTGCATTTAGAGTTATATCATTTCATTTCCATCATCTTAACTCTTCTATCATTCATCAAAAAAACCCAAAAATATAATTTAGAGACATTTCATTAGATCATTTGCTTGCATTCATTTTCATAAATTACGTTAAGGGCAGCAAATTGACATAGGGTTAGGATTTCATTACCTGTCCCTAGCCCAAAAATCACTAACCTACATATCGAACCCAAGCTCTAACTAAAATCTAATAGACACTTAATTTGCTCTAGAGAGCTTAGGAACACCAATTGGTCGAGTCAAGACCAAGTGTCTATTCTTGGCATCAGCCCATTCTGTGTGTGCTGTTGCTCTTGGTGTCTAGGCTTGGTGAATCAGGGCTTGTGAGTTTGGTCCGCCTACCTGGCCAATCCCATATTGGTGTCTAGGGTTGGCGTTCAGGGACCTCCACTCCCCTACACCTACCTGGCCAAGAACAAAGTTACTACAGACTGGTTTGCCACCCTGACTTAGGCAACTGGTTGAGACTCTAGGTCTAGTAGGCCTTAGATGTTTTTGTGTGCTTAATCCATGTCCACTAGATCAGGAGAACCCTATCATCCCCACCATTCCCAATCCGGTGAACCTATGGAGAATGAGAGAGAAGTTCAACTTAGGGACCTTCTTGAGCAATTGACTAGGATGAATAGTAAACTATATAAGCTTGAAGAGAGAGTTGGAACCTTAGAGAGGAGTAGTCCTAGGTCATCTATCGAGCCTGAATCTGGATCACCTTTTCCTCCTAGGGATTATCCTCACCATGAAACACCCATAGAGGCTGAACCTAGGAGACTGCCCCGTGTTAACGCAGTCCAAGAGTTTGAACCTAGGAGACCCAATCCCAAGATCATAGACCAAGAAGAAAGGGCCCTTAGGAACATCAAGCTAAAAGCCCCTACCTTCGATGCTAGTCTAGATCCTAAAGTGTATGTAGATTGGGAGGAGGATATGGAGCAATTTTTTGAGTGGTATACTATGACTGAAAGGATGAAGTTTAAGTTTGCCAAGACTAGGTTGGTTCGCCAAGCTAGGTTATTCTGGAATAGTGTTGAGAGGCTGGTAGCACAGAGAGATGAAGAACCTATAACAACTTGGAGACGTATGAAAGCCAAACTTTGGGAGAAGTACCAACCACTTTCCTACACCCAGAGTTTATTGGACCAATGGCAGAATCTGAGTCAAGGGAACAAGAGTGTGGCTGACTACATCGCGAAGTTTGATGAGTATGTCATGCGATGTCATGTCAATGAATATACTTTTGTGACCCTGTCTAGGTTTAGGGCCGGCCTACACCCAGACATCTAGAGAGAGCTTTACTTTAAAGAGGCCACTGATTTAGAGTATGCTTACCAAGTTGCAAGGAATTGTGAGAGGACTCCTACTTATTGTAAACCTGAACTCTTTAGAAACCCTAGTTGACTACCAGGACCTAACCCAGGGTATAGTCAGGCTTACCCGAGTCATCCCAATCCTTACCGACCTGACTCGATCGACCCAACCCTAGCCGACCCAGCCCGAGCCGATCAGATCTGAACCGACCCCATTTTAGCAGAGAGGAAAAGGGTAAAGCTGTTGGAGCCTATAAGAGTCCCACTCCCCAAAACACTTGCTTTAGGTGTCATAAACCTGGACATCGAGCTAGCCAGTGCACCTCCATAGCCCTAGTCATAGAAGAGCCAACTGAGAATGAGATAGAACCCATTACTGATCTAGAAGGAGAAGTCTATGAGCCAGAAGATCAGTTACTGGAAGAATATGAGGAAGAAGAAGAGCAATTTGAATCTGAAGACCTTCTAGGGGTAGTTAGGTGCATCCTTACCCAAAACATAGTACAGGAAGATTGGCGTAGGACAAACATCCTACAAACCTTTGTCAAACTAGGGGATAAGGTTTGCAAAATCATAGTTGACAGTAGGAGCTGTGTCAATGCTATCTCTTCTAGTACTGTCAAAGCCCTAGGATTGACCTCAGTCCCTCACCTCAACCCGTGCAAGGTCTCTTGGATTAATTCAACCTCTATACCCAAAAAATCTAGGTGCCAAGTCTTAATCAAATTGTATCTTATGAAGAGAATATTTGGTGTGATGTCCTTCCAATGGGCGTCAGCAGCATTATCTTAGGATGACCGTGGCTTTATGATCATGATGCTACTCTTTATGATCGGACCAATAGTTGTACCTTCAATCACCATGAAAAGAAATTTACCATTAACCCAGTTCAGCCTAAGGACCAGGCTAAGAGAGGATCAAGTAGTCTTAAGGAAAAGAAGCTTGGAGTCAACCTAATCAAATCTAAGGAATTGGAGAAAGAGATTGCTGAGGGAGCCCCTGTTTGGATTTTGACCACCAAAGAGAGTCATGAACCAACCCAAATAGAGCACCCCCAAGAAGTAGTTAAGGCTCTGGAAGAGTTTAAGGATGTCTTCCTAGAAGAATTACCTGATCATCTACCACCTCTTAGGGACATCCAACATGCCATAGATTTGGTCCCAGGAGCCACCTTACCTAACCTTCCCCAATATAGAATGAACCCCACCGAACACCAGGAATTGCAATAACAAGTGGGAAAGTTGCTTAGGAAGGGTTTTCTTAGGGAGAGTTTATGGTGCGAGCACCAGAATCAGAAGAAGACTTCAGGGTTCCATCTGGATCTCTGAATGACCTTGCCCGAAGATTAGGGTTTGTAATAAGGGTTGACCTGGTCAACCAGATTATTTTATTTCTTTGAGTCTGCATTTCATTTTGTTGAGTCATGTTGACTCAATCTAAGTCCAAGTCAAGTCCTGGTTGGTGCCATTCCCTAGGGCATCATTTTTTCTTCCAAGGCCAAATGCAAGTGGACGCCACACTCCCAGCCACACTCCCAGGACCAGTCGGCGCCACATTTCATCCCAGTGTCCCTGGTCCCAATGCCCAAGAGAGCAAGAAAATTTTCTTAGGAGAAGTCAAGGAAGGCGCCCACAAGCTGCCAAAAGTAACCAAGCTAAAGGAATAGGGGATTTTTCTTGGAGACGACTTCAAGGTAGGCACCCACACCTACCTAAAGTACCTGGCTATGAATGGAAGGAGCCTAGTCTTGGGGAGAAAGACTAGGAGATGAGTATTTTCTTCCAAGAAAGAGCAAGTCATGGAAGGAAAACCCATGACTTAAGGAGAAGAACTAGGAGGTGCCCTACATACCTGCCATATGAAGCCATCACCTTGCATTTGAGGCCGCCCACTCCAAGGAAATAAGCCTGGTCGATCAAGGGAAAGTTTTTCATGCTTAGGATGAATGTTTAGTCCCACATGGGAAGTAGTGTAATATTGTTTCTCTTGCAAGGTCTATATATTGGACCCTTATGTAATCTTTTGATTAAAATGAGTAAATTAAATATTTTCTTGTGTTGAGCAACCTTGTGTTCTCTTCTTCCGCACTTCTTTGAGTGTTGAGCTCCGTGAGGGAGTAAATCCGAGTTTCATTGGAGCATTGAGGAGGTGAGAAATCTCTAAAGTTACCAAAACCCTGCCCCGCTTTCATCCCTGGCCGCAAACCCTAATTTCCTTTCATCATCCTAGCCACCAACACCCAAATTCCTAAACCCTATTCCCACTTCATTCAAGGCCGCCATCTCCTTCTCAAAGCAACCGCCCACTATATCAAGCCCTATGTCCTTTTCATCTGCAAGCCGCCGCCCTACCAGCCAAACCCTAAATCCACTCCATCTTCCACCGCCACCTCCATACTCTTCCCTCATCTTCAAAGTTCGAGCAGTCCGGAGCTATCCCAGGTAAAGGTCTCTTCCTTGAGTTTCTTACATCCTTATCTTGTTCTTCATCTTTTCCAGATCCAGAGTACGAGAAGAAGGCCAACCTTGCCATAGGACTACAATCCGAGGATCCATTGTGAAGATACCCCATCTCCAAGGATCCTACAATCTGCTCGAGAGTGTCCTTCAATTGAAGCAAAGAGAGATATCACAGTCAGGTATAAAACCTTCTCTTCTCTCTTCGTCTGTTTCTTGAAAGACGAGTAAACCCTAGGTCTGGGGGTTTCTCAATCCCTAGCGATCCTACTTCTTTATTACTCTGATAATCTACTCTTTTGAAATGTGCTTTCTTTCAGTGCATATTTTCTTTCAATATTAGTTAGCCTTGTTTTTGTGTCAAGCAAACTTCTAACAAAACACAAAAAAAAAAAAAAAGTCTTAATTTACTTCCGCATCGCATCATCTTATTTGTTCTGCATCATTTTTGGTATCAGAGCCCTGTCTAGGGTTCTTGCTTGTTTGATTATTTTTTCGTTCCTTTTTACTTTTGCTGCCTGGAGTAGACTACCCTGGCCGTCTGGTCCTAGGAACAAGCAAGACACAATCCTCCTCCTCCCATTCCACGGGGGCTCCTAGGGCGTGTAGGGGTGCCACTGGGTTATAACTTCTAGGCAGGGATTGTAAATGGGACACACGTTCTGTTTTCTGCCAGTAACTACCCTGTTATTCGAATCTTTTCTCCTTGTAGAAAATTCAAAATTAAGTAATTCTAGTTTTGATGGGACCATTATAATTGATAGTAATTTACATAAAATTTTAATGATTTATTAATTTCCGTAGATTTTCTGAGATCAATTTTACTGCTGTTCTACTTTTTATTTTCTGCAAACTATTTTCTTATTTGAGTGTGCATAAATTGAATCTATCTTAAGGGGACTGAAGTTGCAACATAAGGGAAGGATTGAGACCCTCTCCTTAGCCCAAAACCACCTCCCGTGCATTCGAACCTAAGCCTTTAATCTTAAAATTAATTAGACCTAATTTGCCCTAGTGGGCTAGGGACACCAACTAGTCGGGTCTAGGATAGTGTTGAGTCAGTTTGTCTAGTTACTCTGTGTGTGCTTTGTACTCAGTGTCTAGAATGGTAGTTCAGGGATTCTATCCCGAAGGGCTTGTGTGCTGGTCCGCCTACCTGGGCAATCACTAATTGGTGTCTAGGATTGGCAATTAGGGACCTAACACTCCCCTTACACCTGGCTGGCTGAGTCCCGAGTTACTACAGGCTAGCTTGCCACTCTAATTGGGCATCTAGTTTGGGCACTAGGTCTAGTTAGCCCGTAGTCATTTCAGTCGAGTCTCATTTGGTGTGCTTGCTTGCATCATCATGTCCACTCGGAACGGAGTACCCTACCAACCTGGTCAAACCAAACCTGATTTAGAGGCCATGATTAGAACTCTTACCGAATGTATGACCAAATTGAGTCAGGATATGACTGATACTGTTACCCAGTTTAGGGATCAAGTCCGTGAGGATCTTACCCAGCTTAGGGATCGAGTCCAAGTACTTGAAGAACCTAGACATCAGAATTGGACTCCTGACCCAGATTTTAATGTGCCTCAACCTCACCCACACCAGGAGCCTAGAAGACCTTTATACAGAGATCCTGAACCTAATCATAGGTGGCCTGACCCAGAGCCTAAACATAGAGATGATAGGTTCATCCGGAACATCAAATTAGATGCACCCACTTTTGATGGTAGATTAAACCCTAAGGTGTATTCTGATTGGGAGGGTGAGATGGACCAGTACATTGAGTGGTATACCATGTCCGAGGAAAGGAAGTTCAAGTTTGCCAAGATGAAGTTAGTGCGTCAAGCTAGGTTATACTGGGGGAACATTGAGCTAACCACTAGGAAACGAAATGTTGAGCCCATAACCACTTGGCAGGGTATGAAAGAGAAGCTTAGAGATAAGTACCTACCCATTTCATACCAGCAGAATCTGTTAGACCAATTGCAAACCTTGAAACAAGGGAACCGATCTGTCTCAGACTACATAGCCACCTTTGATGAGTACTTGTGAGATGTGATGTGAGTGAAGCCCATGAGGTCACTTTGTCTAGATTTAGGGCTGGACTTAGGGAAGACATTAAGAGGGAGTTGTTTCTGAGAGAGGTTACTGACCTAGACCAAGCCTATCAGATTGCACTGAACATTGAGAAATTTTAGAGAGGACCTATACCTTCTAGGGTTAGTGCCCCAATCCCAAGAAATGGACCTAGCCAAGTTACCCCTATCAAACCTTTTCAGGGTATTCCCACCCCTAGGCCCATGGACAAAGGTAAGGCACCTGACACCCAGAGAACCCCTAATTATAGTATCACCTGTTTTAAGTGTCAGAAACCAGGTCATATCTCCAGCCAGTGTACAGCCATAGCCTGTTTTAAGTGTCATAGGGTAGGTCATGTTTCTAGCCAGTGCCCATGTAGATCCCTTTACATAGAAGAGGGAGAGGAAGAGAATTCCGGGCCCAATGAGGAATTTGAAGAAGAAGCTTATGAGGCCGTAATGAATTTGGTTGATGAGTATGAATGAGAGGAGGAACCCACAGAGTCTGACCAGTTAGGAGTTATGAGATGCATCCTGTCCCAGAGTATGAAGGAAAGGAGGAACCCACAGAGTCTGACCAGTTAGGAGTTGTGAGATGCATCCTGTCCCAGAGTAGAGTTCAGGAGGATTGGCATAGGACTAACATCCTACAGACTTTCCTTAAATTAAGGGATAAGGTATGTAAGATTATCATAGATAGTGGGAGCTGTGTGAATGCCATTTCTGCTAGCACTATCAAAATGTTATGTTAAACCCCAGTCCCCCACCCCAACCCTTATAAGGTTTCTTGGGTAGACTCTACCTCTATACCCATCCAGTCTAGATATCAGGTCCAAATCCAGGTGCAATCCTATCAAGAGAAGATTTGGTATGATGTCTTACCCATGGGGGTGAGCAGTATAATTCTTGGGAGACCTTGGTTATATGATCATGATGCCACCCTCCTAGGAAAATCCAATACCTGTGTCTTTAGTTTTAATGGGACAAAGATCACAATCCATTCAGTCCCTCCTAAGGACAAGGTAGCTAAAGGACCCAATAAGGTCAAAGAGATGAAGACTGGAGTGAACCTAATTAATGCTAAGGATCTAGAACAAGAAATTCATAGTGGTTCACCCATTTGGATGTTGACTGCTAAGGAACTTAGGACTCCTATACCCTCAGAGCCTCCTCAGGAAGTTAGGCCTTTGTTAGAAGAATTTGAGGATGTTTTTCACGAGGATCTGCCAGACCACCTTCCACCTCTTAGGGATATCCAGCATTCCATAGATTTAATCCCAGGAGCTACTTTACCCAACTTGCCCCATTATAGGATGAATCCATCTAAGCATGAGTAACTGCAAAAGCAGGTTGGAGAATTATTGAGGAAGGGGTTCATTAGAGAGAGTCTTAGCCCTTGTGCAGTCCCTGCACTACTGACCCCAAAGAAAGATGGCACGTGGAGGTTGTGTGTTGATAGTCGTGCCATCAACAAAATCACAATCAAGTATAGGTTCCCCATCCCTAGACTAGATGGCATGCTAGATATGATGGCCGGTGCAATAATTTTTTCCAAAATTGATCTCAAGAGCGGCTATCATCAGGTTAGAATTAGACCAGGGGATGAGTGGAAAATCGCTTTCAAAACTAAGGATGGTCTCTACGAATGAGTTGTTATGCCTTTTGTGTTGTCCAATGCCCCTAGTACTTTCATGAGGATTATGACCCAGGTGCTTAGAGCTTTTATAGGGAAGTTTGTAGTGGTCTATTCGATGACATCCTGATCTATAGTAAGACCCCTACAGACCACCTAGGCCACCTTAGACAAGTCTGCCAAGTTTTGAGGAATGGTAGTCTCTACGGTAATCTCAAGAAGTGTGAATTCATGACCAGTAGAGTTATCTTCCTTGGTTTTGTAGTAACCCCTAACGGCGTGGCTGCCGATCCAGAGAAGATTAGGTCCATAGTAGAATGGCCAAAGCCGACCATTGTGCATGAAGTTAGGAGTTTCCACGGCTTGGCTACCTTCTATAGATGACTCATCAAGGGGTTTAGTTCTGTAGTTGCTCCTATCACAGACTGTACTAGGAAGGGAGAATTTCAGTGGACTAAAGCAGCCCATAAAGCCTTCCTAGATCTTAAGGATAGGATGACCCAGGCACCCATTTTGAGGTTACCCGACTTTTCTAAAGTATTTGAGGTTGCATGTGATGCTTCAGGTGTAGGTATAGGTGGAGTCCTAAGCCAAGAGAATCATCCCATAGCATTCTTTAGTGAAAAACTTAATGATGCTAAGCTTAGGTATTCTACCTATGATAAAGAATTTTATGCGGTAGTGCAAGCTTTGCGTTACTGGAGACATTATTTTCTATCGCAGGAATTTATGCTGTTTTCGGACCATGAGGCTCTTAGATTCCTGAATTCCCAGAAGAAGCTTAACCCTAGGCATGCTAAGTGGGTAGAGTATATCCAGTCCTATACTTTTGTTTTGAAACATAAGGCTGGGACTGAAAATAAGGTTGCTGATGTCCTTAGTCGTCGATCTTTTTTATTGAATTCTGTTAGGGATGAAGTCGTAGGGTTTGAGTAGATCAAAGAGGAATATGAGTTGTGTCCGGATTTTAAGACTGTGTATCAAGATCTAGCTTAAGGACCATCTAGTGATCATAAGGATTATACCCTTTTAGATGGCTTTCTGTTCTTTAAGAATAGGCTTTGCATCCCTAGAACTTCTCTTAGGAAATTCTTGATTTGGGAAATTCATGCTGGGGGTCTAGCAGGCCATTTTGGAAAAGACAAGACCACCCTGGCTGTTGAAGACCACTTTTTCTGGCCTAGCTTAAAAAGAGATGTAGCACACATTGTGGCTATGTGTCGGACCTGTGCTGTTGCCAAACAGCGAAAATAGAACACCGGCCTTTATACCCCACTCCCTGTCCCAGATTGTCCTTGGCAAGATGTGAGTATGGACTTTGTGTTAGGTTTGCCTAAGACCCAGAGGAGGCATGACTCTATCTGTGTCGTAGTCGACCGATTTTCTAAGATGGCCCACTTCTTGCCTTATTCCCAGACTTTTGATGCGTCTAAGGTAGCCACCCTGTTCTTTAATGAGATAGTTAGACTCCATGGCCTACCTAAGACAATTGTTTCAGATAGGGATGTCCGGTTCACCAGCTATTTTTGGAAAACCCTTTGGCATAAGTTAGGGACAAAATATAAGTTTTCAACTACCTATCATCCCCAAACTGATGGCCAAACCGAGGTAGTGAACCGTAGCTTAGGCAATTTGCTAAGATGTCTTGTTAGTGAAAACACTAGGAATTGGGATTTGTTCTTACCTAGGGCTGAATTTGCATACAATGACTTGGTCAATAAGTCTACAGGTAAGAGTCCATTTGAAATTGTGCATGGGTACAAACCTCACACACCTCTTGACCTAGCCCCTTTACCAGTCCACACACGAGTCTCCGAGTCTGCTGAAGTTTTTGCACAGCATATAAAATACTTGCATAAAGAAATTTATGCCAAAATAAATTTATGTAATGAAACTTATAAGAAGTTGGCTGATTCTTAAAGGCGAGTCAAAACTTTTGTTAAGGGAGACTACGTAATGAATAGGTTAAGGCCTGAACGGTTTTCTCCTGGAACCGTTAGAAAGTTACATGCTAGTGGAGCTGGACCATTTAGAGTGGTGAAGAGAGTAGGATCCAATGCCTATGTGCTCGAGTTGCCTCCAGAACTAGGCATTAGCCCCACTTTCAACATTACAGACCTAGTAGAGTATAGAGAGCCAGCTATGATTCCCAGTGAGCCTTTTGAGCCTAATCCTGTTCTTGAGAGTGAACCTAACCCTGTGTGTCCACCAACAAACTGGCCAGTGAGGAAAGAATAGATTGAAAAGATCCTGGACGATCAGGTTATCTCTACTCGTAATCGAGGATACCAAAGATACCTGGTCCGCTGGCAAGGAAGGCCAGATTTTGATGACTCTTGGATCTCCCGAGATGAATTACAAAAGATGGATCCAGATCTCTTGGAGAGATACCAGAGTCAACTTGAGCCTTACTCGACAGGGTCGAGTTCCATCCCGGGAGAATTGGTGCAGGCACCAGAATCAGAATAAGACTTCAGGGTTCCATCTGGATCTCTGAATGACCTTGCCCGAAGATTAGGGTTTGTAATAAGGGTTGACCTGGTCAACCAGATTATTTTATTTCTTTGAGTCTGCATTTCATTTAGTTGAGTCATGTTGACTCAGTCTAAGTCCAAGTCAAGTCCTGGTTGGCGCCATTCTCTAGGGCATCATTTTTTCTTCCAAGGCCAAATGCAAGTGGACGCCACACTCCCAGCCACACTCCCAGGACCAGTTGGTGCCACATTTCATCCCAGTGTCCCTGGTCCCCACGCCCAAGAGAGCAAGAAATTTTTTTTAGGAGAAGTCAAGGAAGGCGCCTACAAGCTGCCAAAAGTAACCAAGCTAAAGGAGCAGGGGATTTTTCTTGGAGAGAACTTCAAGGAAGGAGCCCACACCTGCCTAAAGTACCTGGCTATGAATGGAAGGAGACTAGTCTTGGGGAGAAAGACTAGGAGATGAGTATTTTCTTCCAAGAAAGAGCAAGTCATGGAAGGAAAACCCATGACTTAAGGAGAAGAACTAGGAGGTGCCCCACATACCTGCCATATGAAGCCATCACCTTGCATTTGAGGTCGCCCACTCCAAGGAAAGAAGTCTGGTTGGTCAAGGGAAGGTTTTTTTTGCTTAGGATGAATGTTTAGTCCCACATGGGAAGTAGTGTAATTTTGTTTCTCTTGCATGGTCTATATATTGGACCCTTATGTAATCTTTTGATTAAAATGAGTAAATGAAATCATTTCTTGTGTTGAGTAACCTTGTGTTCTCTTCTTCTGCACTTCTTTGAGTGTTGAGCTCCGTGAGGGAGTAAGTCCAGGTTCCATTGGAGCCTTGAGGAGGTGAGAGATCTCCAAAGTTACCAAAACCCTGCCCCGCTTTCATCCCTGGCCGCCAACCCTAATTTCCTTTCATCATCCTAGCCGCCAACACCCAAATTCCTAAACCCTATTCCCACTTCATTCAAGGCCGCCATCTCCTTCTCCAAGCCATCGCCCACTATATCAAGCCCTAGGTCCTTTTCATCTGCAAGCCACCGCCCTACCAGCCAAACCCTAAATCCACTCCATCTTCCACCGCCACCTCCATACTCTTCCCTCATCTTCAAAGTTCGAGCAGTCTGGAGCTATCCCAGGTAAAGGTCTCTTCCTTGAGTTTCTTACATCCTTATCTTGTTCTTCATCTTTTCCAGATCCAGAGTACGAGAAGAAGGCCAACCTTGCCATAGGACTACAATTCGAGGATCCATTGCGAAGATACCCCGTCTCCAAGGATCCTACAATCTGCTCGAGAGTGTCTTTCAATTGAAGCAAAGAGAGATATCACAGTCAGGTATAAAACCTTCTCTTCTCTCTTCATCTATTTCTTGAAAGAGGAGTAAACCCTAGGTCTGGGGGTTTCTCAATCCCTAGCGATCCTACTTCTTTATTACTCTAATAATCTACTCTTTTGAAATGTGCTTTCTTTCAGTGCATATTTTCTTTCAATATTAGTTAGCCTTGTTTTTGAGTCAAGCCAACTTCTAACAAAACACAAAAAAAAAAAAAAAAAATAGTCTTAATTTACTTCCGCATCGCATCATCTTATTTGTTCTGCATCAGTTTAAGTCCCTGTGCCATCCCTGCTTTGCTAACCCCTAAGAAAGATGGAACCTGGAGAATGTGTATAGATAGCAGAGCCATAAACAAGATCACAATCAAATATAGGTTTCCCATCCCCTATTTAGATGATATGCTTGACATGGCCGGAGCTACAATCTTTTCCAAGATAGATCTTAAGAGTGGCTACCACCAGATTAGGATCAGACCCGGGGATGAATGGAAGACGGCTTTTAAAACTAAGGATGGCCTTTTTGAATGGGTAGTGATGCCTTTTGGACTTTCTAATGCTCCTAGCACCTTTATGAGGGTCATGAACCAAGTCCTAAAAGAATTTATGGAAAAATTTTTGGTGGTTTATTTCGATGACATTCTGATTTACAGCAGGACTAAAGAAGACCATCTTAACCATCTTAGGTTAGTCTGCCAGACCCTTAGGAAGAATAGCCTTTATGCCAACCCAAAGAAATGTGAGTTCATGACAACAAGGGTTATCTTCCTAGGTTTTGTAGTTACCCCAGAAGGAGTCTCCCCTGATCTCGAGAAAGTTAGAGCCATAGTTGAGTGGCCAGTACCAACTAGTGTCCATGATGTGCGTAGTTTCCATAGGCCTTGCCACTTTTTATAGGAGATTTATTCGGGGATTTAGTTCAATCGTAGCACCCATCACCGACTGCATCAGGAAGGAAGGCTTCCAATGGACCAAAGCTACAGATAAAGCCTTCCAAGAAATCAAAGATAAAATGATACAAGCACCTGTCCTAAGATTCCCCGATTTTACTAAAGTTTTTGAGGTTGCTTGTGACGCTTCGGGAGTTGGCATTGGAGGAGTACTTAGTTAAGAAAATCACCCCATGGCCTTCTTTAGCGAGAAACTCAATGAGGCCAAAGTTAAGTACTTGACTTATGATAAAGAGTTCTATGCAGTCATTCAGGCACTTAGGTATCGGAGGCATTATCTTTTATCCCAATAATTTGACCTTTTCTCTGACCATGAAGCCCTTCGGTACCTAAACTCCCAGAAAAGACTAAACCTGAGGCATGCTATGTGGGTAGAATACATCCAGGCCTATACCTTTGTGTATAAACATCGTGCTGGTACAGAGAATAAGGTAGCTGATGCCCTTAGCCGTCGTGCCCTGTTACTGAATACCGTTAGGACTGAGGTTATAGGATTTGATCGATTGAAAGAGCAATATGAGACCTGTCTTGACTTTGGAGAGATTTTCCAATCTAAGAAACACCAACCATCTAGCACCTTTAGTGAGTACACCCTCCAGGATGATTATGTTTTCAAAGCAAATAGATTATGCATTCCCAAGACCTCTCTTCGAGAATTCTTAGTTTGGGAGACCCATGCAGGAGGCCTAGCTGGTCACTTTGGTAGGGAAAAGACCATCTTAGCAGTAGAAGACAAGTTCTTTTGACCTAGCATGAAGAAGGATGTAGCCAACATTGTTTCCCGGTGCCGAACTTGTGCTGTCGGCAAACAACAAAAACATAATACTGGCCTGTACACCCCTCTGCCTGTGCCTAGTCGCCCTTGGGAAGACCTTAGCATGGACTTTGTAGTAGGATTGCCCAAGACCGCAAGGAAGCATGATTCAGTCTATGTAGTGGTAGATAGGTTCTCCAAAATGGTCCATTTCATACCCTATTCCCAGACCCTAGATGCTTCCAAAGTTGCCAAGCTCTTTCTTGATCATGTGGTTAAGTTACATGGCCTTCCAAAAACTATAGCATCTGATAGGGATGTCCGATTCACTAGCTACTTCTGGAAAACCTTTTGGCACTTACTAGGCACCAAGATTAAGTTCTCAACTGCCTACCACCTACAGACCGATGGCCAAACTGAAGTAGTCAACCGTAGCCTAGGAAACCTCTTGAGATGTTTGATAGGTGAACATACCGGAAATTGGGATCTTCTTTTACCTCGAGCTAAGTTTGCCTATAACAGTTTCGTGAATAGGACCACCGGGAAAAGTTCTTTTGAGATTGTGAGTGGTTACAAGCCTAACCGACTCCTTGAGTTGATTCCCCTACCTATCCATGCTCGTGACTTTGAGTCTGCCGAATCCTTTGCACAGCATATTAGGGACACACATAAGGAAATTAGCAATAAAATTAATCTAAGTAATAATGCATATAAAAAAATGGCTGATTCCCGAAAACGAGCCAAAGAGTTTGAAATTGGGGATTCTGTAATGATTAGGCTTAGGCCTGAATGGTTTCCACTAGGAACCGTTAAGAAACTTCATGCTCGTGGAGCTGGCCCCTTTAGAGTGATATGGAGAGTCAGCCCTAATGCCTATGTTCTTAAACTACCCCTGAATTATGGCATTAGCTTGACTTCAATATCTCAGACTTAGTTGAGTATAGGGAACCAGCAAACATTCCTAGCGAGCCATTTGGGCCTGACCTTTCTTTTGACAGTGAATCCGAACCTGAGTGTCCACCTCCAATTATACCTGAGAGAGGAGAGCGGATCGAGTGTGTCCTGGATGACCAAGCTATCACTACCCGGGGCAAAGGTTATCAACATTTCTTAGTCTAATGGCAAGGCCGACCTGAGTCCGATGACTCATAGATTACCCGAGAGGACTTGCAGCGCCTCGATCCTAACCTTCTGGAGGAGTACATAAGCCAACTCAACTCTTACTCGACAGGGTCAAGTTCCTCCCACCCCAGGAGAACTGGTGTGGGCACCAGAATCTGACAGAGGCTCCTTAACCCTCTGTGGATGTCCAATTAGGGTTTCAATTTTCGTGTCTTGTAATAAGGCTTCAAGCCTCAACCTTGTAATTTTCCTTTTGCTTTGAATTGAGTCTATAGTTTGACCAATTAGGTCAAATTGTGTCCTGTACTTAGTCAAGTCACAAATTGAGTCCAGTCCGAGTCTGTTGGAAGTATGGGTCCATGCAAGAATTGGTCTTAAAATTTATTCTCCTTGGAGCCAAGTCAGGAAGGAATCCAAGTCAGCTCAGGGCCCACCTTTTCAGCCTATGTGGTGCCATGACAACTTGCCATGTGGGCAGCACACTCTTCATCCTTGGACACCCAAAGAGGAGGAACACATCACTTGACACTAGCCCTTTTACCCTCCTCATATCAAGCTCCTTTCCAAGCAAGGGTGGTCGGCCAAAGAGAAGGTCAATGGGAGTTGAAGTTGGGAATTCAAATCCCTTGCTTCAAGTGATGCAGAACAAATAAAGGGATGCGATGCGGAAGTAAATTAAGATTAACTAATTTTTTTTTTTTTGTTGTTTTTATATGTTTGTAGAAGTTGGCTTCAAATCAAAGAAAAGTTAACCTAACATTAAAAGATACTAATATGATAATTGAAAGCACAATTTTAAGGAAACTAAATTATCAGAGTAGTTCAGAAGCAACGGATCGCTGGGGGTTGAGAAACTCCCAGACCTAGGGTTTCGCTCTGAACTTTCAACAGAACAAAAATAAAGAGAAGAGATGGTTTATCTAACCAGACAATGATCTTCACAGATTTTGGTGGAAGAACTCTCCCGAGCAGATTGTTGAATCCTCGGATTCAGATATCTTCGTAATGGATCCTCCAATACTGGTCCTTTGGCGGGTTGGATTCTCCTGAACTCAAGATCTGGAAGAGAAGAAAAACAATTGATGGAATCAGAGAGTCAAGGGAAAGATTTACCAGGTTGATGAACTTGAAGATTGAAATTGCTGAAAACTGGATTCTCCTGGATGTTGATGTGATTTTCCTTGGAACTTGCTCTGGATCTGAAGTAGCCGGACTGGATCTGGATGAAGGTGGACGGCCTGGACTTGTAGAGAGAGAGAGGCCGTGGGAGATGGATGGAGCTAGGGTTTGATGGATTGAAAATAATGAAGGGCGGCTAGGGTTTTGGAATTTCAAGTGGCTAACCTAGGGTTTTGGATAAAGATGGAGATCTCTCACCTCCTCAAGGCTCCAATGGAACCCGGATTACCCCCTCACGGAGCTCAACACTTAGAATAGTGCGGAAGAAGAGAAACCTAGGTCACTCAACACAAGAGAATAGCAAAAAAATAATTTTCTTCATTGATTTTCTAAAGTTACAAAGAGAGGTCTATTATATAGACCTAAAATTTTCTCCAAGCTTGTACAAATTCCCATGTGGGACTAAACTCCTCCAACCACTAGATTAGGTAGAAAATCTTCTCTCTTGGCCGACCAAGAGTTCAAAAAAAATTGGGACGGCCATAAAGGAATTTTTTTGAATTTTTTTGGTGCCTCCTTTGGAGTTGGATTTGGATTTGGAGTCCTCTTCTTCTTATGGTATTTCTTCTTTTCTTCCACTCCAAGTTAAGCTCTTTGATTTTGATTTGAACTTCAATTAGGAGTAGGTTGGATGTCCTTCTTTGATTTCTTCTCCAAGAGAAGTCTTCTTCCTTCTTTGCTTAGGTAAAATAGGCAGGTATGGGCGCCTCCTTTAAAGTAGCCTCCAATTTGATTTTTTCTTCTTTGGATGTGGGGACCATGACACTGGGATGCCTCTGTGGCACCTCCTGGACTCTGGCGTGTGCTCGGAGTGTGGCTGGGCGTGTGGCCTCCACTTGCTTGGACCTTGATTTGATTGGAAGACAAATGTGGCACCATTTTGGACCAAATTGAAACCACATTGGGACTTGCACTGAGTCAACATGACTCAACAAAATTTAAATGGTGACTCAAGAAATAAATAAAAATAAATAAACTGGTTGACCAGGTCAACCTTTATTACAAACCCTAATTTCTCGGGCAATGTCAATCAGAGATCCAAATGGAGCTCTGAAGTCTTCTTCTGAGTCTGGTGCCCGCACCAATTCTCCCGGGGTGGGAGGAACTCGACCCTGTCGAGTAAGGCTCAAGTTGGCTCTGGTATCTCTCCAAGAGGTATGGGTCCAATTCTTGTAATTCTTCTCGGGAGATCCAAGAGTCATCAGAATCTGGCCTTCCTTGCCAGCGGACAAGGTACCTTTGGTATCCTCGATTACGAGTAGAGATAACCTGATCATCCAGGATCTTTTCAATCTGCTCTTTCCTCACAGGCCAGTTTGTTGGTGGACACACAGGGTCGGGATCACTCTCAATGATAGGGTTAGGCTCAAAAGGCTCACTAGGAATCACAGCTGGCTCCCTGTACTCTACTAAGTCTGTAATGTTGAAAGTAGAGCTAATGCCTAGTTCTGGAGGAAACTCGAGCACATAGGCATTGGATCCTACTCTCTTTACCACTCTAAATGGTCCAGCTCCCCTAGCATGTAACTTTCTAACGGTTCCTGGAGGAAACCGTTCAGGCCTTAACCTAATCATCACATAGTCTCCCTCAACAAAAGATTTGACTCGCCTTTGAGTATCAGCCAACTTCTTATAAGTTTCATTACTTAAATTTATTTTGGCATGAATTTCTTTATGCAAGTCTTTTACATGCTGTGCAAAATTCTCAGCAGATTCGGAGACTCGAGTGTGGACAGGTAAAGGGACTAGGTCAAGAGGTGTGTGAGGTTTGTACCCATGTACAATTTCAAATGGACTCTCACCCGTAGACCTATTGACCGAGTCATTGTACGCAAATTCTGCCCTTGGTAGGTATAAATCCCAATTTCTGGTGTTTTCACCAACAAGACATCTCAGCAGATTTCCTAGGCTACGGTTCACTACTTCAGTTTGGCCATCAGTTTGGGGATGATAGGCAGTTGAAAACTTAAGTTTTGTCCCTAACTTATGCCAAAGGGTCTTCCAAAAGTAACTGGTGAACCGGACATCCCTATCTGAAACGATTGTCTTAGGTAGGCCATGGAGTCTAACTATCTCATTGAAGAAAAGTGTGTCTACCTTAGACGCATCAAAGGTTTGGGAACAAGGCAAGAAGTGGGCCATTTTAGAGAATCGGTCGACTACGACACAGATAGAATCATGTCTCCTCTGGGTCTTAGGTAAACCTAACACAAAATCCATACTCACATCTTACCAAGGACGATCTGGGACAGGGAGTGGGGTATAAAGGCCAGTATTTTGTTTTCGCTGTTTGGCAACAGTGCAGGTTCGACATCTAGCTACAATATTAGCTACATCCCTTTTCAAGCTAGGCCAGAAAAAGTGGTCTTCAATAGCTAGAATGGTCTTGTCTTTTCCAAAATGGCCGGCTAAGCCTCCAGCATGGATTTCCTAAATCAAAAATTCCCTAAGAGAAGTTCTAGGGATGCAAAGCCTATTTTTGAAGAACAAAAAACCATCTACAAGGATATAATCCTGGTGATTACTAGATGGTCCTTGAACTAGATCCTGATACATAGTTGTGAAATCCGGACAAGACTCATATTCCTCTTTGATTTGCTCAAACCCTATGACCTCAGTTCTAACAGAAGTTAATAACAGAGATCGGGACTAAGGGCATCAGCTACTTTATTCTCAACTCCAGCCTTATGTTTCAGGACAAAAGTATAGGACTGGATATATTCTACCCACTTAGCATGCCTAGGGTTAAGCTTCTTTTGGGAGTTCAGAAATCTAAGAGCCTCATGGTCCGAAAATAGTACAAATTCCTGTGGTAGCAAATAATGTCTCCAGTAACGCAAAGCTTGCACCACCGCATAAAATTCCTTATCATAGGTAGAATACCTAAGCTTAGCATCATTAAGTTTTTCACTAAAGAATGCTATGGGATGATTCTCTTGGCTTAGGACTCCACCTATTCCTACACCTGAAGCATCACAGGCAACCTCAAATACTTTAGAAAAATCGGGTAATCTCAGAATGGGTGCCTGGGTCATTTTATCCTTAAGATCTAGGAAGGCTTTATGGGCTGACTTAGTCCAATGAAATTCTCCCTTCCTAATACAATCAGTGATAGGAGCAGCTAAAGTACTAAACCCCTTGATGAATCGCCTATAGAAGGTAGCCAAGCCGTGGAAACTTCTAACTTCATGCACATTGGTTGGCTCTGGCCAGTCTACTATGGACCTAATCTTTTCAGGATCAGCCGCCACGCCGTCAGGGGTTACTACAAAACCAAGAAAGATAACTCTACTAGTCATGAATTCACACTTCTTAAGATTACCGTAGAGTCTCTCATTCCTCAAAACTTGGCAGACTGCTCTAAGGTGGCCTAGGTGATCTGCTGGGGTCTTACTATAGATCAGGATGTCATCAAAATAGACCACCACAAATTTTTCTATGAAAGCTCTAAGTACCTGGGTCATAATTCTCATGAAAGTACTAGGGGCATTGGACAACCCAAAAGGCATAACAACCCATTCATAAAGACCATCCTTAGTTTTGAAAGCAGTTTTCCATTCATCCCCGGGTCTAATCCTAACCTGATGATAGCCGCTTTTGAGATCAATCTTAGAAAAAACCATTGCACCAGCCATCATATCAAGCATGTCATCTAGTCTAGGGATGGGAAACCTATATTTGATTGTAATTTTATTGATGGCACGACTGTCAACACACATCCTCCACGTGCCATCTTTCTTTGGGGTTAGTAAGGCTGGGACTGCACAAGGGCTAAGACTTTCTCTAATAAACCCCTTCCTCAATAATTCTCCAACCTGCTTTTGCAGTTCTTCATGCTCAGATGGATTCATCCTGTAATGGGGCAAGTTGGGCAAAGTCGCTCCTGGGATTAGATCTATGGCATGCTGGATATCCCTAAGAGGTGGAAGGTGGTCTGGCAAATCCTCGGGAAAGACATCCTCAAATTCTTTTAACACAGGTTTAACTTCTTGAGGAGGCTCTGAGGGTTCCGAAGTTCTAAGTTCCTTAGCAGTCAACATCCAGATGGGTGAACCACTATGAATTTCTTGTTCTAGATCCTTAGCACTGATTAGGTTCACTCCAGTTTTCATTTCCTTAACCTTACCGGCTCCTTTAGTTACCTTGTCCTTAGGGGGAACGGAATGGATCGTAATCTTCTTCCCATTGAAACTAAAGACACAGGTATTGGATTTCCTAAGAGGGTGGCATCATGATCATACAACCAAGGTCTTCCGAGAATTATACTGCTCACCCCCATGGGTAAAACATCGCACCAAATCTTTTCGTGATAAGATTGCATTTGGATTTGGACTTGACATCTAGACTGGATGGGTATGGAGGTAGAATCTACCAAAGAAACCTTATAGGGGTTGGGATGGGGAACTGGGATTAAGCCTAACATCTTGACAGTGCTAGTAGAGATGGCATTTACACAGCTCCCACTATCTATGATGATCTTACATACCTTATCCCCTAATTTAAGAAAAGTCTGTAGGATGTTAGTCCTACGCCAATCCTCTTGAACTAGATTCTGGGATAGGATGCATCTTACAACTCCTAATTGGTCAGATTCATTGGGTTCCTCCTCTCCTTCATACTCCTCAACCAAATTCATTCCGGCCTCATAAACTTCTTCTTCAAATTTCTCACTGGGCTCGGAATTATCATTCTCTCCCTCTTCTATGTAAAGGGATCTTCATGGGCACTGGCTAGCAACATGACCTACCTTATGACACTTGAAACAGGCTATGGCAGTACACTGACTGGAAATGTGACCTGGTTTCTGACACTTAAAACAGGTGATATTTGAACTAGGGGTTCTCTGGGTGTCAGGTGCCTTACCTTTGTCCATGGGTCTAGGGGTAGAAGTACCCTGAAAAGGTTTACTAGGGATAACTTGGCTAGGTCCATTCCTTGGGATTGGGGCACTAACCCTAGAAGGTATAGGTCCTCTCTGAAATTTCTCAGAGTTGAGTGCAATCTGGTAGGCTTGGTCTAGATCAGTAACCTCTCTCAGAAATAGTTCTCTCTTGATATCTTCCCTCAGTCCAGCCCTAAATCTAGACAAAGTGACTTCGTGGGCTTCACTCACATCACATCTCATTAGGTATTCATCAAAAGTAGCTATGTAGTCTGAGACAGATCGGTTTCCTTGTTTCAGGTTTTGCCATTGGTCTAACAGGTTTTGCTGGTATGAAATGGATAGGTATTTATCTCTCAGTTTTTCTTTCATACCCTGCCAAGTGGTTATGGGCTCAACATTCCGTCTCCTAGTGGTTAGCTCAATGTTCCCCCAGTATAACCTAGCTTGACGCAATAATTTCATCTTGGCAAACTTGTATTTCCTCTCCTCAGACATAGCATACCACTCAAAGTATTGATCCATCTCACCCTCCCAATCAGAATACACCTTAGGGTTCAGACTACCATCAAAAGTGGGTGCATCTAATTTGATGTTCCTGATGAACCTATCATCTCTATCTTCAGGCTCTGGGTCAGGCCTCCTATGATTAGGTTCAGGATCCCTATATAAAGGCCTTCTAGGCTCCTGATGTGGGTGAGGTTGAGGCACATTAAAATCGGGGTCAGGAGTCCAATTCCGATGTCTAGGTTCTTCAAGTACTTGGACTCGGTCCCTAAGTTGGGTAAGATCCTCATGAATTTGTGCGCTAAACTGGGCCACAGTGTTTGTCATATCCTGATTCATTTTAGCCATACTTTCAGTAAGAGTTCTGATCATGGCCTCTAAATCAGGTTGGGTTTGACCAGGTTGATATGGCACTCCGTTTCTGGTAGACATGATGATTCAAGCAAGCACACAAAATGAGACTAGACTAAATCGACTACTGGATCACTAGACCTAGAGTCCAAACTAGATGCCCAATCAGAGTGGCAAGCTAGCCTATAGTAACTCAGGACTCAGCCAGGCAGGTGTAAGGGGAGTGTTAGGTCCCTGATTGCCAATCCTAGACACCAATCAGTGATTGGCCAGGTAGGCGGACCAGCACACAAGCCCTTCGGGAATGGATCCCTGAACCACCGTTCTAGACACTGAGTGCTAAGCACACACAGAATAACTCGGCAAACTGACTCAACACTAGCCTAGACCCGACCAATTGGTGTCCCTAGCCCACTAGGGCAAATTAGGTCTAACTGATTTTAAATTAGGTCTAGGTTCGAATGATTGGATGGTGGTTTTGGGCTAAGGAGAGGTAATCAACTCCTCCCCTTATCTTAGATGCTCAATTGCCCTTAAGTAAATTACGAGATGATCACTCCAAAAAGAATTGACTTGCAGAACACAAAAAACAGAGTTGCTGTATTTTAATGCTCAGAATTTTTACCGAAACCAATAAATCACAGAAAACTTATGGAAAATAGGTTCAATTATACTGGTTTTAACAATGCAAAATTCATGCAATTCAGAGTTTTATGCAGGGAGAAATAATTTAGACAACAGGGCAATTACAGGCTGCAACTAGATTGTCTTCCCCGTTTATAATCCCTGCTACGAATTTATAACCCAATGGATCCCCTACACGCCCAAGGAACACCCCATGGAATGGGAGGAGGAGGCTTGCACCTCGCTTAGTTCCTAGGACCGGACGTCCTGGGGAGTCTACTTCGAGCAGACAAAATAAAAAGAGAACAATCAAAGCAAGCAAGCAAATCAGAAACCCTAGACTGGGCTCTGATACCAAAAATGATGCAGCACGAAAGCTCTGATACCAAAAATGATGCAGAACAAATAAAGGGATGCGATGCGGAAGTAAATTAAGATTAACTAATTTTTTTTTTTTTGTTGTTTTTATATGTTTGTAGAAGTTGGCTTCAAATCAAAGAAAAGTTAACCTAACATTGAAAGATACTAATATGATAATTGAAAGCACAATTTTAAGGAAACTAAAATATCAGAGTAGTTCAGAAGCAACGGATCGCTGGGGGTTGAGAAACTCCCAGACCTAGGGTTTCGCTCCGAACTTTCAACAGAACAGAAATAAAGAGAAGAGATGGTTTATCTAACCAGACAATGATCTTCACAGATTTTGGTGGAAGAACTCTCCCGAGCAGATTGTTGGATCCTCGGATTCAGATATCTTCGTAATGGATCCTCCAATACTGGTCCTTTGGCGGGTTGGCTTCTCCTGAACTCAAGATCTGGAAGAGAAGAAAAATAATTGATGGAATCAGAGAGTCAAGGGAAAGATTTACCAGGTTGATGAACTTGAAGATTGAAATTGCTGAAAACTGGATTCTCCTGGATGTTGATGTGATTTTCCTTGGAACTTGCTCTGGATCTGAAGTAGCCAGACTGGATCTGGATGAAGGTGGATGGCCTGGACTTGTAGAGAGAGAGAGGCTGTGGGAGATGGATGGAGCTAGGGTTTGATGGATTGAAAATAATGAAGGGCGGCTAGGGTTTTGGAATTTCAAGTGGCTAACCTAGGGTTTTGGATAAAGATGGAGATCTCTCACCTCCTCAAGGCTCCAATGGAACCCGGATTACCCCCTCACGGAGCTCAACACTTAGAATAGTGCGGAAGAAGAGAAACCTAGGTCACTCAACACAAGAGAATAGCAAAAAATAATTTTCTTCATTGATTTTCTAAAGTTACAAAGAGAGGTCTATTATATAGACCTAAAATTTTCTCCAAGCTTGTACAAATTCCCATGTGGGACTAAACTCCTCCAACAACTAGATTAGGTAGAAAATCTTCTCTCTTGGCCGACCAAGAGTTCAAAAAAATTGGGACGGCCATAAAGGAATTTTTTTTGAATTTTTTTGGTGCCTCCTTTGGAGTTGGATTTGGATTTGGAGTCCTCTTCTTCTTATGGTATTTCTTCTTTTCTTCCACTCCAAGTTAAGCTCTTTGATTTTGATTTGAACTTCAATTAGGAGTAGGTTGGATGTCCTTCTTTGATTTCTTCTCCAAGAGAAGTCTTCTTCCTTCTTTGCTTAGGTAAAATAGGCAGGTATGGGCGCCTCCTTTAAAGTAGCCTCCAATTTAATTTTTTCTTCTTTGGATGTGGGGACCATGACACTGGGATGCCTCTGTGGCGCCTCCTGGACTCTGGCGTGTGCTCGGAGTGTGGCTGGGCGTGTGGCCTCCACTTGCTTGGACCTTGATTTGATTGGAAGACAAATGTGGCACCATTTTGGACCAAATTGAAACCACATTGGGACTTGCACTGAGTCAACATGACTCAACAAAATTTAAATGGTGACTCAAGAAATAAATAAAAATAAATAAACTGGTTGACCAGGTCAACCTTTATTACAAACCCTAATTTCTCGGGCAATGTCAATCAGAGATCCAAATGGAGCTCTGAAGTCTTCTTCTGAGTCTGGTGCCCGCACCATCAAGCCCTCCAATCAATTCTTCTTCCCAAATTGTTTGAACCTCTTTGGAAGGAAGAGATGAGATCCATGGGCGCCTCCAGCTCACACTCCCCATGTCAAGCCTTGTACCAAAAAAGGATGCACAACCAAGGAAGGAAGAAGAACTCATGCCTTGCTCCAAGCCTCTCTTCATGTTTTCTTCCAAAACAAAGAAGCTTCTTTCCAAGTTCAAGGCGCCAAGATCTCTCCTCCAAGCCTTGCATCATGCCACGCCCAATCAAGCTACCTCTTGGTTGGCCAAGGAGAGAAGAAAAGTCAAAAGTTTGGGCGCCCATTCAAGAAAACTTGTATTCTTTCATTTGAAATTCAAAAGGGTCCTAAGGTGCCTATTTAAAAGACCTAACCCATCTATAAGGTTAATCTTTGATGAATGAAAAATTATATTTCTTGAGTTCCAATCTCTTGCTAGTTGCCTTCGTTCACTAGGAACGTCGATCTCCGTGAGGGAGCGCCTTCACCTTCGGGCATCGAGAGGTGTGAGGCCTAAAACTACCGTCACTTCCGCAACTCCATCATCCGACTCCGAATCAAGCAAAACTTCACCATCACTTCAATAACTCTTTCTTTCATTCTTCCACTACTTTCCTTCTGATTGAAACTTAACCTTTATCTTCTTTGAATGCTCGCAGGTCCTCCAGGTGACACGAGTACAATGACGGTTGCCTTTGCCATCGAGATCTTCGGACAGCTAGCCGGTACCTCCGCAGGGTTGATGGCTCGATCATCCATGCCGCATCCACCAAAGTGAGCGATCTCTGCATCGGGCACTTCAGATCTTTGAGGTTTGCCCCCTGAAAGCTAAGTAGGTCTTGATCGGAGAGCTAAGTCCTATGGGGTTTCTCAATCCCGGGGTCCTCTCTTTATCATTGTTTAGGGACTACTTACTTGCTTGATAGTTCTTATTATTATAGAACCCTAGATCATCTCTTACTTATTTTCGGAAATCCAAAGAAAACCATTAAAATATAAAAATCACAAAACCCTAAAAATCACTTGCATCATCATTTCATCTTCGCATCTAGTTAGTCCCCCATCAGGGAGGCTCCCCCTGCTTGTCATAGGGTCCTAATTATAAACCACCAGTCTACTTAGGTCATTTGACTTTGGACCCCCATCCTTAGACACCAACTTTCAGTAATAGCTAAAGAATTAAATGCACTAGTTGGTGCACACGGTTCGGACCCTACCTGTTAGGTGTCACCTAGCCCTCTAGGGCAAATTAAGTCTAATTAATTTTAATTTAGTCTTGGACCAATATAAAGATGGTTGTTTTGGGCCCAGGATAGGTGATGAAATCCTGCCCTGATCTGAGATGGCAATTACCGTTAAGGTTAAGTTAATCAGACGATGGCACTCAATGAGTCCTAATACAATTAATAACAATCAGAAAATGAAATATTTTTCTAGCCTTTTTATGAGCTGACAAGTTAGGTTTAAGTGAACTGGGGTTAGCAAACAAAATTTTGCTTGGGATTTGGGGGGGATTCGAAGTTGGTTAGGTATGGTTCAATCAAGGTGCAGAAATAGCAGAAGTTAGAAAATTAGGGTTTCAGAAGATGTAGAAATCTCAGGATTTTACTTAAGATTTCTAATATACCAAATTTTAATAAATTAGAATTTCTATAAAATTAATTAAAAAATATGAAAATTATTAGGACAAAATAGAGGACATGACATGCAAATTTCACAGAAAAATAAAATTCCTAGGTGATCGAAATCAGATGAAAAATAGGCACCTAATGCAGCTATTAGGATGCAGAAATTAGAGTTTGTGATCCTAATGCAGATGAATGCTATCCTAAACCTGCTCTGATACCAAACTGATGCAGGATGAATCTAAGATTACTAAACATGCAAGAAAAATAGTAAACTAATTTTTTAAATTTTTTATAATTTTTGTTTGCAGGCTAAATTTCCAAAGTTAGGTAAAGACTGGCAGGATATTCAGCAATGCAAAGAATCATCATGATCGCAGGCACGCTCATGCAAAATAATAAAAATCAGGACCTGAGAATTGAGAAATTCTCTGCTTAGGATAGCTAATCTTCATCAAATCAGAAATCAAGAGTAGGGAAGGATATTACCAGTCAGAGATTGTAGATTCAACAGGTACAGAGATCACACACACTTTGATTGGAGCCTTGATGATGAAGCTTCAGTTCCCTTGGAATTGATGGTTGATCTAGGCAATCTTGGAGGCAAAGAAGGCCTCCATTGGGGAGGAGAAACACCTCGGAGATCCTGCAAGCATCAGAGGTCAATCAAAATAGCAAATAATAAAAGAGAAAGAAACTAGGGTTTGGGTTGAAGCAGGATTAGGGTTAGAAGCTGGCGGCCTGGAGAAGAAGGGGTTCCTTCACTTGGATGGCAGCAAGGGCACTCTTCTCTTAATCATTGCTTATCTTCTAGGATGCAGAAGGATGATAGGGCAGTAGGGGTTCGGCCAAGCACAAGAAGAGCACTCCACAAAACACAAAACTCTAACACAAAAACAATACTCAAGACAAAATTTCAGCAAAGTTTAATTCATATGAGAAAAGTTCTTACAAGAGGAAGAGGGGTGGGGTATTTATAGGGCTCCCATGCCCTCTCCTAAAGGGATTACAAGTCTTCTCCTAGTTAGAATAGGTTTACACAATTTAAGTGGGAGAAAGATTTCAAAATAAATCTAGAACTAAGAGTATATAAGTTGAATGAAATAAAAACTCAAAACTCCTTTTATTTGAACTCTTCCACCATGTTTAGACTTGGTTAACTATTAAGGACGCCCCTCTTGGCATGTTGGGCTTCATGGGGGGCAGCAAGGGCCAGCCAAGGGCTTGGGGCACATGGGCTTTGGGCCTCCTTGAAGCTAGGGTGCCTTGGGCTGGAATATTCCTGGAATAAATATGGAATCTTGGTTCTTTATGGACCTGGGCCTTGAATTCTCCTGGGCTGGGGTGCAGGTATATCTTTAGGATCCTGGGGTGGCCTGGTATGTAGAATATTCCCTAGCATCTAGAGAGAATATGGGCATCTAGAGAGCATATGGAAGGAATCATGGTATTTGAAAAGGCATCTTGGATCTAGGGTGTCACACAAAATCCAATAAGCTGATGTAGTGGCCTCTGACTCCTGGATGAGGCCTGCTGGGACTCCAAAATAGGGTATCCTCTTCTCTTGTATAAAATCTGGACTCTCACTGGACTCATACTTAAATACAGGACCCAATAGACTGGACTAGGTTGAGACAAATCAATTAATCTCAACTTGTTACAGGACTCAATCTACTTGCTTACAAAATTGTGACACATGACTAAAGTTCTAAACAAAAACCCTAATCAGTAAACCATATAGGATCCAGTGATCTATGTCTAATCCTGGTGTCCCCACCATCCTTCTCCTATTTTTCTCTCATAGTTTACCATTTAAAAGGATTAACATTTAATGCAAAAGGATATTAAAAAAAATCAAACATTGCATTCATTTCATTCATTTCTCCCCCTTGTTGTCATAATCAAAAATGATTAAAATTGGAAGATAAGGTATATTACTCACAAAAAAAACATTCATTCATTCTCACTCAATTAAATTCATAAAGACATTCACTTAATATAAGGATATTCATAACTAAGAGTAAAGTAAATACAAATAGTACAGGACCTATCTTTTACAAAACGAGTCAAAATAAGATAGACACACAAGTTAAACACAACATAGGCATTGTTAAAAAAGAATATCATATAAACATGCAGAGGAATGTCCTAAGATAGGGTCAAGACTAGGATGGGGGATCAATCTAGAGAAGATGGAGGTTGCTTGGAATCAAAGAGGACATCCTGAAGGTTTAGGGAAAGGAGTATGAGAGCGGAGTGGCTGAATAACTATCACACCCCACTCTTGGTGCCTTTTGATATCATTAACAACAGTTTTCATAGAAGCCACCCTTTGAATCAATTGATTTATCAAAATTTTGTGATATGCAAGTTTAGCCAAAATATCACCAACATGTTGAAAAAGCAAGTAGGCCTGTGATTGCAATCTTGCTAGAACTACAAGATCAATGTTGCCAATAGTAGGACCTTGATCAATTCCAGCCATAGTAGTCATATGGAAGGTCCTGATTCATTCTGTTTTTCTTTGGTTTTGAGCTTTTCAATCTATTTTTCATCCATTTATGTACATCCCATTCTCAGCATAGATTGTTTGTCATATGCTAAAATTCTTAGGAAGGGCTTATAAGTTTCCCCTATTAAATTTATCCCAAAAATATTGAGGACGTGAGATAAAAGTACACCATAAGGCAAGGATGCTCTGGGTCTGATAGTCGATCATTCCATTTTCTTCATAATCATTTCATTTTCTTCATAATCATTTCTGGCAGGTTAAAAGATTCTTCTTCTATAGTGTGATGCATGAGAATTAGATATCCTTTTATCACAAAGTCAGATTTTCTAGTCCTGAAGAAGAATAGTCTACATACCATGTTATGAAGAAGTTTCATTTTTATAGATAGTTGACTTCTGTGAATTTTTGAAACTCCTTCCACATCATCTTTTTCCCGAATACACTTAAATAAAGACTTCTATGAATTTTTGAGACTCCTTCCACATCATCTTTTTCCAGAATACACTTAAATCCAGCTCTTCGATTGCTTAACCAGTTTACCTTTGAATAGATGCAGTGCATGTGTGGGAATTATCCTAGATCTTTGCTTGTAAATACAATTACTCTTCCTTTGACAACAGATGTCAAGTGACCATCTTTAATTTTAACTTCTCCATAAAATTCTAATACAAGGCATGGGTAGATAGGTAGACTTAGTGAATAGAAATATTCCCATCCTAAATTCCTTATCTTATTTCCAATTGTAAAGCCTTCATTTTCAAAGAAGGAGAAGTTGATGCATCTACCTGGAGTTATATCATGATTTTAAAAGAATAGTGTCCTAGAAACCAATCGCATGAGTAATGCATTAGGATTATTCTTTGTATTATCTTCTTATTCATGTACATGATACTAGTTAATTATTAATAAAATAGATATTTTTGTTTTATCATGTGTTTCATCTTTTTGCTTGATTAAGATTTTGGTGAACCCCATAGATTAGGGCAATGGTTTTAGGGCCATGATGAGATTACACTAGTGAGGCCTAGAATCTTAATAGCCCCAATCAAAACTTTTTTAAGTCATAAGATTATTGAATCAGCGATCAATAATTCCAGTAAGACTGACATATCCTATATATACTTGATAGAAAGGTTGATTGATCTCATAATCACTTGTGTGGTGATACTAATACAAGGATGTTGTTGCTCATTACAGAATGAGTTCATTGAACATCAAATGAAGCTTTACAAGCATATCAGTAGATGGTCTCTAGTAGGAGTAGTGTAAGTACCCTGGCTCAACCACCAGGAATAAAGCCCAAAAGGCTTATGCATAACTTTTAGAAAACAAAAAATAAGGAAGGAAGAAGACTCCCAATAGGAGTCTTTCTTCTTCAAAGGGTTGGATGGGAGCTGGATTGAGAGCTCCTCCCTATAAGAGGAGATCCTCTCTTTCCTTCCATGACCCCATTACCAAGAATCCCTCCCTTTTTCACCATCTTCCTCCCCTTGATTTTTCCTATTCTCTTTTTTTGGTTCAGACGACCTTCTTCATGCCCAAGGGATTCATGACCAAAAACCTATCAGAGAAATTAAGTAAATTATTTTAAACACCTCTTCTAAACTCCCTTTACTCTTTTATGCCTTGATTTTAGTCAATTTCGTAGGAAATTTTTGATAGAATTTTCAAAACAAATCCCCTAATTTGGTCTTCTTTTCCTTATTTCTAGCATCCATAGTCATCATTGAATGCCTGAGTGGGGCCCCATGGCTATGCCACCATGGGCCGCAACCTTGACCACACTTTTCCTATTGAGAAGCCACAAGATCTTAGGGAAGAAAGGCAATCCTTTGAGTCTCCTGTTCAAGCCAAGTGAAAGAAGAAGAAGAGAGAAGAAAAAAAAAAGAGAAATCTCTCTCTCCCCTCACTCCTCTCTTTCTCTCCTGGATTATTTATAAATTAACTTTCTCTTTAGTTTCTCTCTAGAAAATCTTACTTTCTCTCTTTAAAGGTGTCTCTCTATGAATTATATCTTTCTTTAAGGATTTTAGGGATCTTAGCAAGACCCTTGAATAGCCTTGATAAATTCTGGTAAAAGAATATTAATCATTGATTATCCCCACTTTGATCAAATCAAGTATTATGAGATTTCTTCATCGATTTGTATCTTAGTATTCTAGTACATGACCCTTAATTTGTGATTGATTGATTAGATCCCTATATTGAAGCGACCTGTATGATAGATACTGCCACTTGGTCAGTCCTATGAGGATCTTGAAATTTAGAACTTTTATTTTAAAATAATTATGAATAGATTTTAATAAAAGTATGATTTTGGATATTAGATTTTGCAATTAGTTGGATTATGAGCCCATAGTCGGTGCAAGAATAAGATGAATAAGTTTCTAATTCAATGGTGATGGAATATGAGAAAGATTCCTAGAAATTATTTGGTCGGTTGGGTTTGCTTGCAAGTAAGTAATGTAACATTTTATCTATATTTATCAGAAAATTATAAAGTAATTTTCTATCATAAATTATGAAATTGATGTATTGTATTGAATATACACTTTTTTTTAAAATATTAAATGATTTATGATTGAACATATTTAATATGGTATGGATTGTACCCATTGATTTAGATGTTGCATTGTTTTACAAATATTTGATTTGGATTATAAATTTTTTTTGGAAAAGCATTTTGGTTTAAGATGGATTTGACTCATAGCTTGATTATAATTTGAACCCTGCTAGTAGGGGTTGTATGCTGGTATTTTGATATTTTGATACCTTGCTAGTAGAAATTATGTCCTAATATTTTGATATTTTAATACAATGCTAGGAGGGATTATGTGCTGGTATTTTGATATCCTGTTGTGAAGGTTGTGTGTTGGTACTTTGATATCCCATCAGTAAAGGTTGTGCACCAGTATTTTGATACCCAGCCAATAGGGGTTGTGCACCGGTATTTTGATACCCTGCTAATAGGGGTTGTGCACTAGTACTTTGATATCCTACTAGTGGGGGTTGTGCATTGGTATTTTGATACCTTGGTATTGGGTTTATGCAATGGCACTTTGATTTGGATCACATCTATCAAAATAATCACACTACAAGAAATTATACTATTAGCGATGGCTAATCAACCATTGCCAATAATTATGTTTATTGACCACAAAATGAAGGAAAAAAATCTATCATTAATTCTATTAGTGACAGAACTATGTATATTAGTAACAGCAAATTCTGTCACTAATAAATTTAAAATTTTATCAAATTTTTTTGAAAACAATTATAGCAATGGTGTTATAAGTATTAGCGATGGAAGTTTGCCCTTGCTAATACTTTTTATTTTTTTGAAAAAATAGTATTAATGATGGAGTTGTAGATATTAGTGAGGGGAAGTTGCCATCGCTAATACTTGCACATAATACTTTGAATTACTGACTAGTATTCATGATCGAAATTATTTTTGTCGGTAATACTTGTCCCCAAAATGTCTCCCAATGCCCAATCGATCAAAATTTTTTTCTCCCCACCCTAGCTTCCCGGTCTTGCAAAAGATTATTTTCCTCAACCTTAGCCTCCCCTTCCCACCATTTGCCCTCCCCCTCACCTGCCTACATTCTTGTACAGCCACCTTCCTGGTGCCGGACATCATTTCCCATGTTGGATCTGGAGTCTTTGTGGTGATTTCTACGTTCTCGATGCTTGATTTTCCTTGTTGTGCTTCTTTTTCTACTAGCATGCTTCCCCCACCTGCCACCAGAGCTCGATTTCCCCATCCTCCCACACTGCTATCCTTGTGGCCCCGCCCCCGCATTGCAGTTCCCATGGCCCCATCCCCACACCCCATTCCCACAAGCTTGTCCCCACACTGCCTTCCCCATCCCTCCATCTGGTCCTTGTGCCTCAATCTCTACCATCCCTATCCCTCCATCCAGTCTCTGTGCCTCAATCTCTACATGTCAGATCCACCATGCATGGGCCCACCTCGCATTATCCATGTGACCCACCTTGTACTATGAGTATTAACTACGGTGATAATGATGATGATGGTGATGGAGCCATCGTTAAAGGTTTCATTTTAAAAAATGTATTAATTAAATCTAATTACATATTATTTAACTAATTAATTAGATATTAATTTAATTAATTAGGTGGTTGATTGATTAATTAATTAATTAATTAGGTATGCACAGACATGTGTCCTGTATGCATGACATTTGGGTCTCAACATGCAAAGTACAACCTAAGACCCTAAGCTACTTTGGTGCCAAGGCATGATAATAGACACTACCCTTAGAATGGGAGGTATAAAAAATGGTTGGTGCTCTAGCTACATCGCTATGACTATCGCTAGCCAAATGATGGAGTTGGAGAGGATGCCTTATCATTCTGCTCATTCTCAAGTGGGATCCGACCTTTGGTGAAGAGGCCCCAGTGGCATCATTGTGATAGTTGGTGGAGCCATCCCCAAGATATGTAGAGAAAAGTTTGTTAGCATCTTTAACACTATTATTGATCCACCAACTTTTCTCCACCATCTGCTTGTGGGCAGGAGCATGCCTTTTGTAGCACCAACCTCATGTAAAGGGGGTCCGTGCTTGTGCTCCGTGTCGAGTAATCCCCAAGATGAAGGTACATGTCTTCTTTTTTGGCCGACCTCAACCCTCCTAGCTATATCGTCATGCATTTTAGGGTATCCAAGAAGCTTTCGCAAGTCGTACGAGGGATCCTACTATTACTGGCGAAGGGTAGAGCTTTGAAGTTATTTCTTGACATCCCAGGACTATTGTTTAGTAATCATCCTCTTGTATTTTTTAGTCATCATCCTTTTGTAATCATGTTTTAATGTATATAAACTGTTGTTATTGATGAATTTATATTTTATAATTACATGTTAATTTAACTAATTAATTAGATTATTTTTTATAAATTTATATTGCATTAAACCATAGACCTATCTTTTGATTAATGTACACATTCTATGGCATCCATATATTTATATATTTTTTATAGGTGAGAGAATTATAAACATTTGTCAATTGATTGTCTAGTTTGGACAATTTGCAAATTGCATTTAATTCTATAGGTAATTACAGTAATCAAATGGTATGTTGAGGGTTTGTGAAAACTTTTGGATAGTATTTTTCTTTAGTTCTCTTCATGCATCTTCAGCCATGTGGATAGATGATAAGGACATCAACTTACCTACAAAACTAGTTTAGACTCCAGCATAGGCATGACAACGATCTAGAGTATTATTTTGTTTATTTGGATCATTGACAGAAGGTTTTACCCTCCAATCAATAGTTTTTTGTTTATTTGGATTTGGGTTTGGGTTGTTTAGTATTTAGAGATTCACCATATATGTCCATGCTATATTTTTTTGTCATATAAATTTTGGCCGAACATTGAATAGCATGCAAGTTTGGGTCTATAAGATTTATCAACCCACATGGATAAGATCAAGGCTAAGGATCAAGTTTTAGTTTAATTTAAAATTAAAGTTATTTTAACTGAAAGTTATCATATTATCCCATGAAGAGTCTATATGCATCTTTATTTCACACTTTTACCTATATAAAGGCCTTGGAGTCATGAATAAAGTAAACTCATTCTAATTTCTACCTTGATATTGAGATTGTGAGATTGGATATGAAGCCCAAGGATGTGAAGCCCTATTCTTGCATCAACTATCCTTTCTCTTCTTGCTAGCATCGCACCTTCCCCTTTTATCTCCCATGTCCAATTCTTCTTTTCATTCCATGCTATCTCTTAAATTATGTCAGATCTAATTTCTTTTACTTTTTTCTAGTAGATCCCCTCAAAGAATCACCAAAAAATTTCAAGGATACATCAAAGCTTGTGGCTCTAATAATTCTTTCAGAATAAGAAGCCTAAGTTTCGCTCTGAGAAATGCTACTCAACCTGGATCTTGAGATCTTTAGCACCTTGGTGAGATCTAGTCTAGGTTTTAATTTTATATTTACTATTGGCCATATAGTAAGTTAAGTGTTCCCTCCTAAGATTGGATCTGATATAAGTAAAGTAGAATAATTCTAATTTATATAGTTTCTTTACTAACATGCGATTCTTTTCTTCAATAGTCTTAAAACTATTGCAAACGGGTAGCAATATCCAATTATCTTGCATTTTCACTTGATATGTACTTGAATTTGCTTAGTTGCAGTATTTATTTAATTAAAACTTGCATCGTCTTGCATCATATTTGGTATCAAAGCCCTAAGTTAGTTTAGAATTAAGAGTTTTGCATCTTGGCTTGATATTAGTTTATACATCCAATCATGCCTCCTGAGCGAGTATATGATTTATCATATACTTATGATCCATGGGAGTAATGAGCTATGGCCACACATGATTTCAATAGTGTGCAAAAAATTCTTGCCTTTTGCATCATTTAGGTTAACTTCTATTATATATATTTATTTATCTTGGATCTATATAGTAAGTTTCAAGAAATCCCTAAGATCTACTATTAGAAATATTATTTAAAAAATTTTAAAAATCAAAAAATATTAATAGTAATACCTAATTACCTAGCATTCTGTGATTAGATTTTCATAAGTATTTAAGACCATTTTACCCTCAAATTGATCTCTGAAAGTCATTTTTATTTTCGTCAATTATACATAGTTTTTAATGTCATACATGGTCAGGTATTTTAAAGAGTTCCACCAATCTAGGAGTCCTAAATTCATTAAATTTAATCCATTAGAAGCTCTGAGATTCAAAGAAATTTTAACTAAAATTTGTTTTTCAAAAATAGTTATGATAGAGTTTCAAAAATTTAGATTACTTCTCATGAAAAAGAAAAGTCCCAGGTTTCTCCTTGTAGTCTATGACATGTCATCTACATTCAAAATTAAATTCCTGTCTGTAGAAAATTCAAAAATTCAAATTTTATTCTTGAAAACTAGACTTGATAATCAAACCACATAGTTTGAGCCTAAAATCCTTTTGATTTTATTTTAAGATTTTATTTGTAAGTTGGTTATATGATTTGTTTTGCTGCATTTGGTTGCATCCTTTAATTGATCTAATGGCATCAAGCATTAACCAAATAAGGTGGGGATTTCATCACCCATGGTCAACAATAACCCTCAGCATCAATTAAATCCAAGCCTTATCTAAAATCAAGTAGAAACCAACTTAGGATTCCCAAACGAATCCATTCATATGATTCGACTAAAATTGAGTCTGATTGAGTCTACAATCTATTCTAGAAACTAATGTCTAAGGCAAGCAATAAAGAGGTAAATGCCGAAGCTTACTCATGGTTCTCTAATTAGGTCTCTGCAAAAGCAAGGGAAGCCTCCCCAACTACACCCCTCTCCTAACAGGTTGATAGATTTGGACAGTAGGATCAGTTGTACACAATCGATTCAAGTTGTAATAAATTCTAGGTCTAGAAAATCATTAGACTTGATTGTGCATGTGTACCTGAGTTGGAACCAAGTATCCACCTCAAGTTGATTAATCTAATTATAGCATAGAATCCAATCCCATTGAGCCTAATCTGATGGAACATAATCAGATCGATGTGTGGAACATCATTTTAGATCATCTCAATGACTTGACTGAGCGAATAACCTTATTAGAGGAAGATTGAGTTAACCAACCTCATGAACCCATCATAAATATTCTGCCCCCACAAATAGGTCAGAAAGATCGATTCATACCCCTAGGCTTAGGCATAGGTCCAAGATTAGAGGATCATCCCATGAGAATACCAATAGACTAAGATGATTAGATCCTCAAGAATATTATGATTGAGGCACCTACTTTTGATGATAATTTAGATTCAAAAATATACCTTGATTAGGAGTCAAGCATAGACCATTATTTTGATTGCTATGAAATGTCTGATGCTTGGAATGTTAGGTTTTCCATATTGAAATTGATCTTACAAGCTTGATTATACTTAGAAAATGTGGAACATCTACTCCTTCAAAGATGACAGGACCTAATAGGAACATGAGATGAAGTGAAAGTTAAATTAAGAGAAAAGTACCTACTTGAGTCCTATAATCTGCATCTATTAGATCAATGGCAACGATTGGCCCAAGGAAATAGACCTATTTCTAAGTATACACATGATTCGATGAGTTCATTATGCATTAAGGTGTCATTAAGGATTATGTTGTGACCCTGTCTAGGTTCTAAGCTAGACTTTGTGAGGATATTCAACATGAGTTATACATGCATCAAGTCACCATCTTAGAACAAGCCTACCAAGTCATACTAGATTATGAGCACTTTTCTAGGTATTCAGTCCCTTATCAACCTGACCAATGTAAATTCACTAATTGATCAACCGTATCTGGAGTGACACCTAGTACCCTTAGAGGACCTACTAATTGATCCATAGCACAGAGACAAACATCTAGTAGGGAAGATAAGGGAAAGGAGATTGTTCGGAATAACACTAGTAAAGTTAGGTGTTATAAATGTCAAGGAATTGGTCACTTTGTAGCCCAATGTCCTATTAGAGCCTTATATATAGGTGATCAGGATGAAGAGAATGTTCTGAATAGTGAGGGGAAAGAAGTGTATGAGATTAACCCTACGCTTGCTGAATAATTTAAGTAATATGATAATGAAAATGAAGAATCACCCATACCTGATCATGATGATGCACTCTTAGGCATAGTTAGGTGTGTCATATCCTAGCCCAAATAAAGTGAAGATTGGTATAGGACTGCGATATTCCACACTTTTATAAAACTGGAGAACAAAGGATGCAAGGTTATCATTGATAGAGGTAGTTGTATAAATACCATATCAACTAATACCATCAAGAAATTAGAATTGATCTTAATTGAACACCCTAGTTCTTATAGATTTGCTTGAGTTGACACAACATCCATTCTGATTAAGTATAGATATCATGTACCCATCCAATTTAGTTCGTATAACGATAAGGTTTGGTGTGATGTCCTATCTATGGAGGTAGGTAGGATAATTCTAGAAAAACCATGGCTATTCGATTTAGATGTCAAACTTCTTGATCGATCCAATTCATGCTCTTTCACTTATAATAGAAAGAAGGTTAAGATTAATCTATCTTAACCTACATCTTGTAAGAACTTCGAGTCAACCAAAATTAAAGAATTTGGAAAGAATAAAGATCTGAATTTAATCAATGAAAAGGAGATTGAACAGGAAGTAAAGGCTCCACTTTTTGGGCATTAGTAGTTCGAGAAATTAGGGAGCCCACTCAAATTAAATACCCCTAGAATTTAAGAGATTTTTCAATGAATTTGATGATGTTTTTACCAATAATCTACCAAATAGGTTACCACCCATGAGAGATATAAAACATACAATTGATCTAGTTCTTGGTTCCACCCTACCCAATTGCCTCATTACTGATTAAATTTGACTAAAAACAATAAATTAAGGAGGCAAATTGAAGAATTAATTAAAAAGGGGTGCATTAGAGAGAGTTTAAGTTCTTATATTGTACTTACATTATTGATCCCTAAGAAAGATAGCTCTTGAAGGATGTACATTGATAGTGATGCCATCAACAAGATAACGATCAAATATCATTTCTCCATACCCCGCCTTGATGACATGTTGGATATGATGGCTGGAGCCTCTATGTTTTCAAAAATAGATCTTAAAAGTGGGTACCATCAATTTCAAATCATACCAAGGGATGAGTGGAAAATAGCCTTTAAAACTAAGGATGGTCTGTATGGACGGTTATTTATGTCTTTTGGATTGTCAAATCTCCTAGCATGTTTATAAGGCTTATGACTCAGGTATTGAGACCATTTATGGGAGTCTATGCTGTTGTTTATTTTGATGACATTTTTATTTATAGTAAATCTAAGATGGAACATTTAGACCACTTTAGGTAAATTTGTCAAACCTTGAGAGATGAAAATCTATATGCAAACCTTAAGAAATGCACCTTTATGACTAATCATGTGATCTTCTTAGGTTTTATCATTACACTCGAAGGTATGTCTGCTGACCCTAAAAAGGTTAGGGTGATAGTAGAATGGCCAATACCTCAGAACATCCATGATGTTTGAAGTTTTCTTGGTCTGGCCACTTTTTATTGATGATTTATATAAGGATTTAGCACCATTATGGCCCCAGTTACTGACTGCATTAGGAAAGGCAAATTTAAGTGGACCAATAGTGCTGAAAAAATATTTCAAGAGATCAAGGAGCGAATGAGTAAAGCACCCATACTTAGATTATCTAATTTTTTTAAAGTATTCGAGGTTACTTGCAATGCTTCAGGAATTGGAATAGATGGTGTTTTGAGTCAAGAAAGACATCCTTTAGCCTTCTTTAGTGAGAAACTTAATGAGGCTAAACAAAGGTACTCCACCTATGATAAAGAACTTTATGCTATGGTACAAGCACTTTGATATTGGAGACATTACTTTTTACCACATGAATTTGTCCTATACTCTGACCATAAAGAACTTAAATTCTTGAATTCACAAAAGAAATTAAACCCTAGGCATGGTAAGTGGATAGAATTTCTTTAGGCTTATACTTTTGTGCTAAAATATAATCAGGACTAGAGAACAAAGCAGTCGATATGCTTAGTCAATGAGTCAACCATTTATCTGCCTTAAGTGCTGAAGTTACGAGATTTGAGAAGCTTAAGGATAAGCATGAGGAATGCCCAGACTTTGGTAAGGTTTTTGAAACCCAACGAAGTGGGCCATCAATTGAGTATAGCGAGTTTATGCTACAAGATAGTTTTCTTTTCAAAGAAAATAGGTTACTATTCCTCGGACATCAGTTAGAGACTTTTTAATTTGGGAAGTACATGCTAGAGGTTTAGTAGGACACTTTAGTAGGAACAAAATAATGGAGGCCATAGGAGCCTAATTTTATCGGCCTAGTCTTCAATGAGACGTTACCCGTATAGTAGCCTAGTATAGGACATGTGCTATAAAAGCAAATTGAAAAGAATATTAGCTTATACACTCCACTACCAATTCCTACTTGTCCACGGGAAGATGTCAGTATGGACTTTGTGTTAGGTTTGCCATGAACTCTAAGGAAACATGACTCTATCCATGTCATAGTTGATCGATTCTCTAAAATGGCTCGCTTTCTACCCTATTCAAAATATCATATGCTTCTAAGATAGCCTATCTTTTTCTTAATAAGATTATTAGGTTACATGGGTTACCTAAATTTATAATATCTGATAAAGATGTCAAATTTATGAGCTACTTTTGAAAAACATTATGGCATATGTTAGGAACAAAACTAAAATTTTCTTTTACCTATCACTTTTAAACAGATGACCAAACTAAAATAGTGAATAGAAGTTAAGGAAACCTACTAAAATGTTTGGTTGGTGAACACATGTCAAATTGGAATTTGATTTTACCATGTATTGAGTTTGCTTATAAGAATTCAATCAATAGGTCAACTAGTATGAGTCCTTTAAGATTGTTCAGGGTTATAAAGCTAAAAAACTAGTAGACTTGATCCTTTTACCTATGCATGTTATAGTGTCTCATCCAGCTTAGGATTTTACGCAATATATTAGGGATTTGCATGTAAAAATTAGCAAATAAATTGATATCAATAATTAAATTTATAAATGATTAATAGATTCACATAAACATGTATAATTATTTAATGAAGGTGATTACGTAATGATAAGGGTTAGACCCGAACGATTCTTATCTGGAACCATTAGAAAATTCTATGCCATGGAGTAGAACCATTTATGATTTTGAAATGATTAGGATCAAATGCATATATTGTAGATCTACATCAGATTATGGAATTAGTTCTACATTTAATTTATCAGATTTGGTAGCCTACAAGGAGCCATAGCAAAATCCAGTGATCCATTTGAGCCTATTCCATCCTTTAAGAGTGAATCCTTACCTGAGTGTCCACTTTCAAAAGTATAAATTATAAGAGGCATGAATAGATTGAAAGAATCCTTGATGAGCAAGTAGTAACCACATGGAGTCAAGGATATCAACGCTTCCTAGTTCATACAAAAGGTTTCCTCAAGTCATATGATTCTTGGATTACTTGCGAGAAGTTGTAAAGGATCGCCCTGGACCTTTTTGTGCAATACCTAAGTAGGGTTAGCACACACTTAATAGGGTCAAATTCTTCCCATCCTATGAGAATTGATGAGGACATTAGCTTGCCCACAAAACTAGTTCAGACTCAAGCACAGGCATGACAATGATTCAGAGTATCAACGGTACCAGTAGCATCATTATAACTATAGAGGACCGATTAGCCCTTATCTTAATTGCTTTACTATTTCTTTTAGTTGATTTATTGCAAACTCAATTGGGTTTATTAATTAGGTTAGTTATTTTGTTTATTTGGATTTGTATTTGGGTTGTTTAGCATTTAGAGATCATCAACAGAAGGACTCTCCAATCAGATATGCTGCCATATATTCAATACTATATTTTTTTCATAGAAATTTTGGCCAAACATTGGATACCATGTAGGTTTGAGTCTACAAGGTTTATCACCCCACATGGATAAGATTAAGGCTAAGGATTGAGTTTTAGTTTCATTTAAATAAAAGTTGTATTTAAATAAAAGTTATCATGTTATCTCATGAAGAGTCTATGTACATATTTATTTTATACATTTACCTATATAAAGGCCTTAGAGTCATGAATAAAATAAACTTATTTTGATTATTTCTATCTTGATATTGAGATTATGTGACTAGGTGTGAATCCTGAGGGTGTGAAGCCTTGTTCCTGCATCAACTATCCCTCCTCTTCTTGCTTGCACCGCACCTCCCCCTTTCATCTCTCATGCTTAGTGCTTCTTCATATTCCATGCCATTTCTTAAATTTTGTCAAATCTAATTTTTTTTTCTCTTTGTTAACAAATTCCCTCAATGAATCATGAAAAAATTTCAAGAATACATCAAAGCTCATGGCTCCAACAATTCCTTCAGAACAAGAAGCCTAAGATCCTCTTCAAGAAATGCTGCTCAACATGGATCTTGAGATCTTTAGCACCTTGGTGAGATCTAGTCTAGGATTTAATTCTATATTTGCTATTGGTTATATAGTAAATTAAGTATTTCCTTCTTAGATTGGATCTGATATAGGTAATGTAGAATAATTTTAATCTAGGTAGTTTTTAAGTAACCTACGATCCTTTTCTTGAATAGTCTTCAAACTATTACAAACGGATAGCAATATCTAATTATCTTGTATTTTCACTCACAAATGTACTTGAATTTTCTTACTTGCTACATTTATAAATTAAAACTTGCATCATCTCGTAGTAGCAGAACTAAGAGAAAATGTTGCCAAAATTTTTTTAGCCCCTATTGCATATTGTTTAATTACTGTAATTGATCTATATAATTAATACAATTCTTAAATGGAATATGTTGCCCATGTGGCTTTCCCAAGAGGGGGGGTGAATTGGAAATTTGAAAAATTAAAGCAGATAATGAGCTTTTGAAAATCCCTTTTAGAGTGTAAGGTGCTGTGATAATGTAATGACTTGCTGAAGCTAAATAAGATCAAAGAAGCACAACACAAACACAGAAATTATAGTGGTTCGGAGCAACCCAGCTCCTACGTCCACTACCTAAGATACCACTTGGGATTTCTACTATATTCACACCCGAATACAGCAGGATTGTTTTACAAGCTCACAATCCAAAACCTCTATACTTTGGTTTTACTGGGATTACCAAAGAAACCCTACACCCTTTGGTTTTAAACAGGATTACCAAGGAAACTCAACTTGGTTTTTACAGGATCACCAAGAACCCAACCTTGTTTTCATAGGATCACCAAAAACCCAACTTGGTTTTCACAGGATCACCAAGAACCCAACACTTAGTTTTTATCCAAGGCTCACCAAAATTCTATTTGGTTTTTCAAATGGGCTCACCAATAATCCAACAATTCAAGATTAATATGAAAATAAATGCAACAATAAATGACAAACTCTTGTTGTCGGATAGTTGCCGATGCAGCTTGAGAGAAGACCACTTGAATGTACTTCAATGCTCTTTAATGGCTCAGTGGCATTCTTATGAATGTACTTCAAGCTTCAGATCAAAGTTGGTGAAGACTTGAAGGCAAACTAGAATACTCTTAGTGCTCTATTCTTATCGGTAGGTTGGATATTCAATAAAGCATTAAAACTTTGAGAAACTTTTTTACTCTTACTTCAAGAAAGTTCAAATTCCTTAAATATATGGTCTTCCATCATTCCAAGATAGTTTGAGATGTTGTAGACTGTTGGGATGTGACATATGACCGTTGGAGCACCTTTTTGCATTCAAAAAAGAGTTATGGAACTAGCCATTATGTACCTAGAGATGATATTCGAGTCGGTTCAGATTCTTCGAGTCGGCTCGGATCCTTCGAGTCGATAGTTCAAGTCATCATTTCTTCAGTAGGGTCGGCTCTTTATCTCAGGGTGCAAAAATCTCATTCTAGACCAGTCGACTCTTGACAGCTCGAGTCAGCTCGAACTTCCATCGTTGAACACATTGAACTTGAGGAGTCGGCTCGCTTCTACTTGGGTCGACTCTTCTTCTCAGAATTAGAAAATCTAACTCTGGAGGAGTCAGCTCGTTGCAGATCGGGTCGGCTCACTTTTTCAGGTCTTCAAAATTTGTTCTCGCAGAGTCGGCTCAATCTAGTTGGGGTCGACTCGCCTGGCTGTTCTCAAAAAATATTAGAAATGGACTCTGAACGAGTCGAATCGGCTCCACTTGAGTCGGCTCGGATTGCTACATGCCAGAATCCTTGGTGCATGCCATGAGTAGAGTCGGCTCTCTTTCAAGTTAGGTTAGCTCGAGTGACTTCTTTAGACTTTTTACACTTTGAACTCAAGAACACTCTTACCAACTCTCTTCAACATTCAATATAAACCAACTCAAAATAAATTTAATGCATAACACTCATAGAAGTAACCCATTTCTGCATGATTAATCTTAACTTTTTCTTTGAATTTTTCTTTACAAAATGTGATTACAACACAACTCAAAACAAGAAGTATAACTGTAGAAGTTGAAGTTTGAATAATAAATTCATCCTACAAAAACTTGTAAATCACATGAAGAGTTGTTAGTAAAATATGTACATGCTCCAATGTTTGGTTATTATCAAAATCACTTATGGGGTCAACAATCTCCCCCTTTTTGATGATAACAAAATACTGGGCATGAAAAATTCTTTATGTTTACATGTATAAAGGTATTCGAAAGAGAGTATTCACATGTATTGGAGCCATATATTTGTAAAAAGGAATCAAAGCTCTTAGTGATGAAATTGTATAGTATTGATGTTAGTGCTTTTATGTATATCAAAGTATTAAACTTTGCATGCTTCATAGTATCAGAATTAGCATAAACATGGAGTATCTAAGTTTAATATTGAAAGAATTAAGATTAATTTTTGAGCAATTAGAGCAAAAGAATCTCCCTCTTTCTCTAGGTTTTAAAGATAATGAAGCACTTAGGTTGATTTAAATGCAATCACTTTTGTGCTCTCCCTTTTCATTCTTTTCAAGCGCTTTAAGAATAATTGGAAGGAACCTCAGCATAGAATTTTCATGACAGTAGTATCATCAATAATGATATTGATACCATTCTCTCCCTTTTTGTCAAACAATCAAAAAGGTATTTTCAATAAAGCTTGGATTTTGAAATAGATTGAGAAAGTATTTAATATTTGTTGAGATAATTTCACTTTCTCAGTTCCATTAGGAAATTATAATTTAAAATTCATCACAGTTGTATTGAGAACATTGCATAATTAGAAGGATAATTCATGATAATATAGAAATTATCAAGGAACTTTCATTTCATTAAGGAATTTTCCATACAAAGTACAAAACATGAAAGAGAATATATTCATTCAGGAATATTTCTTTCTATTCACAAAGTTCCTTAATTGTAAAAGATAAAAGTACGGTATACATATTGTAAAAAGTCAGAAGTACAAAGATGTGATCAATATAACCAAAAGACTAACTAAATAACCTATTATTCTTCTTCTTCTTCACTAGAAGAAGAGCCAACATCTATAACCTTATCAGAGGTTTGGTTTTCAGAGGTTTATACCTTAAATCCCAGAATCTAGTTCTAACTGGAGCTATAGATGCCTTAGTCTTCTTGGCCTTTGACTTCTTTTTGGTCACAGCAAGTTCAGATTTGAATAAAGGTGGATCAGATGAAGGAATTTTTGAAGGAGCAGGAGATGGTTGAGTAGAAGTTTCAAGTAGCTCTGTGTTGATCAGTGAAGGAGTATCCTCGGTAGTAAATGTTTCCTTTTGAGATTGATGTAGGATACTTCGAATTTTTTCTTTAAAATAGTCCATCTCTTTTTCCTTCTTTTCCTTGTGAAGCATCTGTTCTGATCTCATTTTTTGCAAGTTGATATTAACTGAATTTTGTAAATCCTTACCTGCAGAATTTATGTGGCCTATCAGTGAATCAGAATTTGTCTCCATCTTTTGAAATATTAACTCCTTAAGTTCAGATGGAGTTATCATTGCATGTTCAGATATGTCTTCATCCTTGTTTCCAAGTTCATCAGCTTTAACACTAGCAGGTTCATCCATGTCATCATCGGAGGAAGTGGTGGCTATTTGACCAGTCATTTTCTTTATCCAAACTCCCTCTTGCAGTTTGTATCCCATTCTTTTAAGTGAGTTGAAGGAATAAGTGTCTGAATGATGTAGAGGCTTGCCTATCTCATTAGTTAGGTCAATTCCAGCATCTTCAAAACGTAAGGTGAATACCATACCGTGCAGCAATCATGTTTTGAGTTTTCTTGCTACCTCTCTTATTTGTATCATCATGATGAAAGGAAAGTTGAGAGGTTCTTCTTCAATCAGATGTCCCATAAAAGTCATATCCTTTTCGCTCACCCAGTCAAAATGACCGGTTCTGGAAAGAAAAATTATGCTAATCATATTATGGAGAAGTTGCATTTCCTTGGATAATAAGTTGGCTTGAACATGTTGGATGGAGCTTACATCTTCTCTTTCCAAGATGAGCTTCAGTGTGTGTTCTTTGTCATTTAGGGTGAGCTCGGTGGCACCGTCAGTTCGCATTTGAAGAAAGTTGCTCAACTTTTCTTCATCCATAATGACTTTAATTCCCTTAACAGTCGATTCCAAATGGTATTCTTCAAGAACTAAGTTTTTATAGAATGTCTTACCAATGTAGGGTAGGTTAGAATATCCAAAGAATAGAAAAATTTCCAGCCCTGGTTGTCTATCCAACTTCCAATCTTCATTTCCATTTGTTCCAGGAAGGAGAAATCGATCCTTCTGCCCTATGTAACTGGCCTATTGGCCATTGAAGTGGATTTCCCAGTTGGAGAGGATGTTTCTTCTTCATTTTGTTCAGAAGAAAAGAGAAACAGGAGAAAACCTTTTTCTCTTTTCTCCCTTTTTCTTCAAATCTTCACTGCATGTGCTTGTTTCAGCTACTTGAGGAATCTTTCATGATGATCTCTTGGAGCCATTGTGTAGGATTTGTAAGAAATATAGAATAAAGGCTTCGAAGAATGGTTTTTTAGAAATTGGTAAAGGTTCTGAGTGGAGTAGAAAGAGTTTAAAGTGGGATAGCAAGAGTGAAATATAAGAGGAGGAGTACTCGATTCTATTTAAAAAATGATATCACGACATTTGAGTCAGCTCACCCAGCCCTAAAAAACATTCGAGTCAGCTCGACTAGAGTGAACTCAGAATAAGTAGAAAAATCAGACATTCGAGTCAGCTCGACCAAAGCAAAATTGCTCGAGTTGACTCAAACAAAAACTTTCCACATAATTAAAATGATTCAGAAATTGAGTTTGATTCAATGAAATCTCAAGGAAAGTTGTTCAAAATACTTGAATGGTTGTAGGAGGTTTTCTATATAATTTTTCTTAATTTAAAGGAAATTAGGTTAAATAAATCTAGAAAGGATTACAAAGACCTAATTCTCCTCTAAGCAATTCAAATCTATCCTAATTTAGTGGCTTAGTGAAAATGTCAGCTAATTATTTTTTAATTGGGATAAATTCTAGTTCAATGTACCATTCAAAACATGATCTCTAATGAAATGGTGTCTAATCTCTATATGCTTGGTTCTAGAATGCTAAATAGGATTTTGGTCAAATTTATAGCACTTGTGTTATCACATTGATTGGAATTTTAAATTGTGTAACACCAAAGTCTTCAAGTTATTGTTTAATCCATAACACTTGTGCACAACAACTCCTGCGATTACAAACTCTGCCTCAGCAGAGAAAGTGCTACCAGTTTTATTTCTTGCAGTTCCATGAGATTAAATTCAACCCTAAAAGTTGACATGTACCACTAGTGCTCTTTCTATCAATTTTACATCCAGCATAGTTAGCATCCAAAAATCCAATTGAATTTAAAGAAGATATTTTGAAAACCAAAGACCTAGATTACTTGTACCTTTCAAATATTTGATTATTCTTTTAACAGTACGCATATATGTTTCTTTATGATTACATTGAAATCTAGCACAAAACACATACACTATACAAGATATCCGGGTAATTGCAGTCAATTATAATAAGGATCGATCATACCTCTATAGAGCTTTTGGTCAACATTAGATCCATTTTCATCTTTGTCCAATCTGGCAAGATGGGCTCATAGGTGTGCTCATTGTTTGCTTGTCTCCATACCAAACTTTTTGATTAATTTCTTGGTGTACTTGGCTTGTTGATGAAGATTCTTTCCTTAGTTTGCTTTACTTGAAGTCCGAGAAAGTAGTTAAGTTCACCTATTAGGCTCATTTCAAATTCTCCCTGTATTAACTTAGCAAATTCTTCACAAAAATTTTATTAGTTGCACCAAATATAATATCATCAGCATAAATTTGTACAACTAATATATCATTATTTTTTTTAATGAAAAGGGTTTTATCAACATTTCCTCTTGAAAAATTGTTTTCAATCAAGGTTTTATCAACATTTCCTCTTGAAAAATTGTTTTCAATCAAGAAAGTCCCAATTCTATCATACCAGTCTCTTGGTGATTGTTTCAAACCATATAAAGCTTTGTTTAATTTAAACACATGGTTTGGAAAAACATGATCTTCAAAACCCAGTGGTTGTTCTATAAAAACTTGTTCAGAAATAAATCCATTTAAAAATATACTTTTTATATCCATTTGAAAAAGTTTAAAATTCATGTAGCAAGCAAATGCAAGAAATAATCTAATGGCTTCTAGTCTTGCTATGAGAGCATATATTTCATCAAAATCAATACCTTCTTCTTGACTGTATCTCTTAGCCACTAATTTAGCTTTGTTTCTAATGACATTTCCTTGTTCATCTAATTTGTTCCTATAGACCCATTTGGTTCTTATTATTGGATGGTCTGTAGGTCTATCAACTAATGCCCAAACGTTGTTTCTTTCAAACTGGTTCAATTCTTCATGCATGGCCATCATCCAGTTTGGGTCATTTCAGCTTCTTCTAGGATATGAGGTTCTATTTGAGATACAAAGGCTAGGTAGTCATGTGCAGCTCTATGTGATGACCTAGTCCTAATACCTTGTGAAGGATCATCAATAATTAATTCTTTTGGATGAGAAGTTGAGTACCTCCATTTTGTTGGTAGATCTGTATGATCTTTATCATTTCTTCTCCTTCTTTAATTGGTCTTTCTTGTATGCTCATGTTTTCTATATCTTTTTTAATTGTACCTGCATCATTGTCTATACACTCTTTTTTCTTAGAGGGTGAATGGTTAGTTTCATCAAAAATAATATGCATTGACTGTTCTACAGTAAGAGTCCTTTTATTAAATACTTTGTATACTTTGCTATGTAATGAATAACTAAGGAAATTGCTTCATCAAATTTAGCATCAAATTTTTCTAAATTATCTTTACCATTATTAAGCACAAAGCATTTGCATCCAAAGACATGAAAATAATTAATATTGGGTTTCTTTTCATTCCAAAGCTTATAGAGGGTTTTCTTCAGAATAGGATGGATCAAAACATGGTTTAAACTATAATAAGCAGTGTTCACCGCTTCTGCCCAAAAGTACCTTGGAAGATTATCTTCATATAATATGGTTCGGGCCATTTCTTCCAAAGTCCTATTTTCCTCTCTACGATACTATTTTGTTGTGGTGTCCAAGGAGCAGAGAAGTTATGATCAATGCCAGTTTCAGTGCAATAATCATTGAAAAATTGATTGTCAAATTCAGTGCCATGATCACTCCTAATTAAATTATTGAAAGATTTTTTAGATTTGAAACCTTTCTGTGAAATTTTTGAAATACTTTGAAGGTTTCATCTTTATGAGCAATAAACAAAACCCATGTAAATCTAGAGAAATCATCTACAATCACAAGGGTATATTTCATACCTCCTAGGCTTGTGGTCCTAGTTGGTCCAAATAAGTCCATGTGAAGTAGTTCTAGAGGTCTAGTAGTTGAAATTATATTTTTGGATTTAAAACTCTCCCTAGTTTGTTTACCTATTTGGCATGCATCACAAACATGATCAAAATCTATTTTAAACTTAGGCATGCCTCTAACTAAGTTTTTGGAAATTAACCTGGTAATAGTATGCATGCTAGCATTACCTAATCATCTATGCCAAAGTAAACAAGACTCCTTGGTCTTAGCATTCATTGTTACTAGACTTGAACTACTAGTCATGGCTAGATCATTTAGATCTACCACATAAATGTTTCCAAGTCTATAACTAATGAATTTGTTGCAAGAGTCAAGAGAGTTAGTTACAATATACATAGATGATTCAAAGATAACCTGGAAGCCTTTATCACAAAGTTGACTAATACTTAATAAATTATGCTTCAATTTATCTACTAGCAGCATATCTTAATAAAAGTACAGGGGATTATCTTGATCTTACTGATTCCGATTATTTTTTTTTTGCTATTATCTCCAAAAGTAACCATACCTCTTTCGTTCATTTCTAGGGTGATGAACTAATCCTTGTCACCCATCATATGCCTTAAACATCCACTATCGAGATACCATCTTTTCTTCAATTTTTGGGCTGCAAGACATTCCTGCAAGACAATCAAGGAGTTTTTTTAGGTACCCAAGCTAACTTGGGTCCTTGCAAGTTAGCTGAGATAGTTCCTTTGGAAACTCAATCTTTTTGATTTATTATGGACATTTCTAATAATGTTGCATTCAAAAACTTTATGTCCTAACTCTTTGCAATCAAAATATTTGATTCTAGAATTCTGAAAAGATTTATATTTTAAAATTCTAGATGCATGAGATGCAGAAATAGTAGATTTTGTATTTGAGTTTTTAGGAAGATACAAGGAAGCTTTCGAAATGGAAGTAGAACCTTTTATCACAAAAGTCTTTTGAGATGTAAACTTTGGAACAAAATCTTTTTGTTTCACAAAAGTAGTTGATGAAACATAATTTGAATTTAAAAAATTATAACCAATTACAGCTTTGTTACCAGAAATTTTTTGTTCTTTAAGAATCAGCTCAAGCTTGTTAGATGATAAAGTAAGTTTTTCAACAAGTGGCTTGAGTTTTTCAACCTCCTTTTTTAACACATGATTTTCATTCAATAAAACTTTGTTTTTGTTAAGATAATCATTATTATCAATTTTCAATGCTATTCTTTTCTGAAATCTCCTCTTTTTATTTGAGTAAAAAATCATTAATATTCTTAAAAGATCTAATATTTACTCCAGCTTTCTTAAATTCAGATAAAAGATCATGGAACGTAGAATTTAACTCATCAAATGTAACTTCAATTTGAGCATTGGGGGAACTTACCTCATCCTCGAGTCCCATTAGACATAAATTAGCTATTTTTGTGGTCTCTTCCTCTTCAGTTGAGGTGGATTCTTCACTGTCACTCCATGAGGTAACCATCGCCTTTTTCTTCTTTTTCTTGAAGTATTTCTTCAATAGTGGACAATCTGGATGAATGTGCCCCGGTTTCTTACATTCATAGCAAGTGGGGACTTGTTCCTTTTCTTTGTCTTCATCCTTGTCCTTTTCCTTGAAATGCTCTCTTCGTTTATGGAATTTTCTATTAAATCTCCCTTTCTCTTTTTCATAAACTTTCTAAATCTCCTCACGACCATTGTGATATCTTCATCTTCTAGATCATCTTCGGAGGAGGTAGAATCATCTTCCATTTCTTCATCATTCTTTGATTCCAATTCAACCTTGAATGCAATAGTTTTCTTCTTTTTCTGATCATCATCAGTTTTGTGCTGCATGGCCAATTCGTGTGTAATGAGAGAACCCATTAATTCATCCATAGACAGAGTGTTTAGATCTTTAGCTTCCTGGATGGTAGTAACTTTAGGGTCCCATTTATCTGGAAGTGATCTCAATATCTTATGTACTAAATCAGAATTTGAGTAAACCCTGCCAAGACATTTCAAACCATTAATAATATCTGTAAATCTAGTGTACATGGCAGAAATATTTTCATTAGGTTCCATTTTAAATACTTCATAATTAGTTACTAGAAGATTAATTTTTGATGTCTTCACTTGAGAAGTTCCTTTATGGGTCACTCAAGTTTATCCTAAATTTCCTTTGCCAAACAATAAGTGAAAATTAGATTAAACTCGTTGGAGTCCAAAGCACAGTATAGCAAGTTCATTGCTTTGTCTTTTAATTCCCCTAACTTCATGTCATGTTCATCTCATTCCTCTTCAGGTTTCTTCAGGTTTAGGGACATCCATGCTATCAATTTTGATCATGGGAATATGTGGCCCTTTAAGAATGACCTTCCATAATTGAAAATCAATAGCTTGTATATAGATTTTCATTCTTGCTTTCCAATAAGAATAATTTGTGCCTATGATGAGTGGAGGTCTATTGGTTGATTAGCCTTCAGCCAAGGATGTACTCATGGGATGAGCCATCAATCTTTACTCAAATATAATCAGAGACACTGCTCTGATACCAGTTGCTGCCCAGGTGGATTTTCCAACAGGGGGTGAATTGAAAATTTGAAAAATTAAAGCAGATAATGTGCTTTTGAAAATCCCTTTTATAGTGTAAGGTGCTGTGACAATGTAATGACTTGCAGAAGCTAAATAAGATCAATGAAGCACAACACAAACACAAAGAAATTAAGTGGTTCAGCGCAACCCAGCTCCTACGTCCACTATCCAAGATACCACTTGGGATTTCCACTATATTCACACCCGAATATAGTAGGATTGTTTTACAGGCTCATAATCCAAAACCTTTACACTTTGTTTTTATCGGGATCACCAATGAAACCCTACACCCTTTGGTTTTAAATAAGATCACTAAAGAAACCCAACTTGGTTTTCACAGGATCACCAAGAACCCAACACTTCATTTTTATAAGGCTCACCAAGAACCTATTTGGTTTTTCAAACAGGCTCACCAATAACCCAACAATTCAAGATTGAATTGAAAATAAATGTAACAATAAATGATAAACTCTTGTTGTCGGATAGTTGCCGATGTAGCTTGAGAAAAGACCACTTGAATGTACTTCAATGCTCTTTAATGGCTTCAGTGCCTTCTTTCCAAAGTGCTTTAAGCTTCAGATCAAGGTTGGTGAAGACTTGAAGGCAGACTTGAATGCTCTTATGTTGGGAATCCGGTGCACCGCAGCGGAAGTGTAATTTCAAAATGATGAAATTTGCACCATAATCCCTTAGCCAAGATCTCCTTATTTTAGGATTAAAACATATAATAAACATATAAATTTACATTGTTAGAATTAGGGTACCAACCTGTAATCGCTAATTCCAAAAAGTTTGATGTTGAAGGGGCTGATTGAATTCACCAGGCGTCCAAATGTCCACCCTCCAATGGTGATCCACAAGATGATTGATCAAGATGCAAGCTTCTTTGAAATTCCTTCACTTGAATTCTTATCCTAGAACTCAAGAGGACTATGGCTTTAAAACTTCAGGGTAGGGGCTCCTTACTTCCTTTCTTTCTTCTTCCTCTCCCTTTCTTAAGACCTTGTCCTAAGAATAAAATTCTTGTCTTGAAGGAGGAGAAGGATTTAAGACACTAATGTCTTAAAGTAAAGGAAATAGAAACAGAGTAGGAGTTCTTTTCTTTTATCGATCAAGAGATTCTTCCTATCTCTTGTTTTGGACTTGAGTTTCAACAGAGAAGAGAACTCTGTAAGAGGGAAACTCTCTGTGTCCTAAACAAGCTAAGGAGGAATCAGTTTCCTGGAAAGAAAAGAAAATAAAATAAACTCTGTCGTTCATTAGTCAAACACCCGAGACCTCTGTTGTTTAAATAGATTACAGAGAGATGTCTCTTCAAAAGAACACAACTCTCCGTAAACACCATTCCACTTTATCTCACATCCCTTCCCTATTTCTCACGCCCCATCCTCCCATCTCACGGCCTTCCAGATTAAATTCCATGGCTTTTCTTAAAGGAAAAACCGCGGTGTTTTAAAAGGAAGGGAGTCGCGACTTTTCATCTCCGAAGAGATGTTATTTCGCACGCCCGAGAAGAGTTAGCGCATTCCTTCTTTCTTAAAATCCCATCAGCCATTGGATTCCCATCCAAGGGGGGACAGATGGTGCGCTAATCACTGAGAAAGGAGGCCGCCCCATCTTAATTCATCGGAGAATTAAGCGGGGTGCGCCTAGAGTCCATGCGCCATGGACTCCTCCAAATGGCGCGCCAAGAGTCCATAAGCGCATGGACTCTTAGCATTTGGCATGGAAAAGCAAAGGGGGGGGTTGGGGAGGCTAGCCTGGTTACATGGCTAGCCAATAGGGTTAGCCATAATCCTATTTTTCATAATTAGGGTCTAATTAGGTCCAATTAGAACCCAATTTGAACCAATCCGGAACCCTAATTCGAATCCGATTCGAATAGAAGCTAGGGTTTGCAACAACTGCTAGAGTGTTATCCTGCAAAGATGATTTAATTCTAAATTAAACTTCTGATCAATCCTATTAAGTGTGTGACCCATTGGGTTCCACATCTAGCCAGCAGTGGGTTCGAATACAAGTTGACCTAATTTGATTAAAACTCTTTCTAATCGATTTAGGTCAAACCGAGCTTACCCGATTTGATCAATTAGGACTCTTCCTAATAAATGATCTTTGAATTTGATCAACCCATAAGACAAGATTGATGTCTAGCAACATATCATGTCTACCCAGAAGATATGGAAATTCTGGTGAAATACCAAAATTACCCTTCAGTAGAGAGTTACCGTATAATTAAATCTTTCGATCAGCCTGTACCCAAAATATAACTATGGATATGGATATATGTCAAATCCAATATTATATTTATTTCTAGCTCAATCTTATAATGATGATTCAATTATCTTGATATTAGAAACCATCTCTAATATCTTTACTTTGATCAAAGATTCCCTGAATCATCATCCGATTGTTAACTAGCTGGATGCAATCTCCTCTTACCAAGAGTGATCGATTCCTTGTTAACCTACTCATTACCTCATATACAATTCACCATTCCAGTATCAATCCTGTGCATGACTCAGTGTCATGATTAGGATTGAACCAAAGAATGGGTTCATGTACATAAGGTACTTATGGCAGTCTCAGGTCAAAAGATTACTTGTACCACTCCCACTATGAGAACCTTCTATTGACATGTAGCTAAGACTCCATTAGATGTTCTCAAGTTGGATCATATCAGTGAACTCATTCTCCAATGAGCACCCACATCCCAGTATTAGTGTCATACACAAGTGACTGTGAGAGCAGTCACCCTTTCCAGTATACATGGGATGTGCTAGTCTTACCAGAAAAACCCTGATCCCTACTCAGGGTTCCTTTGACTAGGAATACTTTAGATTAAGGTTTTAAGATTTTAGGTCTCACTGGTATGATCTCATCATAACCCTATAATCATAGCCCTAATCTATGGGGTTCATCATATAATATAAACACAGCGTATGATGAAAATTAATGCCTTTATTTAAAAAATTATAAATTACAATGGTCTGGGAGATACAACATAGATTGGCTTGTAGGGCATATCCCTTTCATTCTCCCACTTGCACTAAAGCCAATCACCTTTAAATCTTAATCCCATACACTCGAGGTGGCAATCAAAATCTCGCTGTGGTAGAGCCTTAGTGAACGGGTCTGCTACATTGTTCTTTGTATCAACTCTATTTATGTAGATATCTTGTCTCTTTACTATTTCTCGGACGAGATGGAAGCGTCTCAGAATGTGCTTGGACTTATGATGAGCTCTTGGTTCCTTAGCTTGAGCAACAGCCCAGTGTTGTCACAGTAAAGTGGCACTGGATTTTTAATTTCAGGAACAACACCCAACTCTGGATGAACTTCTTCATCCAGACTGCTTCCTTGGCGGCTTCACTAACAGCTATGTATTCTGCCTCTATGGTTGAGTCAGCTACAGTCTGCTGCTTGGTACTCTTCAACTCACTGCTCCACCATTAGGGTAAAAACATATCCCGAAATGGATTTGCTTATCATTCAGGGTCTTTTTGATTGAAAACTAGAATCAGAATAAGCTTCTAAAATCTTTCATGGAAAACTGGTTGATAGCCAAACCTTGACTGATTGCAACATCGGGATATCATTCCCAATGAGGAGTATGTCATCTACATACAGAACCAAGAAGACTATGGCACTCCCACTAGTCTTCTAAAACACAGGTTCATCCATATTTTGATAAAACAAACTTTTAATAGTTTCATCAAAGCGGATGTTCCAACTCCTGGAAGCTTGCTTAATCAATAAATGGATTTCTTTAGCTTGCATACTTGATTAGGTATTCTCTGAAATAAAACCTTCTGGCTGTGACATGTAGACTTCTTCTCAAGGAAACATTGAGGAATGCAGTCTTCACATCCATCTGCCAGATCTCATAATCGTGGTATGCTGCTATAGTAAGTAAAATCCGAATTGATTTGAGCATGGCAACAGGTGAGAATGTTTCATCATAATCAATTCCTTGTTTTTGTCTAAAACCTTAGCCACTAATCTGGCTTTATAGGTTTCAACTTGGCCATCAGCCCTAATTTTCTTATAGACCCATTGCACCCAATAGGATTAACACCCTCTGGTGCATCAACCAAAGACCATACTTGGTTTACATACATAGAGTCTATTTCGGATTTCATGGCTTCTTGCCATCTATCTGAATCAATACTCAAGATAGCTTCCGTATAGGTCAGAGGTTCATCATTTGAATGACTTGGGCTTCATTATTTCAATAATAAACCCATACCTCTCAGGTGCCCGTGGCACTCTATCAGACCTACGGGGAGGAGTTTGTGTTCTGGTTCTGTTCTAACTATATGTTCTAATGGTTTAGAATTGTCTATCTGTGTTTCTTGTACTTCTAAGTTCAATAGTTCTACCATTGCCCTTTTCTAAAATGAACTCCTTTCTAGAAAAGTGGCATGCCTGCTGACAAAATCTTTTGTTCAGTAGGATGGTAGAACAGATATCCTTACCTTCTCTAGGATATCCTACAAATAGACATTTATCCCTCTAGGTTCAACTTATGTCCAAATTTTTTTAACATAAGCTGGACATCCCCATACCTTGAAATATTTAAGATATGGTTCTTTCCACTCCAAATTTCATATGGAGTACTAACAACGGATTTAGAAGGTACCTTATTCAGAATGTAAACAGCAATTTCTAGGGCATGACCCCAGAAGGAAATGGGTAAATTGTGAAGCACATCATGGATCGTACCATATCTAATAGGTACGATTCCTCCTTTCAGCTATACCATTTAGCTGTGGTGTATAAGGAGGGGTCCTTCAAAAAGAATTCCATTAACTTTAAGATAGTCTAAAAACTCCATGGATAAGTACTCTCCTCCTCGATCAGAACGAAGAACTTTAATACTTTTCCGGTTGTTTTTCGACCATACTTTGATACTCCTTAAATTTATCAAAGGCTTCAGATTATGTTTCATAGATACACAGATCCGAACCTAGATAAAATCTGTAAAAGTGATAAAATATGAGTATCCTTCTCTAGCCTGAGTTGTCATTGGCCACATACTTCAGTATGTATAAGTCCTAATAACTCAGTTGACCTTTCTCATGTCAGTGAATGTAGTCTTGGTCATCTTACCCATGAGACATGATTCGCAAGTTCCTAATGATTCATACTCATAAGGATCAAGGAATTTTTCCTTGTATAACTTGCTTATCCTAGACTCATTAACATGACCAAGTCGATGATGCCAAAGTAAAGTATCATTAAGTCTTTTCTTTTCCTTATTATTGACATGAAAAACACTATCATTGGAAGAAAGAGTTAGAGCCCATTGCTAAATATGCCAGAACAAATAATTTTATTAGATAACATTATCGAGCAACCAGTGCTCGTTACATCCATACATATCTTGTTTTAATAAAAAGAAATAGAATAAGTTCCTAATAATCTTGGCATTAGTAACAATTTCTAACTCCAAGATCTTCCCTGAAGGCAACTTCAGAATATAGTCCCTACAGCTTCTGCTTGGATGATATCACCACCAGCACCGTAGAGATTGAAGTCGCCTTCCTTCAATACTTTAAGCTTGTGGAGGTCCTGCAAAGATTTGCATATATGGTAACCACAAGCGGTATCAATACCAGTATTTGATATAGACGAATTTAATGTCAATATAGTATGATCTCTACATACCTTTTGGTGCATCTCCCGCACCAGGCTTCACAGTTGCAAGGTAAGCCTTGCAATTCCTTTCCAATGTCCCGCTTTGCGCAAAGAAACAGGTTGACTATTTTGAGGCCTTCTTCCTTTCTTGTTCATATTGATGCCACCCTTGGTTTAGCCTCCTATTAAAACCCTTTTGCCTGATTTTCTTATTGGTCTTATCAACAAGAAGAAGTAGAGCTTTTTCTTTCTAACAGGCTCTCTGCTATTTTAACATATTTAACAGCTCAGCAAGGAAGGTTCAGTGTCATGTGATAATTCAAGACAAACTGAGAAAATGACTCCGGGAGTGATTGCAGGATTAAATCTGATTCGCTCCCCATCCATAATAAACACTAATTGACCCAATTGGTGATTAAGTCAATTACCTTCAGAAATGATCTGAATGGTGTTCCCTCTATCATCCTAGCACGGAATAATGCTTAGATATTTCGTATCTAGCAGTTCTGCTTTGTTCTCCATAAAGCTCTTTTAAATTGAGCATTATGGATTGAGTATCCATGCTTTCATGATGCCTCTGTAACTCATTGGTCATAGAGCGCAGTATGATACACTTGACAGTGATGGAGTCATTCTGCCACATTTTGTATGTGGCCATATCTCCTGTGTGGCATCATCCCTAGTGGATTAAGACTAGGGGTATCAAGAATATAATAGTTTTTCTGAACTCAGTAGAATCTTAAGTTTCTCAACCAGTCCACATAGTTTGGACCAGTCAGTTTGTGGTTTCTAAGATGCTTGCAGTGATAATGAAGATGCCATTTATCTACATTAATAAAGACAATACATAAGCAAACACCATGAAATGACTTACATAATTAAATTAGGTCTTCAATTTAATTATGTCTCCACTATTTATCAAAATCATAGCCTCACTATGGTAATCGAGAAGAACCCTGTTCGGTTTTTCTTAGTGAGATTGAGATCCTAATAACTTATAAAAGATCTTACAGATAACACAAAAATCTTTTATAAGCTCAAAGGTAGGAAACTCTTCCAATTATATCTCATATAATCCTCAAAATAACTTGGCCTCTATAACATTATAAGTCTTGCAGAAAACACAACAAACCATAATGTTCTGGTTAAGTCAAGACCCTTTCATTTCTATACAGTCAGTACTCAAATATAATGCCCTTGCAGATAACACAACAAGGCATTATACTGAATATACTGTAAGCATATCTATGCACTAGACCAATATTATGTCAATCACCATATTAGGTCTTATAGATAACACAAAAACCTAATGTGGTTCATAACACATAATGATCCAGCATGAAGGAAGGCCAATATATAGTATTTTTTAACACTAAGCATTTAAGTCAAGATTTAAATATAATCAAATTGGCCAGGCAAGTGGAAGAGATGTGGGAGTCCCCCGTTGCTTTCCTAGACACCAATAAAATTGTCCAAGTCAGTCAACGGAACCAATTAAAAACCATGATTCTCTTTACCTTCCCAGAACCACCTTTCTAGACACCGAATGATCAATTGTTTATCATGACTAGTGATGCTTATTAGTTAAATATACTATGACTTAATATAATTTTAAGAAGAGGGCTTTATAAAATTGCCAGCACATTCTTATAGAAGATATCACAATCATATCACTCTGATAAACATATATGTGCTAAGTGTGTCATCATACTAGGACAACCATTTACCACATAATGGATCCACCATTATGCTAGGGCAACCTTATTTCAGTATGATGACTTCAAAACTAATCATATCTCTATAATAATTAGGGTTTGAGTGAAAAACCCTAACTAGTGGCATACATCAAAACAATAATTATCATATATGCATCCCATAAATAATGCTAAGTGTATCAGCATTCAAGGGTTTAAAACCCTAACATGCGATACTACAACAAAAACACATATAAATTTTCATATGTTTTAACTGTAATAAGGATGGCTCTGATACCACTGTTGGGAATCCGGTGCACCGCAGCGGAAGTGTAATTTCAAAATGATGAAATTTGCACCATAATCCCTTAGCCAAGATCTCCTTATTCAGGATTAAAACATATAATAAACATATAAATTTACATTGTTAGAATTAGGGTACCAACCTGTAATCGCTAATTCCAACAAAGTTTGATGTTGAAGTGGCTGATTGAATTCACCAGGTGTCCAAATGTCCACCCTCCAATGGTGATCCACAAGATGATTGATCAAGATGCAAGCTTCTTTGAAATTCCTTCACTTGAATTCTTATCCTAGAACTCAAGAGGACTATGGCTTTAAAACTTCAGGGTAGGGGCTCCTTACTTCCTTTCTTTCTTCTTCCTCTCCCTTTCTTAAGACCTTGTCCTAAGAATAAAACTCTTGTCTTGAAGGAGGAGAAGGACTTAAGACACTAATGTCTTAAAGTAAAGGAAATAGAAACAGAGTAGGAGTTCTTTTCTTTTACCGATCAAGAGATTCTTCCTATCTCTTGTTTTGGACTTGAGTTTCAACAGAGAAGAGAACTCTGTAAGAGGGAAACTCTCTGTGTCCTAAACAAGCTAAGGAGGAATCAGTTTCCTGGAAAGAAAAGAAAATAAAATAAACTCTGTCGTTCATTAGTCAAACACCCGAGACCTCTGTTGTTTAAATAGATTACAGAGAGATGTCTCTTCAAAAGAACACAACTCTCCGTAAACACCATTCCACTTTATCTCACGCCCCTTTCCTATTTCTCACATCCCATCCTCCCATCTCACGGCCTTCCAGATTAAATCCCATGGATTCTTGTCTTAAAGGAAAACTTAAGACACTAATGTCTTAAAGTAAAGGAAATAGTTTCTACCGATCAAGGATTCTTCCTATCTCTTGGGACTTGAGTTTCAACAGCTCTGTACTCTCTGTGTCCTATCTCCGAAGAGATGTCGTTCATTAGTCGTCTGCAGCTCTTCAAAAGGTAAACACCATTCCACTTTATCTCACGCCCCTTTCCTAAGGCCTTCCAGATTAAATCCCATGGATTTTCGCATCGCGACTTTTCATCTCCGAAGAGATGTTATTTCGTTTAGCGCATTCCTTCTTTCTTAAAATCCCATCAGCCGTTGGATTCCCATCCAAGGGGGGACAGATGGTGTGCTAATCACTGAGAAAGGAGGCCGCCCCATCTTAATTCATCGAAGAATTAAGCGGGGTGCGCCTAGAGTCCATGCGCCATGGACTCTTCCAAATGGCAAGCCAAGAGTCCATAAGCGCATGGACTCTTGGCATTTGGCATGGAAAAGCAAAGGGGGTGGGTGGGGAGGCTAGCCTGGTTACATGGCTAGCCAATAGGGTTAGCCATAATCCTATTTTTCATAATTAGGGTCTAATTAGGTCCAATTAGAACCCAATTTGAACCAATCCGGAACCCTAATTCGAATCCGATTCGAATAGAAGCTAGGGTTTGCAACACCTGCTAGAGTGTTATCCTGCAAAGATGATTTAATTCCAAATTAAACTCTTGATCAATCCTCTTAAGTGTGTGACCCATTGGGTTCCACATCTAGCCAGCAGTGGGTTCGAATACAAGTTGACCTAATTTGATTAGAACTCTTTCTAATCGATTTAGGTCAAACCGGGCTTACCCGATTTGATCAATTAGGACTCTTCCTAATAAATGATCTTTGAATTTGATCAACCCACAAGACAAGATTGACATCTAGCAACGTGTCATGTCTACCTAGAAGATATGGAAATTCTGGTGAAATACCAAAATTATCCTTCAGTAGAGAGTTACCGTACAATTGATCAATCCTCTTAAGTGTGTGACCCATTGGGTTCCACATCTAGCCAGCAGTGGGTTCGAATACAAGTTGACCTAATTTGATTAGAACTCTTTCTAATCGATTAAGGTCAAACCGGGCTTACCCGATTTAATCAATTAGGACTCTTCCTAATAAATGATCTTTGAATTTGATCAACCCACAAGACAAGATTGACATCTAGCAACGTGTCATGTCTACCCAGAAGATATGGAAATTCTGGTGAAATACCAAAATTACCCTTCAGTAGAGAGTTACCGTACAATTAAATCTTTCGATCAGCTTGCACCCAAAATATAACTATGGATATGGATATATGTCAAATCCAATATTATATTTATTTCTAGCTCAGTCTTATAATGATGATTCAATTATCTTGATATTAGAAACCATCTCTAATATCTTTACTTTGATCAAAGATTCCCTGAATTATCATCCGATTGTTAACTAGCTGGATGCAATCTCCTCTTACCAAGAGTGATCGATTCCTTGTTGACCTACTCATTACCTTCATATACAATTCACCATTCCCAGTATCAATCCTGTGCATGACTCAGTGTCATGATTAGGATTGAACCAAAGAATGGGTTCATGTACATAAGGTACTTATAGCAGTCTCAGGTCAAAAGATTACTTGTACCACTCCCACTATGAGAACCTTCTATTGACATGTAGCTAAGACTCTATTAGATGTTCTCAAGTTGGATCATATCAGTGAACTCATTCTCCAATGAGCACCCACATCCCAGTATTAGTGTCATACACAAGTGACTGTGAGAGCAGTCACCCTTTCCAGTATACATGGGATGTGCTAGTCTTACCGGAAAAATCCTGATCCCCTACTCAGGGTTCCTTTGACTAGGTATACTTTAGATTAAAGTTTTAAGATTTTAGGTCTCACTGGTATGATCTCATCATAACCCTATAATCATAGCCCTAATCTATGGGGTTCATCATATAATATAAACACAGCGTATGATGAAAAATAATGCCTTTATTTAAAAAATTATCAATTACAATGGTCTGGGAGATACAACATAGATTTGCTTGTAGGGCATATCCCTTTCATCTTAGTGCTCTCCTTCTTATTGGTAGGTTGGATATTCAATAAAGCATTAAAACTTTGAGGAACTTTTTTACTTTTAGTTCAAGGAAGTTCAAATCCCTTAAATATATGGTCTTTCATCATTCCAAGATAGTCTGAGATGTTGTAGACCATTGGGATGTGACATATTACCGTTGGAGCACCTTTTTGCATTCAAAAAAGAGTTCTGGAACTAGCCATTATGTACTTGGAGATGATATTCGAGTCGGCTTGGATACTTCGAGTTGGCTCGGATCCTTTGAGTCAATAGGTTGAGTCATCATTTCTTTAGTAGGGTCAGCTCTTTGTCTCAGGGTGCAAAAATTTCACTCTGGATGAGTCAGCTCTTGATAGCTCGGGTCAGCTTGAACTTCCATCGTTGAACACATTAAACTCAAGGAGTCGGCTCGCTTCTACTTGGGTCGACTCTTCTTCTCATAATAAGAAAACCTTACTCCAGAGGAGTCGGCTCGTTGCAGATCGGGTCGGCTTGCTTTCTTAGGTCTTCAAAATTTATTCTAGTAGGTTCGACTCATTCTAGTTGGGGTTGACTCACCTGGCTGTTCTCAGAAAACATTAGAAATGGACTCTGGACGAGTCGGTTCGGTTCCACTTGAGTCAGCTCAGATTGTTGCATGCTAGAATCCTTGGTGCGTGCCATGAGTAGAGTCGGCTCTCTTTCGAGTTGGGTCGGCTTGAGTGACTTCTTCAGAATTTTTATACTTTGAACTCAAGAACACTCTTACCAACTCTCTTCAACATTCAATATAAACCAACTCAAAATAAATTTAATGCACAACACTCATAAAAGTAACCCATTTCTTTATGATTAATCTTAACTTTTTCTTTGGGTTCTTCTTTACAAAATATGACTACAACACAACTCAAAACAAGAAGTATAACTGTAGGAGTTGAAGTTTGAACAATAAATTCATCCTACAAAAACTTGTAAACCACTTGAAGAGTTGTTAGTAAAATATATGCATGCTCCAATGTTTGGTTATCATCAAATCACTAATGGGGTCAACAGAATAGGATGTAACTTTATCTATTAGTTAGTGATAGGATACATTTATGTATAAGTCAATTTAAATGAAATAAAATTAGTTAGTAATTGTTGCCGCCAAGATTATCGTGTCTCGTAGCTGCTGTAGGTGACGGAGTGCACTCCCTTCGCGGTCCGGCCTTCCGGTGGTCCTAAGCCTGCAAAATAGGGGTTAGTGACCCGAGCCGGGGTTTCCGGTGGAGACACTTTGATGGTCAAGTTAGTGACAATCCAGGGGAACAAATCTTCCTGGTCGAGCCCCTCTTGATGGACTCCATGCTAGGAGGAGTAAGTAGTGTGAGAGTGGGATGCAAGTGTGTCGGGGGAAGAGTGGCCTGGTTATAGGGATTCTTTGGTGGCCTTTCTGCCCGCCATTGCTTGGATTTGCTCGTGGTGCCGTGCTCTCTAGTTGAGCTTGCACTTGTGTTTTGGGTGGTAATGCATGTGTTACCTCCTTTGTCTTGCTTCCATCGAGCTTTGTAGTCTAGGTTACCGTTGGGTGCTCATCTTGGAATCTTCGTCGGGCTGTCAGGCACGTGCGGAGGTGTCCCGAGGCACCTTTCTCGATTCATGATAAGGGAAGCTATCACATGTTCTGACATTCTCTCTGGTCGCCTCATTCCGAGAAACTTGGCAGTACCTCTATTGGTGAGCCGCCATCCCCAGGATTCGAATCTTCTAGTTCACTTCCTCTTTCAGGTGGTTCAGGTGGTTGGTAAGGAGCGTGAAACCTTGATCAGTGGGCCTCTCCCCTTTCTGGTGTAACTGGTGGCCGCGGGTGATCAATGCGGTCTGGCGGATGTCTTAGTGCAATCTCGGGTGGCTCGTCGATTTCCTAGGATGGCGGTGCTTACGTCTGATCCGGGGGCTGAGCTGAGAAGGTAGGGCTCGACTCCAACCTAGGCATCCCGAGCTCGCAGGATCGCATCGATGGAGGAGGGCAGAGCACGGGCCCAGTCCAAAGGGCTCAACCTCGGAGAGGCTCCACGTGGCGGAGGATGGTGGAGCTCGACTCTGACCATGGGGCTCAATCTCCGAGGGGCTCACTCTAGAGGGCAGAGTGCGGGCCTGGTCCAGATGGCTCGACCTCGAAGAGGATTCACGTGGCGGAGGAGGGCTGAGCTCGACTCCGACCACGGGGCTCGATCTCCGAGGGGCTCGCTTTGGAAGGCAGAGCGGGGGCCCGGTCTAGAGGGCTCGGCCTCGTAGAGGCTCCACGTAGTAGAGGAGGGTTGAGCTCGACTCCGACCACGGGGCTCGATCTCCAAGGGGCTCGCTCTAGAGGGCACGGCTCACCTTCGGCCTAGGCATCCCGGGCTCGTGGGTCCAACCTAGTGAAGGATGGAGCTCGACTTCGACAAGCGATCTCGTTGTCCTGGGGGAGCTCAGCCCGGCGAATGAGTCCGAGCAGGGAAGTTGACGCGGTGTCTGATGCGGCGGCTTTCTTTAACGTGGCTCCTGTCAGCTACCCCACATCAGCGGTCTTACCACATCATTTGCCCCCCACTCTCGAGGCTCGTTAGTGCGCGGCGCTCGGGCCGAAGGGAGTAATTGTGACGCTGACATGGAAAGGTGAAGATCTGGCGTAATGATGGCCATGATTGCTAGCACTCCGGGGGACGGTCCTACAGGCCAGTGCGGGGGCACCACGTGGCCACATCTGAGGAGCAGTTAATGTTGGCATAAAATTCAGAGCAACTGGGGTGCCTCTTTTACTAATGGCTAGCACGTGGCATGAATCCATTGGTGGAGAGGTCATAACGGTACGGATGTGCCGGGTCACTTTGAAATGAAAAGAGGTTCTTACCCAAAATATCTATTCTTTTGAATTCTCCATGCCCACCGCAGTATCCGAGCTTTCTCCTTTCTCTCAGTTGCCTCAGATCTTCTACGGAACCAGGTTAGTTCCCTCATTCTTCCTTCTTTGTCAGAGTAGGGTCCTTCCTCCAAGTTTAGGGTTTCCATCGGGCCGAGTCCGTCCCTTCATCCTCTTCTTCGAGTCCTTTGCTTCTTCTTCCTTTGGGGATGTCTCACTTTGGCTCGAGCTTCCGCCCCTCCACCAACCAGGGTGAGGCTGGTCCTTCTGAGCAGAGGCCAACTTCTCCTTCTTCTTCTGGTGAGGTGGAGGATGCGACTCGTTTCGAGTTTAGCTGGAGGCGCCCTCCTAGTCCAGTACTCATCAGGGAACCAAGGTCCATTCCTTCTCTCCCTTCTCTTCCTCCTTCCTCTTCTGAACTTGCTCCTGAGTCTGTCTGGTCCACAGGTCCTGGCGGGATCGCCTCGACAATCACCATCGAGGAACTAGGGACCATTCAGGATGTCTATGGCATCCCGCACTCTGTTCGGCTTTAGATTCCTCTTCTGGGAGAACGGGTCACTTCCAGTGGCCTGAGCCGCATTACTTTTTTTGAGGAGACCTTTTCTGGGGGTCTCCGCTTTCCCTTCCATCCGTTCTTCATATTAGTTCAAAATAACTATCATTTGGTCCCTGCTTAGTTAGTACCAAACGTTATTAGGGTCATCTTTTCTTTTGTTGTGCTTTGTCACCTTCACGGGTTTGTTGTTCGGTTCTCTTTGTTCAGGGCTTTCTTTGCCCTGAAGTGCCACCCGACTGAGGATGAGTGGTGGTCCTTGTCTTCCCGCTCGAAGGGCATTAGGTTTGAACTCCCCTCTTCCATTAAGGGATGGAAGAGTAAGTTCTTTTTTGCCATGGTTGAGGGGGTCGATTGGGTCTGGAGTGACCCTGACCAGTCCCCCAACCGAAACTCTATGGTCGATGCGGCTGATCGGGATGACTATGAGCAGCTCCGCACCACCTAGATCCCTCCTCTCGAGGTTCTGTTGTTAGAGCAGAACCTCTTCGAATCCGGGGTCGACCCAACGAATGGGTTGGGTGAGTTCGACTTGAACTTTTCTTCTCTTTTTTGTTTGTTCTCCTTACATTGCTTTTTGTGGGCTCTGACTGTTGTATGGCTTGCATGCATGCATGATCTTCACAAAGAGCAACCTACTGGCGATCACCCGGAAGAGGCTGCCAACCGGGCTGGTCGAGGAACCTCCATCGAGACGAGTCCAGGGGGAGAGCACGTCTGTGGCAGCTCCTGTTGGGGTGGCCGACCTGAGCCAGCAGGCAACTGGAGCTGCTCCTACCATGCCGGCTGGCCAGAGTTTGGGTGGCTGAAACTGCTCCTGCACCGGTGGAGAGGGCAGCATCTGCTGCACCGAGGCCAGTCTAGCGGGTAGTTCAGAGGATTCTGGAGTGGCACGGTCAACATGGATCGACCCCCGCCATGGAGCTCGAGGTGGTCATCCAGGCGAGGGTTGTAGCTGCTACCGTGGCATCCCCCAGTCCCCCGAGCCCAGCTATGATCGAGGTCGAGGATAGGGAGGTCCGAGCTGGGGCCAAGCTTGCGACTGGGGCACTGCCTGCATAGGTGTTGGGTCTTCAACCTGCCCCCGGGGGCCCTGCTACTAGTGGGACAAGGACACATGTCCCCGGAGAGAGCAGGAGGGAGGAGGCGCGGCACCGACTTCCTTTCAAGATGGGGCTGGAGAGTTATTTTCTTTGGAGCTCCTTACTTGCTGAGTGCATGATGGATTTTTCTATCCAGCCTTGTGATCGACAGGAGATGGCTGGGCTGTGGCTTGGTGATGTGCTTAGTCCCATCTTCCCCCAGCTCTACTCGATGAGTTGCTTCACTTTTCTTCTTTCTTTTCTTTTTTTTTTGGCTGACCTTTTACATGATGCAGATCGGTGCTGAGGCCCATTCATCAGGGACTTCTATCAAAATTGGCAACACCGTGAACAGCAGCAAGAAGCTAAGATCGAATTACTGAAAGCTGATTTGAAGGAGAGGGCCGGGGTGAATGGAGTGCTTGAGCAAAAGGTCAAGGACCTGGAGAAGTAGCTCATCGATGCTGAGGGGCGAGCGAAGAAACTCGAGAAGAAACTCCTAGAGTGTCTTGACCTGGAGCGGAGTCGCTCAAGGAAGAGTGCTGATGAGCTCTCCCTCGTTGAGAAGAAATTAAGGTGGTACAATGTCGAGGCTAATCGGCACAAGGAGACCGCTCAGTCTGCTCAGGCCAAGCTTGCAGCAGGAAAGGAGAGGCTTGTCACGGCTGAGAGGGCGGCAGAGGTGGCGGTCAAGTCGATGGAGGTGGCCAAGGTGCAGGCTGCCGAGGCAAGGAAGGATGCTGAAGGGGCCGTCGCCAGGTACATGGCCTCGGAGGAGTTCATCACTGAAATCTATCAAATGATATCGGACTCCTTCTACAAAGGCTTCATGTTCCTGCACGACTGGATCGAGATGCTCGTTCCTGATGAGGGCCGTGATTGTCTCAAGTACCCTCTAGCCTCGAACACGGAGTTTGGCCAGGCGGCGGTCGTTGAAGAAGCTGTGGCCTTCGAGCCTTTCCCTCCAATCGAGGCTGAGGCTGGGCCACCCGGGGCCGGAGCCGTTCAGTCGAAGGTTCCCGGGAATGGAACCTCACAGCCTCAAGGTCCAGCCAGGGAGCCAGCCAGGGTGGAGTAGTTTTTTTTCTTGTTTTCATTTTTGTTCTTGGTCGGGGTCACCTGGCATGTCGGGGACCTGAAAATGTTTGTAGTTGACCTTTGTTAATGAAATGAGAAATTTCCTGCTACCTGTTTCCAAGCATTGCCTAGCTTTTCTCTCTTACCCTCTTTCTTTCCTTCTTCTCTCTTTCTTCTCTTTTTTCTACTTTTTTTCTTTTTGATATGAGTGGGGAGATCAGAGAGGAGGGTTCCGCTTTGCTGGGATTTAATTTCCAGACCTCAGTGTTGGCAAGCTGGGCATAGGATTTTGGTAGTTGAGAGTAGCTGGGCTCAAAGATTTCTTGGCTAGAGAGCTGGGCTCTGGTCCAAGGTGCCTTAGAGCTATGCTCGAGGCTTTGGTGCTGGACGGCTGTGCCCCGGTTTTGGGTGCCTGAGAGCTGGGCTCAGATCTTAGGTGCCTTGGAGCTAGGCTCGAGGCTTTGGCATCTTGGAGCTAGGCTTGAAGACATTAGTGAATTGAGAGCAGCTTGGCTCGAAGATCCCTTGGCCGGAGAGCTGGGCCCCGATCTTGGGTTGCCTGAGAGCTGGGCTCAAGTCTTGGCATCTCGGAGCCGGGCTCGAAGACGTTGTTGAGTTGAGAGCAGCTTGGCTTGAAGATCCCTTGGTTGGAGAGTTGGGCCCCAATCTTGGGTTGCCTGAGTGCTGAGCTTAGGTCTTGGTGCCTTGGAGCTGGGCTCGAAGACATTGTTGAGTTGAGAGTAGCTTGGATCGATGATCCATTGGCCGGAGAGCTGGGTCCCGATCTTGGGTTGCTTGTGGGCTGGGCTCAGGTCTTAACAACTTGGAGCTGGGCTCGAAGACGTTGTTGAGTTGAGAGTAGCATAGCTCGAAAATCCCTTGGCCGGAGAGCTGGGCCCCGGTCTTGGGTTGCTTGAGTGCTAAGCTCAGGTCTTGGAGCCTTGGAGCTAGGCTCGAAGATGTTGTTAAGTTGAGAGCATCTTGGCTCAAAGATCCCTTGGCCGGAGAGCTGGGCCCCTGTCTTGGGTTGCCTGAGCGCTGGGCTCAGGTCTTGGCATCTCAGAGCTAGGCTCGAAGATGTTGTTGAGTTGAGAGCAGCTTGGCTCGAAGATCCCTTGGCTGGAGAGCTAGGCCCCGGTCTTGGGTTGCCTGAGTGTTGAGCTCAGGTCTTGGAACCTTGGAGCTAGGCTCAAAGATGTTGTTGAGTTGAGAGTAGCTTGGATCAAAGATCCCTTAGCCAGAGAGATGGGCCTCGGTCTTGGGTTGCCAGAGTGTTGAGCTCAGGTCTTGGCATCTCGAAGCTGGGCTCGAAGACGTTGTTGAGTTGAGAGTAGCTTGGCTCGAAGATCCCTTGGCCGGAGAGCTGGGCCCTGGTCTTGGGTTGCCTGAGTGCTGAGCTCAGGTCTTGGCACCTTGGAGCTGGGCTCGAAGATGTTGTTGAATTGAGAGCAGCTTGGCATGACGATCCCTTGGCTGGAGAGCTGGGCCCCGGTCTTGGGTTGCTTGAGTGCTGAGCTCAAGTCTAGGCGCCTTGGAGCTGGGCTCGAAGATGTTGTTGAGTTGAGAGCAGCTTGGCTCGAAGATCCCTTGGCTGGAGAGCTGGGCCCCGATCTTGGGTTGCCTTAGTGCTGAGCTTAGGTCTTGGCACCTTGGAGCTAGACTCGAAGATGTCGTTGAGTTGAGAGCCGCTTGGCTCGGAGATCCCTTGGCCGAAGAACTGGGCCTCGATCTTGGGTTGCCTGAGTGCCAAGCTCAGGTCTTGGTGCCTTGGAGCTAGGGTCGAAGATGTTGTTGGAGGCTTTCTTGCAAGGCAGATAAACACTCGCACAAAAGAAAAACCATTGTTAGTATTTTCGGGGGAAAGTCTTACATTATTGAAAGTATCTTCGTAGGTTGCAGGCATTCCATGTCCGAGGGAACCTGACACCGTTGATATCTTCGAGATAATAGGCCCCCTGTGAGAGGGCCTCAGACACCTTGTAAGGGCCTTCCCAGTTCGATGAGAGCTTGCCGCACTCTCGGTGTTGAGATGCTTCTGCCCGACATAGCACCAAGTCTCCAGGTCTTAAGGCTTTTGGCCTGACCCGGGCGTTGTAGAACTGGGCTACTCGTTGCCAGTATGCCACCATTCATAGTCGGGCTTTATCCCTTATTTCTTCGAGGAGATCCAGGTTGAGCAAGAGGTGTGCCAAGTTCCGCGCCTCGTCATATTACTGTACTTGTAGCATGGGCACGCCGAGCTCAACCAGGACGACCGCCTCGATGCCGAAAACAAGGTTGAAGGGTGTCTCGTCAGTTGCCATTCTAGGCATGTGTGGTAGGCTCACAGGATGCTTGGGAGTTCTTCCGCCCACCTGCCCTTGTCTTGGTCTAGCCTGGTTTTGAACCCTTGAAGGATAGTCCGATTAGTCACCTTGGCTTCCACATTTGTCTGAAGGTGAGCTACCGAGGTGAATCTGTGTTAGATGCCGTGTTCGGTGCAGAAACTTTCGAACTCCCGATTGTCGAATTATCGCCCGTTGTCAGTGATGATATAATGGGGGAGTCCAAAGCGGCAAATAATTGACTTCCAGAAGAATTGGTGAACATTGGCTTCCACGATCCGGGCCAGTGGCTCCGCCTCAACTCACTTAGTGAAGTAGTCAATCGCCACCAGCAGGAATTTCATTGCCCTGATGCAGGGGTAATCAGCCCCAAGATGTCCATTCCCCACTAGGCAAAAGGCCAAGGGGCTGAGAGTTGGGAGATTGGCACTGCCGGCTGGCGCTGTATGTGAGCAAGGCGCAGGCATTTGTCGCACCTTTTAACAAAGTCAGCGGCATCCTCCCTCATGGTCTCCCAAAAGTATCCTTGGTGAAGGGCTTTATAAGCCAGCGTTCTCCCTCCAACATGGTTCCCGCAGAGACCTTCATGGATCTCCTGGAGCACGAAGGTTGCCTATGCAAGCCTGAGGCACTTCAGGAGCGGGTAGGAGTGAGATATGTGGTAGAGCTGGCCCTCCATCAGAACGAATCGGGAGGCCTTCTTTTTGACGAGGGCTGCTTGTATGCGGTCCTCAAGCAGGGAGCCGTCAATGATGTACCTGATGTACATATCTATCTAGCTTGGCTCAGGGGTGACTTGATGCACCTCTTCTAAGCCTTCGTAGCTCAGGTGTTTAAGGTACTCATGTAGACGCGTCCCAGCGATGAGTCTAGCAGGGTCGCTAGCCTAGACAGTGCATCCATGCATGCATTCTCCCCACGGGGGATGTTGAAGATGCTGAAGCGCTGGAAGCCTGTCGTGCTCGAGCGGACCTGCTCCAGGTACTTCATCGTCTCGGGGTCCCTAGCTTCATATTCTCCGGAGACTTGTCTGGTAACCAGTTGGGAGTCGGTGAAGACTTTCAGATTCTGCACACCCAGCTCACGGGAGACTCTTAGACCTATGAGGATGAGCTCCAGGTGTTGAGCTCCATTTCAAATTCACCATGACAAATAACCAGGCAGAGTACGAGGCAGCGAAGACCTGTGAGGTTCCTGGAGATCTCACACCTCCTCAAGGTACTCGCGGGAGACTTTCAGATTCTCTCTTCCGCACTTGCATCCAGGTGTTGAGCTCCGTGAGGGAGTAAAATCCGGGTTCCCCAGGAACCTTGAGGAGGTGTGAGATCTCCAACCCATAAACCCTAGGTTAGCCACTTCAACTCCAAAACCCTAGCCGCCCATCATCCACATCAATCCACCAAACCCTAGCCTATCCCACCTCTCACGGCCACTTTCTCCAAGTCAAGGCCGACCACCAGCATCCGGGTCCAGTCCGGATACTTCAGCTTCAGAGCAAATTTCAGAGGGAGCCAGATCAACCTCCAGGAGAATCCGGATTTCAGCAACATCAGCTTTCAAGTTCTTCAATCTGGTAAATCCTTCCTTGAGTATCTGATTCCATCACTTGTTCTTCTTCTTTCCCAGATCTTGAGTCCAGGAGAAGCCGACTCAGCCACAGGACCAGTATTGGAGGATCCATTGCGAAGGTATCCGAATCCGAGGATCCAACAATCTGCTCGAGAGAGTTCTTCCACCAAACTTTGTGAAGATCACTGTCTGGTTGGTAACCCATCTCTTCTCTTTATTTCTGTCCTGTTGAAAGTTCAGAGCAAAACCCTAGGTCTGGGAGTTTCTCAACCCCCAGCGATCCGTTACTTCTGAACCACTCTGATAACCTAGTTTCTTTTAAATTGTGCTTTCAGTTATTACCTAGTTTCTTTCAATTTAGTTTAGCTTTCCTTTGAGTCAAATCCAATTTCTGAAAATATATAAAAAAAAAAGAGAATTAATCTTAATTTATTTCTGCATCACATCATCTCTTCTTTCGTACTGCATCATAGGAAGGGTTTAAAGTACTTCTATGATAATGCTTTTGGGAATGCATCACTCTTACATCAAGGACAAGCATGTTTCCCTTGTAAGGGATGTAGAAATAGGAAAATGTTTGATAGGGATACAATCACGATCCATTTATATAAGAATTGATTTATGCCAAACTATAAGCATTGGTACCTATATAGGGATACGTAGGAGATAGTTGCTATGGTTAGAAGTTTGCAGGATAGGGACATAGATAGAATGGTAGACATGGTTATGGATATGGCTGGTCATAAGTTTGGCTAGGATATGGAGGATAATCTAGAAGCTAATAGTGGAGATTTCTACCATATGCTGAAAGATGCTAACGAACTACTATGATCAGGATGTGAAACATATACTATATTATCAACTATGTCAAAGTTGTTGAACTTGAAAGCCCAGTTAAATATGATGGCCAATTATTATGATAGGATGGTAGTAATAATAAAGAAAATACTATTAAAGAATGAGAAGCTTGTTGGGTGCTTTTATGCTTAAAAAAATGGTGAAAGAGTTAGGCATGGGATACAAGAAGATAGATGCATGATGTAATGATTGCATGCTTTTCTACAAAGAGGACTAATTGAAGATCTCATGTGGCATATGTGGTGAAGCCAATTTAAGCTGAGATAAGAGGGTAAAAATCAGAATGACATATCATATAAGATTCTTTGATATCTTTCCCTCAATCCTAGGCTTCAGAGGCTCTACTTGTCTAAAAGCACTATCGGACAGATAAAATGGCATAAAGAAGAGATTCTCAAGCACACCGATATGATGTGTCATTCATCAGACAGTAAGGCATGGATGAAACTTGATACTTGCTACTCTTTATTTTTTCAAGAATCATGTAATGTTTGACTAGGTCTGTTTATAGATGTGTTTACACTGTTTAGTCATGCAGCAATCCCTTATTCATATTGTCTTTATTATTCCATACAATCTGCTGCCTAGGATGTGCATGAAAGAATAAAATATCTTTCTTATATTAATCATAACTGGACCACGACATGCTAGTAGAAACATTGATGCATATCTAAGGCCTCTTGTTGATAAGCTAAAATTATTTTGATCCGATGGTACATATACTTTTGATGCATTGAAGAACTAGAATTTTATAATGAAGGCTGCATTGATGTAGACCTTTAATGATTTTCTTACTTATAGGATGTTATCAAGATGGAGCAATCATGGAAAGCTAGCATGTCCCTATTTGTGACTTCCAAAATAATTGGTTGTTCAATATAAATTTCTTCTATAATGTATCTACTTAAAAATATACTTTTAACATCAATTTAAAAAAGCTTGAAGTCCATAAAATATGCAAATGCTAAAAACAATCTAATAGCTTCAAATCTAGCAATACGTGCAAATGTTTTATCAAAATCAATTTCTTTTTCTTGATTATAATCTTGTCCAATAAATCTAGCCTTGTTTCTAATTACATTGCCTTGCTTATCTAATTTGTTTCTAAAAATCCATTTTGTACCAATAATAGGATAGTCCTTTAGGTCTTTGAATTAAGAACCAAACATTGTTTCTTTCAAACTGATTTAATTCCACTCGCATAGAAACTATCCTATTTGTATCTTTTTAGCTTCAAAAATAGTTTTTTTTGTTTCATTATGAGAAACAAATGCACAATAACTTAATGCTTCTTTAATAGATGTCGTAGTCCTAATGCCTTGAGATGGATTACCTATAAGCATACCTTCATTCCTTTGATAAATCTAGTGTACCTTAATGGATTGTAGCTGGCAAATCATGATATTTATCATTTTCTTTTTTATTGTTCTTGCTCCTATTTTTCTAATTCTTGAGAAGTTTTATATAGAGCACTGTCTTTCATCTCCTTTCCAAGAGAATTTGCATCATCATTCTTATCTACTTTTCTTGTTTGACAAATGTCAGTTTCATTAAATATAACATAAATTGATTCTTCTACAACAAGAGCGATTCTTCTACAACAAGAGTTCTTCAATTAATATACTTTATATGCTTTACTAGAAGAATAGTAGCCAAGAAAGTTTCCTTCACTAGATCTAGGATCAAACTTACCTTATCTATGTTTGCCATTATTTAAAATAAAACATCAACAACCAAAAATTTTCAAATATGAAATATTTGATTTCTTTGCTTTGTAAAGCTCGTAAAGGATTTTTTTAAAACTAAGTATAATCAGTGCATGATTTAGCACATAGCATGTAGTGTTTATAGCTTTCATCCAAAAATATTTTAGTAGGTTGCTTTCATAAAAGCATGGTTTGTTACATTTCTTATAAAGTCCTATTTTTTCATTCTACTATCCCATTTTGTTGAGATATCCTAGGAGCTAACAAATTATTATCAATACTACTTTCAAAATAGAATTCGTTAAAGACTTGATTTTCAAATTTAGTACCATAATCACTTCTATTTTTCAAAACATTGCAATTCTTTTCACTTGCAATTTTCTTAAACAATTTTGCAAATGATTCAAGAGCTTGATCATTGTGTGTGAGAAACCAAATCAAAGTAAATTAAGAGTAATCATCAATTACAACAAAACCAAATCATTTGCCACCAAGACTAGTAGTTCTAATTGGTCCAAACAAATCTATGTATAGAATTTCCATGGCCTAGTAGTTGAAACAATATTGTTAAGTGTGAATGAAGATCTAGTTTGCTTACCTAAGTGACATGTATGGCAAACCATATTCTTTTTAAAATTAATTTTTAGTAAACATTTAACCAAATCTTTTTTATTCATTCTTGCAATAGAATCCATGCTTTCATGACCTAGTCTACTATGCCAAATCTAACTGGTTTCATTGACTTTGACATTCATTGCAACCAAACATTCCATGTTCTCCTTGCATAGATCATCAAGATCTATCAAGTATATTTCCATATCTTTTTTCTTTGAATTTGATGTCATTGTCATTGGAACTAGTTACAATGCAATGTGATGATTTAAAAGAAACATCAAAATCTTTATCACACAATTGACTAATACTAAGAAGATTATAGATTAAACTATCTACAAGCAAAATATTTTCAGTGCAAGTGATAGGAGCAATTCTTATATTTCTGAGAAAAATAGTTTTGCCTTTATCATTGTCTTCAAATGTAACAACTCTACCATTTATAGCTTTAAGCAAGATAAACTGATTTGTCTCCGGTTATATATCTTCAGCATCCATAATCTAGATACCTTTTTCTTTTTGATTCATTGGAAGCACACCTACAAAATATAGATCAAGTAGAGCTTTTAGATATCTAAACTTTCTTGGATCCTTGGAGATTAGTAGGTATGGTTCCTTTTAAAACCTAAATTTGTTTCACTTTGATATTTCCAAAGTTAAAAGTATTACAATCAATTGATTTATGGCCAATGTTATTGCATTTAAAATAGGTAATCGCATGCTTTTCAAATGTTGGTTTTACAAATATATTTTTTACAAAACTTTTGCTTATTGGAAGAATTAAAACTTAAACCTGCTTTATTAAAAATAGCTTTATATTTTCCAACATTATTTGCAAATTTTTTGAACCAAGAGTAAGTCTATTAATAATAGATTTTAATTTATCAACTTCCTTTTAAAGATATTTACTCTTCTTAAGCAATTTATTTTGTTCTTTCAAAAATTTCCATTTTTATTTTTAAAAGTTTTCTATTTCTTCAATCAAAGAGTTATTTTGTTTTCCAAGTTCTTTATTTTTGAAACAAAGATTTTTATAATCATCAAGTAACTCATGAAAAGCATCATAAAATTCTTCAAAAGTAAAATCATCATTATCTTCTAAATTTACCACATTATCATTTGCCAAAAGATAAACGTTTGCCAATCATCTTTACCTTTTCTTCCTTTTATTATTATTCAGAGCTTGAGTCTTAATCATTGCTTCAAGTGAACATCATTGCCTTTTTTTGAACTTTTTGAAAGTCTTTTTAAGTAGGGGATAGTTGACTTTAAAGTATTTGAGTTTCTTAAATTCATAATATAGTGTCAGTTGCTCATTTTCTTTCTTTTTCCTTCTCTTTGCTTTCTTCACCTTTACTAAAGCTTTTTTCATAAGTCCACATCTTTTTTTCTCATAAACATTCTAAATCTTTTGCAATCATGACCTCTTTATCATCATTATCTGAATCTCTAGATGTATGCTTTCTCATCTTCTTTGAGCATTGATTTTAAAGTGATAGTTCTTCTTTTCTTTGCTTCATCTTTTATATTTTGTATCATGTTTAGCTCATACATGAGTCATGAGTGAGCCAATGAGCATTTCCAAAGATAACTTGTTGAGATCTTTTGCTTCTTGAATTGCAGTTACCTTAGATTCCCATATCTTTGAAAATAATCGAAGAATTTTTCAAACAACATATTAGTCTAGTCCTTGCCATGACTTTTCAAATCTTTTATGATATTTGTAAATCTAGTAAATATCTAAATAATATTTTTAGATGAGTCCATTTTAAAATAACTTATATTTATGTATAAGCATATTGATTTTTTATTCTTTTACTTGATTAGTTCTTTCATGAGTAACTTTTAATCTTTCTCATATTTTTTTAGCAGACATACATATAGAGATTCTATTAAACATATTTGCATCTAAAGTATAATACAAAATATTCATAGCTTTTGCATTTAATTGAACTAGTTTTTTATAATAATCATCCCAATCCCTTTTAGGCTTAACAGATAGCGCACCATCAATCAAAATTGTGAGTGTGTGTGGTCCATTAACTATTACATTGTATATATCATAATCTTATGCTTGAATAAAAATTTTTATTCATTCTTTTCAATAGGTATAATTTATTCCATTAAAAAATAGTGGTCGGCTTACTGATGGACCTTTAGCCAAAGAGGTACTAATTGGGGTTGCCATGATCTTTAACTCTTGAAAGTTAGATTAAATGGGTTAAGTACCTACTTTGATATCACTTATTATCTAGAGACAGCAACTGAGAGAGGAATTAATTGGGTTTCTAAATACTTTTTTGTTAATAAAAGAAACTTATGTTTAAAAATAAATTCAAAGTGTTTATGTAGTGCTATATTGAAATGAAATAAGTAGTAGCAAAATAAAAACAAAAGTAAGCAAATAATCATAAATACAAATAATTTATAGTGGTTTGATACTAAACTCAACACCTACATCCACTTTCTAAGCACACCATTAAAAATTTTACTATAATCCTATAATATTATAGCTAATTGTTTTCTCGGGTTTACAATTCACAACCTAGTAAGTTTTTTCTAGCTTACTAATTAAAACCTTATAAATAATTGATTTTTCTAGACTCGCCAATAAAAACCTTACAAATAGCTAGTTTTTCTAGGCTCACTAATAAGAACCTTACAAATAGCTTATTTTACAGGATCACTAACCATCTAATTTATAGCTTGGACCAGCCCTCAGGGACCAAGTTTCTTCATCTAAAAAATTTGTCTCAACAAAGAATGAAGTATAGGAAATTAAAGCACAAAGAATAAAATCTTTTAAGTGCTTAAAGAAGCTGAAGTGTTTAAGCTCTTGATTGCTTTGAGTTCTTCTTAAAAAAATTAGAGAAATGAAGTATAGGAAATTAAATCACAAAGAATAAAATCTTTTAAGTGCTTAAAGAAGTTGAAGCGGTTAAGCTCTTGATTGCTTTGAGTTCTTAAAAAAATTAGAGACGAATGATCAAAGGCTTGAATGCTTTGACTAGTTAGTTGTCGGCTCCCTTGAAAGCACAAATCCTCTTCTTATGTTGAGTTAATGTAGAAAGGTAAGAATTAAAAACTCTTTTAAGCATCATGCCTCTCTCTCTTGGTTCACTCTTTTCTTGCTTGAATACTTGATTATCTTTCAAAAAGTTGCTTCCCAATTTAATTCCTTTTCATTTATAGCCTTAAAAATGGTTGCAATAAATGCTCTAGCCATGGAAAGGTTAAAAATAGCCATTAGACCCTTAAAATGGTCATTACAAACAATCTAGAAAACTAGTCATTATGCTTATCAAGTTTCTATAAATCAGCTTATTAAAAATCTTACTTGGCTAAGTGGAGTTCTAGATCTGCTAAGTGAAAACTCTAAGCAACTCAATAGTAGGTGTTCAATTTTTAGCTTTTATAATTTTCTATCTACCTAAGACTTGGTCAGCTTAGATATCTTCCTAGTCAGCTGTCTAGATTTTCTAGGTTAGCACAGAAGCTACTCAATTTTTCACTACTTTCTGTATTCTTCTATCTCTAAAATTGAGTTGACTAACTAAATTTTTGAGTTGGCTATCTTCCTACCTTGATCAGCTATCATGATTTCATGGTTGGCTCAAGAGGGTGTTTAAATTCTTCACTTTTTTGTCTTTAACCAGAGTCAGAGGCTAAGTTGGCTATCCAAAAGTGTGAGTTTGTTATTACCCTATCATAGTTGGCTTGGTGAAACACTTGGTTAGACAAGAAAATCTTTTTGTGTTTTGCATCTTTTTGTTTTTTCCCCTTTTCTATAATTGAGTCAACTAAGCTTTCATCTTAGTTGGCTTAATGGCATGCCAAATGTGTCAAAAGTATTTTCCTTCTTTTTTTACTAGCTTTCTTTATTCTAATATTTTTCAAGTTAAACTAGCCTTCTTAAAATTGATTTTTGATTAAATAGACCTATGGTGAAGTCTTTTTACCCTACACTTGCTATCACTAAAAATATTTCATAACCCTTTAAGTGCATGACTTAGTGCCTTGGCTTTCACTTGAGGATTCACTCTTGAGGATAATTTAAACTTGACATTTCTAGGGGACTTCTTCTTGAATAAAATCATTTTTTTAAAAATATTATAAGAATTTCGATAATCATTCTTGCAAACATTATTAGTAACCAATAATTCATACTTAAATACCTTTAACATCATCAAAATCAATTATTGGGCTAATTGTTTTCATTACAAAAGTTCTAAGAAACATGAAAAAGTTAAGTACAAAAGACTAAGCATTGGTGGAGGCATTAATTGCAGCATCAGTAGAGGGCTTGGAGGTGGCATCACATCTAGCCAAGGCGGTAGCTTTGGATTTGGCTAGAGCAACAGCTATGGTATCATCCTTGTCCTCCAAAAGGACTAGATGATCAATGTTGATCATGGAGAAAAGTTGCTTGACTAAGACCTTACATTCCCTGAAGCTGAGATTGTAGGCCCATAAGAAGGCCTTAATAGTCTTGGCCTTCTCGTACCCGCTCACATCAACGATGACTTTGAACTCACCTACCTTCTTCCTGAGCTCTTCCAACACTAACCTCTCCAACCCGATTAGATGCTCAAGGGAGTTAATCTTCCCTCTAGCAACATAAAGCTCAATCTTGAGCCAAGCTATCTCCTTGATCACCTCCTTCAGTTCTTTAGCTACCTTCCTTGCCATTTTAATAGCATTCGCTCGAGCATCGACCACTTGAGCCTTCCCGTCTAGTGCAACCTTGGCTCAGTCATAATCTATGGGGTGCTTGCAGAGGGAATAAAGGGTTGTAGCCAACTATATAAAGGAAAACATAAGTGATAATGAAGACCAAAGGAAGGTAAAAGACTTTGGCAAAAAAAGGTAAAGGCTTTTATTTCATAGAAGTTCTTACAAAGTTTTTCTATTACAAAAAATTTTGGAAATAAACTGAGTACAAGAAATACAAATGAGGCTAAGCCTCAAAAGGAGCCCTGGAGTCAATCTTAGTAGCAATGCAAAGGGATTAATCAAGCAGGTTCGTGAACCTAGCAGGTATACCAATTTTAAGCAAGACAAGTTTGGGATTTGTGCTTAATTTCATAATCAGGTTGGGATAGGTTCAAGTAGTAAGATTTTAAATGGGTTTGGATATGTGTAGGCCAAGTTTTATGGGTACCATATCCATTGCCATCCCTAGTCATAGATACAGACCCTCTTCTGCTGCTAGCTGGAATAGCAGCCACCTCCCAGCAACCGCTAGCAACCACCCAGCCACCTTGGCTGTAAGTTTTGCCCATCTGCCACTTGCCTATGGTGGGGAGTTGTTGGAAACTACCCAACAACCATTGGTAACCTCCCAGCCACCTGCTGCCTTGGTCCATGCATTCCTGTGCCCGCGCCCGCGTCCGTGCTCGCGCCAACGCATGTCCCGGGTTGTGCCTGCGCGCACCCGCGCACGCCCGCGCTCACGTTCGCGTGCGTCCTGGCCTGTGAGCACCCGTACACGGCCGTGCCCGTGTCTTCCTGCATCCTGACCCGTGTCTGCACGCGTCCTGGCCTACACGCACCCACGCCCGTGTCTGCGCGCATCCAGACTCGCATCTGAGCACGTCCTGGCTTGCGCGCACCCGTGCACGCCCGCGCCCATGTCCGCCCGCATCCTGACCTGTGTCTGCGCGCGTCCTGGCCTGCACGCCTGCATCCCATGCATTTGCGCCCATGTCCCGCATCCCGCGCGCCCATGATCCGCGCACGCCTGCATCCACAACCGTCTGGCAACCGCCCAGTGGTTGGCGGCCAAGGATCCGAGTTCGGCGCACCTGTGCCCCGCGTGCACCTGCGTCCCGTGCGTCTGTGCCCATGCTCCGCGCATGTTCGAATCTCGCGCGTCCAGGACTCGCATCCCGTGTCCACGTCTGGAAACTGCCCAAGGATCACACACCCTCTTCAGCACTCTTAGGTAGCTTACACCCCTGCCTAGCAGCAAGAAGGATCCCACACCTTCTTCTCTTTGCTGCCTACAACCATGGCACTCACTGCCATACGGTTGACAAGCCCAACCGCCTAGCTTTGGCTAGCCCCCAACCAGCCCAGCAACTCCCCTGAGTCACTGCACACAACAATCGCCTCTCCCATTGCTGCCCAGCAGCAAGAAGATCTCCTTCTCCCTCTGCCCAGCAAGGTCTTCCGCCCTTGTTTCTAGATCCGTGTCCCACGACCATCTGGCAATTGCTCTCGGTTGGCAGCCAAAGATCCGAGTCCGGTGCATCTGTGCCCCGTGCACTACGCCCATGCTCCGTGCATGCACGAATCCCGCGTGCCTGTGCCCATGTCTCGCGCATGCCCACGTCCCACAACCGTTTGGCAACTGTCCTCGGTTGGCAACCAGAGATCCAAGTCCGGCGCATCTGTGCCTCGAGTGCACCCGCATCCCGTGCGCTACACCCATGCTTCGTTCATGCCCAAATCCCATGCATCCAGGACTCGTGTCCTTCGCATGCTCGTGTCCACGACCGTCTAGCAACTGCCCCATCGGTTGGCAGCCCAGGGATCCGAGTCCGAAGCATCTGTGCCTCGCGTGCACCCGCATCCCACGCGCTGCACCCATGCTCCGCGCATGCCTGAATCCCACACGTCCAAGACTCGCATCCAACCGCCCATGGCCCAACTACCCTAGAACTCGAGTCCAATGACCAAATGACTTGAGTCCGGTCCTGGCACCCATTTGGTCTAGCTGCATCATGCTTAGCAGTTCGCACACACTTGCACGCCCGCCCGGCCTAGCTGCTTCGCCCCTTGGCACCGTGCGCACCCCCGCGCACCTGCCCGGCCCGGCCGCACTTGACCTCATCGCGTGCGTACCCCGGGTGTCTGGTCTGGCTGCTATGCCACACGCTCACCCCGCGCGCACTCGCTCGGCCCTTGCAGTGCTCCGCTGCACTGTGCGCGCTCGCCCCGCGCACACCCGACTCGGTCCTCTGCTGTGCTGCGCACACGATGACGATCATTTGGATTGCATTGGGAGTGACTTGGGTGAGAAGGATGTTATAAAAATTAAGGATATTCCTAATGAAGGGATGTAAGGGAAACCAAAGCCCATCTAAAAGTGAGTCCTCATTAAAGATGACATGGTGATCTGGGGTCAAGGTGACCTAGTCATCTTAACCTAGAACAATCAGTTGAAAAGAAGATTAGATGAAATATTGAGTTTGAAACTCTTGGATATTATACTCAGTGATGGTTGGTTGACTCCTCATTGTGAAGGCCCATGAAGTTCCTAAATCCATGTATGGAACTATCCATATGCTGACTCAAAGCATAGCCCAACTTGAAAGATCCACTTCAATAAAGATCCAAGGACCAGCCTCAAACCCATCCCAAGGAGGAGATGGCCAAGAACCCCAGCCACCCCAATGATGTTTGCTCCTGGACTCACTATTGTGAGAAGCTATTGGAAGAAAAAAAGATCCAAAAAAGAACATGGAAGAAAGAAAAAGAGGAAGCAAAAAGAGAATAAATGAAGGCCCAAAGAAGAAAAAGCCAAGAGAAGAAATAACCTAGAAAACTTTGAGAAAGGAATAGAAGCACCAGCCACCTTACCGGAAGTAGAGCTTGTAGAAGACTTGCTAGAGTTAAGAAGATAGTGGCACTAAGTTCTCCAACGATGACAAAGATGGAGCAACAAAAGAGTAGAGAGGAAGCTTTAGTTGAAAATGAGAAAAGGTGAATAGAGAGGCCCTATTTATACTATATGCCAATGGCTTAGATCAACAACAACCATCCTTGGATGTCCAACACATGGCAATCATCCAATGGCTAGATCAAGTGAACTTTCAATGCACCAGCCCATAATCTTGCCACAAGCAAAATCTATGCGGGATAGTTAAAAGCCAATGAGTTGCTAACATGTGGTGCTTTACTACAGGACTAAGGATGATCTCGAGGATCAATCCTTCAAATCATTATAATGCTTTGGATAACCACCCCATAATTATTATGGAGAGATCTTATAGTATTATTTTAAATTTAAAATAACATGCCACCTTGTCTAACCCTGTCAATACTTAATGCGATCGAATGACAATGTATATCAAATATGCCCTGAAAGAATCTAGACATAGGAAAACTATAAAGTTCAAGATCGGGATTCATGCTATAAGAATCTACTTTCCATATCAAAGTTAAAAAATACTTCAGGGTAGAAAGAAGGGAAAAAGTATGATGAAAAAAAATGACCTATCCAATCTCAGATGATATAGCAAGTACACATCAAATGGCCTAGACAACTTGGCAACTATCATACGGGTGCACCGGAATGACATCAACTATCATCTACTTCCAAACAACCCTAAGATTGAACTACCACTGACCACTGCAGTTCAACATCCATCTACGCTTCTAGCCAACCTTTTAGAAGGTAGCTAGAATCTCCATCGCATGCCCTTTATGGCTATTCTACAACTTCAAATCCCAACTGACCCAACAAGACCAAAATGACCCATGATCTCCATGTTGTCATCATTGGCATGAGGGCTACATTCTGTTCCCACCACATCTTGTGGTTGACATTTTTGTTACAATTGTTATACCAATTGATCAGACCTGCCAAACGATAGAAAAGTAATTGATCAATGAAGAATGCTAAGGTAAGGTAGCTGAGAAACTCAAGTGCCAAAACTGATGATATTAAAGTCCAATCAACTCTCCTTCAAGAGTAGATCAAGTGGATGTCTTTCTTTTTTGAAGAACTAGATAACCAAATGGTTAGATAAGATGAAAAAGCTGATCAATAAATCAACAACTAAGGCTTGTAAGTCGTTGAACAGGAAATGTCCGACGAATCATGCAAATAGAAAAAGGAACAGCTGTCATAATAGAATGTGGTTATGTTGCTATTCACTATAACAGAAATAAGTTAGCTTCAACAAAATATTGTTAAAGTTAATAGACAAAGGTTTCTTCCAACAAAATCTAGTAAGTATAAGTATTTATAAATACTGGTAAGAGGGGACCTTCAAAGGGTAAGCTAACACTATGCTTGGAAAAACACTGCAACTTTGACTCTTTAGATTTTCCAACTATTCCATAGAACCCCCACTTACTTAAGTATCAGAGGGTCCTCCACTAGAGAATCTCCAGTTAGGGACTTGTTTTGTAGGTGCTATAGGTGACTCGTCGACATCTCTCATCTTTCATTCCTTAGCTCAATTGAAGGAGTTAGCCATTTAGGATTTAGCGACAATATATTGGCATGCAAGGAAGGGGATTAGTGTAGACACCAGGGCCAGAAGGAATCGATAGGTTAATTCTATATCCCTGTGGATTACTTGTGAATAAAGTCCTAAGCCCAAACTCCATATCACTTGTAAATATTTATCTTAAATTCTATTATTTTAGCTTAGTTGGGTTTAGCCCTAAATCCCAAAATTGAGTCATCTATAAAAACCCCTGGACCCAAAATTGAGTCTGTAGAAAAACCCCAACTTTAATTAGGTCATAAGTTCTATTATAATGGTCCAGTATTATTTAGCCCTTTTTACCAACTTTAATTAGAGTTTTGTATTTGCAAGCCTAATTAAGTATGGTATGGTTTAATTATGAGTCAGTATGCCTTTTGATCAAATTGGATTCCAATCGATTAAGTTGGGCTTGAAATTAGTTACAATTGAGTCTTTGTAATTAGTTTGTTGGTTAAGTCTTGTAATTATTAGTTGAGTCCTGTAATACAAGAGGGGACCCAATTAAAGATCCCATGTTACACCATGTGCCAACCCAAGTCAACCCATTCTTGGTGCCACATGACAACCACCTCTTGGCGCCACCTCGTCAAGTTTTGGACATCATTTGCCACATCATCCTGGACAACAACACAAGCCATGTCACTTGTGTTGGTCGGCCACATGGAGAATGAAATTAGCGCCACTTTTTAAGAGAAGTAAATGGGAAGGAGTCTAAGCCATATTTGCGCTAAGAATGAAAATGTCGCCCATGGATTCCAAGGTGTCGTTGATTTTAAGATGAGTAAAAGAGAAGGACTTCTCATCTCACCCACTCTTTGTCACCCACATCCAAGAGCATCTCAATCCTTTCTTGGTCACCCAAATTGGAGAAGTTCAAGGGAATTTCTTACCTCAAGAGACCAGAACCTCTAGAGTCCCATTTAAAAGAAAGCATTTGAATTTCAAAGGAGGAGGAAGAGACGGCATCCACATCTCAATTGTCGCCAAAATTAAGAAGTGGCTCGCTGATTTTAAGAGAAGTGAGTGAGAAGGATTCTATATCTTATTTTGGTGTCCCAAAATGAATGAAATTTCCATGTTGTCACCCACTTTGAGGAAGCTCATCTCAAGTTGTCGCCCAAGCTAGTTGAAGTCCAAGGAGAGCTTAAAGATAGTAGTCCAAGATGCCCAAGAAGAAATTCCAAGGAGTTGTTGCCCAAGAGAAACCAATGCAAGACTTTGTAACCCATACAACTCATGCTGGTGGTCTATAAATACCACCATTAATCCCTCTTATAAATTCAATTATTATTGATGAAATAAAGCCAACATTTTGTCAATTCCTTTACTGTGTGCATCGAGGGATGTGAGGCCCTTCCTTTGTTCTTCGAAGCATCATGGAGTGTCAAGCCCTACATATCTAACCATCAGAAAACCCTAGCCTCCATCTTCCAATTCTCTTTCCTTCCTCCTTTTCTATCTTCTTTCTCTTTCTACAACCATCTAACTTGAGTGTTTGAAACTGATTGTAGGTGATCGAGATCAGACATGACTGTGGTTCTTGCCTTGGAACCAGTAGAGCTGAAGATCAGAGCCCAAAAATCAAAATCTGGAAGTCCTTCCACAAGATCCTAGAGAGTCCAATCAGGTCCATAACAAAAAATATATATATCTTCATTGGTAAAGTATAAATCTTCTCTAACTCTTTATTCTCTGATCCATTGAGAGGTAGAACCCTAGTTTAAGGTGATTTCTTAATCACCGGATCCTTCTTTCCTAATTAGTTTTGTTAGTTCGATATTGCGGGCAAAAACTAGCTGGCTAGTCTTGTTTATTTAATTGCTTTGAGTCTTTATTCTAAAAATCCAGAAAAAAAATAATCTCTGATTAATCTTTGAAATTAGATTTGAAATCAGTAATTTATTTTTGCATTTTGTCCCGCATCATCTTTGGTATCAGAGCAAAGGTTAAACTAGAGTTTAACTTCTAGTTCTGAAATTTCTGCATACCTAGAACTAGGCTAAAATAAATTGCATAAAAGCCATCCTAAAAATATACAAAAAAATTAGTAATTAATTTGCTGTTAATCCTATATTAATATACTACTAATCTTAGAAAAAGAACCAGAAAAAAAATTATTGCATAGTTTTTTCTGGTGGAAGGAAATCACACCTCCTAAGTGGGTATACGCAAGTGTACTGTCACGATCCATGGAAGTAATGAGCTATGATCGGACATGATATCCCAAGATCGAAAATCTAAAAGTAATCAAATCTAAAATTAAATAAAAAAATTAATTTATTTTCTGCTATTTTTTTATTATTTTGGCTTCATTGCATATTAGGGTTTCATATCATGTGATTGCATCATCCTGTAACCTAATCTTAAGGGCACTTGACTATCTCAGATCAGGACAAGATTTCATCATCTGTCCTGGGCCCAAAACAATCACCTTTGCATCGATCCTAACCCTAATTAAAATTAATTAGAAACCTAAAGCAACTTAGGGACACCAACAAGGTCGGGTTCCAAGTATTGTATGAAAGCTAGTGCACCCAATCCTTTGATTATCACTTGAATCTGGTGTCTAAGGCTAGAAGTCTAGAGGCAAACATCCTAAGTGGACTCATGGTTTTTAATTAGAACCCTATGACAAGCAGGGGGAGCCTCCCACGACCCCACCTTTTACCTGGCCAGTGGATAGGGTAATTGCTGAATTGGTTGTAAATTGAGCTGACCCATTTTACTTGAGCTCTAGGTCTAGGTAGCTTGAGTTCTGTGTGATTGCATTGCAGTCTACTAGATCAGGAACACCCAATCAGCATATTCAAACCCAACCCAATCCTACCATGGATCCTAATATTGAGACTTTGTTGAGATCCATAATGGAGGAAGTTAGGCAACTCAGTACTAGGTTTGACCATATAGGAGTTTGTAGAGGAACCCTAGAGAGAACCCCTGTGACCCGTACTAAGCCTAAACTTGAGACCCCACACCCTGACCCATTCCTAGAACCCAACCCTAGGATAGCCCCTTGACATGACCCAATCTGAGATCTTAGTTCGAAGAGACCCAATTATGATTTCATAGACCATGATGAGAGAGCCACTAGGAACTTTAGGGTAGAAGCACCTAAATTTGGTGGTGATCTTGATCTTGAGGATTATATTGATTAGGAACAAGGTATAGATCAATATTTTGAGAGGGATCTAATGTCTAAGAAAAGAAAGTTTAGGTTTGCTAGGCTTAAGTTTGTTTTCCATACTAGAATCTATTGGGATAAGGTTGAAAGAATGACTAGAAATAGAGGAGAAATCCCCATAGCTACTTGGAGATCCATAAAAAGCAAACTTAGGAAGAAGTACCTTCCTACACCCTACCATCCTAGATCCTACGAACCCAGATCCTCTGAGTCCATGTCCTATGAGCCCAAGGAACCCATAACCTATAGGTATCAACCTAGTAACAGTTAGGTTTCTCTTAGTCAACCGGAACTGATGCGGAACTATATATGCATGCAGATTATTTTTGTATTTTTACATATTAAGTTATGTGTTTAATTCCTAAAGAATAGACCAAGAAACTAAGTAGAGAGTTCTATATAAAATTATGAAGCAATAGCGTGCATAATAGGACTTAAAAAGCAATAGAAAGTAGACCGCCAAGGCTGAAAAGGCTCGGTTGGGCTAGTTAATCTCCAATAAAGCGACTGGCAGGCAGAGGGGGTGTACCTGACAATGGCTGATGTGCCTGGTGCAGATCGTAGATGAAGGGATCGCTCTTGCTCCCGGATGCAACCTGGAAAGTCAAGCCAGAGACCCATGGATTCTCGGCTTTCAACCCGATGATCCGATCGCTGTCCGGCTGGAGTTGTTGGATTCATAGAAGTCGAGGGACCTACAAACAGCCTTTCAAGGGTGAGGAAACAAAGCAAGGATGAAGTAGTAAAGGAAAAACAGCAAGGGGAAGAAGAGTTTGAGGTTGGGTAGCCAGGGTTTGGAGGGCTGGATGGTGGCTGGAGACAGGGCATAGAACACCAGGAAGAAGGAGGGGCTCACATAGAATCCCCTTAGCACACAGCAAGTAGCACATAGCAATTGGAAGAAATCAGTTATATTTCATTAATAAAAGTACCTTCATACAAGAGAGTAGAGTCTCTTAAATAGACTCTTAGACTTGGCCCCCAAGTAAGGTTACATTAGTCATTACCTAGGAATCTGAATCCCACCCAAACCCTAGCTAGAATACATGGTAGGTTTAGGTAGAAAAATCCCTCAAATTTCTCTCCTCACTCTTTCCTTGATCGGCCAAGGGAGGTGGCCCTTGTGGCTGACCAAGGGGTGATGAGCATAAGGCTTGGCGCCCCTTGGTTCTCCTCTTGGGCCTTGGCTGGTCCATTTTGCTTCAGGCTGCGGTCCAAGGCTCCAAGGCTTCTGATTTGTTTCCCAGGCTTTTGGTTTCTTCTCCTAGGCCTTCCATGGTCTTTATAGCTTCCAGTTGGGTTGATCTTCACTTCGATTGGCTTGGTCATCAATTGTATGTATCTTCACTGGACTTGGACTAACATGTACTGAACTCTAAAAGATGGCTAGCTCAACATGAGCTGACTAATACAGGACTCAAATAATTAAAGACAACTCAAATGGGCTAAGCCCTTATTACAAATGGACTCAAACACCACTAAGTGATCCATAGAGGGTTGAGAAGCCTCTATCTTATTCTGGTGCCTCGGGTATCCCCACCAGGAACCCCATTAGATTAGCACCCCTGAGTGCAAGCTAAGTCTTAGTCAGGTACCCCTTAATCAACCCATCCCGGCTATCCCAGGCACTCATCAATTTTTCCTTAGTCGACCCACTCTTACTACCCCATTGGTTCACAAGGATGACATTAAAGTGGAAGTGTATGAAGCTGAGGTGAACTTAGTGGATGAGTATGAAGGAGAAGAGGAGAAACCTATGGCTGACCTAGAATTAGCTGACCTGGTAGGCACCTAAGCTGAAGCCAGCCCAAAGTTAGTTGACCATAACTGTACCCTGACTGAAACTGTACTGGTAGGACCCATAGAAAAAGAGACCCATGAGAAGTCTAACCCTATTGTTAAGACCTTACCCGAGGAAACACTAGAAGAGACTCAAGTCATAGAGCCTAGTCCTAAAATTCAGGAACCAGAGGAGCTTATTGAGGACATGATTTCTTTAGTCCAACACCGTCAGGTTGAATTCACCCCTTTGGCCCTAATTAAAGATCTTTTTCCAAAAATCACTGACTCATCCTTCCATAAGGTTGACCTTTTATTACTTGTTGACGTAACTCAATGTCCAAACCTTAAGGTCAACCCCATTAACTCAAGGCTATTCCATGAGCCCTTTTCTTATTTCTTACCCCACTAGGCTAGCTCCGAATCCACTTCTTATTTCCTACCCTGGCCTGAAGTTTCCACTCTTTCTAGAGCCACCCGATTGCATTTTATTGAAATCAATAGGTTGCATAAGTTTTTTAAGCACATTCAAATTGCATCCTATTTTTGAAAAATACTATGGCATCTATTAGGAATTCATGCTAAATTGTCATCGACATATCATACATTAACCAAGGGTAATTCTAAGAAAAGACTCAAAGAATTCAATAAAGGAAACTTTGTCATGGTCAGGATACGACCTGAATGGTTCCCACGTGGAACCATGAAGAAGTTACATGCCCATAGTAGCGGACCATACCATGTAAATGGAAAATCAGATCTAATGCCTACGTGATTGATTTACCACCCGAGCTAGGTATTAGTTCTACCTTCAACTTTTTAGACCTTATAGAGTATAGGGAGACAACATTGATTCCTAGTGAGCCTTTTAGGCCAAATCCAATCCTTGAGAGTGAGCCAACCCATGTGTGTCCACCTACCATACTACCATCCTAGAGAGACAGGATCGAATAGATCTTGGATGACAAAATTATCGCTACTTGGAGCAAAGACTATTAACGATATCTGGTTCGTTGGCAAGGATGACTCGAGACTGATGATTCATGGATCACCAGAGAGGATTTGCAAAGGATTGATCCCAACTTACTAGAACACTATCACAATAGAGTTGACCCATACTCGACAGGGTCAAGTTTCTCCCACCCAGGGAGAATTGGTGTAGACACTAGGGCCAGAAGGAATTGACATGTCAATTCCACATCCCTGTGGATCACCTGTGAATAAAGCCCTAAGCCAAAACCCTAGATCACTTATAAATATTTATCTTAAATTCTATTATTTTAGCTTAGTTGGGTTTAGCCCTAAACCCTAAATTGAGTCATCTGTAAATGCCCCTGGATCCAAAATTGAGTTTGTAAAAAAACCCTAATTTCAATTAGATCATAAATTCTATTATAATGGTCTAGTATTATTTAGCCCTTTTTACCAACTTTAATTAGGATTTTGTATTTGCAAGTCTAATTAAGTATGGTATGGTTTAATTATGAGTCAGTATGTCTTTTGATCAAATTGGGTTCCAATTGATCAAGTTGGGATTGAAATTAGTTACAATTGAGTCTTTGTAATTAGTTTGTGGTGCGGGCACCAGACCCAGAAGAAGACTTCAGAGCTCCATCTGGATCTCTGATTGACCTTGCCCGAAGAATTAGGATTTTCTGGTTTGTAATAAGGGTTGACTTGATCAACTCAATTTTAGCTTGAGTCTGTATTCCCTGTAATTTATTTTTGTTGAGTCATGTTGACTCAGTAGTGGTCTAGGACTTCAACCTGGGTGTCATATTTTCTCCCAAGGCCAAGCAAGTGGGCGCCACACTACCAGCCACACTCCCAGCCACACGCCTAGGTCCAGGGGGTGCCACATCTCCATCCAGTATGCTCTGGTCCCCACACCACAAGATAGCAGGTCCCTTCTCTCATGCGCCATTTGAGGAGAAAGCAATATGGGATCCACAATTCAAGGGGGCGGCTCACAATTTTCCATAAGAGCCAAGCTATGAAAAGAAAGAAACTCTTCTTGGAGAGTACTTCAAGGGGGCGCCCATTCCATGCCAAAAATGCCCAAAGCAAAGATGGGAAGAACCATGACTTAGGGAGAAAGAAAAGGAGGAGTCCAAAAGAGTTGAGCCATGGAAGGAATGAAATTCTCTCTTGAAGAACAAGGCTAGGAGGCGCCACTTACCTTCCTTTTAAAACCTCCAATCAACTTTTTTGGAACCTTTGGCTGGCCATATGTTTATGGATTGATCCTACAAGCTTAATTTGAAGATCCCCTCCCTTAGTCCCACATGGGAAGATGTAAAACCCTACTCTCTTGTAAAGTCCTATAAATTAAACCCTTCTTGTAAATTTAAAAGTAATCTAATGAATGAATCCAATTATTGTGTGAGCAAACTCTACATTTTCTCTCTTCCGCACTTGCATCCAGGTGTTGAGCTTCGTGAGGGAGTAAAATCCGGGTTCCCCAGGAACATTGAGGAGGTGTGAGATCTCCAACCCCTAAACCCTAGGTTAGCCACTTCAACTCCAAAACCCTAGCCGCCCATCATCCACTTCAATCCACCAAACCCTAGCCTATCCCACCTCTCACGGCCACTCTCTCCAAGTCAAGGCCGACCACCAGCATCCGGGTCCAGTCCTGATCCTTCAGCTTCAGAGCAAATTTCAGAGGGAGCCAGATCAACCTCCAGGAGAATCCGGATTTCAGCAACATCAGCTCTCAAGTTCTTCAATCTGGTAAATCCTTCCTTGAGTATTTGATTCCATCACTTGTTCTTCTTCTTTCCCAGATCTTGAGTCTAGGAGAAGCCGACTCAGCCACAGGACCAGTATTGGAGGATCCATTGCGAAGGTATCCTAATCCGAGGATCCAACAATCTGCTCGAGAGAGTTCTTCCACCAAACTTTGTGAAGATCACTGTCTGGTTGGTAACCCATCTCTTCTCTTTATTTCTGTCCTGTTGAAAGTTCAGAGCGAAACCCTAGGTCTGGGAGTTTCTCAACCCCCAGTGATCCGTTACTTCTGAACCACTCTGATAACCTAGTTTCTTTTAAATTATGCTTTCAGTTATTATCTGGTTTCTTTCAATTTAGTTTAGCTTTCCTTTGAGTCAAAGCCAATTTCTGAAAATATAAAAAAAAAAAAGAGAATTAATCTTAATTTATTTCCGCATCGCATCATCTCTTCTTTCGTTCTGCATCAATTTTGGTATCAGAGCCCAGTCTAGGGTTTCTGTTTTGCTTGCTTGTTTTAAGTCTCTCTCCTTTTACTTTGTATGCTCGAAGTAGACTCCCCAGGATGTCTGGTCCTAGGAACGAAGCGAGGTGCAAACCTCCTCTTCCCATTCCACGGGGTGTTCCTAGGGCATGTAGGGGATCCGTTGGGTTACAACTTCGTAGCAGGAATTGTAAACGGGGGAAGCACCCTGTTTTCAGTCTGTAACTATCCTGTTGCAAGAATTGTTTCTCATTGTAGGTAACTCTAAATTGCATGATTTTTATTTTTCTGGAATAAGTATAATTGAAGATATTTTATATAATTTTCTTGTGATTTATTGGTTTCCGTGAAATTTCTGAGAGTTAAATTACTGTAACTTTGTTTCTGTGTTTCTGCAATTCAATTTTTTTTGAGTGATCATCCCCTAATTCATCTTAAGGGCATTTGAGCATCTAAGATAAGGAGAAGAGTTGATAACCTCTCCTTAGCCCAAAACCACCACCCACTCATTCGATCCTAAGCCTAATTTTAAAATTTATTAGACTTAATTTGCCCTAGTGGGCTAGGGACATCAACAAGTCGGTTCAAAGCTAGTGTTGAGTCAGTTTGTCTAGTTACTCTATGTGTGCTTTGTACTCAGTGTCTAGAACGGTGGTTCAGGGACTACGTCCCGAAGGGCTTGTGTGCTGGTCCGCCTACCTGGCCAATCACTGATTGGTGTCTAGGATTGGCAATTAGGGACCTAACACTCCCCTTACACCTGCCTGGCTGAGTCCCGAGTTACTACAGGCTAGCTTGCCACTCTGATTGGACATCTAGTTTGGGCTCTAGGTCTAGTTAGCCCGTAGTCGTTCAGTTGAGTCTCATTTTGTGTGTTTGCTTGCATCATCATGTCTACCCGGAATGGAGTACCCTACCAACCTGGTCAAACCCAACCTGATTTAGAGGCCATGGTTAGAGCTCTTACTGAGAGTATGAACAAATTGAGTCAGGATGTGACTGCCACTGTTGCCCAGTTTAAAGAACAAGTCCATGAGAATTTTGCCCAGCTTAGGGATCGAGTCCAAGTACTTGAGGAACCTAGGCATCAGAATTGGACTCCTGACCCAGATTTTAATGTGCCTCAACCTCACCCACACCAAGAGCCTAGAAGACCTTTATATAGAGATCCTGAACCTAATCATAGGAGGCCTGACCCAGAACCTGATGATAGAGATGATAGGTTCATTCGGAACATCAAATTAGATGCACCCACTTTTGATGGTAGCTTAAACCCTAAGGTGTATTCTGATTGGGAGGGTGAGATGGACCAGTACTTTGAGTGGTATGCCATGTCTGAGGAAAGGAAGTTCAATTTTTCCAAGATGAAGTTAGTACGTCAAGCTAGGTTATACTGGGGGAACATTGAGCTAACCACTAGAAGATGAAATGTAGAGCCCATAACCACTTGGCAGGGTATGAAAGAGAAACTTAGAGATAAGTACCTACCCATTTCATACCAGCAGAATCTGTTAGACCAATGGCAGACTTTGTAACAAGGGAACCGATCTGTATCAGACTACATAACCATCTTTGATGAATACCTGATGAGATGTGATGTGAGTGAAGCCCATGAGGTCACTTTGTCTAGGTTTAGGACTGGACTTAGGGAAGATATAAAGAGGGAGCTGTTTCTGAGAGAGGTTACTGACCTAGACCAAGCCTATCAGATTGCACTGAACATTGAGAAGTTTCAAATAGGACCCATGCCTTCTAGGGTTAGTGCCCCAATCCCAAGAAATGGACCTAGCCAAGTTACCCCTAGCAAGCCTAATCAGGGTATTCCCACCCTTAGGCCCATGGACAAAGGTAAGGCACCTGACACCCAGAGAGCCCCTAGTATCATCTGTTTTAAGTGCCAGAAGTCCGGTCATATCTCCAACCAGTGCACAGCCATAGCTTGTTTAAAGTGCCATAAGGTAGGTCATGTTTTTAGTCAGTGCCCTCGTAGATCCCTGTACATAGAAGAAGGAGAAGGAGAGAATTCCGGACCCAATGAAGAGTTTGAAGAAGAAGTTTATGAGGCCGGAATGAATTTGGTCGATGAGTATGAAGGAGAGGAGGAATCCATAGAGTCTGACCAATTAGGGGTTGTGAGATGCATCCTGTCCCAAAATAGAGTTCAGGAAGATTGGCGTAGGACTAACATCCTACAGACTTTCCTTAAACTAGGGGATAAGGTATGTAAAATCATCATAGATAGTGGGAGCTGTGTGAATGCCATTTCTGCTAGCACTGTCAAAATGTTCGGCTTAGCCCCAGTCCCCCACCCCAACCCCTATAAGGTTTCTTGGATAGACTCTACCTCTATACCCATCCAGTCTAGATGTCAGGTCCAAATCCAAATGCAATCCTATCAAGAGAAGATTTGGTGTGACGTCTTGCCCATGGGGGTGAGCAGTATAATTCTTGGAAGACCTTGGTTATATGATCATGATGCCACCCTCTTAGGAAAATCCAACACCTGTGTCTTTAGTTTTAATGGGAAGAAAATCACAATCCATTCAGTCCCTCCTAAGGACAAGGTAGCTAAAGGAACCAATAAGGTCAGAGAAATGAAGACTGGAGTGAACCTAATTAGTGCTAAGGATCTAGAACAAGAAATTCATAGTGGTTCACCTATTTGGATGTTGACTGCTAAGGAACTTAGGACTCCTATACCCTCAGAGCCTCCTCAGGAAGTTAAACCTTTGTTAGAAGAATTTGAGGATGTTTTTCCCAAGGATCTGCTAGACCACCTTCCACCTCTTAGGGATATCCAGCATTCCATAGATTTAGTCCCAGGAGCTACTTTACCCAACTTGCCCCATTATAGGATGAATCCATCTGAGCATCAGGAACTGCAAAAGTAGGTTGGAGAATTATTGAGGAAGGGGTTCAATAGAGAGAGTCTTAGCCCTTGTGCAGTCCCTGCACTTCTGACCCCAAAGAAGGATGGCACGTGGAGGATGTGTGTTGATAGTCGTGCCATCAACAAAATCACAATCAAGTATAGGTTCCCCATCCCTAGACTAGATGACATGCTAGACATGATGGCCGGTGCAACGGTTTTTTCTAAAATTGATCTCAAGAGCGGCTATCATCAGGTTAGGATTAGACCAGGGGATGAGTGGAAAACCGCTTTCAAAACTAAGGATGGTCTCTATGAATGGGTTGTTATGCCTTTTGGGTTGTCCAATGCCCCTAGTACTTTCATGAGGATTATGACCCAGATACTTAGAGCTTTCATAGGGAAGTTTGTAGTGGTCTATTTTGATGACATCCTGATCTATAGTAAGACCCCTGTAGATCACCTAGGCCACCTTAGACAAGTCTGCCAAGTTTTGAGGAATGATAGTCTCTACGGTAATCTCAAAAAGTGTGAATTCTTGACCAATAGAGTTATCTTCCTTGGTTTTGTAGTAACCCCTGACGGCGTGGCTGCCGATCCAGAAAAGATTAGGTCCATAGTAGAATGGCCAGAGCCGACCAGTGCGCATGAAGTCAGAAGTTTCCACGGCTTGGCTACCTTCTATAGGCGATTCATCAAGGGGTTTAGTACTGTAGTTGCTCCTATCATAGACTGTATTAGGAAGAGAGAATTCCAGTAAACTAAAGCAGCCCATAAAGCCTTCTTAGATCTTAAGGATAGGATGACCCAGGCACCCATTTTGAGGTTACCCGACTTTTCAAAGGTATTTGAGGTTGCCTTTGATGCTTCAGGAGTAGGCATAGGTGGAGTCCTAAGCCAAAAGAACCATCCCGTAGCATTCTTTAGTGAAAAACTTAATGATGCTAAGCTTAGGTATTCTACCTATGATAAGGAATTTTATGCGGTAGTGCAAGCTTTGCGTTACTGGAGACATTATTTGCTACCACAAGAATTTGTGCTGTTTTCGGACCATGAGGCTCTTAGATTCTTGAATTCCCAGAAGAAGCTTAACCCTAGGCATGCTAAGTGGGTAGAGTATATCCAGTCCTATACTTTTGTTTTGAAGCATAAGGCTGGGTCTGAAAATAAGGTAGCTGATGCCCTTAGTCGTCGATCTTTGTTGTTGAATTCTGTTAGGGCTGAAGTCATAGGGTTTGAGCAAATCAAAGAGGAATATGAGTCGTGTCCGGATTTTAAGACTGTGTACCAGGATCTAACTCAAGGACCATCTAGTGATCATAAGGATTATACCCTTTTAGATGGCTTTCTGTTCTTTAAGAATAGGCTTTGCATCCCTAGAACTTCTCTTAGGGAATTTTTGATTTGGGAAATTCATGCTGGAGGTTTAGCTGGCCATTTCGGAAAAGACAAGACCACCCTGGCTATTGAAGACCACTTTTTCTGGCCTAGCTTAAAAAGAGATGTAGCATACATTGTGGCTAGGTGTCGGACCTGCGCTGTTGCCAAATAGCGAAAACAGAACACTGGCCTTTATACCTCACTCCCTGTCCCAGATCGTCCTTGGCAAGATGTGAGCATGGACTTTGTGTTAGGTTTGCCTAAGACCCAGAGGAGGCATGACTCTATCTGTGTTGTAGTCAACCGATTTTCCAAGATGGCCCATTTCTTGACTTGTTCCCAAATATTTGATGCGTCTAAGGTAGCCACCCTGTTCTTTAATGAGATAGTTCGACTCCATGGCCTACCTAAGACAATTGTATCCGATAGGGATGTCCGGTTCACCAGCTATTTCTGGAAAACCCTTTGGCATAAGTTAGGGACAAAACTTAAGTTTTCAACAGCCTATCACCCCCAGACTGATGGCCAAACCGAAGTAGTGAACCGTAGTTTAGGCAATCTGTTAAGGTGTCTTGTTGGTGAAAACATTAGGAACTGGGATTTGTACTTACCTAGAGCTGAATTTGCATACAATGACTCGGTCAATAGGTCTATGGGTAAGAGTCCATTTGAAATTGTGCATGGTTACAAACCTCACACACCTCTTGACCTAGCTCCTTTACCTGTCCACACACGAGTCTCCGAGTCTGCCGAAGTTTTTGCACAGCATATAAAAGACTTGCATAAAGAAATTCATGCCAAAATAAATTTAAGTAATGAAACTTATAAGAAGTTGGCTGATTCTCAAAGGCGAGTCAAAACTTTTGATGAGGGAGACTATGTAATGATTAGGTTAAGGCCTGAACGGTTTCCTCTTGGAACCGTTAGAAAGTTACATGCTAGAGGAGCTAAACCATTTAGAGTGGTGAAGAGAGTAGGATCCAATGCCTATGTGCTCGAGTTACCTCCAGAACTAGGCATTAGCTCCACTTTCAACATTACAGACCTAGTAGAGTATAGAGAGCCAGCTGTGATTCCTAGTGAGCCTTTTGAACCTAATCCTGCTCTTGAGAGTGAACCCAACCCTGTGTGTCCACCAACAAACTGGCCTGTGAGGAAAGAGCAGATTGAAAAGATCCTGGATGATCAGGTTATCTCTACTCGTAATCGAGGATACCAAAGATACCTGGTTCGCTGGCAAGGAAGGCCAGATTCTGATGACTCTTGGATCTCCTGAGAAGAATTACAAGAATTGGACCTAGACCTCTTGGAGAGATACCAGAGCCAACTTGATCCATACTCGACAGGGTCGAGTTCCTCCCATCCCGGGAGAATTGGTGTGGGCACCAGACTCGGAAGAAGACTTCAGAGCTCCATCTGGATCTCTGATTGACCTTGCCCGAAGAATTAGGGTTTTCTGGTTTGTAATAAGGGTTGACTTGATCAACTCAATTTTAGCTTGAGTCTGTATTCCCTGCAATTTATTTTTGTTGAGTCATGTTGACTCAGTAGTGGTCTAGGACTTCAACCTGGGTGTCACATTTTCTCCCAAGGCCAAGCAAGTGGGCGCCACACTCCCAGCCACATGCCTGAGTCCAGGGGGTGCCACATCTCCATCCAGTATGCTCTGGTCCCCACACCACAAGATAGCAGGTCCCTTCTCTCATGCGCCATTTGAGGAGAAAGCAATCTAGGATCCACAATTCAAGGGGGCGGCCCATAATTTTACATAAGAGCCAAGCTATGAAAAGAAAGAAACTCTTCTTGGAGAGTACTTTAAGGGGGCTCCCATTCCATGCCAAAAATGCCCAAAGCAAAGATGGGAAGAACCATGACTTAGGGAGAAAGAAAATGAGGAGTCCAAAAGAGTTGAGCCATGGAAGGAATGAAATTCTCTCTTGAAGAACAAGGCTAGGAGGTGCCACTTACCTTCCTTTTAAAACCTCCAATCAACTTTTTTGGAACCTTTGGCCGGCCATATGTGTATGGATTGATCCTACAAGCCTAATTTGAAGATCCCCTCCCTTAGTCCCACATGGGAAGATGTAAAACCCTACTCTCTTGTAAAGTCCTATAAATTAAACCCTTCTTGTAAATTTGAAAGTAATCTGATGAATGAATCCAATTATTGTGTGAGCAAACTCTGCATTTTCTCTCTTCCGCACTTGCATCCAGGTGTTGAGCTCCGTGAGGGAGTAAAATCTGGGTTCCCCAGGAACCTTGAGGAGGTGTGAGATCTCCAACCCCTAAACCCTAGGTTAGCCACTTCAACTCCAAAACCCTAGCAGCCCATCATCCACTTCAATCCACCAAACCCTAGCCTATCCCACCTCTCACGGCCACTCTCTCCAAGTCAAGGCCGACCACCAGCATCCGGGTCCAGTCCGGATACTTCAGCTTCAGAGCAAATTTCAGAGGGAGCCAGATCAACCTCCAGGAGAATCCGGATTTCAGCAACATCAGCTTTCAAGTTCTTCAATCTGGTAAATCCTTCCTTGAGTATTTGATTCCATCACTTGTTCTTCTTCTTTCCAAGATCTTGAGTCCAGGAGAAGCCGACTCAGCCACAGGACCAGTATTGGAGGATCCATTGTGAAGGTATCCGAATCCGAGGATCCAACAATCTTCTCGAGAGAGTTCTTCCACCAAACTTTGTGAAGATCACTATCTGGTTGGTAAACCATCTCTTCTCTTTATTTCTGTCCTGTTGAAAGTTCAGAGCGAAACCCTTGGTTTGGGAGTTTCTCAACCCCCAGCGATCCTTTACTTCTGAACCACTCTGATAACCTAGTTTCTTTTAAATTATGCTTTCAGTTATTATCTGGTTTCTTTCAATTTAGTTTAGCTTTCCTTTGAGTCAAAGCCAATTTCTGAAAATATAAAAAAAAAAAGAGAATTAATCTTAATTTATTTCCGCATCGCATCATCTCTTCTTTCGTTCTGCATCAGTTTGTTGGTTGAGTCTTGTAATTATTAGTTGAGTCCTGTAATATAAGAGGGGACCCAATTAAAGATCCCATGTGACACCATGTGCCAACCCAAGTCAACCCATTCTTGGCACCACATGAGAACCACCTCTTGGCACAACCTCTTCAAGTTTTGGACATCATTTTCCACATCAACCGGGACATCATCACATGACATGTCACTTGTGTTGGTTGGCCACATGGAGAATGAAATTAGTGCCACTTTTTAAGAGAAGTAAATGGGAAGGAGTCTAAGCCATATTTGCACCAAGAATGAAAATGTCGCCCAAGGATTCCAAGGTGTCGCTAATTTTAAGATGACTAAAAGAGAAGGACTTCTCATCTCACCCACTCTTTGTCACCCACATCCAAGAGCATCTCAATCCTATCTTGGTCGCCCAAATTGAAGAAGTTCAAGGGAATTTCTTACCTCAAGAGACCAAAAACTCTAGAGTCCCATTTAAAAGAAAGCATTTGAAGTTCAATGGAGGAGGATGAGACGCCATCCACATCTCAATTGTCTCCAAAATAAAGATGTGGTTCACTGATTTTAAGAGGAGCAAGTGAGAAGGACTCTATATCTTATTTTGGCACCCCAAAATGAATGAAATTTCCATGTTGTTGCCCTCTTTGAGGAAGCTCATCTCAAGTTGTCGCCCAAGCTGGTTGATGTCCAAGGAGAGCTCAGAGACAGGAGCCCAAGATGCCTAAGAAGAAATTCCATGGAGTTGTTGCCCAAGGGAAACCAATGCAAGACTTTGTAACCCATACAACTCATGTTGGTGGCTATAAATACCACCATTAACCCCTCTTGTAAATTTAATTATTATTGATGAAATAAATTCAACATTCTATCAATTCCTTTGCTATGTACATCGCGAGATGTGAGGCCCTTCCTTTGTTCTTCAAAGCATCGCGGGGTGTGAGGCCCTACATTTCCAACCATTAGAAAACCTTAGCCACCATCTTCCAACTATCTTTCCTTCCTCCTTTTCCATCTTCTTCTGCTTTCTACAACCATCTAACTTGAGTGTTTGAAACAATTGTAGGTGATTGAGCTTGGACATGATGGTGGTTCTTGCCTTGGAACCAGTAGAGCTGAAGGTCAGAGCCTGAAGATCAAAATCTGGAAGTCCTTCCGCAAGATCCTAGAGAGTCCAGTCAGATCCATAACAAAAGGGAAAATCATTTTCGTTGGTAAAGTATAAACCTTATCTAACTCTTTATTCTCTAATTCATTAAGAGGTAGAACCCTAGTTTAAGGTGATTTCTTAATCACCATATCCTTCTTTCCTAACTAGTTTTGTTAGTTCAATATTGCGGGCAAAAACTAGCTGGCTAGTCTTGTTTATTTAATTGCTTTGAGTCTTTATTCTAAAAATCCAGAAAAAAAAATAATCACTGATTAATCTCTGAAATTAGATTTAAAATCATTAATTTATTTTTGCATATTATCCCGTATCAGGGATGGGCTTGGATATCCAAGTCTCCTAACCATGAAGGGGAACCTAGAGAAGATAAGTAGTGGCTAAAGGAAAAGTACAAAATGCATCAACCAGTAAGGGCTATCAATCATCGAGGCAGGATGACTCACCCATCCAGCCATTGGAGATCAATAATACACCTCTAGTAATGGTAGCAGAACAACAGCAATTCACCACCCTCTTGAATAAGGTAGAAGCCTTGACTGTTGTTGTCCAAAGTCTTTAGGAAGCCACGATCAATAATTAGCAATGACTAGTGGAGTTGTCTACTCCAACAATTACCTCCAAACATAACTAACGATCTCCCCAAAGAGAATATCGACGCCAATTGATAATTCAGCATTCCCTTCATGATGCTCTCCAAATCGACAATCTCTGATCTGATGAAGTCTTTCATGATGACATAGTCTTGAATGCAATTGATTGGAAGGCAGTTAGTGTAGAAAGCAACATCCGAGGTCTCTCTTAGAGTCTTCGAGAGAGGACTCCACCCTAGAAGTTACTTGGCGAGACAAAGAAATCTACCGATATGATGACTACGAGAGAAAATTCCAGAAGCTAGAGTGATGACTTGTTGGTGCAGGCACCAAGGCTAAAAAAAATCGACAGGTTGAACCCATATCCTTGTAGATCACCTGTGAGTAAAATCCTGAACCCAAATCCTATTTATCATGTAAATATTTATTTTAAATTCTGTTATTTTGGTTTAGTTAGGGTAAACCCTTTTTACCAACTATAATTAGGGTTTTATTTATTTGGGATAAAATCCTTTTTACCAAGTTGAGTCGAAATCCCAATTGATTCAAACCCTATTTACCCAATTGGGATCTTAATGGTCCGATTTAATTAGCCTTTTTTATCAACTTTAATCGGGTTTTATTTGAAAGCCTAATTAAGTATGGTTGGTTCAATTAGTTATTAGTTGGTTAAATCATGTGGTTAGTTATTCATTGAGTTCATGTAATTAGTTGAGTCATTGAGTGCTATATTACAAGAGGGGATCTAAGACAGCATCCCATGTGCACCCAATTGAAGACCCAAGACAACCGATGTGCTAGCCCAAGTCACAACCTTTTCTTGGCACCATCTTTTCAAGGATTTGGACATCAACACATATCATGTTTGGACATGTTATTGGAACAACACCATTTGGCATCTCAACCAGGACAAGAGCACATGATATGTTTGAAATTTGCTTGCCATTAAGACAACACCATTTGGAACTTTAATCAGGATAAGAACATTTGTAATGACACTTCATATTACACTTGGTCGGCCACCTAAACTCATGATTAGCACCATTTGAAATTTAAGATGAGTAATTAAGAAAGACTCTTCATATTTGGCACCCCCACTCAAAATATTCCATGCCAACTATAAGGAAAATGGCCAAGCACCCTCTTTCATGCCAACTTCAAGAGTTCTAGGAATCTTAATCACTTAAGGGAAAAAGGTTCAATGGTCTTCTACTTCAAGAGTTTCAAGCAATCAGGATGGAAGCTGCTTAAGTCTCCTGAACTCAAGAGTTTCACCAAAACTCTTGAGTCTTCTTCAATCCAGACTGAGTCCCTCACCTGCAGACAACCACATCATCCAGACTCTAGAGTCCAGCATCAAAGGCCAAGTGATGGAGAATCTTGACCTCACATCAAGCCACTTCATCAATCCAACACTTGGGCGCCCAAATGAGATAAGAAGCCTCAAGATTTCACCCACTTTGAATGGAGTCTAGATCAGCCCAGCAAGCAGAGTCCAAGACATCCAAGAGTAGAATTCTAGGAGTTGTAGTCTAAGGGAGTACAAGACTAGTGTTTATGTCCCTTACAGCACTGGTTGGGAGTCTATAAATACCCCACCAACCCCTCCTTGTAATTCATCAATCATTCATCAATATACAATAAAATTCTGTCAAATTTTCTTCCTTTGCTGTGTGCATCATAGGGTGTGAGGCCCTTCCTTTGTTCTACGAAACATCGCGGGATGTGAGGCCCTACTTATCCAGCCATCAAGAAATCCAAATCCACCATTTCTAAACCTTCCTTTCTTTTATTCTTTCCTTTCCTTTGCTATTTTTAATTCATGAATCTTTTTCTGTTGAGTGTTATAGGTGAACAGGATCAAGATCAGGTGTTCTTACCTCAGAACCAGCTTCGTGTGAAAGATCGAAGCCCGGGAATCGAGTTGTTGAAATCATGCCGTGGAGATCTTGAGAGTTTCGTCAGATCCGATTCGGAGGAGCATTCTTCGTAGGTAAAATTGAGATTTATTCCCTTCTCTTATTTTTTGATTCATTGAAAAGAAATCCTAGTTTCGGTGGTTTCTCAACCACCAGGTCCTATTTTTTTTAATTACTTTATAGGTTTACTTGTGTGGGTAATTAACTTGATTAGTTTCCTTTACTATCTCCTTTGAGTCTTCCTTTAAAATTTGAAAATATAAAATATATTAATTACTATTTTTTTTATTTATTTATCCCACATCAATTTTGGTATCAGAGCCAGGTTAAACTAAAGTGTAATCTCTCTTGTGCTGACTTAGTTCTCTTTAAGTACTCGAATCGGGTGCTTCACCATGGCCGTCTGGTTATAGAAAAAAGAACAGTTGCAAGACCCTCACAACCCATTCAAACAGGATTTTCTATAGCATGTAGGGGTGCCACTGTGAATTGACCCTTGAAGAAGAAAACAAAGAGATAGGCATCTTTAGGTTTTAATTTCTGCATCTCGGCCATCTTAGTACATTGTATGTTGTTTTAATTATTTCTGTCTATAGGTAATTTATAAAAATTTAATTTTTATTTTTATAGATTCCTTATAATTGAAAGTATTTTTTAAAATTTTCTCATGAATTATTTCAGTTTGTAGATTTTCTGCCTACCGAAATACTACCTAAAAATAGTTCTGCCCTATTTTTAGCAAAGCTAATTTCATCAAGTTTAGGGTTCTTTTGGTAAAAAATTTTGCATATTTTAATATTTCCTGGATATTAGATACTAATCTGTAGAATATATCATTGTTTAAAAAAAAATTAATTAATTAATTTTCATTTTCCTCTATTTTTGCTTATTTGCATATTAGGGCTTCATCTTGTGTGTGCATCATCAAGTAACCTAATCTTAAGGGCACTTGAACATCTAGATCGGGGCAGGATTTCGTCACTTATCCTGAGCCCACAATAACTACTTATTGCATCCGAACCTAACCTTAATTAAAATTGATTGGACTTAATTTGCTTTAGTTATTTAGGGACACCAACAGGTCAGGTTCAACCTTTTTGGGAAAACTAGTTTCACTCAATTCAACATTTGTGTCTAGGCTAGAGGTCCAAAGCCAAATGCCCTAAGCGATTTCGTGGTTTTCAATTAGGGCCCTGCAAGAGCAGGGAGAGCCTCCCACGACCCCACCTCTTACATGGCTAGTGGACAACATAATTGTTGTCTTGGCTGTGATTCAGTCGACTCATTTTATTTGAGCTCTAGGTCTAGGAAACCCTAGTCTGAGTCATGTGTGTGTGCATGACCACTAGATCAGGTACACCCTATCAACCTACTCAAACCCAACCTAGTACATCCATGGACCATAACATGGAGGCTTGGCTCACTGAGCAATTTAGCCGACTTACTACTAGGCTTGACCAGATGGATGAAAGAATAGGTAACATTGAGGAGTCTCGTGTGACTCAACCAAACCCTGAAATGCCTAGACCCACTCCTTTAGGTCAAAGCTCTGAGATGCCAAGACCCATTCCCCAAATTCCTTGAGCCCAACTCACTCCCCCAGATTTAAGAGGTCAATACAAAGACTTGCTTACCCAGGTCCAAGAGCCCAACATAGGGAAATTACTCCTGACCCAATCCCTAGGCGCCATGCCCCTGATATGATTGACCAGGAAGAAAGGATCCTTAGGAGTATCCGATCATATGCACCCACATTTGAGGGTAGTTTGGATCCTATGGTCTATACTGATTGGGAAAGTGATATGGACCAGTACTTTGAATGGTATGAAATGCCGAAGGAAAGAAAATTCAAATTTGCCAAGCTTAGACTAGTCCAATAGGCAAGATTGTACTGGGAAAATGTAAAATGACTGAACCGACAGAGAGGTGACCTACCTATAGATACATGGCGAGCAATGAAGGTAAAGCTTAGGGAGAAATACCTGCCATTCTCATATGAACAAAAATTATTAGATCAATGGCAAAAATTGACTCAAGGAAATAAATCAATAGCTGATTATATTGCCAAATTTGATGAGTTCATTATGAGCTGTAGTGTAGTCGAGTCTAAATCTATCACCCTGTCAAGGTTTAGAGCTCGTTTGCAGGAAGATATCTAGAGGGAGCTATTTTTAAGGGAAGTTAATGATTTGGAATAGGCTTATCAAATTGCTAGGGATTGTGAGTGATTTCACAGGAGACCTGTCACCTATAGACCCAAGTCCAATAGGTTTAATACCCTTGGAACTAGACCTAGCCCTAATTGATTTCCACCTAGCCGACCGAATCCTAGTTCTCAACCTATTCCTAGGGAGGATAAAGGAAAAGCACCCATGGTCTCTAAAGATCAAAATCAAAATGCAATATATTTTAGGTACTAAAAAATGAGTCATTTTGCTACTGACTGTCCTGTGCAAACATTGCATATAGGTGAATGTGAGGAAGAAAATGTCGAGGATGTAAAAGAATTTGAGGAGAAATTTATGAAGCGGAAGAAGACTTAGTAGAAGAGTATGAAGGAGATGAAGAGCCTATAGAATCATCTGACCTACTAGGTGTAGTTAGGTGTATTCTAGCTCAAACTAAAAAGAATGAGTACTGGCGTAGGACGAATATCCTACAGACCTTTATTAAGCTAGGAGATAAAGTGTGCAAAATTATTATAGATAGTAGGAGTTGTCTGAATGCAATATCTACAAATGCTATTAAGAGTTTAGGTTTTCCCATTGTACCACATCTTAGCCCATATAAGGTGTCTTGGATTGATGCTACATCAATTCCTATTAGGTTACAATGCCAGGTCCCAGTCCAAGTTCAATCCTACCAAGATAATGTATGGTGCGATGTAATTCCAATGGGGGTTAGTATTATCATACTAGCTAGACCGTGGTTATATGATCATGATGCAACCCTCTTTGGTCGATCTAACTCGTGTGCATTCAAACACCATGAAAAGAGAATTGTGATCAATTCAACCCCACCCAAAGATAATACCAAGCAAGGGTCTAGTCATTTAAGAGAGAAGGAACCTGGATTGAACCTTATTACTACTAAGGAATTAGAGCATGAAATTATTGAAGGTTCAACAGTCTGGATGCTAACTGCTAAGGAAGTTTAGGATGAACCACAAAAGGAACACCCTAAAGAAATTAAAGAGTTTCTAGAAGAATTTAAGGATGTGTTCCTAGAAGACCTCTCTAATTGTTTGCCTCCATTAAGGGACATTCAACATGCCATAGACAAAGTCCCAGGAGCTACCTTGTTGAATTTACCTCATTATAGGATGAATCCTACTAAGCATAAAGAATTACATAGATAAGTTGAGGATCTTCTTAAAAAAGGATTCATAAGAGAAAGCTTAAGTCCTTGTCCCATTCCAGCACTTTTGACTCCCAAGAAGGATGGCACTTGAAGAAGTGTGTCGATAGTAGAGCCATCAATAAGATTACAGTAAAGTATAAGTTTCCAATACCCCAACTTGATGACATGCTAGACATGATGGCTGGTGCTACCATATTTTCAAAGATAGATCTTAAGAGTGGCTATCATCAGGTTAGAATTAGGCCAGGGGATGAATGGAAGACCGTATTTAAGACTAAGGATGGCTTGTTCGAGTGGTTGGTGATGCCTTTTAGCTTATCGAATGCACCTAGTACTTTTATGAGGATAATGACTCAAGTGTTAAAATCATTTAGTGGAAAAATTATAATGGTATATTTTGATGACATCCTCATATATAGTAAGAATAAGAAGGATCACCTAGACCATCTCCAGCAGGTTTGTCAAGTTCTTAGAGGAGATAATCTTTATGCAAATTTGAAGAAATGTAGCTTCATGACTCCGAGGATTATTTTCCTAGATTTTGTAGTGACTGTTGAAGGAGTATCGGCGGACCCCGAAAAGGTAAAACCCATAGTTGAGTGGCCTATCCCTAAGAATGTTCATGATGTACGAAGCTTTCATGGATTAGCTACTTTCTATAAGAGATTTATTCGAGGGTTTAATATGATAGTTGCATCTATTATAGACTGTATGAAAAAAGGAGGTTTTGAATGGTCAAAAGATGCCGATAGAGCCTTTAATGACAATAAAGACAAGATGACTCAAGCCCCAATTTCGAGGTTACCTGATTTTTTGAAAGTTTTTGAGGTTGCTTGTGATGCCTCAGGGGTAGAATTGGAGGAGACTTGAGTCAAAAGAATCACCCGGTTGCATTCTTTAGCGAGAAACTAAACGATGCTAAATTAAAATATTCTACTTATGATAAAGAATTGTTTGTGATGGTTCAAGCACTTAGGTATTGGCGACACTATTTGCTATCACAAGAGTTCGTATTATATTCTGATCATGAAGCCTTTAGGTTCCTTAACTCGTAAAAGAAGTTGAATGCTAGGCATGGAAAATGGGTTGAATACATACAGGCCTATACCTTTTTTTAAGACATCAATTGGGTGCTGATAACAAAGTTGCTGATGCATTAAGTAGAAGGTTTATGCTCTTGAATTATGTTAGCACTAGCGTAGTCCGATTTGAGAAATTAAAAGATGAGTATGAGAACTATGATGATTTTGGATCAATTTATAAGGTAGTTATGCAAGGACCAACTAGCTCATATAGTGAGTACACTATTCAAGATGGTTACTTTTTAAGGACAGTAAACTATGTATTCCAAATACTTCGCTTAGGGACTTCTTGATTTGGGAAACACATGCTGGAGGTTTAACTGGACACTTTGGTAGAAATAAGATAATTTTAGCTCTAGAAGACTAATTCTATTGGCTGAATCTTAAGAGGAACATTGCTCAAAAGTAGCTAGATGTCGAACTTGTGCCATTGTAAAATAGCAAAAGCAAAACACTGGCTTATAAACCCCTCTTCCTATACCAGATTGTCCATGGCAAGACCTTAGCATGGACTTTGTTCTTGGATTACCTAAGACCCTAAGGAAGAATGATTCTATATTTGTAGTGGTCGACAGGTTTTCTAAGATGGCGCATTTCCTGCCTTGTTCCCAAACCTATGATGCTTCTAAGGTAGCTAAGCTATTTCTGAATGATGTAGTTAGACTGCATGGTTTACATAAAACCATAGTATCAGACAGGGATGTACGATTCATCAGTTACTTTTGGAAGACACTCTGGCATTTATTAGGAACAAAACTTAAATTTTCTACTGCTTATCACCCTCAAACTGATTGCCAGACTAAGGTTGTGAATCATAGTTTAGAAAACTTGTTAAGAAGTTTAGTGGGAGAACATACTGCCAATTGGGACCTATAACTGTCTAGGGCTAAATTCGCTTATAATAGCTTAGTGAACAGGTCTATCGAAAAAAGTCCTTTTGAGAGTGTACATGGGTACAAACCTAGAAAACCTCTAGATCTTATTCCTTTATCAATGCATGATCGCAACTCAGAATCTGCTGAGTGATATGCTGAAAATGTTAAAGAGTTGCATAAAGAAATAAGTCAAAAAATTAATGAAAGCAATCAAACTTATAAACATATTGCTAACACAAAAAAAAGACTAAAAAAATACACTGAAGGAGACTTTGTAATGGTTAGACTATGACCTGAATGGTTCCCACTTGGAACCATGAAAAAGTTACATGCCCGTAGTAGTGGACCTTATAAAGTGATTAGAAAAATAGGATCTAATGCCTATGTGTTCAAGTTGCCACCTGAACTAGGCATTAAAAATAATTTCAACGTTTCAGACCTTATCGAGTATAAAGAACCAACGTTGATTCCTAGTGAGCCATTTGGGCCTAATCCAGTCCTTGAGAGTGAACCAACCCAAGTGTGTCCATCTGCCATATCACCAGCCCGGAGAGACAAGATCGAACGGATCTTGGATGACATGATCATCACTACCCAGAGCAAAGATTACCAACGATATTTGGTTTCTTGGCAAGGACGACCTGAGTATGATGATTCTTGGATCACCAGAGAGGACTTGCAGAGAGTTGCCCCTGACTTACTAGAGATTATACCAGTGGAGTTGACCCATACTTGATAGGGTCGAGTTCCTCCCACCCGGGGAGAATTGATGAGGGCACTGGGCTAAAAGAAATCGACAAGTTGAACCCAAATCCCTATGGATCACCTGTAAGTAAAACCCTATTTATCATATAAATATTTATTTTAAATTCTATTATTTTGGTGTAGTTAGGGTAAACCCTTTTTACCAAGTGTAATTAGGGTTTTGTTTATTTTGGGGTAAAACCCATTTTACCAAGTTGAGTCGAAATCCCAATTGAGTCAAACCCTATTTACCCAATTGGGATTTTAGTGGTCCAATTTAATTAGCCTTTTTTACCAACTTTAATTAGGTTTTATTTGAAAGCCTAATTAAGTATGGTTGGTTCAATTAGTTATTAGTTGGTTAAATCATGTGGTTAGTTATTCATTGAGTCCATGTAATTAGTTGAGTCATTAAGTCCTGTATTACAAGAGAGGATCCAAGACAGCATCCCATATGCACTCAATTGAAGACTCAAGATAACCCATGTGCTACCCCAAGTCATAATCTCTTCTTGGCACCATCTTTTCAAGGATTTAGACATCAACACATATCATGTTTGGACATGTTATTGGGACAACACCATTTGGCATCTCAACCAGGACAAGAGCACATGATATGTCTGAAATTTGCTTGCCATTAAGATAACACCATTTGGAACTTCAACCAGGACAAGAACATTTGTAATGACACTTCATATTACACTTGGTCAGCCACCTAAACTCATGATTAGCACCATTTGAAATTTAAGATGAGTAATTAAGAAAGACTCTTCATATTTGGTGCCCCCACTCAAAATATTCCATGCCAACTACAAGGAAATCGGCCAAGCACCCTCTTTTACGCCAACTTCAAGAGTTCTAGGAATCTTAATCACTTAAGAGAAGAAGGTTCAATAGTCTTTTACTTCAAGAGTTTCAAGCAATCAAGATGGAAGCTGCTTAAGTCTCTTGAACTCAAGAGTTTCATAAAAACTCTTGAGTCTTTTTCAATCCAGACTGAGGAGTCCCTTACCTGCAGACAACCACATCATCCAAACTCTAGAGTCCAGCATCAATGGCCAAGTGATGGAGAATCTTGACCTCACATCAAGCCACTTCATCAATCCAACACTTGGGTGCCTAAATGAGATAAAAAGCCTCAAGATTTCGCCCAATTTGAATGGAGTCCAGATCAGCCTAGCAAGCAGAGTCCAAGATACCCAAAAATAGAATTCTAGGAGTTGTAGTCCAAGGGAGCACAAGACTAGTGTTTATGTCCCTTACATCATTGGTTGGGAGTCTATAAATATCCCACCAACCCCTCCTTATAATTCATAAATTATTCATCAATATACAATGAAATTATGTCAAATTTTCTTCCTTTGCTATGTGCATCGCATGGTGTGAGGAAGGCTAGTGTTTATGTCCCTTACATCATTGGTTGGGAGTCTATAAATATCCCACCAACCCCTCCTTATAATTCATCAATTATTCATCAATATACAATGAAATTATGTCAAATTTTCTTCCTTTGCTATGTGCATCGCATGGTGTGAGGCCCTTCCTTTGTTCTATGGAACATCGCAGGGTGTGAGGCCCATTTATCAAGCCATCAAGAAATCCAAATCCACCATTTCTAAACCTTCCTTTCTTTCATTCTTTCCTTTCCTTTGCTATTTTCTAATTCATGAATCTTTCTTTGTTGAGTGTTACAGGTGAGCAGGAATCAAGATCAGGTATTCTTGCCTTGGAACCAGCTTCGCGCAGATGATCGGAGCCCGAGAATTGAGTTTTTGAAACCCTGCCGTAAAGATCTTGAGAGTTCTGTCAGATCCGATTCGAAGGAGCATTTCTTCATTGGTAAAATTGAAATTTATTCCCTTTTCTTATTTTTTGATTCATTGAAAACAAATCCTATTTTCGGTGGTTTCTCAACCACCAGGTCTTATTTTTTTAATTGCTTTATAGGCTTACTTGTATGGGTAATTAACTTGATTAGTTTCCTTTACTGTGTCCTTTGAGTCTTTCTTTAAAATCTGAAAATATAAAAATATTAATTTTATTTTTTTTATTTATTTGTCCCGCATCACTTGTAGAGCTAAATGACAACTAGGGAGTCAACGAATATCTCAAATACAATTCTTGGCCCCTATTTTCTGGGGAAATCATGGAGGAAGTGATTCCACCCCACATTAAAATATGTCAGTTGGAGCCATATGATGGGACTTCTGATCCACTAAATCACCTAGGCAATTACAAAGCCCACAAGATGATCCAGGATGCTGGTGACATCCTTCACTGCCTTACCTTTCTAGCAATAATAAAAAAGATTGCCCGAGTGTGGTACTCGAGTCTTAAGCCAGGCACCATTCATTCCTTCGGCTATCTAGAAGAGCAATTCATGGCCCACTTCCAAACAAATTAAAAGATTTCATGTAATTTAGATAGCCTTTTCTTCATCTAGTAAAAAGGAGAGACCCTAAGAGATTACATGGCATAATTCAATGCTACCATACTTGAAGTCCTTGACCTAGATGAATTTGTAGATATATCGACTATGAAGAAAGGACTTCGATCATCCAGACTAACTTCTATCATGATAAAAAGCTTCCTAGAAGTTATTATAGCTACTAGCACATGCTAAAAAATATGCACTAGTTGAAGAACAAGCTGCAAGCTGATGTCAAGCTAAAGGAAAATTGGCATTGAAGAAGAAGAACTAAGAAGACAATGATTCCTGACCCCATAATGCCAAGAATGTCCAAGCTCAATGATAAAATCCAATGCCAAAGAACTTGATATACAAATTTGATAATTACACTCTATGTCTTCCCTGAGAGAAAACCCTAATAGAGACAGAGAAAAAAAGTTTTTTACAAAGGCCATGGCCTATGCGCGCACCACCAACTTCATAGAGTAAGAACAAATATTGTCAATTCTATAATGATCATAGCCACACAACTAAAGAGTGCATTCAGTTGAAAGATAAAATAGAGAATTTAATCAGACATGGCTATCTAGAAAAATATGTGCACAACAAAGAACATTGGACTGAAATAGCTGCACCTAAGAAGACTATCGAAGAACCAGAACTTGCTAAGAAACAACCTACTAATGGGTTAGTCGGCATGATACATTGGGGGGCAAGCTCAAGAGGGGCAAGAGCCAAGGAAGATACTCTAAAGAGGTACCAGAGTAACAATGTTATTAATTTTTCTGATGATGACCTTCAGGAGACTCAAACCCTTTATGATGATCCTATGTTATTTTGGTAACAATAGCTAATTACGATGTAAAAAAGATTCTAATAGATAACGAAAGTTTTGATAAGGTGTTGTTTTATGATGCATTTGTTAAGCTGAACCTTTCTCATGATAGACTAAGAAAAGTGTCAATACCATTAATCAGATTCAATGGAAACTTAGTTAGAGTCAAAGGAGAAATTGCACTTCCTGTAACCATTAGGATAGAACCCCAACAAAAAATCCTCTTTATTAACTCTATGGTCATTCAAGTACCTTTGGCATACAATGTCATATTGGGATGAATGGCTTAGAATAAATTTCAAGTAATTGTTTCAACCTGTCATCTTCTAGTATGTTTCCCAACCAAAAATGGGGTTAGACAAATGAGACCAACGACTTGCTCGGCAATGCCTGCTGATCACTCGAATAGCTAGATCAAAGTAAAGTCAAAAGATGCAGAGAACTAGTTGAGAAGACCATTTTTGTGCCATTAAAGGAAGAAGATCTAATGAAGACCATGCAAATTGGAAGTCTTCTAAATGAGGAAACAAAGATAGCTAGTGGACTTTCTTCGGTGCAATGCTGACATCTTTGCTTGGTTAGCTACGAGTAAACCTAGAAATCTTTTGGAAATAATTACTCGAAAGTTGAAATTCAACCAAGGGTTTAAGCCTATTCGATAGAAGAAGAGGAACTTCACTCTTGAGTGACAAAAAGCCATTAATGAAGAAGTAGGCAAGCTCCTTGACACCAAGTTCATCAGAGAAATCAATTATCTAGATTGGCCCACCAATATGGTAGTGGTCAAAAAGGCAAATGGGAAGTAGAGGATTTGTATTTATTATATAGACCTCAATAAAGCTTGTCCTAAAGATAGCTTTCCTTTATCAAAAATAGACCAATTGGTCGATGCGACCACCGGCACAAGCTCTTAAGCTTCATAGATGCTTTCTCGAGTTACAATTAGATCCACATGGATTCCTAAGATGAAGTGAAGATAGCTTCGGTGACTAAGAAAGGTCTCTATTCCTACCAAGTGATGACGTTCGATTTAAAAAGTATCAGGATAACTTACTAATGACTAGTTAACAAGATCTTTAAAAATAGCTTGAGAGAAATATGAAAGCTTATGTCAATGATATATTGGTAAAAAGCATCCAAACGTCAGACCATATCAAGGACCTAGGAGAAGCTTTCAATGCATTATGATGCCATTAGATGAAGCTAAATCTGACAAAGTATATCTGTGGCATGACATCTGGAAAGTTTCTTGGATTACTTATTACTAATCAAAGAATTGAAGTCAACCTCAAGAAAATATGGATGAGTCTCAACATGAGACATCCGTCTAATAAGAAGTTCAATAGTTGACTAGGTGCAATGCTTTTTTGAGCTAATTCATTTTTCGATTAGCTGAAAGATGTCACCATTCTTTAAAACCCTAGACAATCCAAGAAATTTGAGTGGACAGATGATTGCTAATGAGCCTTTGAAAAATTGAAGAAATATTTGATCACCCCACCTTTACTCTCGAAACCTCAAGAAGGAGAAATCTTGTACTTGTATCTTTTTACTTCACATGAGGTACTAGGTCAGTACTAGTTAAAGAAAAAAATAAAGGATTACAAAAACCAATTTATTATTCTAGTAAGGTGTTGTATGATGCTGAGACAAGATATTCAAAGGCAAAAAAGCTAGTCTATGCACAGGTGTTAGTGACAAAATATCTAAGGCCATACTTCCAAGCTCATTCAATGACAATGCTGATAGAGTAGCTCCTAAAAGCCATCTAGTTGGGACACCAAGATCAGACACAGATCACTAGATCCTATATAGTTTATTAATTAAGATTTTAGTTTTAGAACCTTAGCCATGTGTTACAATTTTGTAATCAATTAAGATTGAGTCCTGTAATAAGTTGAAGCTAGTTGATTTGTCTCAACCCTCAACCTAGTCAGTATATTAAGTCCTGTACTTCAGTTATGAGTCTAGTAGAAGTTCAGTTTTGTTCAAGAGGAAAGGATACCCTACTTTGAAGTTCCACCAGGCCTCATCCAGGAGCCAGAGGCCTCTACATCAGCCAATTGGACCTTGAATGCCAACCCAAGGTCCAAGATTCCTGCAAGATGCCCAGATGCCCTCCAGATATTTTTCAGATGCCCAAATTCCCTCCAGATGCCAGAGTATACTCCCATACCAGGTCATAACATGATCCCAAAGACTTTCCTATACCACAGCCCAAGTGAATGCAAGGCCTAGATCCATGAAGAACCAAGATCCCAGGTATATTCCAGCCCAGAACCAAGATACCTGGAATATTCCTACTCTAGGCATCCCAGGCATCCAGGGCCCAAAGCCCATGCGCCCAACCCATCCTTGGCCACCCCTTGCTTCCCCCATGAAGCCCAACATGTCCAAAGTGTTGACTTGGTCCAAGCTAAGAAGGAGGAATTCAAATGGAAGAAGGAAACCTAGTTCTTATTCTATTCAACTGGTATACTCCTAGTTCTAGGTTTATTTTGTAGTCTTTCTCCCATTTAAATTGTACAAACCTATTCTAACTAGGAGAAGACTTGTAATCCCTTTAGGAGAGGTCATGGAACTCTATAAATACCCTACCCCTCCTCCTCTTGTAATCAATCAACTCTTATGAATTAAAACTCTACTGAATTCTTTTGGGATAGGTGTCTTGTGTTCTTTGGTTTTTGGTTTTGTTTTTTGGCTCTTTGTTCTTGTGTTGGCCGACCACTATCATTGCAATCCTCCATGCCCCAAGCAGCAAATCAGATCTCCAAGCATCAGCCATGCCCAAGAAAAGCAGCCTTGAAGATGCCCAGATCAAGAGCTCTTTCTACTTTTTTGACCCGAGCCCTTCTTGCCCTAATCCCTTTCTTTTTACTTCATCTTATTATTCTCTATTTGTTTCTTTATTTCATGCCTAACCTTGATGTTTTGCAGATCCCCAAGGTGTCTCCCCTTTCCAGAGGATGCTTTCATTGCCTTCAGACCAAGTCCAGATCGCCTTCAGATTCGGGAACCAAAGGCTTGTTCTTCTAGGCATCATCCAGAGGCTGAGAGATCTCTTTATCGAAGGAACTGCAATCACTGCCTGATAAAGCCTTCCCCTTCTTGAGTTCTGATCTGATGACAAGCATGCTATCCTAAGCTAGGAGTTTCTCAATTCTCGGGTCCTGGCTATTTATTATTTTGCATGAGTTTTTGCAGGTATGTTAGTTTCTACTATTACTAGTCTTTCTACTAATTCTTTATTATTTTCGAGTCTTTAGCCACTGAATTAATGTCTTAAAAAATATAAGAAAAAAATAGATTTACTGTTTTTCATCAGTCCTTGGTTCATCCCGCATCATTTTGGTATCAGAGTGGGTTTAGGATAGCATTCATCTGCATTAGGTCCACAAGCCCTAATTTCTGCATCCTACTAGTTGCATTAGGTGTCTATTTTTCATCTAATTTAGACCAACTAGGAATTTTATTTTTCTATGAAAATTGCATGAAGTGTTCTCTTTCTTGTCCTCTATTTTATCATAATTTTTAATTAATTTTATAGAGACATAATTTACTAAAATTAAGCATATTAGAAACCCTAAATGAAAACCCAAGATTTCTATATCAATCCAAATACCTTAGAATTTTCATCATCATCTGATTTTTGTTTTATATAAAATTTGGCAGAGTTCATCATCACCATCCATCCTCTATCATAGAAGTTTTTTGATTTTTTTTTGCATCAATAACTATGTCAAATCTTGCATCTTCTGAAACCCTAATTTCCTAAATTCTACTATTTCTGCACTTTTACTTAACCAAACCTAACCAACTTTTACACACCCCAATCCTAAGCCCAATTTGATTGCTAACCTAATCAACTCAAACCTAACTTGCCACATCAAAAAATACACAAAAATATTTTATTTTTCTGATTGTTTTAGTTTGCATTAGGACTCACTAAATGTGCATCATTTAATTACCCTAATCTTAAGGGCACTTTAGTTTGCATTAGGACTCACAAAAATGTTTTAGTTTGCATTAGAACTATCTCAGATCAGGGCAGGAGGTCATAACCTGTCCTTGGCCCAAAATAATCTCCTTGCATTCTCACCCAAATCTTAATTAAAATTAATTAGACTTAATTTTCCCTAGAGGGCTAGGTGACACCCAACAGATCGGGTCCGAATTGTGTAGGCCAACTAGTGAATTTATCTTGTGGCTATTACTAAAATCTGGTGTCTAAGGCTGAGGGTCCAGAGTCAAATGACCTAAGTGGTGTTGGGGTTTTTAATTGGGTCCCTGTGAAAGCAAGGGGGTTCTCCCACACTCCCACCCTCTACCTGGCTAGAGGAAGGATTAGCTGCTGGGTTAAGTGTAAGTTGAGCTGACCCATTCAGTTTTGGCTCTAGGTCTAGGAAACCCTAGATTAAGGTAACCCATTTTGCATGCTTGGCTGCACCATCTCATTCTGACTGATTATTTGATTGTATGACCACTAGATTAGGAACCCAATACTAGAAGTCCACACCCCAAACTGACTCAGCCATGGATTCCAAGTTTGAGGCTCTTATGAAAGCCATGACTGATCAGTTTGCCCAGATAAACACCCAAACCCAAGACTAATTTGACCAGGTACACACCCAAATCCAAAACCAATTTGACCAGATGATCACCCAGTCCCAGAATCAGTTTTCCTGATTAACAGCCCAGATTAACCAGATGACCCAACCCAATAACCAAACGATCCATAAGATTGATCCATTAGACTACCAAATAGGAACCCTAGACAAGGCCCATAGAGCTAAACCTTTGCCGTATAATCCCCAAGAACCCATAGTCCCTAGATATGAACTCAGTAGTAACCCACTATCCCTCAGTCAACCTGAATCCTATAGGATTAATACCCCTAGATTTGAGCTTAGTATTAGTCAATTTTTCCCTAGTCAACCCCCTCTTACCGTCCCATTGGTTCACCATAATGACCTTGTAGAGGAAATATATGAAGCTAATGTGAGCTTAGTGGAGGAGTGTGAGGAAGAGGAAGACACACTTATGGATGATCTAGAATTAGTTGACCTAATAGATACCCAGATAGAAGACCACCCAACATTAGTTGAACCTGACCACACCCAAGCTGAACCTGTAGTGGAAGACCAGCTAGAGGAAGAGAACCTAAATACTACTATCATAACCTTACCTAAGGAGCCACTAAAAGAAAGTCCAACTATAGAGCCCAGTCCTTTGGTTTATGATCCAGAAGAATTTATTAAGGACCTGATCTCTTTAAATCAGTACCCTCATGATGAAGTCATTCCTTTAACTCTAATTGATCTTTTTCCTGAAATTAATGACCCATTCTTCCATAATGCAGACCCTGTAGTACTACCTCAAACCCATAAGATCAACCTTATTAGTCTAGGATTAATCCCATACACCCCTTCTTGCATCCTACTCTACCCGATTAACCCCGAACCCTTTTCTTACTTCCTACCCTATCTGACTAATCCTGAGTCCACTTCTTATTTCCTATCCTTTTCTGAAACTTTTCATGATTTTCTAAACCTTAGATTGCATTTTATAGGGGTAATCATATTGCATTCATTCATCGCATAGGTTAGATTTGCATCATATTTCTAGTGTACCCTATAGCACCTTATGGGAGTACATAGTAAATTCTCATGTGCATGCCATGCTAGGGTCAAACCTAAAGAGTCTATAGTGTGTTAAGTTAGATCCAAAGAGTCCAATATATTTCCTTTGATAGGGAAGTCTAGTCGAGTCTATTAGGTGTTAGTTAAGTCCAATAAATCCATAGCCCTGAATCATCTGTCCACACCTACACTAGCCTCTGCACAGCATCTACATCTGGAAATTAGTCAAAAGTTGAACATAAGTAATGAACTATATAATAACTTGGCTAATTCCCGAAAACATGTTAAAGAATTTTCTGCAGGGGACTATGTGTTGATAAAGAGATTTCTTTCTCACAAAGTTGGCCCATTTAGAATAATGAAAAGAGTTGGACCTAATGCCTATGTGCTTGAGATAACACCTGATTTAGGTATTAGTCCCACCTTCAGCATTTCAAACCTTATGGAGCATAGGGAGCTAGTAGTGATACCTAGCGAGCCCTTTGAGCCACTCCCTTTCTTTGTGAGAGAATCCACCCCAGAGTGTCCACTTACAAATTGGCCAATAAGTGAGGTAAGGAATGAGCGAATCCTGGATAATCAAGCCATCAATACCCGAGATGAAGGTTATCAAAGGTATTTGGTCAGATGGCAAGGTCAGCCAGAATCTGAGGACTTGAGGAATGCTGGTGTGGATCTGTAGTGCCTCAACCCAGACCCTCCTTGAGCAGCCAAATTGACCCTTACTCGATGGGGTCGAGTTCCTCCCGCTCAGGGAGAGTTGGTGGGGACACCAGGATCAGACATAAATCACTGGATCCCATATGGTTTATTGATTAGGATTTTAATTTTAGAACCTTAGTCATGTGTCACAATTTTGTAATCAATTAAGATTGAGTCCTGTAATAAGTTGAGGCTAGTTGATTTGTCTCAACCCTCAACCTAGTCAGTATAATAAGTCATGTACTTTAGTTATGAGTCCAGTAGAAGTTCAATTTTGTACAAGAGGAGAGGATACCCTACTTTGAAGTTCTACTATGCCTCATCCAGGAGCCAGAGGTCTCTACATCAGCCAATTGGACTTTGAATGCCAACCCAGGGTCCAAGATTCTTGCAAAATGCCCAGATGCCCTCCAAATGTTTTCCAGATGCCCAGATTCCCTCCAGATGCCAGAGCATATTCCCAAACCAGGTCATAACATGATCCCAAAGACTTACCTGCATGCTAGCCCAAGTGAATGCAAGGCCCAGGTCCATGAAGAACCAAAATCCCAGATATATTCTAGCCCAGAATGAAGATACCTGGAATATTCCTACTCCAGGCATCCCAGGCCTCCAAGGCCCAAAGCCCATGCGCCCAACCCATCCTTGGCTGCCCCTTGCTGCCCCCATGAAGCCCAACACATCCAAAGTGTTGACTTGGTCCAAGCTAAGAAGGAGGAATTCAAATGGAAGAAGGAAACCTAGTTCTTATTCTATTCAACTAGTATACTCCTAGTTCTAGTTTTATTTTGTAGTCTTTCTTCCACTTAATTTGTGAAAACCTATTCTAACTAGAAGAAGACTTGTAATCCCTTTAGGAGAGGACATGGAACTCTATAAATACCCTACCCCTCTTCCTCTTGTAATCAATCAACTCTTATGAATTAAAACTCTCCTGAATTATTTTGAGACAAGTGTCTTGTGTTCTTTGGTTTTTGGTTTTGTTTTTTGGCTCTTTCTTCTTGTGTTGGCCGACCTCTATCATTGCAATCATCCACACCCTAAGCAACAAATCAAATCTCCAAGCATCAGTCAAACCCAAGAAAAGCAGCCTTGAAGATGCCCAAATTAAGAGCTCTTTCTGCTTCCTTATCGTCAGCCCTTCTTGCCCTAATCCCTTTCTTTTTACTTCATCTTATTATTCTCTATTTGTTTCATTATTTCGCGCCTAACCTTAATGTTTTGCAGATCCCCAAGGTGTTTCCCCTCCCCAGAGGAGGCTTTCTTTGCCTTCAAATCGAGTCCGAATCGTCTTCAGATTTGGGAACCAAAGGCTTGTTCTTCCATGCACCATCTAGAGGCTAAGAGATCTCTTCATCGAAGGAACTGCAATCACTGCCTGGTAAAGCCTTTCCCCTCTTGAGTTTCGATCTGATGACAGGTACGCTATCCTAAGCCAAGAGTTTCTCAATTCTCAGGTCCTGGCTATTTATTATTCTGCATGAGTTTTTACGAGTATGTTAGTCTCTAACATTACTAGTCTTTCTGCTGATTCTTTCTTATTTTCAGGTCTTTAGCCACTGAATTAATGTCTAAAAAAATACCAAAAAATTAGATTTACTATTTTTCATTAGTCCTAGGTTCATCCTGCATCACCATCTTACAATGCCCTGATACATATGGAAGAATGTTGAAGTGGGCTATTAGATTGGGTGAGTTTGACATATCCTATTGACCATGCCCAGTAATAAAAGCTCAAATTCTACCGGACTTCATCACTGAGTGCACTTGGGCCGATGAAGAGGACAATCAAAAAATAATCGAGAAATAGGTTAGTCAAGAGATGGCTGATGAAGAATGCCAAGGACTTGCATGGGTACTCCACATAGATGGAGCATCTAACTCATTCGATAGCAGGGGCTTGATTTTGGCAAATCATGAAGGAGTTGTTGCTAAGTATGTGCTCTGGTTTGCCTTCCAAGCATCAAATAATGAGGTCAAGTATGAAGTACTCTTGGCTGGACTGAGAATTGCCAAGGAACTTAAACTTAGGAAGCTAAGGGCCTTCACAAACTCCCAACTTGTAGTTAGCCAAATAAAGGGAGAGTTTGAAGCCTGAGATCAGATTATGGCAAAATATTTGGAAAAGGCACCAACTCTCATACTTGAATTTGGATTTTTTGAGATCACCCATGTCCCCAGAGCTGAAATTGCTTGGGCTGACACACTTTCTCGGTTAGCCACTTCAATTATCGATTCTCTTGATTGAATGTATATTGAGCACCTTGAAGCTCGTAGCATTGACAAAAGTATAAAAATGCATCAAGCGGAACATGAACCTAGCTGGATGGATCTGATTATCAAGTAACTGACTAAGGAAGTTCTTCTTAAAGATCCTATCGAAGCCAAGTGAGTTAGGTGGATGACTTCATAATATATAATTATAGAAGAAGTCCTTTATAAGAAGTCTTTCACCCTACCCCTCCTAAAATGCCTGGGTCCAATAGATGCTGATTATACCCTCAAAGAAATGAATGAAAGCATATTGGTGATCAATTGGGGGGTAAGTCTCTGGCATATAAGATAGTAAGACAAGGTTATTACTGGCCGATTATCCAAAAAGATGCGGCTAATTTTATCAAAAAATATGATCAATGCCAGAGATATTCAAACATCTAAAGGCATCCTACAAGTCAACTAACTTAGTTAGCAACTCCATGGCCATTTGCTCATTGGGGAATGGACAACATCGACTAGTTTTTCCTAACTTCTGGTCAAAGAAAATTCATCATCATGGCCATCGACTACTTTACCAAATGGGTTGGGGCCGAACCCTTAGCCCACATAATTGAAGGAATGGTCGAGAGCTTCATCAAAAATAACATAATTTATTGGTTTGGAATTCTATACACCATTATTATTGATAATGAGAGACAATTTGATAATCAATGGTTCAAAGATTTTTGTGCTCAATATCACATTGTTCACAAGTTGACCTCCATCAGATACCCTTAATTGAATGGTGAAGCTAAGGTGATAAATTGAACAATTCTCTATGGCTTAAAGACAAGGTTTAATAAAGTGAAAGGACTTTGGGTTGAAGAATTAAGTTTAGTACTCTAGGCTTATTGAACAACTCATCGCACTCCGATAAAAGAATAACCCTTCAACTTAACATTTGGAACCAAAGCTGTAATACCAGTGGAGATTGGTTTGACATTTATGAGAGTTGAACATTTTGAAGATCCTAGTAATTTGAATGGTGAAGAGCAAACTTAGACTTATTGAAAGAAACAAGACTCCAAGCTCATTTGAGGATGGCATCTTACCAACAAAAAGTCACCTGATATTACAACTCTAGGGTTAATCCTAAAATTTTTTGGCTAGGTGATCTTGTATTACAAAGAGCTAAGGTATCTAACTAAGCCCACTGAATAAGAAAAACTCTCTCCAAATTGGAAAGGACCATACTGAATCACCAAGATAATACATATTGGAGCATATCGGATTGAAAGCTTGGATGGATTTTGCATCGCCCGACCATGGAATGCAGAGAATCTATGCATGTATTATCAATGACTTAATAAAGTTAATTTTTTGCATCCCATAATAGTACTTTGTGATTGATAGTTGACTAATGCCCAGCTATCTAAAATCAATTGGTATGTCTGACAATGTCATATAGTTGGTTTAATTGCCCAACTAATCAGTATGTCTAACAAATTCTATAGTTGGCTTAACTGCCTAACTAATTGGTATGTTTGACAAATTCTATAGTTGACTTAATTATCGAACTAATTGATATTTTCGACAAGTTCTTTAGTTCACTTAATTGCCCAACTAATCAGTATGTTCGATAAATTTTGTAGTTGGCTTAATTATCCAACTAATCAATATATTAGATAAATTCTATAGTTGGCTTAATTGAATAATTAGTATGTTTGATAATGTTAAATGGATGGCTAAACAACGAAATGATTATCAAAAGGAAAAGTTGACTATTGCAAAAGAATCTACTAGTTGAAAAAATGAAGTCTTCATTAGTCAGTCAATGTTATAGTTTACTGGCTAACCAAATACTATGGCCAACAATTCAATACTTAAATATTTTCAAGCTAAGAACAAAAGAAACTACAATGGAAGGAAAATAAGCTTCATTGGTACTTCATCCATTCAGGAGGAGGGTTTTTATAAAAAGTTGACAACCTTTACAAAAAGTTAAAGATGAACTATTTAACAAGTTCCCAGGAAAATAGAAGTAAAAAGTAAGAAAAAAGAAAAAGAGCCTTTAAGCTTGGTCTTCAGATGGAAGAGTGGGCTGGCAGGATTCTTTTGGGATGAATGACTCACTGACCAGAAGCACATCTAGATCAAAAACTAGAAGAGCAACTTCTTCAGCCTGGGCAGCTTTAGATGATGGTATTTTAGGGGTAGCAGTTGGAAGGGTGGCCTCCTCGACTGGGGTTTCTTCAGTCATTTCTTCTTGAATTGCACCTTCCTCATCCCCTTGTTTGATAGCTTCTTCCCCACCGACAAGTACCTTGTGGAGGTCCAAAGTTGGAAAAAGCTCCTTAACTTTTTCCTTGTAGTCGCTATAGCTGATTGCATAGCTGAAAGCTCCTACCTTAGTCACTTCATCTTCAAAGGTGGTCAATTTTTTATAATCTTCCACTACTCACAAAGCTTTTTCTTTGGCTAATCTGGCCTTCTTCTTGGCCTCCTCCTCCTGAGCAATGCCTTTAATGATCTTTTTCTTCAGCTCCTTTATTATCTTCTTATCAGAAAGGAGCTTCTTCTTCTTCTTCAATTTGGCCTATGCTTTGGCCAACTTATTTCATGTCAAGTTCTTTTCGCAGATGGGAGACGTCTCGAATGCTCTTTTTAACCATAGTCTCCAAGCTCTATTTTAGTTTTTTAGTGACTTCTATTGACTTTGATCTTGATTTTGATGATTAACAAAATGTTTAAGTATGTATGAGTACTAATTATATTTTTAAGTGTGTTTATCAGATCTTAGTACTCATCCATGTTGAATGAAGAAATATATATTTTCAGTTGAAGAAAGTCCTTAAATTAATAAAAAATTAAGTATATGGACTTTGGAATTGATATGGAAGAACTTGAAGAGGCTAAAAATCAATTTTGGTGATGTTTTAGCAAGTTTCAGTATTGGCACAAGAAAGTGTTGACTCATGAAGAAGTTCAAGTGTCGACTCAAGACCTGAGAATAAGAAAAATATAGAATAGTGTCAAACCAAAATTTTTGTCTTGAGCTGACCTAAGTGTCGACTCAAGAGGTTAACTAATGGTGAAGTGTTGACTTGAGAGGTCGACTCATGAAAAAAATTCAAGAAATTCAAGTGTTGACACTTTGTGTAATGGCTAGTTTTTCAGAAGTACAGAATTGATTCCAACTTGATTCAAATGGCTAGTTTTTCATCCCCAACGATCATAAATGGTCATCTATGGGTTGGAGAGCTATATAAACACCAAAAATCAAATGGGGAAGTAATCCTTTGGTGAGATTATTGAATATCCTTCAAGGATTCAAGAGTTGAGTGGTTCAAGCCTCAAAGTCTCCAAAAATAAGAGAGTGCATTCAAGTTTACATCATCAAGCTACAATCAAAGGCTTCAATAACTTGAAGAAAAGATCTTCATCAATATTCAAAGAGCTTCAAAGAGATATTTACTTTTATTAGAAAGCTTTATTATATTCTTTACTTTCATTCTTATATTGTTGTATTAAGGTTTTTGGTGAGCTTTAAAAAACCAAAGCGGTTGTTGATTAGCCTTTGTGTAAAACCAACATAGGTTGTTGGTGATCCCATAAAACCAACATAGGTTGTTGGTGATCCCATAAAACCAATATAAGTTATTAGTGAGCCCATAAAACCATCAGAGGTTATTGGTTAGCCTATGTTATAAAACCAATAAGGGGTTTTGACTTGTGAGCCCGGGAAAACAAGTTGGGTTTTGATTAATGAGCTCGGAAAACTAATTGGCTATAATCTTGGTGATTATAGTAAAATATCCAAGGCAAACTTGGGGAGTGGATGTAGGTGCCTTGGTGTGCACCGAACCAGTATATATTCTTGTGTTTGTGATTTCTCTTATTCATTACTTATTTATTCTTGCATTTACTTTGTTAATTTCGTTGCATATTTTCATCAAGCACATAAATACTTTGGCAAAATATAAGCATTTGATTTGAATTGGCATATACTTTTTTTATATCCACTGAAATAGTTCAAATAATTTTTAAAATCCAATTCACCCCACTCTTGGGTTGCATCATCTTTGGGCAACAATTGGTATCAGAGCTCGGAACCCAAAATCGTTGATATCTAGACTAGGTGCTTTGCAAAGAATCCAATGGTTTTGAGTTAAAAGATCATGGCAGCCCTAAAAGGTGCTTGTTTTGCCATAGGACATGCAACTAATAGACCACCATTTTTTAATGGCACTAATTACACTTTTTGGAAAACTCGCAGATGCATCTATATTCAATCTATTAGTTATTATCTTTGGAAAGTTATAGTTAATGATCCTCATATTCCTTCCATTTTGGTTAATGGCATTTCCATTCTAAAGCTCGAAGAGGATTGGAATGAATATGATATTAAGCAATCTGAAATTAATGCTAAAGCAATGAACTTGCTTTATTATGCATTGGACTCTAATGAATTCAATAGGATCTTTACATGCACATCGACGAAAGAGATATGGGACACACTTGAAATTACTCATGAGGGTACTCTTCAAGTAAAAAGTACTAAAATAAATATGCTTGTTCATTCTTTTGAAATGTTTAAAATGTTATATTTTGAATCTATATCGGATATGTATATTAGATTTATGACTATTTTTAATGAATTGAAAATCTTAACAAAGTCTATACTAATACTGATTTGGTTAATAAAATTTTTAGATCATTGCCAAGAAGCCAAAGATATTGATATCCTGCCTTTGGAAGAGCTTATTGGTTCACTCATGACCCATGAGTTGAATTAATAGCATAAAGAAGTGGTTGTTGATCAAGAGAAGAAAAAGATAGAAGCCCTCAAGGTCAAAAAGAATTCAAGGCAATGATGGAAATTTGGAGCGATAGTGAAGATTCTAGTTTGAAGGAAGAACAAGAAGTAGCCAATCTTTGCTTTATGGCAAATGAGAAAGAGGTATGTGCTGAAAATGAATATGATTTTATCTTTGATGATGTACATGATGCATTTAATGATCTTGTGCATGAATACAAAGTATTAAAAATTGAGGACAAAAAATTAAAAAGACATGTAAATTCTTTTTCTCTTGAGAACACCAATCTTGCCAATAAAAATCATAATTTAAATATAAAGATTAATATTCTAAAAAATAATAAGAATAATCTTTCTAAAGAAAAAAAAATTTTAGAAAAAGAAAATCTTGATTTGAAAGATTTATGTAATAAGTTTTCAAATGAGAAAAATATTTTATTGAATGAAATAAAAATTTTAACAAGGCCCAAGATTTTTATATCAAATGATGAATTTTTAAAGAAAAACAAAAATCTTGAGTGGAGAAATAAGAATTTCTATATTGATGCATCCTCCAATCTGACTCGTTTTAAATGTTATAAAATTGGGTATAATGTATATCCTTGTAAATTAAGAAAAATTTGGGTTCCAAAAGAAACCATATTTACTAACCCTAAAGGACCCAAGAAAGTTTGGGTACCAAAATTATCCACCTAGTTTATTTTGTAGGAGTGTCTTACAGCCTAACATGAAGAAAGGAAGCTTCTGAAAGGTGGCTATACAAGACAATACAAAGAGTGAACAGCTACATTTTGGACTAAATGGTATAGGAAGGATTTTCCATAGTGGTAAATTCTAAATATTTCCTTCCATAATTGAAAATGTAGTTGAATATTTGTTATAAATGTTGCATCCATTATTTTGAAAAATTATTTTAAATGATTAATTAGAATCAAGTTTAGACTTATAGTCATTGGTTATGATCATGAACTTTTTAATGTTGATGAATTTCATTCTATCATGATTAAACTTATGATTATAAGACCTTCACTTGATTTTAATTAATGTATCTTAAATTACTTCATGAAAAATACTTTTAAAGTTGCATATTGCTTTGAGAATTTTTTCAATTAATTAATTAGAATCAAGTTTAAACTCATAGTCATTTGTTATGATCATGAACTTTTTGATGTTGATAGATTTCATGCTCTCGTGATTGAACTTGTGATTTTTAGACTTTCACTTGATTTTGATTAATATAGTTTTAAACCATTTCAAGTAAAATATTATGATTTATGTATTTTCATTTTTAGTATCTATGCTTAAGTTAGAAATGATTTGGATCAAGACTAGAACTGGTAGTTAAGGATTACATTCAAGAAGAAGGTATGCATATTGATAAATCCTTGCTTCAGTAGCTAAACTTGGTACTAAATTACTTCTAACATTTGTATGGGTAATCAAAATCTTTTCAAATCATATGGTTCTCATGAAATGTATTCTATCTTGTATCCATGCTTAGACTAGAAATGATTTGGAATAAGTATAGAACTGGTAGTTGAGGGTTACATTTATGAAAGAGGTATGCATATTAATAAACCCTTGCTCCAGTAACTAGACTTGCTATTAAATTACTTATAGCATCTATATGGATATCAAATCATTTCAAATAAATTTGAAATTATGCTAAAAGTTTTTAAATGATCAATCCTTTGTATTTTGAAAATCATATATATCTTGAAAATTTCAAATCTTTGATTTCAGACTTAGTTTGTATGTTCATATCTCAAATTATCTGAAATTATGATGCTTGTGCTTTCATATTTTATTCCTTAATAAATGCATATTTTTAAGAGAGAATAATATTTAGAAGGAGAATCCAAAGATTTGTTGTCATATATGATGCTTTAAATGTTTTCTTTGATATCATGCTTTACTTATATTGCCTGATACTCCTTCTCCTTGATATAAAATCTTTTTTCCTTGAGGGAAGGTGCATTCAATTGGTATCAAGATTTATTTCATTAAGAATCTCAAAAAAAAAAAGAGCTCCTAGTAACTGCTTCGGATTGGGTTAGTCACCATGGCCGTACGATCATAGGAGCAAAGTAGGGTTTAAAGACCCTCTCTTTACATTCAATAAGATCTCTTATGACGTGTTGGGGTGCCACTATGGCCTTATCCCATGAACAAGTGAGGTGAATGGATTGTTGTATTAATCATACCTTGGTTATGCATATTAAAGCTAATATACGTTAAATTATTTTTTTTGCATGAGCATCTCATTTTATGGTATCATGTTCAATTAGTATCATATTTAATCGGTATCATGATTAATTGATTTCATGTATTGATTTTGATGATCTACTTGCTATTTTTTCCCACCTTCATTCCAATTTTGTATTACCTTTCACCCTTTTTCATGATAATAAAAAGGGGGAGATATATGTTAAGTATGAAAAGGGAAAAGATATGATAAACATGAAAAATTATAAAAAAAATAAAAGAAAGGACAAAAGGGGGAGAAGAAAGCAAAATGTTTTAATCTTAAGGGAAGAATTAGTAAGGGGGAGAAAATTAAAAATTTTTGCATACTTTGAAAAATATTTTGAAATCATATTTTGAATGGGAGCTTGATACTTATTCATTTTGAGCTTACATATTTATATTATTGTTAATCTTTTTTAAGCTTATCCTATTCTTATACTTAAAAATTTTGTCATCATCAAAAAGGGGAAGATTGTTGACTTTGATCTTGATTTTGATAATTGACAAAATGTTTAAGTACATATGAGTACTAATTATATTTTTAAGTATATTTATCAGATCTTAGTACTCATCCATGTTGAATGAAGAAATATATATTTTCAATTGAAGAAAGTCCTTAAATTAATGAAAAATCAAGTATATGGACTTTGGAATTGATATGGAAGAACCTGAAGAGGCTAAAAATCAATTTTGAAGAAGTTTCAACAAGTTTCAGCACTAGCACAAGCAAGTGTCGACTCATAAAGAAGTTCAAGTATCGACTCAAGGCCTGAGAACAAGAAAAATACAGAATAGTGTTAAATCATAATTTTTGCCTTTAGCTAACCTAAGTGTCGACTCAAGAGGTTGACTCATGGTGAAGTGTCGACTCAAGATGTTGACTCATGAAAAAAATTTAGGAAACTCAAGTATCGATACTTGGTGTAATGGCTAGTTTTTCAGAAGTATAGAATTGATTTCAACTTGCTTCAAATGGCTAGTTTTTCATTCCCAGCGATCATAAACGGTCATCTATGGGTTGGAGAGCTATATAAACACCAAAAATAAATTAGGAAAGTAATCCTTTGGTGAGATTATTAAATATCCTTCAAGGATTCAAGAGTTGAGTGGTTCAAGCCTTCAAGTCTCCAAAAATAAGAGTGTGCATCCAAGTTTACATCATCAAGATGCAATCAAAAGCTTCAACAATTCGAAGAAAAGATCTTCATCAACATTCAAAGAGCTTCAAAGAGATATTTGCTTTTATTAGAAAGCTTTATTATATTCTTTACTTTCATTCTTACATTGTTGTATTAAGATTTTTGGTGAGCCTTAGAAAATCAAAGAGGTTGTTACTTAACCTTTGTGTAAAACCAACATAGATTGTTGGTGATCCCATAAAACCAATATAGGTTGTTTTTGAGCCCATAAAACCATCGGAGGTTGTTGGTTAGCCTAAGTTATAAAATCAATAAGGGGTTTTGACTTGTAAGCCAGGAAAAATAAGTTGGGTTTTAATTAGTAAGCCCGTAAAACTAATTGACTATAATATTGGTGATTATAGTAAAATACCCAAGGGAAACTTGGAGAGTGGATGTAGGTACCTTGGAGTACACCGAACCACTTATATTCTTATATTTGTAATTGCTTTTATTCATTGCTTATTTATCCTTGCATTTACTTTGTTAATTCAGTTGCATATTTTTATTAAGTACATAAATACTTTGGCAAAATGTAAGCACTTGATTTGAATTGGCACATACTTATTTTATATCCATTAAAATATTTTAAATAATTTTTAAAACCCAATTCACCCTGTTGACTCCGTTATTGATTTTGATGATAAGCAAAATGGTTATGTATAAGTTGAGTGCTAATGATTTCTTTAAAGTATGTTTTTATAAAAAAAAGGTGTTCATCAATTTGAAAAATATTGGTTGATTGAATAAGTCCAAATTTAGATGAAAGATCTGCTCAAAGAAGACTTGGACGGTTAAAGATTGCTTGAATGGATACTTGAGTTCAATACAGACTTGATTCAATATAAGTTCAGCTATATATGTGAAGATCTCAGTGAAGTGTCGACTCAAAGTGTCGACACATGATACCAAGTGTCAACACATGACAGTGAAGTGTCGACTCAAGTCGGTATGCAAAGAAAGTTTCAGATGGCATGGCTGAAATGTCAGCACATGGACTTGAAGTGTCGACTCAAAGTGTCGACACATGGATCAGCTCATCGCCAGAGATTTTTGGGTTACAAAACTTACTGAAGTTGAAGATCTGGCTGAAATGTCAATACATGGATGCTAAGTGTCGACTCACCTGAAAAAGTGTCGACACATTTGAGATTTTCAGAAAGCTACATTGAAGATCTTTGAATTAGGTGTTGACTCGAGTTCAAGTGTCAACCTAAAGTATTGACTCACAGCCTGAAGTGTCGACACATGGAGTTCTGGAACAGTAACAGCTAGTTTTTCAAACACAAAACTCGTCCTTCTTGGCACCCAACTACTAGTTTTTCGTGTCTAATAGCTAAAAACCATATTTGAGGCCTTGAAAAAGTATATATATGATTTAAATCAAATCAAAAAAGAGAGATTGAAAATGGAAGAACAAAAGAGAAAGAAAAGAGAGCATTCATTCCAATTCATTGAGTTCAACCACTTCCAAGAAAAAAGAAGCCTTTAAGCATTCAAGAGCCTTCAAGAGTATTCAAGATCAATCATTCTTGAACAATTAAAGAGGATTCATCAAATTGAAAGCATCACAACGTCGAGCTTCAAAGAGATACCCGCTTTTTATTAGAAAGCTTTTATTATCTCTTTATTTCAAAACTACATTTTTGGTAAGGGTTCTTGGTTAGCCTATTGCAAAACAAAGGGAAGTTATTGGTGAGCCTTTGAAAACTAATTAGGTTCTTGGTTAACCCGCAAAACCAAAAACCATTGGTGGTGAGCCTTAAAACTATTTAGGTTCTTAGTTAGCCCATAAAACCAAGTGAGATTTTGACTTGTGAGCCTTGTAAAAATAAGTCAGGTTTTGATTAGTGACCACGAAAAACTAATCGGCTGTAATCGGTTAAAATTATAGTGAATTTCCAAGGGGATCTTGGGTGGTGCGGACACCAGAATAAGACAGAGGCTTTTCAACCCTTTGTGAATTGATTAATAATTTATGAGTCCATCTGTAATAAGTGCTTAGCCCATCTGAGTCCATTTTAGTTGTTATTTGAGTCTTTTGAGTTTCAGTTCTGTACTAGTCAGCTCATGTTGAGCTAGTTCAGTCTAGTGTTAGTCAGCTCATGTCGAGCTAATTTTATTTTCTTGAGTCCTTTTCAACCATATTGAAGACTCAAGACCACATCATACAAGTGAAGACCAAGTCCAACCAGATTGAAGACATGGAAGTATAGCCCAAGTCCAACCCAGCTTGAAGATTTGAAGACCCCAGGAGGAAAAATTCAGAAAATCCTGATTCCTTGCAGATGCCATCCAGATACCTAGATTCCCTTCCAGATACCAAAATATATTCATATACCAAGGAATCCATGATTTTAGAGGTCCATCTGCATCCTAGCCCAAAGAAATCAAGCCCAGGCGCCAAGCCCAAGCCCCTAAGAAGCAAGATACCAGGAAATATTCCTGCTACCTGGCTACCAGGCCACCCCAGCTTTCAAAGGCCCAAACCCATGCACTCGAGCCCCTTTGGGCTGGCTGCTTGCTGCTCCTAGAAGCCCAACATGCCCCCTTAGGAGTCCTTGGAGTGTTGGCCAAGTCAAGAGAATTTTTAGGGATTTTTCTACCTAATGTTTCCTTATTTTCCCTAGGGTTTGAGAGGGAAAAGGATTCTTATGTAAAAACTTATGTGCCCTTACTTGGAGCCCAAGGTTAAGGGTCTATTTAAAGGACCCTAGCCTCTTGTATGAAGGTAGATTTTGATATATAAAATAAACCTTGAGTTCTTCTATTGTTTTGTGTGATTACCCTGCTGTGTGCATAAAGGGGTTTGAGAGTTCTTCTTCCCAGTGTTTGAAACCATCTTCCTGCCGCCAACCATCCTTCCAGCACCCTCTAAAACTTTCTTCCCTTTGCTGTTTTCCTATATTTTCTTGATCTACTTTGAGTTTTCTTACCCCTGATAGGTCATTTGCAGGTCCCCGAGTTCCTACGAATCCAACGACTCCAGCCAAGCCTCAATCGGACCACCGAGCAGAAAGCGGGGTATCCGCGGGTCATTGGCTCGGTTTTCCAGGCCGCATCCATCGAGGAACGAGAGATCCCTTCATTGCGATCTTCACCGGGTGCTTCAAACATTGTCAGGTACACCCCCTCTACCTCCAGGAATTATATTGTAGGAGAACTTGCCCTAACCGAGGCTTCTCAGCCCCGCCGATCCTTCTTTAGTACTTTTCTAGGTCCTAATCTGCATGCATGGCTTCAAAAATTCATACAAAATTTTCTACAACTAATTTTGATCTAAAAATTAGAAATTAATCACCTAACCCCATATATAAAACATACAAAAAGTATTGCTTGCATATTAGTCCCGCATCATTTGGTATCAGAGCTTTGATTAGGGCTTATTTTCTATAATTTTTCAGTCTGTATATACTCTTTTATTTAAATTATTTCTACCTGATAAAAACTCTAAAAATTTTGAAATTTATTTTTATGGATTCATCATAATTCACAGTAATTTTCAAAAGTTTTTTCAGATTTTACTTCTACCTGTGAATTTTCTGCAAGCCGAAATACAGCCTGCAAATTATTGGCTCTGTTTTTTCAGCAAGACAAGTTTGGAAGTTTTAGGGTTTTGTTTGGCATCTTTTGCATATCTTTTAATTTTAGTATATTTCTAGCATATTAAGCCATGATTTGCATGTTTTCTTCTATTTAAGAAAATACCAAAAAAAAAATTAAATATTCTCCAAAAATACCAAAAACATCTAAACCCTAATTTGCATCCTCATCTGCTTGCCATCATTGCATAATTTACTTTTAAGCGCACTCTTGCTATATAAAATGGGAGGAGGATTTAATCACCTCTCCTTAGCCCAAAACCACATCCCTTACATTCGGTCCCAAGCCTTAACCTAAAATTAACTAGACTTAATTTGTCCTGGTGGGCTAGGGACACCAACTGGTCGGGCTTGGGCTAAGTGTCAGATCATTGTGTCAAGTTAACCTGTGTATGCCTTGTGCTCAGTGTCTAGAACGGTGGTTTAGGGATTCAATCCTGAAGGGCTTGTATGCTGGTCCACCTACCTGGCCAATCTCTGATTGGTGTCTAGGATTGGCAATCAGGGACCTAACACTCCCCTTACACCTGCCTGGCTGAGTACAGGGTTACTATAGGCTAGTTTGCCACCCTGATTGAACATCTAGTTTGGACTCTAGGTCTAGTCAGCTGTAGTCAGTCTGATCGAGTCTTGCATGAGCATTAGATCAGGGGTTTCATATCACCCACCTCCTTCACAAATATCTGAACCCATGGAAAATTTGCAAGCCCAAATAAAAGCACTCACTGAGCAACTAACCCAATCCATGGCCCAATTGACTACCCAATTAACTCAGTCTGGTACCCAAACCAACAATAGAATTGACCATCTTACCAATAGGTTTGACTAATTAGAAGGCCGTGTAGGGACCATAGCAAGAACCCATGGATCACAGTCTGAGCCAGATCTTGAGTCCCCTCAACCAAAGAGAACCCCAAACCCTGATCTATACCATGAGGTCGAACCTAGGAGAGCCCCTCATCCTGACCCGTACTACAATCCTCAACCTAGGAGGACCCCAAATCCTGATCCATACCTTGAGGCTGAACCTAGGAGAGGCCATCATCCTGACCCAATCCCTAAGGTTAGTCCTAGAAGATCCAATCAAGATTTTGTAGACCAGGAAGATAGATCCTATTTACCCACATCCTCTAAGCCTAGTATACCCACAACCTATAGATCTTATGACTCCAAATCCTATGAACCTAGAACCTATGAATCCAGAACCTGTGAACCTAGATCCTATGACTCTAGATCCCATGATCATAGATCCTATGCACCCACACCCTATAAGCCTAGTAGACCCAACACCCAATATTATGACCCATATAGGGAGTCCAACCCTAGGAGAACCCAATATTCTGACCCATATAGGGAGTCCAACCCTAGGAGAACCCAATATTCTGACCTATATAGGGAGTCCAACCCTAGGAGAACCCAATATCCTGACCCATATAGGGAGCCCAACCTTATGAGGACTCCATACCATGATCCATCCTTAGAACCTGACCATAGAGCTGACCCAAAATCCTATGACCCCAGATCCTATAATCCCCTGACCCATATATCTGCATCCTTGTCCTATGAGCCTAGGGAGCCCATAACCCCTAGGTATCAATCTAGTACTAGCCAGGTTTCCCTTAGTCAACTTGAACCCCATAGGATTAGTACCCCTAAATATGAACCCAGTAGTGAGCCACTACTCCTTAGGCAACCTGAACCTACTAGGACTAGTGTCCATAATCAGAAACTAGGACCTAGCCAATTTTCCCCTAGCCGACCTTCTCCAACCATTTCTAAGATTGACAAGGCTTATATTAACGCGGAAGTGTATGAAGCTAATGCGAGCCTAGTGGATGAGTATGAAGGAGAAGAGGAGACACCTTTAGTAGACCTAGAATTAGCTAACCCAGTAGATACCCAGGTAGAAACCAACCCAGAGCTAGTTGACCTTGACCACATCCAACCTAAAGCTATGGTAGAAGAACAATTAGAGGAAGAGAACCTAGGTACTGCTGCTAGAGCCTTACCTGAGGAAATCATAGAGGAGAGCCAAATTGTAGAGTCTAGTCCTAAAATACAAGAACCTGAAGAATTTATTAAGGACCAGATCTCTTTGAATCAGTACCCTCAAGATGAGCCTCCTCCTATAGTTTCCATTAAGGACCTCTTCCCTGAGATTAATAACCCATCCTTCAATTATACAAACCCCATAGATATACCACAACCTCGTAAGGTTAACCTCATTAGTCTAGGATTAGTCCCTGATGCCCCTTCTTTTATCTTACTTTATCCAACTAACCTTGAACCTTTTTCCCTACCTTACCAGACTAATTTTGAATCAACTTCCTATTTTCTGCCCTTTCCAGACACCTCCAGCATTTCTACGATCATTAGATTGCATTTAGCAGAGATTAGCATACTGCATGCATTTATCATGCATGTTAGGTTTGCATCTTACTTCTACCATACTCTTTGGAATTTGCTAGGAGTTCACTGTAAATTTTCAAGTGCATGTCAAGCTAGGATCAAATCTAGAGAACCTATAATCTGTTAGGTTTAGATCCAGAGAGTTCAATAAAATTTTCTTCTATAGGAATGCATAGTCAAGTCTGTTAGGTGTTAGTATGAGTCCTTTGAATCATTTGTTAGGAGTCTGCATGTGCCCAGCATGTTCACCACCTACACTAATTTTAAACAAACTGGTTAATTCCCGAAGATGGATCAAAGAATTTGATGTAGTGGATTCTATCTTGGTTAGGCTTAGGCCTAAAAGAAGCTTCATGCTCGCAGAGCCGGACCTTTTAAAGTGATAGAGAAAATTGGATCAAATGCCTAGGTGTTAGACATGCCTTCGGATTTGGGCATTAGTTCTACCTTCAATATTATAGACCTAGTTGAGTATAGAAAACCAGCAGCGATACCTAGTGAGGCCTTTGGACCTATTTCTTTTCATTGTGAGTAACCCTAACCCAGAGTATCCGCTAACAAATTGGCCTGAGAGAGGAGAACGGATCGAGCGTATCCTGGACGATCAAGCCATCACGACCCGGGGTCGTGACTATCAACGCTTCCTGGTCCGATGGCAAGGCCGGCCAGAGTCGGACGATTCATGGATTTCTCGAGAGGACATGCAGCACCTCAACCCAGACCTCCTCGAGAGATATGTGAGCCAGCTTGATCTTCACTCGACAAGGTCGAGTTCCTCCCACCCCGGGAGAATTGGTGCGGACACCAGAGGCACCAAAATAAGATAGAGGCTTTTCAACCCTCTGTGAATTGATCAATAATTTATAAGTCCATCTATAATAAGGGCTTAGCCCATCTGAGTCCATTTTAGTTGTTATTTGAGTCTTTTGAGTTTCAGTTCTGTACTAGTCAGCTCATGTTGAGCTAGTTCAGTCTAGTGTTAGTCAGCTCATGTCGAGCTAATTTTATTTTTTTGAGTCCTATTCAACCATATTGAAGACTCAAGACCACATCACACAAGTGAAGACCAAGTCCAACCAGATTGAAGACATGGAAGTATAGCCCAAGTCCAACCCAGCTTGAAGATTTGAAGACCCCAGGAGGAAAAATTCAGAAAATCCTGATTCCTTGCAGATGCCCTTCAGATGACCAGATTCCCTTTCAGATGCCAAAATATATTCATATACCAAGGCATCCATAATTTTAGAGGTCCATCTGCATCCTAGCCCAAAGAAATCAAGCCCAGGCGCCATGCCCAAGCCCCTAAGAAGCAAGATACCAGGGAATATTCCTGCTACCTGGCTACCATGCCACCCCAGCTTCTAGAGGCCCAAACCCATGCACCCGAGCCACTTTGGGCCGGCCTCTTACTGCTCCTAGAAGCCCAACATGCCCCCCTAGGAGTCCTTAGAGTGTTGGCCAAGTCAAGAGATTTTTTAGGGATTTTTCTACCTAATGTTTCCTTATTTTCTAGCTAGGGTTTTAGAGGGAAAAGGATTCTTATGTAAAGACTTATATGCCCTTACTTGGAGCCCAAGGTTAAGGGTCTATTTAAAGGACCCTAGCCTCTTGTATGAAGGGAGATTTTGATATATGAAATAAACCTTGAGTTCTTCTATTGTTTTGTGTGATTACCCTGCTGTGTGCATAAAGGGGTTTGAGAGTTCTTCTTCCCAGTGTTTGCAACCATCTTCCTATCACCAACCATCCTTCCAGCCCCCTCCAAAACTTTCTTTTCTTTGCTATTTTCCTATATTTTCTTGATCACCTTTGAGTTTTCTAACCCCTGATAGGTTGTTTGCAGGTCCCCGAGTTCCTACAAATCCAACGACTCCAGCCAAGCCTCAATCGGACCACCGAGCAGAAAGCCGGGTATCCGCGGGTCATTGGCTCGGTTTTCCAGGCCGCATCTATCGAGGAATGAGAGATCCCTTCACTACAATCTTCACCGGGTGCTTCAGACGTTGTCATGTACACCCCCTCTACCTTCAATAATTATATTGTAGGAGAACTTGCCCTAACCGAGGCTTCTCAGCCCCGGCGATCCTTCTTTAGTACTTTTCTAGGTCCTAATCTGCATGCGTGGCTTCAAAAATTCATATAAAATTCCCTACAACTAATTTTTATCTAAAAATTGGAAATTAATCACCTAACCCCATATATAAAACATACAAAAAGAATTGCATGCATATTAGTCCCGCATCATTGGGGAGTGGATGTAGGTGCATTGGATAGCACCAAACCACTATGCTTCTTTGTGTTTGTGAATGCTTGTCTCTTCCATTTGCTCTTACCTTTATTGCTTTATATTTTTGCTGCATAGTTACTTAAGAGCACTTTATTTGAATTCATAGTACTTGATTTAATTGTTGGATTGGTTCACACACTCTTTCATTCCATCAAGTAATTTTTAGAGACCCAATTCACCCCCCATCTTGGGTTGCTTACTGGGCAACAAGTGGTATAAGAGCCCTGTTCTCAGTTTATATGTCTAACTGCCTTAAGTAAAGATCTATGGCAGCCCCTATTGGTACTAGTGTAGTTGAGGGACAAGCCTCAAATAGACCTTCATTTTTCAATGGATCAAATTATACTTATTGGAAAACTATAATTAGAATATACATGCATTCTATTATTATAACTTGTGGAAGGTAGTTAAAAAGGTCCACATATTCCTTCGATTATGGTTAATAGTATTTTCATCCTAAAGCTCAAAGAGGATTGGGATGAAAATGACATTAAACAATCCAAGATCAATGCAAAAGCAATGAATCTCCTCTATTATGCATTAGATCCTAATGAATTCAGTAGGATATCTACTTGCACATCTGCCAAGGAAATATGGGACATACTTAAAGTTATCCATTAGGGTACCGATCAAGTAAAAAATATAAAAGTGAACATGTTAGTGCACATATATGAAATGTTCTTAATGAAACCTAATGAGTCTATCACTGATATGTATACTAGATTTACAAATATTATAAATAGAACGAGAAGTTTAGGAAAAATAATATCTAATGCTGATCTTGTCAACAAAATCTTCAGGTCACTTCTGACATCATGGAATCCGAAGGTGACTACCATCCAAGAAGCTAAAGAGGATGATAAGCTACCATTGGAGCAGCTAATAGGATCGCTCATGACTTATGAGCTGAATTTGAAGTAAAAATCTATGGATATGGATAAGAAGAAAAAGGGGATTGCATTCAAATCTACCATACAAGAAGAATCCTCAATTGATGAATTCGAAGAAGAAGATGATGAAAGTGAAGAAGCACTTATTGCAAGAAAATTTAGAAGGTTCATGAAGAGAAGAAAGTTCCTTTACAAAAAGAAGTTCTAATCAACTAAAGAAAAGGGAAAAGAGAAAGAGAAAGAAAAGGAAAAGGAGATACCTACTTACTTCTAGTGTAAGAAGCCGGGACACTATAAATTCGACAGCCCTCTCCTAAAGAAGTCAAGGAAAAAGCTAAGGAAGAAGGCAATGATGGCCACCTGGAGTGATAGTGAGGACTCCAGTTCAGAAGAAGAGTAGGCTAAAATTGCAAACCTATGTCTCATGGCACATCAAGAGCAAGAAGAGGTAAATTCCGATACAAAAATAGATTTTACTTTTGATGAATTAAAAATGCATTTGATGAACTAATGAATGATTACAAATTAATTTTATCTGAAAATAAAAAATTGAAAAAGCTTGTAAATAGTTTTTCACATGAAAACAATTCTTTATTGAATGAAGTTAGTGATTTGAAAACTAAATTAGATGCTTTAGAAAAGAAAAACAATGCTTTAATAATGGAAAATGATATTTTAAAAAGATCCAAAACTATCATTTCAAATGGTGATCTTTTGAAGAAAAATAAGGATTTAGAATCGAAAAATGAAAAGTACGAAAATGAGCTTGACAAAATGAAACCTTTTGTTGAGAAATTCATACAAAAAAACTAAATCTTCTTTTAAATAGCCAATGAGCAATTTTAACAAAGCAGGATTAGGTTATAGACCCCAAAGACAATAAAAGTATTTCAAAAACTTTTTTGTACCTATATCATCTAGCATAACATATTTTTCATGCAAAAAATAAGGTCATAAATCTTTTCAATGTAATATGAGAAAAATTAATGCTTATGGAAAAGTTTAGATTCCAAAAGGAAGCAATTTAAGTGCTAACCCTAAAGGACCCAAGTTAGCTTGGGTACCTAAAAATAAAGGTTGATTTGTATTGCAGGTGTGTCTTGCAACCAAGAAAAACAAAAGACTTTGGTATCTTGATAGTGGTTTCTCAAAGCACATGATGGGAGATGTGAAGCAATTCACCTCTCTTGAAGTAATGAATGGAGGGAGTGTGACCTTCGGGGATAATGATAAAAGAAAAATCATTGGTATTGATAAGGTTCACATTACTCCTACTTATATTAGCAATGTACTTTTAGTTGAAGGTTTGAAGCATAATCTTTTATGTATTAGTCAGTTTTGCGATAAAAGTTTTCAAGTTATTTTTAAAACATCTTATTATATGATTGCTAGTATGGATAAAAATGGAGTACAATTTATTGAAAAAAGGCGTGGTAATATTTATTTGGTAGATTTAGATGATCTATCTTTGCCTAATGGAGAATGCCTAGTTGCAATGAATTCTACTAAAGATGAGGATAGTTGGCTTTGGCATAGAAGACTAGGTAATGCTAGTATGTATTTACTTTCAAAACTTTACAAAAAGAATTTAGTAAGAGATTTACCATAACTTAGTTTTGAAAAAGACAGAGTTTGCCAAGCTGTCAATTTGAAAAACAAGTTAAAACTTCTTTCAAACTTAAACGGTTTGTTACTACTAGTAGGCCACTACAACTACTTCATATAGATCTCTTTGGACCAACTAGAACATCCAGTCTATGAAGCAAGACATATGGATTGGTTATAGTGGATGATTTTTCAAGATTTACTTGGATTTTCTTTCTTGCACATAAAGATGAATCATTTTCTGTATTTGTATAGTTTTACTAAAAAGTTTCAAATGAAAAGGGTGTTTCAGTTATTTGCATACATAGTGATCATGGTTTTGACTTTGAAAATCAAGATTTTGAAAGTTTTTGTAATGAAAAAGGAATTGAACATAATTTTTCTGCACCTAGGACACCTCAGCAGAATAGGATAGTAGAAAGAAAAAAATCATACTTTGAAAGAAATGGCATGCACTATGCTTTATGAAAATGATTTACCAAGATATTTTTGGGCTGAAGCTATTAATACTGCATGTTATATTTTGAATCGAGTTTTAATCCATCCTATTTCGAAGAAAACTCATGAAATTTGGAATCAAAGAAAACCAACTTTAAAATATTTTCGAGTTTTTGGTTGTCAATGTTTTATCTTAAATAATGGGAAAGACAATCTTGGAAAATTTGATGTTAAGTCTGATGAAGGTATCTTTCTAGGATACTCTACATCAAGCAGGGTATACAGAGTTTTTAATAAAAGATCTCTAGTTGTAGAGGAGTCTATACATGTTATTTTTGAAGAATCTACTAACAAATCTTCTAGAAAAGAGGATACTTCTGATGCATGTGCAGGTACTGATAAGCTTCAAAAGTTGACATTGAATGATCAACCCCCTTAGCAAAGCAAAGAAAATCAAGATAAAGATGAAAAAGGTGAAGACACTCCTAAGCATCAAGATCTACCTAAGGAGTTGATGTATGCTCATGGACATCCTAAGGAATTAATCCTAAGTGATCCATCTAAAGGGATAAGAACTCAAGCTTCAATTAGAAATGAATGTAATTTTATAGCTTTTGTTTCTCAAGTAGAGCCTAAATATTTTGAAGATGCTGAAAAAGACCCTAACTGAATAAATGCTATGCAAGATGAATTAATTCAGTTTGATAGAAATAATGTTTAGACATTAATAGAAAGACCATCTAATGTTTCCATTATTGGTACTAAATGGGTGTTTAGAAATAAGATAGATAAAAATAGAATTATTATTAGAAATAAAGCTAGGCTAGTTGCTAAAGGCTACAATCAGGAGGATGGAATTGAATTTGATGAAACTTTTGCTCTTGTTGCTAGACTTGAGGCAATTAGATTACTATTAGCATTTGCTTGTTTCATGAATTTCAAACTCTTTCAAATGGATGTTAAAAGAGCTTTTCTAAATGGTTTCATAATAAAAGAAGTTTTTGTTGAACAACCACCTAGATTTGAAAATCACGCACATCCTGATTATGTTTTTAAATTGCATAAGGCACTTTATGGTTTAAAGCAAGCACCCCGAGCATGGTATGAAAGATTCAGCAAATTTTTGATTGAAAATAAATTTTCTAGAGGCCATATTGATAAAACTTTATTTCTAAAGAAGAAAAATGATGATTTACTAGTAGTGCAAATCTATGTTGATGATACTATTTTCGGTGCTACTAATGAAATTCTTTGTCAAGAGTTTGCTAAGCTAATGCAAGGTGAGTTCGAGATGAGCATGATGGAAGAACTCAGTTTCTTTCTCGGACTCCAAATTAAGCAAACTAAAGATGGAATCTTCATCAACCAAACTATGTATACAAGAGAAATTCTAAAGAAGTTTGGGATGGACACTACTAAGTCAATAGGTACACCTATGAGCCCCTCTTGTAAACTTGATAAAGAGAGCATGGTAAATCTGTAGATCAAAAATTATACAGAGGTATGATTGACTCTTTATTTTACTTAGCTACTTGTAGACAAGATATAATATTTAGTATATGCATGTGTGCTAGATATCAGTTTGAATCTAAGGAATCACATCTATTGGATGTTAAATGCATTATTAGATATATATCTGGTATAATTGATATTAGCTTATGGTATTCTAGAGATTCATCTACTGAATTAATTGGATATTATGATGATAATTTTGCTGGATGTAAATTAGATAGAAAAAGTACTAGTGAAACTTGCCAATTTCTTGGAGTTAACTTAATCTCCTGGTTTAGCAAGAAACAAACTTTAGTTGCACTATCCATAGCTGAAGCTGAGTATTTGCAACAGAAAGTTGTTATGCTCAAATCTTATGGATTAAGCAACAACTTGAAGATTTTGGAATCAAATTAACTAGTACACCTATAAAATGTGATAATACCAGTACTATTTGCTTGACTAAAAATCCTGTTCGACATTTTAGAAGTAAACATATTGAAATTAGACATCATTTTATTAGAGATCATGTTGAAAATAATGATATTGTGCTTGAGTTTATTTGTACTGAATTACAATTAGCTGATATTTTGACTAAACCTCTCCAAGAAGATCGGTTCAGTATGATTAGAAGAAAACTCGGGATCATTAATCCTTTTGATTGAGAATTTATCTTCTCTTTGACCAATGAAAGATCAAATTTGACATCAATCATATTCAATTATCTTTAATTTCATTGAATTTCCAGTGAATTTGATCTACCTATCATTTTCTGGATTTTTGGTTTTAAGTCGATGTGTTGACACATGTATGTGTCGACACATGAGACTGTTTCAGGAGTCGACACATAAACGGCAGAAGACCGAGAATAAAGACCATCACAGTCATTTTCTTTGGCATTTTCCTCTCAAATTAGTGCCGACACTTGCCCTAGAACAATTCCAACCACCGTTTCCCTCGAAATCTCGCCAAAAACCATCTCAAATTCTCATTCTAGACATTTCTTGGTTTAGTTTTGCTACTTTTCTCCCTTGGAATTTCTTGTTTTGGGATGATTGAAACCCTAGTTCCCTCCTTTTAGTGTTCAATCCATGATTTAGAGGAATGGGACCCAGAAAGCAGGTTGTCCGTTGCCCTCGGCCATCCAATCAGGAAGAAGAGCGAAGAACCAAAGTAAGACATAAAGCTAGAACTCCAGATCCACCTGTTCGACCATTATTCACTGCTTCTAGTCGGATGAGCTCGAAGACGGTTGTCGGAGGATGCCGTGTGGATTTTGATTTTATCGACCAACAGCATTTTAGGATAGGTCAGTGGATTAGAGATGGTGGTCTGACGTCATTCTGTTCTTTGAGTGAGAGATACTACCCAGGGCTCATACGAGAGTTCTATGGATCTTTAGCCCATGGGAGTGATGGATGGCTAGCTCAGGTCAGAGGCAGAGATATCCCCATGACTTCAAAGATATTAAGCAGGGTATGGGATATTCCTATGACTGATTCTGTAGTTGATAGTTTGATTGACAGAGTGAGTTGACTCCAGTGCATATTTGGGTCAGATATTTTGCCTGAGAGAGCCACTGTTCCTGCATCCTGACTCTCTGCTGAGATGAGACTTCTGCATCACATTATCGCCAAGATTCTTCTACCAAAGACCAGCCATTTTGATTATATCATGGAGAGAGAGCTGCTCGTCATGGTCTCATTGGTTCAGCATACTCCAGTTTGCTTTTCAGTGCTCATGATACATCAGATGACGGAGGCATCGATGAGTCAGTGACTTTGCTTGCCTTATGGGATGGGGTTGACACTGTTATTCAAAGAGTATGGTGTGAGCTTTGATGATGAGCCCTTCCGGATGCTTCTACATACTGAAGTCTATAACATCAGGTCATTACATTGGATGGGATATCAGCTATTTAGAGGCCAATGGAGATGCAGAGTATCTAGACAGGCCAATGACAGAGATGAGGACACTATAGAGGAGGAGCATATATTCTCTGGTGAGGCACCTCTTCTAGAGATTCAGTCTAAGCCAGCAGTGCAGCTCTAGCTTCTTGTTCTCATCCTCAGCCAGCTCAGTCAGATGCTCCAGGAGTTTCAGAGAGTTTGATGGACAGAGTCAGTCATATAGAGATAGATATCTTGATTATTAGACAGCGACTTGACAACTTTATTATGGTGACGAGAGAGCCACAGAGGATTGAGTGATGGCATCTCCATTATTTTATCTATACTAACTAGACCCTCTTCTCAAAGTGTTCCAGTTTTTACTCCAGCTCCACCTGCCCTAGCACTAGTGATGGATGATAGTGATGGAGATGATGATGAGGAGACTAACTCTGATGGTTTCGACTTTCCAGACTTGATGTCAGAGCCAGCAGCAGAGATGACAGCAGACTTGCCTAGGAGTCCCATTCGAGATCCTTCCAGTTCACCCATTCAGACTCCTGTTCTGTCCTCTCCATCATCTAGATCTAATGATCATACTGCTATACCTATTCTTTCACCTGTTATTGATTCAACTATCATTGATACCCCAATCATTGATACTCCTACTATTGACTCACTGATTACAGTAACACCTATTGATTCTTTAACTGATACGCCTATCGCTGATACGCCTATCATTTCTTCAGCTAATATACTGATTCTTGATTCACCTGTATTTAATACACCTATAGTTCATACATCCTCTCTTATCCAAGATCTAAGTTTTTACACACCTAGTTTTCATTATCTTGATTCCGATCCATCATTTGATCGTACACCACATCTGACAGTTGTAGAGACTGTCACTCCGATCTACTCTGTTCTTGTTGATGACATAGCCTCCACCTCTTCTGCTTTAGCTAGAGATAGGACATATGTTCAATGCAAAGAATGTGGTCGTCGTACTCCTTCATGACCGACTAGGACCCATCTTCGTGATCTTAGATCGATGTGGCCCCGAGCTCGTTCCTTCACTGACACTAGATCGATTGAGATCGGGTTTTCAGTGGATGAGGATGAGGATTAGGATACTTTTTATGTTTAATTAGTTTATTTTTCTGTACTTTTTATGTGTTGATGTTCTCTTTATGTACAAATTCTAACATTGTATAAAATTTTATGTAGTACTAGTATCATGTTATGAATTCAAATGAATAAAATGCATCAATTTCCTTCAATACTTCATTGTCTTCATTTATGAATGATTGAATGAATTATTATGTTATATTTCAATGTTTTATCTTGAATGACTTACTTATTCTTCCTTCCTTCCTTTTTAATGATAACAAAAAGGGGGAGTAATAAGACTATAGTATAAATGTGTAAACTCCTTTGATTCCTTTGTGTTTAAAAGCTCTTTTGAAATTTGTTTGAGTTGAAAATTCTTTACATAATTCATTAAGTAAGGGGGAGCAATACTTCCTTTGTATTGAAAATCAATTTTGAATTGAATTTCATGTCAAATCTTTTCTTTAAACGTTTAAAAAGATGTATAAAAATTCTTTTATGAATCATCTATTCAGGGGGAGTCTAGTCTATTGTTGAATTTGTTTCTCCTGAACATGTTTTCTTTTAGAGTATCATGAAACATGAATTTATCTTTTATATATTCCAAGCTCTGATACTCTTAGCCATTATAATGCTCTTACTCTGATACATCTTTTCAATGTTGCAATTATTCTGATACATCTATTGCAATTAGCTCTTCGTATCCTGGAAAGTTCTTTTGAAAGCTTTTTATGCAATTTATACTTAAAGATTTTGTCATCATCAAAAAGGGGGAGATTGTTGACTCCATTATTAATTTTGATGATAAGCAAAATGATTAAGTATAAGTTGAGTACTAATGATTTCTTTGAAGTATATTTTTATAGAAAAAGGTGATCATCAATTTGAAAAATGTTGGTTCATTGAAGAAGTCCAAATTTAGATGAAAGATCTACTCAAAGAAGACTTGGATAGTTGAAGATTGCTTGAATAGATACTTGAGTTAAATACAGACTTGATTCAGCACAAGTTTAGCTATTTATGTGAAGATTTCAGTGAAGTGTCGACTCAAAGTATCAACCATGACACCAAGTGTCGACACATGATAGTGAAGTGTCGACTCAAGCCAGTATGCAAAGAAAGTTTCAGATGGCACGACTGAAGTGTTAGCACATGGACTTGAAATGTCGACTCAAAGTGTTGACACATGGATCAGCTCATTGCCTAAGATTTTTGGATTACAGAACTTTCTGAAGTTGAAGATCTGGCTGAAGTGTCGACACATAGATGCTATGTGTCGACTCAAAGTGTCGACTCACCCAAAGAAGTGTCGACACATCTAAGATTTCTAGAAAGCTACATTGAAGACTTTTGAATTAGGTGTCAACTCAAAGAGTTCAAATGTCAACCTGAAATGTCGACTCATAGCCTGAAGTATCGACACATGAAGTTCTGGAAATAGTAATGGCTAGTTTTTCAAACACAGAACTCGTCCTTCTTAGCACCCAACGGCTAGTTTTTTGTGTCTAATGGCTAAAAACCAGATTTAAGGCCTTGGAAAAGTATATATATGGTTCAAATCAAATCAAAAAGAGAGAGATTGAAAAAGGAAGAATAAAAGAGAAATAAAAGAGAGCATTTACTCATATTCATTGGGTTCAATCACTTCCAAGCAAAAAGAAGCCTTCAATCATTCAAGAGCCTCCAAGAGCATTCAAGATCAATCATTCTTGAGTAATTAAAGAGGCTTCATCAAGTTGAAAGCATCACAATATCGAGCTTCAAAGAGATACCCACTTTTTATTAGAAAGCTTTTATTATCTCTTTACTTCAAAACTATATTTTTTGTAAGGGTTCTTGGTTAGCCTATTGCAAAACCAAGGGAGGTTATTGGTGAGCCTTTGAAAATCAATTAGGTTCTTGGTTAGCCTGCAAAACCAAGGGAGGTTGGTGGTGAGCATTAAAACCATTTAGGTTCTTGGTTAGCCCGTAAAACCAAGTGAGGTTTTGACTTGTGAGCCTTGTGAAAATAATTTGGGTTTTGATTAGTGAGCCCAGAAAACTAATTGGCTATAATCGGTTGAGATTATAGTGAATTTCTAAGGGGATCTTGGGGAGTGGATGTAGGTGCATTGGATAGCACCGAACCACTATACTTCTTTGTGTTTGTGATTGCTTGTCTCTTCTATTTGCTCTTACTTTTATTGCTTTATATTTCCACTGCACAGTTACTTATGAGCACTTTATTTGCATTCATAGTACTTGATTTAATTATTAGATTGGTTCACATACTCTTGCATTCCATCAAGTAATTTTTAGAGATCCAATTCACTCCCCCTCTTGGGTTGCTTACTGGGCAATACACCCCCCCCTCTTAGGTTACATCATCTCTGGGCAACAACTTCCTTTTGGGCTTGCACAGTCTCAAGCTAATCCTTGAGAGTCTGACTAAGTTATATGAGCCCTTGGAAGCTTTCCTCTATCAAAGATGCCTCATGAATGAACTAAAGCAAGCAAATTTTTAAGTTAGAAAGATGATTGACAACAATTATCAAAGAAAATAAAGAAAAGTTACCAAAAGAAGACTCAGGTATAGAGAGATAATAACCTCATCCAAATGATGAGTTTAGTACTTTTCCAATCTCTTAGGAGAATGATAGCCTTCAATAATCTATGAGCCAGCTTGGGGCTTTGTAGTCCTGACTTGCTAGAGAAAATGTTGAGGTCAATGTAAGTCTTGGGCTCTTCAATGGCTTGATAGTCTTCATAGGACTCTGCATAAAATTGCAGTGCCTTTTCTTTATTGGCATGAGTGCATGGAGTTAGAGGGTCCACCAGCAGGTTAAAGACCATGCAGGAGACAAGTAAGTCAACGAAGCAAGTCCTATCGATTGAGGATCAGCAATGGCAACACCTTCATCAAAAATTGTCACTGCCTCGACATGCATAGTATCCCAAACACCAGTGATTGAAGCCTATGGGATCCCATAAGCTAATGAGTTTAGAGTGACACATTCCCTCTTTGACTAATGAGATGCCTTTGTAGGGGTGACGTACCTCTTCCGAACTACTTGATTAAGTTTTTGAGTATCAAGCCTCATATTTTTGTCTACAAAAAATAAGTCAATCAACTTAGTCTGATGAACAAGGCAACAGAATGCTATGACTAATTATTTGGATTGTATCTAAAATAGGTATCATGCTAATTCTAGCAAGGAAGAGGCTTTGCTTACCCAGTAGCTCCTTCATCAAAGGGACTCCAGCTTTTAAGAGATTTTCTAAATCCTCTTTGTCAGCTACGAGGACCTTCTTACTATTATTGGGGCTTAAGTGAAACTCCCTCCACTCGGTGTTGCAGCCCCAAGACTACCTAGATGATAAGAAGAAGAAATAGGCTTTCCATCAATGAATGGCGGATGGAAGATCCTTGATAAACTTCCGGCCATGGCATGGTATGATGACCCACCATCCTTGACCATGAGCATCCCTCCTAATCATAAAGAGGGAACAAAATATAGAAGTCTTGAGCTCAATCCAAAGACCATGATGCAGGATGATGAAGGCACAAATGATTCAAATAATATTCAGAGTCAACTACACCAGGATAATTTTGTATAAATTAAAATCTTAATAATGAAGGGGTGAAGAGGATAACTAAACCCTACCTTAAGGTGATCCTCGTATATCGCTATGCTACCAAGAGGGACCCTATTCATCCTATCATTAGGCCTGGGAGTAGACACTTGAATATCCTACAAAAATTTGTAGTAATTCCACAGGCTGGCTACCTTGGACTCACTAAGATAACCCTTCACCTACTCTAGACAAAGGTCCTCAACATTTGGACCTTTCATCTTCACAAGATTAGGATTCTCACGAAGTTGCTATGAATCTTCCCCTTTAGAAGCAAAAGTCCTAGTAGTAGCAGACACTTCCAAAAGCCTAACCATGTCTAAGAAAACTTCTTTATAGAAGATGAAAAGAATAGAAGAGAACATAGAAGGATTATGATGAAAAACCTACTAAAGAGATTCCTAAAACCCATAATCCATCAAAAGTTGAAGGTACCAGAAAAAACAAAAGCTATTGACATGATGAAGTCCTAACCTATGAGGGGCCCTGGAGACGAAGGGAACTTGAAGAAGACAAAGATCCTAAAGGGAACCTTCAAAGTAGCAAAAGAGTCCCAAGGTTCGAAGAACCCTTCAAATAAAGGAAGACTTCCTTATACAGAAAGCATTAGCAATGATGATTTGATCATCTAAAAATAAGAGATATGCTTGATTATGCCATGTGGACAAATCACAATCAAAGAAGATGCATGGCTATTCATCATGAGATGCTGACACATCATCTTGATCTTCAAGAATGACTTCACCATCAATGAGAGTCTGATTAGTGACAAAGGCAAAACTCCAGATTGAGAAAGCAACTTGATTCTATGAATCATTACTGAATCCTACCATTAATAACCACCTCTTCGAAAGATGGTAGTTATGACAACAAAATGATAATACAAGCTTTTTCCACAACCTTCTAGGAGCGCATTAATAACCAGTGTGAAGAAAAAGGAAAAAGGAGCTCGAGGCAGTGAAACTCATGAATGTTATATACTTCCTTCTCCCAATACAACAAAGTGTCTTGAAATTGGAGTGGGGGGCTACTGTTATACCAATTGACCAGACCTATCAATCAATTAAGAAGTAATTGATCGATGAAGAACATTAAGGCAAGGCTACCGAGAAACTCAAGTGCCAAAGCTGAAGATATTAAAGTCCGATCAACTTTGTTGCCCAGTAAGCAACCCAAGAGCGGGGGTGAATGGAGTCTCTAAAAATTTAAATGCAAGTGTGTGAACCAATCCAATAATCAAACTAAGTACTATGAATGCAAGTATGAAGTGCTCTTAGTGAGTATGCAGTGAAATTATAAAAGCAATTAAAATAAGAGCAAATTAAAGAGACAAGCAATCACAAACACAAAGCAAATATAGTGGTTCGGTGTTTTCCAATACACCTACATCCACTCCCCAAGACCTACTTGGGAATTCACTATAATCTCAATCGATTACAGTGATTAGTTTTTCGGGCTCACTAATCAAACCTGACTTATTTTCATAAGGCTCACAAGTCAAAACCTCACTTGGTTTTTCGGGCTTACCAAGAACCTAATTAGTTTTAAGGCTCACCAACAACCCCCCTTGGTTTTGTGGGCTAACCAAGAACCTAATTGTTTTTCAAGGCTAACCAACAACCTCCTTGGTTTCTCAATAGGCTAACCAAAATCCTTTACAACAAGAATAAGTTTGAAGTAAAGAAATAATGAAAGCTTTCTAATAAAAGCGGATATCTCTTTGAAGCTTTGTTGTAGTGCTGCCTTCAACTTGATGAAGCTTCAATAAATGCTCAAGAAGGTTGAACTTGAATTCTCTTGAAGGCTGTTAAATGCTTGGAGACTTCTTTTTGCTTGAAGGTAGTTGCTCTCAATGAATAGGAATGAATGCACTAGCTTTTTGGTGTTCCTCTTGTGTCTTCTTTGATTCCTCTTTTTTCTTCATATGTTTAGATTTGATTTGAATCATTCAAATACCTTCCCAAGGCCTCAATGTTGGTTATGACCGTTGACACGAAAAACTAGCCCTTTGGAGCCAAGAAAAGCAAGTTCTGCCTTTGAAAAACTAGCCGTTACTATTCCCAGAAACCAAGTGTCGACACTTCAAGCTGTGAGTCGACATTTAGGGTCGACACTTGTACTCCATGAGTTGACACCTAGTTCAAATATCTTCAATGAAGCTCTCTAGAATTCTTAGTTGAGTCGACACTTCCATTGGTGAGTTGACACTTTGAGTCGACACTTGACATCCATGTGTTGACACTTCAGGCAAGTCTTCAACTTCAGCAAGTTCTATAACAAAAAGTCTTAGGTGATGAGCCGATCCTTGAATCGACACCTTGAGTCGACACTTGATTGGCATGAGTCGACACTTCAGTTGTGCCATCTGAAACTCTTTCTGCATATCGGCTTGAGTCGACACTTTCACTATCATGAGTCGACACTTGGGTTGTGAGTCGATACTTTGAGTCGATACTTGATTGAGATTTCTTCAAAAATAACTGAACTTCTGCTGAAACCAAATTGTGTTGAGTTCTTATGTCCTTTCAAGCATTCTTCAACTACCAAAGTCTACTTTAAACTGATCTTTCATTCATAGTTGGGACTTTTGCATTGTTTGATAATCAATCAAATTTTGTTGAATTGATGAGCACCTATTTCTATAAAAACACACTTCAAAAAATAGTTAGTACTCAACTTATACTTAAACATTTTGTTTATCATCAAAATCAATAACGAAGCCAACAATCTCCCCCTTTTTGATGATGACAAAACCTTTAAGTATAAATTGCATAATAAGCTTTCTAAGAAAATTTTCAATGTGCATAGAGCTTATTGCAATAGGTATTGAAATACTAAGAGATATTGATAAAAAATTTTAAAGTTCTCTTATGAAACAAATTTGAGCTAAGAATATCAGAGCTTAAAATACATATAAGAAATAAATTCATGTATCATGATACTCTTAAAAAAAATGCTCAAGAGTAACAAATTCAGCAATAAACACTATGAAGAGTATAAATACTCCCCATGAAGAGATGATCAATAAAATTGATTTCTGAAGATCTTTTGATGACAAAAGGATGAAATTTAAACATCTAAAGGTAATAACTGTGCATGAAATCCCAACAAAATAGATTTTCCAATTCAAAGGAGGTATAACTCCCGCTCACTCAATGAGCAGAAATTTTTAGATTTAAGCATGTTTCGAAAGAAGGAAAAAGAACATTCATAATTTGCTTATTTCTTTCATCATTCATATAATTTGCTTATTTCTTTCATCATTCACATTTATACTTATTTCTCTCCCTTTTTGATATCATTAAAAAGGAAGGAAGAAGGCAATAAATTTGAACATATGTGTAAGTCATTCACTCATAAAAGAAAACATTGAAATTCTAAAAATAAGTAATACATTTCATTCATTCAAGGTCATAAGGTGAAGTAGAACATAATATTTCATTCACTTGATGCAAAATTGGTACATAAAGTAAACATCAAAACATTCAAAGAACATAAATGTAAACTATTTAAATATAAAAACTATCCTAAGCATCATCCTCATCATTTGAGGATCCAATCTCGATCGGTCCGATATCAGTAAAAGCATAAGATCAATGCCACATAGATCAAAGATCACGAAGACAAGTCCTGGTCGGTCTGGATGGAACACGATGACCTCGTCCTCTATGTCTAACATAAGTTCTCCCTCTAGCTAGAGCAGAAGAGGTAGAAGCTATGTCAGCAGTAGGAGAAGAGCTGATCAGAATGACAGTCTCGAAAACTATAGGATGTGGTATATGATCAAATAAAGGACCGGAATCAAGAAGATGGAAACCAGGAGTATAAAATCCTAGTTCCTGGATAAGGAAAGATGTATGTAATGATGAGGAATCAATAACATGTGTATCAATAATAGGTGTATCAACTGAAGAAATGATAGGTGTGAGCATAGGAATGGTAGAATGATTAGTTGGTCTAGAAGGAGGTGTGGGTAGGATAGGAGTCTGGAAGGATGAACTCAATGGATCATGAATGGAACTCCTAGGAGGGTCAGTTGCTGTCTCCGAAACTAGCTATTTCATCACATCTAGAAAGTCAAATTCATTAGAGTCAGTCACATCATCATCATCATCCATGACTGGTCCCGAAGCAGGTGGAACTGGAGCAGAATCAGTTGGAGTAGAAGTATCAGGAATACTCCCAAAAGAGGGTCTACTCAGAGTGGACGTAATGGTAGAGATCCCATCTCTCAAACCTTGATGGCTCTCTCTAGTCTCCATAATGAAACTGTCGACTCGCTGATGAATGATAATAATATCTATCTCAATGCGAGGGACTTTATCCTCAAGACTCTTAGAAGCTCCTGGAATATCTGATCGTGCTGGCTTAGGCTGAGGAGCAGGCTCTGGCTACACTGTAGGCTTGAGCTGAATCTCAAGTAAATGTGTCTTTGAAGGTTCTGCCTCACCCAAAAATATGCGCTCCTCCTCCACTACATCCTCATCTCTATCAGTGGCCTGACCTGATACTCATCGTCTCCACTGGCCTCTGACTAGCTGATACCCCATCTGATGAAGAGATCTGATGTCATAGACATCAGTGTGCAGTAACATCCGGTAGGGCTCATCATCCAATACTACACCATACGCTTTAAAGAGCAAAGTCAAGCCCATCCCATAGGGCAGACAAAGTCTCTGACTAATAGATGCCTCCATCATCTAAGGTATCATAAGTACCTGTAGGAAAACAAGTGTATGCTGAACCAAGGAGACCATCACTAATAGCTCTCTCTCTGTGATGAAGTCGAAATGGCTGGTCTTCGGTACAAGGATCCGGGCAACAATGTGATGCAGCAACCTCATCTCAGCTGATTGTCAGGATGCAACTGCAGTGGCTCCCTCAGGCAGGTCATCTGACTCGAAAATACATCGGAGACCACTGAACCTATCTACTAAGCTGTCAATAATAGATCCTCTCATGGGTATGTCCCATACTCTGCTCAGAATCTCTGCTGTCACTAAGACATCTCTGCCACGGACCTGTATGACCCATCCATCACTGCCTTGGGCTGAAGATCCATAGAACTCTCATATCAAGCCTAGGTAAAATCTCTCTATCAAAGAGCAAAAAGAAACCAAACCAGCATCTTTGAGCCACTGGCCTATCCAAAAATGTTGCTGGTCGAGGAATGCGAAGTCCACACGGCATCCTCCGATGATGGTCTTTGTACCCATCCGACTAGCCGCAGGAAAAAGACGTCGAACAGGGCATCCAGTGCACTGGCTTCATGTTTGGCCTTTGTTCTTCTTTCATCTTCTTGGTTGGATGGTCAAGGACGATGAACAACTTGCTTCCTAGGCCCCATTCCACAGATTCAAAGATTGAAGCAAGAGAGGAGAGTAAATCTAGGGTTTTAATGGTCCAAAAAAAAATGGGAGAAGAAATGTGGCAAAAGACCGAATCAAAACCATCCTAATCAAAAATTTGAAAGGGTTAGAGTTGAAATTGGAGGGAAGAAGTACATAGAACAGTGTTATGGCATGTGTCAGCTCAAATTGGGAGAGAAAATATCAAGAAAATACTTCGTTTCAGGTTTTTATCTCGGTCTATCGCCGTTCAAGTGTCGACTCACGACATATGGCCAAGTGTTGACACTTCAAGGTGTTGACACTTACAGGTGTCGACACTTTGACTTAAAATAAAAAAAAGGAAAAGAAGTATTGATCAAAATCACTAAAATTAGAGTAAAATTCAAGAAAATTGAATGTAATTGATATTGAATTTGATCTTTCATGGGTCAAAGGGTAGAAATTTTCAATCAAAAGGACTAATGATCCCAAGTTTTCTTCTAATCATATTGAACTAATTTTCTTGGAGAGGCTTAGTCAAAATATCAGCTAATTGCATTTCAGTACAAATAAATTCAAGCACAACATCATTATTTTCAACATGATCTCTAATAAAATGATGCATATTCTCAATATGTTTGCTTATAGAATGCTGAACAGGATTTTTAGTTAAGCATATTGCGCTAATTATCATATTTTATGGGTGTCCTAGTTAATTTGATTTTAAAATCTTCAAGTTGTTACTTAATTCATAAGATTTGAGTACAACAACTTCCTATTGCAATATACTCAGCCTTAGCTATTGATTGTACAACTGATATGGGACAGAGCGGAGGAGGATTGCTGACGAGCATAGAAGTCACCAGGGGATTAGGGCTTGCACTCAAGAATACGGAACCAGGGTGTCACACCATCTCCAATCCGGAGAAAACTCAAAACTCATATCAAAATAATTTTTTGTTTGTATTCATAAGAAAAAAGATGTTTACTTCAAGAGGGGAGGGGTGGTATTTATAGATTCACCCCAGGGTACATAACTTGAGGGCTAAGAAACCCTGACTTATGGGCCAAGAAACCCTGGTGGACCTGGTCAATAGTGGGCCCGTCTTAGACTAGAGCTATCTCTTGCGAGCCTGGTTGCATGAAAGGGCCCAGGTGCATGAAGGCCAGCTCTGGTTGGGAGGGCCTGGTGAATCTCCTGGCTACTGACTCTCCATTTGTACATGACCTGAATGACTTGATCGGACCTGACTGAACTAAAATGACTCACAGGACTAAAGGGACTTTACTAACTTACTTCAATACAGGACTCAAGTAACTTAGAACTAATGGACTCAAATAAAATAAAATAAAATAGGCTTTCAGTCCCCATCATTCCCCTACGATGGGGAGAACTCAACTCCATCATGTCAGGTTGAGCGGGGGTTTGATGGAACCGAAACCAATCAAAAAGGGACTCCAAGGCTGGGTTCACCCATTTTTATTTTTCCTTTTCTTTTTTTTTCATCTTTGCATTAAAATCATGCAGCTTTGGAAGTCGTGCGATGCTGAAATCCATGCTACTCCAGAAAGCATGCTGCTCTAGAAAGCGTGTGCTGAAGTCGGCAATAGTGAAGGCATTTGCCTTCATGATCATGCTGTGGAGTTCCTTCTACATGATCCAAAAGCTGGAACAGGGAAGGTTTTGGAGGGCAGTCCGGCAGGTGCTCGCTGATGGCAGCACTGGGGTAGAGACGGTGGTAGCACGAGAAGAAGACGGTGGTGTCGGCATGTCATGGTGGCACAGGGGACATAGTTCCAAGGCCCTATTACAGAGCTCGGCTCACCGTGGGAGGGTGCACAAATGATGAAGAAGGAGGTGGAGCCGGTGGCACGGGGAACACGCGACGGCGACAGCGTTCGGCGACGTTGGGAGCATGGGCAGTAATGGGGGCGCGGGCGGCGACCTTTCGATGGAGAAGAGGAGAGCACGCGGAGCTGGCAGCACGGGGAAGGGCGCGGGTGGTGCCCCTGGCCTGGCAGCGACTTGCATGGGTGCTGCACGAGGGCGGGCACCCATGGGAGCTGGGGGGAAGCCCAGCATCTGCAGGGGACGAACAACCCATGGATGGGTCATCGTGGCCTGCTGCACGGTCGAGGCTGGGGTCCTCGAGGGCGGCGGCGGTGGCCTGGGCCTTGGCACGGGACTCGTCGGGTAGAGGGGGAGGGGTACGGTGAGAGACGTGAGATCCCGCTGGGGAAGGGGGTTAGGGCGTCGGCTGCAGGTGGTGAGCAGGAACAGGGGGATGTGGGAGGCTTCACGCGATGGCGGGGGAGGGGGAGACTTGATCGGAGGCGATGCTAGAGACAGGCTTCACGGGCGATGGAGAGGAGAGGGGCTCGGGTGCAGGATGTTGACGGACCTCGACGGTTGATAGAGGTTAGAGAAGCCTTGCACACGGAGATCTGGACAAGAAGAACGATGTGAAGCCGAGTAGGAAGAGAAAACCCTAATCCGCTTGACTCTGATACCAAGTTGATGCAAGACAGAGTGGAGGAGGATTACTGGCGAGCATAGAAGTCACCACGGGATTAGGGCTTGCACTCAAGAATAGGGAACCAAGGCGTCACACCCACTCCAATCCGGAGAAAACTCAAAACTCAGATCAAAATAATTTCTTACTTGTATTCATAAGAAAAAAAATGTTTAATACAAGAGAGAAGGGGTGGTATTTATGGATTCACACCAGGGTACATAACTTGAGGGCTAAGAAATCCTAACTTGTGGGCCAAGAAACCCTGGTGGACCTGGTCAACAGTGGACCTGTCTTGGATGGGTGCTCTCTCTTATAGACCTGGAGGCATGAAAGGGCCCAGGTGAATGAAGGCCAACTCTAGTTGGGAGGGCCTAGTGAATCTCCTGGCTGCTGACTCTCCTCTTGTACATGACCTGAATGACTCGATCGGACCTGACTAAACTAAAATGACTCACAGGACTAATGGGAGGACTTAACTGACTTACTTCAGTACAGGACTTAAGTAACTTAGGACTAATGGACTCAAATAAAATAAAATAAAATAGGCTTTCGATCCCCATCAGCAACTGAAGTTTGTTTCTTGCTAAACCAGGAGATTAAGTTAACTCTAAGAAATTAGCAAGTTCCACTAGTACTTTTTCTATGAAGTTTATACCTAGCAAAATCAGCATCAGAATATCCAATTAAATCAGCAAATGAGTCTCTAGAATACCACAAACCAATATCAATTATACCAGATAAGTATCTAATAATGTGCTTGATAGCTAACAGATGAGGTTCCTTAGGATCAGACTGATATCCAGCACACATGCATATACTGAATATTATATCTGGTCTACTAGCAATTAAATATAATAAAGAGCCAATCATACCTTTATATAATTTTTGGTCAACAGATTTACCATGCTCATCCTTATCAAGTTTACAAGAGGGGCTCATAGGTGTACCTATTGACTTAGTAGTCTCCATCCCAAACTTCTTTAAGATTTCTCTTGTATACTTAGCTTGGTTGATGAAGATTTCATCTTTGGTTTGCTTGATTTAGAGTCCGAGAAAGAAATTGAGTTCTCCCATCATGCTCATTTCAAACTCACCCTACATAAGCTTAGCAAACTCTTGATAAAAGATTTCATTAGTAGCACCGAAAATAATATCATCAACATAGATTTGCACTATTAATAAATCATCATTTTTCTTCTTTAGAAATAAAGTTGTATCAACATGACCTCTAGAGAATTCATTTTCAATCAAAAACTTGCTGAGTCTTTCATACCATGCTCGGGATGCTTGCCTTAAACCATAAAGTACATTGTGCAATTTGTAAACATAATCAGGATGTGCATGATTTTCAAAACCAGGTGGTTGTTCTACAAAAACTTCTTCTGCTATATAACCATTCAGAAAAGCACTTTTAACATCCATTTGAAAAAGTTTGAAATTCATAAAATAAGGAAATGCTAATAGTAGTCTAATTGCCTCAAGTCTATCAATAGGAGCAAAGGTTTTATCAAAATCAATTCCTTCCTCCTAATTGTAACCTTTAATAACTAGCTTAGCTTTATTTCTAGTTACAATTTTATTTTCATCTAATTTATTTATAAACACCCATTTTGTGCCAATAATAGAAACATTTGATGGCCTTTCTATTAATATCCAAACATTATTTCTATCAAACTAAATTAGTTCATCTTGCATAGCATTTATCCAGTTAGGGTCTTTTTCAGCATCTTCAAAATATTTAGGCTAAACTTGAGAAACAAAAGCAATATAATCACATTCATTTCTAATTAAGGATCGAGTTCTTACCCCTTTTGATGGATCTCCTAGGATTAATTCCTTAGGATGTCCATAAGCATACCTCTACTCCTTAGGTAAATCTTGATGCTTTGGTGTTGATTGTATGGTTTCTCCTTTTTCTTTTTTGTCTTGATCTTCTTCACTTTGTTGAGAGGGTTGATCATCCAATGTCAGCATTTATAACTTATCAACACCTGCACATGTATCAGAAGTATCCTCTTTTCTGGAGGATTTGTTAGTAGACTCTTCAAAAACTACATGTACAGACTCCTCTATAACTAGGGTTCTTTTATTAAAAATTCTGTATGCCTTGCTTGATGTAGAGTATTCTAGAAAGATACCTTCATCAGACTTGGTATCAAATTTTCCAAGATTGTCTTTACTATTATTCAAAATGAAACATTGACAACCAAAAACTCGAAAGTACTTTAAAGTTGGTTTTCTTTGATTTCAAAGTTCATAAGGAGTTGTCTTTAAAATAGGGTGGATTAAAATATGATTCAAAATATAACAAGTAGTATTAATTACTTCAGTCCAAAAATATCTTGGCAAATTATTTTTGCAAAGCATAGTGCGTGCTATTTCTTCTAAAGTATGATTTTTTCTTTCTACCACCCCATTCTGTTGAGGTATCTTAGGTACAGAAAAATTATATTCAATACATTTCTTATTACAAAAATTTTTGAAATCTTGATTTTCAAATTCAGAACCATGATCACTACGTATACAAATAACTGAAGTACCTTTTCATTAGAAACTTTTCGGTAAAACTTCACAAATACTGAAAATGATTCATCTTTATGAGCAAGAAAGAAAACTCAAGTAAACCTTGAAAAATCATCCACTATAACCAATCCATATCTTTTATCTCCTAGACTAGATGCTCTAGTTGGTCCAAAGAGATCCATATGGAGTAGTTCTAATGGCCTACTAGTAGTAACAAAACCTTTAGGTTTGAAAGAAGTTTTAACTTGTTTTCCAAATTGGCAAGCTTGACAAACTCTATCTTTTTCAAAACTAAGTTTCAGCAAATTTCTTACTAAATCTTTTTTGCAAAGTTTTGAAAGTAAGTACATACTAACATGTCCTAGTCTTCTATGCTAAAGCCAACTAGTCTCATCTTTAGTAGAATTCATTGCAACCAGGCATTTTCCATTAAGCAATGACAGATTATCTAAATCTACCAAATAAATATTACCATGCCTCTTTCCAATGAATTTTACTTCATTTTTATCAAGACTAGCAATCATGCAATAAGATAATTTAAAAATAACTTGAAAACCTTTATCGCAAAATTGACTAATACTTAAAAGATTATGCTTTAAACCTTCAATTAAGAGTACATTTCTATTACAAGTAGAAGGTGAGATGTGAACCTTACCAATACCAATGATTTTTTCTTTACCATTATCATCGAAGGTCACACTCCCTCATTTATAGCTTCAAGAGAAGTGAATTGCTTCACATCTCCTGTCATGTGCCTTGAATAACTACTATCAAGATACCATAGTCTTTTGTTTTCCTTGGTTGCAAGACACACCTGTAAAACAAATCAAGTTTTGTTTTTAGGTACCCAAGCCAACTTGGATCCTTTAGGGTTGGTATATAAATTGGTTCCTTTTGGAATCCAAACTTTTCTAGAGTTATTGATTTTTCTCATATTACATTGAAAAGCTTTGTGTCCTTATTTTTTGCATGAAAAATATGTAATACTAGATGATGCAGGTACAAAAAAATGTTTAGATATTTTTGCTATTTTTGAGGTTTGTATCCTAATCCTGCTTTGTTAAAAACAATTTTTTGATTGTTTAAAAGAAGATTTAGTTTTTTTGAGCTATAAGTAAACTTTTTAACAAAAGGTTTTATTTTATCAAGTTCATTTTTGTAACTTTTGTTTTCCATTTCTAAATCTTTGTTTTTCTTTAAAATATCACCATTTGAAATGATAGTTTTAGATCTTTTCAAAGAATCATTTTCCATTGTTAAAGCCTTATTTTTCTTTTCTAGAACATCAAGCTTAGTTTTTAATTCACTAACTTTGTTTAAAAGAGAATTATTTTTATGAAAAAAACTATTTGCATGCTTTTTCAATTTTTTATTTTTAGATAAAATCAATTTGTAATCATGCATTAATTCATCAAAAGCATTAATTTCTTTATCTTTCTCCTTTTTTTTTCCCTTCTCTTTGGTTGTTTGGAACTTTTTCTTATAAGGAAATTTCCTTCTTTTCATGAACTTTCTGAACTTTTTTGCTAGAAGTGCTTATTCACACTCTTCTTCTTCTTTTTCTGATTCATCATTTGAGGATTCTTCTTGAATAGTGGACTTGAAGGCTATCCCCATTTTCTTTTTGTCCATATAAATAGACTTTTGCTTTAAATTCAGCTCATAAGTCATGAGAGATCCCACTAATTGCTCTAAGGGTAATTTGTCAACATCCTTTGCTTCTTGAATGGCGGTCATCTTTGGATCCCATGAAGTTAAAAGTGACCTGAGAATTTTGTTGACAAGATCAACATTAGACATAATTTTTCCTAAACTTCTTATTCCATTTATAATGTTTGTTAATCTAGTGTACCTATCAGTGATAGACTCATTTAGTTCCATTCGGAACATTTCATAAGTGTGCACTAACATATTTACTTTTGTATTCTTTACTTGATCAGTACCCTCATGGGTAACTTCAAGTGTGTCTCATATTTTCTTGGCAGATGTGCATGTAGAAATCTGTTGGCTTTGGCTCCTTAGTTTTGATGATTAACAAAAGGTTGAGTATATGTTTGGACTAATGTTTAATCTCAAGATAAAGTTTCAGGACTTAGGTCATTCAAAAAGAGTATCAAGACTACAATGATGAAACTAAGTTTGCCTGATTTGGAAAAGAGCTCTTCTACCTTGGACAAGATCAAATTACTAATATTGGACCTTCTTGTTAAGAAATATTTGACAAAAGAAACAAAGGCTTAAAGAAACTCAAGCATGGCACGCACATCTCAAAGAGTTTCAGAAAAATTCAGATCAGAGGTCGAACCCCAGAGGTCAACACCTGTCCAGAGGTCGACACCAGAGGTCGACTCATAGCCTGAGAATTCAAACCTGGCAGAACTATGGTATTCTGAATTTTTGCCTAAAATATACTGGAGGTCGACTCATGAGGTCGACACTTGATCCAGAGGTCGACTCATGAGATCGATTCATGGCATAACGGCTAGTTTTTCTGAACTTCTGATTTGATTTCTAACGGCCATAAATGGCCATATTTTTGATTCTAACGGTCTTGTGGAGTTGTTTCAGCATGAATGAGGTATTTAACCTCCACCAAACTTCAAAAAAGACAAGGAGACAAAGTGAAAAAGTGTAGAGTCAAAGTACAAAGCCTTCAATCAATTCAAAGCCAAAAGAGTGAGAAAACCAAGAGATTCCTTAGCCAAAAGCTTTCCATCTTTGAGGAATCCAACTTTCAAGTGTTTGGCATTTAGTGAGGTCCAAAGATTCCAAGGGAAAAGGCTTGAAGAGTCTCCATCAAGAGCTACAACGAATTTCTTATTACTCAAAAGTAGTTTGTTTTGTTTTATTCATTGTATCCATATTCCTTTTTGTCTTTAGCTAGTTTCAAGGGAATTTGAAACTAGTGTGAGGTTTGTTGGTGAGCCAATTGATAAAACCAACTAGGGTTGCTTGTAAGCCCGAAGCCAAAACAAGTGAGTGAGGTTTGTTGGTGAGCCAATTGATAAAACCAACTAGGGTTGCTTGTAAGCCCGAAGCCAAAACAAGTGTGTAAGGTTTTGACTTGTGAGCCTGGTAAAACAAGTCGGCTGTAATCTAAAGATTATAGTGAAAATTCCCAAGTGGAGCTTGGGGAGTGGATGTAGGTGCTAGGTGCATCGAACCACTATATTTCTTGTGTGTTTGCATTGCTCTTCTTTCGCTCTTTAATTGTCGATTTATTTCATTGCTTCCGTTGCACAATTACTTGAGCACTATCACTCTTCACTTTTGAACTTGATAGCACATATATTGCTTTAATTTTTAAAATACCCAATTCACCCCCCCTCTTGGGCACCATATCTGGGCAACAAAATCCTATTAAACTCACTAGGATCTAATGTACAATAAAGGAGATTCATAGCTTTCGCATTGATCTCGGATTGTTTAATGTCATTTTCATTCCAATCGTCTTCGAGCTTTGGGATGGAAACACCATTCACAATAATCGAAGGAACATGAGGACCCTTATCAACAACCTTCCATAAATTATAATAAATTAAATGCATGTAAATTCTCATTCTAGTTTTTCAATAAGTATAATTTATTTGATTAAAATATGGAGGTCTATTAGAGGCTTATCCCTCAACTACACAAGTACCAATAGGGGCTGCTATAGATCTTTACTCAAGGCGGTTAGACCTATACACTGAGAACAAGGCTATGATACCACTTGTTGCCCAGTAAGCAACCCAAGAGGGGCGTGAATTGGGTCTCTAAAAATTTAAATGCAAGTATGTGAACCAATCCAATAATCAAACTAAGTACTATGAATGCAAGTATGAAGTGCTCTTAGTGAGTATGCAGCAAATATAAAAGCAATAAAAATAAGAGCAAATTATAGAGACAAGAAATCACAAATACAAAGTAAGTATAGTGGTTTGGTGCTTTCCAATGCGCCTACATCCACTCCCCAAGGCCTACTTGAAAATTCACTATAATCTTAACCAATTACAGCCGATTAGTTTTTCAGGCTTACTAATCAAACCTGACTTGTTTTCATAAGACTCACAAGTCAAAATCTCACTTGGTTTTTCGGGCTTACCAAGAACCTAATTGGTTTTAAGGCTCACCAACAACCTCCCTTGGTTTTGCAGGCTAACCAAGAACCTTATTGGTTTTCAAGGCTATCCAACAACCTCCTTGATTTTCCAATAAACTAACCAAAAACCTTTACAACAAGAATAAATTTGAAGTAAAGAAACAATGAAAGCTTTCTAATAATAGCGGATATCTCTTTGAAGCTTTGTTGTAGTGCTACCTTCAACTTGATGAAGCTTCAATAAATGCTCAAGAAGGTTGAACTTGAATGCTCTTGAAGGCTCTTAAATGCTTGAAGACTTCTTTTTGCTTGAAGGTAGTTGCCCTCAATGAATAGGAATGAATGCACTAGCTTTTTGGTATTCCTCTTATGTCTCTCTTGATTCCTCTTTTTTCTGATGCGGGACAGAGATCGGAGTTGGATCACTGGCGAGCTGAGAAGTCACCAGGGGATTAGGATTTGCCTGGAAGAAGAAAAAAGAGGGCAAAGGGTTTAGGAAGATAACTGGGGTTCACATAGATTCTCCTAGGAGGACAAGCACATAGCAAAGGGCTGACACAGATACCCTAGGGATCACACAGATACCCTCTCACATAGAAAATTAGGGATCATATAGATACCCTGGGGAAAAAGCTAATCAGGGATTACACAGATACCTGGGGCACATAGAACAATAGGGATCACACAGATACCCTAGGATCATACAGATCCTTCATACTGAACTCAAGAAATTTTATTCATCCATCCTTATTATTTTCAATACAAGAGAGGGGTCCTTATATAGGGACCAATTACTTAGGAAGCAAGAAAAGAAAATATGATGCACCACAATCCTTTCTGGTTTGCTAATTGAAAACATGGAAGGTTTTATACAATTTCCAAAAAACTCAAGAAAAATAAGGAAAGAAGGGGGGGACCAAGGGGGGACCATGTGGGGCACCAAACACCTGCTCTCTTGGGCTCGAGATAGACCACATCTTTCCTTAGTTACTTGGCATGAATCAAGGGATTCATGTTTATCCACTTGACCTTCTTTTCTTGCTTGATGGCATGTGGAGTTGATGTGCCTGGAGGGTGTTGGGACTCCACGTGACTGTTGAGGTGGCTGGGCTCCCAGGTCCCCATCATTCCCCTGGAGTAGCGAGAACTCGACTCCATTGAGTTTGAAGATGACTCGGGTAGAACTAAAACTAATCAAAACAAAAGATGCTAGGTTCATCATTTTTTTCAACTTTTTTTTATTAATCTATGCTCTAAAAGCCATGCAGCTTTGGAAGCCATGTGGTGCTAAAATCCGTGCTGTCCAGAAATCGTGCAGCACTAAAGTCGGCAATAGGGGGAGAATATGCATTCATGTTCGTGCTGGCCTTGGTGCCTTCACGTTCGTGCCATGCCGAAACAAGGTCTTCATGGAGGGAACCCAACGAGGCTTCGCCGGCGATCTCAAAGAAGCCGGTGCCTGGGGGTGAAGACGTTGGCCAGCGATGTCGCTGGGGTGGAAGGCGGTGGCATGACCAGAAGGCAACGAACGATCGTGGACCTCAACCAATCTTGGACCTCTCCGATCAGGGAAGGTAGCAAATGATGAGGCTCATCCTGGGCATTCAACCGGAGGAGTCCGGCATTGTCGGTAGCTGCAGGAGTAGGGAGGATCCGGTGGGAGGGAGCGACTGTAGTGCTCTGGTCTGGAATGGCACAGGGACGGTCGAAGGTCCGGTGGGAGGTGGCATCACTGAGGAGTTCATATGTTTAGATTTGATTTGAATCATTTAAATACCTTTCCAAGGACTCAAAGTCGATTTATAGTCGTTAGACATGAAAAACTAGCCATTGGGAGCCAAGAGGAGCAAGTTCTACATTTGAAAAACTAGCCGTTACTGTTTCCAGAACTTCAAGTGTAGACACTTTAAGCTATGAGTCGACACATAGGGTCGACACTTACACTTCATGAGTCGACACCTACTTAAATATCTTCAATGAAGCTCTCTGGAATTCTCAATTGAGTCGACACTTCCACTGGTGAGTCGATTCTTTGAGTCAACACATGATATCCATGTGTCGACATTTCAGGAAAGTCTTCAACTTCAGCAAGTTCTGTAACAAAAAGTCTCAGGTGATGAGCCAATCCTTAAGTCGACACCTTGAGTCGACACTTGACTGGCATGAGTCGACACTTCAGCCATGCCATCTGAAACTCTTTATGCATACCAGCTTGAGTCGACACTTCCACTATCATGAGTCGACACTTGGGTTGTGAGTTGACACTTTGAGTTGATACTTGACCGAGATTTCTTCAGAAACAATTAAACTTCTACTGAAACCAAATTGTGTTAAACTCTTGTATCCTTTCAAGCATTCTTTAACTACCAAAGCCCACTTTAAACTGATCTTTCATCCATGGTTGGGACTTTTTCATTGTTTGACAATCAATCAAATTTTGTTGAATTAATGAGCACCTATTTCTATAAAAACATACATCAAAGAAATAGTTAATACTTAACTTATACTTAAGCATTTTTCTTATCATCAAAATCAATAAGGGAGCCAACAAAGTCCCCTTCAAGAATCGATCAGGTAAATGTCTTTCTTCTTAGGGAACCAAACAACCAAATGGTCAAATAAGATGAAGTGGCCGACTAACAAACCAATGACCAAGACCTGTAGGCTGACAAATAGGAAATGTCTAACGAACCATGCGATTAGAAAAAGAATAGCTATTGCAACAGAATGTGGTTATGCCAGCTGCTCATTACAATAGAAATAAGTTAGCTTGAGTAAAATATTAATAAAGCTAATAGATTGAGTTTTTTTCTAATAGAATCTGGTTAGTACAAGTATCTATAAATACTGATAAGAGAGGACCTTCAAGGGTAAGCTAACACTATGCTTGGAAAAACACTAATGATAACTACATTAAGCATAAATATAAAAGTATTAACTTAATACTAAAATATCATTATTCTTTCAAAATTAATACTTTTATATGTCATTTATAGGAAAGAACATTGCCAACATGGAGAGTCTGATTTTAGAAGTCCAACGGCATGAATGGCACTCGAATTGGACTCAGAACGGGCCCAAAATGAATTTTTGGGCAATTAACTAAGAATTTGCATGAAATTTAAAGCAGTCGGTCCACAGTGGATCGGCTGCTCGGTCCACCAAATGATTCATGGGCCACGATCCACCATTGACGCGGTCCATGGAAGCAGAGCCGTGGACCACCATGCCTCAAACACATTGAGACTCGCCGGAGAGCCGGCCCCATCGCCGGGGAGGTCGCCGGCACGCTTGCCACTAGCCGGAGAAGCCTCGGTGGCCGGAAAAATCTCTTCCAAAGGGGATGCTATTCTCATTTTTTTTTCTTTTGGCCGAACCTCACCGCACCACCGTTTCACACCGCCGGACCGCCTACCACGACCACCGCCGGCCGAAGAAGATGGCGGTGCACTTTTCCTCGCCGCCGAGAAGGTCTTCACGGTGAGTTGCAACCGTGGGAGAGTTTTTCGGTTTGAACCAAAAATGGACCGAACTACAGGCTAGGTGGACTGAACCGGGTACTGGGTTGGACTGAACCAGGGAGAAACTTCCATAGCATCGCTGGATGAGCTGGAGATCGATGGGAGCTCGAGCTTCGTTGCAAACGGTGGAGCGGGGTGTCGATTGTTCTGTTGTGTTCTGGTGCAACTGTGGAGCATGTTTGTTGGGTTGTTTCAACAGAGGAGCGGGTTGGTTCAAACGTAGGAGCAGGTTGGGAGCAGGGAAAGTCTATAAAAAGGGGTCCAGGGGAGCCAAAGAGGGAGGGTGTTTTCGGTCGATCAGTGGAAGCCATCTGCAGTTCGTTTCTCATGTTTTTCTTCTCTGCATCTTCTTCTCCACCACAGAGGGCAGTGCCTTCGCTTCTCCATTCCACAGATCGTAGCAAGCCATCTTCCCACCACTCCAGCTTAGTTGTAGAGGCCCCCATTCCAGAGTACAGTTCATCTCGTCACTCTCCCAAACTCTCGGCTCAGTCACAGTCCGGAAATCCCTGTTTCTTCCCTGCAGTTCTTTGGGTTTTCTGCTATTCCGGTTATCCCAGCTTTATTCCCACTATTCCAACACTATTCCAAGCTTATTCCAGCAGACCTATTCTCTACCGGTCAGCGCCATCTTCAACTTTTGAGCATGCAGAAGTCACTGGATGCCGGAACTTCACTTGGGAAGAAGGGGTTTTTATTTTTAGTTGTATTACTTTGATGTACTCCCTCCTACATGAAATAAAAATATCTTTCGATTAATTATTGTTCTTTTGCTTTTGAATCAGATGCGTTGTTAAGGCAAAGCTTTGGAGGTAAGTCAAGTGAAATTACTCATGACTGATCTATTCCCAAGTGGGTACAGGTTGTGCTCTCGTGAGATAGATCATATCTTGGTTATTTCACTAGCATTTAAATCAATCTATTCCTAAAAAGAGATGGGTTGTGATTCACGGATACGGACCATGCTCTTACTCGGATAGATCTTTTCTTGAGTTACCTTTACTGCTGATTACTTGTTAATCTTCTTTTTAGTTTTAAGATTTCAATTTCTGTTGCACATTTATTGTTTTCAAAGTAATCAAGAAAGTCCCTGTGGATTCGATCCTTGCTCCTACTATCCTATTCTAGAATAGTAGTTTTAAGGTAATTAAATCGGTGCATTGCGACGCGCATCAAATTTTTGGCACCGTTGGCGAGGACTTTTGGCATTATTTTGAAAATTTCAAAAATTTTAAAAAAAATATCAAATTTCAAAAATTCAAAAAAATTCAAATTTCAAAAATTCAAATTTGTGGTATTTTTGTTTTGTTCTATTTGATCTCCTTTTTAGAATTACTTAGGTAAACTTACTTTCCTGCAAAATCAAATCAAAAAAAAAAAATTCATAATTCATTAGGGAATTAGATACTTAACCATCAAATTTTTTTTAAAAAAAGTAATTAGTTTAGTTTAATTTTGTTTGATAATTTCAAGATATGGACACCTTACTTATTGCATCCATTTCATTTCTCCATAATTCATCTTAAGGGCATTAACCTCATTAATCAGATAAGGTGGGGATTTCATTACCCTTCCTTGGCCCACAAATCATTTTCCATCATTTGTATTCACCTAAGCCTCTAACCCTAAAATCAATTAGATGCCAGCCCTAAGGAATTCAAGCTCAATAAGACAAGGGAACCCTAGAGTTATATCAGGTTCAGGTCAGTTAACTACTTGGTGTCTAAGAAAAGTGGTTCAGGGACAAGAGCCCGAAGGGAGGTGCGTTGGTTCTGCTTACCTGGCCAATTTTTAATTGGTGTCTAAGGCAAGCGATAAGGGAACCTTCACCAACCTTACACTTACCTGGCCAAGTTAGTTGGGTGATTTTGGACTTGGAGTGCTCAAAGGTGACCTTGGAATAGTTAGGAGCTGTCTAAGTTCGAGCTAACCCTAGGATAGAGTTGTGTAAATTGTTTGTATAAATTGTTTGAAAAAAAAAAGAAAAAAAGAAAAAGAAAAAAAAATTCATCTAGTTTTAGGACTCTCTTAGGAGTTTTTTCTTTAGATCTTTTCTTTCCTTCCCCCTTCTCTTTTTTTAAAAATAATAATAAAAAAAAATTAAAATATCCAACCATGTACCAATTTCCTGAGTCTAGGTATGACCAAATTTATCAAGATCAAACTTATAACTCATATAGACCAGGAGAAAATTTTGATGCTTATAACCCTGGTTGGGGGGCTCAATTAGATTTTTCATGGCAACCACACCCAGTAATTGCCCCGGTACCTCAGTTAGATTTTTCATGGCAACCACGCCTAGTAGTTGCCCCGGTATTCCAAAGACCTTTGTTTACAGATGCTTCTTATCACGATCTATCCTATTCAGATTATCAACCTTCTCCTAGTCCTTATAGCCTATCTTTTTAAGAAGAGCTTTTACAAGCACTGGACTGGCTTGAAATTAGTCAGAACCTAATTAAAATTAGTCAGAACTCATTTCTTCCTCAAACTAACCTAGAAGTCGATAGATTTGTCTAATATCAATAACCAATCATGCCTCAGCAGTAATCTATCGAGGAGCTTAATGTTTATGATTCGATTGAGGCAGAAAAACCAAATTGGTGGGATGAACTACTTCCATCATCATCTTACTCACCGATGACTTCCTTTGATGATATTATGGAATTTATTGAGGCACCCCAGGAATCACAACAGAATAACATAGTAGGGGAAGCCATACCTCCTAGTTATCCCGAGAACTCATTAGATCCCTTTACAGCTTAGTGTGAGGTAGATGATTTTAATGAAGATAAAGATATCATAGGGAAGGATGATCCACTTTTCAAACCTACCCCACTTTTGACGGAACAAGTTGAGCCAACACCTAGCCCCCCAATAGCTCCTCCATTCGAATCACCACCAGATTATTTAGAATTGACATCACTTCCTGTCACACCTATTGACACCCTACCAGTGATCTCTAATCAAGAAGACCTAATAATTGGTGATCTAAAGATGCATAGAAAAGCTGTTGGATTGGATGTGTATGACCTGAGGGATAATGATGTTAAGAAGTTTGTGACTGATTCTTCTTTTGGCACTACTTACGAAGATCGCCTCCAAAATCCATCTTTTATTCTGAAATGATGTATGGAGACAGACTTACAATTAACCCTGATAAAGTGTCATCAGGAAGGGATGATATCAAGACATACCATACCCGAGAATGGGATTAGGGTAGACCTTTATGGCGATCGACAAATTTTTAAGCCCCCACCTCCACTCTCGGCCCAAAACACACAATCCCTTCCTAATCTTCCATAAAATTTTTATAGGATTTTTCTATCTTGGTCTAGCACGCTTACCTCCTGTATTTTCTAGATCAGGGATAATCGTCATCATATAATATTCTATGAACGTTTTTCTGCCATATTGACAAGGCCTCCTGATTGGCCTATCTTCTAAAATTTTCTTGAGGGATGTACCTAAGTTCAATATCTGTAACACTCTCTCTTAGTATCTGGCTGAAGACATTAAACTTAGCACTCCTGGGAGGCAACCCAGTTTATGTTTTTAATTTTTAACTAGTTTCTTTTCTTTTTTTTTAGAAGAATAAAGTGAGGGAGTACAGCAACAAAGGAACCCGCTACTTCATGAAACCTTCAAAGCACATTTTCCCAAGGTGTATTCTTTCCTATTATACTTCTCATTTTCTTTCCTACTCCATTGAGGACAATGTCGATTAAGTTGGGAGGGGAAGATTAACTTGACTTGCTTAGATCATCGAGTGCGGTTAGAAATGATTAGGTTATGTGTACCTAATTATTGTCTCGAACTAGAGTTACTTATGCACCTTAATCAAATGATTGATTAATGGCCTAGATAATACTAGAGATGCTGAGGGATAAATTATTAAAGAAACTCAATAAATGGTAGGGTATAGATCATAAATAATTTCATGGAGTAATTCCAAAGCCTTTTGACCATTGATCTTAATAAAGAGTCTACTTTTTGGGGATATAAATCAAAAGATCAAGTATGCTAAAGTTTTTCCCTTTGATAAAAAAAAAAAAAAAAAAAAAAAGTTAGTCTAGTCTCACAGCTTTACTTGAACTTTTACTAAGTAACCGGGCCCCTTCGCCTAAGTAAGCATTGTGGTTCGCGTTAAAAGGGGAGAATACTAATACTTACGAGGCTTGGATTAAAAAAAAAAAAAGGGAAAAGTCATCTAGCAGAAAGGTATTGAAATAAACCCCAGAAAGTTAGAGGATTTTAAGAGTGGATGGAAAGTTGGCAGATGAACTTTAGAAATTTTATGAACTCTACCTGACCAGTAAAAAGAGTTGAATTAATAATCCAATGAAGTATCTCAGTAATAGTCTAACCAGGTATCATCTGCTTTTAGGGTTGCTTGATTTAACATCTAATTCAAGGATGGGTTGATACACATAGATAATCTATCTGCTTTAATCGAGAATGAGCAAAGTTCAAGTTAGGAGGTGTGATAACTACATTATGCATAAATATAAAAGTATTAACTTAATACTAAAATATCATTATTCTTTCAAAATTAACACTTTTATATGTCATTTACAAGAAAGAACATCGCCAACATGGAGAGTCCAATTTTAGAAGTCCAACGGTGCAAATGGCACTCAAATCGGACTTAGAATGGGCCCAAAATGAATTTTTGGATAATTAACTAAGAATTTGCATGAAATTTATAGCAGCCGATCCACAGTGGACCGGCCGCTCGGTCCACCAAATGATTCATGGGCCGTGATCGGCCATTAATGCGGTCCACAGAAGCAGAGCTGTGGACTGCCATGCCTCAAACACGTCGAGACTCGCCGGAGAGCCGCCCCCATCACCGGGGAGGTCGCTGGCACGCTCGCTACTGGCCAGAGAAGCCTCGGTGGCCGGAAAAATCTCTTCCAAAGGGGCTGCTATTCTTAATTTTTTTTTCTTTTGGCCGAACCTCACCGCACCACTGTTTCATGCCGCCATACCGCCAACCATGACCACCACCGGCCGGAGAAGATGGCGGTGCACTTTTCCTCGCCGCCGGGAAGGTCTTCATGGTGAGTTGCAGCCGTGGGAGAGTTTTTCGGTTTGAACCAAAAATGGATCGAACTACGGGCTGTGTAGACTGAACCGGGTACTGGGTTGGAACGAACCATGGAGAAATTTCTAGAGCATCACCAGATGAGCTGGAGATCGATGGGAGCCCGAGCTTCTTTGCAAATGGTGGAGCAGGGTGTCGGTTGTTCTGTTGTGTTCTGGTGCAACTGTGGAGCGTGTTTGTTGGGTTGTTTCAATAGAGGAGCGGGTTGGTTCAAATGGAGGAGCAGGTTGGGAGCAGGGAAAGTCTATAAAAAGTGGTCTAGGGGAGCCAGAGAGGGGGGGTGTGTTTGGTCAATCAGTGGAACCCATTTGCAGTTCTTTTCCCGTGTTTTTCTTCTCTGCGTCTTCTTCTCCACCACAGAGGGCAGTGCCTTCTCTTCTCCATTCCACAGATAGTAGCAAGCCATCTTCCCACCACTCCAGCTTAGTTGTAGAGGCCCCCATTCCAGAGTACAGTTCATCTCATCATTCTCCCAAACTCTCGGCTCAGTCACAGTCAGAAAATCCCTGTTTCTTCCCTGCAGTTCTTTGGGTTTTCTGCTATTCTGGTTATCCCAGCTTTATTCCCACTATTCCAATACTATTCCAAGCTTATTCCAGTAGACCTATTCTCTACCGGTCAGCGCCATCTTCAACTTTTGAGCATGCAGAAGTCACTGGATGCCGGAACTTCACTTGGGAAGAGGGGGTTTTTATTTTTAGTTGTATTACTTTGATGTACTCCCTCCTACATGAAATAAAAATATCTTTCAATTAATTCTTGTTCTTTTGCTTTTGAATCAGATGCGTTGTTAAGGCAAAGCTTTGGAGGTAAGTCAAGTGAAATTACTCATAACTGATCTATTCCCAAGTGGGTACAGGTTGTGCTCTCGTGAGATAGATCATATATAGGTTATTTCACTAGCATTTAAATCAATCTATTTCTAAAAAGGGATGGGCCGTGATTCATGGATACGGACCATGCTCTTACTCGGATAGATCATTTCTTGAGTTACCTTTACTGGTGATTACTTGTTAATCTTCTTTTTAGTTTTAATATTTCAATTTCTGTTGCACATTTACTATTTTCAAAGTAATCAAGAAAGTCCCTATGGATTCGACCCTTGCTCCTGCTATCCTATTCTAGAATAGTAGTTTTAAGGTAATTAAATCGGTGCGGTGCAACACGCATCATACCACTTTGACTTCTCTAGATTTTTATCTATTTCCTAGAATCCCTATTGACTTAAACATTGGAGGGTCCTCCGTTAAAGAATCTTCGATCAAGGACTTGTTTTGCAGGTACTGTAGGTGACTCATTGATATCTTTTATCTCTCATTCCTTCAGCTCTACTGAAGGAGTCAGCCATTCAAGGTTCAGTGGAAATAATAATAAACTTGGATGCTGCACTTGTCTAGCAAAGAATCTCTTGCAACAATCTTTTTATAGTCCGCTACCTCTAACAAACTCCTATTCTCTATATCATGGTGAATTAGGTGGTTACAAACCACCTAACAAGCTCCCTCTATATAAAGACGAGAAGGGAGAACCCTTAGGTAATATTATTACTCTCCTACTACACTCCTTCCTACTATTTTCAATCTTCAGTTGACTAACCATTGAAGGGTCCTCTACTGGAGAATCCTTGGTGAGTGTAGACTTCCCTTGTAGGTTATTGGTGGAGAGAGAACCATGTCAATGTCCGACCGACCTCCAGCTTGGCAAGAGCTCGACCTCATCACCCTAACCACTAGAGAGTCACATAAACAATGGAAAGGGGACTTACCCATCTCCTAGATGGATAAGACTTTTCTTCTATTTCATTAGTAAATGCTATCCATGAAATAATAATTAACTTACTCGCCTAGAGAAGCATAAGAATATGGATAAGTTGGGCAATAATTCATTGACTACCTTTTCCATAATTTTTACCCACCAAAGAATGGACCCTGAAGGTCAAAATTCTAAGTAAGAGGTTACTAGACCAAGGCATCTACAAATAAAACCCAATACTTAAAGATCTAGTTTAACAAAGAAAACAAACTCTCTTTAAGTGCTATTGCTTCAATTTATCTAGAAGCCTCTTTTTCACATTCCCTCTCCAATTCCCAATTTTCCACCCTATTATTTCCATTGATTTGTTACATGCATTCCATTGTTTGATAAATTTATTTTAGGTGATTGAAGAAGTGTTCTACCACTGTATACTCGTGCAGCACTTGAAAACTATTTGGATGGATCTAGGATTAGTTGAATTTTAGGATGCATCTTTGCCAATCACTTGAAAAATATATGCAACTTTGCTTTTATGGAATTTTGCTTTTGTAGACGTTCCTAACATGTCTTTGATACTGGTGTATCCTTTATTCTTGTAGATTTTCAAGAGTTTCATATTAATTTTAATAACAATTTTCAAAGCTATATTAGTTTTTGAATCAACAGTCTAAGAACAAGATTAGAGTTTAAATTTTAAAACCATATATCGAACATTTGAACAATTATGTTAGAATTCATTTTATTGAATTATATTGCAATTTTTGATTTAATAGAAGTATAGGTTATAAATTATTTGTGCAAGTTTTAATTTCTATTAGAACTACTTATCAAAAATATTTTTCTTATTGAAATTTTGTCTAACATTCATAAATTTGCTTATAATAGATCTACAACTTCTAAAAAAATTTGGATTAATTATTATGTAATAACCTAGGACCTCATCCAAAAAGATAAGTTGGAAGGTATTATGTGGATTCCTTGATCTTGTATAAGTATCTAAGATATTTTTAGAGAGTAACCATGATGTGGGACCAAATATATACCTGCAAAGGTTCTCACATACTCCTCCAATTTAAGTCTTAACATCCTCGTTGGGCCAAGGATCTAAATACATTTATAAATACTATGATCAGTCTATAATCAATTACCATTTTAACTTGCATACACCTAAGAAGTACACACTAGTTGTTCTATTATGTAAAGGTAATTATTATTATATGCACAAAATAATCTAATACATGTAAAATTATTCTATTGCACACACTTATTTTTATTATTATATTATCATGGTTTTCTCATTAACTTATGCTGTCTAGACTGACAACCCAAGAGGGAGGTGGTGAATTGGGTTTTCAAAAATTTTAGCAAGTATATGCACTTTGAAATCTTTAAGTTAGTGAGCCAAATATTATATGAGCAAAGTTAGATATAAAGATAAAGAATACAAGAGTATACACATAAACAATCAAAATTTATAGTAGTTTGGTATACTCCCAGTACCTACATCCACTTTCCAAGCTTCACTAGAAAATTTTTCACTATATTTTCAGAGAATACAGCCAGATTATCTTCTGGGCTCACAATCCATAATTCAATTGGCTTTCATAGGGAAGCAAACAAAACCTTAAAAACTCTCCAAGGTTATAGGTTCACACCCCAAGTTTCAATCCCTACTAAAACTTGTAATGAAAATAACAAAAGAAAAAGAAGCAACAAAAACAATCTCCTCAAGAGTAGGTTATTGTCGTTGAAGTACAACAAAAGGTTGCTTGAATGCTTCAATGATAGCACTTGAATGCTCTTCTAATTGCTTGATTAAGGCTTCAAAGAAGTAGTTGGGAAGTAGTTGAGTTTTCTTGAGTTTTAATGAATACTCATACTTTTTCAAGTTGTTCAATAACTCTCTCTTGTATCTCTTTTTTAATCTAAGCTTAATCCTTGATTTTTATATATCTTCCCATAAATTTCCATCAATTTTGAGGATCTTTCAATGGTTTCTAGCTATTGGAATTTGAAAACTAGCCATTAGAATCACTTTTTAGTGAAATCTAGATGTCTGTAGAACTAGCCATTGATAATTATATTATACATGTATATATAAGTATTAATTTAATAATTAAATTAACTTTATTTATTTAAAATTGATACTTCTATATATTATTTGAAGGAAAGAATACCACCAATGCAAAGAGCTTGATTTATGGGTTCAAATGAAACAAGTTTGAAGCCAATATGACTTAAAATGAGCCCAAAATTGGATTTCAAAGATTATTATAGGATTTCATGAATTTTAAAGCAGTCGATCCATGGTGGACCTGCTGCTTGGTCTACAAAATGAGGAATGGTCAACCGACATCTATTAACATCGATCTATGGATAAAAATGATGGATCATGGAGGGTTATTCTACCATAAAGCTTGCCACTGTCTGCTGGATCTCTTCGCAGGATACTAGAGCCACCGTGCCACCTTTCTTCAGCCCAAAAATGCTACCGGAAGCCACACATCTTCCATCTTCTTCCCCGGCCATTCTCCATTCTACCACCATGAACACACATCATCATGCTACCATCCAAGATGTCATCCCATCTCCACCACCATCATCCACCCATCTCCTCCATAACCATCGGTCATCCTCCCTCCTCTTCCTTCTCCCATCCCTTGATACCTCTCAACACCATGCCACAGCCCTCCACTATGTAGCCTGTAGGGTTCAATAACAAGGGCGGAAGCATGGATTTCAAAAATTATTATGAAATCCTTACCGAACCCTAAAAACAAGACCTCCTTATTATAGACAAAATCATACAAACATGCAATTAAATAATACATTAAATTAAAGTACCAACCTTTGATCGCTAAATCCAAATTTGGTGATAGATTTCTTGAAACAAACTTGATCACTCCACCAGGTGTCCAAACTTCCACCCTCCAACGATGATCCACAAGAGAAGCAATCAAGACACTAACTCTTCTAGGAAATGGTCCCTCTTCCTTCTTCCTAGCCTTGTCCTTGTCTTCCCTTAAACACTTATTCAAAAGAACACTACTTTCTTGAAGAACGAAGAATGTCCTAAATGAATAAATTGTATCTTAAAGAAAAACTACTAAGATAACTATTGTCTTTAAACAAGAGAGAAGGAAAAAAAATTCTTATTTCTTTCCTTTGCCTTTCAAGAGTTTCACTCTTACTCTTGTTATAGATTAGAGTTTCGACAGAGTTCTAACTTTGTAAAGGAAACTCTTCTTAAACAAGAAAAGAGGGAAATAGTACTCAGGAGAGGAAGAAAACCAGTAAACAAAACACACGTAATACCACTCCTTAAATAGTTTACGTATAGATGTCAATCCAAAGATCACATCCCTCTGCAAAACTATTCTCATGCCCTTTCTTAATTTCTCATGGCCTTCCAGATTTAATCTCACAGCTTTTCTTAAAGGAAAAGTCACGATGAATTTAAAAGGAAGAAGTCGCGAACTTAAATCTCCGAAGAGACGTCATTTCGCGCAATCGGGAAGCAACCACGCCTTTCTTAAAATCCAGATTAAATTCCCACCATTTGATGGCCATCCAATGATCAAAAAAAAGGGGCGCTAATTTGAGAAAGGAAGCTGCCCAAAAACACTTCACGGAGTTTTTTGCGCTAAGATGTGAAGAGTCCATGCGTGCATGGACTCTTCTCATTTGGCGCACAAAATAAAATGGGTGGGCGGAGGAGCTGATTTGGGTGTTTGCTTAGCCAATTGGGTTAGCCATGGATTAGCCCAAAACCCAATTTACTTAATTGGTCTTCAATTAGGCTAAATTAGTACCTAATTAAGGCCAATTCAGAACCATAAACTCAAATCCGATTTGATTTCGAGCTAGGGTTTGTAACACATGCTAGTGTGTTTGTCATGCAAACATGATTTAATCCAAATTAAATCCTTGATCAATCCTCTTTCATGTGACCCATTGGGTTCCATATCTAGCCAGCAGAAGGTTCGAGTGCAAGTTGACCTAACCTGATTAGAACTCTTTTTAACCGATTTAGGTCAAACCGAGCTATCCCGATTGAAAATTTGAACTCATTCTAATTCATGATCTAATTAAAACTATTTAATTTGATCAACCTACAAGACATGATTGATGTCTAGCAACATTTCATGCCTACCCGGAATACATAGAATTTTTGGTGGAATTACCAAAAATACCCTTCAGTGGAAAGCTACTATATAATTCAATCCTGCGATCACCAAACATCCTGAATATGACTCTGAATATGGAATTATGTAAAATTCAATATCATATTCATATTTATTTCAATTTGATAATGATGATTCAAATTTAATGCAATATTAGAAACCATTTCTAATATTCATTATGCTTTGATCAAAGACTCCCGAACCATCAAGTAATTAAAAACAAGTAGGATGCAATCTCCTCTTACTAGGAGTGATCGTTTCCATATTGATCTACTCACAACCTTCATATTCAATCCACCATATCCAGAACATCCCGTACATGACTTAGTCATGAATGAGTATGAACCAAAACATGGTTTCATGGATACAAGGTTCCATGGTAATCTCAGGTCAAAGGATTATATGTATAACTTTCTACAATGAGAATATTCTATTGACAAGCATATAAGGCTCCATTAGAGATTCTCAGGTTGGATCCATTCAGTGAACTTATTACCTAATAAGCACCCACATTCTAGTATTAGTGTCCTACACCTGTGACAATGAGATCAGTCACCCAAACATACATAGAATGTGCTGGTCATTCCGGAAACATTGATCCCCTACTCAAAATTCCACCGACCAGCAATATTTTAGATTAAGGTTTCAAGGTTTTAGGTCTTACTGGTATGATCACATCATAACTCTAAAACCATAGCCTTAATCTATGGGGTTTATCATTTCCTAATTTATAATTAAGACTAAGCGAATGATAAATAATGCCTTTATTGATAAAATTGTCAATACATTGGTCTGGAAGATATAAGAATATCCCATTAGAATACAATTTCAATTGGCTTATAGGGCATATTCCTTTCAATCTCCCACTTGTACTAAAGCCAATCGCCTTTAAATTTTGACCCCATACAGTCGAGGTGGCGATCAAACTCCCGCTGTGGTAGAGCATTAGTGAACGGGTCTGCTATATTGTTCTTTGTTTCTACTCTTTTAATGTAGACTTCTTATCTTTCCACTATCTCTCAAACAAGATGGAAGCATCTCAGAATGTGCTTTGACTTATGATAGGCTCTAGGTTGCTTAGCTTGAGCAACAACACCAGTGTTGTCACAGTAAAGTGGTACTGGATTCTCAATCTCTGGAACAATGCCCAACTCTGTGATGAACTTCTTCATCCAGATAGCTTCCTTTGCGGCTTCACTAATAGCTATATATTCTGCCTCGGTAGTTGAGTCAGCTACAGTCTGCTGCTTAGTTCTCTTCCAACTCACTGCTCCACCATTTAGGGTAAAGACATAGCCTGATATGGATTTGCTATCATCTGGGTCTGATTGAAAACTAGAATCTGAATAGACTTCTAGTTTAAGATCAGAACCTCCATATACCAGAAAAATATCCTTAGTCCTTCTCAAGTACTTAAGAATATTTTTTACAGCTTTTCAATGATCTTCTCCTGGATCAGCCTGAAACCTACTGCTTATGCCTAAGGCAAATGCTACATCAGGCCTGGTACATAACATGGCATACATTATAGACCCTATTACCGAAGCATAAGGTATAGAACTCATTTTATTTCTTTCTTCAGGAGTCTTTGGAGAGGTGTATGCCTTGACTCATGGGAAGATAACCTCTCTTATTCCCATCCATGCTAAATCTCTTCAGCATTAAGTCAATGTACCTTGACTGGGATAACCCTAGCATCCTTTTAGATCTATCTCTATAGATCTTTATACCCAGTATATAAGATGCTTCTCCCAAGTCTTTCATTAAAAACTGTTTTGATAGCCAAACTTTAACTGATTGTAACATTTGGGTGTCATTCCCAATGAGGAGTATGTCATCTACATACAGAACCAATAAGACTATGGCACTCCCACTAGTCTTCTTATACACACATGGTTCATCTACATTTTTGATGAAACCAAATTCTTCTCCCATTATTCTTTTGTAGGATAAATTCCTTTTCTAGAAAAGTGGCATGCCTACTGACAAACACCTTTTGTTCAGTAGGGTTAAAGAATAGATATCCTCTAGTTTCTTTAGGATATCCTATAAATAAACATTTATCTGCTCTAGTATCCAACTTATGTCCAAAATTTCTTTTAACATAAGCCGGTTATCCCTATATCTTAAAATATTTAAGATAAGGTTTCTTTCTACTCCATACTTCATATGGAGTACTAGAGACAGATTTAGAAGGTACTCTGTTCAGAATATATGTAGCAGTTTCCAAGGCATGACCCCAAAAGGAAATAGGTAAATCTGTGAAGCACATCATGGACCATACCATATCTAATAGGGTACGATTCCTCCTTTCACTTACACCATTAAGCTGCGGTATAAAAGGAGGAGTCCATTCTAAGAGAATTCCACTATCTTTAAGATGGTCTAAGAACTCCGTGGATAAGTACTCTCCTCCTCGATCAGATCAAAGAACTTTCATACTTTTCCCGGTTTATTTTTCGACCATACTTTGATACTCTTTGAACTTATCAAAAGCTTCGGATTTGTGTTTCATAAGATACACATATCCGAACCTTGATAAATCATCAATAAATGTGATAAAGTAAGAGTATCCTCCTCTGGCCTGAGTTGACATTGGACCACATACATCAGTATGTACAAGTCCTAATAACTCAGTTGTCCTCTCTCCATATCCACTAAATAGAGTCTTGGTCATCTTACCCATGAGACATGATTCGCAAGTTCTTAATGATTCATAATCATAAGGATCAAGGATTTTCTCCTTGTATAACTTGCTAATCCTGTTTTCAATAATATGACCAAGGTGATAATGCCAAAGTAATGTATTATTCAGATTTTCTCTCTTTTGTTTATGTTCATTAATATGAAACACATTGTCATTGAATGATAGAGTCAAGATACCATTGCAAAATATGCCAGAACAAATAATTTCATTAGAAAACTTAATAGAGCAACCATTGCTCTTTACATCTATTACATAACCTTGTTCTAACAACAAGGGTACAGATATAATGTTTCGAATGATCTTAGGCATATAATAACAATTCTTTAGCTCTAAGATCTTCCCAGATGGTAACTTCAAGTAATAGATTCCTACAGCTTTAGCCTGGATGATTTCTCCTCCAGCACCATAGAGTTCGAAGTCACCTTCATTTAATATTTCAAGCATCTGCAGTCCCTGCAAAGATTTTCAGATATGGTAACCACAGGCGGTATCTAATACCCAGGTAATTGAAATAGAAGAATTCAATGACAATATTATATGTATTTCATACATACCTTTTGGCGCATCTGATGCACCGAGCTTCAAACTTGCAAGGTAAGCCTTGCAGTTCCTTTTCCAGTGACCCGCTTTTCCGTAGAAGAAACAGGTCATCTTATCGGAGGCCTTCTTTCCCTTTTTCTTGCTGATGCCACCTTTAGGATTTGGTTTCTTCTTATTAAAACACCTTTTGCCTGCCTTCTTCTTGTTATTCCCTTTCACAAGAAGAAGTGGAGCCTTATCCTTCTTGATATGGCACTCGACTGCTTTTAGCATGTTTAATAGTTCAGGCAAGGAAGTATTTAGTTTGTTCATATGATAATTTAGAACAAACTGGGAGAATGATTCCGGGAGTGACTGAAGGATCAGATCCTGATTTAACTCCCCATCCATAACAAAACCTAATTGACTTAATCGAGTGATCAGGTCAATAACCATTAGTACATGGTTTTGTACAGATAAGCCCTCTGTCATTCTAGCACGGAACAATTATTTGGATATTTCATATCGTGCAGTCCAGCTATGTTCCCCATAGAGTACTTTAAGATTGAGCAATATGGAATGTGTATCCATACTTTCATGCTGTCTCTGTAACTCATTAGTCATGGAGGCAAGTATGATACACTTGACAGAACGAGAATCATTCTGCCACATCTTATATGTGGCCCTATCTTCCTTTGTAGCATCATCCCATAGTGGAGTAAGACTAGGGGTATCAAGAACATAAGCAAGCTTCTCTGAACTGAGTACAATCTTTAGATTCCTCAGCCAGTTCATATAATTTGGACCAGTTAATTTGTTGGTATCTAAAATACTTCGCAGTGATAACGAAGATGCCATTTATCTACATTAATAAAAACATTACATAAAAAAACAACCATGTATTGACAATCATAATTAAATTTGGACTTTAATTTAATTATGACTCCCACTAAATGTCATAGCCCTCATTATGTCATACAATTAGTGGTGTTGAGATCCTAATTACTTATAGAAGATCTTGCAGTAACACAACAAATCTTCAATAAGTTCATAGGTAGGAAACTCTTTCCAATTGTATCTAATACAATAAAAACTTTGCCTCTAAAATATTATTGGCCTTGCAGTAACACAACAAACCATAATATTTTAGTTAAGTAAGACCCTTCATTTCAATACAGTCAATATTCAAATATAAATACCCTTGTAGTAACACAACAAAGTATTATATTGAATATCCTGTAAGCATCTCTATGCACTAAAATAACATTACATCATTCACTATATTAGGTCTTGCAGTAACACAACAAACCTAATATGGTTTATAATATAATAGTACTTTAGCATGAAGGAAGGCCCTAATGTAGTAGATTAACACTAAGCATGCTAGTCCAAAATAATAATTAATCAACTCGGCCAGGTAGATGGGAGAGAGGTGGGAGTCCCCCTGTTCCTTTCCTAGACACCAATAAAAATTAGCCAGGTCAGACAACGGAACCAATTAAAATCCACGATCTCTTTACCGATCATGAACCATCTTTCTAGACACCGAATTGATTTATTGTACATCCAGACCAATATTGCTATTTGTTAATCATATTACAACTTAATATTATTTTAATAGAGGGTAATTCAAATAGAAATACATTCTAATATTACCATTCATCATATATCATTTTATAATGTGCCAAGTGTGTCATCATACTAGGACAACCATCTATCACATAATGGATCCACCATTATGCCAAGGCAACCTTATTTCAGTATGATGACTAGAAAGCTAAACATATCTCTATATCAATTAAGGTTTAAGTGAAAACCCTAACCAGTGACATACATATATACATAAACATATCAATCTTTTGTAACTTTAAACTTTTGTAGAGTCCTACAAAATTGGTCAACTTAAATTTTGTAGAGTCCTACCAAAATGGGCAACCTCAAGAGTCTTACAAAATTGGTCAACTTCAATTTTGTAGAGTCCTACCAAAATGGGCAACCTCAAGAGTCCTACAAAATTGGTCAACTTCAATTTTGTATAATTTAGCCCTAATAAGGTGGCTCTGATACAACTGTAGGGTTCAGTAACAAGGGTGGCAGCATGGATTTCTAAAATTATTATGAAATCCTTACCGAACCCTAAAAACAAGACCTCCTTATTATAGACAAAATCATACAAACATGCAATTAAATAACACATTAAATTAAAGTACCAACCTTTGATCGCTAAATCCAAATTTGGTGACAGATTTCTTGTAACAAACTTGATCACTCCACCAGGTGTCCAAACGTCCACCCTCCAACGGTGATCCACAAGAGAAGCAATCAAGACACTAACTCTTCTAGGAAATGGTCCCTCTTCCTTCTTCCTAGTCTTGTCCTTGTCTTCCCTTAAACACTTATTCAAAAGAACACTACTTTCTTGAAGAAAGAAGAATGTCCTAAATGAGTAAATTGTGTCTTAAAGAAAAACTACTAAGATTACTATTGTCTTTAAACAAGAGAGAAGGAAAAAAAATTTATATTTCTTTCCTTTGCCTTTCAAGAGTTTCACTCTTACTCTTGTTATAGATTAGAGTTTTGACAGAGTTCTAACTCTATAAAGGAAACACTTCTTAAACAAGAAAAGAGGGAAATAGTATTCAGGAGAGGAAGAAAACCGGTAAACAAAACACCCGTAATACCACTCCTTAAATAGTTTACGTATAGATGTCAATCCAAAGATCACATCCCTTTGAAAAACTCTTCTCATGCCCTTTCTTAATTTCTCATGGCCTTTCAGATTTAATCTCATGGCTTTTCTTAAAGGAAAAGTCACGATGAATTTAAAAGGAAGAAGTCGGGAACTTAAATCTCCGAAGAGATGTCGTTTCATGCAACCGGGAAGCAACCACGCCTTTCTTAAAATCTAGATTAAATTCCCACCATTTGATGGCCATCCAATGATCAACAAAAAGGGGTGCTAATTTGAGAAAGGAGGCTGTCCCAAAACTCTTCACGGAGTTTTTTGCGCTAAGATGTGAAGAGTCCACGCACGCATGGACTCTTCTCATTTGGTGCACAAAATAAAATCGGCGGGTGGGGGGGCTGATTTGGGTGTTTGCTTAGCCAATTGGGTTAGCCATGGATTAGCACAAAACCCAATTTACTTAATTAGTCTTCAATTAGGCTCAATTAGAACCCAATTAAGGCCAATTCGGAACCATAAACTCAAATCCGATTTGATTTTGAGCTAGGGTTTGCAACACATGCTAGTGTGTTTTTCTTGCAAACATGATTTAATCCAAATTAAATCCTTGATCAATCCTCTTTCATGTGTGACCCATTGGGTTCCATATCTAGCCAGTAGTAGGTTCGAGTGCAAGTTGACCTAACCTGATTAGAACTCTTTCTAACCGATTTAGGTCAAACCGAGCTATCCCGATTGAAAATTAGAACTCATTCTAATTCATGATCTAATTAAAACTATTTAATTTGATCAACCTACAAGACATGATTAATGTCTAGCAACATTTCATGCCTACCCGGAAGACATGGAATTTTTGATGGAAATACCAAAAATACCCTTCAATGGAAAGCTACTATAAAATTCAATCCTGCGATCACCAAACATCCCGAATATGACTCTGAATATGGAATTATGTCAAATTCAATATCATATTCATATTTGTTTCAATTTGATAATGATGATTCAAATTTAATGCAGTATTAGAAACCATTTCTAATATTCATTATGCTTTGATCAAAGACTCGCGAACCATCAAGTAATTAAAAACAAGTAGGATGCAATCTCCTCTTACTAGGAGTGATCGTTTCCATATTGATCTACTCACAACCTTCATATTCAATCCACCATATCTAGAACATCCCGTACAAGACATAGTCATGAATGAGTATGAACCAAAACATGGTTTCATGGATACAAGGTTCCATGGTAATCTCAGGTCAAAGGATTATATGTATAACTTTCTACTATGAGAATATTCTATTGACAAGCAGATAAGACTCCATTAGAGATTCTCAGGTTGGATCCATTCAATGAACTTATTACCTAATAAGCACCCACATTCTAGTATTAGTGTCCTATACCTGTGACAGTGAGATCAGTCACCCAAACATACATAGAATGTGCTGGTCTTTCCGGAAACATTGATCCCCTACTCAAAATTCCACCGACCAGCAATATTTTAGATTAAGGTTTCAAGGTTTTAGGTCTCACTGGTATGATCACATCATAACCCTAAAACTATAGCCTTAATCTATGGGGTTTATCATTTCCTAATTTATAATTAAGACTCAACAAATGATAAAATAATGCCTTTATTGATAAAATTATCAATACATTGGTCTGGAAGATATAAGAAAATCCCATTAGAATACAATTTCAATCGGCTTATAGGGCATATTCTTTTCATAGCCACCACCAATGCTACCATCCTGATCCAAGTTCACCATGCTAACATTTACCTCCTCTGTTGCTTCTCTTTCCTACCCCATGCCACCATCGATCCATCCTTATCTCCCTCTAGACATCATCGCCATCCACAGCATCAGGCTATCATTCTTCCTCCCATGCCACTACCTAGTGCCACCAAGCCATCGTCTTCTTCCCTCTTCCACCACCATCCATCAATGCCTCTCCCTTGTCAAGCATCTACCCAATCCCTCCATCATGTCGCCATCCAAGTTGTCCTCTTTGTCACTATCCTCTTCCTTCGCCTTCATGGTGGCATGCAGATCATTATGAAGACCCTCACTAGGAAGACCCTGACTAGCAGCATTTGATCTTTGTCAGGAAGCAGTTGGTGGATGGCTGCACTCTAGTAGACTATAATATTCATAAGGAGTCAACCCTTCATCTGGTGCTCCACCTCCATGGTGGCCAGTAATTTCCTCATCTCAAATATATATACCGTTGCTCTAGCCTAGTGTCTGAAACTGTTCCATGTCCAAGCATGTAAGGAATTGTCAGAAGCAAGAAACCAATCATTGGGTTTTCATGGACTTAGGGGTTGTCAGCAAAATATAGCAGTTGAAATTTAATATTTGAAAAATGGTTGGTTTGATGGAATGATACTAAATCAAGCAGCCATAACAAACATGAAATGCTGGTTGAGTGGATAGATCACTCAGAATTGATGTTGCTGAGAAGGATTATGATGGAAACAAATGAGGTCCATACATGTTCCCCTTTAGCTTTAAAAGAATGTTATAGCTAGAGTATGGGGTATTCAATTCTTCTTTCTGAATGCCTTCTCCCATTTTTTCTTCCCTTTCCCATCCACTCAGAGATCTCTTCCCAGCCTCTACCACTACTGCTCCATTTTCTCATCTCTGCCAGCCTCCTTCGCTACTACTCCCATTTCCCATCTCTGCCTGGCCTTTACCACTGATGCTTCCCTTTTACATCTGCTGCCTAGATCTTATTTCAATATATCAGAGAGGATGACGATAGGAAGTTCATTCATGGAATGCTAGATCTCTAGTTCCTCAAGATTTCACTATAGTACGTGAACAGGAAGTGTTTTGTTATTTTTGTTTATTTTTATTTATACTCTTTCTCTATGAAATAAAAATATGGTTTCAATTATTATATGTTTTATTTGAATGGTCTATATTTTTGACATGAAATATGCTCTATGGATCCAGTTCATACTCTTAGAATGATTATTTTAAAGTGATAATTCTTTACTTTATATATATATATCCTATATTGACTAATCAATATTTCAGGAGAATGGGTCATGATCTAATAGGTACAGGTTGTGATCTCCACAAATAGATTATATCTTGATAGGTGATATATGGAGTATTCGCATAGGAAGAGCGTACCAACTATCTGTTAAGTAGATTGTTGAAATCTCGAGGATTTTCTTTTTCATTTGAATCCCTAGTATTTTATTGCTTATTTTAGTTAGATAGTTTTAGTTTTTTTGCTATTATTATTCTTTAAAATCATTATTGAAATAACTGCTTAAAGTCCCTATGAAGTTGACCCTTACTCCTGCTACTCTATGTAGTAAGTAGTGAAAATAAGGTATTTATTTTTGGTGTGTAATCCCAGATTTTTGGCACCATTGCCAGGGACTTTTGGCATGTTGTTTTAAAAATATCAAATCAAAGAAAGAAAGAAATTAATAAAAAATAAAATTAATAGTTATTCTCTTTCAATCTTGAGTGTCCTGATATAAGGTTGCCCTGTCATAACTTTAAGTTATATTGAATGGTTATCCTAGGATACAAAAAGGTTCAACTGATTTAAAAATTTCAAGAATCTCAAAAAAATAAAAAATAAAAATATATATATATTTAAAATATTGATATCTCATAAATTATTAGGATATTAGATATTTAATCATAAAATCAAAAATCAATCAAAAAAGTATAAGTAATCTAATTTTGATTATGTGCTAATCATAAAGTTTAGACATCTTATCTGTTGCATTGCATATTTTCATAATTAACTTTAAGGGCATTAACCCATTAATCAGATAAGGTAAGGAGTTGATCAGCCTTTCTTGGCCCACAAATCATCATCTTGCATTTGCATTGATCCAGGCTTTAATTATTAAAATTATTTAGACATTGGCCCTAAGAGTTTTGAGCTCAATAGGACAAGAAAATCCTAGAGTTGGACAAAGTTCAGATTGGTTAATTGCTCGGTATCTAAGGCAAGTGGTTCAGGGATAAGAGCCCAAAGGAAGGTGGTTCTTTAATTGGTTCTGTGCCTTACCTTGCTAGTTTAATTGGCATCTAAGGCAAGCAACGGGGGGACCCCCACTAACCTTATACTTACTTGACCAAGTCAGTTAATTGATATTGGGCTTGGAGTGCTCAAAGATAATCTTGGAACAGTTAAGAGCTATCTAGACTTGGTTACCCTAGGATAGAATTAATTTTGATTACATCACTTATTTGAAAAAATAATAATAATTAAAATAACTCTCATCTGTTGTCTCTGATCTATGACTCTCTTAAGATTCTTCTCTTTAGACTTTCTTTCATTCTTTTATTTTTTAATTAATTAAAAACATTATAAAAAAATTTGAACTACTATTTGCTTTAGAGTACTACTATAGGGTGTATGCTAGATTGTCGACCATTAGAACCTGAAACCGTATCCCTAAATCCATAAATAGAGTAAAATTTTAGAGCTAATAGATCATGAATCATGGACCCCAATCACAAGATTGATCCCCATGGCAAGTAAAGGTGTACTTCACTCCTTCAAAATATACCTACTCTCCTTGTACTCAAGTACCTCCAGTAGAGGCTGTCCAATATAAAATTAAGTCCAATGTGATTCAGATGTTACCTTCTTTCTTTTTATGGACTTGCAAATGAGAACCTTTACAAACATCTAGATGAGTTTCTTAAAATTTGTTCAATGATAAAAATTCAAAATTTCTTTGATGATGCTCTTAGACTTAAGTTGTTCCCTTTTTTCCTTAAGGATAAGGCCAAGTATTGGTTAAACTTCTTAGACACAATAATAATTTTGACTTGGGACCAACTCTAGAGGGAATTCCTTAAGAAATACTTTCTTATAGAAAAAACTAATCAAATCAGAAAAGCCATAACTAGTTTTTCCTAGACAGATGAAGGATGTTTCATGAAATATAGGAGAGATTAAAAGAGCTGATTAAGAAATGTCCACACTATGCCATACTCAAATGGCAATTGGTCTAGTGCTTTTATGATGGTCTGTCAGAAAGGCACTGGCAAATGGTTGATGCCTCATGTGATTGGATATTTATGCTAAAAATGAACATGAGACATGGAAGCTTTTTGAAATATTAAGCAAAAATTTATTGCATCACATGTCAGCTACTCAGAGAGATCCTCTCATAGTACCTAAGAGAGCTGAAATGTATGAAGTAGGGCATTCTATATATATCTATGGCAAAGTAGATGAACTATCTCAAAAGCTTGACTGAATTCTACAAGTTAGATATACCTCTTCCCCACCTGCTCAAGTTCATGACGTTTGTCTCATTTATTCAAGTCCCAACAATTTGATAGGTCATTATCCAGCTGCATACCAGTTTTCTGAGCTTGTTCAAGAGCAAGCCCACCAAGCCCAAACCCGAATAGATCCTAGACTAGGAAATGATCCGTATTCCAATACTTATAATCCAAGCTGGCAAAATCACTCAATTTTTTTCTTGAAAATCTTAGTCTATTATCAACCCAACATCAATCAGGCCTAATCATTAGGAGACCTAGTTTAGAAACATGCCATATTTTCAATACTCAAGTGCCCTATAACCCCAACCCCTGGCAAGTAATCATGATTCTACCTTTGAAAAAAAAGTGCTCCAAGCATTTAAGGGGCTAGAAAAGAATACTCAACTCCTTCACTCACACACATAGTCTATCACAAAGCTAGATACCTAAATAGGTCAGCTAGCTATAGCTTTCAGTACGAGGGAGGAAGGCAAACTACCTAGCTAGCCCATTAGTAATCTAAAAAGGTAGTACATGGCTAAGAGTTCCACTAGCCTTGAGACTTTTCCTGAACATTCCAAATCAATCATAACCATTAGAAGTGGGAAAACTTTAAGTCAGCCTGAGATAACCAAAAAAACTAAAGTCGGCTAAGCCAGAAAAGAAAAACATTAAGGAGTGAAATGAACCCATTAGTCTAGCACTTATACTTAAGGCTCCATTTTCTAGTGCTTTAGAATTCCCTTTATCTCTTGATAAGAAGGGTCTAAAATAAATGAGATGCTTGAGTTATTTAAACAAGTTCAGTTAAACTTACCTCTTCTTGATGCCATCAAGCAAGTCTTGCTTATGCCAAGTTTTTTAAAGACCTGTGCACACAAAAACATAAATCTAAGGCACATATATCAAAGAAAGTACAACTTACCAAACAAGCTAGCTCAGTCTTCCAACATGTAGCTCCACCCAAACTAAAGGACCCTGATACCTCAACTATCTCATGTGTAATAGGGGACTTGACCATTAAGAAAGCTCTATTAGATATGGGAGAAAGTGTTAACCTTCTTCCAAGCTCAATATATGAACTCTTTGGTTTTGGAGAATTAAAACCTACATCAATTACTGGTATGGGCACCAGGATCAGAAAGAGGCTACACCAAGTCAAAGCTCATTATAAATTGCCTAGGCATTTGAGTCCATCAGTCCTGAGTCAATTGAGTCATGAAATAAAGCTAAGTTAATTGAGTCCATTTGATAAAGTTGAGTCTATTTATTTTCATCTGAGTTTAGTAAAGTGAGTCCATCTTGAGTCCTATAATTTTGATTTCTTTCATTTGAGTTAAGTCCAAGAGGAGAGCCACTGGACCCCACTTACACCCAAATAGAAGATTTCATGTGCCACCTCCACTGGATCCCTTCAAGCAAGGATAGAAGATTTCATGCACCACCTCCACTGGTCCCACTGAAGCAAAGAAGGAAGAGGAGACTTCATGTGCCACCTCCCTTGATCCCCACTCAAGCCATCCCAACAAAATAGGGAGTCAAATTGGTGCCCTCCTTATCCCACTCAAACTGCCCCAAGCAAAGTAAGAAACCAAGTGGGCGCCCCCTTTTTCTTCTCTCCTTATTTCCATGTATAACCAACAAAGATGGAAGTTTTGTGGCACATCCCCTCCTTTTCTCTTTATTCCATGTATACAATCCAACTTTGATAGGAAGTCTAAGAGGATTGGGTGAATTATAAATATGCCTCCTCCCTCTTGCAAAAAAAAAATTATTGAATGAAAAGAAACGAGTCTTCTTCTTCTACTCTTACGCTCTTGAGCATTAACGCTCCATGAGGAAGAGGATGAGAGGCCCAAACAACTGTTCCAAGTCCCCTAGCCAACCCCAGCTTTCAAATAGCCAACCCTAGCTGCCATCTTCAAAGCAACTGGCATCCTCCCCTCACCAAGCTGCCAAGCCCCTTCTCCACGCCAAGCCCCTTCTCCATGCCAAGTACCTTCAACCTCTTCTTCGACCCCCTCTCTACTTCCAACTATCTTCCTCATATTTCTCCTACTTCACGGGTCTCTAATCTTTGGTGTTTGTAGGATCTCTCAGGTGCCCCAATCCTCAAAGGAAGTCCTCTTGCCTTCAGAACCATCTGATGAAAAGCTGGGACATCCATGGGAAGATAGCTTCTTCCTTCAGGCGCCAGTCCCGAGAGCTGTGTGATCCCACCTATCAAGAGAAAAACAATCATTGCCAGGTATGCAAACCCATCCCTTCTCATAAGTTCTATTTTGTTGAAGAAAGAGCATGTCTAATTAGTGGTTTCTCAACCCTAGGATTCTATTTTCTTTATTACTTAGTTGAATCCTAATCTGCAGATAGTTACTTTTGTCCTCATATAAACAATCTTTTGCTATTCTTATTCCTTTTGGGAAGCAATGCCATATAAAAATCTGAAATCATTGTTCTCTTAATCTACCATTACTTTATGTTAATCTCTTGCATGATAACATCCCGCATCGGTTTGGTATCAACGCTTAGGTTAGGATATTTCATTCATAGTTCTCTAAAACAAAAAAAAATAAAAACTCTGCATGCTGAAATTTCTGCATAGTAGTTCTAAACCTAGAAATTGCTTTCACTAAAACCTTTAGATTCTCAGATCTGCAAAATATAAAAAAAATCTGCAAATTTTACATTAGGTTTTCATGTGTGTGCATGCATAACTAAATTCAATTAAGGGCAATTTATCTCTCTCAAATAAGGAAAGGATTTCATCACCTTTCCTTGGTCCAAAACAACCACCCTCATCTCAATCCCAAGCCTAATTAAAATTGAGTAGAAACCTAAAGTAGCTAGGGACACCAACAGGTCAAGTTCGAAGTATTGTGATGAAACTAGTACACTCAATTCTTCAATTATTTCTTGAAATTGGTATCTAGGAAAGAGGTCCAATGGCAAACACCTTAAGCAGACTTGTGGTTCTTTAATTAGGACCCTGTGAGAGCAGGGGGAGCCTCCCACAACCCCACCTCCTACCTAGCTAGTGGAAAGGATAATTGTTGAGATGGTTGTAAGTTGAGTTGATTCATTCTACTTGAGCTTCTAGGTCTATGAGATCCTAGAATGAATTTGTGTGCTGCATGACCACCAGGTCAGGAACCCATTACCATCAGCACTAAACCCAATCTGGTTTACCCATGGAGTCCAATCTTGAAACCCAATTGAGGGCCATTACTGAACATCTTTCCCAACTGAACCATAGGTTTATCCAAATGGAGACACGGGTCGGAACCCTCGAATAAATCTATGAGACCCATACCGGAGCATAAACTTGAAACACCTCCCAACCCTAGAAGAGGCCCATGCCATGACCCAATCTTGGAGCTTAATCAGAGGAGACCCAATCATGATTTCATGGACCAAGATGAGAGAGCCATTAGGAACATTAGGTTAAAAGCACCTACATTTGATGGCAGTCTTGACCCTAAGGTATACACTAATTGGAAAGGAGATATGGACCAGTACTTTGAGTGGTATGAAATATCTAAAGAAAGGAAGTTTAAGTTTACTAAACTCAGGTTAGTTCGCCAGGCTAGACTATACTGGGGAAATGTTGAAAGGATAACTAGGCAAAGAAGAGACATACCCATAGCTACCTAGAGAGCCATGAAACTTAAGCTTAAGAAAAAGTACCTCCACATATCCTATTACCAGAGACTTTTAGATCAATGGCAGAGACTGAGTCAAGAAAACAAGGTTGTATTTGAATACATAGCCAAATTTGATGAATTTGTCATGAGGTGTAGCATAGATGATTCTGAAGCTGTGACCCTATCTAGATTTAGGGCTAGACTATGTGAGGACATTCAGAGAGAATTATTTTTAAGAGAAGTCCATGATCTTGATCAGGCTTATCAGATAGCTAGAGACTACGAAAGATTTCAATGGGGACCCATGATCCGTCGACCTGAACCCAGTGGAATGATACCCTTAATTAGAAACTAGGATCTAGTCAAGTGCACCCAGGCTGACCTATTCCTAGCACCCCATTGACCCATGAGGAAGATAAGGGTAAGTCACCTGAAGTTTAGAGGAATCCCAATCCTAATACTACTTGTTTTATATGTCATAAATTGGGACATTATGTTAGTCAATGCCCAACTCGATCCCTACACATAGGAGAACTAGAGGAAGAAGATCCTAAAGCCACTGATGAGTATGAAGAAGAAGTGTATGAAGTTGGAGTACACTTAGTGGGTGAATATGAAGGAGATGAAGAAGTCATTGAGTCATCTAATTTATTGGAAGTTGTTAGATGTATCTTAACCCAAACCAAGGCACAAGAGGATTGGTGTAGGACCAACATCCTACAGACATTTGTGAAGTTATGGAAAAAGGTATGCAAGATCATCATAGATAGCGGGAGCTATGTTAATGGCATCTCAACCAATGCTGTCAAAACCCTAGTGGTGCGGGCACCAGACTCAGAAGAAGACTTCAGAGCTCCATTTGGATCTCTGATTGACATTGCCCGAGAAATTAGGGTTTGTAATAAAGGTTGACTTGGTCAACCAGTTTATTTATTTTATTTATTTCTTGAGTCACCATTTAAATTTTGTTGAGTCATGTTGACTCGATGCAAGTCCCAATGTGGTTTCAATTTGGTCCAAAATGGTGCCACATTTCTCTTCCAATCAACTCAAGGTTCAAGCAAGTGGAGGCCACACTCCAAGCCACACGCCCAGCCACACTCCGAGCACACGCCAGAGTCCAGGAGGTGCCATAGAGGCATCCCAGTGCCATGGTCCCCACATCCAAAGAAGAAAAAATCAAATTGGAGGCTAAATTAAAGGAGGCGCCCACACCTGCCTAATTTACCTAAGCAAAGAAGGAAGAAAACTTCTCTTGGAGAAGAAATCAAAGAAGGACATCCAACCTACTCCTAATTGAAGTTCAAATCAAAATCAAAGAGCTTAACTTGGAGTGGAAGAAAAGAAGAAATACCATAAGAAGAAGAGGACTCCAAATCCAAATCCAACTCCAAAGGAGGTGCCATAAAAGTTCCAAAACAATTCCTTTATGGCCGTCCCAATTTTTTTTGGACTCTTGGTCGGCCAAGGGAGAGGATTTTCTACCTAATCTAGGGGTTGGAAGAGTTTAGTCCCACATGGGAATTTGTACAAGCTAGGAGAAAATTTTAGGTCTATATAATAGACCTCTCTTTGTAACTTTAGAAAATCAATGAAGAAAAATTATTTTTGCTATTCTCTTGTGTTGAGCAACCTAGGTTTCTCTTCTTCCGCACTATTCTAAGAGTTGAGCTCCGTGAGGGGGTAATCCGGGTTCCATTGGAGCCTTGAGGAGGTGAGAGATCTCCATCTTTATCCAAAACCCTAGGTTAGCCACTTGAAATTCCAAAACCCTAGCCACCCTTCATTATTTTCAATCCATCAAACCCTAGATCCTCCCATCTCCCACGGCCTCTCTCTCTCTACAAGTCCAGGCCGTCCACCTTCATCCAGATCCAGTCCGGCTACTTCAGATCCAGAGCAAGTTCCAAGGAAAATTACATCAGCATCTAGGAGAATCCAGTTTTCAGCAATTTCGATCTTCAAGTTCATCAACCTGGTAAATCTTTTCCTTGACTCTCTGATTCCATCAATTGTTTTTCTTCTCTTCCAGATCTTGAGTTCAGGAGAAGCCAACCCGCCAAAGGACCAGTACTGGAGGATCCATTGCGAAGAAATCTGAATCCGAGGATCCAACAATCTGCTCGGGAGAGTTCTTCCACCAAAATCTGTGAAGATCATTGTCTGGTTAGATAAACCATCTCTTCTCTTTATTTCTGTTCTGTTGAAGGTTCGGAGCGAAACCCTAGGTCTGGGAGTTTCTCAACCCCCAGCGATCCGTTGCTTCTGAACTACTCTGATACTTTAGTTTCCTTAAAATTGTGCTTTCAATTATCATATTAGTCTCTTTCAATGTTAGGTTAACTTTTCTTTGATTTGAAGCCAACTTCTACAAACATATAAAAACAACCAAAAAAATTAGTTAATCTTAATCTACTTCCGCATCGCGTCCCTTTATTAGTTCTGCATCATTTTTGGTATCAGAGCCCAGTCTAGGGTTTCTGATTTGCTTGCTTGCTTGTGTTGATTGTTCTCTTTTTATTTTGTCTGCTCGAAGTAGACTCCCCAGGACGTCCGGTCCTAGGAACTAAGCAAGGCGCAAGCCTCCTCCTCCCATTCCACGGGGTGTTCCTAGGGCGTGTAGGGGATCCATTGGGTTATAACTTCGTAGCAGGGATTATAAATGGGGAAGACAATCTAGTTGCAGCCCGTAATTTCCCTGTTGTCTGAATTATTTCTCCCTGCATAAAACTCCAAATTGCATGATTTTTACTTCGTTGAAACCAGTATAATTGAACCTATTTTCCATAATTTTTCTACGATTTATTGGTTTCGATAAAAATTCTGAGAATTAAAATACAGTAACTCTATTTTTTTGTGTTCTGCAATTCAATTCTTTTTTGGAGTGATCATCTCATAATTTACTTAAGGGCAATTGAGCATCTAAGATAAGGGGAGGAGTTGATTACCTCTCCTTAGCCCAAAACCACCATCCAATCATTCGAACCTAGACCTAATTTAAAATCAGTTAGACCTAATTTGCCCTAGTGGGCTAGGGACACCGATTGGTCGGGTCTAGGCTAGTGTTGAGTCAGTTTGCTGAGTTATTCTGTGTGTGCTTAGCACTCAGTGTCTAGAACGGTGGTTCAGGGACTACGTCCCGAAGGGCTTGTGTGCTGGTCTGCCTACCTGGCCAATCACTGATTGGTGTCTAGGATTGGCGATCAGGGACCTAACACTCCCCTTACACCTGCCTGGCTGAGTCCTGAGTTACTACAGGCTAGCTTGCCACTCTGATTGGGCATCTAGTTTGGACTCTAGGTCTAGTGATCCAGTAGTCGATTTAGTCTAGTCTCATTCTGTGTGCTTGCTTGAATCATCATGTCTACCAGAAACGGAGTGCCATATCAACCTGGTCAAACCCAACCTGATTTAGAGGCCATGATCAGAACTCTTACTGAAAGTATGGCTAAAATGAATCAGGATATGACAAACACTGTGGCCTAGTTTAGCGCACAAATTCATGAGGATCTTACCCAACTTAGGGACCGAGTCCAAGTACTTGAAGAACCTAGACATCGGAATTGGACTCCTGACCCCGATTTTAATGTGCCTCAGCCTCACCCACATCAGGAGCCTAGAAGGCCTTTATATAGAGATCCTGAACCTAATCATAGGAGGCCTGACCTAGAGCCTGAAGATAGAGATGATAGGTTCATCAGGAATATCAAATTAGATGCACCCACTTTTGATGGTAGTCTGAACCCTAAGGTGTATTCTGATTGGGAGGGTGAGATGGATCAATACTTTGAGTGGTATGCTATGTTTGAGGAGAGGAAATACAAGTTTGCCAAGATGAAATTAGTGCGTCAAGCTAGGTTATACTTGGGGAACATTGAGCTAACCACTAGGAGACGGAATGTTGAGCCCATAACCACTTGGCAGGGTATGAAAGAAAAACTGAGAGATAAATACCTACCCATTTCATACCAGCAAAACCTGTTAGACCAATGGCAAAACCTGAAACAAGGAAACCGATCTGTCTCAGACTACATAACTACTTTTGATGAATACCTAATGAGATGTGATGTGAGTGAAGCCCACGAAGTCACTTTGTCTAGATTTAGGGCTGGACTGAGGGAAGATATCAAGAGAGAACTATTTCTGAGAGAGGTTACTGATCTAGACCAAGCCTACCAGATTGCACTAAACACTGAGAAATTTCAGAGAGGACCTATACCTTCTAGGGTTAGTGCCCCAATCCCAAGGAATGGACCTAGTCAAGTTATCCTTAGTAAACCATTTCAGGGTACTTCTACCCCTAGGCCCATGGACAAAGGTAAGGCACCTGACACCCAGAGAACCCCTAGTTCAAATATCACCTGTTTTAAGTGTCAGAAACCAGGTCACATTTCTAGTCAGTGTACTGCCATAGCCTGTTTCAAGTGTCATAAGGTAGGTCATGTTGCTAGCCAGTGCCCACGGAGATCCCTCTACATAGAAGAGGGAGAGAATGATAATTCCGAGCCCAGTGAGGAATTTGAAGAAGAAGTTTATGAGGCCGGAATGAATTTGGTTGAGGAGTATGAAGGAGAGGAGGAACCCAATGAATCTAACCAATTAGGAGTTGTAAGATGCATCCTATCCCAGAATCTAGTTCAAGAGGATTGGCGTAGGACTAACATCCTACAGACTTTTCTTAAATTACGGGATAAGGTATGTAAGATCATCATAGATAGTGGGAGCTGTGTAAATGCCATCTCTACTAGCACTGTCAAGATGTTAGGCTTAATCCCAGTTCCCCATCCCAACCCCTATAAGGTTTCTTGGGTAGATTCTACCTCCATACCCATCCAGTCTAGATGTCAAGTCCAAATCCAAATGCAATCTTATCACGAAAAGATTTGGTGCAATGTCTTACCCATGGGGGTGAGCAGTATAATTCTCGGAAGACCTTGGTTGTATGATCATGATGCCACCCTCTTAGGAAAATCCAATACCTGTGTCTTTAGTTTCAATGGGAAGAAGATTACGATCCATTCCGTTCCCCCTAAGGACAAGGTAACTAAAGGAGCTGGTAAGGTTAAGGAGATGAAAACTGGAGTGAACCTAATCAGTGCTAAGGATCTAGAACAAGAAATTCATAGTGGTTCACCCATCTGGATGTTGACTGCTAAGGAGCTTAGAACTTCGGAACCCTCAGAGCCTCCTCAAGAAGTTAAACCTGTGTTAAAAGAATTTGAGGATGTCTTTCCCGAGGATTTGCCAGACCACCTTCCACCTCTTAGGGATATCCAGCATGCCATAGATCTAATCCCAGGAGCAACTTTGCCCAACTTGCCCCATTACAGGATGAATCCATCTGAGCATGAAGAACTGCAAAAGCAGGTTGGAGAATTATTGAGGAAGGGGTTTATTAGAGAAAGTCTTAGCCCTTGTGCAGTCCCAGCCTTACTGACCCCAAAGAAAGATGGCACGTGGAGGATGTGTGTTGATAGTCGTGCCATCAATAAAATTACAATCAAGTATAGGTTTCCCATCCCTAGACTAGATGACATGCTTGATATGATGGCTGGTGCAATTATTTTTTCTAAGATTGATCTCAAAAGCGGCTATCATCAGGTTAGGATTAGACCCGGGGATGAATGGAAAACTGCTTTCAAAACTAAGGATGGTCTTTATGAATGGGTTGTTATGCCTTTTGGGTTGTCCAATGCCCCTAGTACTTTCATGAGAATTATGACCCAGGTACTTAGAGCTTTCATAGGAAAATTTGTGGTGGTCTATTTTGATGACATCCTGATCTATAGTAAGACCCCAACAGATCACCTAGACCACCTTAGAGCAGTCTGCCAAGTTTTGAGGAATGAGAGACTCTACGATAATCTTAATAAGTGTGAATTCATGACTAGTAGAGTTATCTTTCTTGGTTTTGTAGTAACCCCTGACGGCGTGGCGGCCGATCCTGAGAAGATTAAGTCCATAGTAGACTGGCCAGAGCCAACCAATGTGCATGAAGTTAGAAGTTTCCATGGCTTGGCTACCTTCTATAGGCGATTCATCAAGGGGTTTAGTACTTTAGCTGCTCCAATCACTGATTGTATTAGGAAGGGAGAATTTCATTGGACTAAGTCAGCCCATAAAGCCTTCCTAGATCTTAAGGATAAAATGACCCAGGCACCCATTCTGAGATTACCCGATTTTTCTAAAGTATTTGAGGTTGCCTGTGATGCTTCAGGTGTAGGAATAGGTGGAGTCCTAAGCCAAGAGAATCATCCCATAGCATTCTTTAGTGAAAAACTTAATGATGCTAAGCTTAGGTATTCTACCTATGATAAGGAATTTTATGCGGTGGTGCAAGCTTTGCGTTACTGGAGACATTATTTGCTACCGCAGAAATTTGTACTATTTTCGGACCATGAGGCTCTTAGATTTCTGAACTCCCAAAAGAAGCTTAACCCTAGGCATGCTAAGTGGGTAGAATATATCCAGTCCTATACTTTTGTCCTGAAACATAAGGCTGGAGTTGAGAATAAGGTAGCTGATGCCCTTAGTCGCCGATCTCTGTTATTAACTTCTGTTAGAACTGAGGTCATAGGGTTTGAGCAAATCAAAGAGGAATATGAGTCTTGTCCGGATTTCACAACTGTGTATCAGGATCTAGTTCAAGGACCATCTAGTAATCACCATGATTATACCCTTGTAGATGGTTTTTTGTTCTTCAAAAATAGGCTTTGCATCCCTAGAACTTCTCTTAGGGAATTTTTGATTTGGGAAATCCATGCTGGAGGTTTAGCTGGCCATTTTGGAAAAGACAAGACCATTCTAGCTATTGAAGACCACTTTTTCTGGCCTAGCTTAAAAAGGGATGTAGCTAATATTGTAGCTAGATGTCGAACCTGCGCTGTTGCCAAACAGCGAAAACAAAACACTGGCCTTTATACCCCACTCCCTGTCCCAGATCGTCCTTGGCAAGATGTGAGTATGGATTTTGTGTTAGGTTTACCTAAGACCCAGAGGAGACATGATTCTATCTGTGTCGTAGTCGACCGATTCTCTAAAATGGCCCACTTCTTGCCTTGTTCCCAAACCTTTGATGCGTCTAAGGTAGCCACACTTTTCTTCAATGAGATAGTTAGACTCCATGGCCTACCTAAGACAATCGTTTCAGATAGGGATGTCCGGTTCACCAGTTACTTTTGGAAGACCCTTTGGCATAAGTTAGGGACAAAACTTAAGTTTTCAACTGCCTATCATCCCCAAACTGATGGCCAAACTGAAGTAGTGAACCGTAGCCTAGGAAATCTGCTGAGATGTCTTGTTGGTGAAAATACCAGAAATTGGGATTTATACCTACCAAGGGCAGAATTTGCGTACAACGACTCGGTCAATAGGTCTACGGGTAAGAGTCCATTTGAAATTGTACATGGGTACAAACCTCACACACCTCTTGACCTAGTCCCTTTACCTGTCCACACTCGAGTCTCCGAATCTGCTGAGAATTTTGCACAGCATATAAAAGACTTGCATAAAGAAATTCATGCCAAAATAAATTTAAGTAATGAAACTTATAAGAAGTTGGCTGATACTCAAAGGCGAGTCAAATCTTTTGTTGAGGGAGACTATGTGATGATTAGGTTAAGGCCTGAACGGTTTCCTCCTGGAACCGTTAGAAAGTTACATGCTAGGGGAGCTGGACCATTTAGAGTGGTAAAGAGAGTAGGATCCAATGCCTATGTGCTCGAGTTGCCTCCAGAACTAGGCATTAGCTCTACTTTCAACATTACAGACTTAGTAGAGTACAGGGAGCCAGCTGTGATTCCTAGTGAGCCTTTTGAGCCTAACCCTATCATTGAGAGTGATCCCGACCCTGTGTGTCCACCAACAAACTGGCCTGTGAGGAAAGAGCAGATTGAAAAGATCCTGGATGATCAGGTTATCTCTACTCGTAATCGAGGATACCAAAGGTACCTGGTCCGCTGGCAAGGAAGGCCAGATTCTGATGACTCTTGGATCTCCCGAGAAGAATTACAAGAATTGGACCCAGACCTCTTGGAGAGATACCAGAGCCAACTTGAGCCTTACTCGACAGGGTCGAGTTCCTCCCACCCTGGGAGAATTGGTGCGGGCACCAGACTCAGAAGAAGACTTCAGAGCTCCATTTGGATCTCTGATTGACATTGCCCGAGAAATTAGGGTTTGTAATAAAGGTTGACCTGGTCAACCAGTTTATTTATTTTATTTATTTCTTGAGTCACCATTTAAATTTTGTTGAGTCATGTTGACTCGGTGCAAGTCCCAATGTGGTTTCAATTTGGTCCAAAATGGTGCCACATTTCTCTTCCAATCAACTCAAGGTTCAAGCAAGTGGAGGCCACACTCCAAGCCACACGCCCAGCTACACTCCGAGCACACGCCAGAGTCCAGGAGGCGCCATAGAGGCATCCCAGTGTCATGGTCCCCACATCCAAAGAAGAAAAATCAAATTGGAGGCTAAATTAAAGGAGGCGCCCACACCTGCCTAATTTACCTAAGCAAAGAAGGAAGAAAACTTCTCTTGGAGAAGAAATCAAAGAAGGACATCCAACCTACTCCTAATTGAAGTTCAAATCAAAATCAAAGAGCTTAACTTGGAGTGGAAGAAAAGAAGAAATACCATAAGAAGAAGAGGACTCCAAATCCAAATCCAACTCCAAAGGAGGTGCCATAAAAGTTCCAAAACAATTCCTTTATGGCCGTCCCAATTTTTTTGGACTCTTGGTCGGCCAAGGGAGAGGATTTTCTACCTAATCTAGGGGTTGGAAGAGTTTAGTCCCACATGGGAATTTGTACAAGCTAGGAGAAAATTTTAGGTCTATATAATAGACCTCTCTTTGTAACTTTAGAAAATCAATGAAGAAAAATTATTTTTGCTATTCTCTTGTGTTGAGCAACCTAGGTTTCTCTTCTTCCGCACTATTCTAAGTGTTGAGCTCCGTGAGGGGGTAATCCGGGTTCCATTGGAGCCTTGAGGAGGTGAGATATCTCCATTTTTATCCAAAACCCTAGGTTAGCCACTTGAAATTCCAAAACCCTAGCCACCCTTCATTATTTTCAATCCATCAAACCCTAAATCCTCTCATCTCCCACGGCCTCTCTCTCTCTACAAGTCCAGGCCGTCCACCTTCATCCAGATCCAGTCCGGCTACTTCAGATCCAGAGCAAGTTCCAAGGAAAATCACATCAGCATCCAGGAGAATCCAGTTTTCAGCAATTTCGATCTTCAAGTTCATCAACCTGGTAAATCTTTTCCTTGACTCTCTGATTCCATCAATTGTTTTTCTTCTCTTCCAGATCTTGAGTTCAGGAGAAGCCAACCCGCCAAAGGACCAGTACTGGAGGATCCATTGCGAAGAAATCTGAATCCGAGGATCCAACAATCTGCTCGGGAGAGTTCTTCCACCAAAATCTGTGAAGATCATTGTCTGGTTAGATAAACCATCTCTTCTCTTTATTTCTGTTCTGTTGAAGGTTCGGAGCGAAACCCTAGGTCTGGGAGTTTCTCAACCCCCAGCGATCCGTTGCTTCTGAACTACTCTGATACTTTAGTTTCCTTAAAATTGTGCTTTCAATTATCATATTAGTCTCTTTCAATGTTAGGTTAACTTTTCTTTGATTTGAAGCCAACTTCTACAAACATATAAAAACAACAAAAAAAATTAGTTAATCTTAATCTACTTCCGCATCGCGTCCCTTTATTAGTTCTGCATCACCTAGGCTTATCTACTATTTTCCATCCCAACCCCTATAAGGTATCTTGGATAGACTTAACTTCCATCCCCATTAAACTTAGATTCCAAGTCATGATCCAACTACAATTCTATCAAGAAAAAGTATGGTGTGATGTCCTTTCTATGGGAGTTAGTAGTATCATCCTAGGACGACCTTGGTTATATAACCATGATGCTACCCTGTATAGTTGACCCAACTCCTGTTCCTTTAACCACCATGGGAAGAAGGTTGTGATAAACCCCACTCCTCCTAAGGATAACATTAAAAAAGGATCTAGTAACCTGAAAGAGAAGAAACTAGGATTAAATCTGATTAATGCTAAAGAACTAGATCATGAGATCACTGAGATTCACCAGTTTGGATTTTGACCACTAAGGAAGTTCATGACCACCCCCAGGAGGAGCACCCTCAAGAAGTTGAGGAGTTTTTGAAGGAGTTTCAAGATGTGTTTCCTGAAGATCTTCCTAATCACCTACCACCTTTAAGGGACATACAACAGCCATAGATCTAGTCTTAGGAGCCACTTTGCCAAACCTCCCACATTATAGGATGAATCCCACTGAGCACTCAGAATTATAAAAATAAGTTGGAGAACTCCTTAAGAAGGAATTTATTAGGGAAAGTCTAAGTCGATGTATGGTACCTACCCTTTTAACTCCCAAGAAAGATGACACTTGGAGGATGTGTGTTGATAGTCGACCCATTAACAAGATAACAGTTAAGTATCAATTCCCCATTCCCTGTTTGGATGACAAGCTAGATATGAAGGCTGGAGCAACTATTTTCTCTGAGCTTGACCTTAAGAGTGGCTATCACCAAGTTAGGATTAGACCTGGGGATGAGTGAAAAATAGCCTTTAAGACTAAGGATGGTCTTTATTAGTGGGTAGTGATACCTTTTGGATTGTCCAATTCTCCTAGTACTTTTATGAGGATCATGACCCAAGTTCTAAGAATGTTTATTAAAAAATTTGTTATGGTTTATTTTAATGATATTTTGATCTACAATAGGACTAAGGAAGACCACCTAAGCCATATCTAACAAGTCTGTCAAGCCCTTAGGAAAGATAGCCTCTATGCCAATTTGAATAAATGCGAGTTCTTGATCTATAGAGTCATCTTCCTAGGATTCGTAGTGACCCCCAAAGGAGTATCAGCTGATCTAGAAAAGATTAAGTCCATAATTGAGTAGCCAGTACCTACTAGTGTACATGACGTGCATAGCTTCCATAGCCTTGCTACCTTCTATAGATGATTTATTCGGGGGTTTAGCTTGATAGTTGCACCCATCACAAATTGCATTAGGAAGGGAACCTTTGAGTGGACTAAAGCTGCAGATAAAGCTTTCCTAGATATTAAGGAAAAGATGACCCAAGCACCCATTTTGAGTTACTCAATTTTTCAAAGATTTTTGAGGTTTCTTGTGATGCTTCTGAAGTTGGTATAGGAGGAGTCCTAAGTCAAGAAAATCATCCCATATCCTTCTTTAATGAGAAATTGAATGAGGCTAAGCTTAGGTACTCAACTTATGATAAGGAATTTTACGTGATAGTTCAAGCCCTAAGATATTGGAGACATTACCTACTACCGCAGGAGTTTGTTTTATACTCTGATCATGAGGCACTCCGATTCCTTAATTCCTAGAAGAAACTGAACCCTAGGCATGGAAAGTGGGCAGAAAACATTCAAGCTTATACTTTTATTTTGAAACACCGTGCTTGATGCGGAACCTATAAATGCAAGGAAGTATTTTTTTTGTATTTTTAATGTTAAGTTGTATGATTAATCCCGAAGATCTGACTAAGGAACAATGTAAAGAGTTCTATATGAAAATAAGAAGCACAAGCTTGCATAACAGGACCTAAAAAGCAAAGGAAAGAGGATGGACGAGGCTGAGAAGTCTTGGTTGGGCTCGTTCATCTTCAATAAACGGACTGACAGGCAAAGGGGGTGTACTTGATAATGGTTGAAGCACCTAGTATAGATCATATGCAAAGAGATCACTCTCACTCTAGATGTGGCCTGGAAAACCAAGCTAGAGACCCGCGGATACCTGACTTTCTGCTCGGTGGTCCGATTGTGGCCTGGCTGGAGTCGTTGGATTCGTCGGAGTTGAGGGACCTGCAAACGACCTTCCAAAGGTTAGAAAACATAGTATGGAAGAAAAAATAAAGGAAAAACAACAAGGGGAAGTTGTACATTGGAGTGGGTGGCTAGGGTTTTGGAGAGCAAGATGGCGGCAGGAAGCAGTCGCAGAACACTGGGCAGAGGAAGGGCTCACACATAACCCCTTTAGCACACAACAGGTTAGCAAACAACAATTGGAGAATCAAAGATTATTATATATATCAAAATTAGTTCTCATACAAGAGACTAGGGTCCTTTAAATATACTCATAGGCTCGAGCACCAATAAGGATATAATAGTCATTACATAGGAATCCTATTCCCACCCAAAACCTAGCTAGAAAATAAAGAAAAAATAGGTAGAATAAATTCCTACAATTTCTCTCCTTCTCTTTCCTTGGTCGGCCAAGGGAGGTGACCCTAGTGGCCGACCAAGGGGGTGAGCATAAGTCCTTGGCACCACTTTCTCCTCTCTTGGGCCTAGGCTGGCCCAGTTTGCTTCCGGTTGGATTTTAGGGCTTCAGGGTCTTGGGCTTGTCTCCCGGGCTTCTGATTTCTTCTCTGAGGCTTTTGACGTCTCCTCCTAGGCCTTCCATGATCCTCCTAGCTTTAGTTGGATTGGTCTTCATTTGGCTGGCTTGGTCCTCACTTATATGAGTCATTACTAGACATGTACTGGACTCCAAAAAATGACTAGCTTAACTTGAGCTGACTAGTACAGGACTTAAGTAAAAATAACTTAGATGAACTAATCTTTATTACAAATGGATTCAAATATAACTAAGTGATTCACAGAGGGTTAAGAAGCCTCTATCTTATTTTGGTACCTCTGGTGTCTCCACTAATTCTCCCGGGGTGGGAGGAATCGACCATGTCGAGTAAAGATCAGGCTGGCTCACATATCTTTTGAGGAGGTCTGGGCTGAGGTGCTGCAAGTCCTCTAGAGATATCCATGAATCATCTGACTCTAGCAAGCCTTTCCATCGAACTAGGTAGCGTTGATAGCCACAGCCCCCGGTCATTATGGCTTGATCGTCCAGGATACGCTCGATCCATTCTCCTCTCTCAGGCCAATTAATTGGTGGACACTCTGGGTCAGGGTCACTCACAATGGAAGGAGTAGGTCCAAAGGCCTCACTGGATATCGCTACCGGTTCCCTATACTCAACCAGGTCTACGATATTGAAGGTAGAACTAATGCCCAAATCCGGAGGCAAATCTAACTCATAGGCATTTGGTCCAACCTTCTCTATCATTTTAAAAGGTCCGGCTCCGCGAGCATGAAGCTTCTTTTTAGGCCTAAGCCTAACCAAGACAGAATCCACTACATCAAAGGCCCTTCTTTGAGAATTAGCCAGTTTATTTCAAAATTAGTGCAGGTGGTGAACATGCTGGGCACATGCAGACTCCTAACAGATGATGCAAAGGACTCAAACTAACACCTAACAGACTCGACTATGCATTCCTATCAAAAAGAAATTTTATTGAATTCTTTGGACCTAAACCTAATAGATTATAGGTTCTCTAGGTTTGATCCTAGCTTGACATGCACATGAAAATTTACAGTGAACTCCTAGCAAATTCCAAAGAGTATGCCAGAAGTAAGATGCAAACCTAACATGCATGATGAATGCATGCAGTATGCTAATCTCAACTAAATGCAATCTAATGATCTTAGAAATGTTGGAGGTGTCTGAAAAGGACAGAAAATATGAGGTGGGTTCAGGATTAGTCTGGTAGGGCAGGGAAAAAGGTTCAAGGTTAGTTGGATAAAGTAGGATAAAAGAAGGGGTGTCAGGGACTAATCCTAGACTAATGAGGCAAACCTTACGAGATTGAGGTATATCTACAGGGTTTGCATAATGGAAGGTTGGGTTACTTATCTTAGGGAAGAGGTCCTTAATGGGAACTATAGGAGGGGGCTCATCCTGGGGATGTTGATTCAAAGAGATCAAGTCTTAATAAATTCTTCTGGTTCCTGTATTTTGGAACTAAACTCTAAAATTGGGCTCTCCTCCATGGTTTCCTCAAGTAAGGTTCTAGCAGCAGTATCTAGGTTCTCTTCCTCTAATTATTCTTCCACTATAGCTTTAGGCCAGGTATAGACAGGGTCAACTAACTCTTAATTGGCTTCTACCTGGGTACGTACAGGGTCAACTAATTCTAGGTCTTCTAAAGTTGTCTCCTCTTCTCCCTCATACTCATCCACTAAGTTCACATCAGCTTCATATACTTCCGCTTTAATGTAAACCTTGTGAATCAAAGGGATGGTAGGGGAAGGTTAGCTAAGGAAAAATTGGCTAGGTTTTGGTTTCTGAGTATGGGCTCTACTCCTAGTAGGTTTAGGTTGACTACGCGATAGTGGCTTACTACTGGGCTCATATTTAGGGGTACTAATCCTATGGGATTCAAATTGACTAGGGGAAACCTAACTAGTACTAGGCTGATACCTAAGGGTTATGGGCTCCCTGGGCTCATAGGACAAGGGCGCAGATCTATGGGTCATGGGATTATAGGATCTGGGGTCATAGGATTTGGGTTCATCTTTATGGATCTTGGGTCTTCTAGGCTCATGGGATATGGGCTCATAGGTTCTAGAGTCATAGGATTTGGGTATATGGGTTCTAGGTTCATATAATTTGGGTAGTGTACGTAAAGGTGGCTCAGGTTTGGATCTAGTCTGAGTCCTATGGGTTTTCTCTAGAGTTCCTAATCAGTTGTCTATATGTTCAAACCTATGGGCTAAGTGTTCAAGTCTATTATTGGTTCGGGTAGTGGACTGAGTCAACTGAGTCATCTGGGTAGTCATCTGGGCCATTTGGTCAGCAAGGGCTTTAATTTGGGCTTCAAGATTGTCCATATATTTAGACAAAAGTGGAGATGGTGGATGATATGATGCTCCTGATCTAGTGCTCATACAAGACTCAATACTGACTCTACTACAGCTACCTAGACCTAGATCCCAATCAGAATGGGTTGACTTAACTTACACACAACTCAAATTTTAATCCTTCAATCTAGCCATGTAAGAGGTAGGATGGTGGGAGGACCCCTGCTCTCGCAGGGACCCAATTAAGGAACCACCGATCTGCTTAGATCATTTGATACTGTACCTCTTGCCTAGACACCAGTATCCAGTAATAGGAAATGAATTGGGTGCACTAGTCGTCCCACAAAGACTGAACCCGATCGATGGGTGTCCTTAGCCCACTAGGGCAAATTAAGTCTAGTTAATTTAGATTAGGCTTGGGACCGAATGCAAGGGGTGTGGTTTTAGGCTAAGGAGAGGTTATTAACTCCTCCCCTATCTGGCATAAAGAAAGTGCCCTTAAAGTAAATTATGCAATGATGGCAGGCAGATGAATATGCAAATTAGGATTTAGATGTTTTTGGAGTTTTTGAATATATGTAATTTTTTTTTTGTTTTGGAATTTTCTTAAATAAAATAATGATTATAGATTATGCTCTAATATTTTAGAAATATTCTAAAAATAAAGATATGCAAAGATTATACTAAAAAAATCCTGAACTTTTCAAAATTGATTTTGCTGCCAAAATAGAGCATAATTGTTTTTAGGCGGTGTTTAGACTGGGAGAAAATCCACATACCTAAATAATTCCTGAGAAAATTCTAAAACTACATTAAATTATGATAAATCTAGAAAAATAAATTTCAGAATTTTTTAAGTTCTATGCAGGCAGAAACAATTAAAATAACAGAGTATATTTGAAAAGGCCAAAAATAAAAAAAAAAAACCTAATGGAACCCTTTGTATTCCTCTTCAGGGGTCAATTCACAGCGGCACCCCTACCGCCATAAAAGATCTTGTCTATTGGGAAAGAGGGTTTTGAAGCCCTACAAATCTCCTATGACCAGATGGCCATGGTGAAGCACTCAATCCGAGTATCCAAAGAGAACTGAGCCTAAACAGGCTCTGATACCAAATTGATGCGGAACCTATATATGCATGCAAGTATTTTTTTTGTATTTTTAATGTTAAGTTGTATGATTAATCCCAAATATCATACTAAGGAACAATGTAAAGAGTTCTATATGAAAATAAAAAGCACAAGCATGCATAACAGGACCTAAAAAGCAAAGGAAAGAGGATCGCCGAGGCTGAGAAGTCTCGGTTGGGCTCGTTCATCTTCAATAAACGGACTGGTAGGCAGAGGGGGTGTACCTGACAATGGTTGAAGCACCTGGTGTAGATCATATGTGAAGAGATCACTCTCACTCTGGATGCGGACTGGAAATCCAAGCTAGAGACCCATGAATACCCGGCTTTCTGCTCGATGGTCCGATTGCGACCTGGCTAGAGTCGTTGGATTTGTTAGAGTTGAGGGACCTGCAAACGACATTCCAACGGTTAGAAAACATAGTATGGAAGAAGAATTAAAGAGAAAACAGCAAGGATAAGTTGTACATTGGAGTGGGCAGCTAGGGTTTTGGAGAGCAGGATGGCGGCAGGAAGCAGTCGCAGAACACCGGGCAGAGGAAGGGCTAAAACAGAATCCCTTAAGCACACAACAGGGTAGCACACAACAATTGGAGAATCAAAGATTATTTCATATATCAAAATTAGTTCTCATACAAGAGACTAGGGTCCTTTAAATATACTCATAGCCTTGGGCACCAAGTAAGGATACAATAGTCATTACATAGGAATCCTATTCCCACCCAAACCCTTGCTAGAGAATAAGGAAAAAATAGGTAGAATAAATCCCTACAATTTCTCTCCTTCTCTTGCCTTGGTCGGCCAAGGGAGGTGACCCTAGTGACCAACCAAGGGGGTGAGCATAAGTCCTTGGCACCACTTTCTCCTCTCCTGGGCCTGGGCTAGCCCAGTTTGCTTCCGGCTGGATTTCAGGGCTTCAGGGTCTCGGGCTTGTCTCCCGGGTTTCTGATTTCTTCTCTGAGTCTTTTGATATCTCCTCCTAGGCCTTCTATGATCCTCCTAGATTTAGTTGGGTTGGTGATACAGAACAAATAAAGGGATGCGATGCGAAAGTAAATTAAGATTAACTAATTTTTTTGTTGTTTTTATATGTTTGTAGAAGTTGGCTTCAAATCAAAGAAAAGTTAACCTAACATTGAAAGATACTAATATGATAATTGAAAGCACAATTTTAAGGAAACTAAATTATCAGAGTAGTTCAGAAGCAACGGATCGCTGGGGGTTGAGAAACTCCCAGACCTAGGGTTTCACTCCGAACTTTCAACAGAACAGAAATAAAGAGAAGAGATGGTTTACCTAACCAGACAATGATCTTCACAGATTTTGGTGGAAGAACTCTCCCGAGCAGATTGTTGGATCCTTGGATTCAGATATCTTCGCAATGGATCCTCCAATACTGGTCCTTTGGCGGGTTGGCTTCTCCTGAACTCAAGATCTGGAAGAGAAGAAAAATAATTGATGGAATCAGAGAGTCAAGGGAAAAATTTACCAGGTTGATGAACTTGAAGATTGAAATTGCTGAAAACTGGATTCTCCTGGAAGCTGATGTGATTTTCCTTGGAACTTGCTCTGGATCTGAAGTAGCCGGACTGGATCTGGATGAAGGTGGATGGCCTGGACTTGTAGAGAGAGAGAGGCCGTGGGATATGGAAGGAGCTAGGGTTCGATGGATTGAAAATAATGAAGGGCGGCTAGGGTTTTGGATTTTTAAGTGGCTAACCTAGGGTTTTGGATAAAGATGGAGATCTCTCACCTCCTCAAGGCTCCAATGGAACCCGGATTACCCCCTCACGGAGCTCAACACTTAGAATAGTGCGGAAGAAGAGAAACCTAGGTTACTCAACACAAGAGAATAGCAAAAATAATTTTTTCTTCATTGATTGATTAAAGTTACAAAGAGAGGACTATTATATAGACCTAAAATTTTTTCCAAGTTTGTACAAATTCTCATGTGGGACTAAACTCCTCCAACCTCTAGATTAGGTAGAAAACCTCCTCTCTTGGCCGACCAAGAATTCAAAAAAATTTGGGACGGCCATAAAGGATTTTTTTGGAATTTTTTTTTTTTATTTTTATTTTTATGGTGCCTTCTTTGGAGTTGGATTTGGATTTGGAGTCCTCTTCTCCTTATGGCATTTCTTCTTTTCTTCCACTCCAAGTTAATCTCTTTGATTTTGATTTGAACTTCAATTAGGAGTAGGTTGGATGTCCTTCATTGATTTTTTCTCCAAGAGAAGTCCCTTTCCTTCTTTGCCTAGACAAAATTGGCAGGTATGGGCGCCTCCTTTAAATTGGCCTCCAATTTGATTTTTTTCTTCTTTGGATGTGGGGACCATGACACTGGGATGCCTTTGTGGCGCCTCCTGGACCCTGGCGTGTGCTCGTAGTGTGGCTGGGCGTGTGGCTTGGAGTGTGGCCTCCACTTGCTTGGACCTTGATTTGATTGGAAGACAAATGTGGCACCATTTTGGACCTTGATTGCGGCACCATTTTGGATAAAATTGAAACCACATCGGGACTTGCACCGAGTCAACATGACTCAACAAAATTTAAATGGTGACTCAAGAAATAAATAAAAATAAATAAACTGGTTGACCAGGTCAACCTTTATTACAAACCCTAATTTCTCGGGCAATGTCAATCAGAGATCCAAATGGAGCTCTGAAGTCTTCTTATGAGTCTGGTGCCCGCACCAATTCTCCCGGGGTGGGAGGAACTCGACCCTGTCGAGTAAGGCTCAAGTTGGCTCTGGTATCTCTCCAAGAGGTCTGGGTCCAATTCTTGTAATTCTTCTCGGGAGATCCAAGAGTCATCAGAATCTGGCCTTCCTTGCCAGCGGACCAGGTACCTTTGGTATCCTCGATTACGAGTAGAGATAACCTGATCATCCAGGATCTTTTCAATCTGCTCTTTCCTCATAGGCCAGTTTGTTGGTGGACACACAGGGTCGGGATCACTCTCAATGATAGGGTTAGGCTCAAAAGGCTCACTAGGAATCACAGCTGGCTCCCTGTACTCTACTAAGTCTGTAATGTTGAAAGTAGAGCTAATGCCTAGTTCTGGAGGCAACTCGAGCACATAGGCATTGGATCCTACTCTCTTTACCACTCTAAATGGTCCAGCTCCCCTAGCATGTAACTTTCTAACGGTTCCAGGAGGAAACCATTCAGGCCTTAACCTAATCATCACATAGTCTCCCTCAACAAAAGATTTGACTCGCCTTTGAGTATCAGCCAACTTCTTATAAGTTTCATTACTTAAATTTATTTTGGCATGAATTTCTTTATGCAAGTCTTTTACATGCTGTGCAAAATTCTCAGCAGACTCGGAGACTCGAGTGTGGACAGGTAAAGGGACTAGGTCAAGAGGTGTGTGAGGTTTGTACCCATGTATAATTTCAAATGGACTCTTACCCGTAGACCTATTGACCGAGTCATTGTACGCAAATTCTGCCCTTGGTAGGTATAAATCCCAATTTCTGGTGTTTTCACCAACAAGACATCTCAGCAGATTTCCTAGGCTACGGTTCACTACTTCAGTTTGGCCATCAGTTTGGGGATGATAGGCAGTTGAAAACTTAAGTTTTGTCCCTAACTTATGCCAAAGGGTCTTCCAAAAGTAACTGGTGAACCGGACATCCCTATCTGAAACGATTGTCTTAGGTAGGCCATGGAGTCTAACTATCTCATTGAAGAAAAGTGTGGCTACCTTAGACGCATCAAAGGTTTGGGAACAAGGCAAGAAGTGGGCCATTTTAGAGAATCGGTCGACTACGACACAGATAGAATCATGTCTCCTCTGGGTCTTAGGTAAACCTAACACAAAATCCAAACTCACATCTTGCCAAGGATGATCTAGGACAGGGAGTGGGGTATAAAGGCCAGTGTTTTGTTTTCGCTGTTTGGCAACAGCGCAGGTTCGACATCTAGCTACAATATTAGCTACATCCCTTTTCAAGCTAGGCCAGAAAAAGTGGTCTTCAATAGCTAGAATGGTCTTGTCTTTTCCAAAATGGCCGGCTAAACCTCCAGCATGGATTTTCCAAATCAAAAATTCCCTAAGAGAAGTTCTAGGGATGCAAAGCCTATTTTTGAAGAACAAAAAACCATCTACAAGGGTATAATCCTGGTGATTACTAGATGGTCCTTGAACTAGATCCTGATACACAGTTGTGAAATCCGGACAAGACTCATATTCCTCTTTGATTTGCTCAAACCCTATGACCTCAGTTCTAACAGAAGTTAATAACAGAGATCGGCGACTAAGGGCATCAGCTACCTTATTCTCAACTCCAGCCTTATGTTTCAGGACAAAAGTATAGGACTGGATATATTCTACCCACTTAGCATGCCTAGGGTTAAGCTTCTTTTGGGAGTTCAGAAATCTAAGAGCCTCATGGTCCGAAAATAGTACAAATTCCTGCGGTGGCAAATAATGTCTCCAGTAACGCAAAGCTTGTGGTGCGGGCACCAGACTCAGAAGAAGACTTCAGAGCTCCATTTGGATCTCTGATTGACATTGCCCGAGAAATTAGGGTTTGTAATAAAGGTTGACCTGGTCAACCAGTTTATTTATTTTATTTATTGAGTCACCATTTTAATTTTGTTGAGTCATGTTGACTCAGTGCAAGTCCCAATGTGGTTTCAATTTGGTCCAAAATGGTGCCACATTTGTCTTCCAATCAAATCAAGGTTCAAGCAAGTGGAGGCCACACTCCAAGCCACACGCCCCACACTCCGAGCACACGCCAGAGTCCAGGAGGCGCCACAGAGGCATCCCTGTGTCATGGTCCCCACATCCAAAGAAGAAAAAATCAAATTAGAGGCTACTTTAAAGGAGGCGCCCATACCTGCCTATTTTACCTAAGCAAAGAAGGAAGAAGACTTCTCTTGGAGAAGAAATCAAAGAAGGACATCCAACCTACTCCTAATTGAAGTTCAAATCAAAATCAAAGAGCTTAACTTGGAGTGGAAGAAAAGAAGAAATACCATAAGAAGAAGAGGACTCCAAATCCAAATCCAACTCCAAAGGAGGCACCAAAAAAAATTCAAAAAAAATTCCTTTATGGCCGTCCCAATTTTTTTTGAACTCTTGGTCGGCCAAGAGAGAAGATTTTCTACCTAATCTAGTGGTTGGAGGAGTTTAGTCCCACATGGGAATTTGTACAAGCTTGGAGAAAATTTTAGGTCTATATAATAGACCTCTCTTTGTAACTTTAGAAAATCAATGAAGAAAAAAATTATTTTGCTATTCTCTTGTGTTGAGTGACCTAGGTTTCTCTTCTTCCGCACTATTCTAAGTGTTGAGCTCCGTGAGGGGGTAATCCGGGTTCCATTGGAGCCTTGAGGAGGTGAGAGATCTCCATCTTTATCCAAAACCCTAGGTTAGCCACTTGAAATTCCAAAACCCTAGCCACCCTTCATTATTTTCAATCCATCAAACCCTAGATCCATCCATCTCCCCCGGCCTCTCTCTCTCTACAAGTCCAGGCCGTCCACCTTCATCCAGATCCAGTCCGGCTACTTCAGATCCAGAGCAAGTTCCAAGGAAAATCACATCAACATCCAGGAGAATCCAGTTTTCAGCAATTTCAATCTTCAAGTTCATCAACCTGGTAAATCTTTCCCTTGACTCTCTGATTCCATCAATTGTTTTTCTTCTCTTCCAGATCTTGAGTTCAGGAGAAGCCAACCCGCCAAAGGACCAGTATTGGAGGATCCATTACGAAGATATCTGAATCCAAGGATCCAACAATCTGCTCGGGAGAGTTCCTCCACCAAAATCTGTGAAGATCATTGTCTGGTTAGATAAACCATCTCTTCTCTTTATTTCTGTTCTTTTGAAAGTTCGGAGCGAAACCCTAGGTCTGGGAGTTTCTCAACCCCCAGCAATCCGTTGCTTCTGAACTACTCTGATAATTTAGTTTCCCTAAAATTGTGCTTTCAATTATCATATTAGTATCTTTCAATGTTAGGTTAACTTTTCTTTGATTTGAAGCCAACTTCTACAAACATATAAAAACAACAAAAAAATTTGTTAATCCTAATTTGCTTCCGCATCGCATTCCTTTATTTGTTCTGCATCATTTTTGGTATCAGAGCTTTCGTTCTGCATCATTTTTGTTATCAAAGCTTTCGTTCTGCATCATTTTTGGTATCAGAGCCCAGTCTAGGGTTTCTGATTTGCTTGCTTGCTTGTTTTGATTGTTCTCTTTTTATTTTGTCTGCTCGAAGTAGACTCCCCAAGATGTCCGGTCCTAGGAACTAAGCGAGGCGCAAGCCTCCTCCTCCCATTCCACGGGGTGTTCCTAGGGCGTGTAGGGGATCCATTGGGTTATAACTTCGTAGCAGGGATTATAAACGGGGAAGACAATCTAGTTGCAGCCCGTAATTACCCTGTTTTCTAAATTATTTCTCCCTGAATAAAACTCCGAATTGCATGATTTTTGCTTCGTTGAAACCAGTATAATTGAACCTATTTTCCATAATTTTTCTGTGATTTATTGGTTTCGGTAAAAATTCTGAGAATTAAAATACAGCAACTCTGTTTTTTTTGTGTTCTGCAATTCAATTCTTTTTGGAGTGATCATCTCATAATTTACTTAAGGGCAATTGAGCATCTAAGATAAGGGGAGGAGTTGATTACCTCTCCTTAGCCCAAAACCACCATCCAATCATTCGAACCTAGACCTAATTTAAAATCAGTTAGACCTAATTTGCCCTAGTGGGCTAGGGACACCAATTGGTCGGGTCTAGGCTAGTGTTGAGTCAGTTTGCCGAGTTATTCTGTGTGTGCTTAGCACTCAGTGTCTAGAACGGTGGTTTAGGGACTACGTCCCGAAGGGCTTGTGTGCTGGTTCGCCTACCTGGCCAATCTCTGATTGGTGTCTAGGATTGGCATTCAGGGACCTAACACTCCCCTTACACCTGCCTGGCTGAGTCCTGAGTTACTACAGGCTAGCATGCCACTCTGATTGGGCATCTAGTTTGGACTCTAGGTCTAGTGATCCAGTAGTCGAATTAGTCTAGTCTCATTTTTTGTGCTTGCTTGAATCATCATGTCTACCAGAAATGGAGTGCCATATCAACCTGGTCAAACCCAACCTGATTTAGAGGCCATGATCAGAACTCTTACTGAAAGTATGGCTAAAATGAATCAGGATATGACAAACACTGTGGCCCAGTTTAGCGCACAAATTCATGAGGATCTTACCCAACTTAGGGACCAAGTCCAAGTACTTGAAGAACCTAGACATCGGAATTGGACTCCTGACCCCGATTTTAATGTGCCTCAACCTCACCCACATTAGGAGCCTAGAAGGCCTTTATATAGAGATCCTGAACCTAATCATAGGAGGCCTGACCCAAAGCCTGAAGATAGAGATGATAGGTTCATCAGGAATATCAAATTAGATGCACCCACTTTTGATGGTAGCTTGAACCCTAAGGTGTATTCTGATTGGGAGGGTGAGATGGACCAATACTTTGAGTGGTATGCTATGTCTGAGGAGAGGAAATACAAGTTTGCCAAGATGAAATTAGTGCGTCAAGCTAGGTTATACTGGGGGAACATTGAGCTAACCACTAGGAGACGGAATGTTGAGCCCATAACCACTTGGCAGGGTATGAAAGAAAAATTGAGAGATAAATACCTACCCATTTCATACCAGCAAAACTTGTTAGACCAATGGCAAAACCTGAAACAAGGAAACCGATCTGTCTCAGACTACATAACTACTTTTGATGAATACCTAATGAGATGTGATGTGAGTGAAGCCCACGAAGTCACTTTGTCTAGATTTAGGGCTGGACTGAGGGAAGATATCAAGAGAGAACTATTTCTGAGAGAGGTTACTGATCTAGACCAAGCCTACCAGATTGCACTGAACACTAAGAAATTTCAGAGAGGACCTATACCTTCTAGGGTTAGTGCCCCAATCCCAAGGAATGGACCTAGCCAAGTTATCCCTAGTAAACCTTTTCAGGGTACTTCTACCCCTAGGCCCATGGACAAAGGTAAGGCACCTGACACCCAGAGAACCCCTAGTTCAAATATCACCTGTTTTAAGTGTCAGAAACCAGGTCACATTTCCAGTCAGTGTACTGCCATAGCCTGTTTCAAGTGTCATAAGGTAGGTCATGTTGCTAGCCAGTGCCCACGGAGATCCCTTTACATAGAAGAGGGAGAGAATGATAATTCCGAGCCCAGTGAGGAATTTGAAGAAGAAGTTTATGAGGCCGGAATGAATTTGGTTGAGGAGTATGAAGGAGAGGAGGAACCCAATGAATCTGACCAATTAGGAGTTGTAAGATGCATCCTATCCCAGAATCTAGTTCAAGAGGATTGGCGTAGGACTAACATCCTACAGACTTTTCTTAAATTAGGGGATAAGGTATGTAAGATCATCATAGATAGTGGGAGCTGTGTAAATGCCATCTCTACTAGCACTGTCAAGATGTTAGGCTTAATCCCAGTTCCCCATCCCAACCCCTATAAGGTTTCTTGGGTAGATTCTACCTCCATACCCATCCAGTCTAGATGTCAAGTCCAAATCCAAATGCAATCTTATCACGAAAAGATTTGGTGCGATGTCTTACCCATGGGGGTGAGCAGTATAATTCTCGGAAGACCTTGGTTGTATGATCATGATGCCACCCTCTTAGGAAAATCCAATACCTGTGTCTTTAGTTTCAATGGGAAGAAGATTACGATCCATTCAGTTCCCCCTAAGGACAAGGTAACTAAAGGAGCCGGTAAGGTTAAGGAGATGAAAACTGGAGTGAACCTAATCAGTGCTAAGGATCTAGAACAAGAAATTCATAGTGGTTCACCCATCTGGATGTTGACTGCTAAGGAACTTAGAACTTCGGAACCCTCAGAGCCTCCTCAAGAAGTTAAACCTGTGTTAAAAGAATTTGAGGATGTCTTTCTCGAGGATTTGCCAGACCACCTTCCACCTCTTAGGGATACCCAGCATGCCATAGATCTAATCCCAGGAGCGACTTTGCCCAACTTTCCCCATTACAGGATGAATCCATCTGAGCATGAAGAACTGCAAAAGCAGGTTGGAGAATTATTGAGGAAGGGGTTTATTAGAGAAAGTCTTAGCCCTTGTGCAGTCCCAGCCTTACTGACCCCAAAGAAAGATGGCACGTGGAGGATGTGTGTTGACAGTCGTGCCATCAATAAAATTACAATCAAATATAGGTTTCCCATCCCTAGACTAGATGACATGCTTGATATGATGGCTGGTGCAATGGTTTTTTCTAAGATTGATCTCAAAAGCGGCTATCATCAGGTTAGGATTAGACCCGGGGATGAATGGAAAACTTCTTTCAAAACTAAGGATGGTCTTTATGAATGGGTTGTTATGCCTTTTGGGTTGTCCAATGCCCCTAGTACCTTCATGAGAATTATGACTCAGGTACTTAGAGCTTTCATAGGAAAATTTGTGGTGGTCTATTTTGATGACATCCTGATCTATAGTAAGACCCCAGCAGATCACCTAGGCCACCTTAGAGCAGTCTGCCAAGTTTTGAGGAATGAGAGACTCTACGGTAATCTTAAGAAGTGTGAATTCATGACTAGTAGAGTTATCTTTCTTGGTTTTGTAGTAACCCCTGACGGCGTGGCGGCCGATCCTGAGAAAATTAGGTCCATAGTAGACTGGCCAGAGCCAACCAATGTGCATGAAGTTAGAAGTTTCCACGGCTTGGCTACCTTCTATAGGCGATTCATCAAGGGGTTTAGTACTTTAGCTGCTCCTATCACTGATTGGATTAGGAAGGGAGAATTTCATTGGACTAAGTCAGCCCATAAAGCCTTCCTAGATCTTAAGGATAAAATGACCCAGGCACCCATTCTGAGATTACCCGATTTTTCTAAAGTATTTGAGGTTGCCTGTGATGCTTCAGGTGTAGGAATAGGTGGAGTCCTAAGCCAAGAGAATCATCCCATAGCATTCTTTAGTGAAAAAGTTAATGATGCTAAGCTTAGGTATTCTACCTATGATAAGGAATTTTATGCGGTGGTGCAAGCTTTGCGTTACTGGAGACATTATTTGCTACCGCAGGAATTTGCACTATTTTCGGACCATGAGGCCCTCATATTTCTGAACTCCCAAAAGAAGCTTAACCCTAGGCATGCTAAGTGGGTAGAATATATCCAGTCCTATACTTTTGTCCTGAAACATAAGGCTGGAGTTGAGAATAAGGTAGCTGATGCCCTTAGTCGCCGATCTCTGTTATTAACTTCTGTTAGAACTGAGGTCATAGGGTTTGAGCAAATCAAAGAGGAATATGAGTCTTGTCCGGATTTCACAACTGTGTATCAGGATCTAGTTCAAGGCCCATCTAGTAATCACCAGGATTATACCCTTGTAGATGGTTTTTTGTTCTTCAAAAATAGGCTTTGCATCCCTAGAACTTCTCTTAGGGAATTTTTGATTTGGGAAATCCATGCTGGAGGTTTAGCCAGCCATTTTGGAAAAGACAAGACCATTCTAGCTATTGAAGACCACTTTTTCTGGCCTAGCTTGAAAAGGGATGTAGCTAATATTGTAGCTAGATGTCGAACCTACGCTGTTGCCAAACAGCGAAAACAAAACACTGGCCTTTATACCCCACTCCCTGTCCCAGATCGTCCTTGGCAAGATGTGAGTATGGATTTTGTGTTAGGTTTACCTAAGACCCAGAGGAGACATGATTCTATCTGTGTCGTAGTCGACCGATTCTCTAAAATGGCCCACTTCCTCCCTTGTTCCCAAACCTTTGATGCGTCTAAGGTAGCCACGCTTTTCTTCAATGAGATAGTTAGACTCCATGGCCTACCTAAGACAATCGTTTCAGATAGGGATGTCCGGTTCACCAGTTACTTTTGGAAGACCCTTTGGCATAAGTTAGGGACAAAACTTAAGTTTTCAACTGCCTATCATCCCCAAACTGATGGCCAAACTGAAGTAGTGAACCGTAGCCTAGGAAATCTTCTGAGATGTCTTGTTGGTGAAAACACCAGAAATTGGGATTTATACCTACCAAGGGCAGAATTTGCGTACAATGACTCGGTCAATAGGTCTACGGGTAAGAGTCCATTTGAAATTGTACATGGGTACAAACCTCACACACCTCTTGACCTAGCCCCTTTACCTGTCCACACTCGAGTCTCCGAATCTGCTGAGAATTTTGCACAGCATGTAAAAGACTTGCATAAAGAAATTCATGCCAAAATAAATTTAAGTAATGAAACTTATAAGAAGTTGGCTGATACTCAAAGGCGAGTCAAATCTTTTGTTGAGGGAGACTATGTGATGATTAGATTAAGGCCTGAACGGTTTCCTCCTGGAACCGTTAGAAAGTTACATGCTAGGGGAGCTGGACCATTTAGAGTGGTAAAGAGAGTAGGATCCAATGCCTATGTGCTCGAGTTGCCTCCAGAACTAGGCATTAGCTCTACTTTCAACATTACAGACTTAGTAGAGTACAGGGAGCCAGCTGTGATTCCTAGTGAGCCTTTTGAGCCTAACCCTATCATTGAGAGTGATCCCGACCCTGTGTGTCCACCAACAAACTGGCCTGTGAGGAAAGAGCAGATTGAAAAGATCCTGGATGATCAGGTTATCTCTACTCGTAATCGAGGATACCAAAGGTACCTGGTCCGCTGGCAAGGAAGGCCAGATTCTGATGACTCTTGGATCTCCCGAGAAGAATTACAAGAATTGGACCCAGACCTCTTGGAGAGATACCAGAGCCAACTTGAGCCTTACTCGACAGGGTCGAGTTCCTCCCATCCTGGGAGAATTGGTGCGGGCACCAGACTCAGAAGAAGACTTCAGAGCTCCATTTGGATCTCTGATTGACATTGCCCGAGAAATTAGGGTTTGTAATAAAGGTTGACCTGGTCAACCAGTTTATTTATTTTATTTATTGAGTCACCATTTAAATTTTGTTGAGTCATGTTGACTCAGTGCAAGTCCCAATGTGGTTTCAATTTGGTCCAAAATGGTGCCACATTTGTCTTCCAATCAAATCAAGGTTCAAGCAAGTGGAGGCCACACTCCAAGCCACACGCCCCACACTCCGAGCACACGCCAGAGTCCAGGAGGTGCCACAGAGGCATCACAGTGTCATGGTCCCCACATCCAAAGAAGAAAAAATCAAATTAGAGGCTACTTTAAAGGAGGCGCCCATACCTGCCTATTTTACCTAAGCAAAGAAGGAAGAAGACTTCTTTTGGAGAAGAAATCAAAGAAGGACATCCAACCTACTCCTAATTGAAGTTCAAATCAAAATCAAAGAGCTTAACTTGGAGTGGAAGAAAAGAAGAAATACCATAAGAAGAAGAGGACTCCAAATCCAAATCCAACTCCAAAGGAGGCACCAAAAAAAAATTCAAAAAAAATTCCTTTATGGCCGTCCCAATTTTTTTTGAACTCTTGGTCGGCCAAGAGAGAAGATTTTCTACCTAATCTAGTGGTTGGAGGAGTTTAGTCCCACATGGGAATTTGTACAAGCTTGGAGAAAATTTTAGGTCTATATAATAGACCTCTCTTTGTAACTTTAGAAAATCAATGAAGAAAAAATTATTTTGCTATTCTCTTGTGTTGAGTGACCTAGGTTTCTCTTCTTCCGCACTATTCTAAGTGTTGAGCTCCGTGAGGGGGTAATCCGGGTTCCATTGGAGCCTTGAGGAGGTGAGAGATCTCCATCTTTATCCAAAACCCTAGGTTAGCCACTTGAAATTCCAAAACCCTAGCCACCCTTCATTATTTTCAATCCATCAAACCCTAGATCCATCCATCTCCCCCGGCCTCTCTCTCTCTACAAGTCCAGGCTGTCACCTTCATCCAGATCCAGTCCGGCTACTTCAGATCCAGAGCAAGTTCCAAGGAAAATCACATCAACATCCAGGAGAATCTAGTTTTCAGCAATTTCAATCTTCAAGTTCATCAACCTGGTAAATCTTTCCCTTGACTCTCTGATTCCATCAATTATTTTTCTTCTCTTCCAGATCTTGAGTTCAGGAGAAGCCAACCCGCCAAAGGACCAGTATTGGAGGATCCATTACGAAGATATCTGAATCCGAGGATCCAACAATCTGCTCGGGAGAGTTCCTCCACCAAAATCTGTGAAGATCATTGTCTGGTTAGATAAACCATCTCTTCTCTTTATTTCTGTTCTTTTGAAAGTTCGGAGCGAAACCCTAGGTCTGGGAGTTTCTCAACCCCCAGCGATCCGTTGCTTCTGAACTACTCTGATAATTTAGTTTCCCTAAAATTGTGCTTTCAATTATCATATTAGTATCTTTCAATGTTAGGTTAACTTTTCTTTGATTTGAAGCCAACTTCTACAAACATATAAAAAAAACAAAAAAATTATTTAATCCTAATTTGCTTCCGCATCGCATTCCTTTATTTGTTCTGCATCAGCTTGCACCACCGCATAAAATTCCTTATCATAGGTAGAATACCTAAGCTTAGCATCATTAAATTTTTCACTAAAGAATGCTATGGGATGATTCTCTTGGCTTAGGACTCCACCTATTCCTACACCTGAAGCATCACAGGCAACCTCAAATACTTTAGAAAAATCGGGTAATCTCAGAATGGGTGCCTGAGTCATTTTATCCTTAAGATCTAGGAAGGCTTTATGGGCTGACTTAGTCCAATGAAATTCTCCCTTCCTAATACAATCAGTGATAGGAGCAGCTAAAGTACTAAACCCCTTGATGAATCGCCTATAGAAGGTAGCCAAGCCATGGAAACTTCTAACTTCATGCACATTGGTTGGCTCTGGCCAGTCTACTATGGACCTAATCTTCTCAGGATCGGCCGCCACGCCGTCAGGGGTTACTACAAAACCAAGAAAGATAACTCTACTAGTCATGAATTCACACTTCTTAAGATTACCGTAGAGTCTATCATTCCTCAAAACTTGGCAGACTGCTCTAAGGTGGCCTAGGTGATCTGCTGGGGTCTTACTATAGATCAGGATGTCATCAAAATAGACCACCACAAATTTTCCTATGAAAGCTCTAAGTACCTGGGTCATAATTCTCATGAAAGTACTAGGGGCATTGGACAACCCAAAAGGCATAACAACCCATTCATAAAGACCATCCTTAGTTTTGAAAGCAGTTTTCCATTCATCCCCGGGTCTAATCCTAACCTGATGATAGCCGCTTTTGAGATCAATCTTAGAAAAAACCATTGCACCAGCCATCATATCAAGCATGTCATCTAGTCTAGGGATGGGAAACCTATATTTGATTGTAATTTTATTGATGGCATGACTGTCAACACACATCCTCCACGTGCCATCTTTCTTTGGGGTCAGTAAGGCTGGGACTGCACAAGGGCTAAGACTTTCTCTAATAAACCCCTTCCTCAATAATTCTCCAACCTGCTTTTGCAGTTCTTCATGCTCAGATGGATTCATCCTGTAATGGGGCAAGTTGGGCAAAGTCGCTCCTGGGATTAGATCTATGGCATGCTGGATATCCCTAAGAGGTGGAAGGTGGTCTGGCAAATCCTCGGGAAAAACATCCTCAAATTCTTTTAACACAGGTTTAACTTCTTGAGGAGGCACTGAGGGTTCCGAAGTTCTAAGTTCCTTAGCAGTCAACATCCAGATGGGTGAACCACTATGAATTTCTTGTTCTAGATCCTTAGCACTGATTAGGTTCACTCTAGTTTTCATCTCCTTAACCTTACCGGCTCCTTTAGTTACCTTGTCCTTAGGGGGAACTGAATGGATCGTAATCTTCTTCCCATTGAAACTAAAGACATAGGTATTGGATTTTCCTAAGAGGGTGGCATCATGATCATACAACCAAGGTCTTCCGAGAATTATACTGCTCACCCCCATGGGTAAGACATCGCACCAAATCTTTTCGTGATACGATTGCATTTGGATTTGGACTTGACATCTAGACTGGATGGGTATGGAGGTAGAATCTACCCAAGAAACCTTATAGGGGTTGGGATGGGGAACTGGGATTAAGCCTAACATCTTGACAGTGCTAGTAGAGATGGCATTTACACAGCTCCCACTATCTATGATGATCTTACATACCTTATCCCCTAATTTAAGAAAAGTCTGTAGGATGTTAGTCCTACGCCAACCCTCTTGAACTAGATTCTGGGATAGGATGCATCTTACAACTCCTAATTGGTCAGATTCATTGGGTTCCTCCTCTCCTTCATACTCCTCAACCAAATTCATTCCGACCTCATAAACTTCTTCTTCAAATTCCTCACTGGGCTCGGAATTATCATTCTCTCCCTCTTCTATGTAAAGGGATCTCCGTGGGCACTGGCTAGCAACATGACCTACCTTATGACACTTGAAACAGGCTATGGCAGTACACTGACTGGAAATGTGACCTGGTTTCTGACACTTAAAACAGGTGATATTTGAACTAGGGGTTCTCTGGGTGTCAGGTGCCTTACCTTTGTCCATGGGCCTAGGGGTAGAAGTACCCTGAAAAGGTTTACTAGGGATAACTTGGCTAGGTCCATTCCTTGGGATTGGGGCACTAACCCTAGAAGGTATAGGTCCTCTCTGAAATTTCTCAGTGTTCAGTGCAATCTGGTAGGCTTGGTCTAGATCAGTAACCTCTCTCAGAAATAGTTCTCTCTTGATATCTTCCCTCAGTCCAGCCCTAAATCTAGACAAAGTGACTTCGTGGGCTTCACTCACATCACATCTCATTAGGTATTCATCAAAAGTAGCTATGTAGTCTGAGACAGATCGATTTCCTTGTTTCAAGTTTTGCCATTGGTCTAACAGGTTTTGCTGGTATGAAATGGGTAGGTATTTATCTCTCAGTTTTTCTTTCATACCCTGCCAAGTGGTTATGGGCTCAACATTCCATCTCCTAGTGGTTAGCTCAATGTTCCCCCAGTATAACCTAGCTTGACGCACTAATTTCATCTTGGCAAACTTGTATTTCCTCTCCTCAGACATAGCATACCACTCAAAGTATTGGTCCATCTCACCCTCCCAATCAGAATACACCTTAGGGTTCAGACTACCATCAAAAGTGGGTGCATCTAATTTGATGTTCCTGATGAACCTATCATCTCTATCTTCAGGCTCTGGGTCAGGCCTCCTATGATTAGGTTCAGGATCTCTATATAAAGGCCTTCTAGGCTCCTAATGTGGGTGAGGTTGAGGCACATTAAAATCGGGGTCAGGAGTCCAATTTCGATGTCTAGGTTCTTCAAGTACTTGGACTCGGTCCCTAAGTTGGGTAAGATCCTCATGAATTTGTGCGCTAAACTGGGCCACCGTGTTTGTCATATCCTGATTCATTTTAGCCATACTTTTAGTAAGAGTTCTGATCATGGCCTCTAAATCAGGTTGGGTTTGACCAGGTTGATATGGCACTCCGTTTCTGGTAGACATGATGATTCAAGCAAGCACACAAAATGATCTAGACTAAATCGACTACTGGATCACTAGACCTAGAGTCCAAACTAGATGCCCAATCAGAGTGGCAAGCTAGCCTGTAGTAACTCAGGACTCAGCCAGGCAGGTGTAAGGGGAGTGTTAGGTCCCTGATTGCCAATCCTAGACACCAATCAGTGATTGGCCAGGTAGGCAGACCAGCACACAAGCCCTTCGGGAATGGATCCCTGAACCACCATTCTAGATACTGAGTGCTAAGCACACACAGAATAACTCGGCAAACTGACTCAACACTAGCCTAGACCCGACCAATTGGTGTCCCTAGCCCACTAGGGCAAATTAGGTCTAACTGATTTTAAATTAGGTCTAGGTTCGAATGATTGGATGGTGGTTTTGGGCTAAGGAGAGGTAATCAACTCCTCCCCTTATCTTAGATGCTCAATTGCCCTTAAGTAAATTATGAGATGATCACCCCAAAAAGAATTGAATTGCAGAACACAAAAAATATTGTTGTATTTTAATGCTCAGAATTTTTACCGAAACCAATAAATCACGGAAAAATTATGGAAAATAGTTTCGATTATATTGGTTTCAACAAAGTAAAAATCATGCAATTCGGAGTTTTATGCAGGGAGAAATAATTCAGAAAACAGGGCAATTACGGGCTGCAACTAGATTGTCTTCCCCGTTTATAATCCCTGCTACGAAGTTATAACCCAATGGATCCCCTACACGCCCTAGGAACACCCCGTGGACTGGGAGGAGGAGGCTTGCGCCTCGCTTAGTTCCTAGGACCGGACGTCCTGGGGAGTCTACTTCGAGCAGACAAAATAAAAAGAGAAAACAATCAAAAAAAGCAAGCAAGCAAATCAGAAACCCTAGACTGGGCTCTGATACCAAAAATGATGCAGAACAAATAAAGGGATGCGATGCGAAAGTAAATTAAGATTAACTAATTTTTTTGTTGTTTTTATATGTTTGTAGAAGTTGGCTTCAAATCAAAGAAAAGTTAACCTAACATTGAAAGATACTAATATGATAATTGAAAGCACAATTTTAAGGAAACTAAATTATCAGAGTAGTTCAGAAGCAACAGATCGCTGGGGGTTGAGAAACTCCCAGACCTAGGGTTTCGCTCCGAACTTTAAACAGAACAGAAATAAAGAGAATAGATGGTTTACCTAACCAGACAATGATCTTCACAGATTTTGGTGGAAGAACTCTCCCGAGCAGATTGTTGGATCCTTGGATTCAGATATCTTCGCAATGGATCCTCCAATACTGGTCCTTTGGCGGGTTGGCTTCTCCTGAACTCAAGATCTGGAAGAGAAGAAAAACAATTGATGGAATCAGAGAGTCAAGGGAAAAATTTACCAGGTTGATGAACTTGAAGATTGAAATTGCTGAAAACTGGATTCTCCTGGAAGCTGATGTGATTTTCCTTGGAACTTGCTCTGGATCTGAAGTAGCCGAACTGGATCTGGATGAAGGTGGACGGCCTGGACTTGTAGAGAGAGAGAGGCCGTGGGAGATGGAAGGAGCTAGGGTTCGATGGATTGAAAATAATGAAGGGCGGCTAGGGTTTTGGATTTTTAAGTGGCTAACCTAGGGTTTTGGATAAAGATGGAGATCTCTCACCTCCTCAAGGCTCCAATAGAACCCGGATTACCCCCTCACGGAGCTCAACACTTAGAATAGTGCGGAAGAAGAGAAACCTAGGTTACTCAATACAAGAGAATAGCAAAAATAATTTTTTCTTCATTGATTGATTAAAGTTACAAAGAGAGGTCTATTATATAGACCTAAAATTTTCTCCAAGTTTGTACAAATTCTCATGTGGGACTAAACTCCTCCAACCTCTAGATTAGGTAGAAAACCTCCTCTCTTGGCCGACCAAGAATTCAAAAAAATTTGGGACGGCCATAAAGGATTTTTTTGGAATTTTTTTTTTTTTTTTTTTTTAATGGCGCCTTCTTTGGAGTTGGATTTGGATTTGGAGTCCTCTTCTCCTTATGGCATTTCTTCTTTTCTTCCACTCCAAGTTAAGCTCTTTGATTTTGATTTGAACTTCAATTAGGAGTAGGTTGGATGTCCTTCTTTGATTTTTTCTCCAAGAGAAGTCCCTTTCCTTCTTTGCTTAGACAAAATTGGCAAGTATGGGCGCCTCCTTTAAATTGGCTTCCAATTTGATTTTTTTCTTCTTTGGATGTGGGGACCATGACACTGGGATGCCTCTATGGCGCCTCCTGGACCCTGGCATGTGCTCGGAGTGTGGCTGGGCGTGTGGCTTGGAGTGTGGCCTCCACTTGCTTGGACCTTGATTTGATTGGAAGACAAATGTGGCACCATTTTGGACCTTGATTGCGGCACCATTTTGGATAAAATTGAAACCACATCGGGACTTGCACCGAGTCAACATGACTCAACAAAATTTAAATGGTGACTCAAGAAATAAATAAAAATAAATAAACTGGTTGATCAGGTCAACCTTTATTACAAACCCTAATTTCTCGGGCAATGTCAATCAGAGATCCAAATGGAGCTCTGAAGTCTTCTTATGAGTCTGGTGCCCGCACCAGTTGGTCTTCATTTGGCTGGCTTGGTCCTCACTTGTATGTGTCATTACTGGACATGTACTGGACTCCGAAAAATGAATAGCTCAACATGAGCTGATTAGTACAGGACTCAAGTAAAAATAACTTAGATGAACTAAGCTTTATTACAAATGGACTCAAATATAACTAAGTGATCCATAGAGGGTTGAGAAGCCTCTGCCTTATTCTGGTGCCTCTGGTGTCCCCACCAGTGCTGGTACTGAAAATAAGATCGCTGATGTCCTTAGTTGTCGGTCCATGCTCTTGAATTCTGTTAGAATTGAAGTTGTAGGATTTGACAAACTACAAGAGGAATATCAGACCTATCTTGACTTTAGTGAGATCTATCAATTTGTGAAACAATGATCGTCTAGTTCTTATAGTGAGTATACCCTTCAGGATGGTTACCTCTTTAAAGACTACAAGTTGTGTATCCCCAAGACTTCCCTTAGAGAACTTTTAGTTTGGGATACCCATGCAGGAGGTCTAGTTGATCATTTTGATAGGAGCAAGACCATTCTAGTGGTTAAAGACCAGTTATATTGGCCAAGTCTTAAAAAAAACGTTGTCCAGATTATGGCTAGATGTCGAACTTGTGCTGTTGCCAAATAGCAAAAGCAAAACACTGGCCTTTACACCTCGTTACTTGTGCTCGATTATCCTTGGCAAGATCTTAGTATGGATTGTGTTAATATTGCCTAAGACCCAGAGGAGACATGATTTCATACCTTGTTCCTAAATCTTTGATACCTCCAAGGTGGCCAAGCTTTTCTTAGATGAAGTAGTTATGGCCTACCAAAAACCATTGTATCTGATAGGAATGTCCGCTTCACGAGTAACTTTTGGAAAACCCTCTGGCACATGTTAGGCTTAAATTTTCTACCTCCTACCACTCTTAAACCGATGGCCCGACTGAAGTAGTGAACCTCCTACCACTCTTAAACCGATGGCCCGACTGAAGTAGTGAACCGAAGCCTTGGAAACTTGTTGAGATGTCTTGTAGGTGAAAACATTGGAAATTTGGATCTTTTGTTACCTAGAGTCGAATTCGCCTACAACAGTTTAGTTAATAGGTCCACAGGCAAGAGTCAATTTGAAATTGTCCATGGTTAAAAGCCTAATAGACCCATAGACCTAATCCCTTTGCCCATACATGCATGAAAAAGTTAGAGATCTGCATAAAGAAATTAGCAGTAAGATTAATTTGAGCAATGATACTTATAAAACATGGCTAATTCTTGAAAAAGGGTTAAAGAATTTGCAGAGGGAGATTATGTGATGATTAGGCTTAGGCCTGAGCAGTTTCCTCTAGGGACCATGAAAAAAGTTACATGCCCGTAGAGCTGGACCTTTCAAAGTGACAAAGAAAGTTGGACCTAATGCCTATGTACTCGAGTTACCACCCAAATTTGGCATTAGCTCAACCTTCAACATCTCAGACCTAGTTGAGTATAGGGAGCCAGCAATGATACCTAGTGAGCCTTTTGGATCTGATCCTATCCTTGAGAGCGAACCCATACCTAAGTGTCCACCAATAAATTTACTTGGAAAAGGATAAAGGATTGAGCGTATCATGGATGATCAAGCTATTACTACCCAGAACAAAGGTTACCAACATTATCTGATTTGTTGGCAAGGTAGACCAGAATTTGAGGATTCGTGGATCACTCGAGAGGATCTACAGCACCTCGACCAAGATCTATTAGAGCAGTACCAGAGCCGGATTGACCCATGCTTGATAGGGTTGAGTTCCTCCCATCCCGAGAGAATTGGTGCAGGCACCAGGATCAAAAAGAGGCTGCATCCAACTCAGAGTTCATTATGGATTGCCTAGGCATTTGAGTCAATCAGTCCTGAGTCAATTGAGTCCAATAATAAGGCCGAGTCAATTGAGTCCATTTGATAAAGTTGAGTCCATTTATTTTCATCTAAGTCCAGTCAAGTGAGTCTAACTTGAGTCCTGTAATTTTGATTTCTTTCATTCGAGTCAAGTCCAAGAGGAGAGCCACTGGACCCCACTTACACCCAGATAAAAGATTTCATATGCCACCTCCACTGGAACCTATTCAAGCAAGGATAGAACATTTCATGCGCCACCTTCACTGGTCCCACTAAAGCAAAGAAGGAAGAGGAGACTTCAAGCGCCACCTCCCCTGGTCCCCACTCAAGCCATCCCAAGCAAACAAAATGTCAAATTAGCACCCTCCTTATCCCACTCAAAACACCCCAAGCAAAGGAAAAAACCAAGTGGGCACCCCCTTTTTCTTCTCTCCTTATTTCCATGTATAACCAACAAAGATTGAAATTTTGTGCCCCCCCCCCCCCCCCCCCCCCCCCCTTTTCTCTTTATTCCATGTATACAATTCAACTTTGAAAGGGAGTCTAAGAGGATTGGGTGAATTATAAATACCCCTCCTCCCTCTTGTAAAAAAAAATTATTGAATGAAAAGAAAAGAGTCTTCTTCTTCTACTCCTATGCTCTTGAGCATTGATACTCCATGAGATAGACGGTGAGAGGCCCAAATAACTGTTCCAAGTCCCCTAGCCAACCCCAACTTTCAAGCAGCCAACCCTAGCCGCCATCTTCAAAGCAACCAAGCATCCTACCCTCACCAAGTCGGCAAGTCCCTTCTCCATGCCAATCCCCTTCTCCATGCCGAGAACCTTCAGCCTGTTCTTCAGCCCCCTCTCTACTTCCAACTCTCTTCCTCCTATTTTCCTACTTCACAGGTCTTTAATCTTTGGTGTTTGCAGGATCCCTCAGGTGCCCCGATCCTCAAAGGAAGTCCTCTTGCCTTCAGAACCATCTGAAGAAAAGCTGAGATATCCATGGGAAGATAGCTTCTTCCTCCAGGTGCCAATCTTGAGAGCTGTGTGATCCTTCCTATCAAGAGGAAAACAATCATTGCTAGGTATGCAAACCCATCCCTTCTCACAAGTTCTATTTTGTTAAAGAAAGAGCATGTTCTAATTAGTGGTTTTTCAACCCTAGGATCTTATTTTCTTTATTACTTAGTTGAGTCCTAATCTATAGGTAGTTACTTTAGTTCTCACATAAACAACCTTTGCTCGTTCTTTTCTTTTCAAGAAGCAATGCCATATAAAAATCTGAAATCATTGCTCTCTTAATCTGCCATTACTTTATGTTAATCTCTTGCACGATAACATCCCGCATCAATTACCCTTCAACTAGCTGAACGATCTATTAAAGTACCACGTGGAATGATGGAGGATGTGTTAGTTAAAGTTGATGAATTCTACTTTCTCGTTGATTTTTTGATCTAAGATATGCAATCCAATGTTAACCCTAGTCAAATCTTGATTATTCCAGGCAGACCATTCCTAGCAACCACTAATGCTTGCATTAATTGTAGGACTGGAGTCATGGATGTATCATTTGAGAACAAAAAGCTAAGGTTGAATGTTTTTAATGCCGCTTTGGGACCACCTATAAATGATTATGGTGAGGTTAATGCATTAGAAAAGCTTGTAAAAGAAGCTGAGCCCACTGTCCTTTTACAAGTCCTTTACAAGCATGTCTAGCTCATGTCAATGAAATGGGTGTATAAGAAAAGTGAATGCCTTATTAGAGCCATCCAATACAAAGACCACTCCCCTATGGACTATAAAGTATGAACAACTACCAACTCAATTCAGCCCTTTTGTACCATCCTTGGAAGCACCACCTATCCTAGAGTTAAAGCCTCTTCCTACCATGCTAAAATATTATTTCCTTAAATCCAATGATACCCTCTCGGTAATCATTACATCTACCCTAATCATGGATCAGGAAGACAAACTTGTAGATATACTTAAAGAACACAAAGAAGCCATTGGATGGATAATTGCCGATCTAAAGGGTACTGATCCTTCTATTTGCATGCATCACATTCACTGTGAAGTTGAAGCCAAGCCACATAGGGACATGTGATGGAAACTGAATCCAAATATGCGAGAAGTTATGAAAATAGAAGTCATAAAGTGGCTTGATACTGGCATTATCTATTCATGGATAGCCAATTGGTCAGTCCAACCCAAGTAATACCTAAAAAGTTAGGTATTACTGTAGTAAAGAATGACAAGGGCGAGTCAATCCCTACCCATACAACAACAAGTTGGAGAGTGTGTGTCGACTATCAAAATTTGAATGCCATTACTAGGAAAGACTACTTTCCTTTGCCTTTATTGATAAAATCTTAGAACAGCTAGCAGGATAGAGTTTCTTTTGTTTCCTAGATGGATATTCAGGATATAACCAGGTCCCAGTATTCCCTACCAATCAAGAAAAGACCACCTTCACATGCCTATTTGGAATGTTTGCCTTTAGATGCATGCTATTCAGTCTATATAATGCACCAGCTACCTTTCAGCGATGTATGTTGGCTATCTTTTCTGATATGGCTGATAAATTCCTAAAAATTTTTATGGATGATTTTTGATGTTTGGTTCTTCATTTGATGACTACCTCCAGAACTTAACTAAGGTACTTAAATGATGTATGGAGACAAATTTGGTTTTAAGTTAGGAGAAAAATCATTTTATGGTTTATGAGGGAATCATGCTCGGACATATTATTTCCGAGCGAGGGATTGAAGTAGACAAAGCTATGGTTGAATTAATCTCAAAATTGCCTCCCCCAACCACAGTTAGATAAGTACGATCCTTCCTTGGACATGTAGATTTCTATAGGTGTTACATCAAGAATTTTAGTAAAATATTGTGACCCTTATGCAATTTGCTTGCCAAAATTTTTTTTTTTGATTTTAATGAAGATTGTCTGGCTACTTATAATACTCTCAAAATTGGTTTACCACTGCACCAATTATTAAGCCTTTGGATTGGACCCACCCCTTGAAATCATGTGTGATGCTTTTGATTATGCTATAGGAGAAGTTTTAGGGTAAAGGCTTAATCAGGAACCGCATGTAATTTTTTATGCTAGCAAAATTCTCTTAGATTCTTAATTGAATTATACTATTGCTAAAAATGAGTTACTTGTATTGTATTTGCCCTTGAGAATTTTTGATCATATCTATTAAGGTCTAAGGTCCTAGTTTACTCTGATCATATAGCATTAAAACATTTGCTATCCAAAAAGGATACTAAACCTAGATGGATTAGATGGATCCTCCTATTACAAGAATTTGATCTAGAAATTTTAGATAAGAAGGGTTCTAAAAATATGGTAGCAGCTCATATTTTTAGGATCTTGGTAGAATACAACAAGAAAACAATCAAAGATAGGTTCCTTAATGAATAACTTTTCTCAATTTCTTCCACTAGTCTTCACTGGTTTGTCCATATTATTAATTACATAGCAAAAAGATAAATTCCTTCTCACTGGTCCAAATAAGAAAAGGATAGATTTTTCTCACAAATCAGATATTATTTTTGGGAGGAACCTGAACTGTTTAAGTACTATCTAGATCAAGTGACTAGACATTATGTCCCTGAGTGTGAATTCAAAAGTATACTCACTTTTTGTCACTCCCTTGCCTGTGGGAGACACTTTAGTAGAAAGAAAACTATAGTAAAGATATTGCAAAGTAGGTTTTATTATCCAATACTATTCAAAGACGCACACAAATTTGGTCGTAATTTCCTATGATGTCAAATGGGAAATATTTCATAAGAGATATGATGCCCCTATCCCCTATCTTGGTCATAGAAATTTTGATGTATGGGAGCTTGATTTCGTGGGACCCTTTCCTCCTTCCTTTGGATTTGAGTATATTTTGGTTGCAGTTGATTATGTATCGAAATGGGTAGAGGCCATGGCAACTCGAACCAATGATCATAACATTATGATTAAATTTATTCAGTATAACATCTTTAGTTGGTTTGGATGCCCAAAAGCTATTATTAGTGATGAAGGTGCACATTTCATGAATAAGCACTTTGAAAGTTTGATGAAAAAATATGAAATTACTCACAAAGTAGCCATACCATACCATCCCCATACTAGTGGCCAAGTTGAGGACTCTAACGGGAGATCAAGCATATTCTTGAAAAAATGGTAAGGCTCAATAGAAAAGACTAGTCAGATGTTTAGATTATGTATTATGGGCTTACTGAACTACTTTTAAAACTTCCATAGGAATGTCTCTATATCGGCTAGTATTTAGAAAAGCTTGTTGATAAGTCTATTAAATATCCCAATTTAAATATTAAAATATATATTACTTGATCTATATTTTTAAAGAATAGATATTTTTATTAGTGTTTTATAGAAAAAGAGTCCATAGATGGAAAGAGCTTGATTTTTGAAAACCAACGGCATAAATGGCACTTAAATCAGAGTTCAAATGGGCCTAGAATTAAGAAAAATCAATAGAATTAAGTTTTTACACATATTTTACAGCAACCGGTCCATGGCTGCTTTAAAATATGGATGGTGGACTAGTTGCTCGGTTTACAAATCAAGAGAAGGGTCCATAGCAGCCATTGATGTTGGTCCATGGCTCAAAGTCATGGATTGAGGAGAGATTTCAGCCATCGCCTGCTCCAAAACACCATTCCATACCATCGCCCTTGCCACTGAGAGCCTCTGCACAGTTGGAAAAACTTCCTCTAAGTCATCAATCCTCCTTCTTGGCCACCCGTGGCCTTATGGCTGCCACCTTCTCTCCATCGTCTTCTTAGCTGTCACTTGGCCATGCACTGTCCGAGAGCACTCGTCACTAGAGGAACTACCGAAGAGACCATCCATGGCTAGAAGACCCACCGGAAAGCCATCATGATCTGGCCTTCCCATCTTTGTCCTCTCTATTCACTGCCACCTCTACCATTACCGCCTCCCACTACTACTTTGTCGTCCGACTCTTGTTGCTGCCATCACCAGTCGAGAGAATCCATTAAAGCCAATCAACGGAGGTTTTGGACATGAAAAGGAAATCTCAGCCATCTGGGATTCACACTAAGATGGTTTGAAGGGGAGAAGGATCAATGATCAACAATCAATATCCCATCAAGCAATAGATCAATGATTAAGATTAGTCCTCATGATATATGGTCGATTTTGATCCATATTGACTTCAAATTTGATCGGGAGAAATCTCTTGACGAGCTCTATAAAAGGATCCCAGGCAATAGTCCATTAATCAATTACAATAATAAAATTTTATATTATTTTTTTTCATATAATTAGTTAAGGTTTTAAGAGAGAGGGAGAGGAATAAAGAAAAAGAGTTCTTTAAAAGAGAAGGTGTTGTGACAGAGCCTTGAATCCCCAAGAAAATGTATGCAGGAGCCATGTGTAACTGAGATGCAGTTTCTAGGAAAGTACAGGTATCCTTTCATTAATTTTTGTAATTATTTTTTACTCTATGCAATTAAATAAAGCTCTTAATTTCTTTTAAACTCATTTCCATTTAATTTCCTGAAATTAAATACTTATAGGTGGGATGGATCATGATCCTAACATGATATAGTCCATGCTCAATATAGATAATTAATTCTATAATTTTTATTTGCATATATTGTTAGGATCTTTTCAACTTAATCATTGAATAGCCTATACTTATGGGATAGGCCATGATCTTAACAAGATATGGTTCTTTCTCAGCAAAATAGCCTATGCTATGGTTAGTTTGAAAGATTCCAAAATAAATATGGATTTTGGTTATTTAGATTAGAACAAATACATGATTTATATTTATGATTACCTGAAAATCCAAAGATATCTTTTTATCATATAAATTTTTCAATATCATATTTAATTTAAATTGATTAATTTTAGTTAAACCATCATCTACCCTTCTAAAAAATCTTAATATTTATTTCTTTCTTTACTTTCTTTATAAAATGATTGTCCTTGATCCCCGAGGATACGATCCCTACTCATCCTAGTTATAGTAGTGAGTTAGATTTTATTTTTGACTGCCTATGACAGTGATCAAAATTTTGACACCGTTAGCAGGGATCTAAGCACCATTATTTTTGAAATAAAAAAAATTAAAAAAATATATATTTTAGTTGTATTTCTCTTTAGTGTCATTACTTTTTTAGTTACCTTAATTATTAGATTACCTTATTTTTTTAACATAAATACTTTCGTTCTTTTCACAAATCAACTCCCAATCTAATTAACTTTTTCTTTTAATTAAACTACCTTAAATAATCCAAAAGAAAACAAAATGATATCTTTCCATAAAACTTAATTAATTTAAGAAAATAAATAATAAACCTTAAAAACTTTCTAACTTTTTTAGATACCTTGCTTGATTTGCATTGCATTCCCATAAAACACTTTAGGGGTACAAGCCCTAAATAACATAAGGTAGGGATTTCATCACCCTTCCTTGGCCCATAAACCATACCCGTCATACTGCATAACCCAAGCCTTTAATTTAAAATCAATTAGATATTGGTTCTAGGATTTTTGAGCTCACCAGGATAAGGGACCCTAAGAGTTGGACTAGCTTAGAATTAACTAGTTAACTTGTGTCTAGGAAAGGGGTTCAACGATGATGTAGCCCTGAAGGAAGGTAGTTCTTTAATTAGTTTCATTGTCTGACCTGGCCAATTTATTTGATATCTAAGGAAAGCAATGTGGGGACCCCTACTGACCGTACTCTTACTTGGCTAGTGGCTAGTTAGTAAGTGACTTCGAAAGCTCAAAGGCATCCTTGGTAGTTAGGAGCTGTCTAGACATAGGGTAACCTTAAGATAGAGAGTCCATTATATGATAACTTGTTTATGCTAACAAAAGTTTAACCTAATTAAACCACCCTTCTTTATGTTCTATAGATTTAGGATCCTTTAGGTCTCTCATCTTTAGAATTTTTCTCTTTCTCTTCTCTTTTTTCCTCTCCTCTACAAAAAAAATAAAAAAAATTGTTACTAAGACAAAACAATGATTGATCAGATATAATTTAAACCATACAAGATTAAAAGGTCATGGATTCCACTAAATGCCCTAAAAGTCTAATGGATTTTTATTACCTATATCCTATTGAACAACCTCAAACCCTACAAGATTATTGATACAAGATTGACTCTGATCGACCGTATAAAATCAGATCCCAAGCTAACAATTTTATGAATCAACCATAATAGATTGATTTGCATTCTAAATTCATAAGATTCAAAAATGCATACAATTATACAAGGAAACCAAAAGAAACTAAACTAGCATCACTGATCCATAGGATTGAGAAAGTCATAGAATATAAAGGATATACCTAGTTTTACCATGCACTAGCATCTATGTGTATGGCATATGATGCACCAAACCATGTTATGAGGAATATCCTTACTTGATGCAACCAATCCAAAATGGATTTACACAGGGGAATGTAGCTAATAACAGATACATAACTGAACCTTATGCACCAACTTGTAACCTAGGATGGGATCATCATCCCAATTTTGTATGATCACAAGATGCAACACTAGGAGCCCATAATTTGGATCAGCCCTGCCCTAGGCCTAGCCAAGTATTGAATAATCAACTAGGATTAGATCTTGAGGAAGAACCCTAACCCCTAGAAAAAGCCCTAGAACCTCTGGCTAAATTCCATGCTGACTTTGATGCTATAATTAAGAGCACCAATGCTACCTTGAATAGTTTCATGTAGACCACGGGCCAACATATAACTCTCAACACCTAGATTATTACCCATTTGGATATGCAATGGAAATAATTAGCTATAGCTAACAGTGAAGAAGAGTTGCCTAGTCAACCCGAGAGTGATCCTAAGGGACAATACCTAGCTCAAAGCTTTAATATCCCTATAACTGTCTCTCAGCAATCGATTGTGACCCTCAGGAATGAATTGATCATAGAGCAACCCTGTACAACCAAAGAGACCAACCTTGATAATTTGACTAAGGCAAAAGCTATTGAAAATTATGTCCCAAAGCCAATCGTCTAGGCTGTAGACGGTTGTGCTATCTTGTAACTGTATATGATTTTTAATGAATAAAAGTTATTCTTTTTGGCTGTTCATTATATTTGCATTTTTCTGAAATGAATTCTTGTATGATGGAGTCCTTGGAACTACATTGTTTGATATAGAGAGGATATATAAAGAACTTCTTAAATTGGTTCACAACCAAATGATACATTATTATAGGATGACAATGTATCAAGTGTAGGTTGTTGTACGTCATTGTTGAAAATTATGTCCCAAAGCCAATCGCCTGGGTTGTAGGCGGTTGTACTCAGTATTGTACTCATTTTATGAATTAATAAAATATTATTTTTGGCAGCTCATCACATACTAAATTTTTCTGAAATGAACTTTTTCCATGTGATGAAGTCCTTAGGACTACACTGACTTCGATATAGAGAGGATGTATCGAGTGGTCCTTAAACCCAGTTCACAACCAAAGCATATATTGTACTGGACGGCAATATATCAAGTATAGGTTGTTGCAGTTCACATCGTTTGGTTGTCCTCTGACCAAATGAGTGTGGTGACACTGATGTGATCTACACGTGGGATATGTGGTATCTCATTGAATGTGACTCCGTGCAGCCCCTTTCTGCCAAAGAAAAACTCATGATTGGATATGGATATATGTGTCCCTCTGACCTGAGGTCATCACGGTAGCTTGCAAGCAACTCCCTATGTTTTGGTGCCGGACTACATGGATTTTTAATCCGGTGACGGAAGGTTTCTGAGTACAGGCAAGTACTTGTGGAGCAGTGATGGACCAAGATGGAATTGACTTGTCCAAACAGCTTGGATTGAATGTCTCGCAGTATCTCAATTTAGCAAATCCTCAGTCGAGGTAGCCCTAGTGAAAAGTCACTGGGCTTGCGAGGTTGGGACACGTAGTGGACTGACTCTGTCTGGGTTGGCAGCCCAAATCTCAATCGTCTTGAGCATTAGAGGTCAAAGAGATGAATTATACGATAACCATATGCCAGAGGTTCGATAGTTTGCTCTCGCATCTTCGACCTATCCGGACGCCGGAACCCATTGCTAGATGGTTTCCTGTGCTGGTACTGGAATTGTTCCAATGCTACCATTTAGGTACGAACCTATGAGGTCACATGCCACAGAGGATAACTCTCTGATCCAGATACCGATTATGATTGGGAATCATCTCGATTTTATGGTCACAGTATTTTTTGAGCACTCTTTTCCCCGTCTTGGCCTTGTCTGTGTCAACCGAAAATTGTTGCAGGTTGACCAGCGTTGCGCCAGGATTTTTCTGAATCAGTTTTGAACTGATTCGGATCTTGTTTCGACCACCAATTGGTTGTGAACCAATTGAACCAATTTTATTGGGCTCGGATCGGTTCAATTGGATTGAACCAAAGGGTTTTAAGTGGGATTGGACAGGTTTATTTGGACTTGTATTTTTTCTTCTCCTTGGACCGTTTACACGGTCTTTTAATCCATTCATTGGGAGTGGAATGCCAAGCATCATTGAATGCCAAGCATCCCAACGTCCCTAACGTTCCAAACGTTAAAGCTCGCTGGCTTCTTCTCCTCTCCCTCGCCCGTGAGCTGGTTTAATGGCTTTAAACCTGTGTTAATGGCTGTTAAATGGGAAAAATTGCAGCCGCTGCCTCTTCCAATCCCCGCCTCTCCACCTCCCTCTCCCTTGCTGCCCTATATAAACCCATCCAGCCGTCCCTTGTTGTGAGGCTGAAAATCCCAGCGTATGAGAACCAAAGAAAGCAAGGTGTTCTTCTTTGAGTGACCCCTGGTTTAGACCTTAGATAGGCTATGTTTTGGAGGGTGAGAGGGAGAGTTTTTCCCATCGTTTCAAGTGCTCAAAATCCCATTTCAGCAAAGCTCTGTTGCTGAAAAATCCTGTGACCGTGATGCTCTCTTCCAGCAGCTAGCACCGCGCGTGGAGAGGGATCCGAGAGCCCCGGGCATGTCTCCCATCTAGAGGGAGTACCATTCTACTCCTAGGAGCAAACCACGCGAGCCGGGATCGCCCAAGCTACTCCGAAACGAAGGCCAAAGTCTGCTATCCAGTTCTGCTGCAAAAATCTGGCAGCAGACTTTGGTGATTTATTTAATTTTTTTGGCTTAGATTTGATTGCAGCAACCGGTGGAAAATCGAAGAAGACTTGTCCAAGAAGCCGCTGCTCAAATTTGGAAGCAAACGGAGGTCCGGAAGGCAGTGTCCTGACGATGTTTCGCAAGCCAAAAATAGGGTCCCTAGGAGGAAGACGACTGGAATAACTTTATTCCAGTTATTCCAGTCTATTCCAGGTTTATTCCAGAGTTATTCCAGGCAAAATAAAGGTATGGAAAATTTATTTTTTAATCATGCATGGATAGATTAAATTGTTTAATATTTTATAAATATTTTATATGTTTATGCATGCCTAAATGCAACTAGATCTAGATTAATTCATGACGGAGCAGATACCCGCTGCGTGAATTTTAAAAATTATTTTAAAATCCAATCTGCTTTCGCAGATGTTTGCATGCCTAGTGTAGAATCTTGTCAAACCACCTGCATCAGTTTACTTTCAATGGTATCAGAGCCACGTTGAATTTGTAATCTAATCTAGTCTTCATGGTTATAGATTAAAATTTGTTTAATCTTAAAAATGTATCAAATTTTCTTTTTGGAACCTAATTAAGACCTTCACCATGACCGTGTATCTTTGACACGATGCGGATCGTCTATGTTGGCCTCTTCAGAAGGATCCTTAAAGAATATTAAAAATTAAAAATTGTTTTAATTTGAAGATACATGTTTTAGGCATGTTTTATAAAATATTTGTAAAATATTTTTGGATGCATGATTTGGTAAATGTAAAATTGTTTTACATAGAGACTTAATTAAAAAAATATTTTAATTAAGTGTTTGGCTTATTAAAATTTTTTTTAGGTTTATGAAATCTAATACAATTTGCATAAGCCATTTTTGGGTTAATTGGGTTAGCTGACTAGTTGGGTCCTATACTGGGTTAGACCTAAGTTTAGTTGAACCGGATAATAAGAAGATTAAACAAAAGTTGTTTAAGGTCCTTCTTTAGAACTATCTAATAGTTAGAATAGTTGATCTGTTCATCTAAAATGGATCCAATTAGTGGCTCAGTGGACGCCCGAGTCTTTAGGCTAGTCTGATCGAGTCTGGTAAACCAACTGGTGTTGAGGTAGGTTTGGCATTGTGATCATGGCTGTATGAGGCTACCTCTTTCCTGGCCAACTTGGTTGGTGTCTAAGAAAGATGGTTAATGGCGGTTACTTACCCATGATCTCACCTACCTGGCTAGTCGAGTCGACCAGAACTGATTGGAAAAGCTCAATGACTCGGTTAACCCAAGTCACCCTGGTTGATTGGTCTAACTGATCTATAGGTGCCCATGGATCATTTGTTGATTTATTTCAACCCTCCTGGAATCTGATTGATTCAGTGGGAGGATGATCCATGTCCTTGTCTCTTTTCTTCTGTCACAACTAGAAAGTCCTCTAAAATTATTAGGTCCTTAAAAAGACTAAGTCAAGGAGTTGATAGTGTCTTAGCCTCCCATTAAGTTGGATAGAAATGTGTCCACTAGCTTGGTGTGCATCGGCAGTTCCATAGAACGGGTGTACATCCGGCGACTGGAATTTCTATCTGATCGATGATGGTTCAGTGCAACCTCCTTAACGAGACCAGGTGGGCTGGCCATAGTCGGGCGTCTTTAGTTAGCTGGAAGCATTGGAGTTGTCATTTTAATGGTTGGACCTAACCAGAGACCCGCAATAGGAGGCCCCTAGGCCAATTGGGGTGCTCTCTGGGGCAAAATAAAATACTGAAAATTGTTTAGAGAAACAATTGGTTTACGAACCTACCTTTAGGCTCGTATGGGTGAGCTGGCCATAGTCGGGCTCATGCGAGGCCTATTGGATTTCAGTACTCACTTGAAAAAATGTTTTCACGGATTGAAGTTAGAGGCTACCAATCTGAAAAATTAGTGGGAGAAACCTTTAGACTAAAGTCCAAGTCTTTTGGTTAAGTTATTAATTCATAAACTAATTTTGTCTTATTTTCTTTTCAGATGTCTTCAAATTTATCGCTCCGGTCACTTCTCGATAACGAGAAGTTAAAGGGTCACAACTTCGATAGTTGGTATCGAAGGTTGAGAATTGTTCTGGAGCATGAACGGATCCTTTATGTGATAACGGATCTGACACCTGAAATCCCTTCCGCAAATGCACGGAGTGCGGTCAGAGACGCTTATCTGAAGTGGGTCTCTGATCGGACAACTGTCTGTTGCATCATGTTAGCGGCGATGAACGACGAGTTCAGTCGCAAATTCGAGGAGGCCCAACCTGATGAAATCCTTCAAAAGTTGAAGGAATCCTTCGGCACCCCGGATGATGTAGAATGCTACAAAGTGTCTTGTGCCATCTACAACTCCAAGATGCCGAATGGAGGTTCAGTCACTGATCATGTATTGTACATGATCGAGCTGATTGAAAAACTGGGCAAACTCGGATGCCCCTTGCACGAGCAGCTCGGCAAGGATGCGATCCTGAATTCTCTTCCCTCCTCCTATCTTGATTTTCTCGATTATTACAGAATGAACAAGCTTGCAGTCAACTACGATGGTCTTTTGGGGTTGCTGCAGACTTTCGAGAAAGACCACCAACTGAATAAGGGGGTGGTGAATTTAGTGGGAGGAAGTAGAGGTCATCGTCCCTTTAAGAAAGGGAAGAAGAAAATAAATAAAAAGGGAAAGAAGGTGCAGAATGTTCCTGGCCCTAGTCAAACCAGGAAGTATAAGGCTGATCAGTCTTCTGTAGAATATTTCTACTACAAGAAGAAGGGACACTGGAAGAGGAACTGTCCTCTTTATATTGCATCCCTTGATCCGAACAGGCCGAGGAAGCAGAAGTCTGCTGAATAAGGTATTTATATGATAAAACCTTGTAATTACTCAATTGTTGATACTACTAACTGGGTATTGGATACTGGTAGTCCAATTCATGTTTGTAATTCATTACAGGGACTTCAAGTTTGCAGAAGATTTGAAGATGGAGAACAGTTTCTAAGCATCGGGAATGGAAATCGTGTTCCAGTACTGGCGGTTGGAGTCCTGCGTCTTATCTTTGAGTCTTGTACTGTCGAACTAGTCGACTGTCACTATTGTCCTAGTTTCATTATGAGCATAATCTCTGTAGGCCTTTTGGCCAATTGTGGTTTTGAACTATCAATAAAAGGAGATTTTTGCAATGTTATTTTGAATAACTCTGTTATAATGAAAGCTAGATTAAATAATGGCATATATGTACTATCAAGGCCTGTTAGTGTAATGTACACTTCTAGCAAACGCCCAAGGTTAGATAATGTCAATGATTTGTATCTTTGGCACTGTAGGCTAGGTCATATTAACCAAAATAGGATAAACAAGATGCGAGGAGATGGACTCCTCGAGGTCAGTGATTCTGAACCACTGCCCACTTGTGAATCCTGTTTACTTGGTAAAATGACCAAGTCACCTTTTACTGGAAAGGGTGAACGGGCTACAGAACTTCTAAGTCTAATACATACTGATGTATGTGGACCGATGTCAGTTAGTGCCAGAGAAGGATACAAATATTTCATTACTTTTATAGATGACTTTTCAAGATTCGGTTATGTCTTTTTAATGAGACATAAGTCTGAGTCGTTTGAAATGCTCAAACGATACCGTAATGAAGTAGAAAAGCAAACTGAAAAAAGTATTAAAACCGTTCGATCTGATCGAGGTGGTGAATACTTATCTGGTGATTTTTTGACATATCTTGAGGAGAGTGGAATTCTCTCTCAGTGGACTCCTCCGGGAACACCATAGTGGAATGGTGTGTCCGAAAGGAGGAATCGAACCTTGTTGGACATGGTTCGATCCATGATGGGCTTTGCAACTCTGCCACTATCCTTTTGGGGATATGCGCTTCAAACAGCCTATTACTTATTAAATAATGTTCCAAGTAAGTCTGTTGTCTCCACTCCATATAAGATGTGGAATGGGCGTAAACCCTCAATCTCACACCTTCGGGTCTGGGGTTGTCCGGCTTACGTAAAGCATTTAGACTCAGACAAACTTGGTCCTACGTCTGACAGGTGTTTATTCATTCGTTATCCTAAGGAAACCAAAGGGTATTTCTTCTACTTGGAGAATGAACAAAAGGTGTTCGTTGCTCTTAGAGCTATCTTTTTGGAAAATGAGTTCCTTGGAGAAGGAACTATAGCTTCTAAGATTGAACTTTATAAAGTTCAGCCAATAGAAGAACCTACACACTCTACGGACATCGTAGAACCGGTTGTGATTGAATCACACCCAGAACCCATTAGGAGATTCGGTAGAATACCACGTCACCCGAACAGATACTACGGTTTCTTGGTCCGAGACGGCGATCCCATTGAGCTCGATGATAACAATGAGGATCCGATTACGTATATGGATGCACTTCAGAGATCTGACTCTAAGACATGGCTTGGAGCCATGCGATCCGAAATGGAGTCCATGGAAATCAACAATGTTTGGACATTGGTTGATCCACCTGAAGGAATAAAACCCATCGGATGTAAATGGATCTTCAAGAGAAAAAGGGGCGCAGATGGGAAGGTAGAGACCTATAAAGCCCGTCTGGTTGCCAAAGGGTATCATCAGCGATACGGTATCGATTATGACGAGACTTTCTCCCCTGTGGCAATGCTCAAGTCCATTCGGATCATGCTTGCTTTGGCAGCATATTTTGATTACGAGATCTGGCAGATGGATGTCCGAACCGCTTTCTTGAATGGGGAGCTGGAAGAAGAGGTGTATATGATACAGCCTGAAGGGTTCACATCCACAGATGAATCAAAAGTATGCAAGTTGCAGAGGTCCATCTATGGACTCAAGCAAGCATCTCGAAGTTGGAACTTGCGGTTTGATAGGTGTATCAAATCGTATGGCTTCGTTAGGAACGGAGATGAACCATGCATCTATAAATGGGTTAATGGTTCTGTGATTGTATTCCTAGTACTGTATGTCGATGACATTCTCTTAATCGGGAATGATGTCGCAGCATTACAAGGAATAAAGGTCTGGTTATCATCTCAGTTCTCCATGAAGGACTTGGGTGAAGCTTCTTATATACTAGGTATGAAAATATATAGAGATAGATCTAAGAAGCTTTTGGGACTGTCCCAGTCTACGTACATTAACACTGTGTTGAAACGGTTCAGCATGGAAATTTCCAAGAAAGGCTATCTTTCGATAGGTTCTGGAATTACTCTTTCCAAGAAGGATTGTGTGACAACTCCTGAGAAAAGAGAGCACATGAGTAGAGTACCTTATGCTTCGGCAGTAGGCTCTATCATGTATGCTATGACTTGTACTAGACCAGACATGGCATACTCACTAGGAGTAGTGAGCAGATACCAGTCTGACCCAGGTGAGGCACATTGGAAGGTGGTTAAGTCCATCCTTAAGTATTTAAGAAATACTAAAGATCAATAGCTGATTTATGGAGAACCTGACTTGAAACTTGTGGGGTACTCTAACTCCAGTTTCCAGTCGGATAGAGATGATAGCAAGAGTGTGTCAGGGTTTGTTTTTACCCTGAATGGAGGAGCGATCTGCTGGAAAAGTTCTAAGCAGGTAACTGTTGCAGACTCGGTATGCGAAGCAGAATATATTGCAGCATCAGATGCGGCAAAGGAAGCTGTGTGGTTGCGGAAGTTCCTTGGAGAGCTAGGGGTGGCACCTTCCCTAGATGGTCCTGTTCCAGTGTACTGTGACAGCACTGGAGCCATTGCTCAAGCTAAGGAGCCGAAAGCTCATCACCGCACCAAACACATTCTGTGATGCTACCACCTCGTACGAGAGATCGTGGAATGAGGCGACATCAATCTTCTGAAGATCGATGGAAAAGAAAATTTGGCCGACCCCTTTACTAAAGCCCTCGGAATAAAAGAGTTCGACTATTGTAAATGGGAAATGGGTATTAGATACTCTTCTGATTGGCTTTAGTACAAGTGGGAGTTGTTGGGAATTGTGTCCCAAAGCCAATCGCCTGGGTTGTAGGCGGTTGTGCTCAGTATTGTACTCATTTTATGAATTAATAAAATATTATTTTTGGCAGCTCATCACATACTAAATTTCCCTGAAATGAACTTTTTCCATGTGATGAAGTCCTTAGGACTACACTGACTTCGATACAGAGAGGATGTATCGAGTGGTCCTTAAACCCAGTTTACAACCAAAGGATATATTATTTGGACGGCAATATATCTAGTATAGGTTGTTGCAGTTGACATCGTTTGGTTGTCCTCTTAACCAAATGAGTGTGGTGACACTGATGTGATCTACACGTGGGATATGTGGTATCTCATTGAACGTGACTCCGTGCAGCCCCTTTCTGCCAAAGGGAAACTCACGATTGGATATGGGTATATGTGTCCCTCTGACTTGAGGTCATCACGGTAGCTTGCAAGCAACTCCCTGTGTTTTGGTGCCGGACTACCCGGATTTTTAATCAGGTGACAAAAGGTTTCTGGGTACAGGCAAGTACTTATGGAGCAGTGATGGACCAAGATGGAATTGACCTATCCAAACAGCTTGGATTGAATGTCTCGTAGTATCTCAATTTAGCAAATCCTCGGCCGGGGTAGCCCTAGTGAAAAGTCACTAGGCTTGCGAGGATGAGACATGTAGTGGACTGACTCTGTCTGGGTTGGCAGCCCAAATCTCAGTCGTCCTGAGCATTAGAGGTCAAAGGGATGAATTATACGATAACCATATGCCAGAGGTTCGATAGTTTGCTCTCGCATCTTCGACCTATCCGGACGTCAGGACCCATTGCTAGATGGTTTCCTGTGCTGGTACTGGAATTGTTCCAGTGCTATCGTTTAGGTACGAACCTATGAGGTCACACGCCACAGAGGATAACTCTCTTATCCGGATACCGATTATGATTGGGAATCATCTTGGTTTTATGGTCACAGTATTTTTTGAGCACTCTTTTCCTAGTCTTGCCCTTGTCTGTGTCAACCAGAATTTGTTCCAGGCTGACCAGCGTTGCGCCAGGATTTTTCTGAATCAGTTTTAAACTGATTCGGAGCTTGTTTCGGCCTCCAATTGGTTGTGAACCAATTGAACCAATTTTATTGGGCTCGGATCAGTTCAGTTGGATTGAACCAAGGGGTTTTAAGTGGGATTGGACCAGTTTATTTGAACTGGTATTTTTTCTTCTCCTTGGACCGTTTACACGGTCTTTTAATCCATTTGCTGGGAGTGGAATGCCAAGCATCGTTGAATGCCAAGCATCCCAACATTGCTAACGTTCCAAACGTTAAAGCTCGCTTGCTTCTTCTCCTCTCCCTCGCCCGTGAGCTGGTTTAATGGCTTTAAACCTGTGTTAATGGCTGTTAAATGGGAAAAATTGCAGCCGCTGCCTCTTCCTATCCCCGCCTCTCCACCTCCCTCTCCCTTGCTACCCTATATAAACCCATCCAGCCGTCCCCTGTTGTGAGGTTGAAAATCCCAGCGTATGAGAACCAAAGAAAGCAAGGTGTTCTTCTTTGAGTGACCCTTGGTTTAGAGCTTAGATAGGCTGCATTTTGGAGGGTGAGAGGGAGAGTTTTTCCCATCATTTCAAGTGCTCAAAATCCCATTTCAGCAAAGCTGTGTTGCTGAAAAATCCTGTGACCATGATGCTCTCTTCCAGCGGCTAGCACCGCGCGTGGAGAGGGATCCGAGAGCCCCAGGCATGTCTCCCCTCTAGAGGGAGTACCATTCTACTCCTAGAAGCAAACCATGCGAGCCGGGATCGCCCCAGCTGCTCCAAAACGAAGGCCAAAGTCTGCTGTCCAGTTCTGTTGCAGAAATCTGGCAGCAGACTTTGGTGATTTATTTAATTTTTTTGGCTTAGATTTGATTGCAGCAACCAGTGTCAAATCGAAGAAGACTTGTCCAAGAAGCCTCTGCTCAAATTTGGAAGCAAACGGAGGTCCGGAAGGCAGTGTTCCGATGACATTTTGCAAGCCAAAAACAGGGTCCCAAGGAGGAAGACGACTGGAATAACTTTATTCCAGTTATTTCAGTCTATTCCATGTTTATTCCAGAGTTATTCCAGGTAGAATAAAGGTATGGAAAATTTATTTTTTAATCATGCATGGATAGATTAAATTGTTTAATATTTCATAAATATTTTATATGTTTATGCATGCCTTAATGCAACTAGATCAAGATTAATTCCTGGCGGAGCAGATACCCGCTGCATGAATTTTAAAAATTATTTTAAAATCCAATCTGCTCCCCTAGATGTTTGCATGCCTAGTGTAGAATCTTGTCAAACCACCTGCATCTGTTTACTTTCAGTCATATGTGTTGGTTGTCCTTTTAATAAAAGAGTGTGGAGACACTAGTGTGACATGCAAGTGAAATGTATGACATCTTACTGAACGTGACCATTTACGGAGCTCCCTTCTGCCAAAGGGTTGCTCGCGAAGGGATATGGATATATGTGTCCCTTAGACCTGAGATCACCATGGTAGCTTGCAAGCAACTCACTATACTTTGGTGCTGGACTACCTGGATTTCTAATCTAGTGATGAAAGATTTCTAGGTGCAGTCAAGTACTTGTAGAGCGGTGGTGGATCAAGATGGAATTGACCCCTCCAAATAGTTTGGAGTGAATGGCTCATTGTGTCTCAAATTAGCAAATCCTTGGCTAGGGTAATTCTTGTGAGGAGTCACAGAACTTGTAAAGTTGAGACATGATCTGGATAAACCAAATTAGGGTTGGCAGTCGAACCCTAGGTCATCCTGAGCATTATGAGGTCAAAGGGATGAATTATGCGGTAACCATATGCCAAAGGTTCTAGAGAGGTGCTCTACATCTTCAACCTATCTGAATCTTGGGTATCAATGCTAGATGAAGACATTGACTGGTACTGAAAGTGTTCTGGTGCTACCAGCTTAGTGTTCGAACCTATGGGGTCACACACTATAGGAGTTTCTATCTGATCTTAAGGCTGGTCGACGATTAAGAATCGTTTGCTATCACTAGCGATCAATGTGATTGACCATGTGTCGACACTTGAGGGGTCAACACTTGGTTGTGACAAAAAGTTTTTCCAGAAGACTTTTCTAGACGAGCCGACTCAAACCTGCTCAAGTCAACTCGTTCTATATTCTAATCAAGCCGACTTGACCCTTACTTGAGTCGACTCGAATTAAACAGTCTGACTATTCTATGTCCTGGACAAGCTGACTCGAATATGTTCGAGTCGACTCATCTCTGCTTGACCAGAAATCCCTGAACGGCATTTATAGGACATTTTTAGAAGGTTTTGACCTGGTTTGAATTTCGAATTCAAGCTGTTTTGGCTCCAAACATTCATGGAATGATTGTCATTCCTTCCTAATGTGGTTTGAGTCAATTTGGTATGCTCCCTAACCTTCTCCTCCAATCACTCCTCCTTCCTCTTTCTCCCTCTCTTGGCTGCCTCTATAAATAAGTATTATTTTAGTGCTGCTGGGTTAGAGAGAAGCTTTGATTTTGTCTCTAAATCTCATTGCTGCTGAGATTTTTGAGAGGGAAGAAAAGGGTTATGAGGACTTGGGCATTGGGTATGTGGACTCATAGCACTCAAGCTAGGCCTTGGGAAGAGAGCTAGTTAGGAAGGGTTCCACCTCTCCTCCTCATCTTCCAGGAGAAGAAGATCAGCCCAAAGGATCCCAAGGAGCTAGCACTCCGAGGGAGTTGATCAGAGTCGAGCCCCTGTGTGGATTACCTATAGAGGCCAGACACGTGTATGACTCAAGAGCATCATCCTTGGAGCACCGCCACTGTATCCATCAAAGGTATAACAGTAAGGTACTTTTATATCTTTGCTCTTCTCTTGTTTTGATATTTATATTGCATGCTGTTTTGTTATACTAGATCCTATTACGGGTAGATTGGTAGATCATTTAGATCGATCTACCAAGCCTTCCACTGTGCATATTTTAAAATTATTTTAAAATACATCTTTTTCTACCTTGCTTTTGCATATTATATGCATGGTGTTGGTGTCTTTTCACCTTCAAAAACTTATGAAGAGAAATAAAAAAAAAGGATGAACCACTTCTATCATCACCTAACTTACCTATGGTCCCAATCCCAAAAATCCTAGAATCATCTAGTATTTTCAATGGGGAGGAAGAACAAAGAGGTGTAATGATGGAGTCAATTGACACTTTCCAAGGATCTCAAATGTATAATACTATGGAGGAAGCCATACATAAAAGTCCCTCCATGATTCGTTAAATCCTAGTCGGGCTCACCTTGAGGTGGATGATCTTGATATAGAGGGATGTACCCTAGAGATAAATGATCTAGTAGAAACATTCTATCCCAACACTACCCAACTTTGGATCGAGCAATATAAGATATCACCTAAACCCCCAATAGCTCTCTTGTTAGAATCACCATCTAATCCAGAATTGAAGCCACTTCCTATCATATCCACTAATACCTTATCGGTAATATACAATCGAGAAGCCCAAATTATAGGTGTTTTAAAAGTATATAAAGAAATTATCAGATGGGACATTGCGTATATGAGAGATAATGATTACAAAATTTTTATATCTGATTTTTCTATATTCGACACTACTTTCAAGAACCATCTCTAAAATTTATCTATAGTATTGAAATAATATATAGAGACAGAGTTGATATTAATTTGAAAAATGTACCATGTTATAGATCAGAAAAGACTTATGCTAAGAGCTAAATTATTAATCGAACCCCTCATGACACTGGTTGCTCCCTTGCCTATGAAAGAAGGGGCATCAAATGGGATTCGTAAAATACTCCCTTCATATATCAATCACATTGAGCACATAGATCTAGGTCTATTAGAACCTCGATTGATACTTAAGTTATACCAAGATCTAATTATAAAAAAATAATTGTTAGCTAGCAAGGGAATAAGCCAACTAATGATCCCATGTAGGAAATACTCTGAAGTTGAACCTAAATCATGTAGGAAATTACAAACCCACATCAAGATTCAGGTAGGAATAGGATGAGAACCCCAAGAGGTCTGGCTGAAGACATTAAACTTAGTGCTTGTGGGAGGCAACCCAATCTTTTTATTAATTTTTGCCTTAGTAATTTTCATTTTTATCAAAATAATGGACCACTCTTTATAGATGTACCTGGTAATTCACGATGCATATCTAGTCCAGATGGTACCTCTCCTTGTCTTACTTTTATGTTCCTATTTTTTCTTACTCCATTGAGGACAATGGAAATTAAGTTAGGGGATAAGGAAATCCTTGGAAAATTAAAGTTTTAAATTTTATTTTGAAAATCTTTTAAAAAATTTTAGAAAAATTTTTAAAAAATTTATGGAGGAAATTTTTAAAAGAATTATGGTAATTTTTTTATAAATCATGTACTACAAAAGAAATTCTTGAGCAAAATAGACTATGAAAAGGATAATAGAGTTAGATAGTATTTGCTAATTACTGTAGCAGTCAAGGAGTAAATTAGCTAATCAAATTTTTAGTGACTTATTTAGATCATCCAAAGGCTATCAGCACTTTCATCAAACATGCACACTGACGAGATAAAGTAGACATTAGTTGTAAGGTCAATTAAAGATTTAATTATTATTAAAAATTGATGATTGATATACACCCCACTATTTAATTTGAATTTAAGGAAAAAGTTACCTACTTGAAAAAAAGACAAAAGAAAAAAAAAAAAAAAAAAGGGACAAGTTCTAAACATTGATTTTCCGTCGAGTAACCTGGCACCTTTACCTAAGTAAGCATTGTTGTTTGTATCAAAAAGTGGGCAGTATGAGGACATCGCCAATAAAAAAAGAAGAGAAAAATTCAGGCAATGTATAAGCTACCTCAGCTTAGGTGCTTAATTTGGAGGGGTGTATAGAAAATTAACCAAAAGTAGATCATAAGTGAATATATAATTATTTTTTATAAGCTAGTACCGAAATACTAAGTTAGTCATCACAAACACAAGTATTGTAGACCTTTGGATGAATTTTAAAATAAGTTTCTAATAGTTCTGACTGCAAAATTTACTTTACAAACTCAATACTTGGTTAGTGATGCTAGCTAACTTTTTTTAACTTTAATCTTAGATTTAATCTTATAAAGTAGGATCTTAATGACACATGGTTATAAGTTAATATCTATATTCTTATTACATTTCTAAAGGACTAGCAATGATTAAGTTGGGGGGTTTGTCATTTGCTAGTAGAATGGAACACCATGCATTTTAGGCTATTAAGTAATTTAATTTTAACATGAAAAATATAGATTCCAATAGGAGACTTCAATTGAATGAGTTAGAAGAGCTACATATGAAGCATATGAAAGTTTTAAAACTTACAAAGCTCAAACTAAAGCATACCATGATAAATTTGTTAATCGAAAATATTTAAGCCTAATCAAAAAGTATGGCTTTATAATTTCAGGTTATGTCTTTTTCCTGGAAAACTTTGCTCATGGGATGGACCTTTCATTATGACTCAGGTATTTTCTCATGGAGCTATAGAACATAAAGATCCTAAGCAAGAAAACATTTTTAAGGTAAATGGTCAGCATTTGAAACCTTACAAGGAGGGAATTAATGATGGGAAAGTAATTGAATATATTGATCTTGTGAATCCAGCATTGCCATAATAATTAGCATAGTCTGGATGAAGACTTTAATTTTAGCACTCCTGGGAGGCAACCCAGTTTATACATTTATTTTTAACCATGTACTTTTCTTTTTAAAAAAATTTGAGAAGAACAATAAAGCTAAATTAGGGGGGAGTATGGCGTCAAAGGAACAAATCACAAATCCAATGCTCAAGTACCCTTCCAGGTGGTATCCTTTCTTGTCATTTATTTTACATTGCTATTAGAGATAATAAAAATTAAGTTGGAGAGATGATTAAACTAATCAAATCCTTGAGTATAACTTTAATCAGTTTTGTGTATCAAACTTTATCTCAATTTAAAAATAATCAAGCTTTCAAAATGATGAATGATTAATGATTTAGATAATTTTAAAGATATTAAGAAATGAATTATCAAGGAAGCCCAATAAATGGTAATGTTTAGCCCAGAAAAGTTTTTTTGAGTAATTCTATACCTTTTTGATTATTGATCTCGATAAAAAATCTATCTTATAGTGGTATAAGTGGAAATATCAAAGAATCATAAAGTCCTTCTTAAAGTTTAATAAATTAGGTTTTTAGCATCTCTTACTGAGTAACCGGGTCCCTTCATCTAATTAAGCATTGTTGTTCATGTCAAAAGGTGAGAATATAAAGAAACCTCTTGTAGAGACAGTCTTAACACATAACCTTTTTGACTCAAGTCAATAAGCCTAAAGGGTGTTCTACACCTAATGCCTTAAAGCCAACTATGATGCGGGATGACTCTAAGACTACTAAACATGCATAAAAAATAGTAAAATATTTTTTTATGATTTTTATAATTTATTTGTAGGCTAGATTTCCAAAATAAAGTAAGAACTAGCAGAAAGACTAGCAGTGCAAAGAATCATCGGATCGCAGGCAAACTCATGCAAACTAATGAAATAGTCAGGACCTGAGAGTTGAGAAACTTCCGATTTAGGATACTTTATCTTCATCAAAATCAGATAATAAGAGAATGAAAGGTTTCTTACCAATCAGAGGTTGAAATTCAGTAGCAGAAGGGATCACTCACACTCTGATTGGAGCCTGGAAGAAGAAGCCTCGGTTCCCTTGAATCTGATGGCTAATCTGGGTGGTCCTGGCAACAAAGAAGGCCTCCTCAGGGGAGGTGAAGCACCTCGAGGATCCTGCAAGCATCAAGATCAATCAAAATAGTAATAAAAAAATAAGAAAAGAAACTATGGTTTGGAAGGAATCAAGATTAGGGTTAGGAGATGGCAGCCGGGGAAGAAGAAGCTCCTAGGCTTGGATGGTAGCAAGGGCTTCTATTCCTTGGGTGTGGTTGATCTCCAGGGATGCAGGAGGGTGCTAGGGCAGCAGGGTTTCAATTCAGGAACACAAGGAGAGCACACAAGAACAAGAGAACTAACACTAGAACACCAAACACAAGGCAATATCAGTTAATTTTAGCAAGTTGTATTCATAAGAAAGAGATGATTACAAGAGGGAGAGGGGTGGGTTATTTATAGAGTTCCCATGCCCTCACTAACCATCGTTACACTTGGGTTACAAGTCCTCTTCCCAATTAGACTACAAGTCCATTCCTAGCTAGGTTAGAATTACAAAGTTTAAAGGGATTAGGAATCCTAACTAGGTTAGAAAAGACTTGGTCTTCTCCCACTTCTCTTCACCTTGGACTAGGTCAAACTCTCTTGGACGCCAACCCTTTGGGCATGTGGACTTTAGGGCAGCAAGGGGGAGGTCAGCCATGGGCTTGGAGAGCTTGGGCTTAGGCCCCCTGGAAGATGGGGCACCTGGTTCCCAAGGCTGGCATATTCCCGGCATCAAAAAAGAATCTTGGTTCTTCTTGCTTGGGCTTGCTTCTTGGGCTTGAATTTGGAGGCATGGAGTGCTGGGATAGCCTTGTAAACATGGGCTCCTGGTATATGGAATATTCTGAAAGCATCTGGAGGGAATCTGGCATCTGAAAGGGCATCTAATTGAAATCAAGGCACTTGGATGTCAATTGAGCTCCCCTAAGCTGGTATAACTGCTTCTAGCTTCAGAATGAGGTCTAGTGGAACTCCAAAATAGCATAGCCTCCTTTCTTATATAAAAAGTGAACTCATACTAGACTCGTACTGGTGTACAAGACTCAATGTACTGGACTAGGTTGAGGGTTGAGACAAATCAATTAACCTCAACTTATTACAGGACTCAATCCTAGTTGATTACAAACTTTGACACATGGCTAGGTAAACCAAATAGGGCCCAGTAATCTATGTCTGATCCTGGTGCCCGCACCAAACTAGTTTAGGAGTTATTAGCCTAAAACTCGCTACAAGGAACAACTAGAAAGCAAGATGCTAGGGCATGGTACTAACTTTACATTAAAAAAAATGGGGGACTAAATTGATACTCCACCAAATCCAAAGTAAGTTAGTAAATTTAAAGAGTGAAGGTTGAAAGTTGGTAAAAAAAAAAACTCTAAAAACTTCTATGGGCTTTACTCAACCTTTAAAAGGGTGCAATTGGTAATCCAATGAAATATTTTTTTATGGTCTAACCAGGTATCAACTGATTATAGAATTAGCAAGATAATTTTTACTTCTTGGACAAGTTGGTACACATGGATAATTTATCTGCTTTACTCAAAAATGAGTAAAGTTTAACTTGGGGGGTGTGATAATTACATTATACATATATATATAATAATTAATTTAATAATTTAACTATTTTTATTTATTTAAAATTAATATTTTTATGCATTGTTTATAGGAAAGAACACCACCAATGCAAAGAGCTTGATTTATGAGTTCAAATGAAACAAGTTTGAAGTGAATTGGACTTAAAACAAGCATGGAATTGGATTTCAAAGATTATTACAGGATTTCACAAATTTTAAAGCAGCCAGTCCATCATGGACCGGCCACTTGGTCTACGAAATGATGAATGGTCCACTGGTAGCCATTAACGTCAATCCACAGATCATAACTATGGATCATGGAGGGTTTTTCTGCCATGAAGCTTGCCACCGTCTACCAGATCTCTTCCCAGGATACTAGAGCCACCGTGCCATCGCTCTTCAGCCTGGAAAAGCGACTAGAAGCTGCCTATCTTTCATCTTCTTCATTGACCATTCTCCCTTCTACCATCGTGAACCCACATCATCATGTTGCCATCCAAGATGTCATCCCATCTCCACCACCATCATCCACCCATCTTTTCCACAACCATTGGTTGTCCTCTCTCCTCTTCCTTCTTCTCCCAACCCCTAATGCCTTTCAATGCCATGCCGTAGCCCTCCACCATGCAGCCACCACCATTGCTACCATCCTGATCCAAGTTCATCGTACCACTGTACGCTACTTGTACTACTCCTCTCCCCTGCCCCATGCCATTGTCGATCCATCCTCATCTCCCTTCAGACATCATCTTCGTCCACAGCATTAGTTGTCATTCTTCATCCCATGCCACCGCCCAGCACCACCAAGCCACCATCTTCTTCGCTCTTCCATCGCCACCCATCAATGTCTCTCCCTCGCCGAGCATCTGCCCCAATCCCTCTATCACGTCGACATCCAAGTTGTCCTCCTCGTCACTATCCTCTTCCTCTACCTCCATGGTGGCATGTAGATCTTTGTGAAGACCCTCACTAGGAAGACCCTAACCAGCAATGTTTGATCTTTGCAGGGAAGCAGCTGGAGGATGACCGCACTCTGGCAAACTATAATATTCAGAAGGAGTCGACCCTTCATCTAAGGCTCCACCTCCGTGGTGGCCAGTAATTTCCTTGTCTCAAATATATATACTATTGCTCCAGCCTAGTGTTTGAAACTAGTCCATGTCCGAGTATGTAAGGAATGGTTAGAAGCAAGAAACTAATTGATAGATTTTCATGTCCTTCTAGGTTGTTCATCCAAATAGAGCAATTATAATTTAATATTTGAAAAATGATTGGTTCGATGGAATGATGCTGGATAAAGGGGCCATAATAAACATGGAATGCTGGTTATGATGGTTGAGTGGATAGATCACTCGGAATCAATGTTGTTGGGAAGGATTACGATGAAAACAAATACAGCCCATACGCATTCCCCTCTAGCTTTAAAAGAACATCATAGCCAGAGGATAGGATATTCAATTCTTCTTTCTGATCTCCTTCTCCCATTTCATCTTCCCTTTCCCATCCACTCAAAGATCTCTACCTAGCCTCCATCGTTGCTGCTCCATTTTCCCATCTCTGCCCGATCTCCATCGCTGCTACTCCCTTTTCCCATCTCTACCCGGCCTCCATCGCTGCTGCTCTCTTTTCCCATCATTGCCTAGATCTTATTTCAAGATGTCGAAGAGGATGATGATAGGGAGTTCATTCATGGAAGGCTAGATCTCTAGTTCCTCAGGATTTCACTGTAGTGCTTGAATAGGTAGTGTTATATTATTTTTGTTTATTTCTATTTGTACTCTTTCTCTATGAAATAAAAATATGATTTTAATTATTATATATTTTATTTGAATAGTCAATATTTTTTAAATGAACCATGCTCTATGGATCTAGTTCATACTCTTAGAATATATTATTTTAAAGTGGGAATTAATTGCTTTATATATATATCCTATCTTAACTAATCAATATTTTAGGAGTATCGGCCATGATCTAATAGGTACGGGTCATGATCTCCAGAAATATATTATATCCTGAGAGGTGATATATGAAGTATTCACATAGAAAAAGGGTACCAACTATCTGCCAAGTAGCTCGTTGAAATCCTGAGACTTTTCTCTTTCATTTGAATCCTTAATATTTTATTACTTATTTTAGTTAGATAGTTTTAAATTTTTTACTATTATTGTTTTTTAAAATTACTATTGAAATAACTTCTAAAAGTCCTTATGGATTCGACCCTTACTCCCGCTACTCTATATAGTAAGTAGTAGAAATAAGGTATTTATTTTTAGTAAGCATGACATGCACTAGCTTTTTGAAAAGATCTGTCAGAGGGTCATAAGTCAACTCACTTGGTCAGGAGTCAGCTCACTTGAAAGATTTCAAAAAATCAATCTTTTGTATTCTCTAAGAGAGTCGACTCTTCTGTTTCTGGAGTTGGCTCTTCTACCTGTTAGGAAAAATAACCTTTTTGTATCCACTGGGAGAGTCAGCTCACCTATCCAAGAGTTGGCTCATCTAAGTGGTCTAAATTTGTATCCTTCTATTTTTCCTGAAGAGTCAGCTCTTTGTTACAAGAGTCAACTCATCAGCCTAAGATATTTTTTTGATTGCATTGAGAGAGTCGACTCATCCTTATAAGAGTTGTTGACTCATCTGTATGCCAAAACTTCACGCCATTTCTAGAATATACCAGAGTTGGCTCTTACTTGAATGAATTGACTCTTCTTTTTAAACTTGGATTATAATATCTCTTCATTTTCAAATAGTATTCTTTTTTACTCACAAAATCTTTCAATGTCTATGAAGCAATCTTTATAAATAAATGTTCTCTACAAAAACATTCTTAAACAAGTTGAAGGATATTAGTATACTTTTCATTCTTCAATATTTTATATTATCAAAATTATTTCTAGGGTCGACAATCTTTTCCTTTTTGATGATGACAAAACATTAGGCATGGAGATTAAAAAAGTTTTTATAGTATTGTATATGTCAAAGTATTTAACATGTATTAGAACAAAAGTATGTATAAGTATTAGAGCAATATATATTTACTTATATCAAAGCAAAATATGTTTATATCAAACTTAAATACATATATCAGAGCTATATCAATTTGTAAAAATTATGTACAAAGTTCCCCCTCAATTTAAGCTTTCCTTTCTTTTCAAGCTCTTTTTAATTTAGAATCTTTTTAATTTTTTTGCCTTTCTTGCTTTACAATGTTTTAATCTCATTCCTTTCTCCCCCTTTTTGTCATCAACAAACAAGATAAAAGGTGCATAGTATTGGACAAATTGGACAAATGTCATTCAATCATAATAGATGAAGTCAAATATTTCATAGTTCATCAAAATGTGACTTCAATACAATATTCATAGGATTACATCAAAATGTACACCGTTCATCACAAAGAAAAACAACAACACATAGTTCCTGATATTTATAGACTCCAAGAATAATGTGAGATCCTAATCATCATTAAGAAACTCTATGACAAGAGCAAAAGAAGATGATGCACCCTTAGTGCAAGTCCTAGAAGCTGGTCCAGAGGGAGTAAAGGGGAAATTATTGCCTTGACACACTATAGAATTGAAGGGTAGTTTGGGAGAAATAGGTTAAGAGTGACATCTCTGGGGCTAAATAAAAGAAGTAATCAAAGTCAATTGAAGCAAAACGGACTCAATCTGATGAATCCCCTGATGGATAGCTCTAATATTAATTGCTTCATTAATAATATAGTCATCCATCTTCTTGTGCATCTTAGTAGTCTCCTCTCAAAAAGCAACTATCTCTAGGTGTGCTGACTACTCTCCTTAAGCTCTCTTGACAAGCTCAACTCTCAAATTCAACTCTCTTATATCATGATAGAGCTCATCATATGACTTTTGAACTAAAGTTCTATGCTCATCATACCTCCCCAAAATGTCTTTTCTCATATCAATGAGAAGAGTGCTAATCCTTTGATTTACAATCTCTGCAAAATTAATAACTGATCTGTAGATTATGCAGACACTAGTGGTGGTGTCCTGGGGCTCGTTGGCTGTGCTGAGGGTTCTATGGTGAAAAGTGTAGCCAAAGTAGGTTCCTCTAATATAGACGGTATGGTTAGCAGTGGTGAATGAGGAGCATCTTCCTTATCATCCTCATCATCACCATCGTCAGAATCATCATCAGTATCACTGGCAGTAGTAGGTTCTTGTTCTAAAATTTTGTGCACCCATCAATCATCAACCTTTCTATAACCCATTTGATGAAGAGACCTTTCATTATAGCGATCGGTATGTAACAATGTCCTAGCATCCTCTCCATTGAAATCAACTCCGAACTCAATGAATATGAGAGTAAATACCATAACATAGGTAAGTAGGCTCTTGACTTCTTAGCTACTTCCTTAATTTGTTCCAACATTAGAAATGGTAAGTTTATGGGTTTTCCTTGAATCAAATAATACATAAAGGATATATCTTTCTCCATCACCCAATCAACTCTACTGGTTTCTGGAAAGAATATTTGGCTAACCATATTATGCAAAAGTCTCATCTCAACTAACAATTTATTAGCTTGAAGATTTCCGAAATCTTCCACTTCATCCCTTTCCAAATTAACCTTCAAACCATCTTCTTTTCTCTTCTTTAAGAATGCAAACACCAAACCTAGGCATCTCAAGGATGCTCCCTAATCTCCTTTCATCAATCATAATTAGTGTGTCTTTAATCATAGACTCAATAGCACCAGTTCCAATCCTTAAATTTTTGAAGAAGGTTCTTATTAGTTTTGGATAAATAGGAACTTCCAAAGAATAAAATTTCTCCCATCTTGGATTTCTAAGCCAGCCACCAATCCAGAAATGCTCATTTTATAAAAATCCAAAGTTTACCTTCCTATCATGACTAGATGATTCACCATAGAAACCTAGGGTTGAGACTGAGATATCACTATAGGAGGGATCTATTGGTCATTTCGCTACTTGCTCTTTTCCATTGAAGATTCTATAGTGGATCTTCTTCTTTTGGAAGCTATTGCTTTCGGGGTCTTGTCTTCTTGAATTACTTTGAAAACTCCAAGGAAATAGGGAAGAAAATGGGTCCCTAGGGCTTAAGGATGGTTCAGAAAAGAGGATAGGTGGGTCGGCTCAAAGGGTTTCTTTAGTGGAAGTGAAAAGGTAAAGTTTCAATCATTGTTAAAAAACAGGATCCCGATACCATGAGTCAGCTCTTGCAAGCAAGGGATTGACACGAGTCAACTCTTTTAGAAAAGAATTTTGAAATTTAAGAATTTTCAACCAAAAAAATATGTTGATTAAAATGATTATTTATAAACAATAAAAGATGAAAGATTTTGATTAAAATAGATAGAGAAAGATGAAAATTATATCAAAGGAAGATCTACACTAACTTGAAGGATTTTCAAGAATAAACTACTAGAAAGGATCATAGAGTCCTAATTCATCCCTAATCATTGAAAATCTATTTTCACTAGGGATTTGGTAAATATGTCAACTAATTAATTATCAGTATTAACAAATTCAAGCACAATGTCATTGTTTTGTATATGATCTCTAATAAAATGATATCTAACTTTAATGTGTATGGTTCTTGAGTACTAAATTAGATTTTTAGTTAAATTTATAGTACTTATTTTATCATATCTAATAAAAACTTTATTTTATTTAATATCAAAGATTTCAAGTTGTTGCTTATTCTAAAGTACTTAGTATAATAACTTCCTGTAGCAAAATATTCAGCTCAGCTATAGATAAAGCTATAGAGTTTTGTTTATTGCTGTGTCATAAGATCAAGTTCAATCCTATAAATTGGCATGTGCCACTAGTACTTTTTCTATAGAGTACTAGAAATTGACATGTTCCATAAGATTAAGTTCAATCCTAGAAATCTTTTCCATAAGATTAAGCTAAAGAGTTTTATATCCTCCATAGTCAGCATCAAAGTAACTAATCAAATTAAATTGACATGTACCTTTCAAGTATCTTAGTATTCTTTTAACAACAGGAATATATGATTCTTTAGGATTTGATTAAAATCTAGCATATATACAAATACTAAACAAAAATTAGGCCTATTAGTAGTTAGATATAATAAGGATCCAATCATATCTAAATAGAGCTTTTGATCTATGCTATTATTATTTTCATCCTTGTTAAGCTACATGTAGGACTCATAGGTATGCCAATCTTCTTTGTACTTTCCATCCCAAACTTCTTGAGTAATTTCTTATTGTACTTCATTTAGTTGATGAAAATACCTTCTTTTATTTGTTTGATTTGAAGTCCAAGGAAGGAGGTTAGCTCAACCATCATGCTCATTTTAAATTCTCCTTGTACAAGCTTAGCAAATTATTGATAAAGTTTCTCAGTAGTTGTACTAAAAATGATATCATCTACAAATACTTGTGCTATCAACATATTATTTTCTTTTCTCTTTACAAATAAAGTAGTGTCTATTCCACCTCAAGTAAAATCATTTTTAAGCAGAAATTTGCTATGACTTTCATACCAGGCTCTAAGTACTTATTTTAGACTATATAAATCTTTGTTGAGTTTGAAAACATGATTTGGAAAGATATAACTTTCAAATCCAGGTGGTTACTCTATAAAAACTTATTTAAAAATATAACCTTTTAAGAAAGAACTTTTTACATCCATGTGAAAAGATTTAAAATTCATATGACAAGCAAATGCAGGTAATAATTTTATCGCTTCTAATCTAGCTACAGGAGCATAAGCTTTATCAAAATCTAATCCTTCTTCTTGATTATACCCCTTAGCTCTTGATTTATTTCTTACTATATTATATTTTTCATCTTGCTTGTTTAAAGACCCATTTTGTACCAATAATAGGATGTTTAGTTGGTCTACTAACTAATATCCATATATTGTTTCTTTTAAATTGATTTAACTCTTCTTATATAACCAGCATCTAATTTGGATCATTTTTTACTTCCTCTATGCAATTAGGTTTAATTTGAGAGACAAAAACTTGGTAATTAAAAGTATCTCTAAATGATGCTCTTATTCTAATACCTTGTGATGGGTCATCAATTATGAGATCTTTAGGATGGTTATATGCATACGTCTCCTCCTTGGATAAATCACCATATTCTTTACTATTCCTTACCTCATGTCTTTCTACATTAGGCTTATCTTTTAAGCTCAACTCCTTCATTTCTTTGTTCATGGTTTCTGCATCATTATTAACAAAATCTTTCTTTTTTGAAGGAGAGTGGTTAGTTTTATCATAAATTATATATATATACAATTCAACGACCAATGTTCTTTGTTGAAGACTCTATAAGTCTTACTAGATACAAAGTATCATAGAAAGATACTCTCATCTAACTTGGTATCAAATTTTTCTAAATTATCTTTTTTATTATTTAAGATAAAATGTAATAATCAAAAATATGAAAATAATTTACATTTGAATTTCTAACATTCCAAAGCTCATAGGAGATTTTTTTCAAAATAGGATGGATTAAAACATGATTTAAGATGTAATATGTAGTGTTAATTACTTCAACCCAAAAGTACATTGGAAGATTATCTTCACACAATATGGTTCGAAACATTTCTTTCAATATTCTATTTTTTCTCTCAATAATATCATTTTTCTATGGTGTTTTTGATGCTGAAAAAAATTATACTCAATGCCATTCTCATTACAAAAGTTTTCAAAGTTTTAATTTTCAAATTCGGTACCATAATCACTATGAATTGAAATAATGGATAAATTTTTCTGGTTCAAAACTTTTATATAAAATTTAGAAAAATAGTGAATGACTCATCTTCGTATGCCAAAACTAAAATCTATATAAATCTTGAGAAATCATCTACTATCACAAGTCTATATTTTTTTCCTTCTAGGCTTGTGGCCCTAGTAGGTCCAAATAAACTCATGTAAAGTAATTTCAAGGGTCATGAAGTTGAAACAACATTTTTAGATTTAAAAGATCCCATAGTTTATTTTTAATATTGGCATGCATCATAAATATGATCTTTTTCAAAATTTAATTCAGATAAGTCTTTAACTAAATCTTTTGGAATCAATCTTAAAATAGTGTTTATACTAGCATGTCCTAATATATGATACTAAAGCCAACTAGTTTCTGTGATCCTAGTTTTCATAGTAACTAGATTTATACCACTTTTCATGGCTAGATCATTCAAATCTAGTATATAAATGCTATTGCTCATAAAAAATATGATTGAATCAAGCACATGGGACCCATAGCAGTATGGCTTTATATTGGCCAAACAACGTGCATTTTGACCCAGGTATCAATGAGCCCTATCGACCAACCCAAGGCACTCAACTAGAAGTCCTGGAGCGGGTAACAGTAAAGGCTAACTCTTATATCCCAAGACATCAGCGAGCCCTCTTGACCATTCCCAAGGCACTCGGCTAGAAGTCTTGTAGAGGGTAACGATAGAGGCCAACTCCTATTTCCAAGATATCAGCAAGCCTTGTCGACCGCCCCCAAGGCACTCGGCTAAAAGTACTAGAGCAAGTAAAGACAGAGGCCAACTCCTATGCCCCAAGACATCAGTGAGCCCTGCCAACCACCCTAAGGTGCTCGGCTAGAAGTCCTAGAGCAGGTAATAGCAAAGGCCAACTCCTATAGCCCAAGACATCAGCGAGCCCTACCAACCATCCCCAAGGTGCTCAGCTAGAAGTCCTGGAGTGGCTAATAGTAGATATCAACTCCTATGTCCCAAGGCATCAGCGAGTCTTACCGACCATCCCAATGCACTCGACTAGAAGTTTGAGAGCACGTAAGAGTTCTATGCCCCAAGGCATTAGCAAACTCTACCGACCACCTTCAAGGTGCTCAACCAGAAGTCTTAGAGTGGGTAATGGTAGAGGCCAACTCCTATGCCACAAAGCATTAGCGAGCCCTGTCAACCATGCCCAAGGTGCTAAACTTGAAGTCCGGGAGTGGGTAATGGCAGAGGCTAACTTCTATATCCTAAGGCATCAACAAGCCCTACCAACCACCTCCAAGGTGCTTGGTCAGAAGTCCTGGAGTGGGTAACTGTAGAGGCCAACTCCTATGGTCGAAGGCATCAGCGAGCCCTACCAACTATCTCCAAGGCACTTGGCCAGAAGTCCTCAAGCATGCATCAATCAAAAGGTCCTTAACAATAAGCCTCCCAGCTTGGTTGAGCCACACCAAGGATGCCAGCTAATGCCATCTTAGCAGCATGCCCATTCCAAGCTCCCATAATGCAGCACTCTAACGCCTACCACCTCTACATATCACCACCTAGAGAGTTCTCCATCATATCCTGAAATCACTAAATCATTATGGGATCTCTATAAGAGTAACAAGTATGCATGAACATCCCGTAACTTGAACCACCATTCAATGGAGTATGGCTTAGCTCATACTAACAACAAAAATGTATTTAAGGAGACAAGATTCCTCTTTGCCAGCAAAAAAGCCTAAGGTGACACATGGAGGTCCAGCCACCTTCCTCTAAATCTAACAGGATCTTGGTCTCACCAAAAATACTTCAGACTATCCACCTATAAAAGAGGGATCCCATGAGCTCCCTGAGGTATGCAAGCCTTTTTATTTACACTCCCCCACTATTGGTATCGATACTGACTTGAGTGTCGAAGTGCATTATTAGAGCCACCCTCGATAGGACTTTTTTTGCAGGTATCTCTTCTTGGAGGCTGGCTTGCACCATCTACCCCATCATCTCTAGCATCTTTTGCTCCACTTCCGGTACTTGATGAATTTTGGCACCAATAAAGTAGAGAAAGGGCCCGAATATTTGCAAAGAGTGTAACTTACGAGAAGGGAAGACTGGTGCGGGCACCAGACTCAGAAGAAGACTTCAGGGCTCCATCTGGATCTCTGATTGACCTTGCCCGAAGAATTAGGGTTTTCTGGTTTTGTAATAAGGGTTGACTTGGTCAACTCAATTTTAGTCTTGAGTCTGTATTTCCCTACAATTTAAATTTTGTTGAGTCATGTTGACTTAGTACAAGTCCTAGTAGTGGTCTAGGTCTTCTCCAGGTTTGTGCCACTTTTTTTCAGTCAAGTCAAGGTCTAGGGTGCCACATTTTTTTCTCCCAGGCCCAAGCAAGTAGGCGCCACACTCCCAGCCACATGCCAGAGTCCAGGAGGTGCCACATCTCCATCCAGTGTCTTTGGTCCCTACACCACAAGAAGTAAGTTCCTTTTTTTTCTTGCACCACTTGGGAGAGAAATCCATCAAGATACCTCAATCCAAGGAGGAGCCAATTTCTTTCCAGATAAACCCAAGCCAGGATGGCAAGAATTTTTCTTGAAGAGAGGATCAAGGAGGTGCCCCACAATGTTCCATAAAAATCCAAGTTATAAAAGGGAAGAGAGCATGTCTTGGGGAGGAATTCAAGGAGGTTCCCAAAAGTTTCCAAAAGTGCCAAAGCCATGAAAGGAAGAAGCCTAAACTTGTGGAGCAAGACTAGGAGGTGTCCAAATGAGCCAAACCATGAAGGGAAAATCCTTGATTCATAGAGAGATACTAGGAGACACCCCCATAACCTGCCATTTGGAGCTGATTTTCAAGTTTTCTTGGAGTTTTTGGGCTGCCCACTCATGGAAGGAGTCTTGGGAAGAGAATTTGATGCCTAAAGTGTGGGTTAGTCCTATTAGTCCCACATGGGAAATGTATAAAATTTTATTTCTTTGTTATGTCTATATATTCAACTCTATGTAACTCTTGAATTTAATGATGAATGAAATCAATTTCTGTGTGAGCAACTTTGTGTTTCTCTCTTCCGCATTTGTATTCAGGTGTTGAGCTCCATGAGGGAGTAAATCCGGGTTCCCTAGGAACCTTGAGGAGGTGTGAGATCTCCAACCCCAAAATCCTACCAAAACCCTAGGTTAGCCACTTCAATTCCAAACCCTAGCCGCCCATCATCTTCTTCATTCCACCAATCATCCAAACCCTAATCTACCTCATCATCTCACGGCCCCTCTCTTCCAAGTAGAGGCCGACCACCAGCATCCAGGTCCAGATCGGTTACTTCGAATACAGAGCAAATTCCATAGGAAGTCAGATCAGCATCCAGGAGAATCAGGATTTCAGCAACATCAATTTTCAAGTTCTTCTTATCTGGTAAATCCTTTCTTTGAGTATCTGGTTCCTTAACTTGTTCTTCTTCTTTCCCAGATCCTGAGTTCAGGAGAAGCCAACTCTGCCAAAGGACCAGTATTAGAGGATCCATTGCAAGGATATCCGAATCCGAGGATCCAACAATCTGCTCGAGAGAGTCCTTCCACCAAACTCTGTGAAGATCATTGCCTGGTACATAACCCTTCCCTTCTCTTTAGTTCTGTCCTGTTGAAAGTTCAGAGCGAAACCCTAGGTCTGGGAGTTTCTTAACCCCCAGCGATCTTTTACTTCTGAACTACTCTGATAATCTAGTTTCTTTGAATTGTGCTTTCAATTATTATATAGTTTCTTTCAATTTAGTTTAACTTTTCTTTGAGTCAAAGCCGACTTCTGAAAATATATAAATATATAAAAAAAAGAATTAGTCTTAATTTACTTCCGCATCGCATCATCTCTTTCGTCCTGCATCAAAGACTATACCATCCAAAAAGACTGCCTCTCGTTGAACCAATACTGTGGCCTCTTGGCCGACATAAAGGATAGTCGAAAGTCAGGCAAATGACCCACCTCATCCTACACTAGTAAGGACTTCACCACCATCACAAGCAGTGGTAGGAGGTGTGGACCAGTTCAACTCACTTGTCATGCAAGTCCAAAACTTAATGGCTACCATCCAAGCCATTCAAGCCATCCCTGCACCACCTCCAGTGATTCTGCTTCCATCGGCCACACCACTAATCGCCTACCAACCTCCGGTGTTACCTACACCTATACTGCAACTAGAGACATAACATCCAATAGCCGAAGCAGCACCTCTACCACAGGAGCAATCGTAGGTCCCCATGAAGGGTCTTGGGGGGACCACCCACCATCATCGCCATCATCCTAGGAGCCTATGGGCAAGGTGACCATGCCCTGAGAGTTCCAAGTTAGAGCATGATTCCGCTCCTAACTATCAATCTTTGCAGCAGTCAAAAGCTTTGGCTGATCGAGATCTTGAAATCGATTGAAGGTTTAAGGAGATGGATCATCAAATCGAGGCAATTCACAATCTTCCTTTAGCACAAAACAATGGGGTCAACAACAAGCCACCATTTGATTATAAGATCATGCAAGTGCCACTTCCTCAACATTTCAAAATCCCCTAACTCAAGAATTATGATGGAACCACCAATCCCGATAATCATCTAGCAAGTTTCAGAGCTACAATGCTTCTCCATTGAGCTCCCAATCCCATTCTGTGCCGAACTTTCCCCTCCACTTTAAAGGGACTGGCTCAGTACTGTATTCTAGCTTGAAGCTGGGATTGGTACATTCCTTTGAGCAACTAAGCCAAGCATTTACCAACCACATTGTTAGCAGTCAAAGACTACAACAATGCACATATTACCTCCACACTCTTAAATAGATAAAAGGAGAGACGATCTAGGACCACTTTGTTAGCAGTCAAAGACTACAGCAACTAAGCCAAGCATTCATTGACCAATTTGTTAGCAGTTAAAGACTATAGCAGTGCATAGATTACCTCTAACACTTAACAAAGGGAAGGAGAGATGATATGAGCCTTTGTGAGTCATTTCAATGCAACCACTTTGAAAATCGGCAACTTAGACTAATCAGTTGCCATGTAGGCCCTAGCTAAAGGACTACTGAAAAATGATCTTAATAAATTATTAGCCAAGACCTATCCTAAGGACTTTGCAGGGATGCTCGGCTGGCCTGAAAAGTATGCTCGAATGGAGGAAACTCTCATGCTAGAAAAAGATCTGCCCACTTCCATACTAGGGGTGGTAAAGAAATGCAAGGACACAAACTCTCCCTAAGATGTGAGAGGAGAGTCCGACCTTGCTACAGATCCCCACGAGAGAAAAACAAGTTCTTCCAAGATTACCAATCCAGGAAAGTTCCTCAGGCATTGACACCAAGGAAGTTCCATGCCTACACTCCTTTAAATGCACCAAGGGAAAAGGTGCTAACAGAGATCAACAAGCACATTCTAGAGCCTCAAAAGATATGGATGCCATTAGCAAGGAGGAACCAAAATAAATTCTACTTATACCATCGAGATTATGTCCATGACACCAAAGAATGCTTAATTACAAAACAAAATTGAAGAACTGATCAAGTAGGAAATCTCAATCGATTCATTTGACAACAGAGAAGGTCAAGAGAGCAGTCGAGATCACCACACCGGTTGAGCAACCACAGCCACTTCCACCTCTAGAAGGAGGTGACCCTACACCATCAGGATAGGTAGGAATAATCACTAGGGAGCTTGGCAGAAATTTTATACTATGATGCACTCTTTAAAATGAAAATATCTCCTAAGCAATTAGTTTGGGTGGATTCCCCTCTAGTGGGATTTATAGGAGACATGATCTAAATAGAAAGGATAATTGTCCTTACCATAAGAATAGACATTACCCTCTACAATCGATCACTTGGATAGACTTCCTAGTCATTCAGGCACCCTTGGCTTATAATGCAATTCTCAAACAACTAGGTCTTAATGTCTTTCGAGCTGCTATATCCATTTATTGCCTAAAAATAAAATTTCCAAAACTTTATCGGATTGAAGAGATCTGTGAAGATCAAAACCTGGCACAATGCTACTATGGCATCGAGCTCCAAGAAGAAAGAGCTGTTGAAGATTACCTAGTTAAAGGCCTCAATGTTTAAGATGGCCTGATCGAATGAGGAGAGTAAGCCGAGGGCCTCATTTCTATACCTTTGGCCAATGAAATAATAGAGATATGGTTAAGATCAGCTCCAACCTGGATCAGGTAACTAGAGATTAGCTAACCTCATTTTTATAGAAGAACATCGATGTCTTCACCTGGGCACTTGCAAATATGCCGGGTATCGATTCCATGGTGATGGTACACCAATTGAAGGTGGATCCCAAGCACCGACCTGTCAAGCAAAAGAAAGAAAGCTTCGCACCCAAGTGCTAAAATGTTATCACCAAGGAGAATTTTAAGAGATGCAGAGACTCGATATTCAAAGCTTAAGAAGCTAATATATGCTCTCCTTATCATCGCTCAGAAGCTCCGCCCATATTTTTAGGCTCATACCATCAATTTGCTGAGAGATTAGCCCATGAAGAACATTCTCCACTGACTTGACATATCTGGGAGCATCGCCAAATAGGCAGTCGAGCTCTTAATATTTGATATCAAGTATCTACCCTGACATTAATCAAGGTCCAAATACTAGCCGATTTTCTAGCTAAATGCACCATTCCTAATGAACTGGTCAAACCAGAAGCATAGGAACTATCATTAGACACCCCTCTATGCTCGAATGATACCTGGGAGATATATGTGGATGGTCATCCAACCTCGAAGGAATAAGGGTAGGGGTAGTCATCATCAATCCAGAAGAAATTATTGCCAAGCATGGTCTATGCCTTGAATTTCCTACGACCAATAATGGGTTGAATATGTGGCTCTAATAGCAGGGCTCGATATCACGAAGAAGTTAGGAGTACAAGATCTGAGTATCTATTGTGACTCTTAATTGGTTGTCGACCATGTTAAAGGCAACTCCAAGGCTCGGGAAGGAAACTTGATCAAATATCTTTGAAAGGTCAAAAAATTAATCAGTGATCTTCATAGCTTTAAGATCAATCAAATTCCAAGGAAAGACAACTTTGAGCAGATTTGTTAGCCAAAGTGGTAACTCCCATACCCATGGTGCTTCCTCGAGGAGCTTACTTCCAACAAATCAAAAAATTGAGCATCAAGGAGTCATCAAAAGTTATGTAGCTTGATGATGAACCATGCTAGATCAACCCGTTGATCGACTCCCTAAGAGATAATTGACTTCATGTGGACCAAAAGGTGGCCCGTAAGATCAAGTATAGATCATCCAAGTATTTGGTACATGAGAGAAAACTCTACAAGTGGTCATTTTCTTTGTCCCTTCTTAGATGCTTGCAGTCATCAAAAGAAGAGTTTGCACTGAGAAAGGTTCATGAAGGGATCTATAGAGATCACATTGGTTAAAATGCCCTATGTGCTGCTACTCCGATAGGGCTATTATTGGCTACCATGTAGTAAGATATCGAGAAATTTGTAATAAAAAGTAATGCCTATCAAAGGAACACTAGCATTTAGCCTCTCTTGGCCATACCGATCACTCCCATATGCATCTTATGGCTTTTTGCATAATGGGAAATGGACATCCTTGGTCCATTCCATCTGGCTTCCAGGTAATGCAAGTTCATGCTAGTTGTTGTCAATTATTTTATAAGATGGGTAGAGGTCGAACCACTAGTCCACATTACCAAATCTAAAGTGGTAGATTTTATGTGGAGACCTAACATTTGCTACTTCAACATTCCCTTGGTTCTAATCATCGATAATAGATGGAAATTCATTAGAGCCCATTTCAAGAAATTTTATGAAGATCAAGAAATCTCGCACCACCTCACCTTGGTGGCACATCCCCAAGCCAACAAAGAGGCCAAGATTATGAATCAGGCCATCCTACAAGGAATTAAGAAGAGGCTCAGCAAGGCTAAAGGTTCATGGGTCGATGAGCTCCACCATGTACTATGAGCATACTGAACTATGTTGAGGGTTCCAACAGAAGAAATACCCTTTAACTTGGCTTGTGGGACTGAGATGGTGAAACCTGTCGAGATCGTACCCTTAGCACGAGTCATAAATTATAATGATCAAACCAACCTAGAAAGGTGACTTGCAAACCTGGACCTAATAAATGAGGTTCGGGAGAAGAAGCACATCAAGATGGCAGCATAACAACATAGGGTCACCTATTACTTCAACACCAAGGTCCGAGATAAAGTTTTCAAAATCAATGATCTGGTGTTATACTGAGCAAAAGTTTTCCAAGTTGGCCAAAGAGGCAACCTCTCACCTAATTAAGAAGGGCCCTACTAGGTGGAAGAAATTGTCAAGCTAAAGACCTATCAGTTGAAGCAACTGGATGGAACTCCTCTACTCTGACCATGGAACTCCAAAAATCTATAGATCTATCACCACCTTATAGCCATATTACATGGATTTAGAGCCTCTTAGTTGAAAATGTTACTCCCTAGGCTTCTAAGGTGTAGGAAAGACAATAGTGCCCATCGGACTAGATATCTCCTAGAATCTCGAGCTCTTCTATAGAGTTAGGGCTGCCTTCTGAGTGGTCAAGTACACCGAAGCCCTTAGTAAGATGACTAGGAAGACAGGAAGTGGCTAAGGACATAGGCACAACACCATCCTCTAGGAAATGAGCACACCTAGCAACCCCGGCAAGGAGGATGAGGTGGAAGCAAAACTAGATAGTAGAATTCAACAAAGTAGCCCATCACCGAAAGGAGGAAGCCCATGGTAGAGTGAAGGCCATTTGGAGACTTGGGAAGCTGTCTCCAATTCGCCCTCGTGCTGCACCCACCATCCATAATCTCTGGGGAGAGCTCTCAATCTACCTCTCTAATGAAGCAGAGTAGCCCCCTACGAAAGGCTTGGATGTAGTGGCATGAAGCTCAAGCGCTCCGGTTCATGTTAAGTCCACCAACCACTAATAGCCGACCATTAAGTTTGCTACCTGACTACAATGGTGGTGTTTCAGCAATGACACTAGATGCCTATGAAACCCTCCTCTCGGGGAGAACCACTCCTTCAAAAAGAGTAGCCCCGCTATTCTAGCACCTCCACCAAAGGTTGACCATAATGGTCCCTTTGAGATCTTCGACAACATGGTGATAGGAAGGAATTATGGAGGCCTAACATCCCCCCCAACTATACTTTTATAGTGAGCCTGGTGGGAGACCATTCACCCTCATGACCAATCAAGGACTAGCAAATATCATCCTTTCAGAAGATGGGTATCATTCGGAAGCAAAAACTTGAGGTAGTAGTGGGTTTCCCCAGCCTTCATCTCCTCATGAATTACACATGAAAGACCATCCTCATTAAAGTGCCCACCAGTCAAAGCTCCTTGGAAACTAACTACCATGCTAAGTGGCACTTCCTAGTGAAGTGGGATTCTTGGAGGTTGGAGAAATCAAGGCACCCCTCAAGTGATCAATGCCCATTGGCTCCAAATAATCGAGTAGCACTCAATCAGAGTCCTCATGAGATCAATGTCCACTGGCTCGCTCCAATAATCGAGTAGTGCTCAGTTAGAGCCCACAGGTGACCAATGCCCACTTGGCTCCAAGGATCGAGTAATGCTCAGTCAGAGCCCTCAAGTAATCAGCACCCATTTGGCTCCAAGCCTCAAGTAATCAGAGCCCTCAAGCTATCAACACCCACTACCTCCAAGTGATCAAGTAGTACTCGGTCTGAGCCCTCAAGCCATCAACACCTACTGGCTCCAAGTGATTAAGTAGCACTCGGTCAGAGCCCACAAGCGACCAGTGCCCACCTAGCTCCAAGTAATTGAGTAATGCATAGTTAAAGCCCTTAGGCGGTTAGCACCCATCAAGTTCCAAATGATCAAGTAGCCTCGATCAAAGCTCACAAGCAATCAACACCTACTCGCTCCAAGTAAATGAGCAGCACTCGGTCAGAGCCCTTCGGCCATTAACATCCACTATCTCCAAGTGATCGAGTAGTACTTGGTTAGAGCCCACAAACAACCATCACGCACCTAGCTCCAAGTGATTAAGTAGTGCTCGGTTAGAGCCCTTAAGCGGTCAACACCTATCAGGTTTTTAGTGATCAAGAAGTCTCGATCAAAGCCCACAAGCGATCAACACCTACTGGCTCCCAGTAAACGAGTAGCACTCGATTAGAGCCCTCAGGCAATCAATGCCCACTGGCCTTAAGCAATCATGTAATGCTCGGTCAGAGGCCTCAAGTGATCAATATCCACTAACTCCAAGTGTTGAGTAGCACTCAATTAGAGTCCTAAGGTGATCAACACATACTTGGCTCCAAGTAATCGAGTAGTGTTCAATTAGAGCCATCAAGTGATCAATGCCTAATAGTCCAAGTGATCGACTTGTCAGAGCCCTTAAGTGATCAACGCCCACCTAGCTCCAAGTAATCGAGTAGCACTCAGTCAAAGTTCTCAGGTGATCAATTTCCATCGAGCTCCAAGAGATTAAGTAGCACTCAGTCAGAGCCCTCGGGTGACTAGTGCCCACCTAGCTCCAAGTAACTAAGTAGCACTCAATCAAAGCCCCTAGGTGATAAATGCCCACTAGCTCCAAGTGATCGAGTAATGCTCAATTAGAGCCCTTGGGAAATCAACACCCACCTGGCTTCAAGTGATCGAGTAGCACTCGATTATAGCCCTCAAGCAATCAACATCCACTTAGCTCCAATTGATCAAGTAGCACTCAGTTAGAGCTCTTAGATGATCAACGCTCACCTAGCTCCAAGTGATGAAATACTGCTCGATCAAAGCCCTCAAGCAATCAATGCCCACCTGGTTCCAAGTGATCGAGAGAGCTTAGTCAAAGCCCTCAAGCGATCAATGCCTACTGGCTCCAAGTGATTGAGTAGTACTCGATCAGAGCCCAAGGGCAATCAATGCCTACTTGGCTCCAAGTAATTGAGTAGTACTCAGTTAGAGCCCTCATATGATCAATGCCCATCTGGCTCCAAGTGATCAAGTAGCACTTGGTCAAAGTCTATAGGTGATCAACATCCACTAGTTCCAAGTGATCAAGTAGTGCTCGATCAGAGTCCTTAGGTGATCAATGCCCACCTGGCTCCAAGTGATCAAGTAGTACTCATCAGAGCCCTCAAGCAATCAATGCCAACCTGGCACCAAGTGATCGAGTGCTCTAAGTGATCGAGTAGAACTCTATCAGAGCCCTCAAGCAATCGATGCCTACATGGCTCCAAGTGATCAAGTAGCGCTCGATCAGAGCCCTTAGGTGATTAATATCTACCTAGCTCCAAGTGATCGAGTAGCACTCGATCAAAGCCTATAGACAATCAACACATACCTGGATCCAAGTGATCAAGTAATGCTTGATTAGAGCCCTCAAGTGATCAATGCCCACCTGGCTCCAAGTAATCGAGTAGCACTCAGTTAGAGCCCACAGGAGATCAATGCCCACCTGGCTCCAAGTAATTAAGTAATGCTTGATCAGAGCCCTCAGGCCATACAATGCCCATTGCTCTAAGTGATCAAGTAGCTCTCGATCAGAACCCTCAGGCCACACAATGCCCACTGCTCCAAGTAATAAAGTAGCTCTCGATCTAAGCCCCAAGGCCACATAGTGTCCACTTGGCTCCAAGTGACAAAGTAGTGCTCGGTCAGGAACCCCCATTGACCAACGATCACCAATCTTAAATAAATAAATGATTAGCTAGAGCACAGGGACATTTTACCCATGATGAGTGGTTAAATCTTTAACAATCAAAATCTAAAAGCAACCTATGTTCTTTGAGAGTCTACAATCAGTTTGAGGAGAAGGGTGGCTTTTAGATTGTATAAGCCCAAATAAAGACAATACAAAAAGGGAAGATTCATTGCTTTTCAAACAAGATGCTCGAGGGCTACAAAAAGATAATTACAAAGATTGAAGAGAAGCAAGACATAACTAGGCCTTTCCTACCCTGGGATCTATGGTGCCCACTAATGCGGGATAAAATATGCAAAACTAATTTACTGATATTTAAACTAATTTTCAAAGATTAAACATCAATTATATTTCTAGAATTAACATATTAAAGACTCAAAGCATCCAATAAAGTAAGACTAGTCAACTAGTTATAAGCCCACAAAGTAGATTTAACAAATCTAATTAGGAAAGGACCTTGGTGATTAAGAAACCACCTTAAACTAGGGTTCCTACCTTCAAAGAATCAGAAAATAAGAGTTAGGAAAGGGTTTTTGTTGACTCTGATATTGATTTTGATGATTAATAAAATACTTAAGTATATTTGAGTACTAACATTTCTTTGAAGTATATTTTTAATAAAAAAAGGTACTCATCAAATCAGCTAAATTGAATCGCTTGTCAAATGATTGAAGAAGCCCTTTCTATGGATGAAACACCAATCTTTAATGGACTTAAGTATTTGAGAATTTCTTAAAGGGATGTAAGAGTCAAGTTTAAAGAAGATTTAGCTGAGTTCAGTCAAGTTTTTAGAAAGTTTCAGCAAGTGTCGACTCAAAGTGTCAACTCATAGTTCAAGTGTCGACTCATAGCAGTGCAAGTGTCGACTCAAGCCGGTACCTAGAAAAGAGTTTCAGATGGCATGCTTGAAGTGTCGACTCATGCTTCACAAGTGTCGACCCTAAGTGTTGACTCAAGAATCGACTCAAAATCTGAGATAATTTTTTTGCAAAACATACTGAAATTCAAGATCACCTCAAGTGTCGACTTACAAGATGAAGTGTCAACTCACCTGAGAATTCTAAAAAGCTTCAATGCAAAATTTTGAACTAGGTGTCGACTCATGGAATTTAAGTGTCAACCCTAAGCGTCGACTCATGGCCTGAAGTGTCGATACTTGGAGTTCTAGGAATAGTGGCTAGTTTTTTCAAATACAGAACTCGTCCCTTTCATCCCCAACGGCTAGTTCCATGTCTCTAATGGTCATAAACCATCATTTAGGCCTTAGGATGGTATTTAAGTGAATTAAATTCAAATGGAACATAAGAGAATAAGAAAAGGAAGTGAAAAAGAAAGAAAAAGAAGAGTATTCACTCATACATTCATTGAGAGCAACTACTTCTAAGGAAAAGGTGTAAGGGTTTTGGTGACCAGGTAGGAAGCATGGATTTCAAAAATTTATTATGAAACCACTACCAAACCCTTAACCCAAGACCTCCTTACTAGGAATTAAAACATTTCAACATGCATATATAATATAAACTAGAGTTTAGGCACCAACCTGAACAGCTAGTATCCAATCCGATGAAGAAAACCCTGATTCAGCCTTCTTCTCCACCAGGTGCCCAAATGTTCACCCTCCAATGGTGATCCACATGAAACTCAGACCAAGGAAGAACTCCATCTTCAAGTTGCTTGGATAAGTGAAACTCTTTCGGCAGCCTTTGGTCTATTGACCACTGTAGGACACCCTGTCCTACTGTAGGGCACTAAAGACACTCTCCTAAACCACTCTTGGTTTTAGGAAAACCCTCCTCTAGGACCTTTTAGGCTTATGTCCTCAAACAAAGCCTTGTCCAAGTAGAAAAGTCCTTATCTTAACAAGACAAGTGTTGTCTTAAAGAAAGGAGGGAGAGAGAGACACTCAGAATAATACTTCGATGGAATTCTTATATCAGACTCATTTCACCGCCCCCTATTTATAGATACAAGAGGGGCGTGTGATATATCCTCACATCAACTTATCAGATATGATTTTTCAAGACCAAAGATAAGTTATCTGGCTTGAAAAATCATATCCAATAAGCCCATTCATGCACCGAAGGCCTTATTCACATCCCTTCTTTTATCTGGATGAATTCTCACTTGCCACATGTCAATTACCGGTTCCTAGGAATCCAAGAGGTGCCTCTTTAATCTCCAAACATCGAAGATTATGAAGAGTCCTGATAGCAGAAGGACTCTCCATCAGAACCGTGCGCCACATGAAGAGTTGCAACTCTTCATGCACCACGCGCGCCATCCTTCTTCCACGCAAATTTCAAAGAATGTTGACCAGTCAAAACATAAGTAATATGGGTGTCATTGAAAAGAGCATAAAATTTTCTTTCTGACCATATAAATTATATTCAAATCAAAGATCTATAGCTCATTTTGTGCCCTTTTGAAGTTAAGGTATCATTTAGGTACCAAGAGTCCCATGCCATTAGGACTCTTCATATATGGCATCTAAAATGCCCTTAAATCCAAATTAAAATCAGGTTTAGCTCTGATTAGGCTAGCCCCACTTAGGAATCAACCTAATTTAGGTTTTCCATAATTAGGTTAGCCTAATTAGCAAGCAACCGGACCCAATCCAATTGGGTTAGGAATTTGGTTAGCCTACATATGCTAGTATGTAATATAGCTAACCAATTAGGATCCTATGACCCTAATTAAATCATGAATGACTTCCTTGGCCAAGTATCTATTATGTGTGACCCATTGGGTTCCATATCTAGTCAGCAGTAGGTTTAGGTTTGAGCTGATTCGATCCGATCAAACCCGATTGACCTAATTAGGTCAAATTGGCTCACCTAATTGTCCAATTCGAATCACACATTGAATTGACTCATGAAACCAAATCAATTGGTTCATGAAGACCTACAAGACAAGATTGACATCTAGCAACGTATCATGCCTACCCAGAAGATGAGAAATTTTGGTAGATTTACCAAAATACCCTTCAGTGGTGAGTTACCGGGCAATTCAGTCCTTCGATCTATTTGCACCCTGAATATGACTATGGATATGGATACTTGTCAAATCCAATTTCATATTCATTCCTTGCTCAATCTGATAATGATGATTCATTAATGAACCATTAGAAACTATTTCGAATGTTCATACTTTGATCAAAGATTTCCCGAATCTTCATTTGATTGAAATCATCTGGATGCGCTTCCCTCTTACTAGGGTTGATCGATTCCTTTTTGACCTACTCACAACCTCCATATAAAATCCACCATACCTAGTATCACCCCATGCATAACTCAGTGTCATGATTGAGTGTGAACCAAAGTATGGATTCATGCATACAAGGTACCATGGCTGTCTCAGGTCAAAGGACCACATGCACTACTCCCACTATGAGAACTATCTATTGACAAACAGATAAGGTTCCATTAGATGTTCTCAAGCTGGATCCATTCAGTGAACTCATTCTCTAATGAGCACCCACATCCTAGTATTAGTATCAAACACAAGTGACTGTGAGATCAATCACCCTCTTTACCAAGCATACATAGGATATGTTGGTCTTACTGGAAACATTGATCCCCTACTCAATATCCCATCGACCAGGAATATTCTAGATTAGGGTTTTAAGGCTTTAGGTCTCACAGGTATGATCTCATCATAACCCTAGAACCATAGCCCTAATCTATGGGGTTCATCATATCTTAATAAAATTAATAAGACACAGCGTATGATGAAAATAAAATGCCTTTATTAATTGATAATGTCAATACACTGGTTTGGGATACAAAAGAAAATCCCATCGAAATACAACATTTCGATTGGCCTTTAGGGCATAATCCTTTCAATCTCCCACTTGCACTAAAGCCAATCACCTTTAAATTTTAACCCCATACATTCAAGGTGGCGATCAAACTCCCGCTGTGGTAGAGCCTTAGTGAACGGGTTTGCTATGTTGTTCTTTGTTTCCACTCTTTTAATGTAGACTTCTTGTCTTTCAACAATCTCTCGAACGAGATGGAAGCATCTTAGAATGTGCTTTGATTTGTGATGAGCTCTAGGTTCCTTAGCTTGAGCGACGGCTCCAGTATTATCACAGTAAAGTGGTACTGGACCTTCAATCTCCGGAACAACGTCCAACTCTGAGATGAACTTCTTCATCCAGACAGCTTCCTTGGCAGCTTCACTAACAGTAATGTATTCTACCTCAGTTGTTGAGTCAGCTACAGTCTGCTGTTCAGAACTCTTTTAGCTTACAGCTCTTCCATTTAGGGTAAAAACAAACCCTGAAATAGATTTGCTATCATCTGGATCCGATTGAAAACTAGAATCTGAATAAGCTTCCAATTAAAGATCATATCCTCCATATATCAGAAAAATATCCTTAGTCCTTCTCAAGTACTTAAGAATATTTTTTATAGCCTTCCAATGATCCTCTCTTGGATCAGCCTGAAATCTGCTGGCTATACCTAAGGCATATGCCACATCAGGCCTGGTACATAACATAGCATACATTATAGATCCCATGACCTTAATTAAGTGCCAATTTACTTCCTAGGTTAATTTCCTAATGTGTGTGACCCTTTGGGTTCTATATCTAGCCAGCAATAGGTCTAGGTCCGAGCCAATTCAATCTAATCGAACCTAATTGACCTAATTAAGTCAAATTAAGCTGACCTAAGTTGCCAATTCAAACCAGCTTTCGAATTGACTCATGAATTCAGTCCAATTGATTCATGAAAATCCATATGACATGATTGACATCTAGCAACATGTCATGCCTACCCGAAAGATGAGAAATTTGGTGGAAAGTACCAAAATATCCTTCAATAAAAAGTTACCGTGCAATTCAATCCTTCGAACTTCCTATATCCCGATTAAGTGATGGGCATGGATAAATGTCAGACCCTAGCACTTAATCCTTTTGAATTTCAATTTGATAATGAAGACTCAACCGATGAATGATTAGAAACCCTATCTATCTAATCTCATCATGCTTTAGCCAAAGACTTCTTGAGTCATCATTCGAAGAGATCATATGGAAATAACTTCTCCTCTTACTAGGAGTGATCGATTCCATGTTGACCTACTCAATACCTTCATACACAATCCACCATATCCAGAAATATCCCATACATGACTTAATTGCCATGAATGAGTATGCACCAAAACATGGGTTCATGTGCACAAGATACTATGGTAGTCTCAGGTCTAAGGATCACATGCATAACTCCTACTAAAAGAACATTCTTTTGACAAGTAAGTAATACTTCCATTTGATGTTCTCTTGTCGGATCAGTTCAGTGGACTCATAACCTAATGAGCACCCATATCCTTGTATTAGTGTCTCTACACAAGTGATTGTGAGACCAATCAAACTCTCCATCGAGCATACATAGGATGTGCTAGTCTTTCCGAATTTATCGATCCCTAAATCGATTATCCAACGACTAGGAATATTTTAGATTAGGGTTTATCAAAACTTAGGTCTCACCATTATGACTCCATCATAACCCTAATTTTATTGCCCTAACCTATGGGGTTCATTATAATCTTGATAAGATATGGCAGTATGATGAATCAAAAGATGCTTTTTATTGATAAATAATATCATACATGAGTTGGAAGATCATAGAACTGCCCTTACAATGATTGACTTTTAGGGCACCATTCTTTTAATCTCCCACTTGCACTAAAGCCAATTTCTTTTGTATTTTATACTCATACAATCTAAGTGGCGATCAAGCTGTTGCTTTGATAGTGCTTTAGTGAATAGGTTTGCTATGTTGTTCTTTATATCTACTCATTCGATGATAACATCTTATCCTTGAATGAGGTGAAAGCATCTTAGGATGTGCTTGGGCTTATTATGAGACCTTGGTTTTTTAACTTGCACAACAACTCCACCGGTTGTTCTATAGTAGGAACCATGCCCAATTCTGTGATGAATTTATTCATTCATACAGCTTCCCTTATGGCTTCACTTGTAGCTATATACTCTGCCTACTCACTGCATCACCATATAGGATGAAGACATACCCTGATATGGATTTGTTATCATCCAAATCCGATTAAAAACAAGAATATGTATATTCTTCTAATTTCAATCCTGATTTACCATTTATTAGAAAAATATCTTTAGTCCTTCTTAGGTACTTAAAAATGTTTGTCACAGCTTTCCAATAATCCTCCCATGGATCAGCCTGGAACCTGCTTACTATGCCCAAGGCATAAGCAACATCAGGCCTGGTACATAACATGGCATATATAATTGATCCAATAGTCGAAGCATAAGGGATGAAACTCATTCTCTCTCTCTCCTTCGGTGTCTTAGGGGACATCTTCTTGGAGAAATGTATGCTTTGACTCATGGGCAAATAACCTTTCTTACTTCCCTCCATGTTGAATCTCTTCAACACTATGTCAATGTACATAGATTGCGATAAGCCTAGCATCCTCTTAGATCTATCTCTATAGATCTTTATACCTAGTATATAGGATGCCTCTCCCAAATCCTTAATGGAAAACTATTTTGATAGCCAAGACTTGATTGATTGTAATATTGGGATATCATTCCCAATGATGAGTATGTCATCGACATACAAAACCATGAAAACAAGGGCACTCCCACTTGTTTTCTTGTACGCACATGGTTCATCCACATTCTTGATGAAACCAAACTCCTTGATTATTTTATCAAAGTGGATGTTCCAACTCCTCGATGCTTGCTTTAGTCCATAAATGGACTTCCTTAGCTTGCAAACTTGGTTTGGTCTTTCAATTGAAACAAAACCCTCTAGCTGTGTCATATAGACTTCTTCCTCAAGATTTTCATTAAGGAAAGTAGTCTTTACATCCATCTGCCAGATTTCATAATCATGGTATGCTGCTATAGCAAGCAATATCAAAATGGACTTGAGCATGGCTACTGGTGAAAAGGTTCATCATAATCAATGCCATATTTTTGTCTAAAACCTTTTGCCACCAGCCTGGCCTTGTAGGTCTCTACTTGACCATCTGCTCCTATCTTCTTCTTGAAGACCCATTTACACCCTATTGGGTTAATTCCTTTGGGTCGATCTACCAAAGTCCAAACCTGATTGTAATACATGGAGTCCATCTTAGATTTCAGGGCTTTCAGCCATTTGTCAGAGTCTCCACTCATGACAGCTTCTGTATAGGTCACAGGATCATCATCCTGTATGATACTAGCTTCATTATCATTCCCAATGACAAAGCCATATCTAAGAGGTGCACTTCGTACTCTCTCTGACCTACGGAGAGGGGGTGTGTGTTGTGGTTGTTCCTGAATCTTAGAAACATCTGGTTGAGGAATTGTTTCAGGTGTAGGTTGAACTTCTTCAAGTTCAAATATCCTCTCATTGCCCTTTTCTTGGATAAACTCAATTTCCAAGAATGTGGCATGCCTATTGACAAAGACCTTTTGCTTAGTAAGATGGTAGAAAAGGTAACCCATACCTTCTTTAGGATATCCTACAAACCTACACTTGTCAGCCCTAGCACTTAGCTTATATCCAAAAACATTTCTGACATAAGCAGGGCAACCCTAAATCTTAAAAAACTTAAGACATGGCTTCTCCCTTTCCATAATTGATATGGAGTGCTTTTAACTGCCTTTGATGGCACCCAATTAAATATGTAGGTAGCAGTATCTAGGGCATAACCCCAGAAGAATACTGGAAGATCTGTGAAGCACATCATGGACTGGACCATGTCCAATAAGGTTCGGTTCCTCCTTTATGCTACACCATTTAGCTGTGGTGTGTATGGAGGAGTCCATTCAGAGAGTATGCTTTTGTCTTTAAGATGTTTAAGAAATTCACTAGACAAGTATTCTTCTCTATCAAATCAAAGGATTTTAATACTATATCCAGTTTGTTTCTCAACCTCACTTTGATACTCTTTGAATCTTTCAAAGGCTTCAGACTTGTGTTTCATAAGATACACATATCCGAACCTTGATAAGTCATCCATAAAATTGATGAAATAAGAGTATCCTCCTCTAGCCTAGGTTATCATAGGACCACACATATCTATGTGTACCAGACCTAATAACTCTGTTGCACTATCTCCATGTCCAGTGAATGGAGATTTGGTCATCTTACCCATGAGACAGGATTTACAAGTTCCTAATGACTCAAGATCAAAAGGTTCAAAGAAATTTTCTTTGTATAACTTATTTATCCTAGAATCATTGATATGACCCGAACGGCAATGCTAGAGATAAGTGACTTCACATCAACTCTCTTTCTTTTCTTATTTTCAACAAGCATAACTTCATCATTGAGTGACAGAATCAAAAGGCCATTAGTAAATATACCACAACTAAAAAATTTCTTTAAAAAGAAAATCGAGCACCCATGGCTCGATAAATTTATTTCATAACCTTGTTTTAATAACAAAGGTACAGAAATAATATTCTTTATTATGTTGGGTACATAATAACAATCTTTTAATTCTAGAATATTGCCCGATGACAATAATAGTAAATAGGTGCCAACAGCTTCAGCTTGAATGGGATCACAACTCGCAACAAATAGCTCGAAGTCACCCTTCTTCAAGCATCTGGGTCTTTGTAACCCCTGCAATGACTTGCAGATTTAAGACCCACATGCGGTATCCAATACCCATGTATCAGAAGCTGAAGAACTCGATGACAAGTTTGTTTGTATCAAATGCAAACTTTTTGATGCATCACCAGCATCCTACTTCTGACTTGCAAGATATAACTTGCAATTCTTCTTCCAGTGCCCTTGCTTTCCATAGTGATAGCAGGTTCCATCAGTAGAGGGCTTCCTTTCCTTTTTTCTTTTCTGGAAGCAACTCTTAGGATTCTTTTTTCTCTTTGAACCCTTCTTAGTAGCATCCTCTCCTACCAGATCTAGGTCAGGAGTATCAAGGATATAGGCAATTTTCTCCTGAGCTAATATAATTCTCAGGTTGCTCAACCAATCAACATAATTTTGATAGGTCAACTTATTGGCATCTAAGATGCCCCATAGTGAAAGAGTAGAAGCCATAATGTAATAATCTACAATAAGTAAAGAACAACTATAAGCAAACCACTCATGATGATATTCATAATTAGACAAGGACATTTGCATCTAATTATATCTCCCACTATTTTCTATCGAATACAATAACCCTCAACTATGGTAAGCGGGAAAACCCTTCGAGGGCTTTCTTAGTGAGATTGAGATCCCAATTCTTTATGAATGCCTTGTGTTAATCACGACAAACACCCATGAGTTCAAGGATAGGGAAAACCCTCTCCAATTGCAACCCATGCAATTCTCAATATAACAACTGCCTCTAAGATACTTATAGCCTTGGTTAATCACAACAAACCATAATATCTTAGTTTAATTAGACCCTTTATTTCCATACAGCCATGTTTGATAAATGTTTCCCTTGTGTCAATCACAACAAAGAAACACCACCAATCATGCCATAAAGCATAAAAATGTACCAAGACAAATATCATATCAAATCCTAAGGTAGGCCTTGTGTCAATCACAACAAACCTACTATAGTTTTTGACATGAATTTGGCTTAGCATGAAGGAAGGGAATGTGTAGTGTGCTTAATCACTTAGCATTTCCAATTTAGGATTTAGATATGACCAAATTGGCCAGGTAAGTGGAAGAGATGAGGGGATCCCCCCATTGCTTTCTTTAGACACAAATTAAATTGGCCAGGTAAGACAACGGAACCAATTAAAAATCTCATTCCATTTACCTTCTCAGAACCACTTGCCTAGACACTAATTGGATGATCATACCCTAATCGGATTTGCATCATGATTAACTTACACTATGACTAAATATGATTTTTATGAGGGTTTTGATGGTCTCTAACACATCCTAATATAGACTTAATCATGTCAACCTAACATTCATGACATCATAAAACCTAACATTCATGACATCATAATGTATTCATAACCATACATGTATGACATGATATTCATTCCAACATTCGAGCATATTAACCCTAATATGCATACCATAAGCATGATTGTAATATGAATCTGTTCACCTCACTTGTTCATGGGATATGGCCATAGTGGCACCCCTACACGTCATAGGAGATCCCATTGAATGGGATGAGAGGGCCATGACTTTTCCTACGCCAAAGGTCATATTCAAGTCCCTTCACTCCTTTGGCCGACTTCTCCACTTGCCACTTGGATATTATCGATTGTAAGAAGGCCAAGGGACATGGCCTTTCTCAAGAAAAAACTGGTGATAAGAAGTTACCTTAAGCAGAAGGACTCTGCTTCTCAAATTTGCGCCAAACATGAAGAGTCGCAACTCTTCATGTGTGCCAACTTCCTTCCACCGCATTTCTCCTTTGGTTGACTGGTCAAGATTAAATTAAATGGCATGGAGATGAGGCTAAGAGGTGCTTTGCTTTATCTGGAATCAAAGTCCCGAAATAGAAGGACTCCGAGTCTTTTCTATGCCCATTTGTGCATAAAATAAGTTGGCGCCAATAGTGAAGAGTTGCTACTCTTCACTTGTCGGTCACTTTCTCCATGCCATATTTCATCTTTGACCTAGTCAAAGTATATACAATATGGGTGTCAAAAGAAATGGAATTAAATTTACTTTATCACTATATAAGTGATTAATAGGTAGAAGGAATTTTGGTCCTTCTATGCCCCTTTAAATGCCGACCATTTCTTTTGGCAACAAGAGTCCCATGCCTTTGGGACTCTTGGTATTTGGTGCATAAAAGCCATGAAAAATATTAGATAAATGCTGATAAATTCGTCCCACTTAGGACTCAACCCAATTTAAGTCTCCCATAAATTGGTTAGTCCATTTAGCAATCCATTAGACCCAATTCAGTTGGGTTAGGAGTTAGGTTAGCATACACATGCTAATGTGTAATCTAGATAACCAATTAGGATCCCATGACCCTAATTAAATTCCAATTAACTTCCTAGGTCAATTTTCTAATGTGTATGACCCTTTGGGTTCCACATCTAGCCAGCAATAGATCTAGGTCCAAGTCGATTCGATCCAATCGAACCTAATTGACCTAATTAGGTCAAATTGAGCTGACCTAAGTTGTCAATTCGAACCAGCTTTCGAATTGACTCATGAATTCAATCCAATTGATTCATGAAAATCCACAATAAATGATTAACATCTAGCAACGTGTCATGCCTATACAAAAAATGAGGAATTTGGTAAAAAGTATCAAAATACCCTTCAGCGAAAAGTTAACATGCAATTCAATCCTTCGATCTCCCTATATCCCGATTAAGTGATGGGCATGGATAAATGTCAAATCCTAGCACTTAATCCTTTTGAATCTCAATTTGATAATGAAGACTCAATCGATGAATGATTAGAAACCTTATCTAGTCTCATCCTACTGAGTCATCATTCGAAGAGATCACACGGAAAAACTTCTCTTCTTATTAAAAGTGATTGATTCCTTGTTGACCTACTCATTACCTTCATACATAATCCACCATATTCAGAAACACCCTGTACATTACTTAATTTCCATGAGTGAGTTTGCACCAAAACATGGGTTCATGTGCATAAGATATTATGGTAGTCTCAGGTCTAAGGATCACATGCACAACTCCCACTAAGAGAATATTCTTTTAACAAGTAAGTAAGACTTCCATTTGATGTTCTCTTGTTGGATCAGTTCAGTGGACTCATAACCTAATGAGCACCCACATCCTTGTATTAGTGTTTCTACACAAGTGGTTGTGAGACCAACCATCCTCTCCATCTAGCATACATAGGATGTGCTAGTCTTTCTGGATTCATCGATCCCCGAATCGATTATCCAATTGTTGCCCAGTAAGCAATCCAAGAGGGGGGGTGAATTGTGTCTCTAAAAATTTAAATAAAAGTAAGAACCAATCTAATAATCAAACTAAGTTGGTGCGGGCACCAGACTCAGAAGAAGACTTCAGAGCTCCATCTGGATCTCTGATTAACCTTGCCCGAAGAATTAGGGTTTTTTTGGTTTTTAATAAGAGTTGACTAGATCAACTTAATTTAGCTTGAGTCTACATTACCTGCATTTTATTTTGTTGAGTCATGTTGACTCAGTAGTGGACTAGGGTTTCAAAATGGGATGTTACACTTTCTTCCAAGACCAGGCAAGTGGACACCACACTCCCAGCCACACTCCCAGTCCAGGGGGCGCCATATCCACATCCAGCAGCTTTTGGTCCCCACTCCACAGATGGCAACCTCCTTCTCTCATGCGCCAGATAAGGAGAAGTCCACCAAGAGACCACCAATCAAGGGGGCGGCCAAGACTTTCCCAAGAATTCCAAAACAAAGAAGGGAAGAAATTCTCTTGGAAGAGAACTTCAAGGGGGCGCCCACTACCTGCCAAAAACAATCAAAACAAAGATGGGAAGGACCTTGACTTAGGGAGGAAGAAAAGGAGGAGTCCAAAAGAGTTGATCCAGGGAAGGAAGAAAATTTTTCTTGAGAATTCAAGCAAGGTGGCGCCATCTACCTGCCATTTATAACCCAAATCCTATTTTTTTGATATTTTGGCCGACCATATGTAAGGGATTTGCCCTAATTTGGAGATCCCCTCCTTTAGTCCCACATGGGAAGATGTGAAACCCTCCTCCCTTGTAATGCCTTATAAATTAAACCCCTCTTGTAAGTTTACAACAATCAGATGAATGAAAGAAATTTTTCTTGAGCAAACTTGTGTTTTCTCTTGTCCGCACTTGCTTCCAGGTGTTGAGCTCCGTGAGGGAGTAAATCCGGGTTCCCCTGGAACCTTGAGGAGGTGAGAGATCTCCAAAACCCTAAACCCTAGGTTAGCCACTCAATTCCCAAACCCTAGCCGCCATTACCCTTCTCTTTCCACCAAGCCCTAGTCTTTTCCTCTTCTCACAGCCACCTTCGCCAAGTCCTGGCCGACCACCAGCATCCGACTCCAGTCCAGATACTGCAGATCTACAGCAATTCTAAGAGGAAGTCAGATCGGCCTCCAGGAGAATTCGATTTCAGCAACTTTAGCTTTCAAGTTCTTCAACCTGGTAAGATCTTTTCTTGAGTTTCTGAATTCCATCATTTGTTCCTCTTCTTTTCCAGATCTTGAGTCCAGGAGAAGCCGACCAAACCACGAGACCAGTATTGGAGGATCCATTGCGAAGATAGCCGACTCCGAGGATCCCACAATCTGTTCGAGAGAGTTCTTCCACCAGAATCCTGAGAAGATCACTGTCTGGTGAGTAAACCGTCCCTCCTCTCTATTTTTGTTCTGTTGAAAGTTCAGAGCGAAACCCTAGGTCTGGGAGTTTCTCAACCCCCAGCGATCCGTTACTTCTGAACTACTCTGATAATTTGGTTCCTTTTAAACTGTGCTTTCAATCCTTACCTAGTTTCCTTCAACGTAGTTTAGCTTTACTTTGAGTCGAAGCCAATTTCTGAAAAAAATAAAAACAAAAATAAAAATAAAAAAAAGAATAAATCTTAATTTTACTTCCGCATACGCTTCTTTGTTCTTTGTTCTGCATCATTTTTGGTATCAGAGCTTCTGTTCTATATTAATTTTGGTATCAGAGCCTTGTCTAGGGTTTCTGTTTTGATTGCTTGTTTGGGTCTCTCTCTTTTTACTTTGTCTGCTCGAAGTAGACTCCCCAGGATGTCCGGTCCTAGGAACGAAGCGAGGTGCAAACCTCCTCTTCCCATTCCACGGGGTGTTCCTAGGGCGTGTAGGGGATCCGTTGGGTTACAACTTCGTAGCAGAAATTGTAAACGGGGAAGTGCCCTATTTTCAGCCCATAATTGCCTTGTTGCAGGAATTATTTCTCACTGCAAGTAACTCCAAATTCAGTAATTTTTGTTTTTCTAAAACCAATATAATTGAAACTAATCTGAATAATTTTTTCATGATTTATTGGTTTCCGTGCGATTTCTTAGAATTAAATTACTGCAACTCTATTTTTGTGCTCTGCAATCCATTTATTTTTGAGTGTTCATCTCTTAATTCAACTTAAGGGCATTTGAGCATCTAAGATAAGGGGAGGAGTTGATAACCTCTCCTTAGCCCAAAACCATCACCCCTTCATTCGAACCTAAGCCTTAATCTAAAATTGATTAGACCTAATTTGCCCTAGTGGGCTAGGGACATCAACAAGTCGGGTCAAGGCTAGTGTTGAGTCAGTTTGTCTGGTTACTCTGTGTGTGCTTTGTACTCAGTGTCTAGAACGGTGGTTCAGGGATTCCATCCCGAAGGGCTTGTGTGCTGGTCCGCCTACCTGGCCAATCTCTGATTGGTGTCTAGGATTGGCATTCAGGGACCTAACACTCCCCTTACACCTGCCTGGCTGAGTCCTGAGTTACTACATGCTAGCTTGCCACTCTGATTGGGCATCTAGTTTGGGCTCTAGGTCTAGTTAGCCCGTAGTCATTCAGTTGAGTCTCATTTTGTGTGTTTGCTTGCATCATGTCTACCCGGAATGGAGTGCCCTGCCAACCTGGTCAAACCCAACCTGATTTAGAGGCCATGGTTAGAAATCTTACCGAAAGTATGACCAAATTGAGTCAGGACATGAATGAGGGTTTTTCCCAGTTTAGGGATCGAGTCCAAGTACTTGAGAAACGTAGACTTCAAAATTGGACCCCTGATCCAAAATTTAATAGGCCCCAACCTCACCCATGCCAGGAACCTAGGAGGACCTTATACCGTGATCCCGAGCATAACCTTAGGAAGCCTAACCATGATATCTATAGTGTGGATCATGTCTATGAGAGGTCCTTACAATATTCTAGACCAGTCACTCAACAACCCAAGTCTTCTAGATCAAACTATTTAGATCCATACCCATGCCCAAGTAAGGTCTCTACTAGCTTGAAACCCAGTGTGACTCAGGTTCCTATATCTCAAGAATGTTTGTTTTGTGGAGAAAGAGGCCATAAATCTAGTCAGTGCCCATGCATAGGACTGGCTTGTGCACAACTAAGTGGTAAGAATCCTAAGGATGACATTAATGAGGGAGAACCCCAGCCTACCAATGAGGAAGAACGGTTAGGTATGACAAGCCTAGAATCAGTTGACCCGATTACCACTGACCCGAAACCCATTGAAGATGGCATCGAGGAAGTATATGATGCTGGCTTGAGTCTAGTTGATGAATGTGACGGGAAAGAACTTGAAGAATGTGAAATTGATACTATTGGTTCCTTACCTGAGGAGACCTTGGAAAGCAACCAACTGATAGGACCTAGTTCAGAAATTCAAGAGATTTGTGAGAACCAGGTTCCTTTAGTCAAATACCCCCAGGAAGAACTCATAGTGTTAGCCCAAGCTATTAGTTCGTACCCTCTAATGACAGTCATTCCCCAAGTACCAATTGAAGATCTTTGCACTGAACTATTTAAGTTTGCCCACCCTATGGTAGATCCTCTCCTTAGGATGACTGAATCAAGCCTCTTACAATTGGACCTTGTCCCATGCCCAGCCACTAAGGTCTCTCCCGTAATCTCAGTTGAACATCCTTGTCTTGAGCGGATTGATTCACCCAGTCCTGTAGAAGTCCTCCTTATGGCCCCAGACCCCTTCCTTTGCATGACTGACCTACCTTTCTATAGAGTATACCTTTCCACACCCATAGGTCAAATTTCAAGTCTTGAGGTCATCATCCATAGGCCCTTCCATGAATCATTCTCTAATCCAGTTCTTGAGAAAGTGGATCATTATTTGCTTAGAGAACAAACCTTAACTAATGCAATCACATGTCCTAGGCTACTTCCCGAATCATCTCTTGATCCATTCCTGGGAGTAGTAAATTTTTACTTTCGTAAGGATGACCAGTTGACACTCATAGATCACCATTCAAACCTTCAGGTCACCACCTTTAGTCAACATGTAATTCGAGACCCCACCTCATATCTCCTCCCTTTCTCTAGGACTTCCAATGCTTCTTACACCATCCAAGTATACTTTGTCGAAGTCTTTAAAGTGAACCACGTGTCAGAACCTATTAGGTTTGCCACCTACTTCTGGAAGACCTTATGGCACCTACTAGGCACCCATGATAAGTTTTCATGCTCTGCATGCCATCCTCCGACCCAAGGTCAAACCTAGAGAGCCATAGTTTGTTAGGATTAGACATAGGGTTCCTTTGAAATAAAGTCCATTCTTTAGGAATGCATCGTCAGTCTAGTTTATTTTTTTCTTGACCCTTTACTAAGCTTTGACTCAGATTTTGGTTTGATTGAGAGCACCAGGAATTGGGATTTGTTTTTTTGTTCAGGGCTGAAATTGCATTCAATGTTTCGATCAATAGGTCTATAGGCTAGAGTCCCTTTGAAATTGTTCATGGATACAAGCCTCACACACCACTTGATCTAATTTCACTATTAGCCCACACACACAAGTCTCTTGATGTACTTGCATAGCATGTAAAGGACTTGCATAAAGAAATTCATGCCAAAATAACTTTGAGTAATGAAACTTATAAGAAGTTGGCTGATTCTCAAAGACGAGTCAAAACTTTTGTTGAGAGAGACTATGTAATGATTAGGTTAAGGCCTAAACGGTTTCCTCCTGGAACCGTTAGAAAGTTACATACTAGGGGAGCTGGACCATTTAGAGTGGTAAAGAGAGTAGGATCCAATGCCTATGTGCTCGAGTTGCCTCCAGAACTAGGCATTAGCTCCACTTTCAACACTACAGACCTAGTAGAGTATAGAGAGCCTGCTGTGATTCCTAGTGAGGCTTTTGAACCTAATCCTGCTCTTGAGAGTGAACCTGACCCTGTGTGTCCACCAACAAATTGGCCTGTGAGGAAAGAGCAGATTGAAAAGATCCTGGACGATCAGGTTATCTCTACTCGTAATCGAGGATACCAAAGATACCTGGTCCGCTGGCTAGGAAGGCCAGATTCTGATGACTCTTGGATCTCCCGAGAAGAGTTACAAGAGCTGGACCCAGACCTCTTGGAGAGATACCAGAGCCAACTTTATCCTTACTCGACAGGGTCGAGTTCCTCCCACCCTAGGAGAATTGGTGCGGGCACCAGACTCAGAAGAAGACTTCAGAGCTCCATCTGGATCTCTGATTAACCTTGCCCGAAGAATTAAGGTTTTTTTGATTTTTAATAAGAGTTGACTAGATCAACTTAATTTAGCTTGAGTCTACATTACCTGCATTTTATTTTGTTGAGTCATGTTGACTCAGTAGTGGACTAGGGTTTCAAAATGGGATGTTACACTTTCTTCCAAGACCAGGCAAGTGGACACCACACTCCCAGCCACACTCCCAGTCCAGGGGGTGCCATATCCACATCCAGCAGCTTTTGGTCCCCACTCCACAGATGGCAACCTCCTTCTCTCATGCGCCAGATAAGGAGAAGTCCACCAAGAGACCACCAATCAAGGGGGCGGCCAAGACTTTCCCATGAATTCCAAAACAAAGAAGGGAAGAAATTCTCTTGGAAGAGAACTTCAAGGGGGCGCCCACTACCTGCCAAAAACAATCAAAACAAAGATGGGAAGGACCTTGACTTAGGGAGGAAGAAAAGGAGGAGTCCAAAAGAGTTGATCCAGGGAAGGAAAAAAAATTTTCTTGAAAATTCAAGCAAGGTGGCGCCATCTACCTGCCATTTATAACCCAAATCCTATTTTTTTGGTATTTTGGCCGACCATATGTAAGGGATTTGTCCTAATTTGGAGATCCCCTCCTTTAGTCCCACATGGGAAGATGTGAAACCCTACTCCCTTGTAATGCCTTATAAATTAAACCCCTCTTGTAAGTTTACAACAATCAGATGAATGAAAGAAATTTTTCTTGAGCAAACTTGTGTTTTCTCTTGTCTGCACTTGCTTCCAGGTGTTGAGCTCCGTGAGGGAGTAAATCCGGGTTCCCCTGGAACCTTGAGGAGGTGAGAGATCTCCAAAATCCTAAACCCTAGGTTAGCCACTCAATTCCCAAACCCTAGCCGCCATCACCCTTCTCTTTCCACCAAGCCCTAGTCTTTTTCTCTTCTCACGGCCACCTTCGCCAAGTCCTGGCCAACCACCAGCATCCGACTCCAGTCCAGATACTGCAGATCTACAGCAATTCTAAGAGGAAGTCAGATCGGCCTCCAGGAGAATTCGATTTCAGCAACTTCAGCTTTCAAGTTCTTCAACCTGGTAAGATCTTTTCTTGAGTTTCTGAATTCCATCATTTGTTCCTCTTTTTTTCCAGATCTTGAGTCCAGGAGAAGCCGACCAAACCACGAGACCAGTATTGGAGGATCCATTGCGAAGATAGCCGACTCCGAGGATCCCACAATCTGTTCGAGAGAGTTCTTCAACCAGAATCCTGAGAAGATCACTGTCTGGTCAGTAAACCGTCCCTCCTCTCTATTTCTGTTCTGTTGAAAGTTCAGAGCGAAACCCTAGGTCTGGGAGTTTCTCAACCCCCAGCGATCCGTTACTTCTGAACTACTCTGATAATTTGGTTCCTTTTAAACTGTGCTTTCAATCCTTACCTAGTTTCCTTCAACGTAGTTTAGCTTTACTTTGAGTCGAAGCCAATTTCTAAAAAAAATATATAAAAAAAAAAAAGAATTAATCTTAATTTTACTTCCGCATATGCTTCTTTGTTCTTTGTTCTGCATCATTTTTGGTATCAGAGCTTCTGTTCTACATCATAAGTACTATGAGTGCAAGTGCAAATTGCTTATAATAAGTATGCAGTGAAAATATAAAAGTAATAAAGGAAGAGCAAATGAAAGAGACAAGTAATCACAAACACAAACCAAATATAGTGGTTCAGTGCTACCCAATGCACCTACATCTACTCTCCAAGGCCCACTTAGAAATTTACTATATCTTAACCAATTACAGTCGATTAGTTTTCCAGGCTCACTAATCAAAACCTGACTTGTTTTCACAAGGCTCACAAGTCAAAACCTCGCTTGGTTTTCTAGGCTAACCAAGAACCTAAATGGTTTTAAGGCTCACCAATAACCTTCCTTGGTTTTGCGGGATAACCAAGAACCTAATTGGTTTTCAAGGCTCACCAATAATCTCCTTGTTTTTTCAATAGGCTAACCAAAAAATCTTTATGATAATAATAAGTTCGAAGTAAAGAAGCAATGAAAGCTTTCTAATGAAAGCGGATATCTCTTTGAAGCTTGTTATAGTGCTACCTTCAACTTGATGAAGCCTCTTTTTAATGCTCAAGAAGGTTGAACTTGAATGCTCTTGAAGGCTCTTGAATGCTTGGAGACTTCTTTTTGCTTGAAGGTGGTTGAACTCAATGAATAAAAGTGAATACACTTCTTTTCTTTTTCTCTTTTTGATCCTCTCTTTTTTTCTGTGTTTAGATTTGATTTAAATCAATTAAATACCTTCCCAAGGCCTCAAAATAGGTTTATGGCCATTAGACACAAAAAAACTAGCTGTTAGGAGCCAAGAGAAGTGAGTTCTGTGTGAAAAACTAGCCGTTACCGTTCCTAGAACTCTAAGTGTCGACACTTCAAGCTGTGAGCTGATACTTAAGGTCGACACAAGCACTCCATGAGTCGACACTTAGTTCAAATATCTTCAATGAAGCTTTCTAGAATTCTCAGATATGTCAACACTTCCTCAGGTGAGTCGACACTTTAAGTCGACACTTATCATCCTTGTGTCGACACTTCAAGCAAGTCTTCAACTTCAGCAAGTTCATTAACACAAAAATTCTTGGGCAATGAACTAATCATGTGTCGACACTTTAAGTCGACACCTGACATCTATGTGTCAACACTTCAGCGTGCCATCTGAAGTTCTGCTCGCGTACCGTCTTGAGTCGATACTTTCTTAGTCATGTGTCAACACTTGAGTCATGTGTCAACACTTTGAGTCGATACTTCACTGAGATTTTCACAAAAATAGCTAAACTTCTACTGAAACCAATTTGTGTTGATCTCATGTATCCTTTTAAGCATTCTTCAATTACCAAAGTCCTCTTTAAGCAGATTTTTCATCCATAGTTTGGTTTTTTTAATCAATCAATTTTTTGTTAAGTTGATGAGCAACTTTTTCTATAAAAATATACTTCAAAGAAATAGATAGTACTCAACTTATACTTAAGAAGTTTGCTTATCATCAAAATCAATAACAGAGTCAACAATCTCCCCCTTTTTGATGATGACTAAACCTTTAAGTATAAATTGCATAATAAGCTTTCAAAGAAACTTTACAAAGTGCATAGAGCTTATTGATATAGGTATTGAAATACTAAAAGAGATGTATCAGAGCGAGAGTATTGCACTGGCTAAAAGTATCAAAATTTAAAATATATAAGAGATTTAAATCATGTAACATGATACTCTTAAACAAATTCAGCAATAAACACTATGAAGAGTGTAAATACTCCCCTTGAAGAGATGACCAAAAAAATTGATCTCTGAACATCTTTTAATGTCAAAAAGACTGAAACTTAAACATCTAATTGAGCATGAAATCCAATCAATTTAAAATGAATTTTCAAAAATAAAGGAGGTATTACTCCCCCTCACTTAATGAAATTTTCTGCTCATTCATATTTATACTCATTAATATTTCTCCCCCTTTTTGTTATCATTAAAAAGGAAGGAAGAGGACAATAAATAAGAACATGAATGTAAGTCATTCCTAAAAGAAAACATTGAATTGCTAAAAATAAGTAATGCATTTCAATCATTTAAAGTTATAAGGTAAAGTAGAACATAACATTGCATTCACTTGATACAAGATTGGTACAAAAAGTGAACATCAAAACATACAAAGAGTACAGAAATGTAAACTATATAAAGACTATCCTAAGCATCATCCTCATCATCTGAGGATCCAATCTCGATCGGCTCGGTATCAATAGAATCACGAGATCGAGGCCACATCGATCAAAGATCATGAAGGCATGTCCTGGTCGGTCGTCAAGGAGTACGATGATCACGTCCTCTGCATCTAACATAAGTCCTCCCTCTAGCTAGAGCAAAAGAGGTAGAAGCTATGTTAGTAGCAGGAGCAGAACTGATCGAAGTGACAGTCTCAACAACTGTCAGATGTGGTGTATGATCAAATAAAGTGCCTGAATCAAGATGATGAAAACCAGGAGTGTAGAATCCTAGCTCCCATATAAGAGAAGATGTATGCAAGTAAGGTGAATGAATAACAGGTGTACCAATGATCGGTGTATCAGAAGAAATAATAGATGTATCAATGATAGGTGTATCAGCTAAAGAAATAATAGGTGTCTCAATGATAAGTGTATCAGCTGAAGAAATAATAGGTATATCAATGATAGGTGTATCAGCTAAAGAAATAATAGGTGTATCAATGATAGGTGAAAGTATAGGAATGGTATGATGATCGACTGGTGTAGAAGGAGGTGTGGGTAGGATAGAAGTCTGAAAGGATGAACTCAAAAGATCATGAATGGGACTCCAAGGTAAGTCAGCTGCTATCTCCGGTACTGGCTCTATCATCAAATCTGGAAAGTCAAAATCGTTAGAGTTAGTCTCATCATCATCATCATCTCTGTTTGGTCCCAAAGCAAGTGGAACAGGAGCAGAGTCAGCTAGAGCTGAAGTATCAAGAACACTCCTATAAGAGGGTCTACTCAATATGGACAATATAGCAGAGATACTATCCCTCAATCCTCGATGGCTCTCTCTAGTCTCCATAATGAAACAGTCAAGTCACTGGCGAACAATCATAATCTCCATCTCAATATGAGCGACTCTATCCCCAAGACTCTCAGAAGCTCCTGGAACATCTAATCAAGCTGGCTCAGGCTGAGGAGCAGGCTCTGGCTGCGCTGAAGGCTCAAGCTGAATCTCAAGCAAATATGTCTCTAAAGGTCCTGCTTCATCCAAAAATATACGCTCCTCATCCACAGTATCTTCATCTCTGTCAGCGGCCTGACCTGATACTCGTCGTCTCCACTAGCCTCTAACCAACTAATATCTTATTCAGTGAAGTGATTTGATGTCATGACATCAGTGTGCAATAACATCCTGTAGGGCTCATCATCCAATACCACTCCATATGCTTTGAAGAACAGGGTCAAGCCCATCCCGTAGGGCAAACATAGTCTCGGACTGATAGATGCCTCCATCATCTGATGTACCATAAGTACCAGTAGGCAAATAGGCGCATGCTGAACTAAAAAAACCATCACCAGAAGCTCTCTCTTTGTGATGAAGTCAAAATGGCCAGTCTTCAGTAGAATGATCCGGGCTATGACATGATGTAGTAACCTCATCTTAGTAGAGAGCCTGGATGCAACAACAGTGGCTCTCTCAGGTAGATCATCTGACACAAAAATGCACTGGAGTCCACTGAATCTGTCCACTAAGCTGTCAACCACAGATCCTGTCATAGGTATATCCCAAACTCTGCTCAGAACCTCTGCAATCACTGGAATATCTCTGCCACAGACCTGTGCAATCCATCCATCACTGTCACGGGCTAAGGATCCATAGAACTCTCATATCAAGCCCGGGTAGAATCTCTCAGTCAAAGAATAGAAAGGAACCAAACCAGCATCCCTAAGCCACTAGCCTATCGAGAAGTGCTACTAGTCAATGAATCCAAAGTCCACACGACATCCTCTGATAATAGTCTTCGAACCCATGTGACTGGATGCAGGAAAGAGTGGCCAAATTGGGGGTTCAGATGCACTAGCTTCATGTCTAGCTTTTGTCCTTCTTTCATCTTCTTGGTTGGGTGGTCGAGGGTGATGAACAACTTGCTTTCTAGGTCCTGTTCCACAGATTTAAGGTATGAACAAAAAAGGAGAGGGAATTAGGGTTTTTAATGGTCCAAAATCAAAATGATAGAGGGAATGTGGCAAAAACCGAACCAAAAACCATCCAAATCAAAAATTTAAGAGGGTTTGAGATGAAATTTGGAGGGAAACAACGGGTAGAATAGTGTTAGGGCAGGTGTCAGCTCAAATTGGGAGAGAAAATGCCAAGAAAATACTTTGTTTCTATTTATATTCTTGGTCTGTCGTCGTTCAGGTGTCGACTCACGACACAAGGCCAAGTATCAAAACTTCAACTTAAAACCGAAAAAAAAGAAAATGAAGTATTGATCAAAATCACTGGAAATATAGTGAAATTCAAGATAATTGAATGTAATTGATATCAAATTTGGTCTTTCATGGGTCACAGAGTAGAAATTCTCAATCAAAAGGATTAATGATCCCAAGTTCTCTTCTAATCATACTGAACAGATCTTCTTGGAGAGGCTTAGTCAAAATATCAGCTAATTGCATTTTAGTACAATTAAATTCAAGCACAACATCATTATTTTCAATATGATATCTAATAAAATGATGCCTAATTTCAATATATTTGCATCTAGAATGCTTAACAGGATTTTTAGTTAACCATATTGCACTAGTGTTATCACATTTTATAGATGTCTTAGTTAATTTGATTCCAAAATCTTCAAGTTATTGCTTAATCCACAAGATTTGAGAATAACTTCCTGCTACAATATACTCAGCCTCAACTGTGGATAGTGTAACTGAAGTTTGTTTCTTGCTAAACCAGGAGATTAAGTTAACTCCAAGAAATTGGCAAGTTCCACTAGTACTTTTTCTATCAAGTTTATACCCAGCAAAATCAGCATCAGAGAATCCAATTAAATCAGCATATGAGTTTCTAGAATACCACAAGCCAATATCAATTGTACCAGATAAGTATCTAATAATGCGCTTAACAGCCAACAGATGAGATTCCTTAGGATCAGACTGATATCTAGCATATATGCATACACTGAATATTATATCGTCTACTAGCAGTCAAATATAATAAAGAGCCAATCATACCTCTATATAATTTTTGATCTATAGATTTACCATGCTCATCTTTATCAAGTTTACAAGAGGGGCTCATAGGTATACCTATTGACTTAGTAGTCTCCATCCCAAATTTCTTTATGACTTCTCTTGTATACTTAGCTTAGTTGATGAAAATTCATATTTGGTTTGCTTGATTTGGAGTTCGAGAAAGAAATTGAGTTCTCCCATCATGCTCGTTTCGAACTCAGCCTGCATAAGCCTAGCAAACTCTTAATAAAGGATTTCATTAGTAGCACCGAAAATAATATCATCAACATAGACTTGCACTATTAATAAATCATCATTTTTCTTCTTTATAAATAAAGTTATATCAACATGGCCTCTAAAAAATTCATTTTTAATCAGAAACTTGCTGAGTCTTTCATACCATGCTCGAGGTGCTTGCTTTAAACCATAAAGTATCTTGTGCAATTTAAAACCATAATCAGGATGTGTATGATTTTCAAAACTAGGTGGTTGATCAACAAAAACTTTTTCTGCTATATAACCATTTAGAAAAGTACTTTTTACATCCATTTAAAATAGTTTGAAATTCATAAAACAAGCAAATCTAATAGTAGTCTAATTGCCTCAAGTCTAGCAACAAGAGCAAAGGTTTCATCAAAATCAAATCCTTCCTCCTAGTTGTAGCCTTTGGCAACTAGCCTAGCTTTATTTCTAGTTACAATTATATTTTCATCTAATTTATTTTTAAACATCCATTTAGTGCCAATAACATAAACATTAGATTTTCTTTCTATTAATATCCAAACATTATTTCTATCAAACTGAATTAGTTCATCTTGCATAGCATTTATCTAGTTAGGGTCTTTTTCAGCATCTTCAAAATATTTAGGCTCTACTTGAAAAACAAAAGCAATATAGTCACATTCATTTCTAATTGAGGATCGAGTTCTTATCCCTTTAGATGGATCTCCTATGATTAATTTCTTAGGATGTCCATGAGCATACCTCCACTCTTTAGGTAGATCTTAATGCTTTGGTATGGATTGTATGGCTTCTTCTTTTTCATCTTTGTCTTGATCTTCTTCACTTTATTGAAAGGGTTGATCATCCAATGTTAGCTTTTATAACTTATCAGCATCCACACATGCATCAGAAGTATCCTCTTTTCTGGAAGATTTGTCAGTAGACTCTTCAAAAACTACATGTACAGACTACTCTATAACTAGGGTTCTTTTGTTAAAAATTCTGTATGCCCTGCTTGATGTAGAGTATCCTAAAAAGATACCTTCATTAGACTTGGCATCAAATTTTTCAAGATTGTCTTTATCATTATTTAAAATAAAACATTGATAACCAAAAACTCGAAAATACTTTAAAGTTGGTTTTCTTTTATTCCAAAGTTCATAAGAAGTTTTCTTTAAAATAGGCTGGATTAAAACACGATTTAGAATATAACAAGAAGTATTAATAGCTTCAACCCAAAAATATCTTGGCAAATCATTTTCATAAAGCATAGTGCATGCCATTTCTTCTAAAGTACGATTTATCCTTTCTACCACCCCATTTTGTTGAGGTATCCTAGGTGCAGAAAAATTATGTTCAATGCCTTTCTCATTACAAAAGCTTTCAAAATCTTGGTTTTCAAATTCAGAACCATGATCACTGCATATGCAAATAACTGAAGTACCTTTTTTATTTGAAACTTTTCGGTAAAACTTTACAAATACTGAAAATGATTCATCTTTATGAGAAAGAAAGAATACCCAAGTAAATTTTGAAAAATCATCCACTATAACCAATCCATATCTCTTACCTCCTAGACTATACGTTCCAGTTGGTTCAAAGAGATCCATATGGAGTAGTTCTAGTGGCCTACTAGTAGTAACAAAACCTTTAGATTTGAAAGATGTTATAACTTGTTTTCTAAATTGACAAGCTTGGCAAACTCTATCTTTTTCAAAAACAAGTTTTGGTAAATCTTTTACTAAACCCTTTTTACAAAGTTTTAAGAGCAAATACATACTAGCATGTCCTAATCTTCTATGCCAAAGCCAACTAATCTCATCTTTAGTAAAATTCATTGCAGCTAGGCATTCTCCATTAGGTAAGGATAGATCATCTAAATCTATCAAATAAATACTACCATGCCTTTTTCCAATAAATTGTACTCCATTTTTATCAGGACTAGCAATCATGCAATAAGATGATTTAAAAATAACTTGAAAACCTTTATTACAAAATTGACTAATACTTAAAAGATTATGCTTTAAACCTTCAACCAAAAGTACATTATTAATACAAGTAGAAGGTGAGATGTGAACCTTACCAATACCAATGATTTCTTATTTACCATTATCACCGAAGGTCACACTCCCTCCATTTATAGCTTCAAGAGAAGTGAATTGTTTCACATCTCCTGACATGTGCCTTGAACAACCACTATCAAGATACCATAGTCTTTTATTTTTCTTGGTTGCAAAACATACCTGTAAAACAAATCAAGTTTTGTTTTTAGGTACCCAAGCCAACTTGGATCCTTTAGGGTTAGTACTTAAATTAGTTCCTTTTGGAACCCAAACTTTTCTAGAGTCTTTGATATTTCTTATATTACAATGAAAAGTTTTGTGTCCTTGTTTTTTGCATGAAAAGCATGTTATACTTGAAGATGCAGGTACAAAAAAGTTTTTCAAATATTTTTCTTGTCTTTGGGATCTTTAATCTAATCTTGCTTTGTTAAAAATGGCTCTTTGGTTATTTAAAAGAAGATTTAGCTTTTCTGAGCTATAGGTAATTTTTTCAACAAAAGGTTTTATTTTGTCAAGCTCATTTTTGTAATTTTCTTTTTCTAGTTCTAAATCCTTGTTTTTCTTCAAAAGATCACCATTTGAAATGATAATTTTAGGTCATTTTGAAACATCATTTTTCATAGTTAAAGCCTTATTTTTCTTTTCTAAAATATTAAGTTTAGTTTTCAATTCACTAACATCATTTAGAACAGAATTGTCTTCATGAGAAAAACTATTTTCATGCTTTTTTAATTTTTTATTTTCAGATAAAATCAGTTTGTAATTATGCATTAACTCATCAAAAGCATTTTTTAATTCATTAAAGGTAAAATCTTCTTTAGTATCAGAAATTACCTCTTCCTGTTCTTGTTGTGCCATGAGATATAGATTTGCAATTTCAGCTTATTCTTCCTCTGAGTTGGAGTCTTCACTATCACTCCAGGTTGCCATCATAGCTTTCTTCCTAAGCTTCTTCCTTGACTTCTTTAGGAGAGGGCAGTCAAATTTATAGTGTCCAAGCTTCTTGCACTCGAAGCATGTAGGTATCTCCTTCTCCTTTTCTCTATCTTTTTCCTTTTCTTTTCCCTTCTCTTTGGTCGTTTGAAACTTTTTCTTATAAGGAAATTTTCTTCTTTTCATGAATCTACTAAATTTCCTTGCTAGAAGTGCTTCCTCACTTCATCTTCTTCTTCTTCTTCCAATTCATCATTTGAGGATTCTTCTTGAATAGTAGACTTGAAGGCTATCCCCTTTTTCTTTTTATCCATATCCATAGACTTTAGCTTTAAATTCAGCTCATAAGTCATGAGCGATCCCATCAATTTCTTCAATGATAGTCTGTCAACATCTTTAGCTTCTTGGATGGCGGCCACCTTCGAATTCCATGAAGTTGGAAGTGACATGAGAATTTTGTTGACAAGATCAGTATTAGATATTATTTTTCCTAAACTTCTCATTCCATTTACAATATTTGTAAATCTAGTGTACATGTCAGTGATAGATTTATTTGGTTCCATTCAGAACATTTCATAAGTATGCACTAACATGTTCACTTTTATATTTTTTTTTTATCGGTACCCTTATAGGTAACTTCAAGTATATCCCATATTTTCTTGACAGATGTGCATGTAGAAATCCTATTTAACTCACTAGGATCTAATGCATAATAAATGAGATTCATTACTTTTGCATTGATCTCGGATTGTTTAATATCATTTTTATCCCAATCCTCTTCGAGCTTTGGAATGGAAATACCATTCACAATAATCAAAGGAACATGAGGACCCTTATCAACAACCTTCCATAAATTATAATCAATTGAGTGCATGTATATTCTCATTCTAGTTTTCCAATAAGTATAATTTGTTCCATTGAAATATGAAAAACTATTTAAGGCTTGTCCCTCAACTACACTAGTATCAATAGGGGCTGCCAAAGATCTTTACTCAAGGTAGTTAGACCTATAAACTGAGAACAGGGCTCTGATACCACTTGTTGCCCAGTAAGTAATCCAAGAGGGGGGTGAGTTGGATCTCTAAAAATTTAAATGCAAGTAAGAACCAATCTAATAATCAAACTAAGTACTATGAGTGCAAGTACAAATTGCTTTTAATAAGTATGCAGCGAAAATATAAAAGTAATAAAGGAAGAGCAAATGAAAGAGACAAGTAATCACAAACATAAACCAAATATAGTGGTTCGGTGTACCCAATGCACCTACATCCACTCCCCAAGGCCCACTTTGGAATTCACTATAATCTCAACTGATTACAGTTGATTAGTTTTCTGGGCTTACTAATCAAAACCTGACTTATTTTCATAAGGCTCACAAGTCAAAACCTCACTTGATTTTCCAGGCTAACCAAGAACCTAAATGGTTTTAAGGCTCACCAACAACCTCCCTTGGTTTCGCGGGCTAACCAAGAACCTAATTGGTTTCCAAGGCTCACCAATAACCTCCTTGGTTTTCCAATATGCTAACCAAAAAACCTTTACAACAATAATAAGTTTGAAGTAAAGAAGCAATGAAAGCTTTCTAATAAAAGCGGATATCTCATTGAAGCTTGTTATAGTGCTGCCTTCAACTTGATGAAGCCTTTTTTTAATACTCAAGAAGGTTGAACTTGAATGCTCTTGAAGGCTCTTGAATGCTTGGAGACTTCTTTTTGCTTGAAGGTTGATGCGGGACAATGGAGGGGGCTAAAGAGGAGGATCGATCGGTGAGCCTAGAAGTCACCTAGATTAGGGTATCCTAATTTTTTTTTTATTTTTCTAATTTGATGGAGAAGGAATCATGGGATGGAAGATAGGATCATAGAAAAATGGGATTATATTATTGCCCTTCTGCCTCTTTGGAGAATTTTCTTCATGTCCTACCCCCCTAAACTGCATGCCTCTTGAGATCATGTTGACAACTCTAGCTTTCAGTTGATTACTGATCGTCCCTCAACTTGTTGGTCTAGGATCTGGGCATAAAGTTGAGCTCCTCCATCGTGGACATACTTTTCGAGCTCCTGTGCACCCATCTGCCAGTAATCCTCCTATATCCCATACGGTGCGATCACTCGTCTAAACATCAGTGTGAAGGCCACCTCCACCAAAGGAATATGGTAAGCTCTAAAAAGACGAGTCAGACCCATCCCATATGGTAGACAAAGACGACGCTGAGTCGCAGCCTCTCCCATCTGGCTCATCATCATAGCTGGGAAGTTGATGGCAGTCCTCTATGAGAGGTACATGATGCGGGACTAATATGCATGCAATTCTTTTTGTATATTTTATATGTGAGGTTAGGTAATTAATTCCCGAATTTTAGATCAAAATTAAATGTAGGAAATTTTGTATGAATTTTTGAAGCCAAGCATGCAGATTAGAACCAAGAAAAGTACTAAAGAAGGATCGTCGGGGCTGAGAAGCCTCGGTTAGGGCAAGTTCTCCTACAATATAAAGACTGGAGGTAGAGGGGGTGTACCCGACAATGTCTGAAGCACCCGGTGAAGATCGCAGTGAAGGGATCTCTCATTCCTCAATGGATGCGGCCTGGAAAACCTAGCCAATGTCCCGCGGATACCCAGCTTTCTGCTCGGTGGTCCGATTGAGGCTTGGCTGGAGTCGTTGGATTCGTAGGAACTCGGGGACCTACAAATGACCTATCAGGGGTTAGAAAACTCAAAGGAGATCAAGAAAATAAAGGAAAACAACAAAGGGAAGAAAGTTTTGGAGGGGGCTGGAAGGATGGTTGGCGACAGGAAGATGATTGCAAACACCGTGAAGAAGAACTCTCAAACCACTTTATGCACACAGCAGGATAATCACACAAAGCAATAGAAGAACTCAAGGTTTATTTCATATATAAAAATCTTCCTTCATACAAGAGGCTAGGGTCCCTTAAATAGACCCTTAACCTTAGGCTCCAAGTAAGGGCACATTAGTCTTTACATAATAATCCTTTTCCCTCTCAAACCCTAGCTATAAAATAAGGAAACATTAGGTAGAAAAATCTCTAAAAATTTTCTTGACTTGGCCAACACTCCAAGGACACCTAAGGGGGCATGTTGGGCTTCTAAGAGCAACAAGGGGCCGACCCAAAGGGGCTCGGGCGCATGGGTTTGGGCCTCTGGAAGCTGGGGTGGCCTGGTAGCTAGGTAGCAGGAATATTCCCTGGTATCTTGCTACTTAGGGGCTTGGGATTGGCGCTTCGGCTTGATTTCTTTGGGCTAGAATGCAGATGGACCTCTGGAATCATGGATGCCCTTATCTATGAATATACTTTGACATCTGGAAGGGAATCTGGGCATTTGGAGGGCATCTGCAAGAAATCAGGGTTTTCTGAATTTTCCTCTTGGGGTCTTCAAATCTTCAAGCTGGGTTGGACTTGGGCTATACTTCCATATCTTCAATCTAGTTGGACTTGGTCTTCACTTGTATGATATAGTCTTGAGTCTTCAGTATGCTTGGACAGGACTCAAAAAAATAAAATTAGCTCAACATGAGCTGACTAGCATAGGACTGAACTAGCTCAACATGAGCTGACTAGTACAGAACTGAAATAACAATTCAAAAGACTCAAATAACAACTAAAATTGACTCAGATGGGCTAAGCCCTTATTACAGATGGACTCATAAATTATTGATCAATTCATAGAGGGTTGAAAAGCCTCTATCTTATTCTGGTGCCTTTGGTGTCCCCACCAATTCTCCCGAGATGGGAGGAACTCGATCCTGTTGAGTGAAGATCAGACTGGCTCGCATATCTCTCGAGAAGGTCTGGGTTGAGGCATTGCAAGTCCTCTCGAGAAATCCACGAATCGTCCGACTCTGGCCGGCCTTACCATCGGACCAGGAAGCGTTGATAGCCACGGCCCTAGGTCATGATGGCTTGATCGTCCAGGATACGCTCGATCCGCTCTCCTCTCTCAAGCCAATTTGTTAGTGGACACTCTGGGTTAGGGTCACTCATAATGAAATGGAATATGTCCAAAGGCCTCACTAGGTATCGCTGCCGGTTCCCTATACTCAACCAGGTCTGTAATATTGAAGTTAGAACTAATGCCCAAATCCGAAGGCAAGTCTAACACCTAGGCATTTGATCCAACCTTCTCTATCACTTTAAAAGGTCCGGCTCTGCGAGCATGAAGCTTCTTTTAGGCCTAAGCCTAACCAAGATAGAATCCACTACATCAAATTCTTTGATCCATCTTCGGGAATTAGCCATTTTGTTTAAAATTAGTGTAGGTGGTGAACATGCTGGGCACATGCAGACTCCTAACAAATGATTCAAATGACTCATACTAACACCTAACAGACTTGACTATGCATTCCTATAGAAGGAAATCTTATTGAACTCTTTGGATCTAAACCTAACAGATTATAGGTTCCTAAGGTTTGATCCTAGCTTGACATACACATGAAAATTTACAGTGAACTCCTAGCAAATTCCAAAGAGTATGCCAGAAGTAAGATGCAAACCTAACATGCATGATGAATGCATGCAGTATGCTAATCTTAGTTAAATGCAATCTAATAATCCTAGAAATGCTAGAGGTGTCAGGAAAGGGCAGAAAATAGGAAGTGGGTTTAGAATTAGTTTGGTAGGGTAGGGAAAAAGGTTCAAGGTTAGTTGGGTAAAGTTTGATATAAGAAGGCATGTAAGGGACTAATCCTAGACTAATGAAGCTAACCTTACGAGGTTGCGGTATATCTATGGGGTTTGCATAATGGAAGGATTGGTTACTAATCTCAGGGAAGAGGTCCTTAATGGGAACTATAGGAGGAGGCTCATCCTGAGAGTACTGATTCAAAGAGATCAGGTCCTTAATATATTCTTCAGGTTCTTGTATTTTAGGACTAGACTCTATAATTTGGATCTCCTCTATGGTTTCCTCAGGTAAGGCTCTAGCAGCAGTACCTAGGTTCTCTTCCTCTATTTGTTCTTCCACTATAGCTTTAGGTTGGATGTGGTCAAGGTCAATTAGCTCTGGGTTGGTTTCTACCTGGGTATCTACTGGGTCAGCTAATTCGAGGTCTACTAAAGGTGTCTCCTCTTCTCCCTCATACTCATCCACTAGGCTCACATCAGCTTCATACACTTCTGCATTAATGTAACCCTTGTGAATCTCAGGAATGGTTGGAGAAGGTCGGCTAGCAGGAAATTGGTTAGGTTCTGGTCTCTGATTATGGGTACTACTCCTAGTAGGTTCAGGTTGTATAAGGGGTAGTGGCTCACTACTGGGTTCATATTTAGGGATACTAATCCTATGGGGTTCAAGTTAACTAGGGAAGCATGACTAGTACTAGGTTGATACTTAGGGGTTATGAGTTCTCTAGGCTCATAGGACAAGGGTGTAGATCTATGGGTCATGAGATTATAGGATCCGGGGTCATATGATTTTGGGTCAGCTCTATGATCAGGTTCTAAGGATGGATCATGGTATGGGGTCCTCCTAAGGTTGGGCTCCCTATATGGGTCAGGATATTGATTCTCCTAGGGTTGGACTCCCTATATAGGTCAGAATATTGGGTGTTGGGTCTAGTAGGCTCATGGGATATGGGTTCATAGGATCTATGATCATGGGATCTAGAGTCATAGGATCTAGGTTCATAGGTTCTGGATTCATAGGTTCTAGGTTCATAGGATTTGGAGTCATAAGATCTATAGGTTGTGGGTATACTAGGCTTATAGGATGTGGGCTGATTGGTCCTTCTCGGACTAACCTTAGGAATTGGGTCACGACGATGGGCTCTCCTAGGTTCAGCCTCAAGGTATGGATCAAGGTTTGGGGTCCTCCTAAGTTCAGTATCATAGTATGGGTCATGATGATGGGCTCTCCTAGGTTCAACCTCTCGGTAGGGATCAGGGTTTGGGGTCCTCCTAGGTTCAGTATCATAGTATGGGTCATGACGATGGGCTCTCCTAGGTTCAACCTCACGGTAGGGATCAGGGTTTGGGGTCCTCCTAGGTTCAGTATCATAATAAGGGTCATGACGATGGGCTCTCCTAGGTTCAACCTCATGGTAGGGATCAGAGTTTGGGGTCCTCCTAGGTTCAGTATAATAATAAGGGTCATGGCGATGGTCTCTCCTAGGTTCAACCTCACGGTAGGGATCATGGTAAGGGGTTCTCCTAGGGTTGGGCTCCTTATATGGGTCAGAGTATTGGGTTCTCCTAGGATTGGACTCCCTATATGGGTCAGAGTAGTGGGTTCTCATAGGGTTGGGCTCTATGGTTTTACTAGGTTGAGTTGGGTTGAGGCTATTGTTCTGGGTCAACTGAGTCATTTGGATAATTAACTGGGTAGACATCTGGGCCATTTGGTCTATAAGGGCTTGAATCCTAGCTTCCTGCTTATCCATGAGTTCAGGGAGATGGTGGATGAGATGGGACTCCTGATCTAATGCTCATGCAAGACTCGATCAAACCGACTATAGCTAACTAGACCTAGAATCTAAAACTAAGGGCTCAATCAAGGTGGCAAACTAGCCTATAGTAACCCGGTATTCAGTCAGGCAGGTGTAAGGGGAGTGTTAGGTCCCTGATTGCCAATCCTAGACACCAATCAAAGATTGGCCAGGTAGGTGGACCAGCACACAAGCCTTTCGGGATTGAATCCCTAAACCACCATTCTAAACACTGAACACAAGGCACACACAGGTTAGCTTGACATAATGATCTGACACTTAGCCCGGACTCGACCAGTTGGTGTCCCTAGCACACTAGGGCAAATTAAGTCTAGTTAATTTTAGGTTAAGGCTTGGGACCAAATGTAAGGGATGTGGTTTTGGGCTAAGGAGAGTTGATCAAATCCTCCCCCCATCTGATATAGCAAGAGTGCCCTTAAAAGTAAATTATGCAATGATGGCAGGCAGATGAGGATGCAAACTAGGTTTTAGATGTTTTTGGTATTTCTAGAGAATATGTAATTTTTTTTATTTCAGTATTTTCTTAAATAGAAGAAAATTTACAAATTATGGCCTAATATGCAGGAAATATACTAAAATTAAAAGATATGCAAAAGATGCTAAACAAAACCCTAAAACTTCCAAACTTGTCTTGCTAAAAAAAATAGAGCCAAAAGTTTACAGGCTGTATTTTGGCTGGAAGAAAATTCACAGGCCAAAGTAAAATTTTAAAAAAATTTTAAAATTATCATGAATCATGATGAATCCAAAAAAATAAATTTCAAAATTTTTGGAGTTTTGGTCACGGAGAAATAATTTAAATAACAGAGCATATATGGACTGAAAATTGCAGAAAATAAGCCCTAATCTAAGCTCTAATACCAAATGATGCGGGACTAATATGCATGCAATTCCTTTTGTATATTTTATATGTGGGGTTATTTAATTAATTCCCAAGTTTCAGATCAAAATTAAATGTAGGGAATTTTGTATGAATTTTTGAAGCCAAGCATGCAGATTAGAACCTAGAAAAGTACTAAAGAATGATCGCTGGGACTGAGAAGCCTCGGTTAGGGCAAGTTCTCCTACAATATAAAGACTGGAGGTAGAGGGGGTGTACCTGACAACGTCTGAAGCACCCGGTGAAGATCGCAATGAAGGGATCTCTCATTCCTCGATGGATGCGGCCTGGAAAACTGAGCCAATGACCTGCGGATACCCGGCTTTCTGCTCGGTACTCCGATTGAGGCTTGGCTGGAGTCGTTGGATTTGTAGGAACTCGAGGACCTGCAAACGACCTATCAGGGGTTAGAAAACTCAAAGGATATCAAGAAAATAAAGAAAAACAGCAAAGGGAAGAAAGTTTTGGAGGGGCTAGAAGGATGGTTGGCGGTAGGAAGATGATTGCAAACACCGGGAAGAACTCTCAAACTCCTTTATGCAAACAGCAGGGTAATCACACAAAGCAATAGAAGAACTCAAGGTTTATTTCATATATCAAAATCTTCCTTCATACAAGAGGCTAGGGTCCCTTAAATAGACCCTTAACCTTGGGCTCCAAGTAAGGGCACATTAGTCTTTACATAAGAATCCTTTTCCCTCTCAAACCCTAGCAAGAAAATAAGGAAACATTAGGTAGAAAAATCCCTAAAAATTCTCTTGACTTGGCCAACACTCCAAGGATGCCTAGGGGGGCGTGTTGGGCTTCTAAGAGCAGCAAGGGGCTGGCCCAAAGGGGCTCAGGTGTATGGGTTTGGGCCTCTGGAAGCTGGGGTGGCCTGGTAGCCACGTAGCAGGAATATTCCCTGGTATCTTGCTTCTTAGGGGCTTGGGCTTGGCACCTGGGCTTGATTTCTTTGGGCTAGGATGCAGATGGACCTCTAAAATCTTGGATTCCCTTATCTATGAATATACTTTGGCATCTGGAAGGGAATCTGGGCATCTGGGGGGCATCTGCAAGAAATCAGGGTTTTCTGAATTTTTCTCCTTGGGTCTTCAAATCTTCAAGCTGGGTTGGACTTGGGCTATACTTCCATGTCTTCAATCTAGTTGGACTTGGTCTTCACTTGTATGATATAGTCTTGAGTATTCAGTATGCTTGGACAGGACTCAAAAAAATAAAATTAGCTCAACATGAGCTGACTAGCATTGGACTGAACTAGCTCAACATGAGCTGACTAGTACAGAACTGAAATAACAACTCAAAAGACTCAAATAACAACTAAAATTGACTTTGATGGGCTAAGTCCTTATTACAGATAGACTCATAAATTATTGATCAATTCATAGAGGGTTGAAAAGCCTCTATCTTATTCTGGTGCCTTGGTGTCCCCACCAATATACCAAATGATGCACGTTTAATATGCATGCAATTCATTTTGTATGTTTTATATGTGTGGTTAGGTAATTAATTCCCGAATTTCAGATCAAAATTAATTGTAGAGAATTTTATATGAGTTTTTGAAGCCAAGCATGCAGATTAGAACCTAGAAAAGTACTAAAGAAGGATCGCCGGGGCTGAGAAGCCTCGGTTAGGACAAGTTCTCCTACAATATATAGACTGGAGGTAGAGGGGGTGTACCTGACAATTTCTGAAGCACCCGGTGAAGATCACAGTGAAGGGATCTCTCATTCTTCGATGGATGCGGCCTGGAAAACCTAGCCAATGTCCCATGGATATCCGGCTTTCTGCTCGGTGGTCCGATTGAGGCTTGGCTGGAGTCATTGGATTCGTAGGAACTCGGGGACCTGCAAATGACCTATCAGGGGTTAGAAAACTCAAAGGAGATCAAGAAAATAAAGGAAAACAACAAAGAGAAGAAAGTTTTGGAGGGGGCTGGAAGGATGGTTGGCGGCAGGAAGATGATTGCAAACACCGGGAAGAAGAACTCTCAAACACCTTTATGCACACAGCAGGGTAATCACACAAAGCAATAGAATAACTCAAGGTTTATTTCATATATCAAAATCTTCCTTCATACAAGAGGCTAGGGTCCCTTAAATAGACCCTTAACCTTGGGCTCCAAGTAAGGGCACATTAGTCTTTATATAAGAATCCTTTTCCCTCTCAAACCCAAGCTAGAAAATAAGGAAACATTAGGTAGAAAAATCCCTAAAAATTTTCTTGACTTGGCCAACACTCCAAGGATGCCTAGGGGGCGTGTTGGGCTTTTAAGAGCAGCAAGGCGCTGGCCCAAAGGGGCTCGGGTGCATGGGTTTGGGCCTCTGGAAGCTGGGATGGCCTGGTAGCCATGTAGCAGGAATATTCCCTGGTATCTTGCTTCTTATGGGCTTGGGCTTGGCGCCTGGGCTTGATTTCTTTAGGCTAGGATGCAGATGGACCTTTGGAATCATGGATGCCCTTATTTATGAATATACTTTGGCATCTGGAAGGGAATCTGGGCATCTGGAGGGCATTTGCAAGAAATCAGGGTTTTCTGAATTTTCCTCCTGGGGTCTTCAAATCTTCAAGCTGGGTTGGACTTGGGCTATACTTCCATGTCTTCAATCTAGTTGGACTTGGTCCTCACTTGTATGATATAGTCTTGAGTCTTCAGTATGCTTAGACAGGACTCAAAAAAATAAAATTAGCTCAACATGAGCTGACTAGCATTGGACTGAACTAGCTCAACATGAGCTGACTAGTACAGAACTGAAATAACAACTCAAAAGACTCAAATAACAACTAAAATAGACTCAGATGGGCTAAGCCCTTATTATAGATGGACTCATAAATTATTGATCAATTCATAGAGGGTTGAAAAGCCTCTATCTTATTCTGGTGCCTTTGGTGTCCCCACCAGTACACCATCAACATGAGCTCTCGCTCCGTGATAAAGTCGAAACGACCAGTCTTCGGTAGGAGAATCCTCACAATAATATGATGGACCAGGCGCATCTCGATGGACAGTTTAATTATGGTGATAGTAGTCACACCGCATACATCATCAATGACAAGGAGTGAATCCAAGTAAGAATCGGCTAAAGAGTGGACCGAAACGGGAGGGAAAGGTTTGAGGAAGAATGAACACAGATAAATCAAGCAAAAACATGGGCCGAAACACGAGAAATCAAGAACATACCGAAAGAGAGGGAATGCGCATAATCGGGCCAAAATCCATGAAAAATCTCGAAAAAATAGTGAAAAATCGGACAAAACAAGAGGGAAAAGTGATGAAATTACCAAAAAATTGGGGACAATGATGGAAGATCACTATTCTGGGACCAAAGTGAGGATGGGGGATCACTAGGGCAGAAGAAAGCCAAAGAACTTGTGGCTACGGAATGAATAGATGATGCCCTAAAAACTCATATTTTTGTTTGTGAGTCGACACTTGGCCAAAAATCAAGTGTCGACACCTGGCTAGAAAACCCAAAAAAATCAAAAAAAAATTCAATAAAAATTTTGAAAATCATAGAGTTTCTATAGTTGGGTTTAAGACATAAATGAGATGATTTTAAGTACAAGAATTTAAGTAAAAAAAAGATTTGAAAGAGTTCTAAACAAAGTGATCGATGATACCTAACTCTCTCCTAATCATGCAAAATCTTTCTTCGCTCAGGGGTTTTGTAAAAATATCAGCTAATTGACTATCAGTACATACAAATTCAAGCATCATATTAGAGTTTTACACATGATCGCTTATGAAGTGATGTCTTATTTCAATATATTTGCTTCTTGAGTGTTGAACAGGATTTTTGGTTAAATTAATTGCACTAGTATTATCACATCTTATGGGTGTCTTAGTTAATTTGATGCCAAAATCCTCAAATTATTGTTTGATTTATGGGATTTGAGCACAACAGCTTCCAATTGCTATATATTCGGCTTCCATCGTAGATAGAGCAACTTAATTCTATTTCTTGCTATTCCATGAAATCAAATTAACTCTAATAAATTGACAAGTTCCACTTGTACTTTTTCTATCATATTTACACCCAGCAAAATCAGCATTAGAATATGCAATCAATTCAAATGATGAATCTTCAGAGTACCAAAGTCCAATATCTATAGTGCCAGACAAGTATCTAAGTATGCATTTAATAGCTAATAAATGAGACACTTTAAGAGCAGACTGATATCTTGCACACATACATACACTGAACATTATATCTGGCCTACTTGCAGTCAAATATAACAATGAACCAATGATGCCTCTATATAACTTTTGATCAACATTCTTACCTAATTCATCTTTGTCAAGTTTACAAGAGGAGCTCATATGCGTACCTAATGGTCTGGTACTCTCCATTCCAAGTTTTTTTTAAGATTTCTCTTGCATACTTAGCTTGGTTGATAAAGATCCCCTCTTTTGTTTGCTTAATCTGGAGTCCAAGAAAGAAATTAAGCTCTCCCATCATGCTCATCTCGAACTCTCCCTGCATTAACTTTGCAAACTCTTGACAAAGACGTTCATTGGTAGCACCAAAAATAATGTCATCTACAAAACTTATACTACCAAGAGATCATCATTCTCCTTTTTCAAAAATAATGTAGTGTCTACATTTTCTCTAGAAAAATCATTTTTAAGTAGAAATGAACTTATTCTATCATACCAAGCTCTTGGAGCTTGTTTCAAACCATACAAAGCTTTATGAAGTTTAAAAACATGATTGAGAAATTCATGATTTTCAAAACCAGGGGGATGATCTACAAAAACTTCTTCTTCAATAAATCTATTTAGAAAAGTACTTTTGACATCCATTTGATAGTTTAAAATTCATAAAATTTGCAAATGCTAATAATAGTCTAATTGCCTCAAGTCTAGCAATAGGAGCAAAGGTTTCTTCAAAATCAATCCCTTCCTCCTGATTGTTGCCTTTGGCAACTAGCCTAGCTTTATTTCTGGTAACTACTCCATTTTCATCAAGTTTATTTCTGAAAACTCATTTTGTACCAATTATTGAAATATTAGTAGATCTTTAAACTAAAGTCCAAACATTATTTCTTTTAAATTGATTTAGTTCATCTTGCATAGCATTTATCCAATTACAATCATTTTCAGCTTCTTCAATAATTTAGGTTCTATTTGAAAAACAAAAGCTAAGTAATCACATACATTTCTCAAAGAGGAACGAGAACTTATCCCTTTTGATGGATCACCAATTATAAGTTCTTTGGGGTATCCATAAGCATACTTCCATTCTTTAGGTAATAGCTTAGGTATAGATGAGTCACTAACTCCTTGTACTTGTTCTCCTTTATTGTTTTGATTATCATCTTGCTCCTTGGAAAGCTCTTCATTGATGTTCACTTTTTCAGTTCTTTGAATACCTATTTCATCATCAAGAATACTTCTTTTCTAGAAGATTTTTTATCAGTCTCATCAAAGACAACATGGATTGATTCTTCAACAAGAAGTGTTCTTCTGTTGAAAACCCTTTATGTCTTGCTAGATATAGGGTAATCTAAAAAGATACCCTCATCTAACTTGGCATAAAATTTGCTTAGATTGTCCTTTCCATTATTTAAAATGAAACAACGATATCCAAAAATATGAAAATATTTAATTGAAGGTTTCCTACCTTTCCAAAGCTTATAAGATATTTTCTTTAAAATAGGCTAGATTAAAACAAAATTTAAAATATAGCAAGTAGTATTTATGGCTTCCATCCAAAAATATCTAGGCAAATCATTTTCACAAAGTATAGTGTGTACCATTTCTTCAAGAGTTCTATTTTTTCTTTCTACCATCCTATTTTGTTGAGATGTCCTAGGTACAGAAAAGTTATGATGAATACCATTTTCACTACAAAACTTTTCAAAATCATGATTTTTAAATTCCATACCATGATCACTTCATAAATAAATAAGTGAAATACCTTTTTCATTTGAGACTCTTTTATGGAATTTAATGAATGCAGAAAAAGTTTCATCTTTATGAGCTAAAAACATGATTCATGTAAAACGTGAGAAGTCATCCATAATAACTAGACCATACTTCTTACCTCCCAAACTAGTTATTCTAGTAGGTCCAAAGTGGTTCATATGAAGTTGTTCTAGGGGTCTAGATGTAGAGACTACTCCCTTAGATTTGAAAGAAGATTTAGTTTATTTTTCAAGTTGGCAAGCACAACAAATCTTGTCTTTTTCAAAACTAAGTTTTGACAAATCTTTTATGAGATTCTTTTTGTTAAGTTTTGAAAGAAAACGCATACTTACATGTTCTAGTCTACGATTCCAAAGCCAACTAGTTTCATTAATCTTGGCTTCCATTGCCACTAGGCATTGACCATTTTGCACTGATAGATCATCAAGATCAACCATATAAATGTTCCCATGCTTATGACCAATAAACTTGATGCCATTGTCATCAAGACTAGAAATAATGCATATGGAAGATTCAAAAATAATTTTAAAATCTGTCACAAAATTGGCTAATGCTAAGTAAATTATACTTTAAGCCATCAACAAGAAGAACATTATTTATATAAGTAGATGAAGTGATATGGACTTCACCAATACCAATGATTTTGCCCTTTTCATTATCATCGAAGGTTACATTTCCACCATTTTGATACTCAAGAGATGAGAACTGCTCCACATCTCCAGTTATGTACCTTGAGCAACCGCTGTCACGGTACCACAATCTTCTTTTGTTGGTTGCAAGATACACTTACAATAATAAATCAGGTAGAGACTTTAGGTATCCAAGTCATCTTGGGTCCTTTAGGGTTAGTGGATATGGTTCCTTTTGGAACCCAAACTTTTCTAACTTTATTCAATCTCCTTTTGTCACACAAAAATGATTTATGTCCTACTTTGCCACAAGAATAACAAGTAATAGCAGAAGAAGCAGGCACAAATAAATTTTTGAAATATTTTTGCTAATTTTATGGTCTAAAACCTAATCTAGCTTTGTTGAAAATAGCTCTTTGATTATTTAAAAGCATGTTGAATTTTTCAGAACTATAAATAAACTTTTCAATAAACGTTTTTACTTTTTCAAGTTCATCTTTGTATTTCTTGTTTTCTTGCAAAAGCTCTTGGTATTGTTTAGCAAATTTTTTAGTTGTTGCAAAAGATTTATCCTTTTTTAAATATTTCTTTTCTTTTTCCAAAGAGGTAATTTTATCAATTAGCTTTTTGTTTTCTTGAAGTAAACACTCATTTTCAATCAAAGACTTATCATTTGTTTTAATCAAATACAAGTTTTGCTTTCTTAGCTCTTTGTTTTTCGTTTTAAGTTTTTGATACTCAACTACCAATTCATCAAAAATATCATGCAATTCATCGAAAGTAAATTCATTTTTAAGTTTAGATTTTACCTCATCATCGTTAGCCATTAAGCAAAAATTTGTGACCTCTTGCTGTTCTTCATTCGAACTCGAGTCCTCACTCTCACTCCAGGTTGCCATCATCACTTTCTTTCTTAATTTCTTTCTGCTCTTCTTGAGTAAGGGGCAATCCATCTTGAAGTGGCCGGGTTTCTTGCACTCGAAACAAATGGGTTGCTACCATTCCTTCTCTTTTTCTTTTTCTTCACTAGGCTCTCCCTTTTAAGACTTCTTCTTGAAATTATACTTTTTCTTTCTCATGAACCTCTTAAACTTCCTTGAGATGAGAACTATTTCATCTTCATCATCTTCCTCATCGGAATCATCACTTGAATCATCCTTGGTTGTGGACTTAAAAGCTATGATCTTCTTGTTTTTGTCATTATTCGTAACCTTTTATTTTAGTGACAGCTCATATGTCATGAGAGATCCTAGAAGCTACTCAAAAGATAGAGTGTTGACATCCTTAGCTTCTTCAATTGCTGTCACCTTTGGATCCCATGATGAAGGAAGTGATATGTAAATTTTATTCACCAATTCAGCATTGTAAATAACTTTACCTAAGCTTCTCATGCCATTCACAATGTTAGTGAATCTAGTGTACATTTCACTAATAGATTTAGATGGTTCCATTCTAAACATTTCATATGTATTAATGAGCATGTTAACTTTGGTAGTTTTTACTTGATGAGTACCCTCATGGATAACTTTAAGTGTGTCCCATATTTTCTTGGCGAAGAGATAATTTGAAATTATATTGAATTCACTTGGATCTAATGCACAAAATAATAGGTTCATAGCTTTGGCATTAAGCTCAACTTGCTTAATGTCATTCTCATCCCAATCATCTTCCAATTTGGGAGTGGGAATGCCATTAATCAAGATAGTAGCCTGATGAGGATCTTTAACAATAATCCTCCAAATATTATAATCAATGGCCTGAATGTAAATACATATGCATGTTTTTCAATATATATAATTTGTGCCATTGAATGGTGGGGGATGGTTTAAGGCTTGACCCTCAACAATTCCAACACCAATTTGGGATGCCATTTAGATCTTTGACTCAAGATCGTTAGACCTATATGCTAAGTACCAAGCTCTGATACCACTTATTATCTAGCGTAGCAACCTAAGAAGGAGGTGAATTGGATTTCTTTAAAAAATTAAAATAGATATGTGTTGAAATTAATGTGTTTGTGAAGCAATGCAACTGTGCACAAAATGAATAAGATGCAATGCTATGAGTATAAGCAGTAAATGCAGGAGAGTAAAGAGCACACACAAATATAGAGGTTTATAATGGTTCGGTGCACTCCAAGCACCTACATCCACTCTCCAAGCTATCCCTTGGGAATTTTACTATAATCAACCTAGATTATAGCCAACTCATTTTCAAGGGCTCACAAGTCAAACCCAAAGTTCATTTTTTCACTTAAGCTCACCAACAACCTTTTTCCAAGCCAACCTAGGCTTGGATTCCAATTCATAGCTTGGAAGGGCCTAAACCTAGTTTCAAACACCCTTAAAAGTAGACACAATAAATAAAATTAGAGATACAAGAATAAAGTACAAGCAAACTCTCTTATAGAGTAGAAAGTAGAAGCTTTGAGGCTCTTGATGATTGCTTGACTTGTCTTCTCCTAAGAATCACTTCAAACACCACTTTTGAAATGCTAATTTGAAGGCTTGGAAGCTTTTTTAGTGGGAATCTTCTCTTTTGCTCTCTTTTTAACCGAAGTGAAGTTCTTAAAAGAATCTTTTGTCTCTTATGAGTTAGTTGTTCTTGAATATGTTTGGTAAGACTTAAATACTTCAAAAACTTCCAAAAACTGGTTTAAGATTGTTGGTGGAGCAAAACTAGCCATTTGGAGCTGTAGAATTCAAATCTGACTCTTAAAAATTATAGTCGTTATTGCTATCAGAACCCGTGAGTCGACACTTGAGTTTCTTCATGAATCGATACTTGAGTCTTCATGAGTCGACACTTGGATCAGCATAAGTCGACTCAAGGTATAAACTGTTGAAAAACCAAGGTTCTATTCTTTTTATGTTCTTAAGCTATGAGTTGATACTTGAACCATATGAGTCGACACTTAAGTCTTTTGAGTCGACACTTGACAAAAAATATCTCAAAATGGCATAGTTCTGTATCTTCATTTTTCTCAGGCCATGAGTCAACATCTGACTTCTTCATGAGTCGATACTTGACTTCTATGAGTTGACTCAAGGCATGCCAAAGAGATTTCTATGTGCCAGTCCTTCTGAAATGTCGACACCATGCGTGCCATGAGTCAACACTTGATTCTACCACTCAAAAAACCTTATGCCAAACTTCAAAATTCAAGGAGCTCTTTAATAAAACATCAATACCTTCTTTATAATGTCCAGATTGACCTATTTTGAGGTTTTTCAACATGAAAAGACTTCTTATACACAAAAATAACTTAGCTTTAAATGAGTACCTTGGATACTTTTATATTGAAAATTTGAGGTGCTTGTATCCTGAAACTCACAACTAATATTGAGACATTAGTATAAAACATATACTCAACATTTTGTAAGTCATCAAAATCAAGGGCTAAAGCCAATAATAGTAGAACAGGAGGAATGGCAGTTTTAAAGCTTGTTTGCTCTTACTTTGATGTATGACTAGCATAACTTTGGAAGGCCCCTTTTTACCTTGTTATAGTATTCAAAGAGAACCACATTTGGTTTGGAGACAATTTCTTTGTATTTGGAGATATACTCTTTCAGTTTAGAGATAACCTCTTTCTATTTAGAGTTAATCTCTTTTAATATGGAAATAATAACTTCTTGTTATGATAATTACTTTCCATTTGTTCACACGTCTTGCTCGAGAGTTATGGATTATGGAGGCATTAGTGGGTAGTTAATGGCCCATATTCATGCTTCAATTATCATTGATAGTGGCTTGATAGCTTTAATATGTGAGATCTTGATACTCTATACTGCTTATTATCTTCTGCCTTGGCAGTTAGTCGAGTCTAACTAATTATTCACTTTTTAAGTATCAAAGGATATCATACTGATTTGGCTTGTAGTTACTCAGTCCTAAGCATCATAGTTTCTTGGTTTTGTAGACAATTTATGATCTTCAACTTAGCCATCAATCAGGACACTCCTTGAGGCCGAGTATCTGAGTAGTTTTTATAACAGTTCTTGTAAAGTGATTTCCTATAAATTTCTAGAGGTTTGCAGGTTGATCTTGATGCCCACAATATTCAGTTACAATTAAAAATTATGGACCTCTCTCCTATGGCATGTGGAGCATTTGCCCTATTAGCAAACAACTATCTTGATCCTTGGGATCACTCCAGTACTTCATTTTTTCCAAGTCTTGGGTTTAAACTTTGCAACAACATTGAAGTACTATCATTTTAGACTGAAGAGTTTCAACACAAGTTTCTTGGTTTGGTTAAAATGATTTTGAATTATATTTATGAAAGACTACTCTAGTTGAATATCCCTTATTTTAGTTATTAAATTGAAAAAAAAGGAGCAATTTCAACCTTTTATCAATTATTTTTTTTAATTATGAGAGACTACAAACTTGGATTATATTCCCCTTTTCTAGTAGTGGCAATGCACAATTATGTTATATTTTATATCTAGAGAATATATATATATTAAATAATTTAAACAATAAGAAACCATGTGATGTTTGTCATAATGCACTCACACATACAGGCATACCTTGTCAAAGGATAAAACTGGTTGGGTCTGATCAGTGACTTGGGAAGTGTGCCTTCATCCTCACTGGTTTTTTTGCTGGGGTTTCTTCAAGCTCTCATTGTTTGAATGGCAGAAGGGGATAATCAACGATCTACTGTTGGTATGGACTCCAACGGATGGAGTGATGATGAACGATCTTGGGAAAGGGTGGTGCAGGGCTCTTCTCAAGCTCTGGTTTGGTCTTCCCACAAGATTTTGGAAGCAGAATTCAACCAGCTCCAATAGTGGTTCTCTAAGGTGCTCGAGCTACCGGGGTCATTGCTGGGAGACTCCGTCTAGCGGTGGGAGGGAGTTGCGGTGATCTTCCGGAGTTTGGGTCAATGGGTTTTGCCAGCTTGGGTGTCCAAGGAAGTGCGGATGAGGCTCAAGCTGGACTATGATCCTGAAGTGTTCTCGATTAGGGAAGATCATATAGTCCAATAATTGAGCTCGGTGGAGGACTGTGTGAGGGTGAAGGGGTGAGGGCCGTGGTTCGTCAGAGGGTGGTTGATGGCTTTGGACAACTGGGAGTCAGACTTTCTTTCGGGTTGCAAACCGATATATAAGACCATAGTTTGGATGCAACTCTCGGAGCTTCCTCTCGAGTATTGGGTGCCCTCGGCTATCATGGCAGTGGATGGTGAAGCTGGTAATCCTCTATTGATCGACAACTTCATCGATCAGATGAGAAAGATGGGCTATGCAAGGGTTCGGATGGAGCTAGATGCGGCTAAGCCATTACAACCTAGTATCCTAATCTAGGGGTAAAGGAAAGTATTTTGGCAATAATTTGTCTATGAGAATCTACCCCCGGTTTGCATCCAATGCAGACGGATCGGGCATACGATTGATAGATGCTACTTCTTAGGAGAGGTTCAGCAGGGGACCACTGCTAGCCCTGCTCTTGAATCAAAGAACTTAGTGGCAGATGCTGGGAAAAAGGGTGGATAGAAGCAGGGTTCTAAGGGTTTGGAAGGGTTGTCGGTTGCATGTGCGGGGCCTTTGAGGTTTGGGCCATGGTTGGTCACCTTGAGGATCCGTCAGCCTCAACCAGTGGGAGCTTCCTTGAAGGCTGGCCAGGAGACTGACAAGGGTAAGGACCTAGTGTTTTCCACTGAACCCCCTTCTTCATCCCTACCTCGTTCCTCCTCTACATCATTCTCTTCATCCCCCAACTCGCCGCCCAACTCTGATGGGTGACAGAAGCCAACAAAGGTGGCATGTCGTCGTTCCTTCGATGTTGGGCTATCTGAGTTATCAGACGATGGTGGAGGGTCGCAGGGGGCAGGAGGGATCTTCGATCCCTTAGCTGATTGCATGGAACTGGTTCCAGACGATGTGGGTCAGCGAGACCAATAGATGCTGGAGTACAGGACTGTATCATTAAAGCATGGCTGGAGTCCTTCGAAATCATCCACTCCTTTGTCGAAGTCCATCTCTACCTCGCCTGACTAGGTTAGCCCTTTAAATCCTTGCATGTCTGGTGAATGGGGAGGGAAGCCAAAATTTGAGGGGAACCAATCTCTGGAGTCTATTGTCATCCCTTCTCTTGATTCTACTAGAGTAATGGGGAAAATAGGGGATACCAAATTTGACTCTGGGGGGTAGGGAAGAGATCTGTGGAGGGGAGGGAGGGTGCTCTGAAAGCTGCAAGCTCAGGGGAAGTGAAGGAAGGGGTGAAGGCTGGGGTCTTAGGGGAGGGAGGGTTGTCCGTGTCGATTAAGGCTCCTGGGGTCACTGGTGTAGCTCGGGTAGTTGGGTTCTCTAGGAGGGTTTAGTCTGGGAAATGGGACTCTAGAGGAGTGGGGGGTTTAGGGGTTATAGGCAGTTCTGCTAATTATGGGAGGAGCTTGACTGGTGGTTGGGTCTTTGGGATTGTGGGGGGAATGAAGGTATCAGAGAGTGATGGGTCTTTAGGGAGGACCAGAAGTGGTAAACAGGAATCAGGGGGTAATCAGGGGGATGGTGGTAGTGGGGAGTCCCGAGAGGGTTCCCTGAGTGGCCGGGATGGTGTGCTGAATCCTTCTTCTGTGGATAGGAATGCTGTCATGGGCTCTGTAGGTGAGCAGTAGAGTCATGAGGTTATCTCTGATAAATTGAACCTTGCCTTGGGGTCTGTAGGGGGGTCTACTAGGGGGTCTCAACTGGGTGTTGTATCTGTGAAGGTGGCTAGATAGGGGTCTAGCATATCTAGGAAGCAGGCGCTATGTCTATTGTGTCAGGGGATGATGTCAAATAGGGGTCTAGATCATCCAAATCTACTTAATTATTGTAATGAAAATCTTAGTATGGAATGTTTGGGGAGCGGGGAAACTCGCCTTTCTATCTACTTATAGAAGATTCCTATTGTTATTTCATCCTCAAATATGTGTTCTTTTGGAGACTAGACTTTCTATGCCTAGTCTAGAGCATATGCAGTGCCGCTTCCCCCATGATTGGGATTTTTATTCAATTAAATCTTAGGGTCTAGCGGGTGGCATAATTGTCACTTGGGATTTGGGGGCTGCCAGAGTAAATATCTTTCATCACTCTTCTCAAATGGTGGCTATTGTTGTTTCTGAACCGAATCGGCCTTCTTGGCTCTTATGTAGCGTTTATGCTAGTACATCGTATAGGGAGCGAAAGGTGGTCTAGGAGAAGGCTTCGGTTTTGATTGATCAGGGAGTTCTTACTGTGTTTGCTGGAGACTTCAATGTGGTCGATCAAGCTGAGGATAAAAGAGGGGACAGACCTTTTGTGAAGGATGTTGCCTCTAGGGAGTTTGCCCACTTCATTCAGGATAACGGTTTGGTGGATATGGGGTTTGTTGGACCTTGCTATACTTGGTGCAATAATCGGTCTAGTATAGCCAGAGTCTGGGAGAGACTGGATAGATTTTATGCTACTTCATCTTGGCTCCCTTTGTACCCAAATCATACTATTCTCCACCTCAGCTACATTACCTCGGATCATTGTCCTCTTCTTCTATCTATGGATGTTTCTGTCCGGGGGCCCACTCCTTTCAGATTTGAAAAGTTATGGCTTTCTTACCCAAAATCCAGAGATATTGTTAGAGAGGTGTGGAAGATTCCTGTTCAGGGTGATGCCTCTTACCGTATTTCTCGGAGATTGGAGCTTCTCAGGAGGTACTTACTTTGGTGGAATAGGGTTGAGGTGGGTAATATTTTGACTAAATTGAAGTATGTGGAGAATACTATTCATGCTTTGCAGGATAAGGAGGATAGGATGGGGTGTTTATCGACGGTTGATATGGAGGTTCTTCGATCTCACCTCTTTTTGCATTATTCTCTTCTTCACCATTAGGAGGTTATCTGGAGACAGAAATCCAGAGTCTAGTGGCTACAGGAGGGGAACAGGAATACTCGGTTCTTTCACCAAGCAACCATCATCCGAAGACACAAAAATACTATCTGTGCTTTGTGTTTTGCTGATGGTCAGTGGCTTAAGGAGGAGGAGCTATCAGGAGGGAGATCCTGATGTTCTTTAGATCCAGATGGATGGTGTCTAGCCCTGTTGCTCATTCTCTCTCCTCTCATCTCCCATTGGTTACTGTCTCTCCATTTCACAACTCTCTTCTTCTAGCTTTGGTTTTCGAGGAGGAGGTTCTATCCATCCTGTGGTCTCTGGGGGAGGACAAAGCCCCTGGTCCAGATGGCTTTCCTCCATTCTTCTTCCAGAGTCATTGGGATTTCTTCGCACTGATTTTGTTGTAGCTATGTAATTATTTTTTGTTTCAGGTACTATGACTAATTCTTGGAAGCAAACCTTTGTAGCTCTTTTTCCAAGCATCCTGATGCCTCAAAGCCCAGTCATTATAGACCGATCAGTTTATGCAATACCCTCTACAAAGTGTGTGCTAAACTGTTGGCCAACATGATGAAGCTTATTCTTTCACAGTTGATCAGCCTGGAGCAGGGAACTTTTGTTGCTACCCATTGTATTTCTAATAATGTGGTTATTGCTCATTAATTCATGTCGGATCTCCATCATGCTCCTACTTGCCATAGTCTGATGGCTATTAAGCTTGATTTGGAGAGAGCTTATGACACAGTTAATTGGGACTTTCTTCTTAAGGCTCTAGTGGACTTCGGCTTTCATCAAGCTTGGATCTCCAGGATTTTGGCCTATATTATTAGACCTTCCTTCTCTCTTTTGGTTAATGGTTCCCCCATGAAGTTCTTCAATTCCACTATCGGCCTCTGCAAGGTTGTCCTCTTTCACCATCTCTTTTCATTATTTGTGCTAACTTCCTTTCGAGAGTGTTGCAAGCAGCGATGCGGGATTCGCTCATTCAACCGTACATTCCCATTCCTGGTGCTCCTTCGATCTTGCATCTTTTGTTTGCAGATGACTATTTGCTCCTGAGTATGGCTTCAGTTGTTTGCGCTCAGGGATTTCGGAGAGTTATGGAGGACTATTATTTAACTTCGGGATAGAGAGTTAATTTCCAAAAATCAGGTATTTACTTTAGTTCGAAGACTTCCACTCGGCTCCATCATAGGATTCTGGATATTCCCGACATTACGGAGCACCAAGGTCCTCTTAGCTATTTGGGTGTGCCCATTTTGGGGACTAGACTCACCAGGGTGAACTATACCCTGATGGTTCTAGTGATTCAGGAGAGGATTGATGGATGGCAGGATAGATCCCTTTCTTCTATGGGCCAGATTACCCTCATTTGTTTGGTCCTAACTTCTCTTCCAATTTATCTTCTATATAATGTTGTTATCCCGAAGATCGTCATTCTCATATTAGAGTAGATGATCTGAACTTTTCTCTAGGATTCAGCTCCTGCCCGTCGGAGGATCCATTTGATGAGGTGGTAAACAGTATGTCAGCTGACTCAACTTGGCAGCCTGGCGATTCACTCTCTTGCTAGTAAGATAAAGGCATTATTGGGGAGGCATATCGCTAGATATTTCTTATGCTCGAATGGTTTGTGGTCATCTATGATGAGGGCTCGATATGGTTACTATCCTGCACTTCTTGAGGGTACTCAGCATCCTCCCAGGCACTGCTCAGCTATTTGGAGAGCGATGATGGCCAGGGCTCCGCTGATTATTCCCTATCTATCTTGGGTGGTATGGGATGGCAGATCCATCAGATTCATGTTGGATCGTTGGATATCTGATCTTTCATTAATTAGATAGCCCACCTTCATCTTGATTGAGATGCCTGATACAATTTCTATCATTGACCTTTTGGTTCTGAGGCAGTCCTAGTGGGATCAGGGAGTGGTTGCTTCAATTTTTGGGGATATACTTGGTCACTGGGTTTTATCTATTATTCTTCTTATCTTTCCTGGCTCAGATATCAAGGTTTGGAGGCACACTACCTCGCCCCGTGCACCAATATCTGATTTGATGACTACTTTTGCTTTAGAGTCTTCTATGCCTTCCTTCTTGGATTCGATATGGTCTAACTTGGCTCATCCTAGGATTTCCTTCTTTCTCTAGAAACTTGTCAGGCACCGCCTCCCCACCAGAGACTTCTTAGCGGATAGAGGTCTCCATATGCCCCCAGGATGCCTAGCATGTGGGGAGATTGTGAGACTTAGGTTCATGCACTATTTTTCTGTTACCGGGCATGGCTGGTGTGGCAGACGACGGGTCTCGAGGATCTTTTCTCTTAGGTTGTTGATAGAGAAGATACTTTCTTTTACTTGCTGAGATCTGGTATGATTTTCCCTTTAGCTACTTTCATTGCATATATTGCTTACCATATATGGCTCTCTAGGAATGAGCTAGTTTTTAGCTCGGTCATATGCTCTCCCAGGATGATTGTTGAGAGAGCTAGGGCCTCTGCCCAAGAGTATCTGAGATCGACTAGGAGGTCTTCAGAGATCTAGGGTTTCTCTTCTGCTTTGCGAGCACCCCTTCGGGTTTTTATTTCTTGGGAACCCCCTCCTCCACATTACTTCATAGTCAATTTTGATAGGAGTCTTTGGCATAGACTTGGGGGTGCTACCTTCATCATCCATGACTCTCGGCTGGGTTTTCTGGTTACGGGTAATATTCCCCTTCTTGACTCCTCAGTCCCTAGGGTGGAGTTATTGCTACCTTGGCGGGTATCAGGTACGCCCATCGGATCCTCTACCTAGATTATCTAATTATTGAGGGCAATTCAGTGATGGTGGTTTCATGGATTTGACAGATGCTGAGAGCTCCTTCGGCACACCCTATTATTCGGGATATTGGTTTTCTTTTACAAGGTTGTACTTCTATTGAGGTTCAGCATATATATAGAGAGGCAAATTCTGCTACAGATTGGATGGCCTCATATGTCACTCGGCATTCTGATTCTATTTTTCGGTCTGATTGGCAGTATGCCCCTGTACAGCTTAGGGATATTATCCTTTCTAACTATCTTGGTTGTATTCATTCCCGATCTTTGAAATGAATACACCATTTTATCAAAAAAAAGGATAAAACTTGAATAAGCACTACAAGAATTTATAAAATATTCCAACGAGATTACATATTCCCTACATTTTTCAAAAAAACCAGTGCCTTGGCTAATAACAAGCCAACCACCACAACAATTTACTTTATTAAAATTAAAATTTATTTTAATTATTTAAAAACTTATTTACATTATAAAAAATGTTCATTTAAAATGTGTTCTGATATTTAATATTTTAATAATTGTTTTTCATAAGCATTCAATTCTTTTCCCTTTGATAAAAATGAAAAAAAGAATAACTTCATTTTATTCTTTATAATGTTTTCAAAATATGATTTTGTTTAATTATGTAAAATATCAAAAATTTTAACATATTTTAATATTTGTATATAATTTTTTTCTTACAAGTTCTTTAAAACATAGATATTTTTTATTTATATTGTAATTAAAGAGTAATGGTGGTATTTAATATATGATTTTTGAATATATTTGTATTATATTATATTTAAATAATTTATATTTTTAAAATATTTTTATATAAAATTTAGTTGGATTAGTGGTTAAGATCCTTGGTGAAATCAATCTTGCAAATCCTTATATAGGATCAGAATTGAACCTGCTATTAATTGACACTCCTAGCTAGCATTTTTATTTTGTATTAGCCAACAACATCTTCAAAAAGTATTTTTGACTTGTAGTTAGGAAAAATTAAGATGGACTAATACGAAGAAATTTGTCATAAAGGCAACATATTATTTCTCAATACGTTTAAAAAAGTCACTAAAATAAGGTTGGGATTTTATGACAAGGTTGAGCTACAAACTAAAGCCCAACAATTTATATATAATATGATTATGTTGATATATGATTATATTATTATTTATTAATAGCATTATTAATATTTTAAAATATATTTTGATAAATTAATTTATTATATCAAGTATAATAAATAACTAAGAATGATATTAATTATGATAAGTCATATATAATTAATATATTTATTAAAATTAGTAATTAGTTAATATATCATACTAAATCAATAAAATATTAAATAATAATAAATATGTATTAATATATTTTATTTAATAAATATTAAATTATTAAAAGAAAGGAAAAGATTGTTCTTCATTAATATTAGGAGTCTAAAGATCTTTAAATAGAGTACAGGATCATCATATATGGTAATATATGACCTCTAATAGGAGTACAATAAAACTTCCAATATGAATAAGCAAGGTATATTGTTCTAAGGAATAACATAAAATAAGCTGCTTTCTTTCCTAATTCTATTACTTTCTCTCAAACTAGAGCATATACATCAACTAAGCCCAACTTGGAACATATAGTAAAAAACTGAAAATGAAGTTGAGAGCTTTGGTAAAAATGTCTGTAAACTGATCTATTAAACTGGTGTAAGGTATCTGAATCATACAAAATAGGATAAACTATCAGTAAAGTCTCTAATGGCTGCTCAAGATTCGAGGTAGGAATACCTTGTAGGGATGAAGCTAGAGTCAAAAGAGAGTCTGGACAAGGGTTCTACTTCTTGGAAGGAGAGAAGAATGAGACAAAAGTAACATCAACCAAAATAAAGTATCTTTGAGTAATAGGATCATAACACTTATATCTCTTTGTGTCCAGGAGAGTAAGTAAAGAAAGTTAGGTGAGAGGTATATAATTATCTTCCTGGGCTAAATAAGTAAACAAAGTCAGGTGAGAGATGAATATCATCTTTCTTGCATTTGTAGTCTGGTGAGAGTTGTATAATCATCTTCCTATCACTTGTAGTTAGATGAGAGCTGCATAATCATCTTCCTACCACTTATCCATATAGTTGATTAGGTGAGAGCTAGATATCATCTTCTTGTCACTTATGAAGATGATGCCATGAAGATTCAAGTATAATGATGATAATAATATGAGAAAGAGAAATTTAGATCATTGCATAGAGGAAGTGAAGATCAAAGTAGAAAACTTATCACCAGTCAACTTGAAGGCATAGATAAGACAGCACCCTTTTTTTTTAAAGTAAAATTAGCAAAAATTCTTCAATAGATCCCAATGATCGTAACCAAGATGACTGTTAGATCCAGATCAGACATCAACAGCTAGGTCAACAAAGGCAGTGGCTCCACCAAGAAAGGAAAGGAAACTTGAGCTTGCCGACTTTGGTGGTAGTCACATTTAGTGCCGGTGACAATTCGATTTTTTTTGAAACAACAATCCATAATCTGTATGAGATGCATAGAAAAAAAGAAAAACCTAGGATTGGATTTTCTTTTTGGCTTGTGTAGTCCATAGAAGACCTCAAGACCACATTAAATAAAAGAGGAGGGGTCAGTCTTCCTCGTTTCCAACCACTCTTCTCTCCTGGCAATGGTCTCAACATTTAGTGATGGGAACAGTGGCAGACAATGGCGAAGGCGGAATAGGGAAAGGTGGCGACAAGCATCACATGGCAGGTGGTTGAAGCAAAGCATCTCGACGATGCTAGTGGTGTCCTTGATGGGCATGTAATGAAAGACGAGTTGGGAGAGAACATGACCGTAGTGGGCGAGTGCCATGGGTTGGCTAATGATGTGGCAGATCTCACCAAGGTGGATGCCGGGCATGGCGAGGAAGCAGTAATGGATAAAGAGGTTGATCTCCTAGATGATGCAGAGGTTATGGTGGAGGAGGTCATAGTTTTGATGGACAATACACTCCACAGTGCTTTCCATGGGGAGGATGGCATGGTCAGCACAACCATGCTGCATGGTGGCGATAGCATTGGCAAAAGCATAGCACGGGATGGTGGTGCAGGTCAGGCATGCCATCTTGGCTGTGAACATGCTATAGGCACCCAGGGGGCCATGGAAGGCCATGCAGAGGGAATCGGAGCCATTGATCTATGATTGGTGCTATGGAGTCAGTGCCGTCGGTGGAGTGTAGGGAGGAGAGAAGAGTGGACGATGATAGGGAGCTGCTAGGGTTGTGGAGGGAAGGGATGATCTGATAAAGAAATGAAAATATTATTCTTCATTGATATTAGAATCCTAAAAACCTTTAAATAGAGTACAAGATTACATATATGGTAATATGTGACTTCTAAAAGGACTGCAATAAGATTCCTAATATTAGTAAGACAAAATATGTTGTTCTAGAAAATAATATAAGATAAGCTACTCTCTTTCCTAATTCTAACATAAATAAATATATGAATTATAATATATTAATATAATTAATATATCAATTATATAAAAAATTAATATAATATAAGTAGGGATAATCTAGTTTGAAAAAAAAACCATCTCTGATTGTATTTATTATATCTTCTCTTTTCAATAAAATAGGTGTGTAGTATATCATTTATTTTACCATCTTTTGTATCCTTTTTGTTTGATTTATTTTTTCATGGTAAATTACCTCACATCAAATGAACCTTTTATAGTATAGGAGTTTCTTGAAAGAAATAACTCACCTAATTCATTGGCAATCTTAGGGTAAGGTGGAAATTTCACATGTAAGAAGCAAGGCATGGCGATAGACATGAGTAACTTTGAAGTAAGAACACTAGGCTTATATTCCGATCAAATCAAGTGACCTAAAATTTATATACATGAGATCAAAAATATATAGAGCTTAAACTGAGATTATTGCCTTTGGAAATTGCTTCACCCATCCCTTGCTATGGTAGTGTTGCTATAAAAATTCTAGCTTATGTTGGCTCGGATGGAAGACGGTGGCAATTACTGGGTAGTAACGACAGTTTCTTAAAATAAGTCCCTAATAAGAGTTGGTTTCGATGGAGACCCTTCGATGCTCAAGTTACAAGCCTGGAACAAATAGAAAGGAGTGAGTATAAGAGAAGTGATTTTATCCCTGGGGTCCCTTGTGAGCCTCTATTTATAAGAAGAGGTTGAGGTACTATGAAGGAAAAGGAGAATAAAGTGGTTACTACCTACCATATCATGCAAGATGTGCTCATTATTTTCTATCTTATATACCCATTGCCAGCTGTTACTGAAGATTATAAGATTCTCCTAATCATGCATAGTTTAGGTAACAAATCAAAAGCAAACATTGCTTGGAGTGCTGGCTAAGGTCGAATGTGAGTACCTCAAAATAGAAAGGACTGAAGGTCGGCACATCCGAGGTGACTATCATGTTGGCTCATCCTAGGTGAATTTTTCTCTTCATATTAATCGTCCCTCGCTCTTAAATTCAAACTAAAATTAGGTTGAATGGAGAAAGTAGATTGAATTAACTTCCTTGGTCAGGCAAGGGACATGTCTTACTCTTGCATCTTCGTATGAATTGTCATGCTTCTTCTGCATCCTTGATGAAGCGCCACATCATCTGATTGGTTTTTAATAGGAGATTGGCTTAACCAACCATAGGGCACCAAGTGTCAATCATTTGACAAGGCTAGCCAAACCCATGCATCATCCGCTCCATCTAAGGCTTCCATAAACAAGGTATCCATAATAAATTGGTTCAACTAACCAGGCCAACTATCAGCCATTCAGTAAGGCTAGTTGAATCAACATACCATCCCAAGTTTTTATAAATAGGGCCCCAGTTCTTTTCATTTTTTTCCCTTTACCATTTATTGTGTTTGCTTCGAGTATGTGGGCAATTTTCAGCAAAGGGAGGTGATATCTCTGGCTAGTCTCTGGTAGTTTCTCTAGTGATTCTTGGGTGATTGACCTTAGTTCAACTTTGACTTGGTGCAAAGATGAGATTGGAACATTTGGAGAGGATATAGAAGGTTGTACAGAAAAGGAAGAATGCCTTGGGCATCGGCATAGCTCAACTGAAGCATCCTCATGTCAAGGATCCTAAGGGTCGACCTACCGGCCTGTTGATGCAAGGCCATCCCATCATGGAAAGCCCATTGGCCTACATCGATGTGGTCCCAATTTTTCTAATTCAAGTTCTTCCACTGAGGGAGGTGCCTCTATCATGGTTTTCAATGTCTACCTCATGAGAGAAAGGAGGGCCTTTGGAGTCACCCTTCTAAGCCGGTGCCATTGGTTCGGAGCTAACCCCCACTCTGGCCGAGCAGCAAGGGTTATGCATTGCTTTGGTCCAACCCTCCAATTTTGTCATAGATAATTGGGGGGCTGCCCGTGATTTTGTTCATAGGTTTATTCTTTCACCTAATGCGAAGAAGCTAGAAGAGCTGGCATCCAATTCTCATGAGAGAGATGCACTTGACTCCTATATTCAAGTAAGTCCCCTTTCTTGATCTTTCTTTCCTTTTGCTCTTATCATTGTTTTATCAGACTAACCAATCTTCCTTATTTTCTATAGCTTGGTCACTATCTGATCAGCTTTCTAAGAATGGCCAACTTAGCAAGGCCATAAGTTGTCAAGGTCAGTCACAAGACCAAGATGATAGAGAAAAAGGCTTCTGAGGAAGGGGGAAGGGCCTTGGAGGCAAAGAAAAGAGCTTCAAAAGTGGAGAGGGCCCATGCCAAAGCTGTTGTTGAGGAGGCACACCTGAAGAAGGTGTTGATGAGAACTAAGGAGGTCATGTTGGAGGAGAAGGTCAAGGTGGCTAACACTCGAGCAAAGGCTCCAAGGAGAAGGTAGTCAAGGAGATGAGGAGGATGGCCAAGAAAGCGAGGTGGGAGGCTACCAAGTAGATAGCTTAGCTTAAGACTAAGCTTTAATCTATGGAAGGGAAGGTCAACTCCCTTGAACATCTAATTGGCCTAGAGAGATCGATAGTGGAGGAGCTCAAGAAGGTGGATATGGGCAAGGCGGTCATCCAGAATGCTAGGGAAAGAGTCAAGCTAGTAGAGGCACAAGCCACCATTGAAAAAGCCATCACTAAAAATTTTAAAATTTTTATTTTTGTATTTCTTGAAATTTTTTTTATTAGCAACAACTTTCAATCATTAGCAACGACACTTGCCATTACTAAAACTTTTAATTCTTTTACTAGAATTAGGGGTATTAGCAATAGAATTAGTAATGGCAGCTTGCCATCGCTAATAGTAATGCCAAAAAATGTATTAGCAACTATAATTAGGGTGAGATAGCTTAGCCATCTCTAATAGTACTTTCTATTTGACCACAAGCTACCCAATTAGGAAAAAAAAATTCCCTAGCCTCTCCTTCCCACCAATTTTCCCTCCCCCACCAACTCCCCCTCTCCTACTGGCATGCCTAGGCTACCATCCTAGTGTTTCCCCTATCAGATCTATTTGATCCACCAAAAAAAAATTGATTCCCCCCAATTTCCCTTCCCGTCAATCCCCCCTCCCCCATAGGCTCCCCTCCCTCGCTGGCGTGCCTATGCCACCATCCTGGTGCTCAATCGATGTTCCCCCTATCATATATGGTATCCATGTGGCGATTTCCTTGTCTTACAAGCTTGATCACCCCCCCTCATGCCATCGCATTCCATTCTTCTCCCCTTGTCGGTGTGCTTCCCCCACCGATGTGCTTCCACCGCCAGCTACCATAACCCGCATCCTTGCCCTTTCACACCGCCATCCATTCCCACATCTCAGTCCCTTCCTACAAACTGGATCTGCCATCTACCATCCATGGGACCCACCATCCACCCGATAGTAGCAACGATGATGATATAGCCATTATTAAAAATTAGTTTTTTATTTAAAAAATATTAATTAAATTTAATTAGATTTTTATTTATTTAATTAATTAGATGTTAATTTAATTCATTAATTAATTAGGCGTCACATGCATGGGACTTGGGTCTCAGCATGCAGGGCACAAGTGAGGGCCAAGGTCATGCACCTTACATGCTCGGGCCAAGGAAAAGTGCTAGGTAGCATTGCAAACTGGGGGTCATGGCAAGCCCCGCATGCTCCAGCCTCAAGCCCTAGCTAGCATCCAGGTCAACCAGCCCTCGCAACCCTATGTGCTCGGGTTGAAGGAAGGTGATGGGTAGCATTATAAATGAGGGGGCCGGGCCATGCCCCATGCACTCAAGCCTTACAGATCCCATCCAATGTACAAGGCATCCTATAATTAGATTTTAGTTTAACTAAATAATTAGGTATTTATTTTTATAAAATTTGTATTATATAGAACCATATATCTATCTTTTGATTAATATATATATTTTATGACATCCGTATAATTATATATTTTTGTATGGATGGAAGAATTATATATATTAGTCAATTGATTATCGAATTTGGATAGTTTAGAAATTATAATTAATTTTATAGGTAATTATCATAATCAAACATTATGTTGAAGGTTTGAGAGAAGAACTAAGGAAAAATACTATCACATTTTTTTTGCCCCTATAATGTATCATTTGATTAATGTAATTGATCTATAGAATTAATATAATTCTTGAATGGGATAGGACCTTCTTTACTTATTACTTGGTGATAGAATGCATTTATTACATAAGTTATTTTAAATAATAAAATAATTAGTTAGCAATTGCCTTGTATTTGTATATGCAAAATCCATAGATAGCATGCCACGAACCATAGTTGGATAGACCGTCAAGTAGTTGACGAGGTGATTTCTGATGAATATAGGAAGGGTGTAGAGTACTTCTATGATTACGTTTTTAGAAATGTGGCACTCTTACATCAAGGACGGGCTTATTACCCTTGTATGAGATGTAGAAATAAGAAAATGTTTGATAGGAATAGAATCACTATCCATTTATATAGGAGTTGATTTATGCCAAACTATAAGCATTGATACCTACATTGAGAGATGTGGGAGACAGTTGCAAGGGTTAGAAATGAGCAAGATAAGGCCACAAATAGAATGGTACATATGATTATAGATACAGCTAGTCCTAAATTTAACTAAGATATGAAGGACGATCTAGAAGATGATAGTGGAAATTTCTATTATATATTGAAAGATGCTGATGAACCACTATAGCTGAGATGTGAAACACCCTATGCTATCAACTATGTCAAAGTTATTGAATTTGAAGGCCAAGTTTAGTATGACAATCAATTATTGTGATATGATGGTAGCAATAATAAAGAAAATACTATCGAAGGGTGAAAAACTTGTTAAGAGCTTCTATGCTTCAAAGAAAATAGTGAAAGGGTTAGATCTGAGATACGAGAAGATAAATGTATATCATAATAGTTGCATAATTTTCTATAAGGGTGACCAACTGAAGAGCTCATGTAACATATGCCATGAAAGTTGATTTAAGCTGAGACAAAAGGGTAGGATTCAGAAGGACATACAATACAAGGTTTTTGATACCTTCCCCTCACTCTTAGGCTTTGTAAGCTTTACTTGTCCAAAAGTACTACCAGGTAGATGAGATAGCATAAAAAAAGATTTATAATTACACCGATATGATGAGTCATCCATTGAACAATGAGGCATGGAAGAAACTTGATGCTTACTATCCTTTATTTACTCAAGAATCATGCAATGTCTGACTAGGTCCATCTATGGATTGGTTTACACCATTCAATTATGTAGCAATCTCTTATTTGTGTTGACTGGTCTTTATTACTCTATACAATCTACCACCTGAGATGTGCATGAAAGAACATAACATCTTTCTTATATTAGTCATTCCTAGACTATGATACCTTGATAAAAATATTGATGTATATCTAAGGCCTCTTGTTGATGGATTGAAATTCTTATAGTCCAATGGCATATGTACTTTTAATATATTGAAGAAGTAGAATTTTATAATAAAGGTTGTACTAATGTGGACTATTAGCAATTTTCCTACTTATGAAATACTGTCAGGATAGAGCACTCATGGGAAGCTAGTATGTCCTATTGCATGGATAATATAAAATCATTTCATCTTGAGCATGGTCATAATCCCTAGTGGTTTGATTATCATAATCTCTACTTTTATTAATTTTTTTCTAAGCATTATCCTTTTCAAAAGCAATGGAACAGTTTCGAGAGGAATAAGATAGAGATGGACCATGCACCCCTGCATCTCAGTGGTATGAAAGCATTTCAGAGAGTATCCCAACATGACGAAGTCTAGTTTAGCATACTATTTGACAAGTAAAAATCTTGAGAGTTCGGTAAAACTCATAACTAGGTGAAGCACAGCACCTTGTAGGAATTGCCATACTAGTCCACCAATTTGATCTGTCATAACCTTGACATCATGTACATTCAAATGATTGTATTTGATAATATTTTCCATATTATTATGGATATCAAGGGCAAAATGAAGGACAACCCAAAGGCTCAAACAGATATGAAGAACATATGCAAGTGTTCTCTATTAGAACTGGTTAAAGGGTCACCTAGAAAATTTATAATGCCGAAAGCATCATATAACTTAATGAGGGAGCAGTTGAAGAATATATGTGAATGGTATAAAAAATTTTAATTCTCATATGGTTATGCAAGTATTCTAGCTCGGTGCATCAATATCAAAGATTGCAGGTTCTATGGATTAAAAAGCTATGATTGTTATATATTTATACAACGATTACTACCATTGGCTTGGTATGATCTCCTTTCCAACTTTATATAGAGTTCTTTGATCAAGCTTAGTATTTTTTCAAAGATATTTGTGCTACCCAATTATCCACCGACCACATCTCCAATCTTAAGGCTAGCAATGTAAAGACCTATGCAAGTTAGAAAAGACATTTCCTCCTAACTTCTTCGACTCCATAAAGCACCTTGTGATTCATCTAGTACATGAAGCTAAGGTAAGGGACCAGTATATTACAGATGGATGTATCTATTTGAAAGATACATATACAATATGAAGAAAAAGGTAAACAATAAGATCAGAGTCGAAGGTTCTATTATAGAGGCTTACATAATAAAAGAAATTTCAAATTTCAACAAATACTACTTTAATCCTAGTGTGAAGACAAAGCTGATTCAAGTGAGCCAAAATGATAATGGTGGTGGTGAGAGATTAAAGTGGGAGATATCAATATTTACCAATCTTGCTCATGAATTTGGCATAAGGTTTGCTAGATTTTAACTAATACTGAATTTCGACAAGCAAAGACATGTTTTACTAAAGTACAATGAGGTTGACCATTATATGAATAAGTGTCCATCACAATCCCAACTCTTTAATACTTATTATAGTATATTTATCTTATGCATGTTTAGACAATATGATAGGAAATTGAGATGGGATAACCTGAGCATAAGTGAGTAAGAAATTTTTGTATGGTACTTATAGAACTTTGTAGATTGGTTCCATCAATTAGTAAGCATCCATTATCATTTTATATATTTTAATTTCTTTCAATTTATTATTTTTATGATATGCAGGTCATGCAAGGGGACAAATCCAAATCTAAAAAGCTAAGACCATTAGGTTATGGACCAATAAAATATGTAATATGTTTTAATGATTGTAATGTAAATAATTTTAAATTTTACACCCAGTGATATGAATATCATAAAAGCACCATAAAAAATGGTATGTGTATAAAGGACAGCTGGTGAGAAGAGACGAAGAGCAACTACTATAGAATCCTCGAAAAAGTGATCAAGTTGACATATATTGGAGGTAATAGTGTCATTTTATTTAAGTACCAATGGTTTGATAATAATAATGTATGAAGGTTGATCCATGGCATGAGCTTATTAAAATCAAAAATGGATCAAAAGCATATATCATCAAACCATTTGTGCTACCTAAATAAGCTATTCAAATATATTATACTTATTTTCCATCAAGGAAGAAAGAGAAAGGAAAGATTAGTGGGCTATATGTAAAGTTAAATCTTGATCCATTTATTATGTGCTCGAAGAAGAAGAAGAGTCCTAGTTATCATAATGCTTTCAAGAGGAAGAAATATTAGGAGTTTATCAATTGTTCATAGATGCGGAGTTGCATGCTCCAGGAATTCTCTTTCATGATGACCAACATAAGAAGATAGATCATACCGAGTTTGTTGTAAAGGACAATCATATCCTGGAAGGGGAAGAAGATGAAGAAGATGAAAAAATGGAAAAAGAGAAAAGATCAAGAAATGAAAGAAGAGAGAATTGAAAGAAGAATATGAAGGGTACCAAACATCTAAAGAAGCCGATGAGCAGTGTTAAGTATACAATCCTTATGCATCATTTTAAATCTTGCATTGTCACCCATAATTGTATAATTAATTCAGCAATCTATTTATTTTCATTTTCGGAGATTATATATCATGTCTTCTAGAGATCAAAGTAGTGCCACCAAGGAGAGAGCTGTAGAGGACAGAACTGTCGAGAAGAGAGTGATCATGCTACAAGCTCGCATAGTTCCAAGCTACTCACACCACATGGTAAACTCTAACATCTAAGATATTTTTTATATTATTTTATTCTTTATTATCTAATATAACATTTTTTATACTAGATGTTTTGCTCTTAGGTTTGTATAACTTAAGATCACCATTGATCCCATAATCATGCAAAGCAGCGACCGACTTTATACTCAGTGCTATGGTCGAGGATCCGCCAGACTTGCAACACCTCCAACTCAACCAGAGGATACAAAGATCATCCATATTCAAAGCTACCTGTAAGTATTACATCTTCAATTAATATATTTAAAATTTAACTTTTTAGAGTTAACATTTATTATTAAATTTTAATTTTGTAGTACATTCAAAGATTCTAGAGTGTCTCGAGTGGTTATCGGGATCATCCATTGATTGATGTCAGGGCTAGTGAACAAGTTCTCTAGTTGGCTGTTAGAGGCTCATGATATAGCTTGGAAGATATTCTTGGTAAGTTAAATATATTTACTTTTTAAATATGTAGTATATTTATATTCTATTTATTTAATATAAGCTTACTTCTACTTGCATGAGTACTACTGATTCGAGACTCCTCAAGATAAAGAGGCTAGCCATCCAACCTTCAAGGAGATGGCTATATATAGGCCTGGGATGGTCTGTACAATCTCAAGCAATCTACCATAAAGCACTCCAGTTCTAAGTCACCATTAGACTGGAAGCCTATCAAAGATCACTGAATGTGAATGGATGTATGAAAGGCCCTCTACGACCAATGGAGCACTAAGGAGTACTCCGATAAATAGTAGAGGACATGGTAGAACCAAACCACCCAGCAGGATCTAATCAAGCATACTGGCACTCCATTGGCACACATGTTGTGGTAGATATATTGGTAAGGATTCTATGCTTATATTAATTTCATACTAAATTAATCATATATATATATTTATTTATTTTTATTATTTATTTATTATAGATGCGGTATCTGGGTCATGCATCGGGATAGCTGCAGTTGTGTGAGGCCATACACCAGTCCAAGAGGACTGAGATTACTTAGATCCTAGATCTTGACATATCATAGCAATAACTTAAAATAGTATTTATTAGTTTATATATATAACAATATGTATAATAAGACTAATCAATTTACAATCTGTATAGATAGATTATGCATAGTACATCATATTGCAGCATGGTGAGGACCCATCCTCTCAGCCCCTCCTTAATTTCAAGGGATGGCTCAAGGCTACCAGAGGGATGAGTAGGAGTCGGATCATAGGATTCAGGCATAGCTTCGACCCTCCAGTAGCTCGTTATTCTTTTGTATCCTCATTTCAAGTCTCGACAATCTAGATGTTGGGTGATGTACATATTGAGCACATTGTGTAGAGACTTTTTGCCTAGTGACCTCAGAGCTTTGGGGATGCCGTCAGTGATATGGTCATCAAAATTTTTTGAGACTCGCATCTCTGTGATTAGCTAGCCTCATTGTAATAGCCATTACAACAAGTTTATTAATAAAATCCTTTACTTGTTTTAAATTTTTATATTTAGAAGCTTCAGATATTTAGACTTAAGCTAGGAAAGGGGACTTAAGGGATAAAAATTTAATTTAATCATCCAATTAATGGACTGAGGATGTCTATAGCTTCGTATCATCGAATAGAATATGTAGGAAAAATTTATTCAAGAATCAAATCAGTTTATTAAAATATATGCCTCCTTATCGGTATATACACTTTCATATCAAAACTTATTAATAATATTTTATTTTTCTTTATTACAAAATGCTAGAACATCCGACTCTTATCCACCAATTACTGGAGAAGACATACAAGAGTAGGAGAAAAATGACAATGATGAGAAGTGATGTGGCGGGAACATTGATATGGAATTCATGTCAGACTCCATCGGGCGACACGACGAACAAAGCTCCCACGTGGGATGCCTCTGCTTGCTCCTTCGCCAGGCTGGCTCCCCTCAAGGCTGAGACACCGTGGCCGAAGCCAAGCTCCACTCCTGATCGCTCCTTCGCCAGGCTGGCTCCCCTCGAGGTCGAGACACCGTGGCCGAAGTCGAGCTCCGCTCCTGATCCCTCCTTCGCCAGGCTGACTCCCCTCGAGGTCGAGATGCCATGGCCGAAGTTGAGCTCTGCTCCTGATCGCTCCTTTGCCAGGCTGGCTCCCCTCGAGGTCGAGATGCCATGGCCGAAGTCGAGCTTCGCTCCTAATCGTTCCTTCACCAGGCTGGCTCCCCTCGAGGTCTAGACAACATGGGCAAAGTCGAGCTCTACTTTTTTAAGATCATCCACCTTGGACGAAGAGACCTACAGCCAAAGGACGTCGCTACTTCCTTGGATGATGGCGAGCCACCCAAGGACCACAAAGGAGCTCCTGTCAGGGTGCAATAACTATCCCCAACTACCTCTTACACCAGAAGGTAAGGGGCCCATCGAGGTGCTGCGCTCCCAAGAGATCGCCTACACCACCCAAAAAAGGAAGTCAACCTAGAGGATTAGAATCCAGGGAACGGCCACCCGCTGATCGAGGCCCTACCATGCTTCTTAAAATGGAGTGACCAGAAAGAATGTCAGCATGCACGGTACTGTCTCCTATCATGGATGGGGAAAGGCACCCCACACACGACACCAGACAACATCATACGTGCCAGTAGATATGGCAAGGATCCCGAAGTAAGTATCTGGTGGTCCCCTATGGCTTAAAAGAACCTTCCATGGTCCCAAAAAAAAGGTAAGCACAGTTGAACGAAGGGGAAGGGGGGGCAAGTACATAGGAGAGCACTAAGAAAGCCCAAGAATTCCAGGCTACCAGGGACTTACGAAAAAGGTCTTGAGGGGCACAGCCATCCGGGCTCTGGCTCTGCTTAGCCAACACTTCCTTCACTTTGCTCTCAACTCCTCCACACTCTCCAGTACATCATATTCTCCTCCTAGCATGGAGTCCACCTTTGGAGCTCAACCAGGAGGATCTGTTCTCCTAGATCGTCACTGACTTAAGCATCGGAGTGCCCCTACTAGGATCACCAGCCCGAGTCTCTTCTATTTTACAGGTTCGAGTGTCCGAGCAGGATCCAAGGTGATAGGGGTGTGGTCCGAGGCCGTCTATAGCTGCAGGCCATGATGATCGAGTGATAATAGATTGGCATGCCAGGTAGGGGGACGAGAGGATGTGTTCTGATCCAGCTCGATCCCCTTGCAAGCAGCTTGCCGGGAGCATGGTGATGACACGAGCAAGAGAAGCTTCAACCAGCCATGCGGGAGATCCCCCTTCCCATGGAGACCCGCACAGTCCAGAAAGGGAGCCCCATGCTCTGCATCAACCACCTTCGACGGACCCTCAACTGGTCGCAATCGCCCAGTAAATGCAGCTTCTCACTATAGCGGTGCACCATCTCCAGCATCAGCATCGATCCTTAGCCACCCACCAATAGCCAGGGACTCCCGCGGCAAATGCCATAGCACCCCGTGATAGCCTGCGTTCCTTCCAAAGAAGGCCCTCGCAACCGCGGGCCACCACTGACCACCAAGGAAGCCACTGGACTCCGGCGAAGAGACAACGGACCAGGTCTACCGATCAGGAGAGCCAGTCTCCAACCTTCGAGCGGGCCATAACTAAACCCCACCGAGGTTGAAGAGGCAAAATTCCCCATCATGACCCCCCACACATGTCACCTTCCTCGCTATAGTTGGCCTCCATGGAGGGTTCAACTGATGAGGCCATACGGTGCATGGCAGAGAAGCGCCTGGAGGAACAGGAGTGCAAGCTGGCAGAGCTTTCCCGCCAATTTGCAATTCTGCAGGGCTTTACCAATGCACCAGCGGGCCATGATGCCCGCCCCCCATTCTCCTAAGAAGTCCAAAAGGAGCCGATTCCGAGACGGTTCTGCATGCTGCAGGTGGATCCTTACGACAGGACCACTGACCCCCTGGATCATCTTGAGAGCTATAAGGCCCTCATAAGAGTCCAGGGCATAATCAACACTCTTCCCTGCATCGCCTTTCCTGCCACTCTCTGGAAGGTAGCTCGGGTATGGTTTACCTGTCTCGAGCCGGTGAGCATCAGTTGCTTCGCTTAGCTGGAGTAAAAGTTTCTGGCTTACTTTGATGCATGCCAGAAGGTACAACGGAAGATAGACAGCCTCTTCTCCATCAGGCAACAGGACCACGAGCTCCTACAGGACTACGTGGCCCACTTCAAAGTTGCCATGCTAGAGATCTACAATCTTGATGAGCCAGTTGCTATGCTAGCACTAAAGAGAGGGCTCAGGACTTCCCGCCTAACCTACTCTTTAGACAAGAAACCTCCAAAGACATACTCCGAGCTCCTCCTTCATGTCTAGAAGTACATCCATGCCAATGAGGTGGATTGCACGAGGAGGGAGCAAGATGGGAAGCCTCTGAAGAAGCCAGCTCCCGGGAAGATGTCTGGGATGCGGAAGCCCAGACTAGCCGCTCTGAACTTCTGCCAGGAGCCGAAGCTGAGGAAAGACCCCATCCTGGTGGGGACACCAGAGGTACCAGAAAAAGATAGAGGCATTTCAACCCTCTGTGAATTGATCAATAATTTATGAGTCCATCTGTATTAAGGGCTTAACCCATCTGAGTCTATTTTTGTTGTTATTTGAGTCTTTTGAGTTGTTATTTCAGTTATGTACTAGTCAGCTCATGTTGAGCTAGTTCAGTCCAATGCTAGTCAGCTCATGTTGAGCTAATTTTATTTTTTTGAGTCCTGTCCAAGCATACTGAAGACTCAAGACCACATCATACAAGTGAAGACCAAGTCCAACCAGATTGAAGACATGGAAGTTTAGCCCAAGTCCAACCCAGCTTGAAGATTTGAAGACTCCAGGAGGAAAATCAGAAACCCTAATTCCTTGCAGATGCCCTCCAGATGCCCAGATTCCCTTCCAGATGCCAAAATATATTCATATACCAAGGCATCCATGATTTTAGAGGTCCATCTGCATCCTAGCCCAAAGAAATCAAGCCCAGGTGCCAAGCCCAAGCCCCTAAGAAGCAAGATACCAGGGAATATTCCTGCTACCTGGCTACCAGGCCACCCCAGCTTCCAGAGGCCCAAACCCATGCGCCCGAGCCCCTTTGGGCCGGCCTCTTGCTTCTCCTAGAAGCCCAACATGCCTCCTAGGCATCCTTGAAGTGTTGGCCAAGTCAAGAGAATTTTTAGTGATTTTTCTACCTAATGTTTCCTTATTTTCTAGCTAGGGTTTGAGAGGGAAAAGGATTCTTATGTAAAGACTTATGTGCCCTTCCTTGGAGCCCAAGGTTAAGGGTCTATTTAAGGGACCCTAGCCTCTTGTATGAGGAGATTTTGATATATGAAATAAACCTTGAGTTCTTCTATTGCTTTGAGTGTTACCCTGCTGTGTGCATAAAGGGGTTTGAGAGTTCTTCTTCCCGGTGTTTGCAACCATCTTCCTGCCGCCAACCATCCTTCCAGCTCCCTCTAAAACTTTCTTCCCTTTGCTATTTTTCTTTATTTTCTTGATCTCCTTTAAGTTTTCTAACCCCTGACAGGTCATTTGCAGGTTCCCGAGTTCCTACGAATCCAACGACTCCAGCCAAGCCTCAATCGGACCACCGAGCAGAAAGCCGAGTCTCCGCAGGTCTTTGGCTCGATTTTCCAGGCCACATCCATCGAGGAATGAGAGATCCCTTCACTGTGATCTTCATCGAATGCTTCAGACGTTGTCAGGTACATCCTCTCTACCTCCAGTCCTTATAATGTAGGAGAACTTGCCCTAACCGAGGCTTCTCAGCCTCGGCGATCCTTCTTTAGTACTTTTCTAGGTTCTAATCTGCATGCTTGGCTTCAAAAAATTCATACAAAATTTCCTACAACTAATTTTGATCTGAAATTCGGGAATTAATCACCTAACCCCACATATATAACATACAAAAAGAATTGCATGCATATTAGTCCCCCATCACATCCCGAAAGAGAGGTTCATGCCTCTTCTCACCCCGAGGATGAAGATCCTCATGGAGATCGAGGGTGAGCGCTACCTGAAGTACCCACCTCAACTGAAGCCATCTAACAGTCATGACAAGATGAAGTATTGCCAGTTTCACCATGATCATGGCCACGACACCGAGAAATGCCAGCACCTCAAGAAGGAGATTGAAGAACTCATAAAGATAGGCTACCTTGGAAGGTTCGTGGGGGGCAGATCCCCAGCGGAACCTCAGGCGCTCGTTGCACTCCCTCTAGTCCCTATAGTCGATAACCGCCCCATCGAGAAGCTCGTAGGGATCATATGTTAGGGAGTCGAGCGCACTTCCATGAAGGCCCGGGGAGGGGAAAGTTTTGAGAATGTACTCCCCTTCATGAGGGAGAGGTGGGTTGAAAATGAAAATGTAAACAATGATGCCGTGGTCATCGAGATGATGATCCAAAGCAACTTGTAAAGTAGATTATGGTTGATAGTGGGAGCTCGACTGATGTCCTTTTCTACAATGCTTTCTCTAGGATGAATTTATCCTCTACTCAGCTCAAACCTGTGCACAATCCCCGCATCGATTTCACGGGGGATTCTTTAAGAGTTGAGGGAGAGATTACTCTCACAGTCACTACCGGGACCCTACCTCGGTAGAGTACCGTTATGATGACCTTCACAGTTGTTAGGCTCCCTTTAGCCTATAACATGATTCTTGGTCGACCTGGGCTCAACCTGCTCGACGCGATCATCTCCATAAGGTGGTTATTGGTGTAGTTTCATACTCCCTACGATGTCGGGAAGATGAGGGGGGCACCTCAGCCAATCCAGCACTGTCTCCAAACCGTCCCTAGGGCCAAATACTTCGAGTATGACCCCGACATAACCGACCTCGACCAAAGGGCGCAGGAGCCCAAAGACAGTCCGGTAGAACACCTACTGTTGTACCCACTCGTAACCAACCCAGTAAAGACTATGCAGATTGGGGTGCAGTTGCAGAAGGATGAACGGGCCCACCTGTTAGAATTTCTTCAGGTGAACTCGGATGTATTCACCTGGATGGCGGTCCACATGCCCAGGATTCCCCCTGAGATCATCACTCACAAGCTGAATATTGACTCGAAGTATCATCCTGTTCAGCAGAAGAAAAGGAGTTTTGCCCCGAAGAGGCAATAGGCGATCAACGAGGAGGTGGAGAAACTCCTCATAGCTGGCTTTGTTCAAGAAGTACAATATCCGAGCTGGCTAGCAAATGTAGTGATGGTTAAGAAGAATAATGGGAAGTGGAGGATCTGTGTGGACTGCACCAACCTCAACCAAGCATTTCCAAAGGATAGCTTTCCTTTATCGAAGATCGACCAGTTGGTGGATGCCACCTCGGGGCACCGCTTGCTCTCCTTTATGGATGCATTCTCTGGATATAACCAGATCCAGATGCACCCTGAGGACGAGGAGCACACTGCCTTCATCACCAACTGAGGGACATACTACAACTGGATGATGCTGTTCGGCTTGAAGAATGCTAGAGCCACATACCAACAGCTGGTCAATCAGGTCTTCAAGGACCAGATTGGTAGAAACATGCAAGTGTACATGGATGATATGCTCGTCATGAGCAAGCCAAGGTCAGACCACATCGCTGACCTCGCAAAAGCCTTCCACAACCTCCGAGAGCACAAGATGAAGCTGAACCCGATAAAATGCACTTTCGTGTAGTGGCAAAGGAGTTCCTTGGCTTCATGGTGACCTAGAGAGGGATCGAGGCAAACCTGGAGAAGGTTCAGGCGATCATCGACATGGAGCATCTGACCTTGAAGAAGCAGGTCCAGCACTAGATGGGCTGGATTGCAGCGCTGAGCTGGTTCATCTCGAGATCGGTAGACCGCTGTCTTCCTTTCTTTAAGGCGCTGTGCAAGATGCATGACTTCACCTAGACCGAAGAGTGCAAAGTAACCTTTGAGGAACTCAAGGACTTCTTGGCATCGCCACCACTACTCTCCAGGCCAGAGGAGGGAGAGGAGCTCCTGCTATACCTGGCGATCACCTTGGGGGCCGTCAGCTCGGTCCTCATTCGTATGGATTAGGATGGATCCCAAAAGCTAGTATACTATGCTAACAAAATCCTTCGAGATGCCGAGATCAGGTACACCTAATCCGAAAAATAAGTTTTTGCTCTTATCATGTCTGCTCAACATCTCAAGCAATACTTTCAAGCACATCCGATTGTGGTAGTGATGGACCAACCCCTGAGGGCTGTGCTAAGTCATCCCAACACATCCAGACACTTGGCCAAGTGGGCACTGAAGCTCAACGAGTTTGACATCGTGTACCGTCTGAGGACATCCCATAAGGCTCAGGTTCTGACCGACTTCCTGGTCGAGTATGCAGGACTTGCCAAGGAACCATAGCAGACCACCACGGAGCATCAAGTGGAGCCCAAAATCGAGGAGCCTTGGATCTTCCACATCAAGGGTGCATCCAACACGGGCATAAGTGGAGAAGGCCTCATACTCACCAACTACAATGGGATTGTGGCTGAATGTGCACTCCGCTTCAAGTTGGCCGCAACAAATAACCAGGTGAAGTAAGAGGCACTCCTTGCGGGCCTGAGGGTCTCCCGCAAACTGGGTGTACAGAACCTAAAGGTATTCACCGATTCCCAACTGATGGCCGGACAAGTTTTCGAAGAGTACGAGGCTAGAGATCCCTAGATGATGAAGTATCTTGAGCGGGTCCACTCAAGCATGACAGGTTTTCGATGCTTCAAAATCTCCCACATCTCCCATGGAGAGAATGCTCGCGCTGACACGCTATCAAAGCTTGCAGCCCTGCCGAACTCGTTGCTGGGGCATGCCCATATCGAGTACTTTGAAAGTCCAAGCAACGATGCTCTTGGAGAGGTGCAACAGGTCACCTTGGAGCCGAGCTGGATGGACAGGTACGTTAGATACATCACTGATGGCACCCTACCGGAAGATCGCATAGAGGCCGGTCTCATCAAGAAGAAGGCCTTATGGTTCATCCTGATGGAAGGGTAGCTCTACCACCGATCCTACTCCTACCCACTCCTGAAGTGCTTGAGACCCACAGAGGCAGCCTTCGTACTCCAAGAGAAACATGAAGGTCTCTATGGGAACCACGTAGGAGGGAGGGCGCTGGCGTATAAGGCCCTCCACCAGGGTTACTACTAGGAGACCATGAGGGAGGACGCCGCCGACTTCATGAAGAAATGTGACCATGCCAACATCACACCCATATACAGCATCAACCTGCAGCACCACTCTCTTAGCTCTCACCCCCTGGCGTTCGCCCAGTAGGGGATGGACATCCTAGGTCCATTCCCCCTGCATCAAGGCAACAAAAATTCCTGATAGTGGCTATTGACTACTTCACCAAGTGGGTAGAAGCCAAGCCACTAGCACGGATCATGGTAGCCAAGGTCTGCCAGTTCTTCTAGAAGTCAATTATCTATTGCTTCAGGCTCCCCCACAACATCATCACTGACAATGGGCCACAGTTCGACAACCGAGAGTTTGAAGATTTCTATGCCGAGCTCGGCATTCAGCATCGCTTCACCTCGGTGGCTCACCCTCAGACCAAAGGAGAAGTCGAGGTGACCAACCGAACCATTCTCCAAGGACTCAGAACCAGGCTAGACCGAGCCAAGGGCAGGTGGTCAAAAGAACTCCCAGCATTCTTTGGGCCTACCACACAATGCCCAAAACAGCAATGGACAAAATGCCTTTCAGTCTCATCTTCGATGCAGAGGCCGTGGTCCTAGTTGAGCTCGGTGTGCCCACGCTGTGGGTGCAGCAATATGATGAAGCAGAGAATTCGGTGTGCCTTCTCCTCAACTTGGACCTACTCAAGGAAACCAGAGATAAAGCTCGACTCTGGATGGTGGCTTATCGGTAGCAGGTAGCGCGGTACTACAACACACGGGTGAAGCCAAAGGTCTTCCACCCAAGTGATCTAGTGCTGCACTGAGCCGAGGCATCCCAACCCTAAGAATGTGGCAAGCTCTCACTGAACTGGGAGGGCCCCTATAAGGTGGTCGAGGCTCTTCCTCATGGAGTCTATTACTTAGCGGACCTGGATGGTGCTAGATTCCTGCACACATGGAATGCTCGTAACCTGAGAATATATTATCAATAATGTAAAGCTTTCTCCCCAAAAACAATGATAAATATTCTCTTTAAGCAAATCATTCTTGCCTTACAGGAACACTACCGCCCGAAGCCCAACTCTCCAGCACTGAGGCCGGGAGCCCAGCTCTCCGGTATCAAGGCACAAAGCCTAGCTCTCCGGCACCAAGGCCTGGAGCCCAACTCTCTGGCACTGAAGCCCGGGAACTCCAGAACTCCAGAAGCATGGCACCATGCTCATAGTCTTGAGATGCCAGTGGAACTCCCTTGAAGTCCACCATCTACCGCCTAACTCATAGTACGACTCTCAAGCCAGGAAACTTTTGAAGCCCAGCACCTTACAGACACCCAGTGGGATCAACAAATTCATCCTCCAAGCTCAGCCTTGTCATGCACGCTCGGAGCTGGTCCCAGCCAAGGTCCAATAGACCACTTCAAGTGAAAGATCGAAGTCCTATGATCGCTTCTCCTGCAAAGTGGGAGTAGCTCAGCAAGCTAAGAAAAGCAAAGGAAAGGGCTCGGACACTTGGTACTTCAAGGCTCGATGCCTACACAAGTACATGCACACAGGCAGCTGAAAAGCAAAGGAAATAAAATTGACAAAGTGCAAAAAAAAAAAAGAGAAAGAAGAGAAAAGCACACGGGCGGCATAATCAAAAAGAAATTCCATTGATACTTGTTGAGATTTTTACATGTACGCTAGGCCCCGACATGCCGGGCAGCCCAGACTAGAGACAGAAGAAAAAAAGAAAAAATACAAGACCCCCCAAGCTACCCAACCGGCTCATTCCCGATGCGGTGCTCGGATGGGGGGTCATCTTTTGGAGCCTCCGACAGCGGGGCTGGCTCGGCAGCAGCTGGTTCTTCCATTGCACCCGGGAGTCTCGGTCTACTTATGTGCCTGTCTGGGATGAAACCCTCCATGTGGGATCGGTAGTACAAAAATCCCTAGAGATAGGAGTCTGTCGTAGCCTCCCGGAACTCAGCCTTGAACTTACTGGAGGCCTTGTATTCCACCACCTCCTCTGCAGCTCTCTTCCTGGCAACCTTAGCCTGGTGGATCGCCTCGGTGGCCTCTTTCTTTATGGCCTTTGTCGAGCTGACTACCGCGGCGGTCTTCTCTTCTACCCCTGTGGCCCTCTTCTCGACGACGGTGGCCCTTTTCTTAGCAGCAGTGGCTCGATTCTTTGCCGCCTCCAACTCTGCCAGGAGGGACTTGGGCCATCCCCTCTCTTTGGTGGCCTCAGCATCGAGCTCCTTAAGCCTGGCCTCCTTGGCCTTGAGCTCTTCTGACTTGCCCTTGGACTGGCTTCTCTTCCGGTCTAGGGACTCCTCGAGCTCTTTGCCCTGCCTTTCGGCTCTTGCGACATCGCCTCGGAGTTCCTTGACCTTTATAGTGGCCTCCCAGGCATCGTTGCTTCTCTGCTTCACCTCCTCCTTCAGGGATTCGAGCTCCGCTCCCTGTAGCCTATCCCTCTTGGCCCAGGTTCGGCAGTAGTCCCTGATAAGGAGTTCGGTGCCAAGCTACACCAAAGAAGATGTCAGTCTCAAAGGTAAGGAAAGAAGAACAAGGCGAAGCGAAATGAAGGAGCACTTACCTAGAAGAGCTAGGAAAAGGTACTATCGATGGCATCACCAAGGAGCCTCCCTGCCTTCTCCCGCCGATCACATGATTGGATGGCAAAGTCCATCATATGCTTGGCAAGGTTTTGGTCCCGAACCAAGGAGACGTTCTGTGCTAGCTTGAACGGTACCTTGCAGTAGTCCCTCTCCCTCCTGCCTGCCATCGACATGGAGTCATTAGCTCCTTCGGCTGGGGAGGCATCTGGGGTGTGCTGGGAGCTCGACGCCACTTCAGACGGTGCCACTGCCACTGGCTTAACTCCCTATTGTTCTCCCTCCTCCTCGACCTCGATGACCTCTAGAGGAGGAGACACCACCACGATAGTGGCTGCGACGGATCTAACCCGGATGATGACTTCGGGCTCTTGGGCCAGGTGTGGATCGCCTCGCCTCGATACCTCGAGGGTGAGCTCGGCGACCCTCCTTCTCAGCTCGGGGGCGGGTTCGGCAGCCCTCCTACCCTGCTCAGGATCAGGCACCACCCTTCTTTTGATCAGCGCAGCTGGAGCAGTAGGAGCTATCCCCGCATTGCCCTCTTCACGAGCCCTCTTCGAGGAGGGCGCATCGGCCTCCTCCAATGCACCCCTCTTCTGGGAGAAGGAGAGGAGATCATCCAGGGAGAACTTCATTCCTGCACAGAGGAAAATATTAGTTCCAAGCTCGAAAAATCAAGGAGGCATAAGGAGATAGTGCTCAAGCCGAACTCACCCAACTGCTGAATTGGGCTGACCCCGACCTTGAAGAGGTTCTACTTTGACAACAAAACCTCCAGGGAGGGGACCTGGTCGTAAATCTCCCGATCAGCCGCTTCAATTATAGTGTTCCGGTTAGGGGACCGATCAGGGTCACTCCAAACCCAGTCAACCTCCTCGACCGAGGTAAAAAAATATTTACTCTTTCATCCTTTGATGGAAGAGGGGAGCTCAAATTTTACGCCCTTCGGGCGAGAAGAGATAGACCACCACCCCTCCTCGGAAGGGTGGCGATTTAGGGTGAAGAAGATCCTGAACAAAGAAAAACGAGCAATAATCCCATGAAAGTGACAAAAAACTATGAAGCAAAAGATGGTCCTTACGGCATTGGGGACCAGCTGAGCAGGGACGATGTGAGAATTGCTCAGTACAAAAAGAAAGAAGGGGTCGAAAGAAAATCAAAGGCCCCCTGCGAGTGTCTCCTTATAGAGAGTGATCCGGCTTGGGCCACTAGAGGTGACCCGATCCCCAGGTCGAGGGACCGAGAGCCAGATGGAGTCTGGGACACCATAGATCTCCCGGATGGCCACAAGTTCCTCGGTGGTGATCGTCGAAGTGACCCCACCAGGACCTATCGATCGAGAAGGTTCAAGGGTGGGTTCGGGTGGAGGAGGAGGTGGGGGACATGCCGTAGGCTCCCTAATCACTATCCCTCTGGGTGTGGGCCTTCTGCTGAACTCAAAGCATGCTACTTCCTCCTCCTCATCGAAGGAAGAAGGCAGCCACGGTCGAGAAGGCCCTGCCTCACTCTAGTCAGTCGTAGGGCGAAAGTTCAGGCCGAAATGAGACATCAGGAAGAAGAAGATGATGATGAGGTCAAAAGGCAAAGAAGAAGAAGAAAGCGAGAGCAAACGGGGCCCGAAGAGGTCCTAGCTCTAGAAGGAAACTCTACCTAGCCAAGAGAAAAAAAAGGAGACGAACCTGACTCTCTGTGGGAGATAAGAATGACCGGGGGAGAAGTAGGAGAGCTTTGGTACGATGGCGGGCAAGTGAAGTTTGAAAGGAGAAGTATTTTGGGAAAACTGCCTTTCTTTTTGAAGTGACAAGATGCCTAATCATACCGTTATAGCACCCCACCGATGGATTTGCACCACGTGTTAGCAATTGATGAAGCAAACAGCTCCTTTTAGTCATGGCCATTCCAAGTTCCACGCTAACAATAAGTATTCCTCGGATGTGGCCACGTGTCTCCCCTACATTGGCTTGGAGAACCGCCTCCCGAAGCACCATCGATCATGGCCATTATTGTGCAAGATTTTAACCTTTCCATGTCAGCATCACATTTACTCCCTTCGCCCCGAGAGCCATGCACCAACGGGACTCGAGAGTGGGGGGCAAATGATATGGTGGGAACACTGACATGGAATCTATGTCAGACTCCATAGGGCAACATGACGGATGAAGCTGCCATGCGGGATGCCTCTCTCGCTCCTTCTCTAGGCTGGCTCCCCTCGAGGTCGAGATGCCATGATCGAAGTCGAGCTCCGCTCCTAATCACTCCTTCACCAAGCTGGCTCCCCTCGAGGTCGAGACGCCATGGTCAAAGTCGAGCTCCGCTCCTGATCGCTCCTTCACCAGGCTAGCTTCCCTCGAGGTCGAGATGCCATGGTCGAAGTCGAACTCTGCTCCTGATCGCTCCTTCATTAGGCTAGCTCCCCTCGAGGTCGAGATGCCGTGGCTGAAGTTGAGCTCCGCTTCTGATCGCTCCTTCACCAGGCTGGCTCTCCATGAGGTCGAGATGCCATGGCTGAAGTTGAGCTCCGCTCCTGATCGCTCCTTCACCAAGCTAGCTCCCCTCGAGGTCGAGACGCCGTGGCCGAATTCGAGCTCCGCTCCTGATCACTCCTTTGCCAGGCTGGTTCCCCTCAAGGTCGAGATGTCATGGCTGAAGTCGAGCTCTGCTCTTGATCACTCCTTCGCCAGGCTGGCTTTCCTCGAGGTCGAGACACCATGGCTGAAGTCGAGCTCCGCTCTTGATTGCTCCTTCACCAGGCTAGCTCCCCTCGAGGTCGAGACATCATGGCCGAAGTTGAGCTCCGCTCCTGATCGCTCCTTTGCCAAGCTGGCTCCCCTCGAGATTGAGATGCCATGGCCGAAGTCGAGCTCCGCTTTCTTAAGCTCGCCCACCTCAGACGAAGAGACCTATGGCCAAAGGATGTCGATGCTTCCTTAGACAGTGGTGAGCCATCCAAGGACCACAATGGAGCTCCCGTCATGCCACAATAACTGCCCCCAACTATCACTTACACCAGAAGGGAAGGGGCTCCTCGATCGAGGTACTGCTCTCCCAGGAGATCGCCTGCACCACCCGAAAGAGGAAGTCAGCCCAGAGGATTCGAATCCAAGGAACGGCCACCCACCGATCGAGGCCCTTCCATGCTTCCTAAAATTGAGCGACCAGAAGGAATTTCAGCATGCACGGTACTGTCCCCTATCATGGATGGGGAAAGGCATCCCGCACATAGTACCAGACAATGTTGTACGTGCCAGCAGACGGGGCGAGGATCCCAAAGTAAGTATCTGGCGGTCCCCCCTGGCTTAAAAGAACCTTTCATGGTCCCAGAAAGAAGGTAAGCACAGTTAAATGAGGGGAAGGGGGGCAGGCACACAGGAGAGCACCAAGCAAGCCCAAGAATTCCAGGCTACCGGGGACCTGTGGAAAAGGTCTTGAGGGGCACAGCCATCCCAGCTCTGGCTCTCCTCAGCCAGCACGTCCTCCACTCCGCTATCAACTCCTCCACACTCTTCCAGTACATCATATTCTCCTCCTAGCATGGAGTCTACCTATGGGGCTCGACCAGGAGGATCTGTTCTCCGGATCATCACTGACTTGAGCATCGGAGTGCCCCCATCAAAATCACCAGCCCGAGTCTCTTCTATTTTGCGGGTCCGGGCAGGATCCGGGGCAACAGGGGCATGGTCCGAGGTCATGTACAGCTACAGGCCACAGCGATCAGGCGGCAACAAGAAGGATCTCACATGAATTTTTTTTATTTTGATATTATGTATTTAATTTTTTTCTTGAAAGCAATATTAATTTATAAAAATATAATTTATAAGTTTAAATAATATAATTAATTTTTTATTTATAATTATGGTATTTAATTGTTAATTTACTTATAACAAAATTTAAGAACTATAATTACAATTTTATTATAATTAAAATAGGTTTTTAAATAGAGAATTACTATTTTTAAAATATAAAAAAAATATTCTTAACGACTTTAGCGATGGCAATGGTTATCGTTAAGGACTTATTACCAATGTCTATTAATCATTAGCAACTATATTTTTTGGTTGCTAACATATTTCATTTATTTCATTATAATTTTAAAAACTTGAAAAACTATTAGTTTCCATTGCTAATAGTTGTCGCTATAATCATTATTAGCGATGATATTTCTTGTCATCACTATTAATAGCTTTTAGTGATCCAATTTTCTCAGACAAACTATTAGCGATAGCTTTCCATCAATAATAGTATTAGTGATGGCAAATTGCTCTTTGGTGATAGCAATTAGTCATCACTGATAATTGGTTTTCTTATAGTGGATCATCAATATGATTCCCTGAGGCTCGGCTCTTGATCAGCATATTATCTACATATACCTCCATGTTTCAGCCAATCTAATCTTTGAAAATCTTTTTTGCCAGCTACTGGTAGGTCACATTGCATTCTCTAAGCCAAAGGGCATGATCCTGTAATAAAAGAGATCTCAGTCAGTGGTGAAAATAGTCTTCTCCTCGTTCTCATATGCTATTTGGATTTGATTGTAGCTAGAAAAGGTGTCTATGAAGGTTAGAACTCATGGCCCAAAATGTCATCTACTAGCTAGTTTATTCGAGATAGCAGGTAGTTGTCTTTTAGGCATACCTAGTTAAGCTCAATAAAATCTATGTAGATCAGCCACTTCTCATTCAACTTTTTGACAAGAAGTATGTTTGCAAACCATTCTAGGTTGATTGCCTTCTTGATGAACTTGGGATTAATGAGCTTGTTTTCCTCCTCAACAATTGATCTTTGCCATTTCAGGACAAAACTTTGCTACTTTTGCTTGATGGATTGGTATGCGAGATCCATGTTCAGCCAATGTACTATCATTTCAAGATCTATGCCTAACATGTCAGGAGCTGACCAAGTAAAGACATTAGTGTTCTCTTATAAAAGGTAACAAGATGATGTTTAGTTACCTTATTTAAGTTTGATCCAATCCGAACTATTCATTTTGAGCTTCCATCTTCAAGAGGGACTTCTACGAGATCCTCCACTAGCTCTCCATATTCTTTGGTCAGCTGATCACGAGCATCTAGTTCATCAAAGAGAGCATCGGGCAGTCATACCTCTTGAAGATCGGTCATATAGCATTGTCATGCCAGGGCTTGATCTTCCTAGATTTCATCAACCCCATGCTTTGTTTGAAACTTTACTAATAGGTGGTATGTTGAGATCACAGCTCAGAATGCATTTAATCATGGTCATCTGAGGATGGCATTGTATGCTAAAGAAACTTTAGTGATTAGGAAGTCAAGCTATCCCTTGGCTTATTGGGTGTCCATCCTACAGCAGCGAGCAACATGATTACTCCCTTAATAGGTACGACATTTTTAAAAAACCTGACAAATGGTGAGTCAAGTTTTTCCAACCGATCTCAGGTAAGTCTTATTTTAAAGAAGGCATTATAAAATAGCACATCGACTAAGCTTGTATTATCTACTAGGACTCAATGCACATCATTATTTGATATGTTTAAATATACAATAACTATATCATTATGCGAGGATTGGAGTCCTTAAGCATCTTTATCAGAAAATGTAATAAGCTCCTTGGTCTTTTGTTTAAAGTATTCAAGCTTCCCATTATGTCACCGAGCTACCCCCCTCTCGGTGATGGTGTTTGTTGCCCTAGGAATAGGTCAGTTCTCCACTAGCTTTTCCTATCAAGGTGGTTCAGGTAGCCAAGGTGCTTCCTATAGTATAGCATTGGTCTATTGCATCGCTTAGACTTTTGTAGTGAGGGTGTATACCTTTATGGGACATTATAGCAATGCTTGCTCCTTCCTAAAAATAAGTCTAAACCCTTCCTCTAGCACCAATCTATTATTGCAAAACTTTTGGTTTAGATTGGCCCAAATGAAAGAGAGTGACAATTCCTAGATAGTGATGGCAGTTCCTATAAAACAATTTCTTGACCAAAGTTAGCTCCGATGGAGGCCCTCTAATGCTTATGTCAGAAACTTAGAATAGATGGAAAGGAGTGAAAGTAAGAAAAGAAATTTCATACCTAGGGGTCCCCTATGGGCCTCTATTTCCAAGGAGAGGTTGAGGTGCCATGGAAGGAAAGAAGAATCAGGCGATTACTACTTGCCTTATCAAGCAAGATGTGCTCGTAATTTTCTACCTTACATACCCATTGTGAGCTGCAACCGAGGATTATGGGATTCTCCTAAACGTGCATTGTTTAGGTAGCAAATTAAAAGCCAACATTGCCTAGAATGCTAGGTAAGGTCGGATGCAAGAGTACCTCAGAATGGTAATGACTGAAGATCGGTGCATTCGAGATGATTATCATTTCAGCTTATTCGAGGTAAATATTCCTTTCCATATTAAGTAGCAAGGATCGTACCATCTAAATCATTATTTGGTGGGGTGTTGTTCAGTTTTGTGGATGGGTTAGGGTTGTATCTTTTGCACTAAAGAAGGAATCACCTTCGATTTGAGGTGGGTAGAGTCGATGAATGCCTACCCTTTGATGGAGGACAGGTTTGATGAAATGAGTGTGCGGAGGTGTGATCTACTCACTTAGCATCATCATATAAGAATTTGAGCTCCAGATATGACCAAAATTATGCATAGAAGAGATGAAGAACTTCAATCTAAAAACTAGGTGAGCAGAATTCTGAACACCCTTATGCAAGCTTTCTTTCAAGAAAATAAAAAGTAGGATCTAAGGGCATAGAATCCCTCAAACTAGGCTAAGCTACCTTTAAGAACCTTGGATCCATGGATCAAGAGGGTCTTCTTCCCAACAATGAAGAGGATCAAAGCTTCATCAAAGCTTAAAAAGGAAGGATAGTACTCATCACTCAAGAATTGAAGTCTAGGGACAAGATCTACACTCCCTACTTAGAACTTACCTTTGGAGCTTGGTCCTTGGCATGGAGCCTTCATCATCAGCTTCAAACCATCAAGAAAAACCTGTAAATGATCCAAAGTAAGGTTATGTTGATGAAGAATTGAAAGAAAATGAAGGATTCAACAAAGGAAAGTGAAGGGATTTGAAGAAAGTTACTGAATTTTTGGGCAGCACTTCTCCTTCTTCTTGATCTCCTTGGAACCTTGGTAGAATGGCTTAGGAATGGAACTTTGGACCTCTCACCCTCTCCTTAAAGGAGTTACCTAGATCTAATGGCTAGAGAACTAACACTCAAACTCAAACCAAACAATCAAACTCAAAGAGAAAACAATGGAACTCGACAAGGTGGAAGAAGAACCAAACTAAGCTTTCATTCATTCATAGACTTTTCAATTGCTTTATATAAGGGGGCCTTGGTCCTATTTATAGGCCAAGAGAACCCAGAAGTGGCGACAAAAGGGAGGATTAAGTACTAACTAATCCATGTTTAGTTGGCAACTAATTACATTGAGAAGCTTCTAAGTAACTAATCCTAACAAGAGAAGAAACTAAAATCTCCATGTGACGCCATCCTATTTTGCCAAGTGTCCTCATCAAAAGCCTTCTATGTGTCTTCTAAGATTTAGTCTTCAAATATGCTTCAAATTAGGTGAATCAAATCATAGGTTGGCCAGCCCAAATGGATTGCTTAGAATTTTGGAAAGAAAGGTCTTCATTAGTTGAATTTCTTTGGCTTGCTTGTCTCAAATAGAAATAGTCTTGACTTGCTTCATACAATAGGGGCTCTTCTTCTTAAATGGGTGGAACTAGGAGCTTTCAAGATGCTTCATGAGGTTGGGCTTCATCTCCATAATTTTAAGTGGAACCTGAAAAAAATTGGACTAGCTACAAAACCAGAGATTGTTAGCTTTCAACTTCTTCCTCTTGCTAATGTCCCCATTAATTCTCCTCGGGTGAAAAAAACTCGGCCCTGACGAGTATGGATTATTTGGCTTTGATAATTGGTGGGGACATCAGAGGAACCAGAATAAGATAGAGGCTTCTCAACCCTCTGTGGTTTAATTAGCTGCATCTGAGTCCATTTGTAATAAAGGCTTAGTCCATCTAAGTTGTTATTGTATTACTTGAGTCCTATTCTAGTCAGCTCATGTTGAGCTAGTTTTTTTTCTGAGTCCTGTATATAGCATTTGATCCATACTATTAGAATTTTGGATCAGTCGATCAAGTTAGCTCATGTTGAGCTAATCATATTCTGAGTCTCATAATTATGTCCAGTTGTATTGAGTCTGTTTGAGTCATGCCCAATCAAAGAAGACTCAAGCATGTGAAAGATACCACCCAGCATGCCACCTCAGTAGCCGCATGGAGTTCCAGTCATACCCTGGATTTCACCAACTAGGATTATTTGGAGGATCATGAAGTCGACCCATGCATGAGGAGTTGATGACCACACGCCAGCACACCCATTCCATACCCCAAGCACACCAGCTCCACACGCCAGCATGACAAGAAAGAAAGTCAAAATGGATAAACATGAATCCCTTGATTCATGCCAGCTTGCTTAGGAAAGAAGTGGTCCCCCCCTTTGGATGTCCCCTACCTACCTTGTTTGGAGAGATTTTGTATGGCATGAGAGTGTTTTCTTCCATGTATTTAGCCCCACCTTTAAAAAGAGAGTGGGAGAGTGATTTCTTCTATGTATTCAGCCCCACACTTTAGTAAAAAAGTGATCACCTCTTATTTTCCTTGTTTCCTTTTGCTTGGGCCCTAAGTCTCATGGCTCTATATAAGGGACCCCTTGTATGAAGATTGAATAACTTTTTATTCATGAAATAATATTGAAATTCTTCAATTGCTGTGTGCCACCTGCTGTGTGCTAAAAAGGGATTTTGTGTGAGCCATTTTTCTTCCCGGTGTCCTCCGCCTACCTCCAGTCTCCATCTACCTCTCCAAGCCTTAGCCACCCTCTTCAAACACCTTCTTCCCTTTGCTAGTTTTTCAATTAACTCTCCATCTATGCTTTGTTTTTCTAACCCTAGAATAGCTATTTGCAGGTCCCTCGGCTTCTATGAATCCAACGACTCTAGCCAGGCCATAATCGGATCATCGAGCAGAAAGCCAGGAATCTGCGGGTCTCCAACTTGATTTTCCAGACTGCATCTGGGAGTGAGAGCAATCTATTCATGTACGATCTACACCAGGTGCATTTACCATTCTTAGGTACACCCCTTTGCTTGTCGATGCTTTATTGCAGATGAACTGGCCCAACCGAGACTTCTCAGCCTCGGCAGTCCTCTTTCCTTTGCTTTTTAGATCCTGTTATGCATGCTTTTAGCTTCTTATTTTCAAATAGAACTCTTTACATCATTCCTTAGTCTGATCTTTAGGATTAAAACTTATAACTTAATATTATAAACACAAAAAAATAATTGCATGCATATATAGTTCTGCATCATTTGGTATCAAAGCCTGTTTGGGCTCAATTCTCTTTGGATATTTGGATCGGGTGCTTCACTATGGCCGTCCGATCATAGGAGACTAGTAGGGCTTCAGAATTCTCTTTCCCAATCAACGGGATCTTTTATGGCGGTAGGGGTGCCACTGTGAATTGACCCCTGAAGAAGAACACAAAGAGTTCCTTAGGATTTTTTATTTTTTTGCCTTTTTCAAATATATTCTATTGTTTTAATTGTTTCTGCCCATAGAAAACTCAGAAAAATTTGAAATTTATTTTGTTCAATTCTTCATTATTCATATTAATTTTCAAAATTATTTCAATCATTATTTCAGTCTGTGAGTTTTCTTCCATTTGAAACACTGCCTGAGAACAGTTCTACTCTATTTTAGCAGCAAAACCAATTTTGGAAAGTTCAGGATTTTTTTAGTAAAATCTTTGCATATCTTTAATTTTAGAATATTTCCTGCATATTAGATCATAATCTGCAATTATGTTTCTATTTAAGAAAAATCCCCAAAAAAAAATTTACATATATTCAAAAATATCAAAACATCTAAACCCTAATTTGCATCTTCATATGCCTGCCATCATTGCATAAGTTACTTTAAGGGCACTTTCTATATGTCAGATAAGGGAAGGAGTTGATAACCTCTCCTTAGCCCAAAATCACATCCCTTACATTTGGTCCCAAGCCTAATCTAAAATTAACTATATGTAATTTGCCCTAGTGGGCTAGGGGCACCCAGCGGTCGGGTTCAGTCTTTGTGGGATGACTAGTGCACCCAATTCATTTCCTATTACTGGATACTGGTATCTAGGCAAGAGATATGATGTCAAACAACCTAAGCAGATCGGTGGTTCCTTTATTGGGTCCCTGCGAGAGCAGAGGGGCCTCCCACCATCCCATCTTTTACCTGGCCAGATTGAACGACTAGGATTTGAGTTGTGTGTAAGTTGAGTCAACCCATTCTAATTGGGCTCTAGGTCAGGCAGCTGTAATCGAGTTATTGTTGACTCTTGCATGTGCACTAGCTTAGGAGTCCATGTGTGTGTTTGATTGCATGACCATTAGATTGGAACCCAATGCCAGTAGACTTAATCCAATTCAACTAGTGTGATCATGGAGTCCAATCCTAGAAGATCCCAATACTCTGACCCATATAGGGAGTCCAATCCTAGGAGAACCAAATACTCTGACCCATATAGGGAGTCCAACCCTGGGAGAACCCAATACCCTGATCCATATAGGGAGCCCAACCCTAGGAGAACCCCATACCATGATCCATCCTTAGAACCTAACCATAGGAGACCCAATTATGATTACCTGAACCAAGATGAACATCCCATTAGGAGCACCCAACCTTATGCACCCCTGTTTGATGGAAGACCGGATCCTAAGGTGTATAATGAATGGGAGGATATGATGGATCAGTACTTTGAGTATAATAAGATGTTAGAGTCAGAGAAGATTAGTTTGGCTACACATGGATTAATCAGATATGCTAAGCAACATTGGGAACATATTGAGAATGAATGTTATTGATGGGGAAATGAAATACTTAACTAAAAAGCCATGAGGAGTAAATTGAGAGATGAGTACCTAGGTAGATCTTATAACTACCAACTTTTAGGGCAATGGTACAAATTGAAACAAGGGAACATGAATGTGTCTGAGTACATTGACCAATTTAACGAGTTTAGTAGGAAATGTAACACAGTCGAACATGAGTCTAAGATCATGGCTAGATTTCAAGATGGCCTGCATAGGGATATCCAGTGGGAGCTACTTCATTGGCAAATTCAGGACCTAGAGGAAGCCTATCACCTAGCTAGGAAATTCGATTTATATCAAAGGGAACTCAGGATCAATCAATCTAAGTCCAATAAGAGTAATTCCCTTGAACCTAAGTCCAAACCTAGCCGACTTCCTTTAGACCAGCCTACTACTCCTATCCCATTAGTTTGCAAGGAAGAGACCCTAGAAGCCATTAAAGAGCCTGAGGTAGAAGTGTATGAGGCTAATCCTAGTTTAGTAGATAAATACGAAGGAGAATTTTTTGAGGACTATGATGAAGATGGACCCAAGGTTGAAATCACTGAGGAACTACTAGAAAAAGATCCTGAACCCACTATAGAATTTGAAGGAGTGCCTGAGCCAGGATCAATCATAGTAGATGAAAGTGAGGGTTCTCTAGAGTTGTCCATAGAGGAGGTCCCTAAGGAACAATCCCAGGAAGTAGACTTTATTCTAGAAGACTTTCAAGATAAGCTTCCCAAAGACTTTCCTGATGAACTTCCACCAGATCCTCATCCTACTCAAGAACTAGTTTCAGCCTAGGACCTTATTCAGTATTCCCATCAAGAGTTCATTCCTCTAACCCCAGCCAATGACCTTTTTCTTGAACTGACTAAGCCATCCTTTCTTAAAGACTCTGTGCTCTCAATGACCAAATTCTCCCTCCTTCAAGTGGACCTTATGTCATCCATAGATCAATGTCCAAATCTTAAGGTCACCCCTAGTAACCAAGGTCTATTGCATGCCTCCAATGGATGGTCTCATGACTCTGATTCTTATTTCCTGCCATACCCTAAGGCTTCCAAAGTTTTCCAAACTATCCAATTATACTTTGTTGAGGTCGTTCGGTTACACCAATTCTTTCAGTATGTTAGGTTTGCGACCTACTTTTGGAAGACCGTATAGCATTTGCTTGGAGTCCATTATAAATTCTCTTGTGTATCCCACACCAGGGTTAGACCTAGAGAGTCTATAGTCTCTTAGGTTTAGGCCCATAAGAGTCCAATAAACCTCTTTCAATAGGAATGCATAGTCGAGTTTGTTAGGTGTTATTTTGAGTCCTTTGCATCACCTGTTAGGAGTTTGCATGTGCCCAGCATGTTCACCACCTGCACTAATTTTGAAAGAAACTGGCTAATTCTCGAAGAATGGCTAAGGAATTTGATGTAGTGGATTATGTCATTGTTAGGCTTAGGCCAAAAAGATGCTTCATGCTCACGGAGCCGGACCTTTTAAAGTGATAAAGAAGGTTGGGCCGAATGCCTATATATTAGATTTGCCTCCAGATTTGGGCATTAGTTCTACCTTCAATATCACAGACCTGGTTGAGTATAGGGAACCGGCAACGATACTTAGTGAGGCCTTCGAACCTACTCCTTCCATTGTGAGTGACCCTAACCCAGAGTGCCCACTAATAAATTTGGCCTGAGAGAGGAGAACGGATCAAGCATATCCTGGATGATCAAGCCATCGCAACTCAGGGCCGCGACTATCTACGCTACCTGGTTCAATGGCAAGGCCGGCCAGAGTCGGACGATTCATGGATTTCTCGAGAGGACTTGTAGCGCCTCGACCGAGACCTTCTCTAGAGATATGTGAGCCAGTGTGATCCTTACTTGACAGGGTCGAGTTCCTCCCACTCCGAGAGAATTGGTGGGGACACTAGAGGCACCAGAATAAGACAGAGGCTTCTCAACCATCTGTGATTTAATTAGCAGCATATGAGTCCGTTTGTAATAAAGGCTTAGTCCATCTAAGTTATTTTTTTTATTACTTGAGTCCTGTTCTAGTTAGATCATATTGAGCTAGTTTTCTTTCTGAGTCCTGTATGTAGTATTTGATCCATACTATTAGGATTTTGGATCAGTCGATCAAGTCAGCTCATGTTGAGCTAATAATATTCTGAGTCTCATAATCATGTCCAGTTGTATTAAGTCTATTTGAGTTAAGCCCAGTCAAAGAAGACTCAAGCATGTGAAGAACACCACCCAGCATGCCACCTTAGCAGTCGCATGGAGTCCTAGTCACACCCAGGATTTCGCCACCTAAGATTACTTGGAGGATCATGAAGTTGGCCCATGCATGAGGAGTTGATGACCACACGCTAGCACACCCCTTCCACATCCCAAGCACACCAGCTCCACATGCCAGCATGACAAGAAGGAAAGTCAAAAAGGATAAACATGAATCCCTTGATTCATGCCAGCTTGCTTAGGAAAGAAGTGGTCCCCCCTTTGGATGTCCCCTACCTACCTTGTTTGGAGGGATTTTGTATGGCATGAGAGTGTTTTCTTCCATGTATTCAACCCCACACTTTAAGAAGAAAGTGGGAGAGTGTTTTCTTCCATGTATTCAACCCCACACTTTAGGAAGAAAGTGGTCACCTCTTATTTTTCTTGTTTTCTTTTTCTTGGGCCCTAAGTCTCATGGCTCTATATAAGGGACCCCTTGTATGAAGATTGAATAACTTTTTTATTCATGAACTAATTTTGAAATTCTTCAATTGCTGTGTGCTACCTGCTCTGTGCTAAAAAGGGATTATGTGTAAGCCCTTCTTCTTCCTGGTGTCCTGTGCCTACCTCCAGTCTCCATCTACCTCTCCAAGCCTTAGCCGCCCTCTTCAAACACCTTCTTCCTTTTGCTGGTTTTTAAATTAACTCTCCATTCATGCATTGTTTTCTAACCCTAGAATGGCTGTTTGCAGGTCCCTCGGCTTCTACGAATCCAACAACTCCAGCCGGGCCGCAATCGGATCATCGAGCAGAAAGCCGGGAATCCGCGGGTCTCCGGCTTGATTTTCCAGGCCGCATCCAGGAGTGAGAGTGATCTCTTCACATACGATCTATACCAGGCATGTCTACCATTTTCAGGTACACCCCCTCTGCCTGCCAAATGCTTTATTGCAGATGAACTGGCCCAACCGAGACTTCTTAACCTCGACGGTTCTCTTTCCTTTGCTTTTTAGGTCCTGTTATGCATGCTTTTAGCTTCTTATTTTTATATAGAACTCTTTACATCATTCCTTAGTCTGATCTTCAGGATTAAAACTTATAACTTAATATTATAAACACAAAAAAATAATTGCATGCATATATAGTTCCGCATCATTTGGTATCAGAGCCTGTTTGGGCTTAGTTCTCTTTGAATATTCGGATCGGGTGCTTCACCATGGCCGTCCGGTCATAGGAGACTAGTAGGGCTTCAAAACCCTCTTTCCCAATTGACGGGATCTCTTATGGTGGTAGGGGTGCCGCTGTGAATTGACCCCTGAAGAAGAACACAAAGTGTTCCTTAGGGTTTTTTCAATTTTCGGCCTTTTCAAATATACCCTGTTGTTTTAATTGTTTCTGTCCATTGAAAACTCAGAAAAATCAGAAATTTATTTTGCTGGATTTCTCATAATTCAATTTAATTCTTAAAATCTTCTTAGTCATTATTTCAGTATGTGGATTTTTTACCAGCCAAAACACTACATGAAAACAATTCTGCTCTATTTTGGTAGCAAAATCAATTTCAGAAAGTTCAGGATTTTTTTAGTAAAATCTTTCCATATCTTTAATTTTAGCATATTTCCTACATATTAGATCATAATCTGCAATTATATTTCTATTTAAGAAAAATCCCCAAGAAAAAAAAAATTACATATATTAAAAAATACCAAAATATCTAAATCCTAATTTGCATCTTCATCTGCTTGCCATCATTGCATAAGTTAATTTAAGGGCACTTTCTATATGTCAGATAAGGGGAGGAGTTGATAACCTCTCCTTAGCCCAAAACCACATCCCTTGCATTCAGTCCCAAGCCTAATCTAAAATTAACTACACTTAATTTGCCCTACTGGGCTAGGGACACCCATCGGTCGAGTTCAGTCTTTGTGGAATGACTAGTGCACCCAATTCATTTTCTATTACTGGATACTGGTGTCTAGGCAAGAGGTACAGTGTCAAAAGACCAAGTGGATCGGTGGTTCCTTAATTGGGTCCCAGTGAGAGCATGGGGGCCTCCCACCATTCCACCTCTTACCTGGCCAGATTGAAGGACAAAGATTTGAGTTTTGTGTAAGTTGAGTCAACCCATTCTGATTGGGCTCTAGGTCTAGGCAGCTATAGTCGAGTTATTGTTGAGTCTTGCATGTGCACTAGCTTAGGAGTCCATGTGTGTGTTTGATTGCATGACCATTAGGTTAGGAACCCAATGCCAGTAGACTTAATCCAATTCAACTAGTGTGACCATGGAGTCCAATCCTAGGAGAACCCAATACTCTGACCCATATAGGGAGTCCAATCCTAGGAGAACCTAATACTCTTACCCATATAGGGAGTCCAACCCTAGAAGAACCCAATACTCTGACCCATATAGAGAGCCCAACCCTAAGAGAACCCCATACCATGATCCATCCTTAGAACCTAACCATACGAGACCCAATTATGATTACCTGAACCAAGATGAACGACCCATTAGCAGCACCCAACCTTATGCACCCCTGTTTGATGGAAGACCATATCCTAAGGTGCATACTGAATGGGAGGATATGATGGATCAGTACTTTGAGTATATTAGGATGTCAGAGTCAGAGAAGATTAGTTTGGCTACACATGGGTTAATCAGATATGCTAAGCAACATTGAGAACATATTGAGGATGAATGTTATCGATGGGGAAATGAAATACTTACCTGGAAAGCCATGAGGAGTAAATTGAAGGAGGAGTACCTAGGTAGATCTTATGAGTACCAACTTTTAGAGTAATGGTACAAATTGAAACAAGGGAACATGACTGTGTCTTAACCTCACCCATGTGTCGTCGCTCCGGTCTTGGTCTCACCTGCGACCTCTCGTCGAGGCCTCTGTGGGATTCCCCACCTTCACCGGACCGTCTCCTTCGTCGGCGAGGACAAGCTTCAGGAGGATGGGATCTTCCAGACCAGGGCCGACCCTCCATCCTTAGGGCCGATGCTCCATCCTCCGAGCCGACGATGAAGGCGAGCTCCCCTCTTCTCCATCGAAAGGCCGCCGCCCACACCCCCACTACCTCCCATACCCCCACCACCGTCGAACGCCGTCGCCCCTATGCCATCAACTGGAATCATCTCCCCGAGCCACCGTCTCCCCCCTAGCACCACCACTAGCGAACACCCACCAGATCTGCTCCTGGTTACTAACTCCCTACTCGGCATGCTTGTCAAAGAACTAAAGTTCTCCTTGCACGAACGTGAATGCAGAGTCGGTACTTAATGCCGACTTCTATTTTCGCATGAAAAAAAAAGAAAAGAAAAAAAAGGAGAGAAAGAATCAGTGGAAAAAAAGAATTCAAAAAAAAAGAAAAAAGAAAAGAAAGATGAAAAAATATTAAAAAATAAAAAAATGGGTGAACCCAGCATCGGAGTCCTTTTTTGATTGGTTTCGGTTCCATCAACCCCACTGAGCCTGACTCGACGGAGTCGAGTTCTCCCCACTCCATGGGAATGATGGGGACCCGATAGTCTAGTATGTTTTATTTTGAGTCCAGTTGAGTCCATGTAGTTGAGTCTAGCTATTTTCAGTCCAATCAAGTGTGTTAGATCGAGTCCTGTAATTTTCATTCATATCAAGACCAAGAGAAGAGTAAGCAGACTCGTAGATTCACCAGGCCCCCTCAACCAGAGCTGGACTTCATGCACCTGGGCCCTTTTCATGCTGCCAAGCCCACAAGAGAGAGCTCCAGTCCAAGACAAAGGCCCACTGTTGACCAGGTCCACCGGGGTTTCTTGGCCCACAAGTCAAGGTTTCTTAGCCCTCAAGTCATATATCCTAAGGTGAATCAATAAATACCCCACCCCCTCTTGTATTTTTTTATGCTATGGATGAATAAAATTTCTTGAGTTCTGTGTAAAGGATCTGTGTGATCCCAGGGTTTCTGTGTGATCCCTAATTTGGGCATCTGTGTGAAACTAGGGTTTCTGTGTGATCCCTTCCTCATTATTTTCAGGGTATCTGTGTGATCCCTATGGCATCTGTGTGAGCCCTGTTGCTGTGTGCTTTGTTTTCCTAGGAAAATCTGTGTGAACCCCTGCAAACCCTAATCCCTGGTGACTTCTATGCTCACCAGCGATCATCTCCATGCATCTGTCCCGCATTAGTAATATTCAAGTAGATCTGGATTGATTCTTTGCAATTCTTATTAAGTGATCCATGAATCTTCAGAATCAAGGTTACATTGCCAATGGACCAAGTATCGTTGGTAATCTTTATTTCGGGTAGTGACAATCTTGTCATCTAATATCCTTTCAATTCTTTCTCACTACTTTGGTAGTATGGCTGGTGGACACTCTAGGGTTGGTTCACTCTCAAGGGATGGATCAGGTTCTAAGAACTCACTGGGAATCATTGTTGGTTTCTTATATCCTACCATATCTGAAATAGTAAAAGTAGAGCTAATGCCAAAGTCAAAAGGTAGGTCCAGCATGTAAGCATTAGGTCATATTCATTTTATTATTTTGAAAAGACCTGCACCACGGGCATGGAGTTTCTTCATAGTTCCCGGTGGAACCTGCTTAGGTTTGAGCCTGATCATCACAAAGTCTCTTACTTGAAATTCTTTGGCCCTTCTATGAGAATCAGCCATATGCTTCTAACTCTTATTACTTATTTGGATTTTCTTGCTTATCTCTCGGTGCAAATCCCTAAGATGTTGTGCATATGATTCGGCAGACTTATGCATGGATGACACCAAATGACAAAACAAACTCAAATAATACTAAAACAAAAGACAAGCTCAAATGGGTTTTATTAACTAATGAATAAACTTTATTGTTGGCTATGAAATAAAAGCTCCTAATTTCCAATATTTCCCTCAAAGGCTTCAAGACTCTTACACATAGTATTAGGTAAGTGTCAGTAAATCTTAATTTAGTTCCTAACATATGTCATAGAGTCTTGAAGAAATAACTATTGAATATCATTGGGACCAGATCGATGGCATGGTGGATGTCCCAGATTGGTGAAATGGGATAGAAAAAATGATTGGGGGTACATATGGAAAGTCCTCTATAACTTCTTGGAGTTGATCCAGTCAGATTGTTTCCTGGGTTTCCTTAGTGGTCACTCCAATTGGTGATTCCTTAATGATCTCTTGTTTTGAACCCTTAACATTGATTAACATTAATTCTAGGTCCTCTTCTTTTACATCCTCATGTTGCACTTCATGATTTTGTCCTTGGACTTCCCTAAGGGTCAAAATCCACATGGGTGATCCTTCCTTGATTTATTTCTCCACATCCTTTGCATTAATTAATTTAACCTTTACTTCTTCTCTTTCAAGACACTAAACCCTCTTTTGATATTGTCCTTAGGTGGGTTCAAGTTAAAGACAAGCTTCATTCCTAGATGGGTGAAGGCATAAGAATTGCATTGACCATATAAAGTTACATCATGGTCATATAACCATGGTCTATCCAAAATGATACTACCTACCCCCATGGGAAGAATATCACACCAGACTTGTTCCTGATAGGACTGGATTTGAATGGGAACTTGGCATCCGAACTTGATGGGGATTGAAGCAGAATCTTTCCAAGAGACTTTAGATGGATTAGGATGTGGATGGAATAGGGGTCAAGCCTAAGTCTCTAAGTGCTTTGGTTGAAATCGCATTTATACAACTCCCATTGTCTATAATGATTTTATAGACTTTCTCCCCTATCTTGACAAATATTTGGAAGATGTTAGTCCTTTTCCAATCCTCCTTTTCTTTATTTTGGGCTAAAATTCTAACAACACCTGATGTTTTATCATAATTATCTTCTTCTTCATCATACTCATTGATCAGGTTAGATTCAGCCTCATAAACTTCTACTTCAAACTCTCTAGTGGGTTTAGTCTCCTCATCAACTATCTCTCCTATATGTAAGGATCAGGTAGGCCATTGGCTAGCAAGGTGTTTCATTTTGTGACATTTGAAACATTGGACATTTGGGCTACTACTCTTTTGAACTTCAGGGGCCTTACCCTTGTTACTTAATTGGCTTGATGGGGCAGTGGGGTGGTGCTGTTTTAATGCAATTGGTTGACCCCTGGTTTTTGAATAGGGGTACTAACATTAATTGGTTCAGGTCATCGAGTTATTGGTCCCCTATGAAGTCTTTCACAATCCCTGGCTATCTGGAAGGCTTAGTGTAGGTCAGTGACTTCCCTTAAAAACAATTTCCTTTGAATTTCCTCTCTTAGACCAGCTCTAAACCTAGAAAGTGTCACAGCTGCTGACTCATCAATGTTGCATCTCATGGAAAACTCATCAAATTTGGCAATATATTCTGACACAGTCTTATTGCCTATTATCTTTGCTACTGATCTAATAGTCTTTGGTGGTAGGATATAGGGAGGTATTTTTTCCTAAGCTTGATTTTCATGACTCTCCAGGTGACTATGGGCATTTCTCCTTTTTGCCTAATCACTCTTTCTACATTACCCCAGTATAACCTAGCCTGGCGGACTAATCTCAGCTTGGCAAACTTGAACTTTCTTTCCTCGGTCATTTCGCAACACTCAAAATATTGGTCCATTTCTCCCTTCCAATCAATGTAGGCTTTAGGGTCTAGGCTTCCATCAAAGATAAGAGCCTCTAATCTAATGTTCCTCATCATCCTTTCATCTTGATCAAAGTGGTCCTGGTAGGGTTGCCTAGGAGTGGGCTCAAGAGTGTAGTCATAACGTTGGGCTCGGTGAGTTGGTCTAGGAAAATCAGGTTCAACATGGGCTCTATGGGCTTCTTCCATGAAATCAGGGTGAAGCCTTCTTAGATTGTATTTAGGAGTGTGCTCATGGTATTGGGCTCTTGGACCTCGAGAAATGGGCCTAGATGACTCAAGTGCAATGGGGGTCCTTTGGGCATCTTCAAGAGTCCTAACTCTATCTTTCACTTGACCTAATTCATTTTTGATTTGCCCTAATTGCTCAGTTACAGTGTCAAATATTTTATTTAGGGTCCTCATGATGAATTCAAGATTAGGATCCATGGGTAGATCTAGACTGAAGGTGGGACTTTGGTATAGAGCTTTATAGGACACAGTACATGGATAAGCAATACAAGGGACAAGCAAAACCTAATTCTAGGGCTCCTAGACCTAGAATTCAAAATGTAGGACTTGAACTTGGTACTAAATAAGAATGTAATTATCCTGTCCACTAGCCAAGTAAGAGGTGGGAATGCAGGAAGCCCCCCTCGCTCTCGCGAGGATCCAATTAAGGAACCGCAAGCCCACTTAAGGCGTTTTCCATTTGACCTCTAGTCTTAGACACCAATTTCAAGGAGTAAGTACATACTCAAATAGCACTTTGCCTTATCTTGTACTTAAATCTGACATGTTGGTGTCCCTAGTTTTTAGGTGTCTACTTGATTTTAGTTAAAGCTTGGGCTAATGCAAAATGAGGGATGGTTGTTGTGGGCTAAGGAAAGGTTATTATCTCCTTCCCTTATGTTATATTGAATGTCCTTAAGATAGCTTATATGTAGATGCAAACAATTTCAGCAAAACAATGAGCACAATCAACTAGACTTAGCACAAATATATGAATTTTTAACCCAATATCAAAATTTCAAATAATGCAAATTTAAATTGGATAATTCAAATTATGAAGCCTAGATCCCAAAAACCAATTTTAAAATTTTAAATTTCAAAATTTAATTAGAAAATTTGTCCTTGGAGGCAAAGTGGTTAAAATGTAAGTTTCAACTTCCGACTAACCTCCAGCTAACCTGAATTTAAAAATTCGAAATTTAAATTTTAAAAATCTAAAAATTTAAAATAAAACCAAATTAGTTAGATCTTAGACCTAAAATCTTGTATTTTAAATTTTGAATTCAAAATAATTCAAATTTTAGTTGACAAAGTTGTTTGAAAATAGTTGCTAGAAGGTTGCAGTAGTTTAACTAACTCTCAACAACCTGAATTTAAATTTCAAATTCTAAATTTTAAACCCTTCTAAATTTCAAAATTCTAGTGGGAAGTAACAAAATTCAAAGTCTGGATATCAGATCTAAAATTTGAAATTTAGAAAAAAAAATATTTTTGCATTTTTTTTTTAAATCAAATGTGATGGAGGGAAGAAACAGAATTCTGGACAAAATTTCAGAGACAACCTAAGAACTCGTATTTTTAATTCCAAAAATTACAGAAAAATATTTATTTTGTTTTATATTTCAGATCCTAATGTCTTAAGGTACTGGAAGAGTATCTTTTTGAATTTTTTTTATCTTTTTTAAAAATTACAAAAAATCATGAAAGACTCAAATAACAGTGGGACAGAATTCTAGCAGCTTGCAAAGCTTAACCTAGAAACATGGCTTTGATACCAAAAAATGATGGGGGATGGATTTGATGAAATGAGTATGTGGAGGTGTGATCTACTCACTAGCATTATCATACAAGAACTTGAGCTCCAGATATGGCCGAAATTATGCATAGAAGAGATGAAGAACTTCAATCTGAAAACTAGATGTGCATAATTCTGAACACCCTTGTGCAAGCTTTCTTTCAAGAAAATAAAAAGTAGGATCTAAGGGCATAGAATCCATCAAACTAGGCTAAGCTACCTTTAAGAACCTCGGATCCATGGATCAAGAGGGTGTTCTTCCCAACAATGAAGAGGATGAAAGCTTAAAATGGAAGGATAGCACTCATCACTCAAGAATTGAAGTCTAGGAATAAGATCTACACTCCCTACTTAGAACTTACCTTTGGAGCTTGGTCCTTGGCATGGAGCCTTCATCATCAGCTTCAAACCATTAAGAAAAATCTGCAAATTATCCAAAGTAAGGTCGTGGTGATGAAGAATTGAAAGAAAATGAAGGATTCAACAAAGGAAAGTGAAGGGATTTGAAGAAGGTTGATAAATTTTTGGGCAGCACTTCTCCTTCTTCTTGATCTCCTTGGAACCTTGGTAGAATGGCTTAGGAATGAAACTTTGGGCCTCTCACCCTCTCCCTAAAGGAGTGACCTAGCTTTAATGGCTAAGGAACTAACACTCAAACTCAAAGAGAAAACAATAGAACTCGGCAAGCTGGAAGAAGAACCAAACTAAGCTTTCATTCATTCATAGGCTTTTCAATTGCTTTACATAAGGGGGACCTTGGTCCTATTTATAGGCCAAGAGAACCCAGAAGTGGCGGAAAAAGGGAGGATTAAGTACTAACTAATCCATGTTTAGTTGGCAACTAATTACATTGAGAAGCTTCTAAGTAACTAATCCTAACAAGAGAAGAAACTAAAATCTCCATGTGACGCCATCCTATTTTGCCAAGTGTCCTCATCAAAAGCCTTCTATGTGTCTTCTAAGATTTAGTCTTCAAATATGCTTCAAATTAGGTGAATCAAATCATAGGTTGGCCAGCCCAAATGGATTGCTTAGAATTTTGGAAAGAAAGGTCTTCATTAGTTGAATTTCTTTGGCTTGCTTGTCTCAAATAGAAATAGTCTTGACTTGCTTCATACAATAGGGGCTCTTCTTCTTAAATGGGTGGAATTAGGATCCTTCAAGATGCTCCATGAGGTTGGGCTTCATCTCCATAATTTTGAGTGGAACTTGAAAAAAATTGGACTAGCTACAAAACCAGAGATTGTTAGCTTGCAACTTCTTCCTCTTGCCAATATCCCCATTACCCTTATTGCATGATATTTGGTGGATGACTAGTGATTATGCTTTCCTAGAAGCTCGTCACATTTATTGAGAGGCTAACCAAGTTGTACACTAGATGACTTCCTACGTAGTGGATCATTTGGGAGAGGTCTAGTGGACAGCACTCGAACTCATTCCTCGAAACCCGCGGGATATTTTTTTTCTAACTCTTTTGGATGTACTTGTGCCTATGGGTATGATCTCTCTATCCTACCAAAAAAAGGGATTCACCTTCTTTCATGCAAATCCATAATTGGATCATCCATTAGTTGCTTTGAGATCGATGCAAATGATGTATGATGAACTTTGGAATGCTTTGAGAGTTGTGCAGTAATGGAAGATACAACCCCTTCTTGCAGCAAGGTTAATGTTGTTCTGAGCCCAAACTCAATGATGCACAGCATATATGCCACTAAAATAATGGTGTGTGTTGCTGTAGGACTTCTAATAGAGCATGGAGGTCAAATTGTTTGAAGAAGTGGTGGCGGTTACTCGATGGCTAGGGATGAACCTACAAAATGAAGTCCCTTGTTGGAGATGGCTTTCATGGTGACCTTCTGATGCTCAAGTCAAAAAACCAGAGAATGAAGGAAAGGGAGTGAGCAAGGGAGAGATGAGTGCATATCTTAGGATCCTCTTTGGTCCTCTATTTATAGGTGATGGTTAAGATGCCATGTGGAGGAGGGAAAATTGGGGCAAGATATTCTCGTTACTTCCTACCTTATCAAGTTGCTGTGTGAAGGTCGTCAAGTATCTTTGCCATCTAAGAAAATTAGGTGGATAGTGTTGCCCAGTAAGCAACCTAGGAGGGGAGGTGAATTGGATTTCAAAAAAAAAAAAATTCTAGAGTGCAAGTATCAATTCAAAATAATTCAAGTGTTGGTGTAGTGTTAGTGCTTGTAAGTTACTCAAGTATATGCAGCAGAATTTAAAAAGACAAGAGCAAATAAAATAGTGGTAAAGAAGAGAGAGCAAACAACACAAATACACAAGGTTTTATAGTGCTTCGGTGCATACCAAAGCACCTACGTCTACTCTCCAAGATCCACTTGGGATTTTCACTATAATCTTTCTTGATTATAGCCAATTAATTTTCTAGGCTCACTAATCACAATCCAACTTGTTTTCACCGAGAATACAAGTCAAAAACCCCTTTAGTTTTGCGGGCTAACCAAAATCTTGTTGGTTTTATAACCTAGGTTCACCAACAACCTCCTTGGTTTTATAAAATAGGCTAACCAAAAACCTCCGTTGGTTTTAACACAAAGGCTTACCAACAAACCTCCACTTCTAGTTTCAAATCCTTTGAAACTAGAAACACAAGAAAGAAATCAAGAATATAGTAAATAATACAAACTTCAATATAAAGCAAATATCTCTTTGAAGCTCTTAAAAACTTGTTGTGGATGCTTGTCCTCAATTTGTTGAAGCCTTAAATGTAGCTTGAATGATTGAACTTGAATGCACTTTAATACTTTGGAAGCCTGAAGGCTTTTCTTCACTAGAAAGTAGATGAAGACTTGAAGAATATTCAATGTAAACTTGTTCTCTTCTTTTATCTTCATTTAAAAAAACTTTAAATACCTCTTAGAGCCTCAAATGACTGAATATGATTGTTGGAGGGCTGAAACTAGCCATTGGAGGGTGAAAGGGTCAATTCGCGCTTCAAAAAAACTAGTAGTTACTGTATAGTCTGAACTCCAAGTGTCGACACTTCGAGTCATGAGTCGACACCTGAGTCGATACTTGTCTTCTATGAGTCGGCACTTAGTTCATAAATAATTCCTTGAAGCTTTTTGGAAATCTCAGGTCAGTCGACACTTCTTCTAGTGAGTCGACACGTGAGTCGACACTTGATCTTCATGTGTCGACACATGAGGGAAATTCTCGAAACTTGGCATGTTCTATAAACTTTTTTGTCTCAGGCATTGGGTCGACACGTGAGTCGACACATAAGTCGACACTTGAAGCATGCCACTGAAACTCCTTTTTGCGTATCAGATTCTGGCTTCCGTGAGTCGACACTTCATTCCCATGAGTCGACACTTCACTGAAACTTTTTGAAACAATGCTGAATCTTCTTCAATCTTAATATTTGATCCATTTCAAGTTATTCTTATGTTCTTAAGTCTATTCAAACTTGAGATTTTCATTTGGGAAAGGAACTTCTTCAATTATATGACAAGTAATCTTTTGCTAAGTTGCTGAGTACCTTTTTCTGATAAAATACACTGAAATAAATAATTAGTACTCAAATATACTTAAGTATTTTGTTAATCATCAAAATTAATATATGAGTCAACAATCTTTCTCTTTTTGATGATGACAAAATCTTTAAGTATATGCATATGAAAGCTCAAAGATTTTCAACAAGTATAGAGCTTTAGACAACAAATATCAGAGCTAATGATGATACATATCAAAGTCTACAAATGTGTTAAATGACAAGGAATAAGACTTATTGATACTGTATCAGAGCTGTATATGAATGTATGAAAAAATGCAAAGTTATACATAAAAATGATTATCAAAATAATGATTTTAATGTATAAAAGATGTAGATCTTAATGTATCAGAGTTATGATCAAAAAGGTTTCAGAGCAAAGATGTACAAATATATGTATATGAATGTTGCTCAAAAAGAGTATTAAAATATTTTCAAAAGATAGATATTTTATCATTAAGAGTATCAGAGCAATAATGATAGTAAGAAAGGGCTTTTAAGAGTAACAAATCATTAACCAAGTACAATGGTCATAAGGAGTATCAAGATATGTATAATTGAAAAGCATCAGATCATAGTGATAAACATGTCAGATCATAACAAAAATGAAATTATCAGAACATACAACTGAAGGGTATGAATGAAGGACAAAACATTCAAAAAACTTTCCCTTAATAAATGATCTGAAAAACTGATTTTCAAAAGAATTTTGTTTGAAAGGATTTTCAAAAAGATATTATCTACTTTAGTAAAAAGACTTTCTTGCTCCCCCTCACTTATAGCATTAATTTGTCCCAAAAAGGTTTTATTAATTCTCATTGATTCTCATTAATACTCTTTAATACTAGTATTTTTGCATTTTCCATGAAATCTTTAAACTTTTGAACTTTCAATTAAATTTTCAAGTATTCCTGCATTTTCAAAAATTAATTCTCCAAATATTCTCTCCCTTTTTGTCATCATTAAAAAGTTGTGAGAAAAAAAAATAATACAATAGGTACACAGAAAATATTGATTCATTGCAAAAAGTTGCATAGATTAAAAAAAAAACTTGATACATGACATAAGACAAGTCAATATATATATAATATTGTAAGGATTTGATACATGATGCATCAGAAATTGGATATAAGATATTTATGAGCAATACAGACACAAAAACATCAAACATAGACAGGCTAATACATAGACTAAATACTGAGATACAGACATGCCAATACATAGACTAAATCTAAGGAGTAGTCTCCTTGTCAGAGGAAGACGGAATATCTAAAACAACAAGCCCTATATCCCTAGAAGGTCGAGGTCATGGCCACATCGATCGGAGATTAGATAGCCTGGTCCGGGTAGGTCTAGGTGTCTCGCCACGTGCTCTGCCTCTGCCTCTACCATGTCTGATGTAGGTCCTTCCTCTAGTTGGTGTTGAGGAGGAAGAAGGAATATTAGAAGTAGGTGCAAAGTGAGTGGTGGGAGCAGTAGCTGAATCAAAAAGAGGGGGGCGTGTCATCAAATGCTAGTCCTGGAGAAAGGATATGAAAACCAGGCATGTAGAAACCTAGTTCCCGAATCAAAGATGATGTGTGAAGAGTAGGTAAATGAATCACGGGTGTATCAATAGAATGAATGATAAGCATAGGATTAGGAAGGGAAGTAACAGATGGATTATGAAAAGTAGATGAGCTGGGTAAGATAGGAGTCTGGAAGGATGATCGGGAAGGATCAGGAATAAGGGTCCTAGACTCATCAGCAGCTACATCTGGCTCTGGCTCCATCTTAAAATCTCTGACATCAAACTCTATGGAGGAGTCGCCTGATCATCTGCAGTATCTGGAGTAGGGTGTACTGGTGGAGAACTAGAATGAGTGGAGTGGTACTCTACTCGAAAGACTCTTCAATGTAGATAAAATAGCAGAGATGCCATCACTCAATCCTCGACGGCTCCCTCATTTCCACATGTATCTGGTCAACTCGTAGTCTAATGACCATAATCACAGTCTCCATGTGAGTGACTCTCTCCTCCAAGCTATCTCCAATATCAAGTACCTCTATCTGTGCAGGAGTAGCTGGCTCGGGTTGAGTAGTAGGCTCGGGCTGTGCCTCTGGAATAACTTCGTGTACCTTTGAAGGCCCAGCCTCACTAGCAAAAATACGCTCCTCCTCTGCTGCCTCATTATCTACGTCGGTGGTCTAACCTGATATGCATCATCTTCACTGACCTCTGACCAGATGATAGCCCATCCAATGGAGAGATCTCATGTCGTAGACGTCTTTGTGCAATAACTATCTATAATTCTCGCCATCTACAGTCACACCATATGCCCTGAGCAGTAGTGTCAATCCAATGCCATAGGGCAAGCAAAGCCTCTGACTGGTCGCTACCTCCATCATCTGATGAACCATGTATTAGGGCGAATGTGGAGCTCCAAGTCTTGAGAGGAGTCACACAGGTCCTGGAGGTGTTCCATGGGGTTCATGATGTAATCATGGGTGTCTAGGACAGGTTTGGATTTTTGGTCTAGGATGAGTTTGGTCCTAGGGTGGAGTTCGGCACTCCACGGGCTCGAGATTCGGGTTTGGGGATTTTTGAGGTTTGGAGTCAGCTCAGGCTCTGCAGGAGTCGACTCCTGCAGGTTAATAGAAGAGGGTGTTCTGGATGAGTTAACTCTCAGGTCTATGAGTCGACTCGGATGTCGATGGATTGACTCGCGACCTGGACGAGTCGACTCGTCACCTGGACGAGTCGACTCGTCTGACAAGATTCAGACTTCTGTGAGTTGGCGACTCCTGCAGGTTAATAGAAGAGGGTGTTCTGGATGAGTTGACTCTCAGGTCTACGAGTCATCTCGGATGTCGATGGATTGACTCGTGACCTGGACGAGTCGACTCGTCACCTGGACGAGTCGACTCGTCTGACAAGATTCAGACTTCTGTGAGTTGGCCTGGGAAAAGTTTTCTGAGCAGGGTTTGACCTATTCTTGTATGGGTATATATACATGTATTAGGGTTTAATCAATGAATGAGAAAATCTAAATACAGGGCTCTGTTCCCTAGCTATCATTCTTCCTCTCCCCTCCTTAGTTCTCTCTCGTGCGTTCAACCCCATGGAGGCATGCCTCCGCGACGAGAGCGGAGGGTGTGCCCCATCCCTTCCCAGATGAAGCATTCCCTTTCCACCATGGTGGCATCAAGAAGGATCCCGGGCATTCCGCGAGGTGGCTTTGCTCCAACTTTTGGTATCAGAGCCATCTTGATGCGATGGCGTGAAGGAAGAAGGGAAGAGGATGTCGCGATGGTGGTGCAGATCTCTAGTGTCGAGATCTAGAGGTGAGGGCCTACTACCCTCCCTGAAAACAAAGAGAGAAGAATCCATCGATGATGCTGGTCAGGGCGTAGTACCAGTAAAGAAGACTTGAGAGTGTCACTCTCGTCGGTCCCGATGGTGTCATGACAAGGATCCGGTCCTCGTTGTGGAGATGGAGATCTGGTGCAACAAGGAGGTGGTTGCTCACTGGTCACAGGGTGGCGCGCGGCGTCACAAGGCGTCGATCCTCTCATGGGTGCTTGATGCCGAGCACGAGGGAACTTGAGACCATGGGGGCTTCTCGATTTTGGGAGGCCACAGTTCAAGGGAGCAGATCGGCGTGACACAATGGCAGGCAGTCACTGAAGGCATGGCACGATGGTGGAAAGTCACCAGATCGCGTGGGCTCGATTGTGGTTGGTGTAGGGCGTAGCCAAAAGCTTTGTGGACCCGATCGGAGCAGATTAGGCTAGGCACGGCATGCGGGCAGTCATTGAAGGTGCAGCATGGCAGTGGGAAGTCACCGGAGGCGTGGTACGACGGCAGGTGGTGATGGTGGTGGCCGGAAGAGGCTGTGGTCCACGGTTCTCCGCCATGGATCGACAGCAATGGCAGCCATAGACCGGGAATCTCATGGACTTTGGAACTCACCCTAACGAAGATACCTCTCACCTCTAAGGTATTACACCCTCCTCGATACTTGGAGGTGCTAGGATGAATCTCAAAGTTCACGAGAGAATAAAGAGAATGGAATGGGAAGGGGGATAACTGAGCATGACCTCACATCATGTCCTAGGGTTGGGCCTCACACCCTCTCCTCATGGAGGTAGAAGAAGAATCACTCTTCCCTAAAACAAAAATTTCATTCATCAATTGAGTTTTTACAAGAATTATTGGAGCCTATTTTATAGACACCAAGCCATTTTGAAATTCGAAATTCAAAAAATAATAATAATAATAATAAAATAAGGAAAGAAGAAGGGAGGCATTTGTGGAGGAAATTATGGACCCATTCAAATTTGAATTCAAATTCGAATTCAAACTCCTCCTATGCTCTAAGATCCATGCAAACTCTTGGGATTTGAGATTCGTGCAGCATTGAAGTCGACAACAAGGAGGGAAAAATGCATTCATGATCATGCGTTCCTTCCTCTCTCAAACCGAATGGTGGAACAGGAGAGACGAAGGCCAGTGGCACTGGTGGCGATGGTGCTTGATGGGGTGGATGGCGGGGGGAGCCAATCTATTTTCTGAGAAAAGTTTGAATCTTTCATCCTCAAAAAAGCATTTGATTCTTCCTCTTGTTGATGGTCTGATGAAATATGGTGGGACCTTGGAAATGAGACTCTTGGGGATGCAAAAAATGGAAAGGACGATCATGATGCAAAGAAATATGGGGTGAAGGAAGAAACTGTTGCCCTTGAAAGTTTTCTACCTGATGCAAAAGAACATGCATGGCTTCTTATGGTGCATTGCTGAGCATCTATAGGAACACTTGTTCGGGCATTGATGTGCAGGAAGGAGCGGCGAGGCCGATGGGATTCTGAATGGCAACGGTGGATGGCGGCACGGGATTGAGGGGTGCGGCACGGTGATGGACGAAGCTACAGGGTGGGACGGCCATGGGAAGAGCTGCAGGGGTGCACGGCCGTGGGCGGCTCCATGGGATTCGCCGACGGTCCCACAAGGAGATTGATGCCAGGGGGAAGGTGGATGGCCGTCGGGGTCTCCGGTGGTCGGGCGTGGCAGATCCAGGATGAACGGGAAGAAAAATGGAAGTTCTGGGAGGAAGAAGATGATAGAAATACAACGGGGATAAATCAAGGATAAGTCTAGAATAAAGTAGGAATAATGGGAATAGGTAGAATAGCTGGGATAAAAATTTAAACTAAAAAAAAAATTTTGAAAAAAGAAAAGGAAAACTCGGATGCATTTTGATGTCCCCATCATTCCCCTAAGGTGGGAAAAACTCAACTCCGTCGACTCAAGCTTGCTGCAATTTTTTTTCTCCTTTTTTTTTTCTCTTTTTTTTTCTCCTCTTTTTTTTCAACCATAATCCTCTCCTGCTCTGATACCAAAATTGATGCAGGACAACAGAGGGGGCTAGAGAGGAGGATCAATCGGTGAGCCTAGAAGTCACCTAGATTAGGGTATCCTAGTTTTTTTTTGATTTTCTAATTTGATGGCGAAGGAATAATAGGATGGAAGATAGGGATCTGAATCTTATAGACTTTGGGACTCACCCTAACGAAGAGAACTCTCACCTCTAAGGCATTACACCCTTCTCGATACTTGAAGGTGCTAGGATGAATCTCAAAGGTCATAAGGGGATAAAGAGAATGGAATGGGAAGGAGGATAACTGGGCATGACCTCACATCATGTCCTGGGGTTGGGCCTCACACCCTCTCCTCATGGAGGTAGAAGAAGAATCACTCTTCCCTAAAACAAAAATTTTATTCATCAATTGAATTTTTACAAGAATGATTGGAGCCTATTTTATAAACACCAAGCCATTTTGAAATTCAAAATTCAAAAAAAAATAATAAAAAAAAAGGAAAGAAGAGGGGCGGCATTTGTGGAGGAAATTTTGGACCCATTCAAATTTGAATTCGAATTCGAATTCAAATTCCTCCTATGCTCTGAGATCTGTGCAAACTCTTGGGCTTTGAGATCCATGCAGCACTAAAGTCGGCAACAGGGAGGGAAAAATGAATTCACGATCGTGCATTCCTTTCTCTCTCAAACCGAATGGTGGAACAAGGGAGACGATGGCCGATGGTTCGGTGGCACGGGCGGCGACGGTGCTTGATGGGGTGGACAGCAGCGGGAACCAATCTATTTTTTTAGAAAAGTTTGAATCTTCCATCCACAAAAAAATGTTTGATTCTTCCTCTCGTTGATGGTCTAATGAAATCTGGTGAGAGCTTGGAAACGAGACTCTTGGGGATGCAAAAAATGGAAAGGAGGATCATGATGCAGAGAAATATGGGGTGAAGGAAGAAACTGTTGCCATTGAAAGTCTGCTACTTGATGCAAAAGAACATGCATGATTTCTTATAGGGTGTTGCAAAGCATCTATAAAAACACTTGTTCGGGCATTGATGTGCAGGAAGAAGCGACGAGGCTGATGGGATTCCAAATGGCAGTGGCAGACAGTGGAGCAGGGGAGAGGGGCGCGGCACGGTTATGGGAGAAGCCGCAGGTTGGGACGGCCATGGGAAGAGCCACAGGGGTGCACGGCCGTGGGTGGCTCCGTAGGATTCGCTGGCGTTCCCGCGAGGAGATCGATGCCGGGGGGAAGGTGGATGGCCGTCGGGGTCTCCGGTGGTCGGGCGTGGCAGATCTAGGATGAGAGAGAAGAAAAAAGGAAGAAAAATGGAAGTTCTGGGAGGAAGAAGATGATAGGAATACAACTAGGATAAATCAAGGATAAGTTTGGAATGAAGTAGGAATAACAAGAATAGGTAGAATAGATGGGATAAAAATTTGAACTAAAATAAAAAAAATCTGATAAAAGAAAAGGAAAACCCGAATGGGTTTTGATGTCCCCATCAAAGGTGGTTGAACTCAATGAATAGGAGTGAATACACTCCTTTACTTTTTCTCTTCTTGATCCTCTCTTTTTTTCTTTGTGTTTAGATTTGATTTGAATCAATTAAATACTTCCAAGGCCTCAAAGTAGGTTTATGGTCGTTAGACATGAAAAACTAGCCATTGGGAGCCAAGAGGAGCGAGTTCTATGGTTGAAAAACTAGCGTTATTGTTTCCAGAACTCTATGTATCGACACTTCAAGCTGTGAGTCGATACTTAAGGTCAACACTTGCACTCCATGAGTCGATACTTAGTTCAAATATCTTCAAGAAGCTTTCTGGAATTCTCAGATGTTTCAACACTTTCTCATGTAAGTCAACACTTTGAGTCGACACTTATCATCCATGTGTCGACACTTCAAGCAAGTCTTCAACTTCAGCAAGTTTTGTAACACAAAAATTCTCAAGCGATGAGTTGATCCATGTGTCAACACTTTGAGTCGATACATGACATCCATGTGTCAACACTTCAGCCATGCCATCTGAAGTTCTATTCGCATACCGGCTTGAGCTGACACTTCCTCAGTCATGTGTCGATACTTGAGTCATGTGTCGACACTTTGAGTCGACACTTCACTAAGACTTTTACAAAAATAGCTGAACTTCTGCTGAAATCAATTAGTGTTGTACTCATATGTCCTTTCAAGCATTCTTCAATCACCAAAGTCTTCTTTAAGCAAATTTTTCATCCATAGTTGGGTCTTTTCAATCAATCATTTTTTTGTTAAGTTGATGAGCATCTTTTTCTATAAAAACATACTTCAAAGAAATAGTTAGTACTCAACTTATACTTAAGCATTTTGCTTATCATCAAAATCAATAACGGAGTCAACACCAACGACTAGGATATTTAAGATTAGGGTTTATCGGAACTTAGGTCTCACCGTTATGATCTCCATTGTTGACCCCTTGAGTGATTTTGATGATAATAAAATATTGGAGCATGTATTTGTGTTACTAACAACTCTTCAAGTACTTTACAAGTTTTTGTAGGATGATTTCACTATTCATTTTCAACTCTTATATTCTTATTTTCTGTCATGAGTTGTGTTGTAATTATCTTATGTAAAGAAGAACCCATAGAAAAAGTTTAAAAAAAATTATGAAAAATGGGTTGCTTCTATGTTTTTCAAGCTTTAAATTTTTTAGATTCATTTGTAAGTTGAGTTTGAAAAGTTTGAAGTGTTGAAGACTTGTTGGAAAACTTCTGGAGAGGAGTTCAAGTTTTTCGCTGAAGATCTATTTGAGCCGACTTTGATCTATGGCATGGCTGAAGGTTTCTGGCACATAGATAGCCGAGCCAACTCGAAGAAACCCAAGCTAACTCATCCAGAGTATAAATTGTTAAATCAAACAAGCAAGCCAACCCGAAGGAAATTGAAGCTGACTAAGTACTTCAATCTGGCATCCGAGTCAACTCTTCAGCATCCGAGCCGACTCCTCTAGAGTCCAGAAAGAACCGTTCTAAGTGAACAGCCAGGAGAGCCGACCCAGAGGAACCCATGCCGACTCTTCCAGAGTAAGGAATCAAACTACTAAGAAATCGAGCCAACCCGAATGAAGCGAGGTGACTCGACTAGAACTACTCTGAGGATCTGAGCCGACTTGAGAAGATCCGAGCTAACTCGAAGGTTGATTTCAGGCAAGTAACGACTAGTTCCAGAACTCCATTTTTGAATTTAAAAAGTGCTCCAATGGTCAAGTGTCACATCCCAACAGTCTACAATGACTAAAACCATCTGAGAAGAGTACAAGACTCTATAAAAGAGGGATTGGGATAACTTTTGAAAAGGTTAATGAATGATTAATGCTTACTTGAGCTTGTAAGCTAAAGAGCACTGTAAGAGCATTCAAGATAGACTTCAAGCCTTCACCAACTCCAATAAAAAGCTTGAAGTACTTATTGAAGAAGTTGAAGAAGCCATTAAAGTACAATCAAGAAGGCTTCCCTCGAGCTACATCGGCAACCATTCGACAATATAGTTTGTCATTATTGTTGCTTACTCTCTTCTACTCTTGTTGAGTTGGATTATTGGTGAGCCCGGTCTAAAAATCAAGTAGGTTGTTAGTGATTCCGTTCAAAACTAACTATGTAAGGGTTCTTGGTGATCCTGGAAAAACCAAGTTGGGTCTTGGTGATCCTGTTTAACCCCAAGAGTTGGGTTCTTGGTGAGCCCGGTTGAAAAACCAAGTTAGGTATGGATTGTGAGCCCGGTAAAATAATCTGACTGTATTCCGGTAGTAAATATAGTGAAAATCCCAAGTGGTATCTTGGGTAGTGGAAGTAAGAGTTGGGATACTCTGAACCACTCTAAATTACTTTGTGATTGTGCTTTTACTTCTTCTCTTAATTGCTTCTGCCTTAAATTTCTGAATCATAGCACCTACCATATCAAAGAAGTTTTTAAAAAGGCACATATTCTATTGAATTTTTTAAATTTCTAATTCAACCCCCTCTTGGAAAAGCCACCTAGGCAATAACTGGTATCAAAGCAGTGTCTCTAAATTTATCTAGAGTAAAGATAAATGGCTCATCCCATGAGTACCTCTTTGGCCGAAGGCCAATCCATAAATAGTCCTCCACTATTCTCTGGAACAAATTACTCTTACTGGAAAGCTTGGATGAAAATTTATATACAAGCTATAGATTTTATTTATGGAAGGTCATCTTAAAAGGTCCAAGTATATCCATGATTAAAATTGATGGCGTGGATGTCCCAAAACCTAAAGAGGATTAATATGAACATGACATGAAGATGGGGGAATTGAATGCCAGTGCCATGAATTTATTATACTATGCTTTGGATGCTAACGAGTTCAATCGAATTTCCACTTGCTCTTCTACAAAGAAAATTTGGGATAAACTCGAAGTGACCCATAAGGAAACTTTCGAAGTGAAGACCTCTAAAATTAATCTTCTGGTACATAATTATGAGTTATTTAAAATAGAACAAAATGAATCTATCTCTGCCATGTTTTATCGCTTTAAGGATATCATTAATGGTTTGAAAAGTTTTGGTAGGATCTATTCAAATGCTAATTTAGTATAGAAGATTCTTAGATCACTTTCGGATAAGTGGGACCCCTAAGTGACTACCATCCGAAAGAGAAAGATCTAAACACTTTACCTTTGGATGAACTGATGGGTTCTCTCATCACATATGAGCTAGCTATGCAGCATAGGACTGATGATGATCAGAAGAAGAAGAAAAAAATAACCTTCAAAGCTGCATCGGATTCAAAGAAAGATGATGAATCAAAAAATGAATGCTCCTCCTCTGAAGATGACTTAGAAGATGAAGATATTGCTATGGTCATGAGGAGATTTAGAAGGTTTATGGGAAAGAAGAAAGGAAGATACTATAGAAAATTTCATAAACGAGGTGAGCACTCTAAGGAGAAGGACAAAGAAAGAGAAAAAGAAAAAGAACAGAGCCCATATGCTATGAATGCAAGAAGCCCGGGCATATTTGTCCAAATTATCCTTTACTGAAAATGATATTTAAGAAAAAGAAGAAGAAAGCAATGGTTGCCATATGGAGCGACAGCGAGGAGTCGACTTCAACTAAAGAATAAGAGGCCACAAAGACTGCAAACCTATACCTAATGGGTCTCAAAGATGAGGTAACATCCCCCGAATCTTAAATAGAATTTATATTCGATGAATTGAATTATGCATTTCATGACTTGTTGTCTGAGTTCAAAAAGGCTGGTGTAAAGATTAGATCATTGAAGAATATCAATGACTCTTTACAAAAGGAAAAGGAAGAGAATTCAGAAAAGAATAATTTATTGCAAAAAGATTTACATATCTTTTATGAAAAGAACAAAGCTTTGAAATCTGAGAAAATTGCATGTCTTGAGAAAAACAAAGCTTTGACTGTTGAAAATCTTGATTTAAAAAGAGAGGTTGAAAAGCTCAAGCCCTTAGTTGAAAAACTTACTTTATCTTCGAGCAAGCTTGAGTTAATTTTAAAAGATCAAAGAATTTCTAAAAATAAAGCTGGAATTGGTTCTAATTCTTCTTATTCAAATGAAATTTCAGCTATTACTTTTGTACCTTCAAAAGCTTATGTTCCAAAAGTTATATCTCAAAAGGCTTATGTTTTAAATCCTTCAACATCCATTTCAAGAGATTCAAAGTATATTTCTAAGTTTTCAAATTAGAAATCTTTGAAGTCAAATGTTTCTACATATGCATCTACATCTACTTCTAGAACTTTAAAGTATACATCCTTTCAGAATTCTAGAATTATCTATTATGCTTGCAAAAGAATAGGACATAAGGCTTTTCAATGCAATATTTGTAGAAATGTCTAAAGTAAAATAAGGAAGATTTGGATTTCCAGAGAAACCACCTCTGCTAACCTACAAGGATCCAAGGTAGCTTGGGTGCCTAAAAGAACTTGATGACTATTTTGTAGGAATGTCTTGCAGCCCAAAAATTAAAGAAAAGATGGTATCTCGATAATGACTGTTCAAGGCATATGACGAGTGACAAGGATCAATTTATCATCCTAGAGATGAAAGGAGGTTTGGTGACCCTTGAAGATAATGGTAAAGGGAAAATAATCGATATTGGTAAGATCAAATTGACTCCCTATACTTTTATTGAAAATGTATTGCTAGTAGACAAATTGAAGTATAATCTGTTAAGTATTAGTTAATTATGTGATAAAAGCTTCAAGGTTGTCTTTGAATCATCTATATGCATTGTAACAAACTCTCTTGATTCTAGTAACAAATTCATTGGACATAGACATGGAAATATTTATGTAGTAGATCTTAATGATCTAGCTATGTCTAGTAATTTCAGTCTAGTAGCAATGAATGCTAAGACCAAGGAGTCCTGTTTACTTTGGCATAGACGATTAGGTTATGCTAGCATGCATACCATTGCCAAGTTAATTTCAAAGAATCTTATTAGAGGTTTGCCTAAATTTAAAGTAGATTTTGAACATATTTGTGATGCTTGTAAATTAGGTAAACAAACTAAGGGGAGTTTTAAATCAAAAAATATGATTTCAACTTTTTGACCCCTTGATCTACTTCACATGGACTTATCGGACCAACCAGGACTATAAGCCTAGGTGGTATGAAATATACTCTTGTGATAGTAGATGATTTTTCTAGATTTAATGGGTTTTGTTTATCACACACAAAGATAAAACTTTTAAAGCTTTTCAAAAATTTCACAAAAAAGCTTCAAATCAGAAAAATCTTTCAATTATTTCTATCAGAAGTAATCACGGCACGAAATTTGAAAATCAAGTTTTTGATGATTATTGCATAGAAAACGGCATTGATCATAACTTCTCCGCTCCTAGAACACCACAACAAAATGGTGTTGTAGAGAGAAAAAATAGGACTTTGGAAGAAATGGCCCGAACAATGTTATGTGAAGACAATCTTCCAAGGTACTTTTGGACAGAAGCAGTAAACACTGCTTGTTATATTTTAAACTATGTTTTGATTCGTCCAATTTTAAAGAAAACCCTTTATGAGCTTTGAAATGAAAAGAAACCCAATATCAATTACTTTCATGTATTTGGCTATAAATGTTTGGTACTAAATAATGGTAAGGATGATCTAAGAAAATTTGATGCTAAATCTAATGAAGCAATTTTCCTTGGTTATTCAATACATAGCAAAGCATATAGAGTATTTAATGAAAAAATATTGATTGTGGAAGAATCTGTACATATTTTTTTGATGAAACTAACCCCTCACCTTCTAAGAAAGAAGAGTGTATAGATAATGATACAGGTACACTTTAAAAAGAATCGGAGGATATGAGCATACAAGAAAGATCGACACAAGAAGTAGAAGAAATGGTAAGCAAGGACTCACAGATTTACCAAGGGAATGGAGGTATGTAACTTCTCATCCAAGAGATTTAATTATTAGTGATCCTCGACAAGGTGTTAGGACTAGGTCATTACATAGAGATGCACATGATTACCTAGCCTTTGTATCCCAAATAGAACCACATAGCTTAGAAGAGGCTGAATTTGACCCAAATTGGATGATGACCATGCATGAAGAACTAAACCAGTTTGAAAGAAATAGTGTATGGACTTTAATTGAAAGACTATCAGACCATCCCATCATAGGAAACAAATGGGTCTATAGGAACAAACTAGATGAACAAGGAAATGTTAGAAACAAAGCTAGACTAGTAGCCAAAGGATATAACCAAGAAGAAGGTATAGATTTTGATGAGACCTATGCACCCATAGCAAGACTAAAAGCCATTAGACTACTTCTTGCATTTGCTTGCTACATGAATTTTAAACTTTTTCAAATAGATGTGAAAAGTGCTTTTTTAAATGATTTTATATCCGAACAAATTTTTGTAGAACAACCACCAGGTTTTAAAAGCCATGCTTTTCCAAATCATGTTTTTAAACTCAATAAAGCTTTATATAGTTTGAAATAAGCACCTAGGGCCTGGTATGATAGACTTAGCACTTTTTTGTTTGAAAATGATTTTACAAGAGAAAATGTTGATAAAACTCTTTTTATCAAAAAGAAAAGCAATGATATATTAGTTGTACCGATTATGTTGATGATATTATATTTGGTGCAACTAATGAAAGTTTTTGTGAAGAATTTGCTAAGTTGATGCAGGGTGAATTTGAAATGAGTCCAATGGGTGAACTGAACTACTTCCTTGGACTCCAAGTAAAATAGACGAAGGAAGGGATCTTCATAAACCAAGCCAAGTATATCAAAGAAATTATCAAGAAGTTTGGTATGGAGATAAGCAAAGAAATGAGCACACCTATGATCTCAACCGGCAGATTAGATAAAGATGAAGAAAGCAACAACATTGATCAAAATGTATATCGAGATATGATTGGATATTTGTTTTACTTAACTGCAAGTAGACCTGATATCTTGTTTAGCATATGTGTTTGTGCTAGATTTTAATCTAATCCAAAAGAATCACATATGCTTGCTGTGAAAAGAATAATAAGATATCTAAGAGGAACAAGTAATTTAGGTCTATGGTACTCAAAGCATTCTTCATTGAATTTACTTGGTTATTCTGATGCTGATTATAGTGGATGCAAAATAGATAGAAAAGTACTAGTGGCACATACCAATTTCTAGAGTTGAATTTAATCTCATGGCACTATAAGAAACAAAACTCGGTAGCACTATCTACTGTTGAGGCAGAGTATGTTGCTACAAGGAGTTGTTATGCACATGTGTTATAGATTAAACAATAACTAGAAGACTTTGGTGTTACACAAGCTAAAATTCCTATCAAGTTTGATAACACAAGTACTATTAATTTGTCCAAGAATCCAATTCAGCATTCTAGAACAAAGCATATAAAAATTAGACATCATTTTATTAGAGATCATATTTTAAATGGTAATGTTGTACTTGAATTTGTTTCAACTGTTGATCAACTTGCTGATATTTTTACTAAGCCTCTTGATAAAGATAGATTTGAAATGATTAGAGGAGAACTAGAACTTTGTGACCCTCTTTAGGATTTTTTTTGACCTAAATTCCCTCAAATCTAAGGAAACATTATCTAGAAAGCCTCCTACATTGATTTAAGGTCTTTGACTATCCTTCCTTGTGATTTTTTGGAATTAATTCTCATTTTTTCAATCTCTTTTTGACTCTTTTGAAGAATCTTGATTCGAGCCAACTCAAGCTTCTGTGCTCGAATCAAGCTGACTCGGATTTTTGATTAAGTCTGATTTTCTCTACTCGAGCCGACTCAAGCAATTTAGGGCTTGTCGAGCCGACTCGGATGTCGGGCAAGCTATTTTTTAATAGAGCCATAGAGCCTACTCTGAAATTTTATGTTCTTTATTCTGGCTCTCAACCCTTGCTCTCCACTCGGACATCAACTCCATTCATCCAAACCAACTTTTCGAGCTTCAATTTTCTCTCTTTTCTTGCTAAGGATTGCAATGGCACCCAAGATGGCAGTTAGCAAGAGATCCAAATGGCTGTACCTTCTATAGAAAGGAAAAAATGGACAAAGCGTCGGCAGGAAGAGCTGACTCGGTTCGTGAAAAGAAAAGAAGAAGAAAAAATTCAACAAATGGCTGCTACCTCTTCTCCAAGACAACCGGTCTCCATGTCCAATTGACTTGTAACTAGCGGATGAAGGATTATTTTCTCATTTCTCAAGGAACTAGGGCTATAAATATGTGATCTAATTGAAGATTAAGGGTGGAGCTTCTTTTGCTCACTGAATGTACCAACCTATCCAGCTATGGTAAGATCAATTTATGAAAATTTAAGACTAGAAGAACAACATATGGAATCCTCAGCTAAAGGGAAAAGAATTATAGTCACTGAAGAAAGGATTTGCATCCTACTAGAAATGCCAAATGAGGGATTGAAACATCTGGTTCTGAAGGACAGAGAGAAAACCCCCAAAATGATTCTGAATAGAGAGGATGTGAGTGGTATTGGCAATGTAATGGCCAATACTTTATCCCATGAGAAAAGGTTATTGCATAATTTCATTAGCAGGATCTTTCTCCCAAGGATAGGAAGATTCGACTGGGTAAGTGAGAAAGATCTTAGTTTCATGGGATATGTTATTGAGGGGGAGGCCCTCAACTTACCTCACATCATGATGATGCAAATAAAAGAGGCTGTGAGGAAGGTAAAGGCCTGTCTGCCCTACGGTATGGTTCTTACTCTATTCTTCCAGGCCTCTAGAGTAAACCTTGAAGGTGAAGATGGCAGACCCCTTCACCATACAGACACCTACACCTCCAAATCCTTGCAGCGAATGGGTTATGAACTTAAAGAAGGAACATGGAGGAAGAAAGGAACAGATATAAGAGCTATAGGATCTTCCAATAGTGAGGATGATGATGATGATGAAGAGCTGCCCAGGGAGATTATCTCTGATACCATTGCTGATACTACCAACCTTGAGAATCCACCTGCTATTGCTGCTTCTGACATTGCCTCTGTTGATGCTGAGTTTGCTGTTGAACCTGCTGCTGTTATTATCACTGAGCCTGGTACTTATGACACTATGGAGATTGAGCATACAGCTTATGGGAGTCCCAGGACCTTTCCATCACCAGCTTCTCCACCAGCACCTTCTGCTTAGGGACCATTTGTTGGTTTTTCAAGGCCTTCAGTGTCACATGATTTAATTGCTGAGCAGATGAGATCACTCACTGAGTCACTGACTAGCTCTATGAGTTCGATGTTCGGCGAGCTTCGCCATCAATCGATAGCAGACTTGAGGAGATCAGTGATGAGGTTAGACAGCTATGATCCAGAGCTGACACCTTTGAGTCTACTAGACCTACACCACATATTGACACCCAACATTTATCTGATACCCTCAGGACAGCCACTGAAAATATCAAAAAATTAGTTGACCAAACATAGAAGAATTCAGGGCTGAACTAAAAGAAGTGAACTTCGAGATGGGTAGATTGGAACAAGGCAAGAGAATGCAAGAAGACTATACTCGAGGGATTGGCATTCTGAGATATGAGTTTGGAAGACTTAGAGGCTTAGCTGAAGCTTTTGCAAATGCCTAGGCTAGTGAGCTGATTGCACTGAATACTGGGATAAAAAAGATGGAGGAAGAGCTTAGTTCTGTTTGGGTGACCCTCACTGAGCTTCAGGCTTTAGTCATTGCATCCTTTGCTACTCCTAGACAGTCTCAGTCTACACCTGCTCCTACTCAGCCTACACCACCTCCTAGTCAAACTGCACCACACCCAAGGTAGCCTGCACCACACCTTAGACCTCAAACTTCTTAGCCATAGTTTGTTGAGCCTATATATTCCATGCCACCACCTAGACCATCCACTAGCACTAGTGCCAAGGTTAAGGAAGAACCAATAGAACCTATTATACAATTTCCTAGTGATAGTGAATAGACTTTTGGTTGTATCTTTGCTTTCAATCTTTTGTAATTTGTATTGAAGATTCTGTGAATGAAATGAAAGCTTCCTTATCTCACTCAATGTGTTTGTAAAATGTGTTTGCACAACACTTTGCAATGGTACATTAGTTCTAATGACTTTGAAAATAGATTGTTAAATCTTGTTATAAGTGAAATTATCTCAAACAAATATTTTCAATCTTCTATTTTTATTTTAAAATCAAGTTTGGTGTATTACAAAAGGGGAGAAATCTTTTGAAAACCTTTTTGATTGTTGATAAAAAGGGGGAGTATGTAGAATTATACATAAAAAATATATAAGGGGGAGACTAATATATACATATATCATATTTGCTTTGATGAATACTGCTCTATATTGCTCTGACTCTTACTAAAAGTTTAACTGATTTAGCTTTAAATGCTCTAAAATACAACCTTATTTGCTCTAATATATATTAAACATATTCTCTAGAGCTTTGATACACTTTAATCCTTCTGTTTCAAAGGATCTGATACTTTGTCTATATGCAAGTTCTGAGACACTAATACATGCAAAAGCTCTGATACATGTTAATATTTACTTTCAAATACAATTATACATGTAAAGTTTTTCCATGCCCAGTATTTTGTCATCATAAAAAAGGAGGAGATTGTTGACCCCTTGAGTGATTTGGATGATTACAAAATATTGGAGCATGTATTTGTGTTACTAACAACTCTTCAAGTACTTTACAAGTTTTTGTAGGATGATTTCACTATTCATTTTCAACTCCTACATTCTTTTTTTCTATCATGAGTTGTGTTGTAATTATCTCATGTAAAGAAGAATCCAAAGAAAAAGTTGAAAGAAAATCATAAAAAATGGGTTGCTTCTATGTTTTTCAAGCTTTAAATTTCTTAGATTCATTTGTAAGTTGAGTTTGAAAAGTTTAAAGTGTTGAAGACTTGCTGGAAAAATTTTGTAGAGGAGTTCAAGTTTTTTACTAAAGATCTATCCGAGCTTACTCTAGTAGAAAGAGCCGACTCTAATCTATGGCATGATTAAAGGTTTCTGGCATGCAAATAGCCAAGATGACTCGAACAAACCCGAGTTGACTTGTCCAGAGTATCAATGTTAAATCAAATAGGCGAGCTGACCCGAAGAAAATTGGAGCTGACTAAGTACTTCAATCTGGCATCCGAGTCGACTCTTCAATATCCGAGCTGACTCCTCTAGAGTCCAAAAAAAACCGTTCTAAGTGAACAGCCAGGAGAGCTGACCCGGAGGAACCCGAGCTGACTCTTCCTGAGTACAATTTTGAAAGCTTGAGAATCTGAGCTGACTCAAAGTAAGGTGAGACGATTCTTCCAGAGTAAGGAATCAAATTACCGAGAAATTGAGCCAACCCGAATGAAGCGAGGCGACCTGACTAGAACTACTCTAAGGATCCGAGCCGACATGAAGGTCGATTTCATGCAAGTAATGGCTAGTTCTATAACTCCATTTTTGAATTTGAAAAGTGCTTCAACGGTCAAGTGTCACATCCCAATGGTCTACAATGACTAAAACCATCTGAGAAGAGTACAAGACTCTATAAAAGAGGGATTGGGACAACTTTTGAAAAGGTTAATGAATGATTAATGCTTACTTGAGCTTATGAGCTAGAGAACACTGCAAGAGCATTCAAGATAGATAGACTCAAGCCTTCACCAACTCCAATAAAAAGCTTGAAGCACTTATTGAAGAAGTTGAAAAAGCCATTAAAGTGCAATCAAGAAGGCTTCTCTCGAGCAGCATAGGCAACCATCCAACAATATAGTTTGTCATTATTGTTGCTTACTCTCTTCTACTCTTATTGAGTTGGGTTATTGGTGAGCCCGGTCTAAAAACCAAGTGGGTTGTTAGTGATCCCGTTCAAAACTAACTGTGTAAGGGTTCTTGGTGATCCTGATAAAACCAAGTTGGGTTCTTGGTGATCCTGTTTAACCCCAAGAGTTGGGTTTTTGTGAGCCCGGTTGAAAAACCAAGTTGGGTTTGGATTGTGAGCCCGGTAAAATAATCCGACTGTATTCTAGTAGTGAATATAATGGAAATTCCAAGAGGTATCTTGGGTAGTAGAAGTAGGAGCTGGGGTGCTCCGAACCACTCTAAAATACTGTGTTTGTGATTATGCTTTTATTTCTTCTCTTAATTGCTTCTGCTTTAAATTTTTGAATCACAGCACCTACCACATCAAAGAAGTTTTTAAAAAGACACATATTATGTTAATTTTTTTAAAATTCTCAATTCACCCCCTTCTTAGGAAAGCCACCTGGGCAACATCCATCATAACCCTAATTCCATTATCCTAACCTATGGGATTCATCATAATCTTGATAAGATGTAGCAGTATGATGAATCAAAAGATGCCTTTTATTGATAAATAATATCATACATGAGTTGGAAGATCATAGAAATGCCCTTACAATGATTGGCTTTTAGATAACCATTCTTTCAATCCTAAGAAGTTAATCCTAGGTGATCCATTAAAAGGGGTAAGAACAAGATCTTCCATTAGAAATGAATGTTACTATATCGCTTTTGTTTTTCAAATTATACCAAAATATATTGAAGAAGCTGAAAAAGATCCTAATTGAATTAATGCAATGCAAGAAGAATTAAATCAGTTTGAAAGAAACAATGTCTGGACTCTAATTGAAAGAATATCTATTGCATCAATTATTGGCACAAAATGGGTATATAAGAATAAACTAGATGAAAATTATATAGTTACTAGAAATAATGCTAGACTGGTTGCTAAAGGTTATAATCAAGAAAAATGTATTGATTTTGATGAAACCTTTGCACCTATAGCAGACTTGAAGCCATTAGATTACTTTTAGCATTTGCATATTTTATGAACTTCAAATTATTTCAAATGGATGTTAAAAATATTTTTTTAAATGGTTATATAGTAGAAAAAGTGTTTGTTGAACAACCACCTCGATTTGAAAATCATGCACATCATGATCATATTTTCAAACTACACAAAGCACTCTATAGTTTAAAGCAAGCATCCCGAGCATGGAATGAAAGGCTCAGCAAGTTTTAAATTGAAAATGATTTTTCTAGAGGTCATGTTGATATCACATTATTTCTAAAAAGAAAAAATGATGATCTATTAGTAGTATAAATTTATATTGATGACATTATATTCGGTGCTACTAATGAAATTCTTTATCAAGAGTTTGCCAAGCTTATGCAGGATGAGTTCGAGATGAGTATGATGGATGAACTTAACTTTTTTCTCAGACTCCAAATCAAGCAAACCAAAGATGGGATCTTCATCAACCAAGATAAGTACACAAGAAAAATTTTAAAGAAGTTTGGGATGGAGACTACCACGATAATAGGTACACCTATGAGCCCCTCTTGTAAACTTGATAAAGATGAATGTGGTAAATCTATTGATCATAAATTATATAAGGATATCATAGGCTCTTTATTATATTTGACTGCTAGTAGACCAGATATCATGTTTAGTGTCTGTATGTATGCTAGATATCAATATGATCCTAAAAAATCATTTATTGGCTGTTAAATGCATACTTAGATATTTATCTGGTATAATTGATATTGGTTTATGGTATTCTAAAGATTCATCTATTGATTTAATTGGTTATTCAGATGCTGATTTTGCTTGGTGTAAATTAGATAGAAAAAGCACAAGTGGAACTTGCCAATTTCTTGGAGTTAACTTAATCTTTTGGTTTAGCATAAAATAAACTTCAGTTGCACTATCCATAGTTGAGGCTGAGTATATCGCAGCAGGAAGTTGTTGTGCTCAAAACTTGTGGATTAAGAAACAACTTGAAGATTTTGGAATTAAGCTAACTAAGACATCCATAAGATGTGATAATACTAGTGCTATAAATTTAACTAAAAATCCTGTTTAGTACTCTAGAAGTAAATACATTGAAATTAGGCATCATTTTATTTGAAATCATGTTGAAAATAATGATATTATGCTTGAATTTGTATGTACTGAAATGCAACTAGCTGACATATTGACTAAACCTCTCCAAGAGGATTAGTTCTGTATAGTTAGAAGAGAATTAGGGGTCATCAACCCTTTTGATTGAAATTTCCATCTCTTCACAATCTTTAACTCTTGATTGATCAAAATTGCTTGTAAATCATGTTTAATCTCTCTAAATTCCTTTAAATCCGGTTCTATTTTGATCAATGATCCTTTTTCCATTTTTTTATTTTAAATCAAAGTGTCGACACTTGGAAGTGTTGACACCTGGAAGTGTCGACACTTGACCCTGTGTCGTGAGTCAGCACTTGATTGATGATAGACCGAGTTGAAATAGGGAAAATGAAGTATTTTCTTCAAATTTCTCATTCTAATTCAAGCCAACTCATTCCTAAATAGTGCTCCATCATCTTCTTCCCTCCAATTTCAGTTCCAACTACTCGATTCTTCGTTTGGGATAGGTTCATTTCAGTTTTCTATTGTTCTTCTCTTGTTTCATTATCTTTTTCACCGTAGAAACCCTAGTTTTATTTCTTTCCTTGCTTTCTTCCCTTGTTTCCTTGGAATGGGACCTAGAAAACAAGTTGTCTGGCATCCTAGACCATCCATTCATGAGGAAGAGAGAAGAACTAAGGCTAGGCATGAGGATAGAGCAGCAGATGAGCCTGATGTTCCTGCCAGACCCCCTGTTTCTGCAGTAAATAGGATGGGCTCGAAGACTATCGTTGGTGGTCATCGAGTGGACATCAATTTCCTAGACCAGCAACACTTTCGGATTGGCCAATGGCTGAGGGATGCTGGTTTAGCACCTTTTTGCCCATTATTAAAGAGATACTATCCAAGATTGATTAGAGAGTACTATAGATCACTTGCCCGAGGTAGTGATGGCTGGATAGCACAAGTCCGTGGCAGAGATGTTCCCGTATCTATAAAGATTCTGAGCTAAGTATGGGACATTCCTATGAGAGGATCTATTATGGATGCTCTAGTAGACAGGTTCAGTAGACTCCGATGTATTTTTGAGATAGACAATTTTCTTGAGGGAGCAACTGTAGTTGCTTCAAGACTGTCACTTGAGATGAGGTTACTTCACCACATTATAGCCCTGATTCTTCTATTGAACATCGAACGATTTGACTTCATCACAGAGCGGAGCTATTGGTCATGGTGTCTCTAGTATAGCACACTATGGTATGCATCTCAATGCTTATGGTACATCAGTTGACAGAGGCGTCGATCAACAAAAGACTTTGTCTGCCCTACGGGATGGGATTGACATTACTCTTTAGGGCTTACAGAGTAGTTGTAGACGACGAGCCATACAGACAACTGCTACACACACACATCTATGACATCAAATCTCTTCATAATATGGGGTACCATCTAGTCAGAGGCCAGTGGAGATGGCATATATCTGGTCAGGCCACTAACAGAGATGATGAGGTCACAGAGGAGGAGCATATCTTTTCAAGTGAGATAAGGCCATCTGAGCTACATAGAAAAACTTCTAAGGCATAGTTCGAGCCTACGGCATAGCCAGAGCCTGCTCCTCAGCCCGAGCCAGCCACTCCTACACAACAAATATCCCTGGTGCTATAAATAGTTTAGAGGACAGGGTCACTCGCATAGAGACCGTGGTCATGATTATCCGTCAGTGAGTCAACAGGATACATGTGGAGATGAGGGAGAGCCATTGAGGATTGAGTGATGGCATCTCAGCTATTTTATTTGCATTAGCTAGACCTTCATCGAGCAGAGCTCCTCCACCTTCAGCTCCATCTGATCCACCTCCAGCACCATTAGCTCCAGGACCTGATATGGCAAATGATCAATCTGACTCCATAGAGTTTGATGTGATAGATTTCATGACGGAGCCAGAGCTGGAGATAGTAGCAGATGTTCCTAGGAGCCCCATTCTTGATCCTTCCCAATTATATCTTCAGACTTTGATTTTATTGATGCGGGACTAATATGCATGCAATTCTTTTTGTATGTTTTATATGTGGAGTTAGGTGATTAATTCCCGAATTTCAGATCAAAAATAGTTGTAGGGAGTTTTGTATGAATTTTTGAAGCCAAGCATGCAGATTAGAACCTAGAAAATTACTAAAGAAGGATCGCCGGGGCTGAGAAGCCTCGGTTAGGGCAAGTTCTCCTACAATAATAAGACTGGAGGTAGAGATGGTGTACCTGACAATGTCTGAAGTTTCCGGTGAAGATCGCAGCGAAGGGATCTCTCGTTCCTCGATGGATGCGGCCTGGAAAAATGAGCCAAAGACCCGCAGATACCCGACTTTCTGCTCGATGGTCCGATTGAGGCGTGGCTGGAGTCGATGGATTCGTAGGAACTCGGGGACCTACAAACGACCTATCAGGGGTTAGAAAACTCAAAGGAAATCAAGAAAACAAAGGAAAATAGCAAAGGAAAGAAAGTTTTGGAGGGGCTGGAAGGATGGTTGGCAGCAGGAAGATGGTTGCAAACACCGGGAAGAAGAACTCTCAAACCCCTTTATGCACACAGCAGGGTAATCACACAAAGCAATAGAAGAACTCAATGTTTATTTCATATATCAAAATCTCCCTTCATACAAGAGGCTAGGGTCCTTTAAATAGACCCTTAACCTTGGGCTCTAAGTAAGGGCACATAAGTCTTTACATAAGAATCCTTTTTCCTCTCAAACCCTAGCTAGAAAATAAGGAAACATTAGGTAGAAAAATCCCTAAAAATTCTCTTGACTTGGCCAACACTCCAAGGATGCCTAGGGAGGCGTGTTGGGCTTCTAGGAGCAGCAAGAGGCCAGCCCAAAGGGGATCGGGTGCATGGGTTTGGGCCTTTGGAAGCTGGGGTGGCCTGTTAGCAAGGTAGCAGGAATATTCTCTAGTATTTTGCTTCTTAGGGGCTTGGGCTTGGCGCCTGGGCTTGATTTCTTTGGGCTAGGATGTAGATGGACCTCCAAAATCATGGATGCCTTGGTATATGAATATATTTTGGCATCTGGAAGGGAATCTGGGCATCTGGAGGGTATCTACAATGAATCAGGGTTTTCTAAATTTTCCTTCCTGGGGTCTTCAACTATTCAAGCTAGGTTGGACTTGGGCCATACTTTCATGTCTTCAATCTAGTTGGACTTGGTCTTCACTTGTATGATGTGGTCTTTAGTCTTCAATATAGTTGAATAGGACTCAAAAAAATAAAATTAGCTCGACATGAGCTGACTAACACTGGACTGAACTAGCTCAACATGAGCTGACTAGTACAGAACTGAAACTCAAAAGACTCAAATAACAACTAAAATGGACTCAGATGGGCTAAGCCCTTATTACAGATGGACTCATAAATTATTGATCAATTCACAGAGGGTTGAAAAGCCTTTGTCTTATTCTGGTGCCTCCGGTGTCCCCACCATTTATCCTCACCTTCCAGATCTGATCCATATCCTCCTTCCATTCCTGCACCGACTCCTATCATTCCATCTTCTGATGTACCAGTCATACATTCTTCATCTATGCATACATCTTCCTTGATGGGGACATCGACCTGCACAGAACCTGGAGTAGCATGGATCTTGGAGCAGCATGGACTTTAATAAATTCAAATTCAAAAAAAATTGTTGGTTAGGATTGATTGTTTTGAAATTTGATTTAGGATTTGGTTGGTTAGGATTGAGATATGGATAGGCCATATCTTGTATTTGAGTTTGAACCATTGTTACCTTTTTATCTTGTATTCAAATTCAAATGAAGGTTGGAAAGGTCTATAAATACCACTCTCAGTCCTTTGTAAAAAAATAGTTTGGTCAATAAAGATTATTTTTTAGAAAAGAGTGTTTCTTTTCGTTCGCCCCACATGGAGAGGGTGAGAGGCCCATCTTTCCTTCACCTTCGGGTATCGAGGGGTGTGATACCCTATGCCTTCACTTTTAAGCATCGAGGGGTGTGAGGCCCTAGTGATCTCCTTCCCCGTCAAGTCCCCTCTATGGTCTTAGGGATTTTCCTTCACAGCCCCAGGTAACGATTTGGGTGGGATGCCCTAGGCTCCGCATGTAATGAGATGGGTGGGATGCCCTAGGCTACATGTAGTGGGGTGGGTAAGATGCCCTAGAGGTTAGAGGTCTCTCCGTGAATATAAGTCACAAGTTTGTAAAGTGTCCAATTTTCCTACCCTCCATCTTCATTTTTCCTTCGCCACCACCCTACAAAAAAATCAAAAAAAAAAAGTAGTACCCTAATCTTGGTGACTTCTAGGCTCGCCAACAATCCTCCCCCGATCCTATCCCCCTGTCCCGCATCAATTTGGTATCAAAGCCAAAAAATTAGGGTACAGTTCATCATCCCAGATCCCCCATATCAGCCCGTCGTTCTTTCTCTCCCCTAATCCTGTCCCTCATCTTCCTTCGTTCTCCCTAACCCCACCGTTCTTCCTTTCCCATGTCCATGATCCCTATTTGTTCTTTCTTTCCACCGTTCGTTCTTTCTTTCTCTATCGCTACTTCCACTTAGATCTAAGATGGTTCCATTCCCTCTTGCGAAAGCCGAGATCGGATCCAGCTGCGACCAACCACCCCAAATCCAATAGGCCGATTTCTCGATCGCAGAAGGTAAAGAATACAGATAAGATTAGGGCAATCTTTGACATTGGTCTCTATCTTAGGTCCAGACCATAGTAGTGCCGGTGATGGCGTGCCTCGCCCTATCGCTCCAACCCATTAATGGTGTCGACATCCTCCTCTAGACACAGCCCGTGCTCTCGCCACCTTCCTACAGACCTGCCTAGCCTTCGCTACCGCCACCACTGCAGGTGTCCCCCATAAGCAGCAGACCTCCGCCACCGCACCTCACCATGCCCCCGACGACCTCAACTCTGCCATCGATGATGACCCGCTGGCTGCCTCCAGCGACCAGGTCATATCAGTATCGAGAGCAGGTACTGTATCAACTACCACCTCATCAACACCATCTACATCCTCAACATCACCACCATCGACCACAATTTCGACCGCGGCTTCACCAATAACATATTTGAGAGCATCAACACCATCAATCAGGCCATCAGCATCATCATTGCTGCTTGCCGTAGTGTCGATGTTACACCGAAGAAGCTCCACCACAAGCACCATCCGAACATCTTCTAGTTCGCTGACCTCACCGGAGAGATCACCTCCGAGCCCAGCCATGCCATAGTTTCCTTTATGGGATCTACCTCCATCCGTGCTGCATTTCTCCCAACTGCACCACCATCTTCCTCCCCAATGATGTCGTCAACCACCATCTTCCTCCCCAGCACCATCACCGGTGAACGCCCACTAGACTGCCCTCCGCGAGCCTCCCCTGTTCCCTGGTTTTAGTCCATGGAGAAGAGAGAAGAAGAAGCACTGCACTTGCCTATCCCTATTGCCAATTTCATAGCTACACGAGTTTCAAAGTTGCATGAAGTTCAAAGCTACACCAATTTCAAAGTACACGATCTTCAAAGCTGCACGCTCCTCAAAGTGCATGATCTTCAAAGCTGCACACTCTTCAAAGTGCACAGATCTCAAAGCAAAGCTAAAAAAATTATTTTACAGGCCATGTGCATCCTGGAGCTAGCCTGACTCGATAGAGTCAAGTTCTCCCCACCTCAGGGGAATGATGACATCAACCGGCATGGATCTTGAAGCAGCATGGATCTTGGAGCAACATGGATTTTAATAAATTCAAATTCAAAAAAATTAGTTGGTTAGGATTGATTGTTTTGAGATTTGATTTAGGATTTAGTTGGTTAGGATTAAGATTTGGATAGGCCTTATCTTATCCTTATCTTGTATTTGAATTTGAACCATTTTTATCTTTTTATCTTGTATTCAAATTCAAATGAGGGTTGGAAAGGTCTATAAATACCACCCTCAGTCCTTTATAAAAAAATAGTTTGGTCAATAAAGATTAGTTTTTAGAAAAGAGTATTTCTTTTCATTCGCCCTGCATGGGGAGGGTGAGAGGCCTTGTGAGACCCTATGCCTTCGCTTTCGAGCATCGAGGGACGTGAGGCCCTAGTTATATCCTTTCCCGTCGAGTCCCCTCTTTGGTCTTATGGATTTTCCTTCACGGCCCCAGGTAGCGATTTGGGTGGGATGCCCTAGGCTCTTCATGTAGTGAGATGGGTGGGATGCCCTAGGCTACATGCAGTGGGGTGGGTGAGATGCCCTAGAGGTAAGAAGTCTCTCCGTGAATGTAAGTCCCAAGTCTGTACAGTGTCCAATTTTTCTACCCTCCATCTCCATTTTTCCTTCATTACCACCCTACAAAAAAATCAAAAAAAAAAAGTAGTACCCTAATCTTGGTGACTTCTAGGCTCGCCAACGATCCTCCCCCAATCCTATCCCCCTATCCCACATCATTCCCTTATTAGAGAACTAGGATTTTATACTCCTAGTTTCTACCATCTTGATTCCGGACCCATCTTCGACCCTACACCCTTTCCTCTTAATACAGCCATTCTGGTTAGTGCTGTTCCTGCTACTGATATTGCCTCCACCTCTTCTACACTAGCCAGAGGTAGGACATATGTCAGACGCAAAGGATGAGGCTGTCATGTTGTATCGAGACCTATTCGGACCAGACTCTTTGATCTTCGGTTGATGTGGCCACGATCCCTTCCTTCTACTGATACTGGACTGACTGAGATTGGATCCTCTGATGAGGAGGGTACTCTATAGGATAGTCTCTAAATTAGTTAGCTTACATTTTAGCACTACTTGTATGCATCTATGTTTGTTTACCATCTTGTATCTATGTATGAAAGTTTATATCAATGTATGAAATTTGGTATCGATGAATGAAATTTTATATCAATGCTTGTTTATAAATACTATCTCTTTCAGTTTCTGATGTTATCATTATTTCTTTAATTCATTTTAGTCTCTTTTATTACATCTTTGTTTTATCCTTTCTTCTCTCTAACCTTTTTTTAATGATGACAAAAAGGGGGAGAGGTAAGTGAGAGATAAAGGGGAAAGAATAAAATGAATAAAATGAAAAGTAGTTTGATGTGGGAAAGAAAAGATGAGTAAAAAGGAGGAGAGTGAGTGTAAAATAAGAGTAAAATGAGATAATGAGTTCAATAAATAGAAAAGATTATAGCAATGAGTGAGGGGGAGTAATCTTTCCTATGCTGAAATTTCTTGCAAAATCTTTAAAATCAACTTTTCGGTTTATGAAAACTCTTTGAAAATCAGTTTTTCGAATCACCTTTTAAGGGAGAGTATCTATACTTTTTAATCTCTTGTTCAAAGATTTTTCTGTTGATTACATTCATTATGTTTCTTTGCTGAAATTATGTTTCTATGTTGAAATTCTTATCCTTAAAGTATGTTTTAACTCTAATATACATTTAGAGTATCATAGTACATGTAATTTTAGCTCTAATATTCCTTATAGCTCTAATTCAATTCAAATGAGCATTTAGACTTAAACTTTTACTTTTCCTTTGCTCTGATACAAACTTGATGGGGAACTAATATGCATGCAATTTTTTTTATGTTTTATATGTGGGGTTGGGTGATTAATTCCTGAATTTCAGATTAAAATAAGTTATAGGGAATTTTATATGAATTTTAGAAGATCAGCATGCAGATTAGGACCTAGAAAAGTAGAAAAGAAGGATCGCCGGGGCTGAGAAGCCTCGGTTAGGGCAAGTTCTCCTACAATAAAACTACTGGAGGTAGAGGGGTGTACCTGACAATGTCTGTGAAGATCGCAGCAAAAGGGTCTCTCGTTCCTCGACGGATGTGGCCTGGAAAATCGAGCCAAAGACCCGCGGATACCCGGCTTTCTGCTCGGTGATCCGATTGAGGCTTGGCTGGAGTCGTTGGATTCGTAGGAACTCGGGGACCTGCAAACGACCTGTCAGGGGTTAGAAAACTCACAAAGGAACAAGAAAACAAAGGAAAAACAGCAAGGGAAGGCTTCTTTTGGAGTGGGCGTCCAGGGATCTGAGATGCTTGTTGGTAGCAGGAAGATGATTGCAGCACTGGGAAGAAGAACTCTCGCAAACCCCTTTATGCACACAGCAGGGTATCACACAACTCAATAGAAGAACTCAAGGTTTTCATTCATCAAAAATTCTCCTCATACAAGAGGCTAGGGTCCCTTAAATAGACCCTTAACCTTGGGCTCCAAGTAAGGGTACATAAGTCTTTACATAAGAATCCTTTTCCCTCTCAAACCCTAGCTAGAAAATAAGGAAATATTAGGTAGAAAAATCCCTAAAACTTTTCTTGACTTGGTCAAGACTCCAAGGACGCCTAGGGGGGCGTGTTGGGCTTCTAGGAGCAGCAAAAGGCCGGCCCAAAGGGGCCCGGGTGCATGGGTTTGGGCCTCTGGAAGCTGGGGTGGCCTGGTAGCCAGGTAGCAGGAATATTCCCTGGTATCTTGCTTCTTAGGGGCTTGGGCTTGGCACCTGGGCTTGATTTCATTGGGCTAGGATGCAGATGGACCTCTGGAATCATGGATGCCCTTATTTATGAATATACTTTGGCATCTGGAAGGGAATCTGGGCATCTGGAGGGCATCTGCAAGGAATCAGGGTTTCTGATTTTTCTCCTGGGGTCTTCAAATCTTCAAGCTGGGTTGGACTTGGGCTAAACTTCCATGTCTTCAACCTGGTTGGACTTGGTCTTCACTTGTATAATATAGTCTTGAGTCTTCAGTATGCTTGGACAGGACTCAAAAAAATAAAATTAGCTCAACATGAGCTAACTAGCATTGGACTGAACTAGCTCAACATGAGCTGACTAGTACAGAACTGAAATAACAACTAAAATGGACTCAGATGAGCTAAGCCCTTATTACAGATAGATTCATAAATTATTGATCAATTTACAGAGGGTTGAAAAAGCCTCTGTCTTATTCTGGTGCCTCAGGTGTCCCCACCAATTCTCCCGGGGTGGGAGGAACTCGACCCTGTCGAGTGAAGGTTAGACTGGCTCACATATCTCTCGAGAAGGTCTGGGTTGAGGAGTTGCAAGTCCTCTCGAGAAATCCACGAATCGTCCGACTCTGGCCATCCTTGCCATCGGACCAGGAAGCATTGATAGTCATGGCCCTGGGTCGTGATGGCTTGATTGTCCAGGATACGCTCGATCCGTTCTCCCCTCTCAGGCCAAATTTGTTTGTGGACACTCTAGGTTAGGGTCACTCACAATGAAAAGGAATAGGTCCAAAGGCCTCACTAGGTAGCGCTGCAGGTTCCCTATACTCAACCAGGTCTGTAATATTGAAGGTAGAACTAATGCCCAAATCCGAAGGCAAGTCTAACACCTAGGCATTTGATCCAACCTTCTCTATCACTTTAAAAGGTCCGGCTCTGCGAGCATGAAGCTTCTTTTAGGCCTAAGCCTAACCAAGATAAAATCCACTACATCAAATTCTTTGACCCTTCTTCGGGAATTAGCCAGTTGTTTTAAGATTAGTGCAGGTGGTGAACATGCTAGGCACATGCAGACAAATGATGCAAAGGACTCATACTGATACCTAACAGACTCGACTATGCATTCCTATCGAAGGAAATTTTATTGAACTCTTTGGATCTAAACCTAATAGATTATAGGTTCTCTAGGTTTGATCCTAGCTTGACATGCACATGAAAATTTACAGTGAACTCCTAGCAAATTCCAAAGAGTATGCCAGAAGTAAGATGCAAACCTAACATGCATGATGAATGCATGCAGTATGCTAATCTCAGCTAAATGCAATCTAATGATCCTAGAAATGCTGGAGGTGTCAGGAAAGGGCAGAAAATAGGAAGTGGGTTCAGAATTAGTTTGGTAAGGTAGAGAAAAAGGTTCATGGTTAGTTGGATAAAGTAGGATAAAAGACGGGGTGTCAGGAACTAATCCTATACTAATGAGGTTAACCTTATGAGGTTGAGCTATATCTACAGGATTTGCATAATGGAAGGATGGGTCACTAATTTCGGGGAAGAGGTCCTTAATGGGAACTATAGGAGGGGACTCATCTTGAAGGTATTGATTCAAAGAGATCAGGTCCTTAATAAATTCTTCTGGTTCTTGTATTTTAGGACTAGACTCTATAATTTGGCTCTCCTCTATGGTTTTCTCAGGTAAGGCTCTAGTAGCAGTACCTAGGTTCTCTTCCTCTATTTGTTCTTCCATTATAGCTTTAGGTTGGATATGGTCAAGGTCAACTAGCTCTGGGTTGGTTTCTACCTGGGCATCTACTGGGTCAGCTAATTCTAGGTCTACTAAAGGTGTCTCCTCTTCTCCCTCATACTCATCCACTAGGCTCACATCAGCTTCATACACTTTCGCGTTAATGTAAGCCTTGTGAATCTCAGGAATGGTTGGAGAAGGTCGGCTAGCAAGAAATTGGTTAGGTTCTGGTCTCTGATTATGGGTACTACTCCTAGTAGGTTCAGGTTGTATAAGGGGTAGTGGCTCACTACTGGGTTCATATTTAGGGATACTAATCCTATGGGGTTCAAGTTGACTAGGGGAAGCATGACTAGTACTAGGTTGATACTTAGGGGTTATGGGTTCTCTAGGCTCATAGGACAAGGGTGCAGATCTATGGGTCATGGGATTATAGGATCTGGGGTCATATGATTTTGGGTCAGCTTTATGATCAGGTTCTAAGGATGGATCAAGGTATGGGGTCCTCCTAAGGTTGGGCTCTCTATATGGGTCAGGATATTGGGTCCTCCTAGGATTGGACTCCCTATATGGGTCAGAATACTGGGTTCTCCTAGGGTTGGACTCCCTATATAGGTCAGAATATTGGGTCCTCCTAGGGTTGGACTCCCTATATGGGTCAGAATATTGGGTGTTGGGTCTACTAGGCTCATAGGGTGTGGGTGCATAGGATCTATGATCATGGGATCTAGAGTCATAGGATCTGGAGTCATAAGATCTATAGGTTGTAGGTATACTAGGCTTGTAGGGAGAGGGTAAATAGGATCTATCTTCCTGGTCTATAAAATCCTGATTGAGTCTTCTAGGACTAACCTTAGGGATTGGGTCATGACGATAGGTTCTCCTAGGTTCAGCCTCAAGGTATGGATCAGGGTTTGGGGTCCTCCTAGGTTGAGGATTGTAGTACGGGTCAGGATAAGGGGCTCTCCTAGGTTCGACCTCATGGTATAGATCAGGGTTTGGGGTCCTCCTAGGTTGAGGGGAGTCAGGATCTGGCTCAGACTGTGACCCATGGGTTTTTCTTGGGGTCCCTACCCGGACTTTTAACTGATCAAACCTATTGGCACGATGGTCAATTCTATCATTGGTTTGAATACGAGACTGAGTTAACTAGGTCATCTGGATAGTTATCTGGGCAATTTGATCAGCTAGGGCTTTTATTTAGGCTTGTAAATTTTCCATGGGTTCAGACATTTATGAAGGAGGTGGGTGATATGAAACTCCTGATCTAGTGCTCATGCAAGACTCGATCAGACCGACTATAGCTGACTAGACCTAAAGTCCAAACTAGATGCTCAATCAGGGTGGCAAACTAGCCTATAGTAACCCTGTACTCAGCCAGGCAGGTGTAAGGGGAGTGTTAGGTCCCTGATTGCCAATCTTAGACACCAATCAGAGATTGGCCAGGTAGGCGGACCAGCACACAAGCCCTTCGGGATTGAATCCCTAAACCACCGTTCTAGACACTAAGCACAAGGCACACACAGGTTAACTTGACACAGTGATCTAACACTAGCCCGGACCCGACCAGTTGGTGTCCCTAGCCCACTAGGGCAAATTAAGTCTAATTAATTTTAGGTTAAGGCTTGGGACTGAATGCAAGGGATGTGGTTTTGGGCTAAGGAGAGGTGATCAAATCCTCCCCCCATCTGATATAGCAAGAGTGCCCTTAAAAGTAAATTATGCAATGATGGCAGGCAGATGAGGATGCAAATTAGGGTTTAGGTATTTTTTTTTTGGTATTTTTGGAAAATATGTATATTTTTTTTTTGGTATTTTTTAAATAGAAGAAAACATGCAAATCATGGCCTAATATACTGGAAATATACTAAAATTAAGAAATATGCAAAAACTCCTAAACAAAACCCTAAAACTTCCAAACTTGTCTTGCTAAAAAAAATAGAGCCGAAAATTTGCAGGCCCTATTTCGGCTCGCAGAAAATTCACAGGCCATAATAAAATATGAAAAAAAATTTTAAAATTACTGTGAATTATGATAAATCCAGGAAAGTAAATTTCAGAATTTTTGGAGTTTTTAACATGGAGAAATAACTAAAATGATAGAGTATATACGGACTGAAAAATTGCAGAAAACAAGCCCTAATCTAAGCTCTGATACCAAATGATGCGGAACTAATATGCATGCAATTTTTTTTATATGTTTTATATGTGGGGTTGGGTGATTAATTCCCGAATTTTAGATTAAAATAAGTTATAGGGAATTTTATATGAATTTTAGAAGATCAGCATGCAGATTAGGACCTAGAAAAGTAGAAAAGCCGGCCTGAGAAGCCTCGGTTAGGGCAAGTTCAAGTTCTCCTACAATAAAACTACTGGAGGTAGAGGGGTGTACCTGACAATGTCTGTGAAGATCGCAGCAAAAGGGTCTCTCGTTCCTCGACGGATGCGGCCTGGAAAATCGAGCCAAAGACCCGCGGATACCCGGCTTTCTGCTCGGTGATCCGATTGAGGCTTGGCTGGAGTCGTTGGATTCGTAGGAACTCGGGGACCTGCAAACGACCTGTCAGGGGTTAGAAAACTCACAAAGGAACAAGAAAACAAAGGAAAAACAGCAAGGAAAGGCTTCTTTTGGAGTGGGCGTCCAGGGATCTGAGATGCTTGTTGGTAGCAGGAAGATGATTGCAGCACTGGGAAGAAGAACTCTCGCAAACCCCTTTATGCACACAGCAGGGTATCACACAACTCAATAGAAGAACTCAAGGTTTTCATTCATCAAAAATTCTCCTCATACAAGAGGCTAGGGTCCCTTAAATAGACCCTTAACCTTGGGCTCCAAGTAAGGGTACATAAGTCTTTACATAAGAATCCTTTTCCCTCTCAAACCCTAGCTAGAAAATAAGGAAATATTAGGTAGAAAAATCCCTAAAACTTTTCTTGACTTGGTCAAGACTCCAAGGACGCCTAGGGGGGCGTGTTGGGCTTCTAGGAGCAGCAAAAGGCCAGCCCAAAGGGGCCCGGGTGCATGGGTTTGGGCCTCTGGAAGCTGGGGTGGCCTGGTAGCCAGGTAGCAGGAATATTCCCTGGTATCTTGCTTCTTAGGGGCTTGGGCTTGGCACCTGGGCTTGATTTCATTGGGCTAGGATGCAGATGGACCTCTGGAATCATGGATGCCCTTATTTATGAATATACTTTGGCATCTGGAAGGGAATCTGGGCATCTGGAGGGCATCTGCAAGGAATCAGGGTTTCTGATTTTTCTCCTGGGGTCTTCAAATCTTCAAGCTGGGTTGGACTTGGGCTAAACTTCCATGTCTTCAATCTGGTTGGACTTGGTCTTCACTTGTATAATATAGTCTTGAGTCTTCAGTATGCTTGGACAGGACTCAAAAAAAATAAAATTAGCTCAACATGAGCTAACTAGCATTGGACTGAACTAGCTCAACATGAGCTGACTAGTACAGAACTAAAATAACAACTAAAATGGACTCAGATGAGCTAAGCCCTTATTACAGATAGATTCATAAATTATTGATCAATTTACAGAGGGTTGAAAAAGCCTCTGTCTTATTCTGGTGCCTCAGGTGTCCCCACCAATTTGTACTAAGCTTTATACTAATTTAAAAAAAAAATTGAGCTTATTATATGAAGTATACTTAAAGATTTTGTCATCATCAAAAAGGAAAAGATTGTTGACTCCGATATTGATTTTGATGATTAACAAAATGCTTAAGTATATTTGAGTACTAATATTTTTTTGAAGTATGTTTTTAATAGAAAAATGTACCCATCAAATCAGCTAAATTGAATTGCTTGTCAAATGATTGAAGAAGTCCTTTCTATGGATGAAACACCAATCTTTAATGGACTTAAGTATTTGAGAATTGCTTGAAGGGATGTAAGAGTCAAGTTTAAAGAAGATTCAGCTGAGTTCAGTCAAGTTTTTGGAAAGTTTTAGTAAGTGTCAACTCATGGCAATGCAAGTGTCGACTCAAGCCGGTACACAGAAAAGAGTTTTAGATGGCATGCTTGAAGTGTCGACTCATGCTTCACAAGTGTCGATCCTAAGTGTCAACTCAAGAATCAACTCAAAGCCTGAGACAAATTTTTTACAGAACATGCTGAAATTCAAGACTCACCTCAAGTGTTGACTCACAAGATGAAGTGTCGACTCACTTGAGGATTCCAGAAAGCTTCAATATAGAATTTTAAACTAGGTGTCGACTCATAGGATTTATGTATCGACCCTAAGTGTTGACTCACGGCCTGAAGTGTCGATACTTGGAGTTCTGGAAATAATAACGGCTAGTTTTTTCAAACACAGAACTCAACCCTTTCATGCCCAACAACTAGTTCCATGTCTCTAATGGTCATAAACCATCATTTAGGCCTTGCGATGGTATTTAAGTGAATTAAATTCAAATGGAACATAAGAGAATAAGAAAAGGAAGTGAAAAAGAAAGAAAAAGAAGAGTATTCACTCATACATTCATTGAAAGCAACTACTTCTAAGTAAAAAGAGCCTTCAAGCATTCAAAGCAATCAAAAGCATTCAAGTCCAACCACTTTTGATCATTGATTGAGGCTTCATCGAATTGAAGACAAGCATCTTCATCAAGCTTCAAAGAGATAACAGCTTTTTATTAGAAAGCTTTTCTTGTATTATTTACTTAAATTCATACTTTGTTGTATCAAGGTTTTTGGTGAGCCTAAGAACAAAACCAAGGAGGTTTTTAGTTAGCCTACTTAAAAATCAAGGAGGCTTTTGGTTAGTCTAGTTGAAAACCATGAAGGTTTTGGTTAGCCTTTGAAAACCAGGAGGTTTCTTTTGGTGAGCCTAGTAAAAATCAAAAGGAGTTTTGATTAGTGAGCTCGAAAAACTAATCAGCTGTAATCATGAGTGATTATAGTGAATTCCCAAGTAGACCTTGGAAAGTGGATGTAGGTGCCTTTAAGAGAACCGAACTACTATACTTGCCTTGTGTTTGTGATTGATAGTTTCTTTCTACTTGCTCTTACCTTCATTACAATTTAAATTTCTGCTGCATACTCTTTAAGAGCATACAACACTTACATCTCTCTAGCACTTGAATTGTTTATTGAATTGGTATACATACTTGCAAATAGTTTTTAGAAATCCAAATCATCCCCCTCTTGGGTTGCTTACTGGGCAGCAGTTTTACTTTACCAACAGAGATTTGAAGCGCTCTTGTATGGATATAATTTGGTACTCTATGATCTTACGGCAGGACTTCAAGATTGTCGATCTTCGAGCTTCGATCTTCAATGGAGTTAGTTCCAAGGCAAAGATCACCATCACTTCATATCTCGATCACCTGCAATCAATCACAACACTCAAGTAAGAAGGCATGGAAGGAAGAAATATTTTGAAAAAAAGAAGAATGGAGAAGGAAGCTTGAAGGTGGTGGCTAGGGATTCCATTGGATGGTTGGATAATTAGGGTCTCACACCTCGCGATGCTCCAAAGAACAAAGGAATTTAGGGTCTCACATCCCACGATTCTTCGAAGAACAAAGGAATTTAGGGTCTCACACCCCTCGATGCTATCACAATAAAAGAAATAAGAGAAAGCTCACTTTATTTCATAGAAGAAAGTCATCAATACAAGGGGTTGATGGTGGTATTTATAGACCATATACAAGAATTGTATAGGCAAGAAACTCCATGAATTAGCTTCCCTAGGGCATCAAAGACTTCTTGATCCTCTCTTGGCATCTTGGACTCTTGGCTTTGAGTTCTCCTTGGACTTCTTTCATAATGGGTGACACAAATGGATAAGCTCCTTCTCGGTTGGAGTCAAGTGGATGATGGGCGACAAGAGATGAAGCACTCCTCTTAAATTTGAGTGGGCGACAAAAAAATAAATGAGTAGTGGATGGCATGAAATGAGATGAGGCACTAATTCTTTTCCTTTTCTTGGCATGAATCCCTCTTGGACTTTCATCTTGATTCTCCATCTTATCTTGAACTTGGAATGGGACTCCTTGGATTTGAAACTCTTCATGATAGGCGTCCCCTTGAAATGAATATCTTTTATGATGGGCGATGAGAAGATATGTTGTGCCCTCCCTCATCCTTCTTTTTGTCGCCACTTTTTTGAGGGGAGTCAACCAAAGAGTCAAGAGGGAGGGTGCAACATCTCTTCTCATTGCTCATCATAAAAGAATTCCATTTCAAGGGGACGCCTATCATGAAGAGTTTCAAATCCAAGGAGTCCCATTCCAAGTTCAAGATAAGATGGAGAATCAAGATGAAAGTCCAAGAGGGATTCATGCCAAGAAAAGGAGAAGAATTAGTGCCTCATCTCATTTCATGCCATCCACTACTCATTTATTTTTTTGTCGCCCACTCAAATTTAAGAGGAGTGCTTCATCTCTTGTCGCCCATCATCCACTTGACTCCAACCGAGAAGGAGCTTATCCATTTGTGTCACCCATTATGAAAGAAGTCCAAGGAGAACTCAAAGCCAAGAGTCCAAGATGCCAAGAGAGGATCAAGAAGTCTTTGATGCCCTAGGGAAGCTAATTCATGGAGTTTCTTGCCCATACAATTATTGTATATGGTCTATAAATACCACCATCAACCCCTTGTATTGATGGATTTTTATTAAATAAAGTGAGCTTTCTCTTATTTCCTTTGCTATAATAGCATCGAGGGGTGTGAGGTCCTAAATTTCTTTGTTTTTCAGAGCATCGTGGGATGTGAGATCCTAAATTCCTTTGTTCTACGAAGCATCGCGGGGTGTGAGGCCCTAGTTATCCAACCATCCAACAGAAACCCTAGCCGCCACCTTCAAGCTTCCTTCTCCATTCTTCTTCCTTCCAAAATCCTTTTTCTTTCTATGCCTTCTTACTTGAGTGTTGTGACTGATTGCAGGTGATCGAGATCTGAAGTGACGGTGATCTTTGCCTTAGAACCAACTCCGTTGAAGATCGAAGCTCGAAGATCGATAATCTTGAAGTCCTACCGCAAGATCCTAGAGTACCGAATCAAATCCACACAAAAGTGCTTCAAATCTTTATTAGTAAAGTAAAAACCTTTCCTAACTCTTATTTTATGATTCTTTTAAGGTAGGAACCCTAGTTTAAGGTGGTTTCTTAATCACCAAGGTCCTTTCCTAATTAGATTTGTTATATCTACTTTGCAGGCTTATAACTAGTTGACTAGTCTTACTTTATTGGATGCTTTGAGTCTTTAATATAATAATTTCAGAAATATAATTACTGTTTAATCTCTGAAAATTAGTTTAAATATCAATAAATTAGTTTTGCATATTTTGTCTCGCATCATCTTCGGTATCAGAGCAGGTTAAACTAGGGTTTAATCACTCTTTGCTGAAATTTCTGCACATCTAGGTTAGGCTGAACTTAAATTGCATAAAACATACATAAAAAAATACAAAAAAATTAATAATTAATTTGCTATTAATCCTTTACTAATCATCCATCTAATCTTAGAAAAAAAATCAGAAAAACTATTATTTTAAAACCCAATTTGTTTTATGGTGGAAGGAAATCACACCTCCTAAGCGAGTATACAAAAGTATACTGTCATGACCCATGGGAGCAATGAGCTACGGCCAGACATGATATCCCAATATTGAAAAACCTGATTAGATCTAAAATCTAATCTTGATAAGTGAAGAAAAAAATTGTTTTTTGCTATTTTTTTAGTTTTATTGCATATTAGGGTTTCACATTGTGTGCATCATCATGCATTAACCTAATCTAAGGGCACTTTACTCTATCAAATCAGGGCATGATTTCATCACCTGTCCTAGGCCCAAAATAACCACCTTTGCATTGAACCTAAGCCTAATTAAAATCATCTAGAAACCTAAAGCAGCTTAGGGACACCAACAAGGTCGGGTTCCAAGTATTGTGTGAAAGCTAGTGCACCCAATCCTTTGATTATCTCTTGAATCTTGTGTCTAAGGCTAAAGGTCCAGAGGCAAACACCCTAAGTGGACTTGCAGTTTTTAATTAGGACCCTGTGAGAGCAGGGGAGCCTCCCACGACCCCATCTCTTACTTGGCCAATAGATAGGGTAATTGCTGAATTGGTTGTAAATTGAGTTGACTCATTCTACTTGAGCTCTAAGTCTAGGAAATCCTAGTTCGATTTTCTTGTATGATTGCATTGCATGTCTACTAGATCAGGTACACCATATTAGCATACTTAAACCCAACCCAATTTAATAATGGATCCCAATTTTGAAACCTTTCTAAGGTTCATGATTGAATAATGTGCCCAAATGAACTATAGGTTTGACCGAATGGATGAGCGATTCAAAAACCTAGAGAGAATCCGTAAGACCCGTACTAACCCTGGTTCACCCAAACCAACTACCCTTGATCCTAGAACCCTTCGACCCGAACCCACTAGGATCAGTGGCCATAGTCAAAACTCATGTATTATTCAGGTTTCCCTTAGCCAACCCTCCCCCACTACCCCAGATCCTAGTCAATGTCTCCTTAGCCATCCCACCCCTATTACCCCATTGGTCTACCAAGATGCCATTGAAAAGGAAGTGTATGAAGCTAATGTGAGCTTAGTAGATGAATATGAAGATGAGGAGATGTAGGAGGTAGACTCAGAGTTAGTTGATCCTGACCATATCTAGACTAAAGCCAATGCAAAGTTAGTTGACCCTGACCCTACCCAAACTGAAGCTCTACTCAAATGACAAGTAGAAAAAGAGAACAATGAGGAGTCTAACCCTACTACTGAGGCTTCACCTGAGGAAACACTAGAAGAGAGTCAAGCCATAGAACTTAGAACTAAAGTAATCAGTGAGGACTTAATTTTTCCAAACCAACAATCTCAGGAAGATTTCACTCCATCAATCCCCATTAAAGATCTTTTTCCTGAAATTCTTGACTCATCCTTTCTTCATGCTGACCTTTTATTACCTGTTGACGTAACTCAATGTCCAAACTTTAAGGTCATCCTCATTGATCCATAATCATCCCAGGAATCCACTTCATACTTTGTACCATATCATCAAGTTCCCAATGCCTCTAGAGCCACTCGATTCCATTTCATTGAGGTTATCAGGTTGCATCAATTCTCTGAGCCAGTTAGATTTGCCACCTACTCTAGGAAGACCCTTGGCACCTGCTAGGAACCAAGCAGAAATTTTCTACATCCTACCATACACAAGCCGATGGCCAGACTAATGTAGCGAACCAAAGTCCTAGGAACTTGTTAGGATGTCTGGTAGTCAAAATCATTGAAAATTGGGACTTCCTAATACTTAGAGTTAAGTTTACCTACTATAGGTCCACTGAAAACAATCCTTTTGAGATTGTACATGGGTACAAGCCTAGAAAACCTTTAGATATCATTCCCCTACCCATGCATGAATGTATTTCAGAGTCTGCTGAGTCATTTGTTGAGCATGTTAGAGAGTTGCATAAGAAGATAAGTAAAAAAATTAATGAAAGCAACGAATCATATAAACATATGATTGACCCAAGAAAAAGACTCAAAGAATTCAATGGAGACTTTGTTATGGTCAAACTTTGACTTGAACGGTTTCCACCTGGAACCATGAAGAAGTTACCGCCCATAGTAGTGGACCATGCAAAATAATTAGGAAAATTGGACCTAATGCCTATGTACTTGATTTACCACCTGAGCTAGGTAGTAGTTCTACTTTCAACATTTCAGACCTTATAGAGTATAGGAAGCTAACGTTGATACCTAGTGAGCCTTTTGGGCCTGATCCCATCCTTGAAAGTGAGCAACCCATGAGTATCCACCAGCCAAACTACAAGAGTGGAGAGATAGGATTGAGCGGATCTTGGACAACAAGATTATCGCTACTCGGAGCAAAGACTATCAACGATATCTGGTTCCTCGGCAAGGATGATCCGAGACTAAAGATTCTTGGATCACTAGAGAGGATTTGCATAGGATTAATCCCGACTTACTAGAACACTATCACAGCAGAGTTGACCCATACTAGACAGGTTTTAGTTTCTCCCACCTGGGGAGAATTGGTGTAGACACCAGGGCTAGAAGGAAATGACAGGTCAATCCCACATCCCTATAGATCACCTGTGAATAAAAGCCCAAAGCCCCAAGCCCCAATCACTTGTAAATAGTCAATTTTAAATTCTGTTATTTTAGCCCAGTTGGATTTAGCTCTAAACCCCAATTTCAGTTGAGTCATGTACAAGCCTAAACCTATGAAAAAACCCCAAAACCCAAAAAACCCCAAACCCAGAAAAACCCCTGAACCTAATTGAACCTGTATATATATATATACCTTATTTACCCAGTTGAGTTGATATTTAATTTTTATTTTGTGAGATTATACCTTTTAATCAATTTGATCAAGTTGGGTTTATAATTAGCCCTTTTAATTATTTAGTTGATTGAGTCATGTAATTAGTTATTTCAGTTGAGTCCTGTAATACAAGAGGGGACCAATTCAAGATACCATGTGCCAATTCAAGACACCATGTGCCAACCCAAGATACCAAGTGCCAACCCAATTCAAGACATCCAACCAATTCTTGGTGCCACATGCCAACTAATTCTTGGCACCACATCATCAAATCTTGGATGCCTATGTCACATGCCACAAGCCACTTCACCTGCCAAATCACCTTGTTAGCCAACTCTATGTCAAAATAAGGTTGTCTCTCATTTTATTAAGACATCAAAACATCGAGACAACATGACATCAAGACATCAGGACAACAGGACGACAACATTCAAGTTTATCCAAAAAGGGGCGCCCATGAATTAAATTCTCATTGTCACCCATTTGAAATCCATCGCCAATTTTAAGAGAGAAGGGAGGAGTCTTCATCTTATTCACCCTTTGTCACCCACATGAATAGCGCCTCATCTTTTCTTGGTCGCCCATATCCAAAGAGTCCAAGATTCAAAAGCAAGTGAGTTTACATGGAAAACCTCTTCATCTACCTTTCAAATTTAAATGCAAGAAGTTCAAGATGGACTCTAGGAGAGGAATTGATGCCAATCAAGATTGAAGGGAGGTCGCCAACTTCTCATAAATTATTGCCCACTCACATTTAAATTTAAGAGGACCAAGAAAGAAGGGCACCATCTCATTAGAACCTCTTCTTATTTTGTCGCACACTTATTTTCAAGAGATTTTGCCCAAGTGGAAGAAGCCCAAGAAATTCATATGCCAAGAGACCATGACACCAAGAGAAGGAATTCAAAGGTCTTTGATGCTCAAGGAAAGCCAATTCTAAGAAGTTCTTGACTCTTCAACAAGAACTCAACACTTCGTATCCCTTACAATTCTTATTGGTGGTCTATAAATACCACCATCAAACCCCTTGTGTTCATAGAGTCTTTTCATGAAATAAAAGTGAGAGCTTTCTCTATTTCCTTTGCTGTGATAACATCAAGGGGTGTGAGGCCCTAGTTATCCAACCATCCAACACAAACCCTAGCCGCCATCTTTCAGCTTTCTTCTTACCCTCCTCTTTCATTCATTTTCTTCCTTCCATGCCCTCTAACTTGAGTGTTTTTGAGTGTTGCAGGTGATTGAGATCTAAAGTAAAGGCATTCTTGCTTTAGAACTAGTCGTGTTGAAGATCGGAGCCCGAATAACGATAATCTAAAAGTCCTACCGCAAGATCCTAGAGTGCCGAATCAGATCCACAACAAGAGCATTTCAAATCTTCGTAGGTTAAGTAAAACCTTTTCCTAACTCTTATTTTCTGATCCTTTGAAAGTAGGAACCCTAGTTTAAGGTGATTTTTTAATCACCAGGTCCTTTCCTAATTAGATTTGTTAAATCTACTTTGCAGGCTTATAATTAGTTGACTAGTCCAGCTTTATTGGATGCTTTGAGTCTTAAACTTTGATAATTCCATAAAGATAATTGCTGTTTAATATTTGAAAATTAGTTTTATAACTAGTAGATTAGTTTTGCATCATTCCATCCTACATCACCCACTTTAGATGGTGGTTGGTCATCATCACTCCAAGAGCCCACTTCGAACGATCAACCCTCAATATTTTCTGGTCCTACGGGCTTCGCTGCAACAAGCAGCGAATCTTTGACAACTCCTGAGCACCCTAGAGGATTCTTCGACCAAAGTGTTGCCTTTTGGTGAGGGGTGTCGAACCTTTCCTCCAATGGTGGACTTGAATTCATCGCAAGTTCCATGATGAACTTGCCTACATCCATGCCTGAAGGAGGTAGAAAAAGAAGATCAATGTTTGGGTAAAGAACTTGTATCAAAGATTTATAGTTGTTGTACCCCATTTGGTAGCCCTGATCAAATATATATTTTTCTATGACTCCACTCTCTCACATCTCCCATGCTCCAGCTATGTGACAGTGCTCCTTTGAGCAAGATCGATGGCCAAATGGGTGACGACTCCATGACCAAGACCGATAGCTTGATCGATGGTGCCAATGTGATCAGATCATCGGTCAGACCAATAAGATGGCACCAACCAACACCTTGATCTAATCTTGGAACCCTCCATAGTGCTAGCACCAGGCTTGTGGCATGTCTACTCTTGGGGTGGTTGATAGGATCGACATGGTGCCATGACGAGCCTCCCTGAACCTTTTTAGGAACACCTACAAATGGCCGACCATTGAATGATGAATGTGACTCTATAGGAGGTAGCCTGACTGATAAGGGGAAAATGGCCAAGGGTAGTCCCCTAATCTCTGAATTGATTGCTTTGCATGTGCCCTTTGAAGATCGCTCAAGGCTAGAAATATTTCCCTGGCCCAATGGAGTTCATCTTAAGGCTCTGTTGACTGAGAGGCAATCTCCCAATGAGGGTCCCTAGACAAGAATAGTGATCTCAAACTGGAGATTTCTCCATAAGCTGATGAATGCTAATCTCACATCCATGCCACCTTTGTAGCAACATCCCAGATCACTTGGAAAATTTGCTCTAATAGCTTTTCTAGTTTCTCTTTGAGCGTAGTTCTTTCAAGAATGTATCTGATCATTGTGAGCGAAAATGGTCAATTTCTTCATATACCCTTTTTAATGCCTTCCATGTCTTTAACAATTTCTTCCTTAGACTGATGGCCTTCTCACTTATGGCCTAGCCTTAGCCTCTTGTTCTATGTTATAAGCCCTGATCTCAACTACCTTGAGAAGGCATCTAGCAGGCATTGGCACTCTCGAGGGCAAAGCAACATCCTGAGAGAAGCTACAACTAATGAATGCATGACACAAGGAGTAGAAGGCAAAATATCATTCCATTATCTTTAAAAATATTTTCTTACAATGTCTAAGAAAAAAAATTACAAAGATAGAAAAGTCATAATCTCAAAGGAAAACAAAAGTTACAAGGATTTAGTTCTCAACCTCCTCGGGATCGATAATAGTGAGCAGCCCAGTTATAGAAATAGGATCAGATAGAGTGGCTTCACTTGTAGCTAGGAGCTCAGAGGTGATTGGCTTAGCAATAATCAGTTTGGAGGTGACAGGCTCATCAAAGGTGGCTTTAAATGCTAGGGCTAGGGCAACTTCAGTTGGGGCATCCAAGGCGGTAGGCCCATTGGAGGGCTCTTTATCTGACTCTTCATCTAAAAAAGAGAGATGTAGCTCCCGATGGTGCTAGCGACTTGGCTCTCGCACTGAGCATCCCCAGCTTGTGGCACTTTGCAAAAGCCTCATGGCTAAATGTGACCAATGCATTAGAAACCTCCTTCGATGATCGAAAGTCCCCCATCATATGGGCCATGTCTACAACGAAGTCCATGGAGACTTTATATTTTCTATGGCGGCCTATACTTCTCACCTCAACTTTTCCTCGGCTGTTTCCACCTTAGCCTCTCTTTTTATCTCTCTAGCTCCAAATCATCTCTTGCCACTACCATGTTGGCCTTCACCTTAGCCAAGCTGCTCTGTGTAGCACTCAGACTAGTCTCAAAGTTGGTAAGCACTTTCCATAGGTTCTTGGCCTCAATTTGGAATGCCTTGGCCTTCCAGCTGGCCTCGATAACATTCTCATGCTATGACTTGTGGACCTTTTAGCTATCCAAATCTCAGTTCAGCAAGCCCATGGTGAAGTGAATCACTTGTCTAGCTAAATATCATTATGGAATATCAAATAAAAAAGACCATGTGTTGACAAGGAACTACTTATTGAAGAGCCACCACACACTGGTGCCTTAGCTCTTGGAAGTCCATATTCTGGACTTACTTTACTCCCCAAGGGGATAGGGCACTCTCAAGAGAGTCCTGAGTTTCCTTCCAATCTTGAGGGAATACACCCTCTAGATCACTAGATGGGGGCCTAGAGCTATGAGTAGCTTTCTCGACACCCTGGGCTAGAGCAGTGGAGGGAAACAATCGAGGGATCAGTATAATTGGTGGTAGAAAGGGTCGTGGCAAGATGTTGAAGACTTCAGGAGCTACCTCAACAACCACAAGAGTAGGCTCGAATAGATTGGCCTTAGCTAACTTAGGCTCAAAAATTTTAATCCTCTTCAGAGTAAACAAGGAGGCCTTCCCCTTCCTTTTCCACTACTGAGCCAAGCTTTCCCTTAGCGATTCCAACTATTCAGGGATCATACTTACACATCAATAAAATTAGTTAGACATTAAAATAATGACCAGTAGAAAGTTGGAGCCCAAAATTCAATTTTAGAAAGCTGGCTAAGCCCTGCCTAATAAAAAGACTCCTTTGATAAAAGGAGCTTTAGCCGAGGGGCCTTAAGGGCTTTGAAAATTATGAAGAAACTTTCCTCATCATCGCTAAGTTCTAGGTGACTTAAAATGAATATGTCTGGCCAACCCCAGTTTGGTAGACCACAATTCGATAGACCCAACTATTTGAAGAAGGATAGGAGATGAAAAAAAAAGTTCTCCTTCCATTCATTAATGGTAGTCAAAGCACCTTTGATCAATAGTTCCGTCCCCTTTTGGATAGTAAGATACCACCATGATTTGTCATAAGGATGAATCTAGACGATAAAAAAGGCCTGCAATAAAGAAACAGTCAGTTGGATTTCGATCAGGGAGCAAAGAACCTGGGCTAAGTTAGTTGTATTTCGATCAGGGAGCAGAGAACCTGGAGCCCTACAATATATCAGATGGAGTTGGGAGTTAGGATGCATAACGAGATCCCATAAAAATGGAGGACTTTAAGAACAAAGGGAGAAAGTGGAAACCTAAGCTCGGCCTCAAGTGCCTCTTCGTACATGGCTAGATGGCCAGAAGACACTTCATCGGCTCGAGCACTCGGACCCAGCGGCTCCAATTCAAACTCATCCAGCATGTAGTACACCAATCAGATAAGAGAGAGATCCTTCCCATCCATCAAAGATAGATATGCCTCTAGGCTAGTAGTGGCTAGCACAACACACTCTTTTCACAAGATGTTGGGGCCCTTCGACCCCTCATTCCTAAGCACCTTCCCCTTTCTATGGTCCTTAGGGCTTGACATTCACCTTGAATCCTAAAATGAAAGGGAAACTAATATAAGGGAAAGAGAGCCAACCTGATATTTGGATAGAGCAGAAGACCAAGGATATCAAGCTCTTCGAGGGGGATGATGAGAGGAAGGAAGGAAGGTAGTGCCCAAGATTGGAAACAGTAACCAGAGGCCCTAAGAGAAGGACTCAAGTTCAAAACATGAAATAGACCATAGAAAGGTCTAGTCATCCTTTTAAATAAGGCAGATGGCCTCGAAGGCTTTGGGGTACTCAACTAGCACCACATGGTGAATCCTCGCTGCACTGGGCTATCATAAGTTACCTGGAAGTAAATGTAGTGCACCTTGCAAAGCACCATCAGGAAATAGAGGGTGAGGCGCATCATTACCTTGCCTGTTCAGATCTACCTCGAAGATGTTGTGCCTCCAATGTAAGGGTTCCCATGTCCCCGATCCTTTTTTTAAGGATACTTCCATAATCTGGCTAAATCCAAGAAAAAGAAGTAGGGGGTATTTGTTGGTGAAAAATATGGTCGAATCAAGCACATGGGATATTAGCCAGACTGTGCATTTTGACCAAGGTATCAGCGAGCCCTACCGACTATTTTCAAGGTACTCAACTAGAAGTCCTGGAGTGGGTAACATCAGAGGCTAACTCCTATACCTTAACGAATTAGCAAGCCCTGTTAACCATCCCCAAGGCACTCGACTAGAAGTCCTGGAGTAGGTAATGATAGAGGCCAAATCTTATACTCTAAGGCATTAGCAAGCTTCGCCAACCATCTTCAAGGTGCTTGACCAGAAGTCTTGGAGCAGGTAATGGCAAATGCCAACTCCTATGCCCCAAGACATCAGCAAGACCTACCAACCACCGTCAAGGTGCTCAGGCAGAAATCCTAGAGCAAGTAATAGCAGAGGCCAACTCCTATGTTCCAAGGTATCAGTAAGCCCTATTGACTACCTCCAAGGTACTTGACTAGAAGTTTTGGAGTGGATAATAGTAAAAGCCAACTCCTATGTCCCAAGGCAACAACGAGCCCTGTCGACCATCCCCAAGGTGCTCGGCTAGAAGTCTAGGAGTAGATAATGGCAAAGGCCAACTTTTATACCCAAAATATTAGCGAGCCCTGCTGACTGCCCACAAGGGGCTCAAGTAAAAGTCCTAGAGTGGGTAACATAGAGGCCAACTCCTATATCCAAAGTATCAGTGAGCCCTGTTGATTGCCCCTAAGGTACTTAACCAAAAATCCTGAAGTGGATAATGATAAAGGCCAACTCCTATACCCCAAAGCATCAACGAGCCTTGTCAACTACCCCCAAGGTTCTCTGTTAGAAACCCTCAAGCATGCATTGATTGAAAGGTTCTTAATAATAAGCCTCCTAGCATGGCTGAGCCACACCGAGGATGCTAGCGAATGCCATCTTAGCAGCATTCCCATTCCAAGCCCCCATAGCATAGCACTCTAATGCCTACCACCTCCATATATCACCATCTAGTAGAGTTTTCCAACAAATCCTGAAATCACTAAATCATTACAGGATCTCCACAAGAGCAGCAAGCATGCCTGAACATCCCATAACTTAAGCCACCATTCAAAAGAGCATGGCTTATCTTATACTAACGAAAAGGATGCATTTAAGGAGACAAGATGTCTCTCTGCCAGCAAAAATGTCCCAGATGACATGCGGAGGTCCAGTCACCTTCTACTAGATCCAACAAGATCTTGGTCTCACCAAAAATACTCTAAACCATCCACCTATAAAAGGGGGCTCCAATGAGCTCCCTAAGGTACACGAGTTTTCCCTGTTTACACTCCCCCACTATTAGCATCAATATTGACTTGAGTATTAGAGTGCCATCACTGAGGCCATCCCTGGTAAAACTTTTTATAGGTATCTCTTTCCAGAGGCTGGCCTGCATCATCTATCCTAGCATCTCCTAGCATCTCAAGCATATTCAACTCCCCTTCTGGTGCTTGATGAATTTTAGCACCGGTAGTTATCAAGTCTATGTCCAAAGAATTTAATACTTGCATCAAAGGAACTAGATACTAAGCACATAGATAATTTAAAAATAACTTTAAAATCTTTGTCACATAATTGACTAATACTTAATAAGTTATAATTCAAATTATCAACTAGTAGAACATTTTCAATAAAAGTCAAAGGAGTGACTTTGATTTTTTCAATTCCAATGATCTTTTTTTACCATCGTCTCCAAAGGTCACAACACCTCCTTCTTTAATTTCAAGGATAAAGAATTATTCTTTGTCACCCATCATATGCCTAGAACAACCACTATCTAAGTATCATTTTTATTTTGATCCATTGGCTGTAAGATATTCTTGTAAAATAATTAAGTAGTACTTTTAGGTATCCAAGCTTTCTTTGATCCTTTGGAATTAGCAACAATGGTTCCTTTGAAAATCTAAATCTTTTTTTGACTATGTTTCCCTTTCTTTTTTGAAATTACATGTGTAATCTTTGTGTCCAGCTTTCTTGCAATAATAACAAATAATATTTGAGTTTTAAGAAGATGTAGAGGCTGAAAATCATTTTGCTGAAAATCTTTGATTGTAAGTTAAGTTAAAACCAATTCTAGTTTTGTCAAATGTTTCCTTTTGGTTATTAAGAATCAATTCAAGTTTGTTGGAGCTGAGAGTTAGTTTATCAACCAAAGGTTTTAATCTATTAAGCTTTGTTTTGTAAAGATTCATTTTCTTGTTTCAAAACTTTCTCTCTTTGTAAAACTTCTTCTAATTTTTTTTTTCTAAAACTTTATTTCTTTGCAAAGCTTCCACTTTTTCTTTGGCAAGATAATAATTTGCTTGCTTAAGATTCTTATTTTTCAAACCAAGTTTCTTAATTTCAACAAGCAAGTCATAAAATGTAGTATATAATTCATCAAAAGTAAACTCTAAATTGGGTTCAAAATTTTCAAGAGTGCTGAACAAGATTTTTAGTTAAGTTTATAGTACTAGTATTATCACATCTTATGGGTGTCTTAATTAGTTTGATTCCAAAATCTTCAAGTTGTTGCTTAATCCACAAGATTTGAGCACAACAACTTTTTGCTGCAATATACTCAGCCTCAGCTATGGATAGTGTAACTAAAGTTTGCTTCTTGCTAAATCGAGAGATTAAGTTAACTCCAAGAAATTGGCAAGTTTCACTAGTACATTTTCTATCAAGTTTACACCTAGCAAAATCAGCATCAGAATATCCAATTAAATCGATAGATGAATCTCTAAAATACCATAAACTAATATCAATTATACCTGATAAGTATTTAAATATGTGCTTAACAGCCAACAGTTAAGATTCTTTAGGATCAGACTGATATCTAGCACACATACAAACACTAAACATGATATCTGGTCTACTAGCAGTCAAATATAATAAGGAGCCAATCATTCCTCTATATAATTTTTGATCAATAGATTTATCATGTTCATCTTTATCAAGTTTACAAGAGGGGCTCATAGGTGAATCTATTGACTTGGTAGACTCCATCCCAAACTTCTTTAAGATTTCTCTTGTATACTTAGCTTGGTTGATGAAGATTCCATCCTTAGTTTGCTTGATTTGGAGTCCGAGGAAAAATTGAGTTCTCCCATCATGCTCATTTCGAACTCTCCCTGTATAAGCTTGGCAAACTCTTGACAAAAGATTTCATTATTAGCAATGAATATAATATCATCAACATAAATTTGTACTACTAATAAATCATCATTTTTCTTCTTTAGAAATAATGTAGTGTCAACATGGCCTCTAGAGAAATCATTTTCAATCAAAAATTTGCTGAGTCTTTCATACCATGCTCGGGGTGCTTGCTTTAAATCATAAAGTGCTTTGTGTAGTTTTAAAACATGATCAGGATGTGCATGATTTTCAAAACCTGGTGGTTGTTCAACAAATACTTCTTTTGCTATATAACCATTCAGAGAAGCACTTTTAACATCCATTTAAAAAGTTTGAAGTTCATAAAACATGCAAATGATAAAAGTAATCTAATGACTTCATGTCTAGCAACTGGTACAAAGGTTTCATCAAAATCAATGCCTTCCTTTTGATTATAACCTTTAGCAACCAGTCTAGCCTTATTCCTAGTAACAATACCATTTTCATCTAATTTATTCCTAAATACCCATTTTGTGCCAATAATTAAAATATTAGATGGAGTTTCTATTAAAGTTCAAACATTATTTCTTTCAAAATGATTTAATTCTTCTTGCATTGTATTAATCCAATTAGATTCTTTTTCAGCATCTTCAAAACATTTTGGTTCAACTTGAGAAACAAAAGAAATATAATTACACTCATTTCTAATTGAGGATCTTGTTCTTATCCCTTTTGATGGATCACCTAGGATTAACTCCTTAGGATGTCCATGAGCATACCTCCACTCCTTCGGTAGATCTTGATACTTTGGTATGGATTGTATAACTTTTTCTCTTTCATTTTTATCTTGATCTTCTTCACTTTATTGAGAAGGTTGATCATCCAATGTCAACTTCTTTAACTTTTCAGCACCTGCACATGCATCAGAAGTATCCTCTTTTCTAAAGGATTTGTTAGCAAATTCTTTAAAGACTATATGTACAGACTCCTCTACTACTAAGGTCCTCTTGTTAAAAACTCTATATGTCCTGCTTGATGTAGAGTATCCTAAGAAGATACCTTCATCAGACTTGGCATCAAATTTTTTTAAATTATATTTATTATTATTCATGATAAAATATTTACAACAAAAAACTCAAAAATATTTTAAAGTTGGTTTTCTTTGTTTCCAAAGCTCATATGGAGTTTTCTTTAAAATAGGATGAATTAAAATATTATTTAAAATATAACAAGTAGTATTAATTGCTTCAGCCCAAAAATACCTTGGCAAATCATTTTCATAAAGCAAAGTGTGTGCCATTTCTTCTAAAGTACAATTTTTCCTTTCTACAATCCCATTCTGTTGGGATATCCAAGGTACAGAAAAATTATGTTCAATTCTTTTTTCATTGCAAAAGTTTCCAAATCCTGATTTTCAAATTTAGAACCATGATCACTATGAATGCAAATTACTGAAGTACCTTTTTCATTTGAGATTTTTTGGTAAAACCCATGTAAACCATGAAAAATCATCCATTATAACTAATCCATATCTCTTACCTCCTAGGCTAAATGTCCTAGTTGGTCCAAGGAGATCTATATGGAGTAGTTCTAATGGCCTAGAAGTTGTAACAAAATTTTTTGGTTTAAAAGATGTTTTTACTTATTTTCCAAATTTGCATGCTTCACAAACTTTATCCTTTTCAAAACTAAGTTTTAGCAAATCTCTTACTAAATCCTTTTTACAAAGTTTTGATAATAAATACATGCTAGCATGACCTAATATACGATGCCAAAGCCAACTAGTCTCACTAATAGTGGCATTCATTGCAACTAGACATTCTCCATTAAGCAAAGATAGATTATCCAAATCTACAAGATAAATATTACCATACCTTTTTTCAATGAATCTCACTCCATTTTTATCAGGACTAGCAATCATGCAAAAAGATGATTTGAAAATAACTTGAAAACCCTTATCACAAAATTAACTAATTTTTAAAAGATTATGCTTTAAACCTTTAACTAAAAGTACATCATTAATCCAAGTAGAAGGGAAAATGTGAGCCTTACCAATACCAATGATTTTTTCTTTACCATTGTCACCAAAGGTTACACTCTCTCCATTTATTGCCTTAAGAGAGGTAAATTGCTTCACATCTCTTGTCATGTGTTATGAGCAACCACTATCAAGATACCACAATCTTTTGTTTTCATTGGTTGCAAGACACACCTGCAAAATAAATTAAGTTTTATTTTTAGGTACCCAAGCTAACTTGGATCCTTTAGGGTTAGTATTAAAAGTGATTCCTTTTGAAACCCAAATCTTTCTAAAATTATTAATTTTTCTTAAATTACATTGAAAAGCTTTATGACCTACTCTTTTGCAAGAAAAGCATGTAATACTAGATGATGCAGGTACAAAAAAAAAAAATTGAAATAATTTTTCTATTTTTGAGGTCTATAACCTAATTCGGCTTTATTAAAAATAGCTCTTTGATTGTTTAAAAGAAGATTTAATTTTTTAGAACTATATGTGAACTTTTGAACAAAAGGTTTTATCTTTTCAAGCTCATCTTGTATTGCTTATTTTGTATTTCAAGATCTTTACTTTTCTTCAAAAGTTCATTATTTGAAATAATAGCTTTAGGTCCTTTTAAAACTTCATTTTTCATAGATAAAGCATTGTTTTTCTTTTCTAAAATATTAATTTTGTTTTTCAAATCATTAACTCCATTTAAAAGAGTAGTGTTTTCAAATGAAAAGGAGTTTGCATGCTTTTTCAATTTTCTATTTTCAGAAATCATTAATTTATAATTATGCATTAGTTCATCAAATGCAGTTCTCAATTCATCAAAAGTAAAATCTACTTCTAGATCAGAATTTACCTTTTCTTATTCCTGTAGTACCATGAAACATAGATTGGCAACTTCAGTTGGTTCTTCATCTGAACTGGAGTCCTCGCTATCACTCCAAGTTGCCATTATTGCCTTTTTTCTAAGCTTTTTCCTTGATTTCTTTAGGAGAGGGCAGTCAAACTTGTAATGTCTGAGCTTCGTGCATTCGAAGCAAGTTGGTACCTCCTTCTCCTTGTCCTTTTCTTTCTCCTTTTCTTTTCCCTTCTCTTTACTTGGTTGAAACTTACTCTTGTAAGGGAATTTTCTTCTTTTCATGAATCTTTTGAATTTTTTAGCTAGAAGAGCTTCCTCACTCTCATCATCATCTTCTTCTTCTTATTCTTCAGTTGAGGATATTTCTTGTGTTGTAGACTTGAAGGCTATCCCCTTTTCCTTCTTATCCAAATCCATAGATTTTTGTTTCAAATTTAGCTAATAAGTCATAAGCGATCCTACTAGCTGCTCCAAAGGTAGTTTGTCAACATCATTGGCTTCTTGTATGGTGGTCACCTTTGGATCCCCGGATGTTGGAAGAGACCTGAGAATTTTGTTCACAAGATCGGTATTAGACATAACTTTACCTAAGCTTCTCATGCCATTTACAATGTTTATGAATCTAGTGTACATGTCAGTGATAGATTCATTTGGTTCCATGCGGAACATCTCATAAGTATGTACTAACATGTTAACTTTGGTGTTTTTTACTTGATCAGTACCCCCATGGGTAACTTCAAGTGTGTCCCATATTTCTTTGGCTGAAGTGCATGTAGAAATCCTATTGAATTCACTAGGATCCAATACACAATAAAGGAGATTCATTGCTTTCGTATTGATCTCAGATTGCTTAATATCATTTTCATCCCAAGCCTCTTCGAGCTTTGGGATGGAAACACCATTAACCACAACCAAAGGAATATATGGACCTTTATCAACAACTTTCCATAAATTGTAATCTCTATAAAATGCATGTAAATTCTCATTCTAGTTTTTCAATAAGTATAATTAGTTCCATTAAAGTATGGAGGTCTGTTTGAGGCTTGTCCCTCAACTACACTAGTACCAAGAGGAGTTGCCATAGATCTTTACTCAAGGCAGTTAGACATATAAACTGAGAATGTGGCTCTGATACCACTTGTTGCCCAGTAAGCAATCTAAGATGGGGGATGAATTGGGTTTCTAAAAAATTAATTACAAGTATGTGAACCAATTCAATAAATAATTTAAGTGCAATGAGATGCAAGAGTAATGTGCTCTTAAAGAGTATGCAGTGAAAATTTAAATGCAATAAATATAAGAGCAAGAAAGAGAGACAAACAATCATAAACACAAACCAAGTATAGTGGTTCAGTACTTTCCAATGTACCTACATCCACTCTCCAAGATCCACTTGGGAATTCACTATAATCTCCATCGATTACAACCAATTAGTTTTTCGAGCTTACTAATCAAAACCCCTTTTGATTTTTACAAAGCTCACTAAAAGAAACCTCTTGGTTTTCAAAGGCTAACTGATGTGGGACTAATATGTATGCAATTATTTTTGTGTATTTTATATGTTGAGTTGAGTGATTAAATCCCAAATTTCAGATCAAAATAAGTTGTAGGAAATTATGTATGAATTTTTGAAGTCAAGCATGCAGATTAGAACCTAGAAAAGTAACAAAAAAGGATTGTCGGGGCTGAGAAGCCTCGGTTAGGGAAAGTTCTACAATATTATTTCTGGTGGCAGAGGGGTGTACCTAATAATGTCTAAAGTGCCCGATGAAGATCGCAGTGAAGGGATCTCTCGTTCCTTGATGGATGTGACCTGGAAAATCAAGCCAAAGACCCGCGGATACCCAGCTTTCTGCTCGGTGGTCCGATTGAGGCTTGGCTGGAGTCGTTGGATTCGTAGGAACTCGGGAACCTGCAAACGACCTGTCAAGGATTAGAAAACTCACAAGAAATAAAGAAATAAAGAAAAATAGCAAAGAAAAGGTGTCTTTTGAAGTGGGCGGCCAGGGTTCTCGAAGGTTGGCTGGTGGCAGGAAGATGGTTGCAGCATCGAGAAGAAGAAAACTCTCGCACCCCTTTATGCACACAGCAGGGTAACACTCAAAGCAATAGAAGAACTCAAGGTTTATTTCATAAATCAAAATCAAGTTTCATACAAGAGACTAGGATCCCTTAAATAGATCCTTAACCTTGGGCCCCAAGTAAGGGTACTTTAGACTTTACATAGGACTCCTTCTCCCTTTCAAACCCTAACTAGGAATATAAGATAACATAGGTAGAAAATCCCACACAAATTGCTCTCCCTCTCCTTGTCTTGGTCGGCCAAGGGGGTGACCATAAGTGGCCGACTAAGGGGAGGGTCACCATAAGAGATGGCACCCTAATTCCTTCCTGGGCCTGGGCTAGCCCAATTTCCTTCCGGCTGGTTCAAGACTTCAGGTTTGTGCTTGTTTTAATTTTCTCCTCCTAGGATCTTCAAGTCTTCAAGCTAGGTTGGATTTGGGCTCAACTTCCATGTCTTCAATCAGGTTGGACTTGGTATTCACTTGTATGATGTGGTCTTGAGTCTTCGATATGCTTGGACAGGACTCAAAAAATAAATTAGCTCAACATGAGTTGATTAATACTGAACTGAACTAGCTCAACATGAGCTGACTAATTACAGGACTCAAATAAAACAACTCAGCTGGACTAAGCTTTATTACAGTGGACTCAAATGTCATTTAAGTGATCCACAGAGGGTTGAGAAGCCTCTGCCTTATTCTGGTGCCTTTGGTGTCCGCTCCAATTCTCCCGGGGTGGGAGGAACTCGACCCTGTCGAGTGAAGATCAGACTGGCTCACATATCTCTCGAGAAGGTCTAGGTTGAGGCGTTGCAAGTCCTGTTGAGAAATCCATGAATCGTCCGACTCTGGCCAGCCTTGCCATCGGACTAGGAAGCGTTGATAACCGCGGTCCCGAGTCGTAATGGCTTGATCATCCAGGATACGCTCGATCTGTTCTCCTCTTTCAGGCCAATTAATTGGTGGACATTCTGGGTAAGGATCACTCTCAACAGAAGGGATAGGTCCAAAAGTCTCACCGGGTATCGTTGTCGATTCCCTGTACTCAACCAGGTCTGTAATATTGAAGGTAGAACTAATGCCCATATCCGAAGGCAAGTCTAACACATAGGCATTTGATCCAACATTCTTTAACACTTTAAAAGGTCCAGCTCCATGAGCATGAAGCTTCTTAACGGTCCCAGGTGGAAACTGCTCAGGCCTAAGCCTAATCATGATAGAATCTCCTACATCAAATTCCTTGATCCTTCTTCGGGAATTAACCAATTTTTTATAAGTTTCATTGCTTATGTTTATCTTTTGGCTAATGTCCTTGTGCAAGTCTCTAATATGCTGTGCAAATGACTCTGCAAACTCTGAGACTCTTGCATGAATAGGTAAAGGAATCAGATCAATGGGGCGATTAGGCTTGTACCCATGGACTATCTCAAAAGGACTCTTACTCGTTGTCCTATTTACTGAACTATTGTAGGCAAACTCTGCTCTAGGCAATAATAGATCCTAAGTTCCAACATGTTCACCTACCAAGCATCTAAGGAGGTTTCCTAAACTACGGTTCACCATTTTAGTTTGGCCATCTGTTTGAGGGTGGTATGCTGTAGAAAACTTAAGCTTGGTCCCTAACAGGTGCCATAAGGTCTTCCAGAAATAACTGGTGAACCTAACATCCCTATCAGATATGATGGTCTTCGGTAGGCCATGGAGTTTAACCACATGATCTAAGAAAAGCTTGGCTACTCTAGATGCATCAAAGGTCTGGGAACAAGGGATGAAGTGAGCCATCTTAGAGAACCTATCGACCACTACAAAGATAGAATCATGTCTCTTCTGGGTCTTAAGTAATCCTAACATGAAGTCCATACTTAGGTCCTGCTAAGGGCGATCAGGCACTGGTAAAGTTGTGTAAAGACCAGTGTTTTGCTTTTGCTGTTTTGCAACAGCACAAGTTCTACATCTGGCTACAATCTGTGCAACGTGCCTTTTCAATCCTGGCCAAAAGAACTGGTCCTCTATTGCTAAGATTGTCTTATTTCTACCAAAGTGACCAGCTAAACCTCCAGCATGGGTCTTCCAAATTAGGAATTCTCTAAGGGAAGTTTTGAGTATACAGAGTCGATTGTTCTGGAAAAGGTAGCTATCTTGAAGGGTATACTCACTATGGGTACTGGATGGTCCTAGCCTGAGGGTCTGGTAAATATCTCCAAAGTCTAGGCAGGTTTCGTATTCATCCTTTAACCTATTAAACCCTATGACTTGGGTGCTCACTGATCCTAACAGTAGAGACCTACGGCTCAGGGCATCTGCTACCTTATTTTCAGTGGGGCACGGTGCTTCAGGACAAAAGTGTAAGCCTGAATGTACTCAATCCATTTACCGTGCCGTGGGTTCAATTTGTTTTGGGAGTTCAGGAATCGGAGTGCCTCATGGTCAAAAAATAAGACAAACTCCTGCGGTAGTAAGTAATGTCTCCAATATCAAAGGGCTTGGACTATCCATAAAATTCCTTGTCATAGGTAGAGTACTTAAGTTTAGCCTCATTCAGCTTTTCACTAAAGAAGGCTACAAGGTGATTCTCTTGACTTAGTACCCCACCTATTCCTACTCTCGAGGCATCGCAAGCGACCTCAAACACCTTAGTGAAGTCAGGTAATCTAAGGATGGGTGCATGGGTCATCTTATCCTTAAGCTCTAACAAGGCCTTATCAGCTGCTTTAGTCCACTCAAATGTACCCTTCCTAATGCAATCAGTGATAGGTGCAATAACTATACTAATACCCCTAATAAATCTCCTGTAAAAGGTTGCTAGGCCATAATTTGCAAGTTTTCTTCTGTTTAAGAAAATACCAAAAACATCTAAACCCTAATTTGCATCCTCATATGCCTGCCATCATTGCATAATCTACCTTTAAGGGCACTCTTGATATATCAGATGAGGGGAGGATTTGATCACCTCTCCTTAGCCCAAAACCACATCCCCTGCATTCGGTCCCAAGCCTAACTTAAAATCGATTAGACTTAATTTTTCCTAGTGGGTTAGGGACACCAACTGGTCAGGTTCGGGCTAGTGTTAGATCACTATGTCAAGTTAACCTGTGTGTGCCTTGTGCTCAATGTCTAGAACGGTGGTTCAGGGACTCAATCCCGAAGGGCTTGTATGCTGGTCCGCCTACCTGGCTAATCTCTGATTGGTGTCTAGGATTGGCAATCAGGGACCTAACACTCCCCTTACACTTGCCTGGCAGAGTACAAGGTTACTATAGGCTAGTTTGCCACCCTGATTGAGCACCTAGTTTTGGACTCTAGGTCTAGTTAGCTGTAGTTGGTTTGATCGAGTCTTGCATGAGCACTAGATCAAGGGTTTTATATCATCCACCATCTTCACTTTTGCTTGAATCCATGGACAAACTTGAAACCCAGATTAAAGCCCTTGCTAATCAAATGGCCCAGATGGCTACCCAGATGACTACCCAGATGATCCAGTTAACTCAGTCTGGTACCCAATCCAACAATAGAATTGACCATCTTGCTAACAGGTTTGATCAGTTAGAAGGTCATGTAGGGACCATAGGAAGAACCCATGGGTCACAGTCTGAGCCAGATCCTGAGTCCCTTCAACCTAGGAGGACCCTAAACCCTGATCCATACCATGAGGTCGAACCTAGGAGAGCCCCTTATCCTGACCCATACTATAATTTTGAACCTAGGAGGACCCCAAATCCTGATCCATTCCGTGAGGTTGAACCTAGGAGAACCCCCCAGCCTGACCCATACTATAATCCCGAGCCTAGGAGGACTCCAAACCCTGATCCATACCTTGAGGCTGAACCTAGGAGAGACCATCGTCCTGACCCAATCCCTGAGGTTCGTCCTAGAAGGCCCAATCAGGATTTTGTAGACCATGAGGACAGATTCTATAGACATGTTAAGCTTGATGCCCCAACTTTTGATGGTTGTCTAGATCCTAAGGTCTATATAGATTGAGAGGGAGAGATGGATCAATATTTTAAGTAGTATGATATGACAGAGGAGTGTAAGTTTAGGTTTGCTAAGCTTAAGTTGGTTCGGGAAGCCAGGTTACATTGGGCTAGTGTTGAGAGAACCCTTAGTTTAGGAGGGTGTGATCCTATAACCACCTGGTGGGCCATGAAGGGTAAGCTTTGGACAAGATACATTCCAGCTTCATATCGTAGTGGTTTACTAGATCAATGGCAACGATTTAATCAGGGAAACAGAGTATAGATGAGTACATCACAAAATTTGATTAGTATTCCATGCGATGTGATTTGAGGGAATATGAGGATGTTGTCTTATCTAGGTTTAGGCCTGGACTGAGAGATGAGATTAAAAAAGAGCTCTATATGAGAGAGGTTAGAGACCTGGACCATGCATACCAGATTGCTAGGGATCATGAGCATTTTCATAGAGGGCCCGTTTACCGTAGACCTGAGCCCACTAAATACCCTAGTCAGTATCCAGGAGCTAGCCAGCCCCACCAGAGCCGACCTATCCCGAGTCGACCCAGTTCTAGTCAGCCAGGCCCGAGTCGACCCCAACCTAGTACTCTTTTGACCCGTAAGGATGATCGAGGAAAATTTATTGAGGTCAATAAGAGTTACACTCCCCAGAAGACCTGTTTTAGACGTAATAAACCAGGCCACTTTATGAGCCAATGTCCAGTTAGTGCCTTACACCTAGGTGAACTGCAGGAAGAAGAGCCTGAATCCATAGTCGAACCTGAGGGAGAAGTTTATGAGGCTGATGATCAGTTAATAGATGAGTATGAAGGTGAGGAGGAGGAACCTGAGTCTGAGAACCAATTAGGAGTGGTTAGGTGCATCTTAACCCAAACCCTGGTTAAGGAAGATTGGCATAGGACTAGCATCCTATAGACTTTTATTAAGGTAGGGGGTAAGGTTCTTAAGATCATCATAGATAGTGGGAGTGTGTCAATGCCGTCTCTGCTAAGACAGTTAAATCTTTAGAATTGACCACAGTTCCCCATCCTAGCCCATACAAAGTTTCTTGGGTAGATTCCACCTCCATCCAGATTCAAGTTAGGTGCCAAATCTTAATTAGATTGCAAACCTATAAGGAAAAGATTTGGTGTGATGTCATCCCCATGGAAGTGATTAGTATCATTCTAGGTCGACCTTGGCTTTTTGATCATGATGCAACCCTGTATGGTCAGACCAATATTTGTGCTTTTAACTACCATGGGAATAAGTTTGTGATCAATCCAGCTCCCCCTAGAGACCCAGTTAAGAGGGGTTCTAGTAGCCTTAAGGACAAGAAACCTGGAGTTAATTTGATTAAGGCTAGGGAGTTAGAAAAGGAGATTGCTAAGGGTAACCCTGTTTGGATCTTGACCTCCAAGGAAATACTCGAGCCAACCCAAAAGGAACACCCTAAAGAAATTTTTGAAGCTCTAAAAGAATTTGAGGATGTCTTCCCTGAGGATTTACCTGATCAACTACCACCCCTTAGAGACATCCAGCATGCAATAGACTTAGTTCCAGGAGCCACTTTACCGAACCTTCCTTACTATAAACTGAATCCCAGTGAGCATCAAGAATTACATAAATAAGTGGGAGAATTGCTTAGGAAGGGTTTCATTAGGGAGAGCCTGAGTCCATTTGCAGTCCCTGCTCTACTGACCCCTAAGAAGGATGGTACCTGGAGGATGTGTGTAGATAGTAGAGCTATCAACAAGAGAACTGTGAAGTATAGGTTTCCCATCCCCCGATTGGATGATATGTTAGACATGATGGCCGGAGCCCGAGTTTTCTCTAAAATAGACCTTAAGAATGGCTATCATCAGGTTAGGATTAGACCTAGGGATGAGTGAAAAACTGCTTTCAAGACTAAGGATGGCCTGTTTGAGTGGGTTGTAATGCCTTTCGGACTCTCCAATGCACCAAGTACTTTTATGAGGATTATGATCCAGGTCCTGAAAGAGTTTACAAGAAAATTTGTTGTGGTCTACTTTGATGATATTTTGATTGATAGCAGGACTAAGAAGGACCACCTTAGTCATCTAAGACTAGTATGCCAGACCCTTAGGGAGAATAGCCTCCATGCCAACTTTAAGAAATGTGATTTCATGACACATAGGGTACCAGATGATGCGGGACTAATATGCAGGAAATACACTAAAATTAAAAGATATGCAAAAAGATGCTAAACAAAACCCTAAAACTTCCAAACTTATCTTGCTGAAAAAAATAGAGCCAAAAATTTGCAGGATGTATTTTGGCTTGCAGAAAATTCATAGACTGAAAAAAATTTGAAAGAATTCTATAAAATACTTGCATTATGATAAATTCAAAAAATAAATTTTAGAATTTTTGGAGTTTAGAACAGGGAGAAATAACTAAATTAACAGAGCATATATGGACTGAAAAAATACAGAAAACAAGCCCTAATCTAAGCTCTGATGCCAGATGATGTGGGACTAATATGTAGGCAATTATTTTTGTGTGTTTTATACGTTGAGTTGAGTGATTAAATCCCAAATTTTAGATCAAAATAAGTTATAGAAAATTATGTATGAATTTTTGAAGTCAAGCATGCATATTAGAACCTAGAAAAGTAACAAAGAATGATCGCCGGGGCTGAGAAGCCTCGGTTATGGCAAGTTCTCCTACAATATTATTTCTGGTGGTAGAGGGGGTGTACCTGACAATGTTTGAAGTGCCCAATAAAGATCACAGTGAAGGGATCTCTCATTCCTTGATGGATGTGGCCTGGAAAATCGAGCCAAAGACCTGCGGATACCCAGCTTTCTGCTTGGTGGTCCGATTGAGGCTTGGCTGGAGTCATTGAATTCGTAGGAACTCGGAGACCTGTAAACAACCTGTCAGGGGTTAGAAAACTCATAAGGGAATGAAGAAATAAAGGAAAACAGCAAAGAAAAGGTATCTTTTGAAGTGGGCGGCCAGGGTTCTGGAAGGTTGGCTGGCGGTAGGAAGATGGTTGCAGCACCAAGAAGAAGAAAACTCTCACACCCCTTTATGCACACAGCAGGGTAACACTCAAAGTAATAGAAGAACTCGAGGTTTATTTCATATATCAAAATCAAGTTTCATACAAGAAACTAGGGTCCCTTAAATAGACCCTTAACCTTGGGCCCCAAGTAAGGGTACTTTAGACTTTATATAGGACTCCTTCTCCCTTTCAAACCCTAACTAGGAATATATGGTAACATAGGTAGAAAATCCCACACAAATTGCTCTCCCTCTCCTTGTTTTGGTCGGCCAAGGGGGTGACCATAAGTGGCCGACCAAGGGGAGGGTCACCATAAGAGATGAAGCCCTGATTCCTTCCTGGGCCTGGGCTGGCCCAATTTCCTTTCGGCTGGTTCAGGGCTTTAGGTTTATGCTTGTTTTAATTGTCTCCTCCTGGGATCTTCAAGCTAGGTTGGACTTGGGCTCAACTTCCATGTCTTCAATCAGGTTGGACTTGGTCTTCACTTGTATGATGTGGTCTTGAGTCTTCGATATGCTTAGACAGGACTCAAAAATAAAATTAGCTCGACATGAGCTAACTAATACTGAACTGAACTAGCTCAACATGAGCTGACTAATTACAGGACTCAAATAAAATAACTTAGCTAGACTGAGCTTTATTACAGTGGACTCGAATATCATTTAAATGATCCACAGAGGGTTGAGAAGCCTCTACCTTATTATGGTGCCTTTGGTGTCCGCACCACTAACCAATAACCTCCTTGGCTTTCAACTAGGCTTACCAAAAATCTCCTTGGTTTTCAAAGGCTAACCAATAACCTCCTTGATTTTCAAAGGCTAACCAAAAACCTCCTTAGTTTTTCAATAGGCTAACCAAAAATCTTCTTGGTTTTCCAATAGGCTAACCAAAAATCTCCTTGGTTTTCCAATAGGCTAACCAAAAACCTTTACAAGAAGGATAGAGTTAAAGTAAAGCAACAAGAAAAGCTTTCTTAATAAAAGCAGATATCTCTTTGAAGCTTGGAGGAATTGCTTGTCTTGAACTTGATGAAGCCTCAATCAATGCTCAAGGGTGTTGGACTTGAATGCTCTTGAAGGCTTTAAATGTTTTGAGACTTGTTTTTGCTTGAAGGTAGTTGCTCTCAATGAATATGAATTAATACTCTTGCTTTCTCTCCTTTTTGTTATTCTGTTTTCATTCTCTTATATTTTAATTTGATTTGAATCACTTAAATACCATCCCAAGGCCTCAAAGTTAGTTTTTGATCGTTAGACACGAGAAACTAGCCGTTGGGAGCCAAGAGGGCTGAGTTTTGTATTTGAAAAACTAGTCATTACTGTTCCCAGAACTCCAAGTGTCGATACCTCAAGTTGTGAGTCGACACTTAGGGTTGACACTTCAATCCCATGAGTCAACACCTAGTTCAAAACTCTGTATTGAGGCTCTCTGGAATTCTTAAGTAAGTCGACACTTCTTCAGGTGAGTCGACACGTGAGTCGACACTTGATATCCATGAGTCAACACCTCGGGCAAGTCTTCAACTTCACCATGTTCTATAAAAAAAAAATTTCAGACGATGAGCTGATCCTTGAGTCGACACCTATAGGTCATGAGTCGACACTTCAGTCTGCCATCTTAAACTTTTTCTACATGCCGGCTTGAGTCGACACTTGCATTGCCATGAGTTGTCACTTTATCGCTGAGTCGATACTTTGAGTCGACACTTACTAAGAATTCTTCAAAAATCACTGAAGTTCTGCTAAAGCCTTTTTATGCTGAACTCTTTATATCCTTTCAAGCAATTTTTAAGTACTTAAGTCCATTAATAAATGATCTTTCATTCAAAGAAGGGGCTTCTTCATCATTTGACAGGCATTCCATTTTTGTTGAATTGAAGAGGGTCTTTTTCTATTTAACACACTTCAAAGAACAGTTAGTACTCAACTTATACTTAAGTATTTTGTTTATCATCAAAATCAATAACAGAGTCAACAGGTTGGGCCATCTGAGCCATCACGAGCTACACTAAAGTGGTAGCTTAAGCCATCAATATCGGCACATGTAGAGGTGCCACCTCTTAGAGATGCTTCTGACAGGATCACTCAACTAGAGGCTAAGATGCAGATCATTAGATAGCAGTAGATCTGATGCATGTGGAGATGAGATCAGGTTTTAATGAGATGAGGACATGATTTTCTACTATCATGGGTGCTTTACAGAGATTATCCTCTAGCAGGCCATCTTCACCTCCACCAGCATCACCTGCTCCACCTGCCCCTCCTACAGATACTTATTTGGGAGACGGTCAGGATGACTCATCCATAGACTTTGATGTTATAGACTTCATGGCAGATCTTGAGCCAGACACTGGAGTTGACTAGGATGCTAAGCCCGTAGCTGATGAGACGAGGTCATCCGAGACTGCTCCTGCCCAATCTAGTCCAACTGTTCAGGCTCCTATCCTTCCTAGCACTCCTATCATTCCAGATCCTTCTGACCCTATAGTATCTATACCTATTATTTATTCTGATCCATCAGATACTTTTGCTAAGTTACCTACACCTTCCATCAGTGTACACCCTATCCTTCCAAATAGGACACCTTCTACATCTTTATCTACTTCTTCTCTATCTGGAGAGCTAGGATTTTACACTCCTGGTTTTCACATTCTTTCATCTGGTCCTATGTTCGATATTACTCCATCTATTACCAATACTGCTGCTGATCCTAACACTATTCTATTTCCTGACTCTGCTCCCGATGTTGCTTCTTCTTTAGCCCGGGTCAAAGGAAGAGCATAACACATAAGCAGAAGCCGAGGATGTGGTGATGTTCTTAGAGCTATCCGCATTAGGCTAGCTGATCTCCGTCGATGTGGCCATGACCCCGTCCCTCTAGGATTATAGGGCCTATCATTTTAGAGGTTGGGCTTCCTCTAATGAGGACAGCACCCCTTAGGATTGGTCAATGAATCAGTTGATATCATATCAGTTAGATGTATGAGATAGTTATGTATCAGTTAATTATTTTTGTATCAAACTATGTTTCATTGTATCAAATTTTGAACATTATATATATAATGACTTTTTCAACATTTTCTCTTGTGTACTTCTACACTTTTCTTACTACACTGCCTTTCATTTTATCTCCTCTTTTCACTTTTTTTATGGTGTTGACAAAAAGGGGAAGAAATAATAATAATGGGAAAAGGAGAAATAATGGTAGTAAGAAAATGGAAATGAGATTATTGGTAGCAAATGACACTATGCTTAATGTTTTATGGTATCAAAATGATAAATAAAGGGGAGAATAAATGATATAAGTAAAAACAAAAAGACAAGAAAGCAATAAGTAATAATTAAGAATGGTTAAGGGGAAGAAAAGTACTAAAGAAAAAATTTTGAAAATTTTAAACCTTTTGAAAATATTTTTGAAAAGTACTAATACATATAAGCTTTTTTAGAAAAAGGTTTGAAAAATATTTTCAAGATCATATATTGAGGGGGAGCTTTAGTTTTATGCTCTAATAATTCAATTTTATGCTCTGATACTCCTTATTTAGTTTCATGCTCTGATACTCTTTAGCTTTATATTCTGATACTCCTTATTTTCTTTATACTATGATACTCCTTATTTTTTATACTCTGATACTCCTTAATTCTTATACTCTGGTACTCTTTATTTTTATTATCTGATACTCTTCATGCTTAAATATTTTTGCTCTGATACTCTCAATCTTTATGTTATATTATTTGCTCTAATATGCTCTGATACTTTTCATGCTGCTCTGATACTCTCTATGTTGTATTGCTTACTTTGATACTCTTAAAGATTTTGCTCTTATACTTTTCACATTCAGCTTGTTTTTGCTCTAATGCTTAACTTTCAAATCTATTTTATCTCTAATACACCTTTTGAACCCTGAGCTGATATGTAAAAAGAATTTTAGTCAGCATGCATAAAGTGTCGACTCATAAAAACCAAGTGTCGACTCATAAAAACCAAGTGTCGACACATGAGTCGACTCATAGTCAAGCAAGTGTTGACTCAAGGCCTTAGACTAAAATGAAGACAGAACATGCTGATTTCCAGATTTTGTCCAAGTGTCGACTCATGAAGATGAAGTGTCGACTCAAGTGTCAACTCACCAGAAGAAGTGTCAATGCACCAGAACACTCTAAAGAGTTTCAGAAAATATTTTTGACCTAATGTTGACTCAAGTATCGATACATGAGTTGACTCATGACCTAAAGTATTGATACCTGCAAGTCTGGATGAATAGTAATGGCTAGTTTTTTGAAGCGCAAAATAGCTTTTTATTATGTCTAACAACTATTTTCTCTTTATTATGTTAACGGCTAGTTTTTTGAAGCACAGAATAGCTTCTTATTATGTCTAACAGTTATTTTCTCCTCTCCAATGGTCATAAACAGTTATTTAAGGCTTGAAAAGGTATTTAAAGTACAGTAAACATAAGAGAAAAGTAACTAATAAAAAATTGATTATAAACTAATGAGCATTCATTGAGTATTCATTACTTTTGAGTGAAGTTAAGTCTTCAAGCATTCAAGAGCATTCAAGAAGCATTCAAGTCCAATTCTCAAGCATTGATTAAGGCTTCAACAACTTGGAGACAAGCTTTCTCAATAGCAATCAAGAACTTCAACAAGATTTTGCTTTTATTTTGAAAGCTTATTGTATTCCTATATTATACTTGATTTATCTTGTTGTTCCTAGTTTCAAGTAGATCGAAACTAGTATTTGGGTTATTAGTGAGCCTTGTTTGAAAAATCAACTAGGTTGTTGGTGAGCCTTATTTGAAAACCTACTAGGTTGTTGGTGAGCCTTGTGAAAAATCAACTAGATTGTTGGTGAGACTTGTAAAAAACCAAGTTTTTGGTTAGCCTTGTAAAAACCAAGGGATTTTGATTAGTGAGCCCAGAAAAACTAATCTACTATAATCAAGGAAGGATTATAGTAAAATATCCAAGTGGATCTTGGAGAGTGAACGTAGATGCTTAGTGTGCACTGAGCCACTATAAATTCTTGTATTTGTAATTGCTTATCTTTTTTTTTACATTTACTTTATTACTTCTGCTGCATATTTTTGTTAAGCACACAAACACTTTCCAAATACACTAGCACTTGTCTTTAATCTTTGCAAAATTTTTTGAAATCCAATTCACCCCCCACTTAGGTTGCTTTAGCTGGGCAACAGATTGCTTGAATGCTTCAATGATCATACTTGAATGCTCTTCTGATTGCTCATTCAAGGCTTCAAGAGAAGTAGTTAAGAAGTAGTTAAGTTCTCTTGAGTTTCAACGAATGCTTACACTTTTTTAAGTTGTTCAATAACTCTCTCTTGTGTTTCTTTTTTAATCTAAAATTAATCCTTGATTTATATATGCCTTTCCATGAATTTCCATCAATTTAAAGGTTCTTTTCATTATTTCTAGTTGTTAAATTTGAAAACTAGTTGTTAGAATTACTTTTTAGTGAAATCTGAAAGTCTGCAAAACTAGCCATTAAGGTCTATTAGAGAGGGTCATGAGTTAGTTCACCAGTTAGGAGTCAGCTCACCTAAAAGATTTTAAAAGATCAATCTTCTATATTCTCTAAGAGAGTCGGCTCGTCTGTTTTAAGGTTGGCTCTTCTGCTTGTCAGGAAAAACTACCTTTCTATATCCACTAAGAGAGTCGACTTGCCGATCTAAGAGTGACTAGTCGAGTAATTTAAATTTTCATCCTTTTATTTTTCTTGAGAGAGTCGATTCTTCTTCATACGACTCAACTCACTCACTTGAGACAGAAAAATACTCTTCTGATTGTACTAAAAGAGTCAACTTATCCTCACAGGAGTCAACTCGTCTACATGCTAAAATTTTATATCACTTTGAAAAGTGCTAAGGTCAGCTCTTACATGCATGAATCTACTCTTCTTTTCAAACTTGGATTCTAACATCTTTTTCTCTTCAAATAGTATTTTTTTAAGCTCAAAAAATATTTTAATGGCTATGAAGCAATCTTTATAAATAAATGTTTTCTATAAAAATTTTTTAAACAAGTTGAAGGATATTAGTATACTTTTTAAATCATTCTTAACAATGATTTAAAACTAATATTTTAAACAACCAGTCAACAACCATAATGTGAAATAAATCCTATAACAAAGTTTTAACTCCCTAGAAAATTATTTCTACAATATCAATACATTACTTACCTACAAGACATATTATACCCCTTCTTGCATATTTTTATACTTAAAAAGCATGAAACTGCATCCAAATCTTTCTTAAACCATTTTAATCAACCAATCTAATCCATCTCCAATTGGACATACCTCTCTATGTTTTGTGTTACACCAATTAGCCATGGCTCAAAGTAGCCTTCAATATCATCTTTAATCACCATAGCAATACCCAATTCTTTATCTTTTTCACTCTTCGATCTTTTTAATGACTTTATGATAAACAAGAATCATTGGAGTAATTTAGGACGTGTTTTTTAGAGTGAAAACTCTAAGGTCTTTAGAGAGAGAAGGTCCTCTTCTTGAGTTAATCCTAAGATAAGAAGAAATCCTTCAACCAAGGATTGATAGTGTGGAGACCTACTTGAGAGGTGCCATATGGTCTCTCACTATACCAAACGAGGATCATCTATCAACAAGCCTCGATCAGTTGGAGTCTCTTGCTCCCACAAGAGGAGGATTCCTTTAAGAAGATTTGATGCCCTCAAAAATTCTCAGTGCAAAAGAGGTTAAATCTTATAGAGATGCCACTGTGAAAGGATGGACTCCTAATCTATCTCCTCCATCCTTGGGTGGGTTGGTGGTGTTTGTGGTAGTAATTAGTAAGGTTTAACCCCTAAGAGAGCTGCTTTCACCCCTAAATCTTTCAATACTAGTGTTTGTTTTAGATGTGGAGAAGACCTTTGCTTGTAGAAATGACCTTTAATACTTTGAATGGTGGAAAGATAAGGCATTCTTATTATAGTTGCAAAATAAGCTCTAAGTCTTTCTTTGCTTCAAGATCAAAGAGTAAGGATCTGCTTCATGCGTATCTAGGGGCAACAAATACCTTCTTGACAATATATGGTCTCTCCTCAATCATCTTGAATTGGCAATAGTATTAGAGGTAATTGGGAAAGCTCTTCCAAAAGCTATCATCAACTTTATTTTGTCACTATGTGCAGAAGAGGGGGAATTGGATGAATAGAAGATCAAGCTCATCTTATTTCCTACCCTAATTTGAGTGTAGGGCATTTCTTTGCAATGATGGAGTAGTGGCCTATTTACAAGAGCTCTCTCTCTCTCTCTCCCTCCCTCCCTCCTCTGTTATGTGCATGAAGGTATTGAACTTGAGAAGCTCAATATGTTGTTAATTTTAAAATATGGATTTGGTTTCAAGTTTGGGTTGGCTTGAGATGGTTAAAAATAAGAGCATTTGTTGGGTTGAGAAAAATAAGGAATACTTTTATTTATTAATGTTGCCATAAAAGTGAAAATAATAAATGAAAGTTATTTCCTTTAATTTTTTTATTATGCTAAACTTCCTTTTTATTATCAAAAATAATATTATGATTAAGCAAATTAGTCCATCACATATACATATTTGGGCGGTTACATAGAATATATGAATAAAGGTGGCAATTTTTACCCAACCTGCTAATTTAGTTTGTAATTGACTTGAAATAAACAAGTCCAAGATAAGCATTTATGGGTTCAAGTTGCAAACAAGTTGTTCTTGTTCAAAGAAATGAGGGGTTGGTTTTAAGTTTAGGACTTTGATTCCTTTAATCGAGGTCAATCTGCTTTATCACTGTATTAGGTTAGCATGACCCACCTCTCTTTTTTTAATAGGAGAGGAAGGCAGTAAGGGATAGTGTCATCCCCTTTTCCTAGTTGATCTAGGAGTAATGAGATGCATGTCCTACCTAATATAGCTTCTCCTCCCCTTGGCCCATCTCATATATTTTCTCTCATGGCTTGAATAGCAAATTGGTAGTCCAATGAGGTCATCAAACTACCTCTACTATCTCGTAATTGCTAAATTGGTGAGTCCATATCTTAGCAAGAAGAAGCTATCAAACCATTGTCACCCAATTTGCTAGGAGCTGAACTTTTCAAGCCAGTGATGATTGATGTGAGCTAAAAACACCATTGTCTCAAGATTTATAGTAAGGCAAATAAACCGGACAAAGACATCATAAGCAACCTCCAGGAAGCATAATTGATGGCTAAGTATGATTATTTGGTAGGACTCGTCTCATAGATATCCGAACAAAAATGCCTGTAGTGTTAAGATATATTCTACTTACCCAATGATTTTAAAAATTTATCCAAAGATTTTCAGATAAAATTTCTATATAATTTTTTATCATGTTGATCATCAAGTAAGCTTTCTATTGCTGTTGAATCTCCCGAATCGGGTTCTCTCGGCCTGGCAGGAGTGCGCCTCTCTCGGTCCTGCAAAGAAGTCCCACGGGCTGGTGGTGTTCTGGCAGGGAACACTCTGATGGCTAAGTTAGTGGGAGCCTTAGAGCAACAAAATTGGGGGAATCAAAAGGAGATCGCTCGTGGAGAAGGAAAAGTGCCCTTACCACTTGGAGTCCCCCATTTACCTTATATAGGCGCAGAACACAGCCATAATCAATTAGGGGCTAGGATGAAAATATCTGATCTACTCCTAGGAGAATTAGGGTGGTGGCCAAGTGGCACCAGGACATGGCTGTGTCATGGGATCTGTTGTATCAGAATTCTGGTACCAGCTGGAAGGGGCTTCTAGAGCCTGCTGATTAGTATGGGCCCGACTGAAGCAGGCCAATCAGACCCCAAACGGATATGTCAGACCTCTAGTGGGTCAGCAAGACCTCCAGCGGGTTAGCAGGACCTCTAGTGGGTCGGTTGGACCTCTGGTGGGTCGGTCGGCCTCAAGCGAATCGATCAGATCTTTGGTCCATCCTGGTCGAAGGACCATTGGCTCCAGTCCGATTCAAAGAAAAGCTAATTGGGTATAACAGTTGCCCCCTTGCTCTTGGCCTTCAGGAGGGCTTTTGGCTTCGAAGGGTAAGAGCACCATCCTTGCATTGAATGCACTCATCCTGGAAATGATTGCAAATCTGATTAGGCATGCTGCTTCTGATCATTTCCAATCTTTAAAGATTTGCACCCGGGATACGTGTCGACCCCGCATTGGAGGCGGGGGAGCGGTAGTTAATGCGAAAGGGGTGCAATGATGAAGGGCTAGCCTGGCCCGCTCAACTGTCGGGCTTTGAAAGTGAGTTGGGTGATGTGGCGACATCTGGGTAGTCAGCACTGTACTGGAGGTGAACTCTCCTCTACTGATTTGGCATCATGCGGATCATGACTTGAATATGCTCCCTTGCATTGCATCGACTTCCATTGCATGGGGAGTCATTCCGCCTGGCACTTGGGTCATGAGGGTCGAGGGACGATGGGAACCAACTCTCCCAAGTGCTATAAAAGGAGGTGCCAAGCATCTAGGTGGAGCTCCCTGCTGCATTCGCATTCGAAAAGATAGAGCGCCTCTTTTCGCTGTCATCATCCCCTTAGGAAACCAACTCTCAGGTCAGTCCCTTCTTCTTCAAACTCCATAGTGATGGCCTCCGATAGCCAGAGTTCCAGTTGTAGGGAGGAGTTAGGCCCTAATGAAGTCTAGTCTGAGATGACATAGGAGAGGGTAGAGGCTCTCAGGATTAGATATAACATTCCTTCTACCTTGCACCTCTCCATCCCAAACCGGGAAGGAAGGGTGACCGGGCCACTGAGTCCAGGTGCCCTTCCGATATATGAGGACCATCTTAAGGGAGGACTTAGGTTCCCCCTGTGTAATTTTTTTGTAGAGGTCTTCAACCTGTATAGGATCTCCCCTGCACAGCTGACCCCGAACAGCATTCGGGCAATCAGTTGCTTCACGGTTCTGTGCTAGAGAGCCAGAGCCAAGCCCAAGACTTTCCTCTTCACCAACTTCTTCATCCTGAAGAAAGACTTTAGGAGCCAGGAATGGTGGATGTTTAGCCCTCGCCCTAGATGGAAGATACTAGGGGGTCTTCCATCGGCCATCCATGGATGGAAATCTAGATTCTTTTTCATGGATAGTCTTCAGCCTTGGGGTTTTGCTCTGTCATGGGGTGAGCCATGGCTGACGGCCAATGAAGGGAGGGTAGTGCTGATGGCTGACCAAGCAGACTTCAATAGGATGGAGGCGGTTGGTGTCACCATGATATATGAGCTGCTTCGAAAGGACAGCCTCCAGTTGGCCGGAATCAGTAGCCATGGATGTTTAGGTAGGATAGAAACCGGTGCTATCGGTCTTCTTTTTGTTTCACGAGTTTTCTTTACTTACTTTGGTTTTATCCTTGTAACAGGAGGAAAGATGAAACCTGACAGAGCAAAGGTAGTATAGCGGGTAGCAAGGAAAAGGGCCGCCCAGTTCACGGAGCCGACCATGGACAAGGCAAAGAAATAGCGGGTGGAGGAGCGGCCCGCAATCATAGTGGCGTCAAACTTTGAATGGGATAACATGCCTCTATCAGAGAGGTTGGCAGCAAAAAGGCTAGGACCTTCGCCCACTGCCAGGGAATCGGGTGCCCGACTGGAGCAAGTGCTATCGGAGCCAGTCGAAGTGAAGACAACCTCAGCCCTGTCATCAACTGAGCTGACAGAGGTGGTTCACCCAGCAAACAATGGGAAAGGAGTGACCGAAGAAGCGGAGGCAGGTAGAATCAGCTATGAAACATTCCAGCGCTGGCATGCTCTCCACGACCTCGGGTAGGCCAGGGACTTGCTCAAGGGGGCGATTATAGAAGCCGACTGGGAAGAGTCGAGTTGGCAAAAACTGAATGAAGTAGCAAAGAGGTCCTACCTCAACCTGTTGAGGGTAAGTCATTAGCCTTCCAACTTCTATTCTCTTCTCCTCATCCCTTATATGTGACTAACACTGCTTTGTTGTTTGCAGCTTCTCCATGAGATCTCGTTAATGGACGAGGGTTTCGACGAGATGCTTCTTGTAGCAAAGACCTTGGCCAAGAAGGTTGAGGGGTTAGAGATGGCCAGAGCGGTGATGGAGGCATCGTGAAAGGCCATGAGGGAAAGGTTATCGGCCAGTCAGGCCGAAGCCAAATCCCTGAAGAAGCAGGCAGAAGACCTGCATGTCCAACTGGCCAATCGAGAGGCCAGATTGAAGAAGAAGAATAAGATGAGGGGGAGCACCTTAAACCATCGACTAAGCGAGGAGGAGGAGCGATCTGTTGATGTTAAGAGGAACTCTCAAGCCCACCAATCTGTGTCAGCAAAATACATGGCCCTACTGAAGGAGGCCAAAGAGCAGGCAGCGGAGCAGGTCAGTAATGCCGTGGTGGAGTACAAGGCTTCTGCCAGCTTTGAGGAGGAGATGGAAGAGGCCAGAGCGGCAAGCTATGATTATGGCTACAACGACTGCCAGAAGAACATAGTCGAGGCCTTCCCAGAGCTTGACCTATCCACCCTACAACTGACACAGCCAGTGGGAGAAGAAGCAGGCCTGATCGACATCGGGGTCGATGCCCAAGTTGCTACCACCATAGGAGAGGCAGGGGACCTGACCGACATCGGAGCTGACATCCAAGCTTCTACTGACATGGGACCAACGGATGCTTCAGTTGGGACTTCGGATGCGATGCAGGAGATTGAAGCTGGAGTCCCTCTAGTTAGTCCCCCTATGCACCCATAGGGCCAGACTTTAAAATATTTGTAAAGGTCTGCCCGCTTTTGTAAAAAACTTTTGTCAATGAATAAAATGACTTGTTCTTTTGATATGTGTCTTCAGTGTTTATTTTTCTGAATGTGGAGCAGTCGGACTGATCCAAACTCATTTATTCTAGAAATATTTCTAAGTGTCAAGAGGTTGGTTTAGTCTGAACTCATCTCTTTCAAAAATATTCCTAAGGAAGTTTTGAACTTAGCCATTTGTAGGGAAATCCCTCAAGTATTAGGAACTTCAAGTAGTATTTTTTGAAGCAAGTTGGACTTTTAATGGGCTATACCAGAGCCTTTACCGAGCGAGGTCGGACTTTTAGTAGGCTATACTAGAGCCTTTGTCGAGTGAGGTCAGACTTTGAGTAGGCTGCCTTAGAGCCTTTGCCGAGCGGGGTCAAACTTTGAGTGGGCTGCACTCTAGCCTTTGCCGAGCGGGGTCGGACTTTGAGTGGGCTGCCCTAGAGCCTTTGCTGAGCGGGGTCAAACTTTTAGTGGGCTACCTTAGAGCCTTTGCCAAGTAGGGTCAGACTTTTAGTGGGCTGCCTTAGAGCCTTTGCCGAGTAGGGTCAGACTTTTAGTGGGCTGCCTTAGAGCCTTTGCCGAGTAGGGTCGGATTTTGAGTGGGCTACCTTAGAGCCTTTATCGAGCGAGGTCGAACTTTGAGTGGGCTGCCCTAGAGCCTTTGCCGAGCGAGGTTGGACTTTTAGTGGGCTGCCTGATGAGGGACGACTTTAAGATTGCTAAACATGCATGAAAAATAGTAAACTAATTTTTTTTGTGATGTTTGTAATTTAGGTTTGGAGGCTAAATTTCCAAACTAAAGTAAGAACTAGCAAATATGATAGCAATGCATAGAATCATCATGATCGTAAAGAACTCATACAAGATAATAAGTAGCCAGGACCCGAGAGTTGAGAAACTCTTGGTTTAGGATAGTTTATCTTCATCAAAATAGATAATAAGAGAAAGGAAGGTTTCTTACCAGTCAGAGATTGAAACTTTGCAGTGGAAAGGATCACTCACACTTTGATTGGAGCCTGGATGAAGAAGCTTCAGTTCCTTGAATCAGATGGCTGATCTGGACCTAGTCTAAAAACAAGGAAAGCCTCCTTTGGGGAGTTGAAACACCTCAAAAATCCTACAAGTGTCAGGGTTAATCAAAACAGCAAATAAAAAAAGAAAAAGAACTAGGGTTTTAAAGGAATCAGGATTAGGGTTAGGAGATGGCAGCCTGGGAGGAAGAAGCTCCTTGTCTTGGATGGCAGCTAGGGCTTCCTTTGCTTGGGCGTGGCTAGTCTCCAAGGATGCAAAAGGATGCTAGGTCAGCAAGGATTCGGTCGGGGTACACAAGGAGAGCACTCAAAGTAAAGAACCAAAACAAAGATACCAATCACAAGGCAATAACACAAAATTTCAGCAAGTTGTATTCATAAGAAAGAGATGATTACAAGAGGGGGAGGGGTGGGGTATTTATAGAGTTCCCATGCCCTCTCTAACTAGGGTTACACTTAGGTTTACAAGCCTTCTCCTAGTTAGATTACATGTCCTTTCCTAGCTAGGTTAGAATTACAAAGTTTAAAAGAACTAGGAATCCTAACTAGGTTAGACTAGTCTTCTCCTTCTCACTTAAGGACATCTTCCTTTGAGCATTGACTTGGTCAACCCTTCAAGGATGCCTAGGAGGGCGTGTTGGGCTTCTAGGAGCAGCAAGGGGCCGACCCAAAGGGACATGGGAGCATGGGCTTGGGCCTCTGGAAGCTGGGATGGCCTGGTAGCCTGGTAGCAGGAATATTCCCTGGTATCTTGCTTCTTAAGGGCTTAGGCTTGGCACCTGGGCTTGATTTCTTTAGGCTAGGATGTAGGTGGGCCTCTAGAATCATGGATGCCTGGGTCTGGGAATATACTTTGGCATCTGGAAGGGAATCTGGTTATTTGGAGGGCATCTAAAAGGAATCAGGGTCTCTAGAAGGCATCTTGGATCCTGTGATATCACACAAAATCCAATAATCTGATGTAGTGGTCTCTAACTCCTAAATGTGGCTTAGTGGAACTCCAAAGTAGAGTGACCTCCTCTCTTGTGCAAAAATTAGGCTCATACTAGACTTATAATTGATGTACAGGACTCAAAATACTAACTAGGTTGAGGGTTGAGACAAATCAACTAACCTCAACTTATTACAGGACTCAATCTTAATTGATTACAAAATTTTCAAAATTTTGATACATGACTAAGTAAACCATATGGGATCTAGTGATCTGTGTCTAATCCTAGTGGCCCCACCAATTTTTTCAAGGTGGAAGGAACTCGACCCCATCGAGTAAGGGTCAATTTGGCTCTCATAGTGCTCGGGTAGGTCTCGGTTGAGGTGCTGCAGATCCTCACGGATGACCCACGAGTCCTCAGATTCTGGTCGACCTTGCCACCGGACTAAATACTACTGATAGTCTCTATTATAGGTGCCAATAGCTTGATCGTCCTGAGTTCTCTCAATATTTACCTCACTAAAAGGCCAAATTATCTGTGGACACTCTTGGGTGGGTTCTCTCTTAAAGAGAGGGATAGGGTCAAGGTGCTCGCTAGGTATCACTGCTGGCTCCCTAAACTCTATAAGATCTAAGATGATGAAGGTGGAGCTAATACCTAAATCAAGTGATATTTTAGGCACATAAGCATTGGGTCCATTACTCTTCATTATCTTGGATGGGTCAGCTTCACGAGCATGAAGATTTCCTTACAATTACAAAATCCTCTGCAAAAATTCTTTAACTCTCTTTTGAGAATTAGCCAAGTTATTATTTAGTTCATTAATTATATTCAGCTTTTGACTAATTCTATATACATATGCTGTACAGAGGGTAGTGCAGGTGCAGACATGTAATTCAAGCTGTGTATTTATTGGACTCAACTAATACCTAATAGACTTGACTAGACATCCCTATCAAAGGACATTTAATTGGACTCTAAGGGACAAAACCTAACAGATTATAGACTCTTTAGGTTTGACCCTTAGCATGGCATGCACATGAGAACTTACTATGTACTCCTACTGGGTTCCATAGGGCTCTCCTAAAGTAAGATGCAAACATGATATGAATAATGAACGAATGCAACATGCAAACTCTTATAAAATGCAACCTAATAGTAAAGAAAAAAAAGAAGTTTTCGAAAAGGATAGAAAATAAGAGGTGAGTTCAGGGTTAGTCTGCTTGGGTGAAAAGTAAGAAAAGGGTTCGGAGTTAATTGGATAGACTAGGATATAAGAAGGGGTGTCAAAGATTAATCCTAAACTAATAAGGTTGACCTTAAGGGGTTGGTGTCCATCTATTAGGTTTGCCTTATGCAAGAATGGGTCACTAATTTTAGGAAAAAGATCTTCAATTGGGATCAAGGAAGTGACTTCATCTTGAGGGTACTGGGTGAGATAAGCCAAGTCCTCAATAAACTTTTTTAGCTCAGAAAATCCAGGACTAGGCTCTATAATTGGATCCTCTTCTAAAGTCTCATCTAATTGCTCTTCTATTGTAGCTTGGGTGTGATCTAAGTTATCTAATTCTGGGTCGGCCACTAACTGATTATGGTCAAGGTTAGCTAATTCTAGATTGGCTACTACTTCGGTATGGTCAGGGTCAACTGATTCTATGGTGGCTTCTACCTGGATATCTATTGATTCAACTAACCCTAAGTCTTCTATGGAAAACTCCTTTTCTTCCTCCTCATACTCGTCCACTAAGCTTGGGTCAGCCTCATATATCTTTTCTTCAAGGTCATTTGGGTGAACCAATGAGGTGGTAAGAGGGGTTTGGCTACTGAAAAATTGACTAGAGTCTGGGGTAATAGGGGTGGGTAAACTAAGGGTTATGGGTTCATAGGTTTTGGATTTAAAGGTTATGGGTTCAAAGGTTATGGGTTCAAATATAGGGTTATTAATCCTATAGGGTTCAGGTCAATTGAGGGATATTGGGTTACTACTGGATTCATATCTAGGGACTATGGGTTCCTGGGGTTCAGCTCTATGGGTCTTGCCTAGGGTTCCTACTTGGTTGAATGTTTGGTTCATTTGGTCAAGCTTAGTATCAGATTGGTCAAACCTATGGTTTATTTGGGCAAGCTGGTTTTGGGATTGGGTAGTTAATAGGGCAAGCTAGTTCAGGATGGCCTCCAAATTGGTATCCATGGTTGGGTTGGGCTGAGGTTTGGACTTTTGGTATTGGGTTCCTAGTTTAGTGGTCATGCAACAAGTCAAACAATCAAAATAAAATGATGCAACCAAGCATGCAAAAGAAAAAAAAATGCTAGTACAATCTAGGGTTTCCTAGACCTTGAGCCAAAATTAGGTGGGTCAGCTCAACTTACACCTAACCCAGTAGCTAATCCTTCTACTAGCCAGGTAGGGTGTGGGGTGGTGGGAGGCTCCCCCTGCTTGTCACAGGGTCATAATTAAAAACCACCAGTCTACTTAGGTCGTTTGACTCTGGACCCCCAACCTTAGACACCAGCTTTCAGTAATAGCTAAAGGATTAACTGCACTAGTTGTCCCACATAGCTCGGACCCGACCTGCTGATGTCTCCTAGCCCACTAGGGCAAATTAGGTCTAATTGATTTTAATTAGGCGGGTTAGTATGATGATGGTTGTTTTGGGCCCAGGACAAATGATGAACTCCTGCCTTGATCTGAGATATAGAGTTGATCTTAAGATTAGGTTAAAGATGATGGAAATCGATGGTCCTGATGCAATCTAAAATAATTAGAAAAATAAAAATATTTTATGTATATTTTATAAAATGACAAATTAGGTTTAAGTTGATTAGGTTAGCAATCAAATTAGGTTTAGAATTGGGGTGTGTGGAAGTTGATTAGGTTAGGTTGAGTCAAGATGCAGGAATAGCAGAAATCAGAGAAGGGAAGGTTTCTTACCAGTCAGAGATTGAAACTTTGCAGTGGAAATGATCACTCACACTCTGATTGGAGCCTAGATGAAGAAGCTTCAGTTCCTTGAATCAGATGGCTGATCTGGACCCAGTCTAAAAACAAGGAAAGCCTCCTTTGGGGAGGTGAAACACCTCAAAAATCCTACAAGTGTCAGGGTTAATCAAAACAGCAAATAAAAAGAGAGAAAAATCTAGGGTTTTGAAGGAATCGGGATTAGGGTTAGGAGATGGCAGCCCGGGAGGAAGAAGCTCCTTGTCTTGGATGGCAGCTAGGGCTTCCTTTGCTTGGGTGTGGCTGGTCTCCAAGGATGCAAAAGGATGCTAGGGCAGCAGGGATTCGGCTGGGGTATACAAGGAGAGCACTTAAAGTAAAGAACCAAAATAAAGACACCAATCACAAGACAATAACACAAAATTTCAGCAAGTTGTATTCATAAGAAAGAGATTATTACAAGAGGGAGAGGGGTGGGGTATTTATAGAGTTCCCATGCCCTCTTTAACTAGGGTTACACTTAGGTTTACAAGCCTTCTCCTAGTTAGATTACATGTCCTTTCCTAGCTAGGTTAGAATTACAAAACTTAAAAGAACTAAGAATCATAACTTGGTTAGACTAGTCTTCTCCTTCTCACTTAAGGACATCTCCCTTTGAGCTTTGACTTGGTCAACCCTTCAAGGATGCCTAGGAGGGCGTGTTGGGCTTCTAGGGGTAGCTAGGGGCCAGCCCAAAGGGGATTGGGTGCATGGACTTGGGCCTCTAGAAGCTGGGGTGGCCTGGTAGCCTAGTAGCAGAAATATTCCCTGGTATCTTGCTTCTTAAGGGCTTGGACTTGGCACCTGAGCTTGATTTCTTTAGGCTAGGATGCAGGTGAACCTCTGGAATCTTGGATTCCCTGGTCTGGGAATATACTCTGGCATCTGGAAAGGAATCTGGGCATCTGGAGGGCATCTGAGAGGAATCAGGGTCTCCGGAAGGCATCTTGGATCCTGCAGTGTCATACAAAATCCAATAATCTGATGTAGTGTCCTCTAACTCATGGATGTGGCTTAGTAGAACTCCAAAGTAGGGTGACCTCCTTTCTTGTACAAAAATTGAGCTCATACTAGACTCATAATTGATGTACATTACTCAAAATACTGACTAGGTTAAGGGTTGAGACAAATAAACTAACATCAACTTATTACAAGACTCAATCTTAACTGATTACAAAATTTTCAAGATTTTGACACATGACTAAGTAAACCATATCGGATCCAGTGATCTGTGTCTGATCATAGTGTCCCCACCACTACCCTAGAGCCTTTGCCGAGCGGGGTCGGACTTTTAGTGGGCTGCCTTAAAGACTTTACCGAGAGAGGTCAGACTTTTAGTGGGCTACCCTAGAGCCTTTGCCGAGCAGGGTCGGACTTTTAGTGGGCTTCCTTAGAGCCTTTTCCGAGTGGGGTCGACTTTTAGTGGGCTGCCTTAGAGCCTTTATCGAGCGAGGTCAGACTTTGAGTGAGTTGCCCTAGAGCCTTTGCCGAATAAGGTCAGACTTTTTCATAGAATGAATTATGGCCTTTATTAATAATATTTGTGGAGGTTATCTACATTCCAAGGATGTGCCACTTGTCATCCGTCCAAATGCTCGAGTCAGTAAGTTCCAGCTTGGATTACTTCAACCACCCGATAGGGGCCTTCCCAGTTGAGGGAGAGCTTTTCTTGTTCAGTCGCCTAGATATCTCTATCCTCCGTAGAACCAAGTCTCTGACCCAGAAGCTTCGAGCCTTGACTCGAGAGTTATAATATTTGGCCATCTATTGGCGATATGTCACCATCTTCAGGTCAACTTGGAGTCAGGTTTCTTCAAGCAAGTCGAGGTCAATCCTTCTCTGCTCAGAGTTGGCTGGTTCGGTAAAATGATCGATCCAGAAAAATTATAGAAATATTTCTACCGGTATGACTGCCTCACTCCCATAGGTAAGATTGAATGGAGTTTCTCTAGTCGCCATCCGGGAGGTAGTCTGATAGGCCTAGAGGACCAAATGAAGTTCTTCTGTCCAGAGTTCCTTGACATCGTTTAGTCGAGTCTTCAACCCATGCAGGATCGTTCGATTGGTGATTTCGACTTCCCCATTGGATTGGGGATGTCCGACTAAAGTTAGTCGGTGAAAAATATGGTATTACTGGAAGAAGTATTGAAATTTTGGGTTGTTGAACTATCTTCCATTATCGGTGATGATTGCCTGTGGTATGCCGAACCGAAAGATAATGTAGTTCCGGACGAAGTTTTTCACCTTGGTTTCTGTGATTTGTACTAGTGGCTCAGCTTCCACTCATTTGGTAAAGTAGTCAATGGCTACGATCAAGAACTTCCATTATCCTGATGCTGGCAGGAACAATCCAAGGATGTCCATTCCCCATTGTACGAATGGCCAGCAGGTGGTCAGCGAGGTTAGCTAACTAGCTGGTCGTCTTTGGATGTTAGAGTACCTCTGGCATGCATCGCACCTTTTGATAAAGTCTGAAGCATCCTTCTAGATGGTTGGCCAATAGAAGCCTTGTCGGATGTTCTTGTAGGCCAAGGACCTACCTCCTAGGTGGTCACCACATATGCCCTCATGCACCTCTCTGAGTGCATAATTTGCATCTGACGACCCCAAGCACTTCAGCAATGGTTGCATGAACGACTGATTATAGAGAGTTCCATCGAGGATAACGTACTTTAAGGCAGTCTAGTGCACACACTTGGCTTCGGTCTTGTCTTTCGGTAGGGTTCCTTCGATGAGGAACGCAAAGATGGAATCCATCCAGGAGGCTTCTCGCTCCACTTGATGGATTCCATCCATCTCTTCAGCAATGCTTGGGCATTGCAAGTACTCCACGAAGGTCCGATCGAAGGAGTTGGTGATGGCAATGGCCAACCGTGATAAGGCGTATGTTCGAAAATTCTATGTTCAAGGTATATGGAAAATCTCGAAAGATTTAAGTCGAGTCATGAGGCTTTGTACCTTGTTGACTCTGTTATTAATTTTGATGATAAACAAAATACTTAAATATAAGTTGAGTACTAATGATTTCCTTGAAGTGTGTTTTTATAGAAAAAAGTGCTCATCAACTTGATAAAAATTTGCTTGATTGAAGAAGTCCCAAATTGAGATATAATATATACTTAAAGAAGACTTTGATAGTTGAAGATTGCTTGAATGGACATTTGAGTTCGACATAAACTTGTTTCAGCAGAAGTTCAGGTGTTTATATGAAAATCTTAGTGAAGTGTCGACTCAAAGTGTCGACACATGTTGAGGAAGTGTCGACTCAAGCTGGTACACAAGTAGAGTTTCAGTGGCACGGCCAAAGTGTCAACACATGAACATCTGGTATTGACTCAAAGTGTCGACACATGGATCAGCTCATCGCTTAAGATTTTTTGGTTACAAAACTTGCTAAAGTTGATGATCTGGGTGAAGTGTCGACACATGGATGCCAAGTATCGACTAACCTGAAGAAGTGTCAACACATCTGAGATTTCCAGAAAGCTACATTGAAGATATTTGAACTAGGTGTCGACTCAAGGAGTGCATGTGTCGACCTGAAGTGTCGACTCATAGCCTGAAATGTCGACACATGGAGTTCTGGAAATAGTAATGGCTAGTTTTTCAAATACAGAACTCATCCCTCTTGGCTCCCAATGACTAGCTTTTCGTGTCTAACAGCTAGAAACTGAGTTTGAAGCCTTGGGAAGGTATTTATATGATTCAAATCAAATCAAAAGTAATGTTGTTGAAAAAGGAATAACCAAGAGAGAAGAAAAGAAGAGCATTCACTCCTATTCATTGAGTTCAACCACCTTCAAGCAAAAGCAAGTCTCCAAGCATTCAAGAGCCTTCAAGAGCATTCAAGATCAATATTCTTGAGCATTTAAAGAGGCTTCATCAAGTTGGAGGCAGCACTACTTTGAGCTTCAAAGAGATACCCGCTTTTTATTAGAAAGCTTTCATTGTTTCTTTACTTTAAACTAAATTCTTGTTGTAAAGGTTGCTGGTTAGCCTTGAAATCCAAGGAAGTTATTGGTGAGCCTTTGAAAACCATTTAGGTTCTTGGTTAGCCTACAAAACCAAGGGAGGTTGTTGGTGAGCCTTAAAACCATTTAAGTTCTTGGTTAGCCCGTAAAACCAAGTGAGGTTTTGACTTATGAGCCTTGTGAAAACAAGTCGAGTTTTGATTAGTGAGCCCAGAAAACTAATCAGCTATAATCGATTGAGATTATAGTGAATTCTCAAGGAGATCTTGCGAAGTGGATGTAGGTGCATTGGATAGCACCGAACCACTATACTTCCTTGTATTTGTGATTGCTTGTCTCTTCTATTTGCTCTTACTTTTATTGCTTTATATTTTCGCTGCACACTTATATAAGAGCACTTCACTTACATTCATCGTACTTAGTTTAATTGTTGGATTGGATCACACACTCTTGCATTCCATTAATAATTTTTAGAGACCTAATTCACCTCCCCTCTTGGGTTGCTTACTGGGCAACAAGTGGTATCAGAGCCCTGTTCTCAGTTTATAGGTCTAACCGCCTTGAGTAAAGATCTATGGCAGCCCCTATTGGTACTAGTGTAGTTGAGGGACAAGCCTCAAATAAACCTCCATTTTTTAATAGATCAAATTATACTTATTGAAAAATTAGAATGAGAATATACATGCATTCTATTGACTATAACTTGTGGAAGGTAGTTGATAAAGGTCTACATATTCCTTTGATTGTGGTTAACAGTGTTTCCATCCCAAAGCTTGAAGAGGATTGAAACGAAAATGATATTAAATAATCCGAGATCAATGCAAAAGCAATGAATCTTCTTTATTGTGTATTAGATCCTAGTGAATTCAATAGGATATCTACTTGCACATCCGCCAAGAAAATATGGGACATACTTGAAGTTACCAATGAGGGTACCGATCAAGTGAAAAATATTAAAGTGAACATATTAATGCACACATATGAAATGTTTCAAATGGAACCTAATAAGTCTATCACTGATATGTACACTATATTTACAAATATTGTAAATGGAATGAGAAGTTTAGAAAAAATAATGTCTAATGCTGATCTTGTCAATAAAATCCTCAGGTCACTTCCAACCTCATAGGATCCGAAGGTAACCGCCATCCAAGAAGTTAAAGATATTGACAAGCTACCATTAGAGTAGCTGGTAAGATCGCTCATGACTTATGAGCTGAATTTGAAGCAAAAATCTATAGATATGGATAAGAAGAAAAAGGGGATTGCATTCAAATCTACTATACAAGAAGAATCCTCAATGGATGAATCTGAAGAAGAAGAAGAAGAAAAAAGTGAAGAAGCACTTCTTGCAAGAAAATTTAGAAGGTTCATGAAGAGAAGAAAGTTCCCTTACAAGAAGAAGTTCCAATCAACTAAAGAGAAGGGAAAAGAAAAAGAAAAAAAAAGAGAAAAGGAAAAGGAGAAGGAGATACCTACATGCTTCAAGTGTAAGAAGCCAGGGCACTATAAATTCGACTGCCCCCTCTTAAAGAAGTCAAGAAAAAAGCTAAGGAAAAAGGTTATGATGGCTACCTGGAGTGATAGTGACGACTCCAGTTCAGAGAAAGAACAAGCTGAAATTGCAAACATATATCTCATGGCACATCAAGAGAAAGAAGAGGTAACTTCTGATATAGAAATAGATTTTACTTTTGATGAATTAAGAAATACTTTTGATTAATTAATGCATGATTACAAACTGATTTTAACTGAAAATAAAAAATTGAAAAAGCATGCAAATAGTTTTTCATATGAAAATAATTCTTTATTAAATGAAGTTAGTGATTTGAAAACTAAACTAGATGTTTTAGAAAAGAAAAACAATGCTTTAGAAATGAAAAATGATATTTTAAAAAGACCTAAAACTATCATTTCAAATGACAATCTTTTGAAGAAAAACAAGGATTTAAAATTGGAAAATGAAAAGTACAAAAATGAGCTTGACAAAATGAAACCTTTTGTTGAAAAGTTTACCTATAGCTCAAAAAAATTAATTCTTCTTTTAAATAATCAAAGAGCAGTTTTTAACCAAGCAGGATTAGGTTACAGACCCCAAAGACAACAAAAGTATTTCAAAAACTTTTTTGTACCTACATCATCTAGCATAACATGTTTTTCATGCAAGAAACAAGGTCATAAATCTTTTCAATGTAATATGAGAAAAATTAATATTCATAGAAAAGTTTGGGTTCTAAAAGGAACTAATTTAAGTGCTAACCTTAAAGGACCTAAGTTGGCTTGGGTACCTAAAAACAAAGCTTGATTTATATTGTAGGTGTGTCTTGCAATCAAGGAAAACAAAAGACTATGGTATCTTGATAGTGGTTGCTCAAGGCACATGATGGGAGATGTGAAGCAATTCACCTCTCTTGAAGCAATGAATGGAGGAAGTGTGACCTTCGAAAATAATGGTAAAGAAAAAATCATTGATATTGATAAGGTTCACATTACTCCTACATGTATTAGTAATGTACTTTTGGTTGAAGGTTTGAAGCATAATCTTTTAAGTATCAGTCAATTTTACGATAAAAGTTTTCAAGTTGTTTTTAAATCATCTTATTATATGATTGCTAGTCCGGATAAAAATGGAGTATAATTCATTGGAAAAAGGCATGGTAATATTTACTTGGTTGATTTGGATGATCTATCTTTGCCTAATGGAGAATGCCTAGTTATAATGAATTCTACTAAAGATAAGACTAGCTGGCTTTGGCATAGAAGACTAGAACATACTAGTATGTTTTTACTTTCAAAGCTCTGCAAAAAGAATTTAGTAAGAGATTTACCGGAACTTAGTTTTGAAAAAGATAGAGTTTGTCAAGCTTGCCAATTTGGAAAATAGATCAAAACTTCTTTCAAACCTAAATATTTTGTTACTACTAGTAGGCCACTAGAACTACTTCATATGGATCTCTTTGGACCAACTATAATATCTAGTCTATGAGGCAAGAGATATGGATTGGTTATAGTGGATGATTTTTCAAGATTTACTTGGATTTTCTTTCTTGCTCACAAAGATGAATCATTTCTTTCATTTGCAAAGTTTTACCGAAAAGTTTCAAATAAAAAAGGTACTTCAGTTATTTACATACATAGTGATCATGGTTCTGAATTTGAAAATCAGGATTTCGAAAGTTTTTGCAATGAAAAAGGTATTGAACATAATTTTTCTGCACCTAGGATACCCCAATAGAATGGGATAGTATAAAGAAAAAATCATACTTTAGAAGAAATGATATGTACTATGCTATACGAAAATAATTTACCAAGATATTTTTGGGCTAAAACTATTAATACTACATGTTACATTTTGAATTGAGTTTTAATCCATCCTATTTTAAAGAAAACTCCTTATGAACTTTAGAATCAAAGAAAACCAATTTTAAAATATTTTCGAGTTTTTAGTTATCAATGTTTTATCTTAAATAATGGTAAAGATAATCTTGAAAAATTTGATGCCAAGTCTGATGAAGGTATCTTTCTAGGATACTCTACATCAAGCAGGGCATACAGAATTTTTAACAAAAGAATCCTAGTTGTAGAGAAGTCTGTACATGTTGTTTTTGAAGAATCTACTAATAAATCCTCCAGAAAAGAGGATACTTCTGATATATGTGTAGGTGTTGATAAGTTACAAAAGTTGATTTTGAATGATCAACCTTCTCAACAAAGTGAAGAAGATCAAAACAAAGATGAGAAAGATGAAGACACTCCAAAGCACCAAGATCTACCTAAGGAGTGGAGGTATGCTCATGGACATCCTAAGAAATTAATCCTAGGTGATCCATCCAAAGGGTAAGAACTCGAGCCTCAATTAGAAATGAATGTGATTATATAGCTTTTGTTTTTCAAGTAGAGCCTAAATATTTTGAAGATGCTAAAAAAGACTCTAACTGGATAAATGCTATGCAAGATGAATTAATTCAGTTTGATAGAAATAATGTTTAGACATTAATAGAAAGACCATCTAATATTTCTATTATTGGCACTGAATGGGTATTTAGAAATAAATTAGATAAAAATAGAATTGTTGTTAAAAATAAAGCTAGGCTAATTGCCAAAGGATACAGTCAGGAGGAAGGAATTGATTTTGATGAAACTTTTACTCCTATTGCTAGACTTGAGGCAATTAAACTACTATTATCATTTGCTTGTTTTATGAATTTCAAACTCTTTCAAATGGATGTTAAAAGTGCTTTTCTAAATGGCTTTATAATAAAAGAAGTTTTTGTTGAACAACCACCTTGATTTGAAAATCATGCACATCCTGATTATGTTTTTAAATTGCACAAGGTACTTTATGGTTTAAAGCAAGTATCCCAGGCATGATATGAAAGACTCAGTAAATTTCTAATTGAAAATGAATTTTCTAGAGGTCATGTTGATAAAACTTTGTTTCTAAAGAAAAAAATGATGACTTATTAGTAGTGAAAATCTATGTTGATGATATTATTTTCGGTGCTACTAATAAAATTCTTTGTCAAAAGTTTGCTAAGCTAATACAGGGTGAGTTCAAAATGAGCATGATGAGAGAACTCAATTTCTTTCTAGGACTCCAAATTAAGCAAACTAAAGATAGAATCTTCATCAACCAAGCTAAGTATATAAGAGAAATCTTAAAGAAGTTTGGGATGGAGACTACTAAGTCAATAGGTACACCTATTAGCCCCTCTTGTAAACTTGATAAAGATGAGCATGGTAAATCTGTAGATCAAAAATTATACAAATATATGATTGGCTCTTTATTATACTTAATTGCTAGTAGACTAGATATAATGTTTAGTGTATGCATGTGTGTTAGATATCAGTCTAAACCTAAGGAATCACATCTGTTGGCTATTAAGCGTATTATTAGATACTTATCTAGTACAATTGATATTGGCTTATGGTATTCTAGAGACTCATTTGTTAATTTAATTAGATATTCTGATGCTGATTTTGCTAGGTATAAATTAGATAGAAAAAGTACCAGTGGAACTTGCTAATTTCTTGGAGTTAACTTAATCTCCTGGTTTAGCAAGAAACAAACTTCAGTTACACTATCCATAGCTGAAGCTGAGTATATTGCAGCAAGAAGTTGTTGTGCTCAAATCTTGTGGATTAAGCAACAACTTGAAGATTTTGGGGTCAAATTAACTAGTACACCTATAAAGTGTGATAATACAAGTGCTATTTGCTTTACTAAAAATCATGTTCAACATTTTAGAAGTAAATACATTGAAATTTGACATCATTTTATTAGAGATCATGTTGAAAATAATGATGTTGTGCTTGAATTTATCTGTACTGAATTGCAATTGGCTGATATTATAACTAAGCCTCTCCAAGAAGATCGATTCAGTATGATTAGAAGAGAACTTGGGATCATTAATCCTTTTGATTAAAATTTTTCAATCTTTGACTCAAAATAGATCAAATTGACATCAATCTTATTAAATTAAATTGTATTTCTTGTGATTTTGATATGCACCTCTTTCTCTGGTTTTTCAGTTTTAAGTCGATGTATCGACACATTTATGTGTCGACACCTTTATGTGTCGACACATGGGAGTATGTCATGAGTCGACACATGAACGGCTGCAGGCCAAAGTTAAAAGCTAAACTGAAGCATTTTCTTCCATCATTTCTTCCCAAACTCGAGCCAACACTTGCCCTAGCTCCATTCTTGCCACTTCTTCCCTCCAAATCTCAGTTCAAACCCCCTCTAATCCTCATTTTAGATGATTTTTGGTTCGGATTGTGCAACATTCCCTCTCCCATTTCCGTTTTGAATCATAGAAACCCTAGGTTTCTTCTCCATTCTCGTTCAAACCTCTCTTCTATGCAATGGGATATACGAAACAAGTCATTCGTCGCCCTCGGTCATTTAATCAAGGAGAAGAAAGAAGAACTAAACCTAGACATGAAGCCGCAGCTCCGGATCCACCTATTCGACCACTCTTCATTGCTTCCAATCACATGAGTTTGAAGACAGTTGTCAGAGGATGCCATGTAGACTTTGGATTTGTCGACCAGCAGCATTTCAGGATTGGTCAGTGGATTAGAGATGCTGGTCTGACCTCTTTTTGCTCATTGAGTGAGAGATTCTACCCGAGCCTTATACGAGAGTTCTATAGATCCTTAGCCCATGGCAGTGACAGATGGTTAGCTCAGGTTCATGGTAGAGATATCCCGGTGTTTGTAGAGTTTCTGAGTAGAGTATGGGATATATCCTTGATCGGATTTGTAGTTGATAGTCTGATCGACAGATTGAGTGGACTCCAGTGTATCTTCGAGTCAAATATTATGCCTGAGGAAGCCACTATTCCTGCATCCTGTCTCTTTGCTGAGATGAGACTTCTACATCACATTGTTGCCTGGATTCTTCTATCGAAGACCGGACATTTTTATTACATCATAGAGAGAGAATTACTCATGATGGTCTCCTTAGTTCAGGACACTCCAGTTTGCCTTTCGGTACTCATGATACATCAAATGATAGAGGCATCGACTAGTCAGAGACTTTACTTACCCTACGGGATGGGGTTGACACTGCTTTTTAGAGCATATGGTGTATCATTTGATGATGAGCCCTTCTAGATGCTTCTACGTACTAATGTCTATGACATCAGGTCACTACACTAGATGGGATATCAGTTGGTCAGAGGTCAGTTGGTTAGAGGCCAGTGGAGATGCAGAGTATCAAGACAGGCCGATAACAGAGATGATGACGTTGCAGCGGAGGAGCATATATTTTCAAGCGAGGCAGGAGCTTTAGAGGCACATCTTCCAGAGATTCAGCCTGAGCCAGCAGCACTGCAGAGTCTGCTCCTTAGTCTGAGCCAGCTACACAGCCTCAGCCAGCTCAGTCAAATGCTTCAGGAGTTTCAGAGAGTTTTATGGACAGAGTCAGTCACATAGAGATAGATATTATGATTGTTCGACAGCGACTTGATAACTTTATTATGGAGACGAGAGAGAGCCATAGAGGTTTGAGTGATGGCATCTCCGCTATTCTGTCTACACTACCCAGACCCTCTTCTGGGAGCATTCCAGATTCAGCTCCAGCTCCACCTGCACCAAGACTAGAGATTGACACTGATGGTGAGACTGACTCTGACGATTTCGACTTTCCAGACTTGATGTCAGAGCCAGTGGAAGAGATGGTAGCCGACTTACCTAGGAGTCCCATTCGAGATCCTTCCAGATCACCCATTCAGACTCCTATTCTATCTACTTCACCATCTAGATCTGATTATCATTCAGCCATTCCTATCCTTTCACCTATCATTATACTCCCATTGTTGACTCACCGATTACTGATACACCTATTGGTTCTTCAGTTGATATGCCTATTGTCAATACGCCTATCATTTCTTCAGCTGATACACCGATTTTTGATACACCTATAGTTGATACACCATCTTTGCATACATCTTCACTCATCCGAGAGCTAGGTTTCTACACACCTAGTTTTCACTATCTTGATTCCGGACCTTCATTCGATCGTATACCTTATCCGATATTTGTAGAGACTGTCACTCCGATCTGCTCTGTTCTTGTTGATGACATAGCCTCCACCTCTTCTACTTTAACTAGAGGCAGGACCTATGCTCGATGCAGAGGACGTGGTCATTGTACACCTTCGCAACCGACCAGGACGCATCTTCATGATCTCAGATCGATATGGCCCCGAGCTCATGCTTTCACTGATACTGGATCGATTAAGATCGGATCTTCAGAGGATGAGGATTAGGACAGTTTTTATGTTTAGATAGTTTGCTTTTCTACACTTTTTTGTATGTTTTGATATTCTATTTATGTACAAATTCTAATCTTGTATGAATCTTTATGTTATACTTCATGTTATGAATTCAAATGAATAAAATGCATTAATTACCTTCAGTACTTCATTGTCTTCGTTTATGAATGAATGGTTGAATGAACTTTTATAGTGTACTTTAATATTTTATCCTGAATGACTTACTTATTATTCTCTTCCTTTCTTTTTTAATGATAACAAAAAGGGGGAGTAATAAGACTAAAGTATAAACGTGTTTGAAAATTATTTTGAGATTTGTTTGAGCTTGAATTGAAAATTCTTTACCAAATTCATAGAGTAAGGAGGAGTAATACCTCCTTTGTATTGAAAATCAATTTTGAATTGAATTTCATGCCAAATCTTTTCTTTAGATGTTTAAAAAGATGTTTACAAATTTCTTTATGAATCATCTATTCAGGGAAAGTCTAGTCTATTGCTGAATTTGTCTCTCTTGAGCATGTTTTCTTTTAGAGTATCACGATACTTGAATTTAACTCTTATATATATTCCATGCTCTGATACTCTTAGCCATTATAATACTCTTACTCTGATACATCTTTTTCAATATTGCAATTGCTCTAATACACCTATTGCAATAAGCTCTTCGCACCTTGAAAAGTTTTTTTAAAAGTTTTTTATGTAATTTATACTTAAAGGTTTTGTCATCATCAAAAAAAGGGAGATTGTTGACTCAGTTATTGATTTTGATGATAAGCAAAATGCTTAAGTATAAGTTGAGTACTAATGATTTCCTTGAATTATGTTTTTATAGAAAAAAGTGCTCATCAACTTGACAAAAATTTGCTTGATTGAAGAAGTCCCAAATTGAGATATAAAATCTTCTTAAAGAAGACTTTGATAGTTGAAGATTGCTTGAATGGACATTTGAGTTCAACACAAACTTGTTTCAACAGAAGTTCAGGTGTTTATGTGAAAATCTCAGTGAAGTGTCGACTCAAAGTGTCGACACGTGGATAGCTCATCGCCTGAGATTTTTTGGTTACAGAACTTGCTGAAGTTAATGATCTGAGTGAAGTGTCGACACATGGATGCCAAGTGTCGACTCACAGTGTCGACTCACCTGAAGAAGTATCGACACATCTGAGATTTTCAGAAAGCTACATTAAAGATATTAGAACTAGGTGTCGACTCAAGGAGTGCATGTTCGACCTGAAGTGTCGACTCACAGCCTGAAGTATTGACACATGGAGTTCTGAAAATAGTAACGACTAGTTTTTCAAATGCAGAACTCGTCCCTCTTAGCTTCCAATAGCTAATTTTTCATATCAACAGCTAGAAACTGAGTTTGAGGCCTTGGAAAGGTATTTATATGATTCAAATCAAATCAAAAGTAATGTTGTTGAAAAAGGAATAACTAAGAGAGAAGAAAAGAAGAGCATTCACTCCTATTCATTGAGTTCAACCACCTTCAAGCAAAAGCAGGTCTCCAAGCATTCAAGAGCATTCAAGATCAATCATTCTTGAGCATTTAAAGAGGCTTCATCAAGTTGGAGGCAGTACTACATCAAGCTTCAAAGAGATACCACTTTTTTATTAGAAAGCTTTCATTATTACTTTACTTCAATCTAAATTCTTGTTGTAAAGGTTGTTGGTTAGCCTTGAAAACCAAGAAGATTATTGGCGAGCCTTTGAAAATCATTTAGGTTCTTGGCTAGCCTGCAAAACCAAGAGAGGTTGTTGGTGAGCCTTAAAACCATTTAGATTCTTGGTTAGCCCGTAAAACCAAGTAAGGTTTTGACTTGTGAGCCTTATGAAAATAAGTCAAAATTTGATTAGTAAGCCCGGAAAACTAATCGACTGTAATCGGTTGAGATTATAGTGATTTTTCAAGAAAATCTTGGGGAGTGGATGTAGGTGAATTGGATAGCACCGAACCACTATATTTCCTTGTATTTGTGATTGCTTTTCTCTTCTATTTGCTCTTACTTTTATTGCTTTATATTTCTGTTGCACACTTACATAAGAGCATTTCACTTGCATTCATCGTAATTAGTTTAATTATTAGACTGGATCACACACTCTTGCATTTCATTAATAATTTTTAGAGACCCAATTCACCCCCCTTCTTGGGTTGCTTAATAGGTAACATACCTTGCTCAAGTATTTGGCCAGGGTCGGATCTCTCGCCTCGAAGTCACCCTTACATGGTCCACCACCAGTTGAGAATCGGAGAAGGCCCTGATCCGATCGATGCCCAGCTCGTCGGCTATCCTTAGTCCTACAAGGAGGGCTTCATATTCTGCCTGGTTGTTTGATACTTGGAATGCGAAATGCAGGGCATATTCCAGGCTCTGTCCGACAGGGTTGGCTAAGATTAAGCCTACTCCACAACCAGCAAGGTTAGAGGCCCCATCCACATGGAGTGTCCAGGTGGGTTCTGATTCTTCAACAATGTCATCTTCAGGTATGTCGGCTGTTTGTGAAGGTGTTTCCTATCTCCAGGTACACTCTGCTATGAAGTTGGCGATCACCTGAGCTTTCATGGCCGATCCAGGCTGGAAGGAAATATCGAGTTTGACAAGCTTGATTGCCCACTTGGCAAGTCGTCCCGAAGTATTGGGACTTCTAAGGATCACCTTAAGAGGTTGATCAGTCAGGACTATAATCGGATGTGCCTAAAAGTAATGGTGCAGTCACTTGGCTGCCATGATTAAGGAGTAAACAAGCTTTTGCATCTTGGGATACCTTGTTTCGGTGTCATGGAGTACTTTGCTGATATAGTAGACAGGCCTTTGCTGATTGTTCTCTCCTATCCAAATGAGGACGGAGCTCACCACCTCATCCAACACCAACAAATACAGGTACAGGGGCTCTCCCTCCATAGGCTTAGCAAGCAAGGGAGAAGTCTTTAGATATGCCTTCAGTGCTTCGAAGGCCAACCAACACTCATCGGTCCATTGGATGTGTCCGACTGATGCAGAGTTTTAAAGAAAGGGAGACACTTTTTAGTCGACCTAGAAATAAAATGGCGGAGAGAGGCTATCCGGCCTGTGCGTTCCTGCACCTGCTTCTTGCTAGTTGAATGCCCCATGTCGATGATGGCTTTAATCTTATCAAGGTTGACCTTAATTCCTTGCTATGTAACCAGAAAGCCAAGGAATTTTCTGGAGGTCATCCCAAAGGTGCATTTGGTTGGGTTCATTTCGTGCAATGGAGCCTCAAGGAATCGAAAGACTCTTTTAAATCTTTGATGTGGTCGGCCACTCGGAGGCTCTTGACTATCATATCATCAACATATGCCTCCATGTTCTTTCCCAGCTGCTCTTTAAAGACCCTGTTGATTAGCCTCTTAAAGGTGGCTCCGGCGTTCTTCAGGCCAAAGGGCATCATTTTGTAGCAATACGCCCTTTGTCAGTGATAAAGGTTGTCTTCTCCTCATCCTCCGGGTGCATGCTGATTTGGTTGTACTCGGAGAAGGCATCCATGAAGCTCAGGAGCTGGTGACTGGCAGTGGCGTCCACCAGCTGGTCGATCTTTGGTAGGGGAAAGCTACCTTTGGGCAGGCCTTGTTAAGGTCAGTGTAATCCACACATATCCTCCACTTCCCATTGGCCTTCTTCACCATCATGACATTCGCCAGCCAGTCAGGGTAATGTGCTTCTTTGATGAAGCCAGCTTCAAGGAGCTTCTTGACCTCCTCATCAATTGCTCTCTATCTCTCAGGGGCAAAAGTCCTCTTCTTCTGTCGGACAGGTTTGTAAGCTGGGTCCACCTTGAGCTAGTGGGTTATGACCTCTAATAGGATGCCTAGCATGTCCGACACTGACCAAGTGAAGACATCGGCATTGTCCCATAAAGAACTGACCAACTCCAACTTAGCTTCTTCACTAAGTGTGCTTCCAATCTGCATGACCCTAGTAGGATCGTCCTCCCGGAGGGGTATGAATAGAATCCTCTCGACCGGTTGTCCGTAGCAGTCAGCTTCGGCCCTGGGATCAAGCTGTTCCAAGATGAAACGGTCTTTTGATTGCCTGTCTTGAATGCTTAAACACTGCTTGGCCATCCTACGATCCCCCCTCATCACTCCGACCCCATTCTGAATCGGAAATTTTGCCAGCAAGTGGTAGGTAGACACAATGGCTCAGAATTTGTTAAGGTCCGGTCATCCCAATATGGCGTTGTAAGTCGATGACGTGCGTACAACAACAAATTGATAGGGATGGTCTTTTGATAAGGCTCTGACCTGATTATCATGGGCAGAGTTATTTCTCCTTCTACGCCGACAAAGTTTCCCCCGAACCTTGTCAACGATATTGAAGATTCTTGCAGCCTGATTCTAGGCAGGTCCATTCTAACAAAAGCATCATATAATAAAACTTCAGTAGAGCTTCCAATATCAATGAAAGCCCTCCTTACATCATGATTGGCAATTATTGCCGATACAACAACAGGATCATTCCCAGAGATCTGGACCTCTAGGAGGTCTTCGTCGGAGAAGTTGATTACATTAGAACTCCGGGGCCTCTTCGAGATGTCCTAACCTTCTTCATACCTCCAGCCAGACCGACGGTGGAGCATGCCAACATTTCCATCGGTGGGGCACTGGTTGGGCAGCTCTATTTCCTCCGGGGGGTCTCTGGTAGTTGATGTTTCAACCCAATTCCTTTGGGGTTGGACGTACTTATGCAGGTACCCTCGCCTGATCAAATCTTCGATCGCATCCTTTAACTGAAGATAGTCTTCTATACTGTGCCCATGGTCACGATGAAACCGGCAGTACTTGTCCCTGCTCCTTGATATGGAGGGGCTCCTCAATGGGCGAGGCCTCTACATGAAGGTCTCCTTCTCTATCTTCATAAGGATTTTCTCTCTCGGGAGGGAGAGAGGTGTGTAAGTCTCGAATCTCCTAGGAAAGTCCTTCGGCTTAGGGCTGCGGCGTCGGGCTGAGTTGGTGCCATCACTGGGAGGTCGGACTTCAGGAGCCTTGTCACTCCTCTTCTTGGGAGCCAACCTCCCTTCAGCCTAGCATCGGCTTGCCGCTTTTTTTCTGTCAGGGCATATTTCTATGCCAGGGCCAGTAGTTTGGAGTAGCTTGTATGAAACTTTTTATCCAGCGAGAAGGTGAGCCTAGATGATCGCAGCCCCCTCTTGAAGATCAATATAGCTACGTGTTCGTTGAGGTCCAGGACCTCCATGGCCGCTGAATTAAATCGGACTATGTATTTCCAGAGGATTTCTCCTTCCTTTTGCTGCACGAGAAAGAGGCAGTCCGTGTTCCTTAGCATCCGACTGCAGGTCCTGAAACGGGACAAAAAGGATCTCCATGGTCGTCGAATTAAATTGGATCATGTAATCCCAGAGGGTTTCTCCTTCCTTCTGCTATACAAGGAAGAAGCAGTCCGTGTTCCTCGGCATTTGGTTGTAGGCCCTGAAATGGGATAAAAAAAATTTTTTCAACTGAGAGAAGGAATGGATCGTACCTGGTCGGATGGCAGAAAACCACATCCGAGCTGCCTTCCTGAGTGTTGCAAGGAAGGTGATGCAATGGAGGGCATCAGAAGCGTCCTGTACCATCATATGGGCCTTGTAAATATTCAAATGATCCAATGGGTCGATGGTGCTATCGTAGGCATCCACCTGAGGTATCTTAAAGTGATGGGGGATAGCTACCCCCATGATTCTGGTGGAGAAAGGTGGGCGAGAGTCGTATGCCTGCACCCCTCCTCCCTTCTGCCGGTCGACCAATTCAGCAATCTGCTCTTCCATGCATTGGAGCTTGCCGGTGTAGTCCCTCGGGTCTTCGCCGTGACACTGATCGTCGTCAGGGACCAAGTCCATGGAGGAGTGTGAGGCGGGGCTCCGAGGTTGCATGGGAGCAGAGTTGAGGGACTCCTTATTGTCGACTTCCCTCGGCAGTAGGTTAATGGCCAGTTTGGAATGTCGCGAGTGACTAATGTCTATCATTGGCTGCATCTTGATGGTTTTGAACCGTAGTGGCAAGAGTGTCGATGCGGTTAAGAAGGGTATGGAACTGCTACTGTCCTTGAGTGATGGTAAGCTCAGCGACGTCATTCTCCCTGGAAGGTTCTCCCGATCCTGGCTGGGAGTAGCCTCTCCTATTGAAGGTGTTCTGAGCTATTCCCTTCGCCATCGTCTTAGCGGCGAATTCCTCCTTTTAGAGAAGGAAAATGAGAACGAAGGTTCAGGCCCCTTCCTCTAGCGCCAATCTATTGCTGCTGAATCTCCCTGACTGGGTTCTCTCGGCCTAGCTAGAGTGTGCCTCTCCCGGTTCCTACAAAGAAGTCTCACGGGCCGATGGTGTTCTGGTGGGGAAACTCCGATGGCTAAGTTAGTGAGAGCCTTAGAGCAACAGAATGGAGGAATCAAAAGAAGATCGCTCGTGGAGAAAGAAAAGTGCCCTTATCGCTCGGAGTCTCCCATTTACCTTATATAGGCATGGAACACTGCCAGAATCTGTTAGAGGCTAGGCTGGAAATACCCGATCTATCCCTAGGAGAATCAAGGTGGTGGTCAGGTGGCACCAAGACGTGGCTGCGTCGTGGGATCTGTTGTAACAGAATTCTAGTACCAGCTGGAATTGACTTTTGAAGCCTTCTGATTAGTATGGGCCTGACTGAAGCAGGCCAGTCGGATCCCAAACGGGTAAGTCTGGCCTCGAGTGGGTCGGCAGGACCTCCAGCGGGTCGGCAGGATCTCTAGTGGGTCAGTCAGATCTCTAGTGGGTCGGTCGGCCTCAAATGGGTCGGTCGGATCTTTGGTCTGCCCTAGCTGAAGGACCGTCGGCTCCGGTCCGGTTCAAAGAAAAATTGAATCGGTATAATACTTTCCAACGCACAAGAAATGTGCATAACTAGAGATGAGAGGAGAAAGTTTTAGCCCAAAATTTAATCTGAAGCTATATCAATGTAGTCCAAGCCTATAATCTAATGGCAGAAGTCAAATTGTCAAATGGTAAATTGACGAGAAGTCGAATCACTTTTTGGCAGCAATAATCCTATCGTTGAAGGGAATTAAAATCTTTTCAAAAGTAGGAGTCATTTGAGGATAATTCAGGTATTTCCGGTTCATTCTGACAGCACAAAACCATTATCAAACGGGCTTTAGCATCCAGAAGCGTTCTTAAGGTGTGAATTAATTTTTGAAAGCCGATTTTTGGTGTTTCGAAGTCCAAATTGAATTTAAAATGCGCTTATGAGATCTAATCTATGTACAGAGTCCCAAAATAATATAACTACCCTATTTACCCATTTCTTTTGCAACACAGCGCATGGAATTGAAGTTTTTTTGTAATTTCTTCTTGTGAGCATTCTTTGTGATACGACTTTGCCTCCGTATGATGCGACTCTACAATAATCTTCATTCAACTGAAATTCCCGTTTCCTCTGGTATAATTCTAAAAAGCCTTGCATGATGAAGTCAGCATACGTACCCTTCCCATTAACTAATGAGTACGTCAGCCTAACCCTACTAAGGTGCTGGACTAGCAGCCGCTCCGTCTCCTAGTCACGTGTGTCCAGAAATCTAGAATTTAATAGAGTTATTCACGAAATCATGCATCGAATTCGTGACTAGAAAGAGACAAAGCCACGCTTCTTATTTAGAATTGGTTTATAGTTATTATTTCCTTTTCACAACCTAGATAATCCAGATTAGCCATTTAGTTATTATAATTATTTCCTTTCTTGAATATTTATTATAAAAATCAAAAAAAGAATTTTATTTTCACCTATTGTTAGAAAATTGAATATGTTGTGAAATAAAGGTCTTATTTAGACAAGATTTATTCTAGTAGCTTGCACTTCGGATCTGCTTTCATTTATAGTAATTCTAAACACTTCGCCGCAATTCTAGTTAAAAATACCTTTCACTAACATGTGATTAAGTTGGCCTCGTAGGATCTTCATCCTTGCAATTCTCAACATCTCGTGGATCATTCTTTTTTTGAAGGCACTAAATGTTTGTTGTGACTTTCCATGGTTGGCAAAAGATCAGTATCTTCGTCCAATTCGGCTTGTATTTTTTTTTTATGTAAATTTTCAAATAATTGGTTATGACCTTTTAGCAGGACCCTAATTTAATACGAGTATATGGAATGGATTTAAAGTTTTTCACTCGTGGATAATTAAAAGTAGTTATTCTTTTATTTGATTATGTTGATAACATGATTGGCAAAATATTAGAATTAATAAGAAATTTTGATATAGATAAAGCTTGGTGTTTAGGATTGTTTGGTAAATTATCTCGATGTAAAGTAAAAAGATATTTAGAGCGGCAAAATGTTTATATATATATTTTGCCAAATATGAGACTGATTTAGCTAGTAGATAATGTGATATATATTTTTGTGTCAGCGTGATATCTATTCGACTCACAAGTCGATATCATATGGATAAACAAATGTAAGATAATCCCCGAGATTTCAACCTTGGACTGCTTCCACGAGCATGCACTTAGGAAAGAGATCTATCTAAGATTCTAAGTTTTGGATTTTGCTAAAGTATCGCTCTTTAATATATGAGAGAGATAGAGAGAGAGAGAGAGAGAACAACCCTGACACTTTTTGCTAGGTTAAAATTATTCCACCATGCTTAATTGGAATAAGGGATTAAGTAGCTTTTATCATGCTAATAACCTTATCCCTCCAAAAAGTGCAGCTGTTAGGCATGTTAACAAGATACATAAACCACCTCTATTCCATTGTTTTCCCGCAACCAAATGCATCCTTAGGGTATTCCAACCATGACGGAGGATCCTAGCTACTAAATCAAGTATTAGTGAGAGGAATAAACTTACCTTAAAACATACATGTTAATGACTTCATGTGTCTTGAAGCTCAATATATACATATTGCCGGAATTTGCTTTCAAAAAAAGCATAGTAACTTTCTTCGTTCTTTTATTGTTCCTTTATTTTATGCCCAACAAACAAACAGATTACTCAGGCTAATCATTTTCCTCTTTTTTTTAAAAAAAAAAAAAAAAAAAAAAAAAAAAACCCATTTGTTCACTTTTATCCTCTCTTGGACGTTCAGATCATATCTCCACTATCAGAGCAGGTATGTTCTGATGGTAGAGCGCTCCACCCTCGGCACAGCATATCCTTCCGGGACCACACGTGGCGCGGCGTAGACCACAAATTTGAATCCGTATCTTCTCACGGTCCCATCACCCCATGGTGCATCCGCCGACAACTACCCATAACGTGATGACCGCTCACCGCCGTCGGATGCGCTGCCATCATGACACCAGGATCAAAATCCACGCACGATACACCGATCGCCCCACCACCTGTACACAATTCTTCTCCGTGTGGAAGACTAACATTGTTGCATACCTGATTCAATTACATCACGCCAGCATGTTGGTTCTCTGTCTTCTCTATAGAACGTCAGCATGGCCACACCTTTTCGTTTTTCTCCTCCTAATTTCTAAAGACATTAAACTTGACATACAACACACCGCATCTTCTTTTAATTTTTATAAAAAAATTATTTATTTATTCATTTTTGCAAGGTTTGTAGGTACATTCAATTTTCAGGTAGGCACATATTGGACAAATTAAATAAAACCAATACTATTTATATTCAAGAAACTTTTCATGTACACCTAAAACTATACAAGATTTTTAGTATTGCAATTGAACTCGCTTCCCAGGCAGTCTAATTAAGGTGTCATCACCAACTCAATGGAGTAGTTGGCAATGTATAAATGCCTTGAATTAAAAGATATGAAATCAATGAACAAGGACATCAAACAACTTTCTATTTTATTTTGAAATAAATCGTGATGATCACCTCAGAGCTACGAAGCAAGTGGAGAATATAAAAAGGAAGAGCTTGCCCTAGGTTTTTTGTGTAATAGAAGATTTTCTATTGCAAAATAAGTGTGATACATGGGGCATGTTAACATTCATGGTTAACATATGATTAGATTCCAATGCAATAGGATATGGTTGCAAACATCATAACGTGAACATATAAGGAATGTAAGAAATAAAATATTTGTTGCATAATATATAGATGTAATATGCATACTACCAATAAATATTAGAAAATCAAATTAAATCATCTAAAAAATGAAAAAATGTGACATGCAATACAAAAAATTTGAAGTTCGACAGGTTTCGACTTCCACTTTTCCCTTTATCATACTTGTTCGGTGATTTACTTGAAGAATACAAAAGACAATACAAAAGAAACAAATGTTAAGCCTCTAGTCCCTTGCAAGTTGATTTCATCATTCTCTTTTATTTTGTATATCCTGTCACTATACCTCAAGTCACTCTTCTCACAATTTGCTTCCCCTACAAGAACTTTTGTTATTTGATGCGATTTATAAATAGAAATAGGTGCAAGCAAGCATTATTATTTCTAACTATGCAAGTTATTATTCATGGTCGATGGAAGCTGAGGAGTTATACGCAAAAAGAGAATATCATTTCTTCAATAGAACAATAGCAGGTGGGCGTTATTGTACACTTCCAACCCGCCAAACCAATCATAACCAGGATACGAATACTCTTCTTGTAGACCCCACTATCCAAGTTGGCAACGTACGTAGAAAATTTCTCTCTCTAGCACGATTAAAATCGCAAATACACCATCCAAATTCCATGAACTTATATATGAATCCACCGGTACTTCACTAAAATATAAATTACTTTGATGTAGCTGGACTTCCTACCATCCCCGTCTCTCTCTCTAGCTATTTCATCTCCACAAGCTTCTAAAATTGGGGAATAATGGAAAGTGGGATCTTAAATCCTTTCTCTTCCTCTTGTCTTCTCTTATGATCCCCTCCAGGGAAGAAGAAGCCCTAAGCTCACTCTCCCACCCCTTACAACCTTCACCACGTTTATGGCTTCTTCTTCTTCTTCTCTTTCCAATACCCAAAACCTTTCTCCTTCTTCTATTCCTTAAGGATCTGCAGCACTGCTACCACCATCATGGAAACGATCAGACGGCGGCAAACCATCAGGGAATCAATATAAAATGATGGTCCCGGCACGTAACCTCCTCCGGCGACACTACAACAGCTACGGTGGCCATCTTGATGACATCCAATCGGAATTCCACCGTGAAAAGGCTTCATCAGTATCAGGCCTGATGGCCGAGGAGGTTCCTTGGGCCATCGGCGGTGAGGAGGAGGACGAAGGACAGGAGAGGCGGACTAGCTCGAAACAAGGAGATGAGAACTACCAAGGGTGGCTCCAATTAGGCATCGGTAGCTGCCCGTCTGGTGGTTCGGGGCTCCATGAAGCTCCAGTAGACCAGATGAATACAAGTAGCATATACAGGAGTACGGGCGGACTGGTGGAGCTCAACTTGCTCTCTGATAGGTTATCCGGTCCACTGCAGCCCCGATTGCCGTCTGCCGGTGCTCCGACGATGATGCCATTGTTTCCGGCGTCAGCGGGGCGGGAGGTATCGTTGGAGTATGGTAGTGTCAGTGCAATGGCGAGTAGTTCGTCAAAGTCACTGCCAATGTTAAAAAGCTATGATTGGGGGCAATTCATGTACCCATCAGGAAGCCTCAGCCTCTCGGTGGAGATGAGCGGCGCGATGAGGGTGGTTAGCCCGCCACCGGGGCGGCAGACTGGGTTGTGGTTCGTGCTCCAACCGGCGCAAAACCAGTGAGTCGTGGGGGACTTTTGAGGCCAACTAAGGATAGATACTCGATTCTAGATTGTGATCACATATCTATCATCCATGTTTAGCTCCTATGCGTGTGTATTCTTTTTTTTTTCCAAGGATTGTGCCTTGATGGAACAAGGAAGATCGTCCAATCTCGTTGTTTTTTTTTTTTTTCTTTTTTCAGGTGTGTGAGATTTTCCTCTCCTCATTATTTTTCATTGCTGCAGGGAAAAAGAACCATTTTTACCTCAGATATCCAAGAGCTATTTGAGGATCAAGTACTTCAGCTACCCTTTTGTCTCATCTCTTTTTACTTTTCCTTTATTTATTTTTTTTTCCCCGACATGCTCATCTTGCCTCAGCTTTTACTATTATAATCAATTTTTATTCCTCTAGGATACTGGATTTTATGCTCTTCATTTTATAAAAATTGGTTGGTTTGCAGGGACGGGAGGATGACAGTTAGGTTGTTGATGAAATACTTGGCCGATAAGCTTGGACTTGATGATGAAACACAGGTATTTAATTAAACTCCGGCCATTTCTCCATTTGTTTCCTTCTGTCTTTGTTAGATGGTTGGTAGCTGATTTGAATGTAGAATATTAATTCGTTGTTTAGGACTTCATTGGCTCATCATGTTTAGGTAATGACGCCTAAATTTTTGGAAGGTAATGACGCCTAAATTGACTCGAGAGAAGCCCATAGATAAGATCAGAGCCATGCATGAGTTCATCTACATGGTTTTAGTCACCCACTAGGCTTTAAAGCATCTTACATGGTTGGTGTTGGAAGGGTGAAAGGAACTTGAGAACCAAAAGGATTCTCATGCTGAATGCTTAAGTTGAAATGTGTGAATCTGAGTGGCCAAGTATTATTCCTTGTCATTGAGGCTGTGTGACCTTGGATTGGGACAAATCAGGTTCGGTAAACAGTTGGTTGGTCCGCAGTGGTGAGGGGTTTATTAGGTGTGGGTGTTTAAAGTGCAGATGGTTAGCATGTAAATGTTCTTGACAGATTTAGAACCGTAAAAAGCCTATGACCCATTGTAGAATTTATTTTACAAGGTTGGATAAGCCATAAATTAGAGGCGAAGACTTGTCTTCATTAAATCGTTTATCTTGTAAAATTCTAGGAGTGAGAAATCTCTATAGCATGCTTTGCCTGCATCATGATTAATGTTGGAAGTATTACAAGTAATGGCCTCTTTGCTATTTACTTGTTTACTAAGAATTTCTGATGTCCATGTTATTAGTTGAGAACTGTGAACCAAGTCTTGTTAACTTCTTAAATTAAATGTTTACTGAATTATTGTTCCAACGTATAATCGATATCATTCTTATTATAGTAAAAGAGTTATGTGAACAGACTTTATTCAGCATTTTATCCTAAAGCTGATGCTTACAGTAAACCTGATTTCTGTTTAGGGCATGTTTGGTTCCTTGGAATAGGCCATGGAAACCCAAAGTTTTTGGAAATGTAAAATTTTCTTACTCTTTGGAAGTTGGCTAAACTAAACTGATATAGAAACGAGTTTTCCAAATTTGACAAAAATTTTCATTTCTTTAGAAAATATTTTATTTTTCCTTTTCGTTTTCGACAGTTGCATACCCTTAAAGCATTTCATCTTACCGAATCTAATTACCAAAAGAATAAGCCCAATAATTATCTTTCTAATCTGGTTAGAGGTTGTGCTCACCATTTACAGTGCTTATGCTCTGATACGAAGGTAGGAATATTTTGATTCCTCTGAAGGTAAGGAAAATCTGAAGAGCTAAGAAAGATAGGGTTTGGACCAAAATAATTGTCTAGCTAGACTCTAGCCTTCAGAGAACTCATATAGTTAGAACTAGATGCAAGTGAGAGCTTGCCTGAAATATCGACATGTTCTCTCCTCTTAATGTTGCCTCGCTAAAATCAACTGTGTGTGTGTGTGTGTGTGTGTGTGTGTGTGTGTGTGTGTGTGTGTGTGTGTGTGTGTGTGTGTGTGTGTGTGTTTGATAGAGACAATTTCTGTTCCTCAAACTTAGTTGCCTTCTCTCTTTTTCATTCCTCTTTTTGAGCAATTTCCATTTTATCCCTTTAGATATTCATCTTTCATAGTTTTAGTATTTCCATGCTTAAGAGATTTTGCACCAGAAAGAAACAGCATATCGAATTATAAGAAGTTTGTTCTCTTAGTGTCATAAGCAGCATATTGTAGCACATCCATCAGGCAAGTTTATAGCCAAAACTAACTAAATTTATAGAACTCAAAACTGAAGAAAAACTAAAACAAAAACAAATTGAAACAAGATAGAAGTAATTAATAGTTGGAAGTTCTAGAAAATTACATCCATTTTTAGTGTTTTATAAAGAAAAAGAAAATTCATCAATGTTTAAGCAAAATTGATGTCCTTTTCTCAGATGCTTTGATTTCGGATAGGCAAGTTCTCTTTTCTGAAATTCAAATTGGTGAGCACTCACTAAATGAATATTTGGAAAGACTACTCTACTCTTTCTCTTTATATATATATATATATATATATATATATATATATATATATATATATATATATATATTGCATTATCTCAAATTTAAACTTAGATACGAAGTACATGATAACATGTTACCTAGAATTTCTTGCATGTCTTCTCCCTTTCTTATCTTTATTTTTGTTCTTCTTTGAGAGGATAGTTTTTAAAGAAAAATAAAAATATATAGTTTCTTTTATGAGTAAGAATTAAAAAGATATTTTTATATTCCTATTATGGTAACTTCCACAGTACTACCTGTAAACTCAAGTATTAATTTATTTAAGTATTGTTACAATGCTTATGGATCTGCTACCAGAACATTTAATAAAAATATAGCTTAGGTTGTATGTTAATTTCATAAAGTCTTTTCCCTGTTTACAGCATTCTAGCTAGTTGTCTACGTATATAGCCTGTGCTGCCGCTGTGTTTTCTTCTCTAAAGTAGATGAACATGTAAGCATATCACTTTTCAAGTTAGCTTACAGGAGTTACTTTAATCTCTGGAATGAGAAATAATGAACTTTATGTTTATACATATGAGATCATAATGCTGCAAAGATCACATAAAAATTATGCTATGCTTCCATTTCTTAATCATATCGATCTGCTCATAATAGGAGAAATTAATCCGAACGATACTTTGAATTCAGAAATTTATGTTCTTCTTTTCTGAGGAAGAGATTAAAGTATTACAGGATTTTGGATTTGTATTCATTTTGTCTGACGAATGCTTTGGGGGACCAGAGCCATATATCCGGCCATAATTTATTTATAAAATTTTGGACCCCTTTTTTTATTTTTATTAAAAAAAGGGATGGGAGGATAAATCCCGATGTAGCTACCCCGTAGGCTCATATCCCGCCAGGTAATGTTCGATTCGAGACGCTCAGATTTTCGCAATCTCTCCCTACCAAGTAATGTTCGATTCGAGACACTCAGATTTTCGCAGTTTCTCCCAACCAAATAATGAGTATGTCAACCTGACACCACTAAGACACCGGCTAGTAGAACGGGGACAAAGGGGGAGACCCTGACCTCTCACCCAGGAAAATTTTTGGATTTAATCAAGTCACCTACGAGAGATTTTGGATTTAATCAAGTCACCTACGAGAGATTTTCGCAGTTTCTCCCAACCAAATAATGAGTATGTCAACCTGACACCACTAAGACACCAGCTAGTAGAACGGGGACAAAGGGGAAGACCCTGACCTCTCACCCAGGAAAATTTTTGGATTTAATCAAGTCACCTACGTGATCATGCCTCGAACCCATGACCTATTGATAGTGAGGCAAGGCTTTTACCAACCAGGCTACCGTATTAGCGATAACTTTGAACCCTTTCATAAATTTGACTTTACAGGCCACTGGACAAAAATTGATGATTTATAATGTGATTTAAAAAAGAGAAACAAGAAAAAAAAGATTCAGTTTGTGATTTCAGAATTCATCTTGTTTCTAGGAACCACCTTCAAATTTGTCATGATATTTCAAATTTGTCAATCTGTTCATATTACTCCATGTTCATAGTCTCCTCTTGTCCTATTTTTTTTAATTGCAAACTGATATGTTAATGGCCTAGATTAATGACATCTAATGATCAAAGCTATAGATTAGCGAAGACGTGCTTGAGAACCATTGTAATGACATAATCTTACAGCGACCATTTTCATCATTGTTACCATTAGCTTGGAATATACTTTGACCTTGCAACCCAAGCAACATCTTCAACCATGATTACATACACGGTCAGAATGGCTACACCAATGCGGAAAAGGAAAATTATTAGTTGCAAAGAGGCCCAGTGTTCTCCCATGGGAGACATGAATATTACAAGTTGGACCCCTAGCATGATGTGGTGGTGATACAACTTCCATCGTCATGCTTTCGCATGGCTTACGACAGCTAACACAAGGCCCTACAAGTCCCCCTTAGTATTGTCATTAGCATACACATCAAGCCCCTAAGTGGTGCACCTAGTCGAATACTAATAAAGGCCCCATCGTCTCATCCACAACCGAAACGCATGATAGAAGATGGAGAAAGTCAATGCATGGGAGGAGTTTTTATCAAGAACAAAATGATTCCAAATAGGTTAAGCGGAAAGCTGATGAACATAAGGAAAAAGAACAAAGCCACTTTCTCTCTTGACTTGTAGAACATGATGTGTTGAGCTTATGAAAGGAATGCATGGGAATTATAAAAGCACGAATAAAGCCTTCCAAATGCCTGAAAACAAGGAGCGAGGGTAGGGTATGGAAATGTTCCTTCCCATCACTCCACTTTATTAATTTGTGGTCATTCGTTGGAGGCAATATTTTGGCTTGTTTTGGCTTCTACGACAAGGGGTGGTGTACGTTGCAATATGAAAGTGGACGTGAGAGAGACGTGCATGAAATGATCTGTCCGTATGCGTGTCACGTTACGTTTGGTAAAGGGAAGGACGCGTAAATAAATAAAAAATACTGATTCGTTGGCGTGCTCGTAGGGTCAAACCCTTCTCTCTCTCTCTCTATATATATATATATATATATATATATGATTTTGCAGGTTGGATCCCCCAACTCAACCAAAACTTACCTAGAGTGTTTTATTCATTTTTCTCATTGATAAAAGAAAATATAGACACACACGAAAAAAAAAAAAAAGAAAAAGAAAAACATAAATCTCCACGCGTCTATGTGCGTACGTACATACATGCAATTTTTATAAACCAATATAGAAAAAAGCTCAAGCCTATAAAATCTGAAGCAGTCAAAAAAATTTAAAGTCAAATCAACCTACAAAAACTGTCACAAGGCATCCAAGTCATTCTTCATCATTTTTCAAATCAATGTTGTAGCGTTGCGAGGAGAAACATTATTATTTACTTAAAAATATATATCAATGTCACCTTAGATTCGGTGGACAATGGGGCTTGATTTGCCGTTTAACTGAAGTCAGTTTTTAAAATATAATAGAAAGACTATCTTGGTTTTAACCGGTAACCATTTGTCAGAATCAATAGACTTGTTATAGAATTTTTTTTTGGTAACCGTAGAAATATTCGTGTAATGATGTGATAAATAACAAATGCAATAAGTTTATAGATGATAGGTTAACTTGACTCAACCATTTTACTTTGCACTGGGTTTACAGTGAAAGGGTCAATTAAACGAGCCAAAGCAAACTACACGCACAATTGTACTGACTAACAAGATTGGTCAGAATAAGTCAATAATGACCCAAATCTATCTTGAGGAATTGGCCCAACTTTCCTAAGCATCTTAGCTGATCACACCGAAACTTGCTGCACAAATCATGCCATGAGCCATGGATGTCAGTACAATAGATATTAAGCACTATTAATTAGGTCTGTCGCTATATCATATGGTTTACAATAGAAAGCCATGCAACAACATTGCAATCTAGTTACCATGTTCATTTAGTATCTCATATACCAAATTCTTTAGATGTTAGAATTTAAAGCTGTTAATATTAGTTTTCTTATTCCCCATGAACATATCTTATAGGAAAAAGGTTTCTAGATTTATAAGCCATGGGATGGTCTCCAGGATCATTACAATTTTTTGCAGCTTTAAAGTAAAAGTTGAGCTGTTTTCCTTTCAATATGATTTAATTCTTAGTTGTACGAATGACTTAAATTATATAGCAATGTACTATTTGTGATATATAAGTGTGTATAGATAAATGCATTAGTGTGTATGTGTAGGTATATGCATGTGTATATGTATGCATATGTGTATGCTTGTGCATGTACAGAAATGGCTTTTAATTTCCGGGGAACAAGCTGCTTGGTTATTCACCATCTGCAAACGACAAAAATATCAACATGCGAGAGTTGGGCCTGAAGGATATTATGTTGCCATTAGCTTGATAATTTCACTTTCTAGAGTATTATTCACAAAACTACTTCCATACAAGCACATGCATGCAGTGCAATACATGGGGTTTGTTGGCCATCCACAGATGGGACACACAGAAACACACATAAATGTTTCAAATCTAAGAAAAATTTGAGATGATATTTGTGAATGATCGGGAGAATAGATTAGGTCAAAATAAAATGCTATTTTTGAGTTTTGTCAACGATTTGCTCTTGTAGGCAGACTTTATACATATGTTTGTGAGTTATTTTCTTTAAAAAGAGTGTATAAAATATTTATTTTAGTGCATTGGTGCTTAATTTAAAAGGAAGGGAATTAGGCTGTTGACCGGGAGATCGGATTATGTCCACGCATAGTTGTGGATTATAGTGAAAGACTTCATCCAGGACAAAGGGTAAATTAAGATGTGATGCGTATATGTTCCTGATGTTTATATTTTATTTTATTTTACATGAAAGTATCCATAATTATTCAAATATAAATTTTTTAGAGATGCATCGTCCAAGAATTGAACCCCACACCCTGTTGGCCAAACCAAGCTAATTCATGTAATTATTTTGACACTATAGAAGATCTTACACCGATATTAGAAGAGTAGCTTTATTCTCAATTACAGAATTTATTCAAACTTTATGCACACAAGAATCTAAATGATTTCGATGCAACCATAACACTAAATCATGCATTAGACTGTCCCCTAGTTTGCCGATCATTTTTATAAAACTCAGTTTTGGCAAAAAAAAAAAAAACCAAAAAGAAAAGAAAAATCTTCTGCTAGAAGATTAATGCCCATGTATGTAACTTTTTTTCTGCTTGAAACACAACTCACGACTTACAATATTAGTTAATTCAATTGTTGAACAAGGCAATTCCCGCATTGAACTTACAAACAAAACCTATTACTGATGCATTCTTCAACCTTGTAAATAGTTTGTCAGATTTAGGGATGACATAGAACATGGAAGAGGATTTCAAATTACTGCCATCCAATTGGGATGAACAGGTGTCCAAACCTTACTGATTCATTCATACCTGTTATTTAGTATTTAGTACCATGTCAATTTGGGTTGTATCTTTCCATGTGAAAGAATGATTTACCTTCTTTCATGGCATCAGCTGTTGGAACGCACGATGACTACCTTGAGATCTATGCCGGTGGATGAAAGAAAAGTTTATAATGCTTCGAGACTTATGCAGTGCAGTTGTTGGCATCACAAAAGAAGGCCGATCATTCTTTTGCACAAAAAATACAACCCAAACCCTATCCTGCCCACCCTTTTTGATGATCATTCTACCACTCTAACACATCCATGCAAACTAATCAGGTAGTGATTACATGTAGAGGCCAGCAGCTTCCTCCCTCCTTGACAGTACAACATGTTCGGGACCAAATATGGGGTTCAAGGGAGGGAGTAGAATTGCTTCCCGACTCACCGAGCACTGAACATATCATGACCCTTCGATACAGCAGAAGTCAGTAATTGAATCCCTCGGGCAGAGAGAACTCATCACTCCAATGGAAATTTTTTATCTTCAAATTTTTACTTCGATGCCATTCAGGTCCCCTCGCCTAACTTACCTGTAAAACAGAGCTTGGAGATGCCTACTCTACATCAAAACAAGGCACAAGGAATTATAGAGAATTATAAAATTAAGTATATAGAGTGTATTTCCAAGCCTGCACGGCTTGATCTTTTCCCCTTTTTCTTTTCTCGGCTTTCCTATCTAATTACCTAATTCCAGATCCTTCTGTTATTTTTGTTTTTTTTTGTTCCCCTTGAACAGAAGTATTACTCCTGTTGACCAGCTTTATTTTGCTATCTTGTCTATGCTCTTGCACGAGCTTTATATATAGCATTGAGGTCGAAAGAGAGAAAGCAGAAGCATGACCAATTATATGATGTACAATGAAAATGTGGAGATAAAATCTAGCAATGCGCATCAAGAGGAAACCATGGTGACAAAAATAACCTGTAGAGCACAAGAAAAGAAAAAATCCAAAAGTAGACGGGGGCTCAGAGAGCAACTGCTTTGTTCAGTAATAAAAGAACTTGATTCACTTCGGAGGACACTGGCTTAAAGAGCAAATGCTTGGGTCACTGGTAAAATAATTTAGATGACTTGCTGCACCACCTGATTAACTTCAGTTATGGATCCTTGAATACTGATCTCAGGCGGTCAAAAAAGATGATCTAGCATTTAGCAATGGAGCAACGGTTGAGGTATCAGTGCTGTCATCAGCAGATGATATCGTGGATCCATGCAAGTCCTTGGACATAATATCGAAACAGGGCACAAGCATCGACAACATGCTGTGGGACCAATTGCTTACAAGCCTCAAGTATACATGTTTGGCAAGAGGGAACAAATCAGCTCTGGTCATGCTTCAATCAAATTTCAGGGTACGAAAGAAATCAGACAATGTAAATCTGTGAGTCCGATAATAGTGAACCAGATCAAAAAAGCAGAAAAGCAAAACCAAAGTAAACCATTCCAAACTTAAAATGGACCAAGTGTAACAAATATATTAGAAATCCTGGTTAAGCTTGAATCAGGAACCACTAAAACGTATCATGACCACATTGTACAAGTTAACACTGCATGGAAACCACATGCTAGTTAAAGGTCACTATGACAACAAATACTATTTCACAAATTAGTTTGACTGTGGTGCCATTTGGAAGAAAATATAATCATGAAAGGGCCATTTCTACACCTGGAACAATATGTCACAATTTATTTCCTGGTATGCCATAGTCCCAAGGGTGATAAAAATCACGCACTACTCATTCTGCAAGGAGACCAAGAGAAACTCTATGCAACATAAGGGCCCACAGGAAGGTCATGGCGAACAAAGAATGGAAAGAAAGGCTTTGAACAAACAAATATATGTTTGGAGGGATAAAATGGATGTAACGCAAAGTGCAGGGTAACGATAACAAGCCTTTCAACTGCTGTCATAATATGTTCAGTTGCCAGCACAGCTTCCATAAGCTGAAAAAAGGAACCATTCACGCATACAACATAACAAGCAGATGCCTGATGCACACACAACTAGCAGCAGCGGCAATAAACCAACAGAGCGACACTGACAAAGAATATTTTCCAGGCATCCAAATCTTATATAACAGGACATGCTGAGGAACATGCAATAGCAGCAAAGAATATGGTAGAGCGAGAAGCTTGTCCATACGGTATAAGAACTTCCTCCACTAAGGTGATTCTTGAGAACCCCATCTACAATGAAATTTAGAGTCAACTTATAGGTTAAAAACTTCTACCTATTTTCAGGACATCATTAACAAAGAATCAAGAAGAATGGACATCACATCACAAGAAGAGAATGAGCAACAAATCATCACAGCAATCATTAGGTCATGACATGAATTACCAGATGAACATAGGGATGAAGATTTATTCAAGAAAACAAGAAAAACAAAGTGCCTTTGTTGGAAACATTAACATCACCACAAAAATTTAGAAACTGCAAACCTAAAACTTGCAAAACCCTTTAGTGTATTCAAATACACATTGCTGTTGAAGCCAACCATTATATGCCAGATTTCTAATTTCTTGACAAATCTGTAGTTTCTTTTAGGGTAAAGACTCCTAATATTACACTCAAAATTTTCCCACTTCTGAGGCTCTAAAGCTTGCTCCAGTTTAAAAATTTGAACTCAATCCACAAGCATGCATTCCAAATATAACTTTCAGCTTTGGATAAGCTGCCATTCACCATGCTAACTGTTTGTCACCAACATTCTGATCCTTGCAATGCTGTGGCTCTTCTTTCATTGTCTTTTTTTTTAATAATTATCATCTCAAGGGCATGCAGCCATCACAGAGCTCCTATAAGAACTTTGCCTCTTTATCCACCACTCAGAACATGGGAACCACTTTGCCTACTTCTGTCCTCTCCTGAGATAATGAAAACACTGTCACAATATCACCCCTTGGACATCAAAACATTTTGGATCTCAATTTACCTACACACAGGAGATTCATACACAGTGTTGGAGGACACAAAGCCTTGCTACTGTGCTTAATGAACTTAAAGATTGAGGGCCCTGCTTTCTTCAAAAGGCAAGTACACAAGTTGATCATACCAATACCAGGAAAAGGAGGGACCATAACAATTACAAAAGGATAAACACCAAAAACCCATGCAATCACATTCCTACAAGGACTTAACCCCACCAAATAAAGAGCTAAAGACCATCTTCCAGAAGCACATCAGAATTCAAACCTCCCTTCTAAGATGTCATGAATGTACAGAAAATTTAGTTTTATTTGCCGTTGTATCTAAACAAGGGCAGTAGCAACACTTGGCCTTAAGGGGAAGGCCAAAAAAATAGTAATCAACTATAATAATTTTTGAATTTTGTATTGGACCAGAAAGAACATTTTTCTTACATAATTTATTGTGCACATCGATTAACTATCATGCAAACATGAAAAAAATTTGGGTCACAAGTTTATTTGGATGCCATTTTTTCTACATACTTTAGAGCAAAAAAATGACCTGCTATTATTAAATTTTATATTTTGGAATGGACTATGCAGACCAGCTTTTCTTAACATCTGATCATCGTCACTAAACAACTAAGATAATTTATAATATCTTTATAATCAGAGCCATCAATTCTAAGTGCTGATATCAAGTACCTTAATTTTCATATAGTGCTAACAGAGAAGTGCTACATAATCAAGAGCAAGGACACAGTGAAGTCATCATTACTTCATGCAAAATATGCAGACATAAATCTCTGAGCCTCACAAATAATTGCTTTTCCAGAAACATTCTCTTAAAGGAAAGAAGTTAAGAAGTTGAGGGCTGCATCCAGTGCTTGGCATACAAGATATGTTCAGAAAGTTTAATAATAAACTCTTTCACTCTAAAAAGACATGAGGTCCTCAATATTTTTCTATGAACAGCCACAATGTTGCCTCTCCTTTATATCCTCTCATTTATATCCAACAGTACTTTCCCTATGAAAGACACCAGTTATGCCTGTCCTTTAATAAGGCATGGCCTCTTGCCCATCTTTAGGCACCTATTCTTCTAAAACCCAACACTCCTCTTTCACATTTGGTAGAGATTAAGATAACATATTGGAGGGAGAGACTGGGGAAACAATGACATGGAAAAAACCATAACTGAATAAATCATGGCAACGGCCAAAGCTAGTAATTCAAGATAATGATGAATTTTACCGAGACCTCTAACTATAAGGGTGTATTTCATAAAGAAATAGAATATGGTTAATTTTGATTTGAAAATTGAGGGATCAAGCTTCTTGGGATGTGTTTTGGGGGGCAGAGGTGGGGGAGGAGGGAGACTGTGATCATTTAAGAAAGGACTTCTCTGTCATTCATGCAACAATAAAATGTCTTCTCTTACAAAAAAACCCATGTCTCTTCTCATCTACTTCTTTCCATTTTGGTCACTTTTCTCTGTTAAAAACTGATGGCATATTCCATGCAATAGTGTTCAATATAGAGCAAAGCGATCTAATACCGTAGTAACTTCAATAGCAAAAAAGCAATGCTTAAGTTTAAGTTAGATCACATTAATAACACGTGATGGAATGTCATAATAGCTTAAATATGTCAAAAAAATGCCCTGTTAGATAACATTAATAAGATTATGGATTATATACACGGTCTATGATTTAAGCACCAATGCATACCAATCCATACCAGCCATACCATATTGTGCTAGCAATGTACCGCTAGCAATATGCCCCCATGTGCTAGTATTCGCATGTGTAGCACCTTAACTTTCTGCTGTGCCTGCACATGGAGGTGTACCATGACTTGGTACCAGATTATCTTTATTATCGGATGGTTATATCATATATGAGAAAAAAAGAAGAACATATTATAGGAATTTAATGGGGAGTGAATATTTAGAATTGAAGCTTGATGATTCAGTTGCTTCTATTTCAATAGAACCAATTCAGAGTCAGAAAATCAGCTTTCTGATGATCCCACAATCAAGGATCAACAGGTCCATTCAGCTGACAATCAACTTTGTTTAGTTATGGAAGATCCAATTGACAGACCTGACTATTTATGTGGAGCTAATGAAGATTATCAAGTTCGAATTCCATGATCCTTTCTATCATCCCATCAAATATCCAATTAATGAAAACCCCCAAACTGATGATCGATCACATCATGGTCAACAACCGAGAACCATGATCAACAACCGAGAATAATGGGATCGTGCTTGCATTGTGTTTGTTCATGTTATTTTTTAATTTCAAATATATTCAACATCATGAATTCATTATAAGTATTCATATAACTGTGTACATACATACATGTGTACATAAGTATGTTATGCCTACATGTATGTTTATATGTTTGTGTATTTATGTATGTAAAAGTTATGAATGTACATGTACTATATATGTCTATAGATGTACCCACATATATGTCTACATTTACATATGTATGTCTATGTATCTATACAAATATATATACATAAATATATAATGAATTCATGATGTCAAAGACATATGACAATAAAAAATAACACAATTCAAAGACAACATAAATCCATATACAAAGACAACCAAAATTGGCCGAATCATTCCGAATTGAACCAATCAAGAACTAGAATGATTTGGGTGGTCTAAACAGTTTCCCCATTAACAAAACCCCGATCCTCCCTTCCCCCTCCCTTTGGTCCCAATTTTGCATGTATCTCTCCCCCTCCTGTCCTAGGGTTCCAATCTCCGCCCCTTATCAGCACACCACCTCTTGATCTCACGATGAAGGCCCTCACACTAGAGGAGCACAAGGGTTCCACATCCAAAACACTCGTAAGCACAGGCCACCATGAATTCCCAAGTAGAACGTCGAACCCAAGCCTATCCCACCAGAATTGTTCCCCTTCTAGTCATCTCCCATCATTGGAAAGCCCCTTGTCACAAAGAACTGGAGCCCACTCCCCCTACGGCCACTACAATCCTCAAACCACGCCACCCTTTCTACATGGAGCCCTCTCAAGTACGCCACTTATTTAGGGTTTTGTCTCCCTCCCCATCCCCATCTCTCTCTCTCTCTCTCTCTCTCTCTCTCTCTCTCTCTCTCTCTCTCTCTCTCTCTCCCCCCCCCCCCCCCTTCATCTCTCTCTTCCTCCCCCCTTCTCCCTCTCCTCATTTCAGTAGACCCTGAAACAACATGGTACAGACCTGTACCATACCGAATCGATTATCGGCCAGTACGACACCTAGTACCAATTTGGCGAACCTTGAACACAACAAATAATTCAGCCACACCAACAAATAGTTAACAAAATCGACGTACACATATTTAAGACATCTACATAAAAAGTCATCAAAGAATAGAACATACAATACCACACTTCAACCAACCTTCACATATATACACAATACACACAATCATAAACAAGAGCTTAATGCCTCCCGCAAGATGAACATATGGCACACTTTATGTGTGCTTCAATGCAGCCACCACACTTTGAGGTAGAAGAGTCATTATGGTTGCACCAAGATCAGCCCTACATCCTGGGCACACCTTTTATAACAAGTCACCTTTCACCACTCACAATAAAAGATTAGGTTGAACCTTAACTCGACCATGTCAACTTAACAATTTAGTTTAAATGTATAAGTTGTTAAGAAATCTAAGGACAACATTCAGATAATAGAATAAAATGACTTGAGAAAACAAATAGCTTGCTTTCAAATTTTATTTTATGTTTACATTTATCTTTACAATAAATCACATGGAGTCCTCAAAGTCTTTAGGTTTTTCATGGTTCAAGTGATTAAAAGTAATATTTATTAGAATGTGAAGTTTTTGGGTACTGGGTTTTATCAATTAAAAGTCATTTTGAGCCAAATTGTGTTAAAAGAGTTCTAAGACCATACATGAATTTTGAGGCATTCTAAAATTAGGAAACATTATTATATATATGATTCTTAGATGTCAATTCCAAAAGATTTTCCTAAATGACTAAATGCTTCCCATTAGCAAAAAGGGAATGGTTCCTATATTTGGTTTAGAGATCAAAGGAAGAATGGATTGCTAAAGCAATTTACAAAAATCTTTATAGAGGTGGATTCAGAAGCTCACATCACCAACTTGGCCAGGCCAAAAGAAAATATTGAAAATCTCTAGCTACCATCTGAATGAGTATCTCTTTGAAAATTTATAGATGGAACCATAATCCCATTTCGTTGTATTAACCAAACACCTAATTTGTACAACATGCCAGATTCAACATGATACTCTTATTCATTCAGTGTCTCATTGCAAATCCTCTGGTCCTACAGAGGAGATCATTATGAAATTAATTTACCTACTATTGAAGAAAAAGATAAGGATTCAACTTGGGTGAGTAGCCAAAGAATGTTTTTATCATAAATAAAAGCATTAGCAAACAAGATAAAGATATCCGTGCATCAACAAATTAATCACCTTCTTTCTATAGGAATATTAAAATAGAAACTCAAAGCAGCTTTTAAAATCAAGTTTCACTAAAGAGCAATGTGATCCAATTACAGTATATGCAATGTGAAAAATGATGTCTTTATATGTTCTCAAACTCCTTGAAACCATTCTTTAAATGATCCATGTTTGTTATGATGGCCTACTAACATTATCAAATGCAACAAGTCAAACATTAAATACCATAATAGATTTTAAACCAACATAATAATAATAATAGATTGGACCATCTCCCAAAGTGAATGCACTAATTTTTGAGCCACAAAAATAATTCTATGAGTTGCTTGCTTAAAATAAAGACAAATTAAGATGGGGATTTTATTTTGGGAAAGATATTGTATGTTAATTGGCCAAGACCTTTGCACTGGTATTATAGTTGCAATTAGATAGGCTAATAAGCAGGTAACCATAAGACCCTCCACTTTGGCTTTTCTGAAAGACCACAAAAATTTGTTTCAATCCTTAGGACAAGGTTTGACATACCAGTCAATACCATACCGTACTATATCGGTATCGAACCAATACATGATATTATACCATACTAATACTTGGTATGCTAAACCTTACCGTACCATACTGCATACCAATACTATAATAGGATTGTATCGGTATAGGGTCCAAGGTCAAGATGGCGAACCTTGCTTGAGACTGCATAAAGATGAGAGCAAAAATATCATATAGTCATGCTTAATCAACAACCACATTTTCCAATATGGGTCCATTTGGTTGGGGTATGTCAGATTACAAGATAATATGATAATTCCTAGGAATTATTTATTTGGAAAAATGATTGTGGAGAAAAAAAATTTACTATGTTTGGTTGGTGGAAAATTACTCTGAAAAATGATATTAGAAAAAGATTACTATGTTTGGTTGGAGGTAATCCTATACAGAAATATGACCAAATTTACAAATATGCCCATCAACATAAAATAATTTTCTACTATCAGAATAGCATTGTCATCTCCAATAAGTTTTTATATAATGACTATAATTACATAGCACTTTACAAAATACCATCTATATCATAAACTTTTTCACAAAAGCTCTTTATTGAATGAATTTGGGAAGACATTAAAGCATAGGACCCACAATCCATTAGGAATGTTTTTGTCAAGTATGGATTACCATCACTCGGGAATTTAGCAAATACCAACTCTCATAATATTTGTTTTATCATCTCTCCGGAAAATCAACATAGGACCCATCAATATTTTTACCATCCCTCTTTTTCATTTTTCATACCAAACATAGTAATTTGACATGGGATTTACTTTTTCATGTCAGATTAACCCCAACCAAACAAACCCTAAAAGTCTGGGATAGAAAAGCAAGATATTATATTTATTTTGATAGGAAATGACAATAACACCCCATTATTGGGAATTCTTATTAGATTCCAATTTCTTCTTCCAATAAAATAGGAAGAAATTGAGGATGGAATCATTCTCTTCACTATCAACTTTAACCCCATAGCTCCTCATTATGTTCTTCACATTATTTCAAGATTTCATCTTTATTTATAACATTTTCACCAAACTAGGATTTGCTCTATCTAATTTAGTTAGTGTTATATGCAAACCATTTGCCAGCTTCAAATCTAAGACTGTAAAAAAAAAAAAGAAAAGAAAAGAAAGGAAATTAGCAAATGGTTTGTGGACTTCACTTAAGCAAAGCCTGCAAATGATTTGCTAACTTTTGTTCTACAGGTTCCGGTGCCGGTTCAGTGAACCTTGGTGCTATTTCTTATGGCTAGCCTAAAAAGATAGGTCTCTAACTAGACGATTCCTACTATTTTCTTCCTTATTTGACAATAAATCTAAGATAAGCCTTCTTTTATTTCCTTTCTTTTTCCTTTTAGGGAAAACAAGGAAAGAGTCCTTTGATTGCTTAGAGTCCAAGTTAAAAGTTTGAGAGGGATTTTGGGGTTTAAACCACAATTTTGATGATTGATTTACAAGAAAAAGAAACAAAGTTCATCTTTCTATTCATTTCTCTTTATTTTGAAAATTTTGCATAAGCATTAGGACTAGAAATGGGCTAAAGCTAGGCCAACTTCAAGTAATCCATAGGCTAAGCTTAAGGCTATCTGGCTTAGGCTTGCTTGGCCCAAAAGAATTTTAAATTGATATCAAGATGATGCTTGGCCCATCTAGGGACAAAACCAAGCTCGAGGCCCAGCCCACAAATTGCTCTCTTTCTGACCATTCCCTCATGTCCCATGCCCCAACTTCCCATGTTAACAAATATATAAAATCTACATGGGTACAACAGAACTTACAAACTTATGCATTATCTTCAGCAGATGAAGAAAAATAGTTGCTTGTGAAAGAAAATGTAATAAAATACACTCAAAAAAGCCAAGTTTGCAGAAACAATCGGCACCTTCAAAGAATCTCCCATTACTTCCATCCTTGTTGTCCTTAAAATCTCCCACACTACCCACTCTCTTTTGCAATCTTCAACTTAAGGTCAAGAAACATGCTTGTCAAAGTTCTCCATAAACAACATTGCAAATGTATGAATAACCTTACACTATATTTTCCACTTTATCCTCTTGACTACCCAATAATTTCAGCCATAAATAAGATCATGAAATTTTCTTTTCAGCTTTAATGGTAATCAACAACAATCACTTCAAAGATGCAAATTCACTTCCTTTACCATACTTTGGTATAACCTGAGACATCCTTGTCAAATTGACTGGTCCTTATTTTTGTATTATAATACAAAATAGCATCTTTAGAAAACATCTTATCCTTCAAGTATGACTAAATCCTTGACACCATTGAAATCTTCTAAAGTTGCACCGGATACACTCCACATCATGTCAAGTAGTTTCTTAAAGACTTAGTTTATTGAATTTCTTTCTTAATTCCCTTCATGATCTAAAAGAACAACTTCAATATTATCTCGACTATATGTAGCACAGACGTGCCATTTGAAAATAGGCCTTCACTTATTAAAAAGAGAAAACAAGGTTGGCTGTTCGTTGTGCGACACAGTAATCAATATAAGTGGAAAATAAGAACAAAATTTTCAACCTATCACTTCTAGAGACCCCTATGACTTGACTATCCCTAACACCCAAATATTTTCTGCAGTTTTTTAACATTCCCTCCTTCCTATCGTCGTTCTGTCTCCCTTGAAAGCAGTAACTTTACACTTCTGAAAGATCTTGTATAGGAAAATGGCCATGCATTCATACTTGCAAGCCTAATTTGCATCGTATAATATGTTATGGTATCAATGTTTTTCTCTCAATATTTTATTCTCAGTAGATTAACTGGTTTGTTCATGTGCTTGAGCCAGCTGCATATTATGGCAACCCCCTGGATGGAAACACAGAAGTCCACGTAGCATTACACAAAACATCATAACCCATAATCCTCACATCTCTAGGAGAGTTTCCAATTAGTAAATATGTTAGGCTGACCTGTTGCTGAAGTAGCCACCATGCATGAACTGAAATTTCAAAACAACCTCTTGTACAATGTCACTCAAACTTTATTGTAGATTATGAGCAAGACCAATCACCAAAGTTTCATGGAAGCTACATTAGTTACATGAATCCATATTTATCTTGGGCCAAAGAAATAAAATAAGCTTCGACAGCGCATTTCATGCTTTTCAGAAAAGTATATGAATTCCAGTGTTTGTAACTGAAGGCAGCTTCATAGTGCAACATGTTCCTAAAAAAATTGACTTCAAAGCTACAATGCACAAATAAAGTCAAAATACATGGAGTTAATTGTAATGGAACTCTTCCAACATATTCTACTGGCAACTGGCAGAGAAAACATTGCCATAAATAACAATGATATGATAAACTTTTCACCTTCTTCTTTTTATAATCCAATATTGTATTTGAACTTGCCATAGCTCAAATCATTTCCATGGTGCTCCTTCATCAAAAGTTGCGAGAAGCTGAGTCCTAACATTTATGACCGCAAAGCAGCATCAAAATATACATGAATTTAAGGTGCTATGATTAGAAACAAGTAATTAGATTCTAAGAAACTTTGTAAGTTGATCCATTGAAGATAGAGATCACCAACCACGCATTTCAGGCATCCAAAAGTATCTTTTTTCCTTGAACAATGCCGTCCATGCAATCGAACCGATCACATGACATTCTTCCTGAGGTTCTGGATAGCACAGTACATCTTCCTCCTCGACCCGACGGCATTAATCCCCATGTCCTTCAGATCCTCCAGCGTCAGCAATGGCAGAACCTCATCATCCACCTCATGGATCTCAAACACTGGAGCGTACCGGCCCAGCCCCAACCCATTGAGCCAGTATCGGACGCCACCGTCCCCAACGGAGTGCCACCACCCGTTCCGGTTGTTCCAATCCCTATTATCCGTCTCCGATGGCAAATCCCCCTCAGCCCAATGACCGCCATCCCTGCTCTCCGAAACCCTAACCCTCTCTGTCGCCCGCCTATCATTCCTATCCGACGGACTATCCAGATTATTCCTATAGCCCCCATCACCAGCGTCCTCCCCGCCGCTCGATTTCAAGTCGGCACCTTCGTTGCCCTCGTCGACCTTCGGGAACCAGCTCGACCTCGCCCTCCTCACTCCACCGCCCCGCCACGCCTTCCCGTCCCGGCTCCCCCGCCAGATCCCGGTTCCGTGGAGGTCGAGGTTCTCGTCGACGGGGAGGAGCACGTGGTCGTCGGAGGCAGCAAGGCCGTCGAGGGCGTCGCCGTCGGGGGCGAGGGTGGTGAGGGGGCGGGTCTTGGAGGGGTGCTTGAAGGGGTCTCTGGGGAGGTAGGCGCGGGGCTTGGGGTGGTCGGAAGGAAGCTTCCAGTGTTGGGTGCGGCGGACGTACGGCTCATAGGGGATGGCAGCGGGCTGGTCACCGATCTCGCCGAGGCGGACGCTGGGGCGGCGCTGCCGCTTGGAGCCCGGGCAGGGGACAAAGGTTTCTGCCGGGCCGCCGCCGTTCGCGGGGGCCTCCGGCGGGTGGGGATCCGCCATTGGAGCCGAACGAACCTAAAGAGACGAGAGAGGGGGGCGTTCGGATTCGAGAAACGAGTGGCAGGGGGGGGGGGGGGGGGGGGGGGGAGGAAGTGGGCGGCGTTCTTGGAATCTTTCCGTGGATGCGGGGCAGGGATTTTGCTCGGCCACGGATGAAATCCCTGGTGGAACGATTATTTTCAAATGCGCTTAGATGCACGACAATGTTAATCTGACGGTCGTGAGTAGAGTCCAGAAAAACACGGTGACGGCTTTTGAGACTCGAGTCATGGATCAGAAAGTTTCGACATGACAGCTGTCGTGAATCTAAGGCAATTGAGAAAAAGGTCTATAACTACTCTTACAGCAAACCGACGCTACACGTAGACGACGGGGGCCACCGTTTTTTCGGAAATGAGTTGACAAGGTTGACTGCAAATCAAACACGTCAATGCCGGCAGATGTGGCTGAGGATGCTATTAGTCTAATTGGTGGGATAGGATCCGACATGATAACATAATTTGTTTGGCACATACACATACCAATACAGATAGGGGTATTATTCAAATATTCAAAATTTAGATTTATAATTTTTTTTTTTTTTGGATAAAATTCCTATTTATTTTTAAAAAATAGGGTTAAAAGGGAATAATAAAAATATATATAAATATATTAAATTTTGTGAATAAAAAATTATTCTACTTTATATTTTATTAACTCAAGTAATAATAATGGAGTAGAAAAAGAATGAATAATTGTTCTATTTAATTATATAGCTTTTGTAATGATCTTAATAATTCCAATCAATTATGCATTATACTTTTTTTTTTTTTTTCTCTGACAAACCATATCATACATTAAAAGAGTGATTGTTAAAATATAATCGATCAAATTAAAAATATCACTATCCAAAACATGTTCATGTTATCATATATTTTTCTTTCAATTTTATAAAGATGCATCTTGGCATAATGCTAAGGTTAATCTATTATCATCTAAGTATCATGGATTCAAAACATAAATATATAAGTAAGATTGTATACATCTAATCCTCTCAAGAACTTGTAACTTTAAAAGACTTATTCATGGGAAAGTTATTTAAATAACACGATCTTAAGCTCTCAAGATCTTGTAATATTAAAAGACTTGTCCATGAGAAAGTCCTTTAAATATTTCCCTTTGGAACCTATAAACTAGTGGGTTCAAGTTTTTATATGTCCATAGTTTATATCCACTTTTTGGACAAATATGAATATAGATTAAAAATATTGGTTGGATGATAAAATATGTGTTTATATCCACCTAGATTTGAATAAAAAAATAAATACAGGTAAGTAGTATCCTGTTGATATTCAACCAACTAAATCTCATATTTCTAACTTAATTATCTTTCTGTGCAATAAGACTTGGGATCACCAAATGAACAGATTCTATATGTCATCTTTTAAAAGATGTAACATTTACTAATTTCTTAAAACTAATTTGAACTATTAAAAAAAGTAACCGGGTATATTTATGATGAAATTAGAGAATGAAGGCATGTTATATCTTAAATTAAGGTGGCAATTGGGTTGGGTTAGATGTACATTGGATCAAAACTTTGTCAACCTGAATCAAACAATTTATTAAAGAGATCAAAAATCCAAATCCAAAGCTAACCTTTTTCTTAAGCACATGGCTTAATCTAACTTGCATTACCTATTTACTAAATGGATTGTATCATGTTAAACAAATTAAGGAAGTTTTTAATAGGTTAGATATTTTAAATAGGTTGAACATATTAAGTAGATTTTTAACTGGTTAAATAGTTTAAACAAATTAAATAGATTGTGCAAGCTAGATTACATGGGTTTGAAACAGACTAACTAGATCTTATATAGTTTACATGGTTTGAGTTATGAATTGATCCAATTATTAAATGAGTCAAAGCATGTTAAATAGGTTATAGGCTCAAAATTGAACCTGATATGTGCAATAAACAAGTCTAAGTATATTGACCTTTTTTTGACTCAATTACATTTATGCTAAACAAGAATATTTCTAAAGTAGGTTGGATTGATGGATTGAGTCATAAATTACTGCTTCTACTTAAATCATAAATATATTTTTTTTTCTTTTATTTTTTCGAAAAGAAAATGGAAAACTTTATTATAGATACATTAGTTATTCCAAGTAACTTTTAAAAGAAAAAAGAAAGGACAGATATGGAGGTTGATATATGTGTCTTATGCTATTGCTAGCTACCAATTATGCTTGAGGCAAGCTAATTAAGTTATTGTCTTTAATACAAACATAACTAAATTATATAATGCAAAGAGTATAGCGCATTTAGAAAGATTCTACAAACTATATAGTTGATTTTCTTCTTGTTACTACAAAAGTGATAGAGTTCCCATACAACCATTGAAGTGAAAAAATAAGCCTCTATATTCCATAAGCTAATTGCAACCATCTGTCAAATATTCCTTGTAATTAAACCATGTTCAATAGGCATGCCAAGTAATATAATAATCTAAGGGACTAACCTAAACTCATGGCCTTATATAAATAGAGTAAGTGCCAAATATATGGATGCAAAACATGTTATACTCATCCTTAATATGCAAAATAACAAAAAAACATTTGCTAAAACATTTGAGGATAAATGATGCCATTGTATATCATAGTTCTTGTCAAAAGAACACACATTTCTATTAATAAATGAATCAATATAAACTCCTAAAATCTATTTTGCTTTTAAATTTGTCAACATATGTTATAGTCTATGCTTCTATTTAAAGCAATTGTTGCATGATCCAACCTCTATCAAGTCATCTATACTTTTTGAATCCCCTAGCTTGTGTAAATTAATAAATTACTCTTGCTTGATAAGTAAGATTTCCTACTTTTTATTCCATTAAGCATTGTGTCTAAAGAGATAGACTCATATTTGCTGCACCTATTTACTTATTTGTATGTTTTAGCAATCATGTGCATTTCTATTGCGGCGACTTCTCCTAGATCGGTCTCGGTCGACTGTGCTGGAGCGCTCCTCTCCCGGTCGACCTGCAACAAAGTCTCCAAGGTGCCGGTGGTGTTCCAGCGGGGAACACTCCGATGCCTAAGTTAGCAGGAGCTTGAAGGCAACAGAATGGAGGAATCAGAGAAGCAGCGTATGGAGAAGGAAGAGTGTACTTAGCTCGAAACGGGATCCCTCGGGTACCTTATATAGGCGCGGAACAGTCCAAAATTTATTATGGAAGAGTCCGAGAAGGACCGATCTGTCCCTAGGAGAATCTGGATAGTGGCCATGTGGCGCTTGGATAGGGTAGTGTCGTGGGAATAGTGGAGCAGTGGTGCTGACATGGCAGGATTCTGTTACAACAGAAAGAAGTTTCTGGAGCCCTCCAGGCTTCCGAAGTAAGGCGGTCGGATGTTAGTGGGGAGGGCCAGTCGATCCTCCGAAGGAGGCCAACAGGTTGTTCGGACCTTAGCTTCAGTTGGCCGGACTTTCGAAGGAGAGGGTGGCTGGGCCTCAGCTGGAGCGGGTCGTTCGTACCTTAGCTTCAGTGGGCCGGACTTCCGAAGGAGAGGGTGGCCGGGCCTCAACTGGAGTGGGTCATTCGGATCTCAGCTCCAGTGGGTCAGACTTCCGAAGGACAAGGGCCGTCGGATCCAGCAGGCCTCAAAAGGGGATGGTTCCGTCGGAGTTCTGAGGAAGACCATCGATCGGACTTTGGAAACATGGCCCAATCGGACCTTTGCAAGAATGACGGTCTGGTTAGATAGTGTGCCGGTTGGGTACAACAGTTAACCCCTTTGCTCTTGGCCTTCGAACAGTTCTGCAGCTTCGAAGAACGAGAACATTATTTGGCAATTAATATGCCAGTCCTTTAACATGATTGCGAATCTGATCCGGCATGCTGTGATCGACCGTCTTCTACCTCGACATCCCGCCGCTAGACAGGTGTCAATGCCACATTGACCATAGTAGAGGAAGCAGTTATTGCTGGTACGGTGCAATGATGGCTGCCAGCCTGAAATGCACGCCTGTCGAGCTCCTAATGCAACATGGGCCACATGGTGAGATCCGAGCGGTTGGTGCGGGATTCAGAGCGACCCATCTACCGTTGCTTCGATGGTTACGCGGATCATGACTAGATACGATCCGGCACATCCCATCAGGTTCTCGTCAAATCCGGGGGTCGTGTCATCCGCCGTTGGATCGCGGTGCTCGAGGGGCATTGGGAGGCGACCCCCCAGCACCCATAAAAGGGAGGGATGAACGTCTTGAGAGGGTTTTCCGCTGCACCTGGGTTTGGAGATAGAGCTCCCTTCTTCCGCCGCTCTAGCATTCTTTAGGGAGTCACTCTCTAGGTCAATTCTGTCTTTATCTTCTTCTCCTTAGCCTCTGTTAGAACGGCCTCTGCTAGTCGGAGCTCTGTCCGCGGGTCTAGGGAACCAGGTCCCTATGACATCCCCATGACCATGACCAGAGATAGGGTAGAAAATCTCAGGGTCATCTACGGCATACCGACCACCTTATACCTTACAGTCCCTGATGCAGAACAAAAGCTCTGATACCAAAATTGATGCAGCACGAAAGCTCTGATACCAAAAATGATGCAGAACGAAGAACAAAGAAGCGTATGCGGAAGTAAAATTAGGATTAATTCTTTTTTTTTTTTTATATTTCAGAAATTGGCTTCGACTCAAAGTAAAGTTAAACTAAGTTGATGGAAACTAGGTAAGGATAGAAAGCACAATTTAGAAGAAGCTAAGTAATCAGAGTAGTTCAGAAGTAACGGATCGCTGGGGGTTGAGAAACTCCCAGACCTAGGGTTTCGCTCTGAACTTTCAACATGACAGAAATAAAGAGAAGAGATGGTTTACCAACCAGACAGTGATCTTCACAGAATTTGGGTGGAAGAACTCTCTCGAGCAGATTGTTGGATCCTCGGAGTTGGCAATCTTCGCAATGGATCCTCCAATACTAGTCTCGTGGCTGGGTCGGCTTCTCCTGAACTCAAGATATGGGAAGAAGAAAAACAAGTGATGGATTCAGAGACTCAGGGAAGGATTTACCAGTTCGATTCTCTTGAAGGCTGATGTCGCTGAGATCCGGATTCTCTTGAAGGCTGATTCGACTCCCTCTGGAAAGAGCTTTGGATCTGAAGTATCCGGACTGTAGCTGGATGCTGGTGGTCGGCCTGGACTTGGAGAGAATGGCCGTGAGAGGTGGGATATGCTAGGGCTTGGTGGAAAGAGAAGGGTGATGGGCGGCTAGGGTTTGGGAGTGAAGTGGCTAACCTAGGGTTGGGGTTTTGGAGATCTCACACCTCCTCAAGGTTCCTGGGGAACCCGGATTTACTCCCTCACGGAGCTCAACACCTGGATGCAAGTGCGGAAGAGAGAAAACACAAAGTTTGCTCACAAAAAAAAGTTGGTTTCATTCATCTGATTTTTTTTTCAAACTTACATGGGGGTTTAATTTATAGGCCATTACAAGAGAATAGGGTTTTACATCTTCCCATATGGGACTAAAGGAGGGGATCTTCAAATTAGGATATCAATCCCTACTCATATGGCCGGCCAATTAATTCCAAAGTTGATTGAAGCTTCAAAAAGGAAAGTGGGTGGCGCCTCCTTGTCTTGACCTCCAAGAAAATATTTTTTTCCTTCTATGCTTGGCCTTATCTGGAAGTGTTTGGGTGCCTCTTAACCTTGCCCTCCAAGAGAAAATTTGTTGCCTTTTATATCTAGCTTTAGTTGGAATGATTAGGGCGCCTCCTAACCTTGCTTTTTCAAGAGAAATCTTCTTCCTTCCATGGCTCAACCCTTTTTGGATACCTCCTTTTCTTTCTCCCCAAGTTATGGCTCCTTCTAACTTTGTTTTGAGTATTTCTGGCAGGTAATGGGCGCCTCCTTGAATTCCTCTCCAAGAGAATTTCTTCCCTTTTATAGTTTGGTTCTTTTGGGAAGTCTTGGGCCGCCCCTTTGATTTGTGGACCCCTGGTGGATTTCTCCTCAATTGGCGCATGAAAGAGGGGAGCTGCTATCTGTGGTACGGGGACCAAAGCCTGCTGGATGGAGATGTGGCGCCCCCTGGACTCAGGCGTATGGCTGGGAGTGTGGCGCCCACTTGCTTGGCCTTGGGAGAAAATGTAACACCCCAGGTTGAAGCCCTAGTCCACTACTGAGTCAACATGACTCAACAAAATAAAAAATGCAGGTAATACAGACTCAAACTAAAATTGAGTTGATCAAGTCAACCCTTATTACAAGCCAAAAATCCTAATTCTTCGGGCAAGGTTAATCAGAGATCCAGATGGAGCTCTGAAGTCTTCTTCTGAGTCTGGTGCCCGCACCAATTCTCCCAGGGTGGGAGGAACTCGACCCTGTCGAGTATGGACCAAGTTGGCTCTGGTATCTCTCCAAGAGGTCTGGGTCCAACTCTTGTAATTCTTCTCGGGAGATCCAAGAGTCATCAGAATCTGGCCTTCCTAGCCAGCGGACCAGGTATCTTTGGTATCCTCGATTACGAGTAGAGATAACCTGATCATCCAGGATCTTTTCAATCTGCTCTTTCCTCACAGGCCAGTTTGTTGGTGGACACACAGGGTCAGGTTCACTCTCAAGAGCAGGATTAGGTTCAAAAGCCTCACCGAGAATCACAGCTGGCTCCCTATACTCTACTAGGTCTGTAATGTTGAAAGTGGAGCTAATGCCTAGTTCTGGAGGTAACTCGAGCACATAGGCATTGGATCCTACTCTCTTTACCACTCTAAATGGTCCAGCTCCCCTAGCATTTAACTTTCTAATGGTTCCAGGAGGAAACCGTTCAGGCCTTAACCTAATCATTACATAGTCTCCCTCATCAAAAGTTTTGACTCGCCTTTGAGAATCAGCCAACTTCTTATAAGTTTCATTACTTAGATTTATTTTGGCATGAATTTCTTTATGCAAGTCTTTTATATGCTGTGCAAAAACTTCGGTAGACTCGGAGACTCGTGTGTGGACTGGTAAAGAGCTAGGTCAAGAGGTGTGTGAGGTTTGTAACCATGTACAATTTCAAAGGGACTCTAGCCTATAGACCTATTGATCGAAACATTGAATGCAATTTCAGTCCTGGACAAAATACAATTCCCAATTCCTGGTGCTCTCAATCAAATCAAAATCTGAGCCAAAGCCTAGTAAAGGGTCAAGAAAACAAAACTAGACTGACGACGCATTCCTAAAGAATGGACTTTATTCCAAAGGAACCCTAGGTCTAAACCTAACAAACTACGGCTCTCTAGGTTTGACCTTGGGTCGGAGGATGGCATGCAGAGCATGAAAACTTATCATGGGTGCCTAGTAGGTGCCATAAGGTCTTCCAGAAGTAGGTGGCAAACCTAATAGGTTCTGACACATGGTTCACTCTAAAGATTTCGACAAAGTATACTTGGATGGTGTAAGAAGCATTGGAAGTCCTAGAGAAAGGGAGGAAATATGAGGTGGAGTCTCGAATTACCTGTTGACTAAAGGTGGTGACCTGAAGGTTTGAATGGTGATCTATGAGTATCAACTGGTCATCCTTACGAAAAGAAAAGTTTGCTACTCCCAGGAATGGATCAAGAGATGGTTCGGGAAGTAGCCTAGGACATGTGATTGCAACAGCTAAAGTTTATTCTCTAAGCAAATAATGATCCATTTTCTCAAGAACTGGATTAAAGAATGATTCATGGAAGGGCCTATGGATGATGACCTCAAAACTTGAAATTTGACATATGGGTGTGGAAAGGTATACTCTATAGAAGGGTAGGTCAGTCATGCAAAGGAAGGGGTCTGGGACCATAAGGAGGACTTCTACAGGACTAGGTGAATCAATCCGCTCAAGACAAGGATGTTCAACTGAGATTATGGGAGAGACCTTAGTGGCTGGGCATGGGACAAGGTCCAATTGTAAGAGGCTTGATTCAGTCATCCTAAGGAGAGGATCTACCATAGGGTGGGCAAACTTAAACAGTTCAGTGCAAAGACCTTCAATTAGTACTTGGAGAATGACTGTCATTAGAGGGTACAAACTAATAGCTCGGGCTAACACTATGAGTTCTTCCTGGGGGTATTTGACTAAAGGAACCTGGTTCTCACAAATCTCTTGAATTTCTGAACTAGGTCCTACCAGTTGGTTGTTTTCCAAGGTCTCCTCAGGTAAGGAACCAATAGTATCAATGTCACATTCTTCAAGTTCTTCCCCCTCATATTCATCAACTAGACTCAAGCCAGCATCATATACTTCCTTGATGCCATCTTCAATGGGTTTCGGGTCAGTGGTAATCGGGTCAACTGATTCCGGGCTTGTCATACCTAACCCTTCTTCCTCATTAGTAGGCTTGGGTTCTCCCTCATCAATGTCATCCTTAGGATTCTTACCACTTAGCTGAGCACAAGCCAATCCTATGCATGGGCACTGACTAGATTTATGGTCTCTTTCTCCACAAAATAAACATTCTTGCGATATAGGAACCTGGGTCACACTGGGTTCAAGCTAGTAGAGACCTTACTTGGGCATGGGTGTGGATCTAAATGGTTTGATCTAGAAGACTTGGGTTGTTGAGTGACTGGTCTAGAATATTGTAAGGACCTCTCATAGACACAATCCATACTATAGATATCATGGTTAGGCTTCCTAAGGTTATGCTCGGGATCACGGTATAAGGTCCTCCTAGGCTCCTGGCATGGGTGAGGTTGGGGCCTATTAAATTTTGGATCAGGGGTCCAATTTTGATGTCTACGTTTCTCAAGTACTTGGACTCGATCCCTAAACTGGGAAAAACCCTCATTCATGTCCTGACTCAATTTGGTCATACTTTTGATAAGATTTCTAACCATGGCCTCTAAATCTGGTTGGGTTTGACTAGGTTGGTAGGGTACTCCATTCCGGGCAGACATGATGATGCAAGCAAGCACACAGAATGTAACTAGACTAAACCAACTACTGGCTAACTAGACCTAGAGCCCAAACTAGATGCCCAATCAGAGTGGCAAGCTAGCCTGTAGTAACTCGAGACTCAGCCAGGCAGGTGTAAGGGGAGTGTTAGGTCCCTAAATGCCAATCCTAGACACCAATCAGAGATTGGCCAGGTAGGCGGACCAGCACACAAGCCCTTCGGGATGGAATCCCTGAACCACCGTTCTAGACACTGAGTACAAAGCACACACAGAGTAACCAGACAAACTGACTCAACACTAGCCTTGACCCGACTTGTTGATGTCCCTAGCCCACTAGGGCAAATTAGGTCTAATCAATTTTAGATTAAAGGCTTAGGTTCGAATGAAGGGGTGGTGGTTTTGGGCTAAGGAGAGGTTATCAACTCCTCCCCTTATCTTAGATGCTCAAATGCCCTTAAGTTGAATTAAGAGATGAACACTCAAAATTAAATGAATTGCAGAACACAAAAAATAGAGTTGCAGTAATTTAATTCTCAGAAATTGCACGAAAACCAATAAATCATGAGAAAATTATGAAAATTAGATTCAATTATACTGGTTTCAGAAAAATAAAAATCACTGAATTTTGAGTTACCTACAGTGAGAAATAATTCCTGCAACAGAGCAATTATGGACTGGAAACAGAGCACTTCCCCGTTTACAATTTCTGCTACGAAGTTGTAACCCAACGGATCCCCTACATGCCCTAGGAACACCCCATGGAATGGGAAGAGGAGGTTTGCACCTCGCTTCGTTCCTAGGACCGGACGTCCTGGGGAGTCTACTTCGAGCAGACAAAGTAAAAAGAGAGGGACTCAAACAGGCAATCAAACAGAAACCCTAGACAGGGCTCTGATACCAAAAATGATGCAGAACAAATGTTCTGATACCAAAATTGATGCAGTATGAAAGCTCTGATACCAAAAATGATGCAGAACAAAAGCTCTGATACCAAAATTGATGCAGCACGAAAGCTCTGATACCAAAAATGATGCAGAACGAAGAACAAAGAAGCGTATGCGGAAGTAAAATTAGGATTAATTCTTTTTTTTTTTTATATTTCAGAAATTGGCTTCGACTCAAAGTAAAGTTAAACTAAGTTGATGGAAACTAGGTAAGGATAGAAAGCACAATTTAGAAGAAGCTAAGTTATCAGAGTAGTTCAGAAGTAACGGATCGCTGGGGGTTGAGAAACTCCCAGACCTAGGGTTTCGCTCTGAACTTTCAACATGACAGAAATAAAGAGAAGAGATGGTTTACCAACCAGACAGTGATCTTCACAGAATTTGGGTGGAAGAACTCTCTCGAGCAGATTGTTGGATCCTCGGAGTCGGCAATCTTCGCAATGGATCCTCCAATACTGGTCTCGTGGCTGGGTCGGCTTCTCCTGAACTCAAGATATGGGAAGAAGAAAAACAAGTGATGGATTCAGAGACTCAGGGAAGGATTTACCAGTTCGAAGAACTTGAAGGCTGATGTCGCTGAGATCCGGATTCTCTTGAAGGTTGATTCGACTCCCTCTGGAAAGAGTTTTGGATCTGAAGTATCCGGACTGTAGCTGGATGCTGGTGGTCAGCCTGGACTTGGAGAGAATGGCCGTGAGAGGTGGGATATGCTAGGGCTTGGTGGAAAGAGAAGGGTGATGGGCGGCTAGGGTTTGGGAGTGAAGTGGCTAACCTAGGGTTGGGGTTTTGGAGATCTCACACCTCCTCAAGGTTCTTGGGGAACCCGGATTTACTCCCTCACGGAGCTCAACACCTGGATGCAAGTGCGGAAGAGAGAAAACACAAAGTTTGCTCACAAAAAAAAGTTGGTTTCATTCATCTGATTTTTTTTTCAAACTTACATGGGGGTTTAATTTATAGGCCATTACAAGAGAATAGGGTTTTACATCTTCCCATATGGGACTAAAGGAGGGGATCTTCAAATTAGGATATCAATCCCTACTCATATGGCCGGCCAATTAATTCCAAAGTTGATTGAAGCTTCAAAAAGGAAAGTGGGTGGCGCCTCCTTGTCTTGACCTCCAAGAAAATATTTTTTTCCTTCTATGCTTGGCCTTATCTGGAAGTGTTTGGGTGCCTCTTAACCTTGCCCTCCAAGAGAAAGTTTGTTGCCTTTTATATCTAGCTTTAGTTGGAATGATTAGGGCGCCTCCTAACCTTGCTTTTTCAAGAGAAATCTTCTTCCTTCCATGGCTCAACCCTTTTTGGATACCTCCTTTTCTTTCTCCCCAAGTTATGGCTCCTTCTAACTTTGTTTTGAGTATTTCTGGCAGGTAATGGGCGCCTCCTTGAATTCCTCTCCAAGAGAATTTCTTCCCTTTTATAGTTTGGTTCTTTTGGGAAGTCTTGGGCCGCCCCTTTGATTTGTGGACCCCTGGTGGATTTCTCCTCAATTGGCGCATGAAAGAGGGGAGCTGCTATCTGTGGTGTGGGGACCAAAGCCTGCTGGATGGAGATGTGGCGCCCCCTGGACTCAGGCATATGGCTGGGAGTGTGGCGCCCACTTGCTTGGCCTTGGGAGAAAATGTAACACCCCAGGTTGAAGCCCTAGTCCACTACTGAGTCAACATGACTCAACAAAATAAAAAATGCAGGTAATACAGACTCAAACTAAAATTGAGTTGATCAAGTCAACCCTTATTACAAGCCAAAAATTCTAATTCTTCGGGCAAGGTTAATCAGAGATCCAGATGGAGCTCTGAAGTCTTCTTCTGAGTCTGGTGCCCGCACCAGTCCCTAGCAAGGAAGGGAGAGTGAACGGCCCATTGAACTTAGGTGCCCTCCCTCTGTATGAAGATTACCTTAAGGCCGGCCTCCAACTCCCACTCCAGAGCTTTTTTATCCAGATCTTTAATAGTTATAGGATTACTCCGACGTAGCTGACCCCGAACAGCATTCGGGTGATATGCGACTTCTTAGTTCTTTGTCGGAGTGCTGGAGTCGAAGCCAGAGTGTCTTTTTTTCCAACTTCTTTCTTTAAAGCAAGATTTCTGTAGCCACGAGTGGTGGATGTTTAGTCCTCGCGCTGGTCGAAAAATACTAGGGGGGCTTCCATCGGCCATCCATGAATGGAAGTCCCGATACTTCTTTGTAGATAGTCTGGAGCCCTGGGGTTTTAAGCTGGCATGGAGAGAGTCAAGGCCAAAAGCCATAGATGGGAGAAAGGTTCTGAGAGCCAACGAGGCTGATTTTAATAAACTGGACGAGGATGACCCGATATCTGTGAGAGATCTGCTCTGGGAGGATAGTCTTCATTCGACCGGGGTCAGCCAACAACGATACTTAGGTAGGATAGAAACCCATACTGAATTAATTCAATCTCCCCCTGTCGGCCTTGCCTTTATTAACCATATTTTTACCTTCTCGTAGGTGGAAAAATGAAGCCCGACTGAACGATGATTGTGGCACTCTCGGCCCAGAAGAGGGCCGCTCGGACCATGGAACCGGCGCCTCAAAAGCCCAAGAGAGCGGGCGGAGGAGCCAACATCTGAAAGGCTAGCTAAGAAGCGGACGGAGGAATAGGCCATTGCCATCATCTCCATTGATTCCAGAGATGACAATGCACCACTGTCAAAGAGGCTAGCGGCGAAGACGGCAGAGCGGTCCGCTTCAATTGGGCAGTCGACTGCCCAGGTGGAAGAGGATCAACCACGACCATCCTCCGATGGGATAGCTTTGATACGCCTCTCATCGAGCTGACGGAGCAGGCTCTCCCGGTGGCCAGAGGAGTGGTAGGGGATGGGGAGAAGGAGGCTGACCAAAGGGAAACCATCGACGTCAGCGACTGTGCGCATCGGGTGGAGCATGCCATAAACGATGCATAACAAGTCAGAGGTCAGCTCATGAGGGCCATCGAGGGCGTCGACTGGAGCGAGTCGGGCCAGCGAACGGTGAATGAGGTCGCTTGGAGCTCTTTCCACCATATAATGGGAGTAAGTTATTTACATCCGGTCTCTTAGACTTGACTTATGAAATACTAACTTTGCCTTGTTATTTGCAGCTTCTTAAGGATGCGTTGATAATGGTGAAGGCTTAGGTTTGTTGCTGGATCTGAAGGAGCGCTTGACGAAGAAAGTAGAGGCAACTAAAGAGGCAAGAAATGCCGTGGAAGTGGTGCTGACAGCCGCCAGGGCAAAATTGTCTGTCCTCCGAGCGGCCGAAGAAGAGCACTCTATCCTTCGGGCTGAGGCAAAGGCTCAAAAGGGTCAGCTTGCAGACTTGTTATCATAGCGGGATGCTTTAGCCACCAAGCTGAACAGCAAGAGATGAAAGATAAAGTCTTTGGCCCACCGGGTGACCGAAGGGAACACGTGCCTGTGTGAGTCCGAGCGGTGCTCCAGGGGTCGCCAGGCAGAAGCCAAGAGATACAAGGGGCTGCTCAAGAAGTCCCAAGAAGTTATGAAGATGGCAGCCGAAGCGGTTGTAAAAGAATACAAGAAATCCGAAGGCTTTAAGGCTGAGATGAACGAGGCCAGTTCATACAGCTACGACTTCGGATATGAAGACTGCCTGGAGAAGGTCGGTGCCACCTTCCTGGAGCTTGATTTATCTTTTTTGCTACTACCGGAGCGGGCAAAAGAGGGAGAAGCAGAAGAAGAGGCGGTTCCATCTGACGGAGGGGCCGAGCCTCGTATCAAAGCTGGCATAAAGGAGCTTGGATCAGACGTCCAAGCTGAACCTGAATCCGATGCAGATATGCCAAATGTTCCTACGGGCACTCCGGCCGAACTAGGGGGGACTGAAGTGGAAGCTGAAGTCCCAACTACATCGGACGGAGTCGAGGCGGAGGAGACAATTGATGTAACTTTGATAGGTCAGACCTAGATCGGTTGTAAAGGTTTGACTCCCCCTTTTTTTGTACTGAGCTTTTCATATATATATAATAGAACCTTTTTTCATATCACGTTTGTTAGTGACTGGGTATGTGGTTCGGTCTGTCTGATCGAAGCTTTTTCTTCTGAAATTTTTTTAAGTACTGTCAGTCGACCTAGTAGGACCGCAAGTAGTTGAATCGTAGGCCAAATAGTAGCTTGATGCAAGGCCAATAGCTTAGAGATATTTCTAAGTGTAGGTCTTTTGGCTTATCACATGGCACGGCCAGACCTTCCAACGGATAGTAGCTCAAGCCATACCAATTTACTTTAGGATTTTTCTTCCCAAGTGTTGATCGGTCGGCTCGTCCAAAATCGAAGAGGGTTAAGGCAAGCGATAGACTGTAGCTCAGGCTAGACCAATATACTTAGGATTTTTCTTCCTAAGTGTTGATATGTCGGCTCATCCAAACTCGAAGATGGTGGTGACCAGAGTTGGTCTTTCGGAAGTGGGCTGCCCTAGAGCCTCTGCCGACCAGAGTCGATCTTTCGAAAGTGGGCTGCCCTAGAGCCTTTGCCAACCAGAGTCGGTCTTTCAAAAGTAGGCTGCCCTAGAGCCTTTGCCGACCAGAGTCGATCTTTCAAAAATGGGCTGCCCTAGAGCCTTTGTCGATCGGAGTCGGTCTTTCGGAAGTGAGCTGCCCTAGAGCCTCTACGACCGGAGTCAGTCTTTCAGAAGTTGGCTGCCCTAGAGCCAACTTGTCCGGAGTCGGTCTTTCGGAGTTGCTTCATAAAAGAAGTTGTAGACTTTATTGATAATACTTGTGAAGGTTGTCTACATTCCACGGACGTGTTATCCACCGTCCATCCAAATATTCGAGTCGATGGGTTTCAGCTTGGATTACTTTAACGACTCGATAAGGTCCTTCCTAATTTGGGGAGAGTTTCCCTTACTCAGTCGGTCTTGAGATTTTCGCCCTCCGTAAGACCAGATCTCCGACTCGAAAAGCTCGTGCCTTGACCCACGAGTTGTAATACTTTGCCATCTTCTGATGGTAGGTCACCATTTTTAAGCTTGTTCGGAGCCTGGTTTCTTCAAGCAGGTCTAGGTCAGCCCTCCGCTGCTCAGAGTTGGTTGGCTCGGCATAGTGATCAATTTGTAGGAATTGCAAAGAGATATCAACAGGGATAACGACTTCGCTTCCGTAGGTTAGGTTAAACAGGGTCTCCCTGGTTGCCATTATGGTAGTCGTCCGATAGGCCCAAAGTACCGAATGGAGCTCTTCTGTCCAAAGTCTTTTGGCATCGTTTAGCCAGGTCTTCAGCCCATGTAAGATTGTCCTATTGGTGACTTCGGCTTCTCTATTGGATTGTGGATGGCTGACTGAGGTAAGCCGATGAGAGATATGATATTGCAAATAGAAGTCTCAGAACTTTGGGTTATCAAACTGCCTTTCGTTGTCGATGATGATTCTCTGAGGAATACCGAATCGGTATATAATGCAATTCTGAACAAAGTTCTCTACCTTGGCTTCCATGATTTGCGCCAGCAGTTCGGCCTCCACCCACTTGATGAAGTAATCAATGGCCACAATAAGAAACTTTCGCTGGCCGGATGCTAGGGGGAAGGGCCCTAGGATATCCATCCCCCACTGCACGAATGGCCATGGGGTGGTGATCGGAGTCAGCTGGCTGCCAGGCCTTCTTTGAATATTGGAGTATCTTTAACATGCATCGCAACTTCGGTCGAAGTCTGACGTATCTCTCTGAATTGTGGGCCAATAGTATCCCTGTCGAATTATCTTATATGCTAGTGATCTTCCTCCAAGATGGTCATCGCAGATGCCTTCATGGACTTCTCTGAGGGCATAGTCGGCATCAGTTAGCCCCAAGCACTTTAATAGAGGCTATGAAAATGATCGCTTGTAAAGGGCACCGTTAAGGACGATGTACTTTGAAGCTATCCAGCATATCTGCTTGGCTTCAGCCGGATCTTCTGGTAGGATTCCTCTGGTAAGAAAGGTGAGGATCGGATCCATCCACGAAGTTTCCTGTTCAACTTGGTGGACCTCAATCGGCTCTTCACTAATACTTGGGTGCTGCAAGTGCTCCACAAAAGTTTGGTCGGAGGTATTGGTGACTGCCGTAGCCAACCGTGATAGAGCATCCGCCTGAGAGTTCTATAGATGAGGTATATGGAGGATTTCGAAGAATTTGAGCTGAGAGATGAGGTTTTGTACCTTGTTCAAGTACTTGACCAGGGTTGGATCCCTTGCTTCAAATTCATCCTTCACCTGATTGACCACCAGTTAGGAGTCGAAGAAGGCTCTTACTCGACTAATGCCTAGTTCATCAGTGATTCACAATCCTGTGAGGAAGGCTTCGTATTCCACCTGATTGTTTGACATTGAAATGAAAAGTGGAGGGCATACTCTAGGCTTTCTCCGTTGGGGTCGGCTAGGATCAGGCCAGCCCCATAGCCAGTGAGATTGGATGCTCCGTCTACATGAAGCATCCAAGCGGGCTTAGCTTCGTAAACAGCATCGGCTTCAGGTACCTCGACCACCTGCAAGGATGACCCGTGCCCCCAGGTGCACTCGGTAATTAAGTCAGCAATTACTTGAGCCTTCAAAGCCGATCGGGATTGGAAAGAAATGTCGAACTTGCCAAGTTTTATAGCCCACTTGGTGAGCCGACCAGAAGTGTCTAGACTCCGAAGGATTGCCTTGAGGGATTGGTTAGTCAGCACGATGATCGGATGTGCCTGAAAGTAGGGCCTGAGCCTTTTGGCAGCTATGACCAAGGAATATACCAGTTTTTGCATTTTGGGGTACCTTGTTTCAGCATCATGGAGAACTTTACTAATGTAGTAAACAGGTTTCTGCTGGCCATCTTCTCCCACTCGCATGAGTACGGAGCTGACCGCCTCGTCCAACGCCGACAAGTAAAGATACAAAGGCTCCCCCTCCATCGACTTGGCTAGCAATGGGGGGCTCCTCAGGTATTCTTTCAAGGCTTCAAAGGTTGACCAACATTCATCGATCCAAATAAAATGATCCGACCGGTGCAGGGTCTTGAAGAATGGCAGGGACTTTTCAGCCAAATGGGAGATGAAACGATTGAAAGAGGCAATTCGGCCTGTGAGCTCTTGCACCTACTTCTTATTGGTTGGATGTGCCATTTCAATGACAGCTCTTATCTTGTCAGGGTTAACATCAATTCCTCTCTGTGTGACCAAGAAGCCGAGGAACTTGCCGAAAGTCATCCCAAAAGTACACTTCGCAGGATTCAGCTTCATCCGATGATGTCTGAGTGCGTCAAAGGATTCCTGCAAGTCCTTGATGTGGTCGGTCCTATAAAGGATTTTTACTATCATATCATCAACATAAGCCTCCATGTTTCTTTTGAGCTGCCCTTCGAAGACTCGGTTGATCAGCCTTTGGAAGGTGGCACCGACGTTCTTCAAGCCGAAGGACATCATCCTATAACAGTATAGACCTTTGTTGGTGACAAAGGTCGTCTTCTTCTCGTCCTCCAGGTGCATCCTGATTTGGTTGTAGCTAGAGAAGGCATCCATAAAGCTCAAAAGCTGATGGCTAACAGTGGCGTCCACCAACTGATCAATCTTAGACAAGGAGAAACTGTCGTTCGGACAGGTATTGTTGAGGTCAGTGTAGTCCACACAGATCCTCTACTTTTCACTTGCCTTCTTCACCATCACCATATTTGCTAGCCATTCAAGGTAATGGGCTTCCCTGATGAAGCCAGCATCAGAGAGTTTCTTTACTTCTTCATCGATAGCTCTTTACCTTTCGACAGCGAAGCTCCTCTTTTTCTACCGGACGGGCCTATAGGTCAGATCCACCTTGAGCCGGTGAGTGATGACATCCGACGGTATACCCGGCATGTCCAACGCCGACCAAGCAAAAATATCGACGTTACTCCTCAGGAGGTCGATCAGCTTTGACTTGATGTCCTCACTGAGAGAGCTTCTGATTTGGAGGACTTTGGTGGGGTCATCCTCCCGAAAAGGGACAAACAGGATTTTTTCATCTGGCTGACCATGGCCATCGATCTCAGCCCTTGGATCAAGCTATTCCAGAGTAGGACGACCTTGCAATTGCTGGTCCAGAATAGTTAAGCACTTCTAGCCATCTGACGGTCTTCCCTCATAACTCCGACCCCGTTCCTGGTCGGAAACTTCGCCAATAGATGATAAGTGGATACAATGGCCCGAAACTTGTTGAGGGCCGATCGGCCTAGAATGGCATTATAAGCCGAGGTCGTACGGACAACCACAAAGTTGATGAGGAGAGTTTTCTGGGAAGGCTCCATCCCGATCATTACGTGGAGAACTATTTTTCCCTTAACTCTGACAGAATTTCTCCTGAAACCTGTCAACGACATGGGGGACTCTTGCAGCATTGACCTAGATAGGTTCATTCTTACAAACACATAATATAGTAATACCTTCGTGGAGCTTCCATTATCTATAAGTATCCTTCTTACATCGTAGTTGGCAATCACTGTCGACATGACTATAGGATCATTTTCAAAAATATGGGACTCCAGGAGGTCTTCGTTAGAGAAGGTGATTGCATTGGAGCCCATCGACCTCTTAACAATGTCTAGGCCATCTTTATAGCTCCAATCGGACCGTCGATGTAGCATGCCGATATCCCCACCGGTTGGCCGTTGGTTGGGAAGCTCCACCTCCTCCGGAGGGTTTATGGCAGTTGAGGCTTCAGCTCGATCCCGATGGGGTCAGATGTACTTGCATAGGTACATAGATACCCCCTTTGGATGAGGTCTTCAATGGCATCCTTCAGCTATAGGCACTCTTCGGTGCTGTGCCCATGGTCCTTATGGAACTGACAGAATTTATCTCAGTTTCTGGATGCAAAAGGGTCTCTCATCGGACGAGGCCTCTGTAGGAAGGTCTTGTTCTCGATTTCCAGGAGGATCTTCTCCCTCGAAAGGGAGAGGGGAGCATATGTTCGAACTTCCTGGGGAAGTCCTTTGGCTTCAGACTTCGGTGCTGGGCGGGCTGGTGGCCATCTTTGAGTGGCCAGACCTTGGGAGCCTTGTCACTCTGCTTCCTGGGAGCTAACCTCCCCTCAGCCTGGCACTGGCTCGCCACCTGTTCCTCGACTAGGGTGTACTTCTATGCTTTGGCCAGTAGCTCGGTGTAGCTCATCGGGAACTTCTTATCCAGGAAAAATGTGAGCCTGGATGAGTGGAGCCCTCTGTTGAAAGCTGACATAGCCACGTCTTTATTTAGGTCCGGAACCTCCATGGTCGCTGAGTTGAAATGGACCATGTAATCCCAAAGAGTCTCTCCCTCCTTTTGCAGTACGAGGAAGAGGCAGTCGGTGTTCCTCGAGGTTTGACTGCCGGTCCTGAAATGGAAAAGAAAAAGGTTTTCAAGTTGGGAAAAGAAGTGGATCGTACCTGGCTAGATGGCGGAGAACCATATCCGGGTGGCCTTCTTGAGGGTGCCAGGGAAGGCGATGTAGTGGAGGGTGTTTGAGATGCCTTATACCATCATATGGGCCTTATAGGTGCCCAGATGGTCCAGCGAGTCGGTGGTGCCATCGTAGGGGTCCACCTGAGGGATTTTGAAGTGGCGGAGAATCATCTCCACCAAAATCTTATCGGAGAACAGCGGGCGGGAGTCGTATACCTGCCCCCCTTCGGCCTTCTACCGATAAACAATCTCAGCAATGCACTCCTCCATGCACAGAATCTTACTGGTGCAGTCTCTTAGGAGTTCGGCAGGAGGCCGAGCACCAGCAGGGATGGATTCAGCGTAGGAGGGCGAGGCAGACCTCGCTCTCTTGCCATCGACACAAGTTTCCAAGGACCTTCGGGGCTCCACAATGGTGTGAGAATAATGCTGAGGGACTTCTGGCTGTCGACTTCCCTTAATAGTAGTTGGGTGGTTAGTGCAGGAAGTAGCAGGCGGTTGTTGTCGATTATCGGCTGCCTCCTAGAAATGCTGAACTATAGTGGTGAGCATTTCAATGTGGTTCATCAACATCTGGAACTGCTACAGTCCCAAAGTAATGGTGGGCTCAGCGACAGCAACGGTGGCGACAGCGTTGTTTTCCCTGGGAGGTCCTTTGGACCTAGATGGGGAAGGACCTCCTCTGGCAGAGGTGTTCTGAGCTCTTCCCTTAGCCATTGCTTGGCTGGGCAGACGGATTCCCCCTTTTAGAGAAGGGTTGAGCGCCCTTCCTCTAGAGCCAATCTATTGGGATGACTTCTCCTGGACCAAGCTCGGTCGGCTGTGCTAGAGCGCTCCTCTCCTGGTCGACCTGCCCCAAGGCGCTGGTGGTGTTCCAATGGGGGATACTCCGATGCCTAAGTTAGCAGGAGCTTGAAGGCAACATAATGGAGGAATCAGAGAAGCAATATATGGAGAAGGGAGAGTGTACTTAGCTCGAAATAGGGTCCCCCGGGTACCTTATATAGGCATGGAACAGTCCAAAATTCATTAGGGAAGAGGTCGAGAAGGACCGATCTACCCCTAGGAGAATCTGGAGAGTGGCCATGTGGCACTTAGATAGGGCGGCGTAGTGGGAATAGTGGAGCAGTGGTGCTGACATGGCAGGATTTTGTTACAACAGAAAGAAGCTTCTGGAGCCCTCCAGGCTTCCGAAGTAAGGCGGTCAGATGTCAGCGAGGAGGGCCAGTCGATCCTCCGAAGGAGACCTACAGGTCGTTCGGACCTCAGCTTCAGTGGGCCAGACTTCCGAAGGAGAGGGTGGCCAGGCCTCAGCTGGAGCAGGTCGTTTGGACCATAGCTTCAGTGGGCTGGACTTCCGAAGGAGAGGGTGGCCGGGCCTCAGCTGGAGCGGGTCGTTCATACCTCAGCTCCAGTGGGCCAGACTTCTGAAGGACAGGGGCCGTTGGACCCAGCAAGCCTCAAAAGGGGATGGTTCCATCAAAGTTTTGAGGAAGACCGCCGGTCGGACTTCGGATACATGGCCCGGTCGGACCTATGCAAGAATGACGGTCCGGTTCGATAGTGTGCTGGATGGGTACAACAATTTCTATAAGTTCTTTTTAATAAAAATTATTAAAAGGAAGGAAAATATTATTGTTCATTGATATTAGGATTTTAAAGGTCTTTAAATAGAGTGCAAGATCATCATATTTGATAACATATAATAACATGCGACTCCTAACAGATTGTAGTAAAACTTCTAATAAGACTAAGATAAAGCAGTTGTTCTAGGAAATAATATAAGATATCTTGCTTTCTAACAGTCCTCCTCAAGCTGGAGTGTATACATCAACTAGGCCTAGCAGGAACATACAATAGAAAAGTAAAAATAATGTTGAGAGCTTTATTGAAGATGATGGCGAGCTATCGACTAAACTGGTATAAGGTGTCTAAATCTTGTAAAATATGATGAACTGTCGATAGAGTCTCCAGATGCTGCTCAAGATTCGATGAAGGAATACCTTATAGGGAAGGAGAAGAGAAGGTCCAGACAAGGATTTTACTTCTCAGAAGGAGAGAAGAATGAGACAGACTTAAAAAAAGTAATATCAGCCAAGACAAAGTATCGTCGAGTAATAGGATTATAATACTTATACTTCTTTTGTATCTGAAAAAGTAAAGAAAACTAGATGAGAGCTATAATCATCTTCCTGGACTAAGAAAGTGAACAAGATCAGGTGAGTGCTATATATCATCTTCCTACTTGTCCATAGAGTTGGTCACTATCTTACTATTAGAGAGAAGGTGACAAGAGGAGCATCGATCTTGTCCACAAAACTGGTCAGGTGAGAACTAGATATCATCTTCCTGTCATTTGTGAAGATGATGTTATAAAGAGCAAAGGATAACGGTGATAGTAATACGAGAAAGAGAAGTTTGAATCACTGCATAGAGTAACTGAAGATCAAGGAGAACCTATTACCAATTAACTTGAAGGCATAGATAAGGCAGTAAAAAAATGCCATTAATATAGAGATTGGAGAGCTGGACGGTGTGGCCATGGAGCTTGAATTGTTTGTAGGAGAAGACTTAAGCCAGTACTTGTGGGTGTACTCAAGCACCCAAGCGAGGATCAACTCCATGGTGGCAATTGGCTTTTTCTTTTTTTTTATTTTATGAAATAACAACCCAAGCTAATAGAAAGATAAGATATGAATCCCTGTATGAGATGCATAGAAAAAAGAAAAACCCAAGATTAGAATTTTTTAGATAATTTTTTATTTTTTTTTTTTCTTTCTTTCTTTTCTTTTCTTCTTTTCCTCTTTTTTATCTTTCTTTCTTTCTTATTCTTTTCTTGTTCTTTTCTTTTATCATTTTTTTTCTTTTCTCTTATTTCTTTTTTTTGACTAGGTCAATAGAGCCCTCTACATCACATTAAACAAGGGAGGAGGGGTTGTCGACCACTCTTCTCTCTCGGAGTGTTTGGAGATAAGGAAGGCAATGATAGCAACTGGCAGTGGCATCCGGGCAGGTGGCAATGGCAACATAGAAGACCATGGTAGTAATGCCAAAGTAGGAGTCACGATCGAGAGGGAAGGGATTGGTGTCAGATTCGACAAGGGAAACAGGGATGAGCGGGCCACTAGAGGGGTCACCAGAAGAGGAGGAGTAGCCGAGGGCATGCTCGAGCATAGAGGAGGAGCAATCATGGGACCAGGTGGTGGAGAGGCGGTTCCAACTAAGGGCAAGGAAGCGAATAGTGCGACACTGGATTCATCTTCGTAGAGGGAGAGGAAGCGGGCATAGATGGAGGCAACAGCTTTTAAGGTGAGCTGATGATAGAGTATACTACGAGCAAGGGAGTGGAAGGGGAGATGGAGGCACTGGAGAGTTTGCAGGTTGTGGGCTATTGGTGGTCTTCAAGTGGCGGTGGATGGCGAGGGAGTTCCATGTGTGCTTTCTTGTTGTTAAGATTTTGGGGTGTGGAGTGGGATGGAGGAGCGGTGGCTCTCGGGGGCTAACAATGGGTGGGAGGCAAGTCAGCAATGGTGGGAGAAGATCATGAGTGGGAGAGAGGGAGACAATGAGGTAGTGGGAGCTGGAACCAAGGCGGGTGTGCTTGGATATCTGGGCAACAACATCCGGGCAGGTGGCAACGGTGATGGGCTCCGGTAGCTCCAATGCTTGGAGATCGGGTGCGAAGCTTTGAGCAGTCGAAGGGAGATGAGGAGAGAGAGGATTCACATGTAGAGGTGAAGATGCTCATAAGTTTTTTTCCATGAGTTTTTGTCCGTGGATTTATCTGAGCTCAAGAGTCTCAATTATGGTGGTGGGCTATAGGAAGAGAGAGGATGGTAGAGTTCCCTCTTTGACTTCAAAGGGTGATCTAAAGGGAAATCCGATAGTGGGCCTAGATCTCCCTTCGAAAGGAAGATCTAAAAGGAGGAGCAACTAGAGTTATAAGGAAAAGGTTGTTTTTCATTGATATTAGGATCCTAAAGGTCTTTAAATAGAGTACAAGATCATCATATATCATAATATGTAATAACATGTAACTCCTAACAGGATTGCAGTAAGACTTCTAATATGACTAAGATAAAGTAGTTGTTCTAGGAAATAACATAAGATAACTTACTTTCTAACAAAAATGATGGTAGGTCTAACTACTACACTAAAAATGGAAAAAGAAAATGGAGAATAAATCAAGCTTGAGGGGAAAGCAGCCTTCTAATTCTTAAAAGAGGAGAAAAAAGAATTAGTTATTAATTTTACTTTCACCCTTAACCAGTAATAAATAATGTTTTAGAAAAATACTAAATAACATACAACTCTCACAAAACTACCATGAAGAAATAGGATGAGCATCCAACTAATTGAGATTACAAGGTGAAGGTTACATGCATAGGTGGCAAGCCTTCCTCCAAGTATCAAGGCTTCTTGGGGATTTTTAATTATGAGAGAAAAATGAACATTTAGCCCTCCTAGATTTCATTAGGTAGTGAAATCAGATAAAGACAATGTAGAGGTAAAAGAGCTAAGACAATAACTGAAGTAAATAACGAATAGGGAAAACATATGAAGGATACATGTTTTGCTTGCTTGGAGTTTAAACCACATCTGACTCAATAATTGCAATATGTAGACTAATCGGAAACAAGATATGGAAGGTTTTGCTAGTAGATCTTTAGAAAGAACATTTTGCATAGACTGAACAATAAAATAGGTTTAAAAATCTTAAGCTAAGGATTATGATATAGATATCAAACAACTAGATCTTACTCTATAATATTACTTAAATTATTTTAGCTATAAGATATGCAACACAATTTTCTTCTTGTTATACATTAACATTATGATAATCCAAAGGGAAAACACTTTATGAGTTTCAGAGGGATGAAACTTTCCATTACTTGATAAGAACATAACAATTCAACATGCGATATTATATAAAAATATGTGAAGTGTGATGATGCATGTATGGATATCTAGTTTAGTTTATAAAGCAATTGCTCAATAGCTATTATAAAATTTGATTAGTCAACTTGTATAAGACAATATATGAAACTGAGAATGCAATAAAAGTACCTGTTGCCATCAAATCCCTGCTCCTAGAACTTTAGCAGCGTCAGACAGTCCTACAACCTTCTTCGGTAGGAGGAGGTTCTATCCCTAGGCATCTTTCGAGCGGATAATTATAAGAACAATTTTGCTTGATCGATGGTTACTGGCTGGAGACTCTCTGATGCTCAAGTTAGTAGAGAAAATGGATGGTAGTGGAGCTGAGAGTAATGGCGAGAGAGACTAAATGAGCATTAGAGAGTAGTAATTAAGAAGCATTCTATGTTACCTATAAAGAGTCCCCTATTACTAATTTATAGTTACTCACATAATAGAATGTTGCTAGGGTGGCCTCCTATGATGTGAATAACAATTTTTCATTGGATATTGGGATCTTGTCTCTTAGAATCTTTTTGTTAAGATCTTTCTATTGGAATAACAATCTTTGTCGAGATCTTGTCTACCAGGATCCTTATTGGAAAGTTATGTTTTATCTGCTTTTACCACTTGTTCAAGCATCATAGACTCTTAACATTAGGGTGTCTAGCTTATCACCAACTGTGTCAACCTAGACATTGTATCCTAGCATACCGACTAAGTCTCTCTTGATAGACTTAGTCGAGTCCGAGTTATTACTTGACCAACATGCATCATGGGATGTTACATCAATTGGGCCTATAGCCATTAGTAGATTCTCGGTCTTTGGCACCAAAGTTGCTCAGCGTAGCTACCAACTTAGTCATCTCCTCCTTAGTTAGTGTCATGGTTGTCCCTTCAAGCCAAATAAGTAGTTGCTGTAACAGTTGTCTCCCACTCTCGAGTCTAGAATGCTATCATATAACTCTTTTAGGCTTTATCATTTTTGGATAAAGGAAGCAGACATTCCTTCAGCCTCAAAAGTTAAGCAGATCTTTTCATCGCTTAGAAAACCATCACCAACTATTTTGTTGCCTTGATTATGGAAGAAAGGATATTAGTAGCATAGCATTTAAAAGGACTATATATTAATTTTTTAAATGGCTAGCGATTCAACCAATCTTCCTTAGCCAATATAGTGGTAACACATGGTTTGACAGCTGTAGCTTTTAAATAATTTATACAAGTCTAGATATCGAGAGTTAATAGGCTGGTTACAATTTTGAAATGGCAAGACGTTGCTCAGTTCAGGTTGCACCACGTGTTAAAATCTAGTGTCTTCAACCGAGTTAAGTCTTTAATCCCAACAATTTAGGCTAGGTATAAAAGGAGTTTCCCTGCCATTATTGTAGGGATCCCAACTCAAGCAAAGAGAAGAGGCCAAGGAAGAATAGAGTTCACCCAAGCTTCTTGAAGACCTAGCTCTCCCTAGGTTGGTCTTCTTCTTGCTCTCTTGTCCTCTTCGGTACTTCTTCTTCTTAGAGATCTTCTTTAGAGCTCCTGTAGGGCTTCTTTTCTTCTTGGAAGTTGCTTCCTTCGGCCTTCCTCCTTTATGGGTTGAAAGATTTTTCTCTTAAATTTCTTTTAAGTTTTCTTACTTTCTTTGATCTTCTCCTTCTTCTAAGAGATGTCTTTCAAGGATTAAAGTCACTCGGTTAGCAAAAGGGTCTCAGGATCCATCTTCAGAGGAGGCAAATTCTGAGAGTTCGAAGGAGATTAAAGTTCTCTCTTTTCAAGAGACTCTCTGGGCTAGCTGATCAAGCCATCTAGAGGAGATTCCACTTGCTAGTCTAATGAGGAAATCCTTGTCAATTCTTAAGAGAGAATATTTGGCTCCTGGAATATTATCAGTTCCTGGATTACTATCACATCTATGTCCCAAGACTAGAGGACCAAGTAACTAATGGTCCATCTGGCAGTCTGGTCATGTACAAGGAATTCTTTCATGCCAACCCTAAATTTTCTATTAATCCCTTCATCATCAATGTCCTTGATCTTTTTTGGATTGTCCCAACCTAGCTCATGCCCAATTCCTTCTAAATTCTCTGTTCCTTATTCTTTATTCCATGCTTAGTATCCGAACCCAGATTTCTTTGTTCTAGGTATTTTTCATGCTTAGTGATGGTGCAAAAATCTGCCTCGAATGCTGAAGTAGGTTGGAGAGAGGATGCCGATGGCTATACCTACAAAAGAAGTCCTGGCCAGAGGTTGCTCCAGTGAAAGCCCTCTAATGTTCAAGTCAACATCTCAAACCACATAGAATAATGGAGATGAAAAATGAGAGAACAAGAGTGCATGCAAAGGGGGGCATACCTCCAGGGAGTTTGCTGAGAACTTCCTTTTATATTTAGGCTCCCAGGGTGCTCTGGGGAATGTTTGACATGATAGTTGGTGGATAAGTGGAGATTGGATCTTCTTCTATCATGGTTACTAAGAGGCAAATGTTCTTGCCTTATATAGAATATACTCTTGTCATTAATAGTGTTGACTTCTGTATTGATTTTGATGATTAACAAAATACTTAAGTATATTTAAATACTAACTATTTGTTAAAGTATGTTTTATCAAAAAAAGGTACTCATCAAGTTAGTTGATTGATTGCTTGTCAAAATAGTTGAAGAAGTCCCCTTATGGATGTGATGTGGCAGGAAGCTGACATGTAATCCCTATCAGATGCCATGTCAGAAAAATGGCCATGGTGGACACCCCACCTCGAACTCCTTTGGCCGGGCCAAGCTCCTTAGAATGATGAGGCAGCCCATCGAAGTCGAGTTCCATCCTCTGCCAGGTCGGCACCCGCAAGCTCGGGGCACCTAGGCCGGAGCTGAGCGACCTCCTTCACCAGATTGAGCCCCTCCGAGGTCGAACCCTCTGGACCAGAGTCGAGCTCAGCCCTCCTCCGCCAAGTCGAGCCCCTCCAAGGTTGAGCCCTCTGGGCTGGAGTCACGTGCCAACCTCCTCCACCAGATCGAGCCCCTCCGAGGCTGAGCCCCCTAGACCGAAGTTGAGCTTAGCCCTCCTCCACCAGGTCAAGCCCCTCTGAGGCTGAGCCCTTTGAGCAGGAGTCGAGCCCTCCTCCACCAGGTTGAGCTCCTCCGAGGTCGAGCCCCCTGGGCTGGAGTTGAGCCTAGCCTCCTCTGCCAGGTCGAGCCCCTCGAAGGTCGAGCCCCCCGAGCCGGAGCCGAGTCCCAGCTCTCTAGCTCGGCAACCACCTCGGACAATGCCGCCCGGCACCAAAGGGAGAAGAGCTACCCTCGAGGCATTGGCGAGCCGCCCAAGGACTATAAGGAAGCACCCATTAGATCATAATAACTATCCCCAGCCACCACTTATACCAGAAGAGGAAGAAGCTCTCTGACCAAGATGCCACGCTCTCCACCAACCACCTGCACCACCCGAAAGTGGAAGTCAACCAGGAGATTTGAATCCCAAGGACGGCGACCCCCTAATCGAGACACTGCCAAACCTCCCAGAATGGGATGACCAGAAAAAGTGTCAGAGCACATAACAGCTTCCTTTATCACCAATCAGGAAATACGTCTTGACCATGGTATGGAATACCACCGCACGCGCCTACCAAAGCAGGGGAGATCCCGAGGTAGGCATTCAACAACCACCTGGACTTAAAAAAAACTTCGACACCCCCAGCAAGGAGGTATGCAAGCTTAATTGCAAAACACTCATCCAAGCAAGTGAGGAAGAGAAAGCCACACAAAAGGACCAATCCACCTCGGCTGCCATCTCTCCTAGCACATACGCACCCCCACTCTCACACCATTCACTCCTCTTAGCATGGAGTCCATCAAGAGGGGCTCGACCAGGAGGATCTGTTCCCCTGGATCATCATTGACTTGACCATCGGAGTGCCCTTGCTAGAATCCCCGGCCCAGGTATCTGACCTTGTTTTGTAGGCTCTGAAGCGCAGGTCAACCCCGAGAAGACAAGAGGTGATCTGACATCGATAGCAACTACGGGTTACGACGATCTTGGCGGCAACAGATTGGCGCGCCAGGAAGGAGGATTGATGCAGGCCCTTTGTTCCAAAAGCCAGTCCCTTTATAAGTGGGTCCATCAGGAGGATGGTGATGATGCGAGTGAGAGAAGCTTCCACCAGTCGTGCAGGAGACTCTCCTTCTCAAGGAAACCCGCACGTCCTGGAAGTGGAACCACCCGCATTACCTCAACCACCTCCGGTGGAATCTCAGCTGGCCACACTCGCCCAACAAATACAAATCCTTGCTATGGTAGTGTGCCAACTCCAGCACCAACAACGGTCCTTGGCTATCCATCAGTAGCTAGGGACCCCCGCGGCCCACATCGCAGCATCCCGTGACAGCCTGCATTCCTTCCAAGGAAGGCCTTCACAATCGTGGGCCACCATCAATCACCGGGATAGTCATTTGACTCCGGCGAAGAGACAACGAGCTGGATCTGCCAATAGGGAGAGCCGCTCCCTGACCCTTGAGTAGGTAACGACCAAACCCCACCGAGGTCGAAGAGGCAAGTCCGCCCTTCATGAGCACCATGCACCCATGTCACCTTCTGCATCACTCTCAGCAGAAGGTTCTACTGACGAGGCCATCAGGTGCATAGCTGAGAAGCACCTAGAAGAGAACAAGCACAAGCTGGCAAAATTATCTCGCCGGTTTGCAAACATGCAGGGCTCCGCTAACGAGCCAACAGGCTATGATGCCCGTCCCCATTCTCCCGAGATATTCAAGAGGAACCAATTCCAAGGGTCCCGAATGCCATAGGTTGATCCCTACGATAGAACCACCGACCCCCTGGACCACCTGGAAAGCTACAAGGCCCTCATGAGGATCCAGTGGGCCACTAACATCCTTCTTTGCATCGCCTTCCCAGCAACCCTTCAGAAGGCGGCTCGGGTTTGGTTCATCTGCCTCGAGCCTGAAAGCATTGATTCTTTTGCTCAGTTGGAGCAAAAGATCATGGTTCACTTCGATGCCTGTCGGAAGGTGCCATGTGAAGTAAATAGCCTCTTCTCCATTCGATAACAGGACTGTGAGTCCCTATGAGACTACGTGGCCCGTTTCAAGGTTGCCGCATTGGAGATTTATAATCTTGAAGAGCCAATCGCCATGCTGGCACTAAAGCGAGGGCTCAGGACCTCCCACCTAACTTACTCGCTCAACAAGAAACCCTCCAAGACTTACTCCAAGCTCCTCCTCAGAGCTTAGAAGTACATCCACACCGAGGAGACGGATTGTACGAGACGGGAGCTCGACGGGAAGCCATATAAGAAGCCAACTCCCGTTGAGACATCCGGGATGCGGAAGCCAGGACCCCCAGCTTCGAACTTCCGCTAGGGGCCGAGACCAAGGTGCACCCCAGCTCTAGAAGAGAGACTTACCCCCCTGCTCGTCCCGAGGATGAAAATCCTGATGGAGATCGAAGGTGAGCCCTACCTGAAGTGCCCACCTCCGATGAGGCCATCCACTAACCGTGACAAGATGAAGTATTGTTGCTACCACCACGACCACGGCCACGACATCAAGGAATGCCGCAACCTCAAGAAGGAGATCGAAGAACTCATCAAGAGAGGTTACCTCGGGAGGTTTATGGGGGGCAGACCTCCAGCGAAACCATAAGCACTCATCGCTCTCCCACCAGTTCTTGTAGTGGATAACCACCCTACAGAGAAGCCAGTGGGGATGATATGTTGGGGAGTCGAGTGCACATCTAAGAAGGCCCGGGGGGCAGGGCATTCTAAAAATGTGCTCCTCTTTATGAGGGAAGGGGGAGATTGGGAGAAAAATGTAAATAACAATGCCGTGGTCATTGAAATGATGATCATGAAGCATCCTGTAAAATGCATCATGGTTGATAGTGGAAGCTTCATAGATGTGCCTTTTTATGATGCCTTCTTCATATTGAACTTGTCTCTTGCACAGCTTAAACCTGTGCACACGCCCCTTGTCGGCTTCACGGAAGATTCTATAAGGGTTGAGGGAGAGATCACACTCCCAGTCACTACCGGGACCCTACCTCGACAAAGCACTGTCATGATGACCTTTATAGTAGTTAGATTCCCTTTGACTTACAATGTGATCCTTGGCCAACCTGAGCTCAATCTACTCAATGCCGTCATCTCTATGAAGCGACTGTTGGTGCAGTTCCCAACTCCCTATGGAGTTGATGAAATGAAAGGCACACCTCAGTCGATTCAACACTGTTTCCAGACTCTCCCAGGTACCAAAGTCCCTGAGGATGATCCTAGGATGGATGAGCTCGACCAAAGGGTGCAAGAGCCCAGGGGTGGCCCAGTAGACCGCCTGATGTCTTATCCGCTTGGAGCCGATCAGGAGAAGACGGTGCAGATTGGGGCCCAGCTACAAGAAGAGGAAAGGGCCCACCTATTAGAGTTCTTACAGGAGAACGTAGATGTGTTCACCTGGATGGTGGCCGTATGCCAGGTATCCCTTTTGACATCATCACCCACAAGCTGAGCATTGACCCAAAGTGCAGGCTAGTTCTGTAGAAGAAGAGGAGTTTCACCCTCAAGAGGTAGGCGGCAATCAAATAGGAAGTCGACAAACTCCTCGCTACCGGCTTCATCCGGGAGGTATAATACCCAAGCTGGCTTGTGAATGTGGTGATGGTAAAGAAGAGTAACGGCAAATAGAGGATCTGTGTGGACTATGCTGACCTCAACAAGGCATGCCCGAAGGATAGTTTTCCCTTGTCGAAGATTGACCAGTTGGTGGACACCACCTTGGATCACCGACTACTCTCCCTTATGGATGCATTCTCTAGATACAATCAGATCCGAATGCACCCAGAGGACGAGGAGCACACCGCCTTCATCACCGACCAAGGGACATACTGTTACAAGATGATGCCCTTCGATCTGAAGAATACTAGAGCCACGTACCAGCATCTGGTCAACAAGGTCTTCAAAGATCAGATTGGCCGGAACATGCAAGTGTACGTGGATGACATGCTTGTCATGAGCAAGCCGAGCTCGGACCATGTCACCGACCTAGCCGAAGCCTTCAACAACCTCTAAAAGCACCAGATGAATCTGAACCCGGCAAAGTGCGCCTTCGGATTGGCAGCAAGGAAATTCCTCGGCTTCATGGTCATGTAGAGGGGCGTTGAAGCGAACTCGGAGAAGGTCCAAGCGATCGTCGACATGGAGCACGCAATGTCCAAGAAGCAGGTCCAACGCCTGATGGGGCATATTACAGCCCTGAGTCGGTTGATCTCAAGATTGGCCGACTGCTGCCTCCCCTTCTTCAAGGTGTTGCACAAGATACACGACTTCACCTGGACAAAGGAGTGCCAGATGGCCTTTGAAGGGCAGAAGGAGTTCCTGGCCTCTCCACCGCTGCTCTCCAGACTGGAGGAAGGAGAAGAGCTTCTGCTCTACCTGGCGGTCACACCTGGAGCCGTCAGCTCAGTCCTCATCCAAGTGGACAAGGATGGGTTCCAGAAGCCGGTATACTACACCAGCAAAATCCTCAGCGACATGGAGATCAGGTATACCCACTCCGAAAACTTATTTTTGCTTTAATAATGTCTGCTAAGTACCTCAGGTCCTCCTTCCAAGCGCATCCCATCGTGGTCATGATGGACCAGCCGTTGAGGACCATACTCAGCCACCCCGAAGCATCCGGACAGTTGGCCAAGTGGTCCCTGACGCTGAGCAAGTTTGACATCACGTATCGGCCGAGGTCATCATAGAAGGCCCAGGTTTTAGCCGACTTTTTAGTCGAGTGCACGGGACTTGCCGAGGAGCCGGAGTAGACTTCCCTGGAGCATAGAGTTGAGCCCGGTATGGAGGAGGAATCTTGGATCCTCCATATGGACGGTGCATCCAACTCTGGCGGGAGCGGAGCAGGCCTCATCCTTGCCAACAGTGGTGGGGTCATGGCGAAATGTGCTCTCCACTTCAAATTTGTCGCAACAAATAACCAGGTAGAGTACGAGGCGCTTCTCGTGGGCCTAAAGGTCTCATGCGAACTGGGCGTCCAAGACTTGAAAGCATTCACCGACTCCTAATTGGTGGTCGGACAAGTTTATGGGGAGTATGAAGCCAGAGATCCGCAAATGGTGAAATACCTGGAGCGAGTCCGCTCATGCACGATGGGCTTCCGACACATCAACATCTTCCATATCTCCCATGGAGAGAATGCTCGCTCGGATGCACTGTCGAGACTCACGACCCTACCAGATTCATCTTTGGGGCGTGCGTATATTGAGTACCTCGAAAATCCAAGTTTCGAAGCCCCGGAGGAGGTACAGTAGGTCACCCCAGAGCCAAGTTGGATGGACAGGTACATCAGATACATCACTGACGGCACTTTGCCTGAGGACCGTGCGAAAACCAGCCTCATCAAAAAGAAAGCCTTTCAATTTGTCCTGATGGAAGGACATCTCTACCACCGATCCTACTCATACCCACTCATGAAGTGCCTGAGACCTGCAAAGGCAGCCTTCATTCTCCAGGAGATACATGAAGGCCTGCGTGGGAACCACATCGGAGGAAGGATGTTGGCATACAAAGCTCTTCGCCAGGAATACTTTGGGAGACCATGAGAGAGGACACCACCGACTTCGTAAAGAGGTATGACAAATGCCAGCACCATGCCTACATACAATGTCAACCAGCGGCGTCGATCTCGCAGCTCTTCGCCCCTTGGCCATTCGCCCAGTAGGGAATGGACATCTTAGGGCCATTTCCCCCTACACCGGGGTAATGGAGGTTCTTGTTGGTGGCCATTGACTACTTCACCAAATGGGTGGAAGCGGAGCCATTAGCGCGGATCACGGATGCCAAGGTCTGTGAGTTCTACTGGAAGTCAATAATATACCACTTCAGACTACCACGCTGCATCATCACCGACAATGGGTGATAGTTCGACAACCAGGAGCTCAAAGGATTTTGTACCGAGCACGGCATCCAGCATCGCTTCACCTCCGTCATCCATCTCCAGACAAACGGAGAGGCCGAAGTGACTAACCGGACCATTCTCCAGGGACTTAGGACCAGGCTGGACCAGGCCAAGGGTAGGTGGGCAGAAGAACTCCCGAGTGTCCTCTAGGCCTACCACACAATGCCCAGGACGGTGATGGACAAAACACCCTTCAACAATGTCTTCGATGCCGAGGCCGTGGTCCCAGTCGAGCTCGGCATGCCCACATTGCAGGTGCAGCAATATGACAAAGCGTAGAACTCAGCTCACCTTCTACTCAACTTAGACCTCCTCGAGGAGACTAGAGATAAAGCTCGGCTCCGAATGGCAATATATCAGCAACGAGTTGCCCGATACTACAATGCCCGAGTAAGGCCTAAGGTCTTTCGACCTGGTGACCTAGTGGTCCGCCGAGTTGAGGCATCTCAACCCTAGGAGTGTAAAAAGCTCTTGCCAAACTTGGAAAGTCCCTATAAGGGTCGAAGCTCTTTCTCATGGAGCCTACAACCTCGAAAATTTTGACGGTGCCAGGTTCCTGCGAACATGGAACGCCTGCAACCTGAAAAATATTATCAATAATGTAAGGCTCACCCTTTAAAATAATAAAGGCCCTCTTTTGCTCAAAGTGCCTTTTACTTTGCAGGAATGTCGCTGCCCGGCCAAGGTCCGGCACACCAAAACTCGGAGCCTAGCCCTCCAATAATAAAGCTCAAAGCCCGGCTCTCCGACTCCGATGCCCGGGTCCCAGCTCCCCGCATCAACAATGTAAGGCTCTCTCTCACCAATAATCAAAGTTCCCCCTGTGCAAATACTCTTTGCCTTGCAGGAGAATCTCTGCCCGACCTCGGGTCTGGCACTCAAAGCCCGGAGCCAAGCTCTCTGGCCACCAAGTCTTCGAGCCCAGCTCTAAGATGCCAAAGCTCGGAGCCAAGCTCTCCGACCACCAAGTCTTCGAGCCCAGCTACAAGATGCCAAAGCCTGGAGCCAAGCTCTCCAACCACCAAGTCTTCGAGCCCAGCTCCAAGATGCCAAAGCCCGGAGCCAAGCTCTCCGGCCACCAAGTCTTCGAGCCCAGCTCCAAGATGCTAAAGACTGGAGCCAAGCTCTCTGACCACCAAGTCTTCGAGCCTAGCCCCAAGATGCCAAAGCCCGGAGCAAAGCTCTCCGGCCACCAAATATTCGAGCCTAGCTCCAAGATGCCAAAGCCCGGAGCCAAGCTCTCCGGTCACCAAGTCTTTGAGTCCAGCTCCAAGATGCCAAAGCCCGAAGCCAAGCTCTCCGGCCACCAAGTCTTCGAGCCCAGCTCCAAGATGCCAAAGACCGGAGCCAAGCTCTCTGGCCACCAAGTCTTCGAGCCCAGCTCCAAGATGCCAAAGCCCGGAGCCAAGCTCTTTAGCCACCAAGTCTTCGAGCCCAGCTCCAAGATGCCAAAGCCCGGAGCCAAGCTCTCTAGCCACCAAGTCTTCGAGCCCAGCTCCAAGATGCCAAAGCCTGGAGCCAAGCTCTCTGGCCACCAAGTCTTCGAGCCCAGCTCCAAGATGCCAAGCCCAGAGCCAAGCTCTTCGGCCACCAAGTCTTCGAGTGATGGGGGACTAATATGCATGCCATTTTTTTTGTATGTTTTATATGTTGAGTTAGGTGATTAATTCCCAAATTTTAGATCAAAATTATTTGTAGAGAATTTTGTATGAATTTTTGAAGATCAGCATGCAGATTAGGACCTAGAAAAGTAGCAAAGAAGGACCGCCGGGGCTGAGAAGCCTCGGTTAGGGCAAGTTCTCCTGCAATAAAACTACTGGAGGTAGAGGGGTGTACCTGACAACGTCTGTGAAGATCGCAGCGAAGGGGTCTCTCATTCCTCGATGGATGCGGCCTGGAAAACCGAGCCAAAGACCCGTGGATACCCGGCTTTCTGCTCAGTGATCCGATTGAGGCTTGGCTGGAGTCGTTGGATTCGTAGGAACTTAGGGACCTGCAAACGACCTGTCAGGGGTTAGAAAATTCATAAAGGAACAAGAAAACAAAGGAAAAACAGTAAGGGAAGGCTTCTTTTAGAGTGGGCATCCAGGGATCTGGAGGGTTTGTTGGCAGCAGGAAGATGATTGCAAACACCGGGAAGAAGAACTCTCACAAACCCCTTTATGCACACAGCAGGGTATCACACCACTCAATAGAAGAACTCAAGGTTTTCATTCATCAAATATTCTCCTTCATACAAGAGGCTAGGATCCCTTAAATAGACCCTTAACCTTGGGCTCCAAGTAAGGGTACATAAGTCTTTACATAAGAATCCTTTTCCCTCTCAAACCCTAGCTAGAAAATAAGGAAATATTAGGTAGAAAAATTCCTAAAAATTTTCTTGACTTGGTCAAGACTCCAAGGACGCCTATGGGGGCATGTTGGGCTTCTAGGAGCAGCAAAAGGCCGGCCCAAAGGGGCTCGGGTGCATGGGTTTGGGCCTCTAGAAGCTGGGGTGGCCTGGTAGCCAGGTAGCAGGAATATTCCCTGGTATCTTGCTTCTTAGGGGCTTGGGCTTGGCACCTGGGCTTGATTTCTTTGGGATAGGATGCAGATGGACCTCTGGAATCATGGATGCCCTTATCTATGAATATACTTTGACATCTGGAAGGGAATCTGGGCATCTGGAGGGCATCTGCAAGAAATCTTGGTTTTCTGAATTTTCCTCCTGGGGTCTTCAAATCTTCAAGCTGGGTTGGACTTGTGCTATACTTCCATGTCTTCAATCTAGTTGGACTTGGTCTTCACTTGTATGATATAGTCTTGAGTCTTCAGTATGCTTGGACAGGACTCAAAAAAAAAATAAGCTCAACATGAGCTGACTAGCATTGGACTGAACTAGCTCAACATAAGCTGACTAGTACAGAACTGAAATAACAACTCAAAAGACTCAAACAACAACTAAAAAAAGGACTCAGATGGGCTAAGCCCTTATTATAGATGGACTCATAAATTATTGATCAATTCATAGAGGGTTGAGAAGCCTCTGCCTTATTCTGGTGCCTTTGGTGTCCGCACCAATTCTCCCGGGGTGGGAGGAACTCGACCCTGTCGAGTGAAGATCAGACTGGCTCACATATCTCTCGAGAAGGTCTGGGTTGAGGTGTTGCAAGTCCTCTCGAGTTATCTACAAATCGTGCGACTCGGCTGGCCTTGCCATCGGACCAGGAAGCATTGATAGTCACGGCCCCGGGTCATGATGGCTTGATCATCCAGGATACGCTCGATCCGTTCTCCTCTCTCAGGCCAATTTGTTAGTGGACACTCTGGGTTAGGGTCACTCACAATGAAAAGGAATAGGTCCAAAGGCCTTACTAGGTATCGCTGCCGGTTCTCTATACTTAACCAGGTCTGTAATATTGAAGGTAGAACTAATCCCCAAATCCGAAGGCAAGTCTAACACCTAGGCATTTGATCCAATCCTTCTCTATCACTTTAAAAGGTCCGGCTCTGCGAGCATGAAGCTTCTTTTAGGCCTAAGCCTAACCAAGATAGAATCCACTACATCAAATTCTTTGATCCATCTTCGGAAATTAGCCAGTTTGTTTAAAATTAGTGTAGGTGGTGAACATGCTGGGCACATGCAGACTCCTAACAAAATGATGCAAAGAGCTCATACTAACACCTAACATACTTGACTATGCATTCCTATAGAAGGATATTTTATTGAACTCTTTGGATCTAAACCTAACAGATTATAGGTTCCCTAGGTTTGATCCTAGCTTGACATGCACATGAAAATTTACAGTGAACTCCTGCAAATTCCAAAGAGTGTGCCAGAAGTAAGATGCAAACCTAACATGCGTGATGAATGAATGCAGTATGCTAATCTCAGTTAAATGCAATCTAATAATCCTAGAAATGCTGGAGGTGTCAGGAAAGGACAGAAAATAGGAAGTGGATTCAAAATTAGTCTGGTAGGGTAGGGAAAAAGGTTCAAGGTTAGTTGGATAAAGTAGGATAAAAGAAGGGGCGTCAGGGACTAATCCTAGACTAATGAGGCTAACCTTACGAGGTTGAGCTATATCTACAGGGTTTACATAATGGAAGGATGGGTCGCCAATTTCGGGGAAGAGGTCCTTAATGGGAACTATAGGAGGGGACTCATTTTGAAGGTATTGATTCAAAGAGATAAGGTCCTTAATAAATTCTTCTGGTTCTTGTATTTTAGGACTAGACTCTATAATTTGGCTCTCCTCTATGGTTTCCTCAGGTAAGGCTTTAGCCACAGTACCTAGGTTCTCTTCCTCTATTTGTTCTTCCACTATAGCTTTAGGTTGGATGTGGTCAAGGTCAATTAGCTCTGGGTTGGTTTCTACCTGGGTATCTACTGGGTCAGCTAATTCTAGGTCATCTAAAGGTGTCTCCTCTGATGCAGGACAAATAAAAGGATGCGATGCGGAAGTAAATTAAGATTAACTAATTTTTTTGTTGTTTTTATAGGTTTGTAGAAGTTGGCTTCAAATCAAAGAAAAGTTAACCTAACATTGAAAGATACTAATATGATAATTGAAAGCACAATTTTAAGGAAACTAAATTATCAGAGTAGTTTATAAGCAACGGATCGCTGGGGGTTGAGAAACTCCCAGACCTAGGGTTTCACTCCGAGCTTTCAACAAAACAGAAATAAAGAGAAGGGAAGGTTTATCTAACCAGACAATGATCTTCACAGATTTTGGTGGAAGAACTCTCCCGAGCAGATTGTTGGATCCTCGGAGTTGGATATCTTCGTAATGGATCCTCCAATACTGGTCCTTTGGCGGGTTGGCTTCTCCTGAACTCAAGATCTGGAAGAGAAGAAAAACAATTGATGGAATCAGAGAGTCAAGGAAAAGATTTACTAGGTTGATGAACTTGAAGATCGAAATTGCTGAAAACTGGATTCTCCTGGATGCTGATGTGATTTTCCTTGGAACTTGCTCTGGATCTGAAGTAGCCGGACTGGATCTGGATGAAGGTGGACGGCCTGGAATTGTAGAGAGAGAGAGGCCGTGGGAGATGGATGGATCTAGGGTTTGGTGGATGGAAAATAATGAAAGGTGGCTAGGGTTTTGGAATTTCAAGTGGCTAACCTAGGGTTTTGGATAAAGATGGAGATCTCTCACCTCCTCAAGGCTCCAATGGAACCCGGATTATCCCCTCACGGAGCTCAACACTTAGAATAGTGCGGAAGAAGAGAAACCTAGGTCACTCAACACAAGAGAATAGCAAAAATAATTTTTCTTCATTGATTTTCTAAAGTTACAAAGAGAGGTCTATTATATAGACCTAAAATTTTCTCCTAGCTTGTACAAATTCCCATGTGGGACTAAACTCTTCCAACCCCTAGATTAGGTAGAAAATCCTCTCCCTTGGCCAACCAAGAGTCCAAAAAAAATTGGGACGGCCATAAAGGAATTGTTTTGGAACTTTTATGGCACCTCCTTTGGAGTTGGATTTGGATTTGGAGTCCTCTTCTTCTTATGGTATTTCTTCTTTTCTTCCACTCCAAGTTAAGCTCTTTGATTTTGATTTGAACTTCAATTAGGAGTAGGTTGGATGTCCTTCTTTGATTTATTCTCCAAGAGAAGTTTTCTTCCTTCTTTGCTTAGGTAAATTAGGCAGGTGTGGGCGCCTCCTTTAATTTAGCCTCCAATTTGATTTTTTCTTCTTTGGATGTGGGGACCATGACACTGGGATGCCTCTATGGCGCCTCCTGGACTCTGGCGTGTGCTCGGAGTGTGGCTGGGCGTGTGGCTTGGAGTGTGGTCTCCACTTGCTTGAACCTTGAGTTGATTGGAAGAGAAATGTGGCACCATTTTGGACCAAATTGAAACCACATTGGGACTTGCACCGAGTCAACATGACTCAACAAAATTTAAATGGTGACTCAAGAAATAAATAAAATAAATAAACTGGTTGACCAGGTCAACCTTTATTACAAACCCTAATTTCTCGGGCAATGTCAATCAGAGATCCAAATGGAGCTCTGAAGTCTTCTTCTGAGTCTGGTGCCCGCACCAATTCTCCCAGGGTGGGAGGAACTCGACCCTGTCGAGTAAGGCTCAAGTTGGCTCTGGTATCTCTCCAAGAGGTCTGGGTCCAATTCTTGTAATTCTTCTCGGGAGATCCAAGAGTCATCAGAATCTGGCCTTCCTTGCCAGCGGACCAGGTACCTTTGGTATCCTCGATTACGAGTAGAGATAACCTGATCATCCAGGATCTTTTCAATCTGCTCTTTCCTCACAGGCCAGTTTGTTGGTGGACACACAGGGTCGGGATCACTCTCAATGATAGGGTTAGGCTCAAAAGGCTCACTAGGAATCACAGCTGGCTCCCTGTACTCTACTAAGTCTGTAATGTTGAAAGTAGAGCTAATGCCTAGTTCTGGAGGCAACTCGAGCACATAGGTATTGGATCCTACTCTCTTTACCACTCTAAATGGTCCAGCTCCCCTAGCATGTAACTTTCTAACGGTTCCAGGAGGAAACCGTTCAGGCCTTAACCTAATCATCACATAGTCTCCCTCAACAAAAGATTTGACTCGCCTTTGAGTATCAGCCAACTTCTTATAAGTTTCATTACTTAAATTTATTTTGGCATGAATTTCTTTATGCAAGTCTTTTATATGCTGTGCAAAATTCTCAGCAGATTCGGAGACTCGAGTGTGGACAGGTAAAGGGACTAGGTCAAGAGGTGTGTGAGGTTTGTACCCATGTACAATTTCAAATGGACTCTTACCCGTAGACCTATTGACCGAGTCGTTGTACGCAAATTCTGCCCTTGGTAGGTATAAATCCCAATTTCTGGTATTTTCACCAACAAGACATCTCAGCAGATTTCCTAGGCTACGGTTCACTACTTCAGTTTGGCCATCAGTTTGGGGATGATAGGCAGTTGAAAACTTAAGTTTTGTCCCTAACTTATGCCAAAGGGTCTTCCAAAAGTAACTGGTGAACCGGACATCCCTATCTGAAACGATTGTCTTAGGTAGGCCATGGAGTCTAACTATCTCATTAAAGAAAAGTGTGGCTACCTTAGATGCATCAAAGGTTTGGGAACAAGGCAAGAAGTGGGCCATTTTAGAGAATCGGTCGACTACGACACAGATAGAATCATGTCTCCTCTGGGTCTTAGGTAAACCTAACACAAAATCCATACTCACATCTTGCCAAGGACGATCTGGGACAGGGAGTGGGGTATAAAGGCCAGTGTTTTGTTTTCGCTGTTTGGCAACAGCGCAGGTTCGACATCTAGCTACAATATTAGCTACATCCCTTTTTAAGCTAGGCCAGAAAAAGTGGTCTTCAATAGCTAGAATGGTCTTGTCTTTTCCAAAATGGCCAGCTAAACCTCCAGCATGGATTTTCCAAATCAAAAATTCCCTAAGAGAAGTTCTAGGGATGCAAAGCCTATTTTTGAAGAACAAAAAACCATCTACAAGGGTATAATCCTGGTGATTACTAGATGGTCCTTGAACTAGATCCTGATACACAGTTGTGAAATCCGGACAAGACTCATATTCCTCTTTGATTTGCTCAAACCCTATGACCTCAGTTCTAACAGAAATTAATAACAGAGATCGGCGACTAAGGGCATCAGCTACCTTATTCTCAACTCCAGCCTTATGTTTCAGGACAAAAGTATAGGACTGGATATATTCTACCCACTTAGCATGCCTAGGGTTAAGCTTCTTTTGGGAGTTCAGAAATCTAAGAGCCTCATGGTCCGAAAATAGTACAAATTCCTGCGGTAGCAAATAATGTCTCCAGTAACGCAAAGCTTGCACCACCGCATAAAATTCCTTATCATAGGTAGAATACCTAAGCTTAGCATCATTAAGTTTTTTACTAAAGAATGCTATGGGATGATTCTCTTGGCTTAGGACTCCACCTATTCCTACACCTGAAGCATCACAGGCAACCTCAAATACTTTAGAAAAATCGGGTAATCTCAGAATGGGTGCCTGGGTCATTTTATCCTTAAGATCTAGGAAGGCTTTATGGGCTGACTTAGTCCAATGAAATTCTCCCTTCCTAATACAATCAGTGATAGGAGCAGCTAAAGTACTAAACCCCTTGATGAATCGCCTATAGAAGGTAGCCAAGCCATGGAAACTTCTAACTTCATGCACATTGGTTGGCTCTGGCCAGTCTACTATGGACTTAATCTTCTCAGGATCGGCCGCCACGCCGTCAGGGGTTACTACAAAACCAAGAAAGATAACTCTACTAGTCATGAATTCACACTTCTTAAGATTACCGTAGAGTCTCTCATTCCTCAAAACTTGGCAGACTGCTCTAAGGTGGTCTAGGTGATCTGTTGGGGTCTTACTATAGATCAGGATGTCATCAAAATAGACCACCACAAATTTTTCTATGAAAGCTCTAAGTACCTGGGTCATAATTCTCATGAAAGTACTAGGGGCATTGGACAACCCAAAAGGCATAACAACCCATTCATAAAGACCATCCTTAGTTTTGAAGGCAGTTTTCCATTCATCCCCGGGTCTAATCCTAACCTGATGATAGCCGCTTTTGAGATCAATCTTAGAAAAAACCATTGCACCAGCCATCATATCAAGCATGTCATCTAGTCTAGGGATGGGAAACCTATATTTGATTGTAATTTTATTGATGGCACGACTGTCAACACACATCCTCCACGTGCCATCTTTCTTTGGGGTCAGTAAGGCTGGGACTGCACAAGGGCTAAGACTTTCTCTAATGAACCCCTTCCTCAATAATTCTCCAACCTGCTTTTGCAGTTCTTCATGCTCAGATGGATTCATCCTGTAATGGGGCAAGTTGGGCAAAGTCGCTCCTGGGATTAGATCTATGGCATGCTGGATATCCCTAAGAGGTGGAAGGTGGTCTGGCAAATCCACGGGAAAGACATCCTCAAATTCTTTTAACACAGGTTTAACTTCTTGAGGAGGCTCTGAGGGTTCCGAAGTTCTAAGTTCCTTAGCAGTCAACATCCAGATGGGTGAACCACTATGAATTTCTTGTTCTAGATCCTTAGCACTGATTAGGTTCACTCCAGTTTTCATCTCCTTAACCTTACCAGCTCCTTTAGTTACCTTGTCCTTAGGGGGAACGGAATGGATCATAATCTTCTTCCCATTGAAACTAAAGACACAGGTATTGGATTTTCCTAAGAGGGTGGCATCATGATCATACAACCAAGGTCTTCCGAGAATTATACTGCTCACCCCCATGGGTAAGACATCGCACCAAATCTTTTCGTGATAAGATTGCATTTGGATTTGGACTTGACATCTAGACTGGATGGGTATGGAGGTAGAATCTACCCAAGAAACCTTATAGGGGTTGGGATGGGGAACTGGGATTAAGCCTAACATCTTGACAGTGCTAGTAGAGATGGCATTTACACAGCTCCCACTATCTATGATGATCTTACATACCTTATCCCCTAATTTAAGAAAAGTCTGTAGGATGTTAGTCCTACGCCAATCCTCTTGAACTAGATTCTGGGATAGGATGCATCTTACAACTCCTAATTGGTCAGATTCATTGGGTTCCTCCTCTCCTTCATACTCCTCAACCAAATTCATTCCGGCCTCATAAACTTCTTCTTCAAATTCCTCACTGGGCTCGGAATTATCATTCTCTCCCTCTTCTATGTAAAGGGATCTCCGTGGGCACTGGCTAGCAACATGACCTACCTTATGACACTTGAAACAGGCTATGGCAGTACACTGACTGGAAATGTGACCTGGTTTCTGACACTTAAAACAGGTGATATTTGAACTAGGGGTTCTCTGGGTGTCAGGTGCCTTACCTTTGTCCATGGGCCTAGGGGTAGAAGTACCCTGAAAAGGTTTACTAGGGATAACTTGACTAGGTCCATTCCTTGGGATTGGGGCACTAACCCTAGAAGGTATAGGTCCTCTCTGAAATTTCTCAGTGTTCAGTGCAATCTGGTAGGCTTGGTCTAGATCAGTAACCTCTCTCAGAAATAGTTCTCTCTTGATATCTTCCCTCAGTCCAGCCCTAAATCTAGACAAAGTGACTTCGTGGGCTTCACTCACATCACATCTCATTAGGTATTCATCAAAAGTAGTTATGTAGTCTGAGACAGATCGGTTTCCTTGTTTCAGGTTTTGCCATTGGTCTAACAGGTTTTGCTGGTATGAAATGGGTAGGTATTTATCTCTCAGTTTTTCTTTCATACCCTGCCAAGTGGTTATGGGCTCAACATTCCGTCTCCTAGTGGTTAGCTCAATGTTCCCCCAGTATAACCTAGCTTGACGCACTAATTTCATCTTGGCAAACTTGTATTTCCTCTCCTCAGACATAGCATACCACTCAAAGTATTGATCCATCTCACCCTCCCAATCAGAATACACCTTAGGGTTCAGACTACCATCAAAAGTGGGTGCATCTAATTTGATGTTCCTGATGAACCTATCATCTCTATCTTCAGGCTCTGGGTCAGGCCTCCTATGATTAGGTTCAGGATCTCTATATAAAGGCCTTCTAGGCTCCTGATGTGGGTGAGGCTGAGGCACATTAAAATCGGGGTCAGGAGTCCAATTCCGATGTCTAGGTTCTTCAAGTACTTGGACTCGGTCCCTAAGTTGGGTAAGATCCTCATGAATTTGTGCGCTAAACTGGGCCACAGTGTTTGTCATATCCTGATTCATTTTAGCCATACTTTCAGTAAGAGTTCTGATCATGGCCTCTAAATCAGGTTGGGTTTGACCAGGTTGATATGGCACTCCGTTTCTGGTAGACATGATGATTCAAGCAAGCACACAAAATGAGACTAGACTAAATCGACTACTGGATCACTAGACCTAGAGTCCAAACTAGATGCCCAATCAGAGTGGCAAGCTAGCCTGTAGTAACTCAGGACTCAGCCAGGCAGGTGTAAGGGGAGTGTTAGGTCCCTGATCGCCAATCCTAGACACCAATCAGTGATTGGCCAGGTAGGCGGACCAGCACACAAGCCCTTCGGGACGTAGTCCCTGAACCACCGTTCTAGACACTGAGTGCTAAGCACACACAGAATAACTCAGCAAACTGACTCAACACTAGCCTAGACCCGACCAATTGGTGTCCCTAGCCCACTAGGGCAAATTAGGTCTAACTGATTTTAAATTAGGTCTAGGTTCGAATGATTGGATGGTGGTTTTGGGCTAAGGAGAGGTAATCAACTCCTCCCCTTATCTTAGATGCTCAATTGCCCTTAAGTAAATTATGAGATGATCACTCCAAAAATTGAATTGCAGAACACAAAAAAAACAGAGTTGCTGTATTTTAATTCTCAGAGTTTTTACCGAAACCAATAAATCGCAGAAAAATTATGGAAAATAGGATCAATTATACTGGTTTCAACGAAGCAAAAATCATGCAATTCGGAGTTTTATGCAGGGAGAAATAATTCAGATAACAGGGCAATTACGGGCTGCAACTAGATTGTCTTCCCGTTTATAATCCCTGCTACGAAGTTATAACCCAATGGATCCCCTACACGCCCTAGGAACACCCCGTGGAATGGGAAGAGGAGGCTTGCGCCTCGCTTAGTTCCTAGGACCGGACGTCCTGGGGAGTCTACTTCGAGCAGACAAAATAAAAAGAGAACAATCAAAGCAAGCAAGCAAATCAGAAACCCTAGACTGGGCTCTGATACCAAAAATGATGCAGGACAAATAAAAGGATGCGATGCGGAAGTAAATTAAGATTAACTAATTTTTTTGTTGTTTTTATAGGTTTGTAGAAGTTGGCTTCAAATCAAAGAAAAGTTAACATAACATTGAAAGATACTAATATGATAATTGAAAGCACAATTTTAAGGAAACTAAATTATCAGAGTAGTTTATAAGCAACGGATCGCTGGGGGTTGAGAAACTCCCAGACCTAGGGTTTCACTCCGAGCTTTCAACAAAACAGAAATAAAGAGAAGGGAAGGTTTATCTAACCAGACAATGATCTTCACAGATTTTGGTGGAAGAACTCTCCCGAGCAGATTGTTGGATCCTCGGAGTTGGATATCTTCGTAATGGATCCTCCAATACTGGTCCTTTGGCGGGTTGGCTTCTCCTGAACTCAAGATCTGGAAGAGAAGAAAAACAATTGATGGAATCAGAGAGTCAAGGAAAAGATTTACTAGGTTGATGAACTTGAAGATCGAAATTGCTGAAAACTGGATTCTCCTGGATGCTGATGTGATTTTCCTTGGAACTTGCTCTGGATCTGAAGTAGCCGGACTGGATCTGGATGAAGGTGGACGGCCTGGACTTGTAGAGAGAGAGAGGCCGTGGGAGATGGATGGATCTAGGGTTTGGTGGATGGAAAATAATGAAAGGTGGCTAGGGTTTTGGAATTTCAAGTGGCTAACCTAGGGTTTGGATAAAGATGGAGATCTCTCACCTCCTCAAGGCTCCAATGGAACCCGGATTACCCCCTCACGGAGCTCAACACTTAGAATAGTGCGGAAGAAGAGAAACCTAGGTCACTCAACACAAGAGAATAGCAAAAATAATTTTTCTTCATTGATTTTCTAAAGTTACAAAGAGAGGTCTATTATATAGACCTAAAATTTTCTCCTAGCTTGTACAAATTCCCATGTGGGACTAAACTCTTCCAACCCCTAGATTAGGTAGAAAATCCTCTCCCTTGGCCAACCAAGAGTCCAAAAAAAATTGGGACGGCCATAAAGGAATTGTTTTGGAACTTTTATGGCACCTCCTTTGGAGTTGGATTTGGATTTGGAGTCCTCTTCTTCTTATGGTATTTCTTCTTTTCTTCCACTCCAAGTTAAGCTCTTTGATTTTGATTTGAACTTCAATTAGGAGTAGGTTGGATGTCCTTCTTTGATTTATTCTCCAAGAGAAGTTTTCTTCCTTCTTTGCTTAGGTAAATTAGGCAGGTGTGGGCGCCTCCTTTAATTTAGCCTCCAATTTGATTTTTTCTTCTTTGGATGTGGGGACCATGACACTGGGATGCCTCTATGGCGCCTCCTGGACTCTGGCGTGTGCTCGGAGTGTGGCTGGGCGTGTGGCTTGGAGTGTGGTCTCCACTTGCTTGAACCTTGAGTTAATTGGAAGAGAAATGTGGCACCATTTTGGACCAAATTGAAACCACATTGGGACTTGCACCGAGTCAACATGACTCAACAAAATTTAAATGGTGACTCAAGAAATAAATAAAATAAATAAACTGGTTGACCAGGTCAACCTTTATTACAAACCCTAATTTCTCGGGCAATGTCAATCAGAGATCCAAATGGAGCTCTGAAGTCTTCTTCTGAGTCTGGTGCCCGCACCATCCTCTTCTCCCTCATACTCATCCACTAGGCTCACATCAGCTTCATACACTTCCGCGTTAATGTAAGCCTTGCGAATCTCAGGAATGGTTGGAGAAGGTCGGCTAGCAGGAAATTGGTTAGGTTCTGGTCTCTGATTATGGGTACTACTCCTAGTAGGTTCAGGTTGTATAAGAGGTAGTGGCTCACTATTGGGTTCATATATAGGGATACTAATCCTATGGGGTTCAAGTTGACTAGGGGAAGCATGACTTGTACTAGGCTGATACTTAGGGGTTATGGGTTCTCTAGGCTCATAGGACAAGGGTGCAGATCTATGGGTCATAGGATTTTGGGTCAGCTCTATGATCAGGTTCTAAGGATGGATCAAGGTATGGGGTCCTCCTAAGGTTGGGCTCTCTATATGGGTCAGGATATTGGGTCCTCCTAGGATTGGACTCCCTATATGGGTCAGAATACTAGGTTCTCCTAGGGTTGGACTCCCTATATGGGTCAGAATATTGGGTTCTCCTAGGGTTGGACTCCTATATGGGTCAGAATATTGGGTGTTGGGTCTACTAGGCTCATAGGGTGTGGGTGCATAGGATCTATGATCATGGGATCTAGAGTCATAGGATCTAGGTTCATAGGTTATGGATTCATAGGTTCTAGGTTCATAGGATTTGGAGTCATAAGATCTATAGGTTGTGGGTATACTAGGCTTATAGGGAGAGGGTAAATAGGATCTATCTTCCTGGTCTATAAAATCCTGATTGGGTCTTCTAGGACTAACCTTAGGGATTGGGTCATGACGATGGGCTCTCCTAGGTTCAGCCTCAAGGTATGGATCAGGGTTTGGGGTCCTCCTAAGTTGAGGGGAATTAGGATCTGGCTCAGACTGTGACCCATGGTTTTTTTCTGGGGTCCCTACCCAGACTTTTAACTGATCAAACCTATTGGCAAGATGGTCAATTCTATCTTTGGTTTGAATACGAGACTGAGTTAACTGGGTCATCTGGGTAGTTATCTGGGTAGCCATCTGGGCCATTTGATCAGCTAGGGCTTTTATTTGAGCTTGTAAATTTTTGGAGGTGGGTGATATGAAACTCCTGATCTAGTGCTCATGCAAGACTCGATCAGACCGACTATAGCTGACTAGACCTAGAGTCCAAACTAGATGCTCAATCTGGGTGGCAAACTAGCCTATAGTAACCCTGTACTTAGCCAGGCAGGTGTAAGGAGAGTGTTAGGTCCCTGATTGCCAATCCTAGACACCAATCAGAGATTGGCCAGGTAGGCGGACCAGCACACAAGCCCTTCGGGATTGAATCCCTAAACCACCGTTCTAGACACTGAGCACAAGGCACACACAGGTGAACTTGACACAGTGATCTAACACTAGCCCGGACCCGACCAGTTGGTGTCCCTAGCCCACTAGGGCAAATTAAGTCTAGTTAATTTTAGGTTAAGGCTTGGGACCGAATGCAAGGGATGTGGTTTTGGGCTAAGGAGAGGTGATCAAATCCTCCCCCCATCTGACATAGCAAGAGTGCCCTTAAAAGTAGATTATGCAATGATGGCAGGCAAATGATGCAAATTAGGGTTAGATATTTTTGGTATTTTTTTTGGAGAATATGTAATTTTATTTTATTATTATTTTTTTTGGTATTTTCTTAAATAGAAGAAAACTTGCAAATTATGGCCTAATATGCAGGAAATATACTAAAATTAAAAGATATGCAAAAAATGCTAAATAAAATCCTAAAACTTCCAAACTTGTCTTGCTGAAAAAAAATAGAGCCAAAAATTTGTAGGCTGTATTTCGGCTTGCAAAAAATTCACAGGCTATAATAAAATATGAAAAAATTAATAAAATTACTTTGAATTATTATGAATCCAGAAAAATAAATTTCAAAATTTTTGAAGTCTTTAATAGGGAGAAATAATTTAATAAACAAAGCATATATGGACTGAAAAATTGCAGAAAATAAGCCCTAATCTAAGCTCTGATACCAAATGATGGGGGACTAATATGCATGACATTTTTTTTGTATGTTTTACTTGTTGAATTAGGTGATTAATTCCTGGATTTTAGATCAAAATTATTTGTAGAGAATTTTGTATGAATTCTTGAATATCAGCATGCAGATTAGGACCTAGAAAAGTAGCAAAGAAGGACCGCTGGGGCTGAGAAGCCTCGGTTAGGGCAAGTTCTCCTACAATAAAACTACTGGAGGTAGAGGGGTGTACCTGACAATGTCTGTGAAGATCGCAGTGAAGGGGTCTCTCGTTCCTCGATGGATGCGGCCTGGAAAACCGAGCCAAAGACCCGCGGATACCCGGCTTTCTGCTCGGTGATCCGATTGAGGCTTGGCTGGAGTCGTTGGATTTGTAGGAACTCAGGGACCTGCAAACAACTTGTCAGGGGTTAGAAAATTCACAAAGGAACAAGAAAACAAAGAAAAAAGAGCAAGGGAAGGCTTCTTTTGGAGTGGGCGTCTAGGGATCTGGAGGGTTTGTTGGCAGCAGGAAGATGATTGCAAACACCGGGAAGAAGAACTCTCACAAACCCCTTTATGCACACAGCAGAGTATCACACCACTCAATAGAAGAACTCAAGGTTTTCATTCATCAAAAACTCTCCTTCATACAAGAGGCTAGGGTCCCTTAAATAGACCTTTAACCTTGGGCTCCAAGTAAGGGTACATAAGTCTTTACATAAGAATCCTTTTCCCTCTCAAACCCTAGCTAGAAAATAAGGAAATATTAGGTAGAAAAATCCCTAAAAATTTTCTTGACTTGGTGAAGACTCCAAAGACACCTATGGGGGCGTGTTGGGCTTCTAGGAGCAGCAAAAGGCTGGCCCAAAGGGGCTCGGGTGCATGGGTTTGGGCCTCTGGAAGCTGGGGTGGCCTGGTAGCCAGGTAGCAGGAATATTCCCTGGTATCTTGCTTCTTAGGGGCTTGGGCTTGGCACCTGGGCTTGATTTCTTTGGGCTAGGATGCATATGGACCTCTAGAATCATGGATGCCCTTATCTATGAATATACTTTGGCATCTGGAAGGGAATCTGGGCATCTGGAGGGCATCTGCAAGAAATCAGGGTTTTCTGAATTTTCCTCCTGGGGTCTTCAAATCTTCAAGCTGGGTTGGACTTGTGCTATACTTCCATGTATTCAATCTAGTTGGACTTGGTCTTCACTTGTATTATATAGTCTTGAGTCTTCAGTATGCTTGGACAGGACTCAAAAAAATAAAATAAGCTCAACATGAGCTGACTAGCATTGGACTGAACTAGCTCAACATAAGCTGACTAGTACAGAACTGAAATAACAACTCAAAAGAATCAAACAACAACTAGAAAAAGGACTCAGATGGGCTAAGCCCTTATTATAGATGGACTCATAAATTATTGATCAATTCACAGAGGGTTGAGAAGCCTCTGCCTTATTCTGGTTCCTTTGGTGTCCGCACCATCGAGCCTAGCTCCGAGACACCAAAAGCCCGGAGCCAAGCTCTCCGGCCACTAAGTCTTCGAGCCCAGCTTCGAGACACCAAAAGACCAGAGCTAAGCTCTCCGGCCACCAAGTCTTCGAGCCCAGCTCCAAGACACCAAAAGCCCGGAGCCAAGCTCTTCTACCACCAAGTCTTCGAGCCCAGCTCCGAGACACCAAAAGCCCGGAGCCAAGCTCTTCGACCACCAAGTCTTCGAGCCTAGCTCCAAGATGCCAAAGCTCTGAGCCAAGCTCTCCAGCCACCAAGTCTTCGAGCCCAGCTCCAAGATGCCAAAGCCCGGAGCCAAGCTCTCCAGCCACCAAGTCTTCGAGCCCAGCTCTAAGACACCAAAGCCCGGAGCCAAGCTCTCCGGCCACCAAGTCTTCGAGCCCATTTCCAAGACACCAAAGCTCGGAGCCAAGCTCTCTGGCCACCAAGTCTTTGAGCCCAGCTTCGAGACACCAAAAGCCTGGAGCAAAGCTCTCCGGCCACCAAGTCTTCGAGCCCAGCTCCAAGACACTAAAGCCCGAAGCCAAGATCTCCGGCCACCAAGTCTTCGAGCTCAGCTCTGAGACACCAAAGCCCGGAGCTCAGATCTTCGACCACCAAATCTTCGAGCCCAGCTCCAAGACACCAAAATTCAGATCTTAGATCTCTGGCCACTGGCCTCTAAGTCTCTGAGCTCGGATCTCTAGCTATCGGAGCCTGGATCTCTGCTCCATGGTGCTGAAGTTCGGGACACTCAGAAACAAAGTGGAAACCTCTCCTCTGATCTCATCACATGTAAAAAGAAAGAAAGAAGAAGAGAGGAAAGAAGGAGAGAGAGGAAAAAGTAGAGTACCCACGAGCTAGGATAAATGGAAACTTTTATCTTATTAAAAATAACTTGGTTCACTACAAGTGTCCCCAGGCCCCTGACACACCAGGTGGCCTAGGTCAAAAGCTAAGAAAAAAGAAGGTAATCCTACTCTAATGAGGTGACACCCCGCCAGGACTCGATGGCCGTGAGGCGTCATCTCCAGGAACCCCAGGTTGCGCATCCTCGGCTTCAGCCACCGCCACCAGTGAAGAAGGTTCGGGAGCAACCTCTGACTCCCCAACAATGCCCGGATCTGGAACCGGTTCTGCGTCCGAAGAGGTAGGGTACCTTGAGCAAACGCTGACCCTTATTGGACACATAATCCTGGATCCTTGAGCGAAGGTACGTGAAGCCCTTGAAGAAGGAGTCCGATGCCATTTCATGAAACTCGGTGGTGAACTCCTCCGAGGCCTTGTACCTTGCCATGGCCTCCTCTACCCACTTCTTCACCTCGGTGGCTTGTTCTTTCCCCGCCTGTGCTAATCTGGTCGCCGCTGCTGCCTCTTTCTCTACAGTCATGCCCCTTTCCTTGATGACGACCAAGCATTCCTTCGCCACATCCAGTTTGGCCTAAAAGGATCGAGCGCGTCCCTTCTACCTGACCACCTCGGCATTGAACTCTGACAACCACCTTTCGGTGCCCGTGAGCTCCTCGACTTTCATCCTCGATCGGCTCCGCTCCTGATCAAGTTCTTCTTGGAGCTCCTTCGAGCACCTCTCAGCACTTGCAAGCCCTTTCTAGAGCTCCTCATTCTTCAGGCCGAGCTCTCGGGAGGCATCGGACTTCTCCTTCAGTTTGACCCTCAAGGCTTTAACTTCAGTTGCACGTTGCTGGTCATTCTTCAACCAGTTCCGGTAGCAATCCCTGATCAAAAGCATCTCGGCTCTGACCTGCACCAAACAAGACGTTAAAAAAAAAAAGAGAGAGAGGAAGGAAAGAAAGTTAAGCTACTTACCACGAAGAGTAGGGGGAAGATGCTACTGGTTGCATCCCCCAACACCTTCCCGGCCATCTCCTGCTAATCGCAAGATTGGATTGAGAAATCCATCATGTGCTTGGCCAGCTTTCGATCCTGGAGCAGCGAGACATTGGGCCCCAATCTGAACGGGACCCGACGGTAGTCTCTCTCCCTCCTACACTCCCCTGAGGCGAAATCACCCACTCCGCCACTAGAAGAGGCCTCGGGGGCTAGTTGGGAGCTCGGTGCCCCCTCAAGTGGCACCCTCGGCACCAGCTCCGCTCCTCCCTACACCTCCTCCTCGATGATGACGAGCTTCGGAGGAGGAGGTGACATGATGGCGATGGCTGCAGTAGTGGCCCTAGCCCGAACGACCACCTCAGGCTCCAGGGCAGGGATCGGCTCTCATCGCCTCGGTCACTCCAACACAGGCCCGTCTACCCTCTACTCTGGCTCAGGAATGGCAGCCACCACTCTGCTTGCTTGTGTAGAGGCACCCCCGAACTCCCTCTTTGGCTCAGTCAGCTCGGTGGGGGTGGCCATCGACACGCCCTCATCACGAGCCCTCTTCGAAGAGGACTCCTCAGCCAATCCTGACGAAGGCCTCTTCTGGGTGATCAAAAGTAGGTCATCCACCGAGAACTTCATACATGCATATAGAAGATATAATGTCAGTTCTAGTCTGGAAGAAATAGATTAAAAGGAACAAAAAGGACTCGAGCCGAACTCACCCAACTCTCCCGTTGGGTCGACCCCAGCCTCGGTGAGGTTTTGCTCTGACAACAGAACCTCGAGGGAAGGAATTTGAGCAATGTGGAGTAGCTCGTAGACATCCTTGTCGGCTGCTTCAACTGTAGAGTTTTGATTAGGGGATCAATCTGGGTCACTCCATACCCAGTCAACCCCCTCGATTGTGGCGAAGAAAAATTTGCTCTTCCATCTTTTGATGGAAGAAAAAAGTTCAAATCTGATGCCCCTCAGGCAAGAAGAGAGACCACCATCCATCTTCGGTGGGGTGGTGCTTTAGAGTGAAGAAGGCTCTGAACAAGGAGAAATGGGCAACGATCCCATGGAAGTGATAGAGCACAACAAAGCAGAAGATGGTCCTTATGGCATTGGGGACGAGCTGAGTAGGGACCAGACGATAGTTGCTCAACATAGATAAAAGAAAGGATGGAAAGAGAAGCAGAGCCCTCCTGAGAAGGTCTCCTCATAAAAGGCAATCTGGCATGGGCTACTAGAAGTAACCCGGTCCCCTGGTCGAGGGACCGAGAGCCAAATAGAATACAGGATGCCTTAGATATCCCGAATGGTCCCCAGTTCCTCAATCGAGATTGTCGAAGCAATCCCACCGGGACTCGTGGATCAGGAAGGTTCAGGAATGGGTTTGGCTAGAGGAGAATAAAGAGCAGGGATGGGTCGAGGTTCCCTAATGACTATGCCACCAAGGGGATGCCTCCTACTAAGCTTGAAGCGTGCCCTATCTCCCTTCTCATCAAAAGAAGATGATGGTGGCCTCAACCTAGAGGGCCCATCCTCACCCTGATTAGTCGAAGGACGAAAACTTGGCCTGAAATGAGACATGATGAATAAGATCAAGGGAAAAAGAAGAAGGCGGACGAAAGCCCAGAGGTGAACCTGGCCCTAGGAAGAAAACCCTACTCGACCAAGGCAAGGAGAAAGGGGACTAATCTGTTGTGAACTTTGGGAGACAAGAATGGCCGGGTGGACGAAAGGGGAGCCTCGGTATCGAGGCGGGCATGAAGGATTTGAAAGAAGACATGTTTTGGGAAAAGCAACTTTTCCTTTCAAAGTGATCGGCGCCCGACCATACCACTACAAATATCCACCATCGGATCCGTGCCATGCATCATTCATGGACAAGGCTGGCATCTGGCTTTGACTGTAGCAGCTCTAGATTCTGTATCCACAATAACTACTCCTTGGACATGTCCACGTGGCTCCTTTGGGTAGGCTGAAGAAACTGTTTCCCGAGACACCGCCGATCATGGTCATCATTGCACAAGATCCCCACCTTTCCATATCAGCAACGCATTTACTCCCTTCACCCCAAGCACCCCGTGCCAATGGGACTCGGGAGTAGGGGGCAGATGATGTGGCTGGAAGCTGACATGTAATCCTTGTCAAATGCCATGTTAGAAAAACCACTATGATGGACACCCCACCTTGGACTCCTTTGGCCAGGCCGAGCTCCTTAGAATGATGAGGTAGCTCATCGAAGCCGAGTTCCATCCTCCGCCAGGTCGGCACCCATGAGCTCAGGGCACCTAGGCTAGAACTAAGCGACCTCCTTCACTAGATCGAGCCCCTCACAGGTCGAAACCTCTGGACCGGAGTCAAGCTCAGCCATCCTCTGCCAGGTCGAGCCCCTCCGAGGTCGAGCCCTCTAAGTTGGAGTCGCGTGCCAACCTCCTCCGCCAGATCGAGCCCCTTCGAGGCTGAGCCCCCTGGATCGGAGTCGAGCTCTGCCCTCCTCCACCAGGTCGAGCCCCTCCGAGGTTGAGCCCTCTGAGCAAGAGTCGAGCCATCCTTTGCCGGGTTGAGCCCCTCCGAGGTCAAGCCCCCTAGGCCGGAGTTGAGCCCAGCCTCCTCCGCTAGGTCGAGCCCCCCGAGCCGGAGCCGAGTCCCAGCTCTACAGTTCGGCAACCACCTCGGACAATGTTGCCTGGCACCAAAGGAAGCAGAGCTACCCCCCGAGGCACCGGTGAGCTGCCTGAGGACTATGAGGAAGCACCCATCAGATCATAATAACTATCCGCAGCCACCACTTACACCAGAAGAGGAAGAAGCTCTCTGACCAACGTGCCACGCTCTCCACCAACCATCTACACCACCCGAAAGTGGAAGTCAACCAGGAGATCAAATCTCAGGGGCGGCGGCCTCCTAATTGAGACACTACCAAACCTCCCAGAATTGGGTGACCAGAAGGAGTGTCAGAGCGCATGGTAGCTTCCTTTATCACCAATCAGGAAATACGTTCTGACCATGGTATAGAATACCATCGTACGTGCTTGCCAACATAGGGAAGATCCCGAGGTAAGCATTCAACAACTACCTAGACTTAAAAGAACCTTCGACACCCCTAGCAAGGAGGTATGCAAGCTTAATCACAAAACACTCATCCAAGCGAGTGAGGAAGAGGAAGCCACACAAGAGGGCCAATCCACCTTGGCTACCATCTCTCCCAGCACACTCGCACCCCTACTCTCACACCATTCACTTTTCCTAGCATGGAGTCCATCAAAAGAGACTCGACTCAGAGGATCTATTCTCCTGGATTGTCACTGATTTGACCGTCGGAGTACCGTTGCTGGAATCCCCAGCCCGGGTATCTGACCTTGTTTTGCAGGCTCTGAAGCGCAGGTCAACCCCAAGAAGATGAGAGGCGATCCGACATCGACAGCAGCTACGAACCATGATGATCTTGGCGGCAACAGGACGAATTTATAAAGTTAAATGGACTAAGTACATAAGAATGTCTTGGAAGGACTTAAGTTTTAAGGTTGAAGAAGATTCAACAAAGTTTCAATTAAATTTTAAAAAGTTTCAGCCAAGTGTCGACTCATGGATGTAAAGTGTCAACTCACAGAAGCTTGAGCTAATTCATAGAAGATGTTTCAGATGTGTTGGCTGGGCCAGCTCGTACCCTTGTGGTTCGTCCGGATGTAGGGTCTGGGCCCACAGGGATGTGGGTGCCACCAGTAAGGCAGGTTTGGTGCCATGTCAACGTCCCTTGGTTGGTGCTGCGGTGCTCGTCTCCAGCGAGCCGACTCAAGATTTAGTATCTTGGGTAGCTCTTGCAGGGGTCGACGGAGGGGTCGACTCGAGTGCCCTGGGGTTGCTGCGCTGCCGGTTTAAGAGAGATAAACCTATCTCTTATAATAGGGACATTCCTTTTGTAAGAATGGTTAGGGGCATTGATCCAACAACTGGTATCAGAGCCAAGGTCTCGGGTTCGAGTCTCCGTAGGGGGAAAAAACTCGATCGTTTTACTGGGGCGGATTGTTGGCTGGGCCAGCTTGCACCCTCATGGTTCGTCCGGATGTAGGGTCTTGGCCTATAGGGATGTGGATGCCACTGGTAAGGTGGGTATGGTGCCACATCAACGTTCCTTGGTTGGTGCTGCGGTGCTCATCTCCAGCGAGCTGACTCGAGATTTAATATCCTGGGTAGCTCTTGCGGGGGTCGGTGGAGGGTCGACTCGAGTGCCCCGGGGTTGCTGTGCTACCGGTTTAAGAGAGATAAACCTGCCTCTTATAATAGGGACGTTCCTTTTGTGAGAATGGTTAGGGACATCGATCCAACATGATGGCATGCTCCAAGTATCGACTCATGGAGCTCAAGTGTTGACTCATAGTGTCGACTCAAGAATCGACTCAAGGCATGAGATAAAAATTATACAAAACATGCTGAATTTCAGACTTCCCTCAAATGTCGACTTATGAAAGTCAAGTGTCAACTTAATGGTGGGGACACCAGAGGCACCAGAATAAGACAGAGACTTCTCAACCCTCTATGGATTACTTAGTCATATTCAAGTCCATTTGTAATAAAGCTTAGTTCATCTAAGTTGCTTTTTTATCACTTGAGTCCTGTACTAGTCAGCTCACGTTGAGCTAGTCATTTTCCGGAGTTCAATACATATCTAGTAATGACTCAAACAAGTGAGGACCAAGCCATCCAAGTGAAAACCAACCCAACTAAAGCTATGAGGATCATGGAAAGCCTAGGAGAAGAAATTAGAAACCCGGGATGCAAGCCAGAAGCCCGGAAGCCCTAAAACGCAGTCCTGAAGCCCTGAAATGCAGTCCTGAAGCAAACTGGACCAGCCTAGGCCTAAGAAGGGAGATAAGTAGCGCCAAGACCTTATTCTTACTACCCTTGGTCATCCACTAGGGTCACCGCCCTTGGCCAACCAAGGAAAGAGGAGGGAGAGAAATTTTAGGGATTTTTTTCTATATATTTTTTCCTTATTTTCTAGCTAGGATTTGGGTGGGAATAAAATTCTTATGTAAAGTCTAATATACCCTTACTTGGAGCCCAAAACTAAGGGTCTATTTAAAGGACCCTAGTATCTTGTATGAGAGTTGATTTTGCTTTTGATATATGAAATATACTTGAGTTCTCTATGATTGCTTTGTGCTACCCTGCTTTGTGCTTTAGGGGTTTATTGGTGTCTTCTTCATCCCGGTGTTGCAACTGACTCCAGCCTTCATCCAAGCTTCCTCTTCCCACGCCCTTGCTGCCTTGATTCTGAGATTTTCTTGTGTTTCCAACCTTGCTTTCTCATCCTTGATGGTTGTTTGCAAGTGCCTGAGTTCCTACGAATCCAACGACTCCAACCGGGCCGCAATAGGACCACCGAGCAGAAAGCTGGGAATCCGCGGGTCTCTGGCTTGGTTTTCCAAGATGCATCCATCGAGGGCAAGTGATCTCTTCACTATGATCTTTACCAGGTGCTTCAGATATTACTAGGTACACCCCCTCTACCACCAGTAGTTTTATTGTAGGAGAACTAGCCCTAACCGAGACTTCTTAGCCCCGGCGATCCTTTTACCGCTTTCTTAGGTCCAAATCTGCATCCATAGATTATAAAATTCATATAGAATTTCCTACAACTTATTTTAATCTGATATTCGGGATTTAATCACTTCACCCCATATACAAAATCCACAAAAATAATTGCATGTATATTAGTTCCGTATCATCTGGTATCAGAGCTTAGATTAGGGCTTGTTTTCTACATCTTTTATAGTCCATATATGCTCTATTTCTTTAGTTATTTCTCCCTGTTTAGAACTCCAAAAATTCTAAAATTTATTTTTATGGATTCATCATAATTCAAAGTATTTTACAGAATTTCTTCAGACTTTATTTCGGTTTGTGCAGTCTCGATAAGCCAAAATACAGCCTACAAATTTTTGGTTTTGTTTTTCAGCAAGATAATTTTGGAAGGTTTAGGGTTTTATTTAGTATCTCTTTTGCATATCTTTTAATTTTAGTATATTTCCTACATATTAGGCCATAATTTGCAAGTTTTCTTCTATTTAAGAAAATACCAAACTATACAAAAAAAAATTACATATTCTCCAAAAACACCAAAAAAATATCTAAACCCTGATTTGCATCCTCATCTGCCTACCATCATTGCATAATTTACTTTAAGGGCACTCTCTTTATGCCATATAAGGGAAGGAGGTCATTACCTTTCCTTAGCCCAAAACCACCATCTTTGCATTCCATCCCAAGCCTAACATAAAATTATTAGACTTAATTTGCCCTAGTGGACTAGGGACACCAACTGGTCGGGTCCGGGCTAAGTTTCAGATCATTGTGTCAAGCTAATCTATGTGTGCCTTATACTTAGTGTCTAGAACGGTGGTTCAGGGATTCATTCCCGAAGGGCTTGTATGCTGGTCCGCCTACCTGGCCAATCTCTGATTGGTGTCTAGGATTGGCAATCAGGGACCTAACACTCCCCTTACACTTGCCTGGCTGAGTACAGGGTTACTATAGGCTTGTTTGCCACCCTGATTGAGCATCTAGTTTGGACTCTAGGTCTAGGGAGCTGTAGTTGGGGAATCTTGTATGAGCACTAGATCAGGGGTTTCATATCATCCATCATCTCCACTTTTACCTGAATCCATGGACAATCTTGAAGCCCAGATTAAAGCCCTTGTGATCAAATGGCCTAGATGACTACCCAGTTAATTACCCAGATGACTCAGTTGACCCAGACCGATAGCCTCAACCCAACTCAACCTAGTGAAACCATGGAGCCCAACCCTAGGAGAACCCAATACTCTGACCCATATAGGGAGCCCAACCCTAGAAGAACCCCTTACCATGACCCCTATTTGGAGCCCAACCCTAGGACAGCCACTAGGTATGTTGTGTTGGTAGCACCTAAATTTTGTGATCCTGAGAGTGAGGATTATCTTGCTTGGGAAAGATATATGGACCTATATTTTGAACAAAATTGGGGTTTCGATTCTGAAAGATGTCAGTTCAAGTTTGCTAAAGCTAAGTTAGTTCACCAGGCCAGGTCAGACTGGGATAGTGTTGAGAGAATACTTATGCTAGAAGGCCATGAACCCATAACTACCTGGAGTGACATGAAACTTGAACTAAGGAGAAAGTACATACCTAGGTCCTATCAATCCAAGAGACCCACAACCTGTAGATCTTATGACTCCAAATCCTATGAACCTAGAACCTATGTATCCAAAACCTATGAACCTAGATCCTATGACTCTAGATCCTATTTACCCACACCCTATAAGCCCAGTAGACCCATGACCTATAGATCTGAACCCATGACCAATGAGCAGAATGAACCCATAGGCCATCAACCTGAACTCCATAAGGTTAGTACCCCTAGATATGAGACCTGTAGTAAGCCACTACCCCTTAGTCAACCTGAGCCTACTAGGGTCAGTGCCCATAACCAAAAACTAGGACCTAGCCAATTTTCCCTTAGCCAACCTTCCCCTACCACCCCTTTGATTCACAAGGCTTACATTAACGTGGAAGTATATGAAGCTGATGTGAACTTAGTGGATGAGTATGAGGGAGAAGAGGAGACACCTCTAGAAGACCTAGAATTAGTTGATCTTGTAGGTACCCAGGTAGAAGCCAACCTAGAGTTAGTTGACCTTGACTATACCCAGCCTAAAGCTATAGTGGAAGAACAATTAGAGGAAGAGAACCTAGGTACTGCTGCTAGAGCCTTACCTGGGAAAACCATAGAGGAGAGCCAAATTATAGAGTCTAGTCCTAAAATACAAGAACCTAAAGAATTTATTAAGGACCTGATCTCTTTGAATCAGTCTCTCGGGATGAGCCTCCTCCTATAGTTCCAATTAAGGACCTCTTCCCTAAAATTAATAACCCATCCTTCCATTATGCAAACCCCATAGATATACCGCAACCTCGTAAGGTTAGCCTCATTAGTCTAGGAGTAGTTCCTGATGCCCCTTCTTTTATCCTACTTTATCCAACTAACCTTGAACCTTTTTTCCTACCCTACCAGACAAATTTTGAACCCACTTCCTATTTTCTGCCCTTTCCAGACACCTCCAGCATTTCTAGGATCATTAGATTGCATTTAGTTGAGATTAGCATACTGCATGCATTCATCATGCATGTTAGGTTTGCATCTTACTTTTGGCATACTCTTTGGAATTTGCTAGGAGTTCACTGTAAATTTTCATGTGCATGTCAAGCTAGGATCAAACCTAGAGAACCTATAATCTGTTAGGTTTAGATCCAAAGAGTTCAATAAAATTTCCTTTCATAGGAATGCAGAGTTGAGTCTGTTAGGTGTAGGTATGAGTCCTTTGTATCATCTATTAGGAGTCTGCATGTGCCCAGCATGTTCACCACTTGCACTAATTTTGAAAGAAACTGGCTAATTCTCGAAGAAGGGCCAAGAAATTTGATGTAGTGGATTCTATTTTCGTTAGGCTTAGGCCTAAAAGAAGCTTCATGCTCGTAGAGCTGGACCTTTTAAAGTGATAGAGAGGGTTGGACCAAATGCCTATGTGTTAGATTTGCTTTCGGATTTGGGCATTAATTCTACCTACAATATCGCAGACCTGGTTGAGTACAGGGAACCGGCAGCGATACCTAGTGAGGCCTTTGGACCTATTTCTTTCATTATGAGTGACCCTAACCCAGAGTGCCCATAAATTAATTGGCCTGAGAGAGGAGAACGGATCGAGCGTATCCTGGACGATCAAGCCGTAATGACCTGGGGTCGTGACTATCATCGCTACCTGGTTTGATGGTAAGGCCGGTCAGAGTCGGATGATTCATGGATTTCTCGAGAGGACTTGCAGCACCTCAACCCAAACCTCCTCGAGAGATATGTGAGCCAGCCTGATCTTCACTCGACAGGATCGAGTTCCTCTCATACCGGGAGAATTGGTGGGGACAACAGAGGCACCAGAATAAGATAGAGGCTTCTCAACCCTCTGTGGATTACTTAGTCATATTCAAGTCCATTTGTAATAAAGCTTAGTTCATCTAAGTTATTTTTTTATCACTTGAGTCCTGTACTAGTCAGCTCACATTGAGCTAGTCATTGTTTGGAGTTCAGTACATATCCAGTAATGACACATACAAGTGAGGACCAAGCCATCCAAGTGAAGACCAACCCAACTAAAGCTATGAGGATCATGAAAAGCCTAGGAGAAGAAATCAGAAGCCCGGAAGACAAGCCCGAAGTCCTGAAGCCCTGAAATGCAGTCTTGAAGCCCTAAAACGCAGTCCTGAAGCAAACTAGGCCAGCCCAGGCCCAAGAAGGGAGATAAGTGGCACCAAGACCTTATTCTTACCACCCTTGGTCATCCACTAGGGTCACCTCCCTTGGCCAACCAAGGAAAGAGGATGGAGAGAAATTTTAGGGATTTTTTCTACATATTTTTTCCTTATTTTCTAGCTAGGGTTTAGGTGAGAATAAAATTCTTATGTAAAGTCTATTATACCCTTACTTGGAGCCCAAGACTAAGGGTCTATTTAAAGGACTCTAGTCTCTTGTATGAGAGTTGATTTTAATTTTGATATATGAAATATACTTGAGTTCTCTACAATTGCTTTGTGCTACCCTGCTTTGTGCTTAAGGGGTTTATTGGTGTCTTCTTCTTCCCGGTGTTGCAACTTAGGTCCAAATCTGCATGCATAGTTTATAAAATTCATATAGAATTTCCTACAACTTATTTTGATCCGATATTCGGGATTTAATCACTTCACCCCATATATAAAATCCATAAAAATAATCGCATGCATATTAGTTTAGCATCACTCAAGTGTCGACTCACCAGATGAAGTGTCGACTCACTTGAGCTTTTCAGAGAACTTTAAGAAATATTTTTGAACTAAGTATCGACTCATGGAGACCAAGTGTCGACTCATGGAGACCAAGTATTGACTAAAGGTGTCGACTCATGACTTGAAGTATCGATACTTGAAGTTCTGCTAAATAGTAACGACTAGTTTTTTTAAATGTAAAACTTATCCTTTTCATTCCCAATGGCTAATTTTACCTCTCCAATGGTCACAAACTACCATTTGAATCTTGGAAAGGTATTTAAAGTGGATTAAACTCAAGAGGGAAGAAATAAATGAGTAGTTAAGTGCATTCACTCCAATATTCATTGAGAGCAACTACTTTCAAGTGAAGTGAAGCCTTCAAGCACTCAAAACATTCAAGAGCAATCAAGTCCAACCACTCAAGCATCATTTAAGACTTCAACAACTTGAGGACAAGCATCTTCAAAGAGCTTCGAAGAGATATTTGCTTTTATTTGAAAGCTTTCTTGTATTTTATATATTCTCTTAAATTCTTTGTTGAGGTTTGTTGGTGAGCCTGTGTGTTAACATCAACAAAGGTTTTTGGTTAGCCTTGTGAAAACCAAGGAGGTTGTTGGTGAGTCTAAGTTACAAAATTAACTAGTTTTTTGGTTAGCCCATAAAACCAAAAGGGGTTTTGACTTGTGTTCCCAGTGAAAACAAGTTGGATTTTGATTAGTGAGCCCGAAAAACTAATTGGCTATAATGAAGAGTAATTATAATTAATTTCCAAGTGGACTTTGGGGAGTGGATGTAGGTACCTTGGAGTGCACCAAATCACTATATATTATTGTGTTTATTATTGCTTGCTCTCTCTTTATTTACTCTTGTTTACTTTGCATTTGCTTATCTTTTTTCGCTGCATACTCTTGAATAACTCATAAGCACTTGCAATTCACTAGATCCTTAATTATTTTGAATTGGCACACTTTTGCAAAAGTTGTTAGAAACCCAATTCACCCCCCCTCTTGGATTGCTTACTAGGCAACAAGTAGTAACAGAGCCACGTTCTCAGTTTATAAGTCTAACCACCTTGAGTAAAGATCTATGGCAACCCCACTTGGTGCTACTGTAGTTGAGGGATAAGGCTTAAATAGACCTCCTTACTTTAATGGTACCAATTACACATATTGAAAAACACGCATAAGAATCTATATGCATTCAATTGATTATAATCTTAGAAAGTTGTAGATAAAGGTTCTCATATTCCCTCAGTTGTTGTTAATGGCATCTCCATCCCAAAACTTGAAGAGGATTGGGATGAAAATGATATTAAATAATCAGAGATCAATGTGAAAGCAATGAATCTACTATATTGTGCATTGGATCCTAGTGAATTCAATAGGATTTTCATATGCACCTCTGCTAAGAAAATATGGAACACACTTGAGATTACTCATGAGGGTACTGATTAAGTGAAAAATACTAAAGTTAATATGCTTGTACATACTTATGAGATGTTTCGAATGGAACTTAATAAATCTATTATTGATATGTATACTAGATTTACAAACATTGTTAATGGCATGAGAAGTCTTGGTAAGACTATGACTAATGCTAACCTTGTAAATAAAATTCTCAAGTTATTGCCAACATCTTGGGATCTTAAAGTGATAGCTATTCAAGAAGCCAAAGATATTGAGAAACTTTCATTGGAGTAACTCATTGGTTCACTGATGACTTATGAGTTAAACTTGAAGTAGAAGGCAATGGACATAGATAAGAAGAAGAAGACTATAGCTTTCAAGTCTACAACACAAGATGGTCTTCAAGGGATGAATCCAAAGAAGAAGAGAATGATGATGAAGAGGCTCTCATCACAAGGAATATCAAAAGGTTTATGAAGAAAAAGAAATTTCCTTACAAAAAGAAGGCTCAACCAAGCAAGAAAAAGGGAAAAGAAAAAGAAAAAGAAAAGGACAAAGAGAAGGAACTACTAATATGCTTCGAGTACAAGAAGCCTAGATATTACAAATATGATTGTCCTCTCCTAAAGAAGTCTAAGAGAAGATTTAGAAAGAAGGCAATGATGGTAACCTGGAGTGATAGTGAAGACTCCAGTTATGAGGAAGAACAAACTAAAGTCGCCAATCTATGTTTCATGGTTCAAGAAGATGAGGCACATTCTAACTTTGAACCTGAATTTACTTTTGATGAACTTAGAAATGCATTTGATGAGCTCATACATGAATATAGATTGCTAAAAATTGAAAACAAAAAGTTGAAAAAGCATGCTAGTGTTGGGAATTGTGTCCCAAAGCCAATCATCTGGCTGTAGACGGTTGTACTATCTTGAATTATGTATATGAATTCCTTAATAAATAAAAGTTATTTTTGGCTATCCATCAAATTTATATTTTTCTGTAAAGAACTCTTGTGTGATGGAGTTCTTAGAACTATATTGTTTGATATAGAGAGGATATATCAAGTAGTTCTTAAACTGGTTCACAATTAAAGGATACATTGTTATAGGACGACGATGTATCAAGTGTAGGTTGTTGTATGTCACATTTGTTAGTTGTCCTCTTAACCAAGTGGTGGGGGCACCAGGATCAGACATAGATTACGTGGCCCTATTTGGTTTACCTAGCCATGTGTCAAATTTTGTAATCAATTAAGATTGAGTCCTATAATAAGTTGAGGTTAGTTGATTTGTCTCAACCCTCAACCTAGTCATTATTTTGAGTCCAGTACATCAGTTATGAGTCCACTATGAGCTCAATTTTTGTACAAGAGAGGAGGTTACCCTATTTTGGAGTTCCACCAGGCTACATCCAGGAGTCAGAGGCCACTACATCAGCCTAGTGTATTTTGTGTGACAACCCAGGATCCAAGATGCTTCCAGAAATCATGATTCCTTTCAAATGCCCTCCAGATGCCCAGATTCCAGTCCAGATGCCATAGCATATTTCCAAACTAGGTTATCCATGATTCTAGAGGTCTTTCTACATCCTAGCCTAAAGAAATCAAGTCCAAGTGCTAAGCCCAAGCCTTAAAGAAGCAAGATTCCATGGAATATTCTTGCTACCAGGCTATCCCAGCTTCCAAAGGCCCAAACCCATGCACCCAAGTCTCTTTGGGCTGGCCCCTTGCTGCTCCTAGAAGCCCAACACGCCCTCCTAGGAGTCCTTGAAGTGTTGACCAACTCCAAGAGGTGTCCTTGAGTGGAATTGTCAAAGCATGAAGGAAAAAGGAGAAGACTAGGTTAATTCCTAACCTAATGGGGATTTATTTTTCTAACCTAGCTAGGAAAGGACTTGTATTCCAATTTAAAAGAGGACTTGTAACCCAAGTGTAACCATGGTTAGTGAGGGCATGGGAACTCTATAAATACCCCACCCCTCCCCCTCTTGTAATCATCTTTTTTTTATGAATAAATCTTGCTGAAATTTTATGAAATTGTCTTGAGTTTGAGTTTTGGTTCTCTTTGAGTGCTCTCCTTGTGTTCTTGGATTGATACCCTGCTACCCTAGCATCCCTTGGCATCCCTGGAGATCAGCCACATCCAAGGAATAGGAGTCCTTGCTTCCGTCCAAGCCTAAGAGCTCTTCTTCCCTGACTGCCAGCTTTTAGCCCTAATCTTGAATCCCTTCAAACCTAATTCCTTTTCTAATTTTTATTTGCTATTTTGATTAACCTCTGATGCTTGCAGGATCCCCGAGGTGCTTCCCCTCCCATGAGGAGCCCTTCTTTGGTACCCAGACCATCCAGATCAGCCATCATATTCAAGGAAAACTAGGCTTCTTCTTCCAGGCTTCGATCAGAGTTGTGAGTGATCCCTACTGCTTCTGAATTTCAATCTCTGACTGGTATGAAACCTTCCCTTCTCTTATTATCTGATTCGCTTGAAGTTAACTATCCTAAGCTAGAAATTCCTCAATTTCTGGGTCCTATCTTTTTTTTATCTTGCATGATTTAGCAGCGATATGATAATTTCTTAGAATTGCTAAATACCTATTAGTTCTTTACTTTGCTTCGAGACATTAGCCATCAAACCTAAATCTAAAAATCCCAAAAAAATAGGTTACTACTTTTACTGCATATTTAGCATTCTTAGAGTCATTCCGCATCAATTTTGGTATCAGAGTAGGAGAGTATTAGGGTTGAAAAAAAAAGAGAAAAGAAAAAAAAAGAGAAAAAAAGAAAGCAAAAAAAAAGAAAGAAGAGAAAAAAAAAAGTGCAGCGAGCCTGACTCGATGGAGTCGAGTTTTCCCCACCCCAGGGAAATGATGGGGACATCAAAAACCATCCGGGTTTTGCTTTTCATTTTTTTAGATTTTTTTATTTTAGTTTAAATTTTTATCCCAGCTATTCCATGTATTCCCACTATTCCCATTTTATCTCCATTTTATTCCTGACTTATTCCTCCTTATTCCTTTCATCTTCAAACTCCCAGAAAACTCCCAGACCTTCATTTTTTTCATTTTTTTCTTCTCGTTCATCCTGGATCCGCCATGCCTAACCTCTGGTGCCACCCTCGACGATCGTCTACCTTCCCCGGGCGTCGATCTCCTCGTGGGAACACCGACGAATCCCACGAACCGCCCATAGCCGTTCCCTCCATGCGGCTCCACCCATGGCCGTCCACCCCTGCACCTCCATCGCACGTGCCCACGGCCACCGTCTTCCTCCCCAGCACCGTCGCCAGCCACCGGCGGAGCCGCCCAAAGTCCCCGCTCAAAGCCCCAGCACCCATGGCTGTCGTCCGCCCCTGCTGCTCCGCGACCACCACCGTGCAACCGCTGTGCCGCCACCGTGCCACCGCCTTCCCCAGCTGTCGGCCATGCTGCCTCCTTCCCTAGTGCTGGCACCAGTGAAGTCTCTTGCAAGCCCCCCTCTCCACCCCTCTATTCCATGGTCACTTGGTCAGAAATCTGCACAGATCTCAGAGCAGTAGAAAATAGCTTTGCATGGATCTCAGAGTAGCATGCTTCTCAGAGCAAAAATTTTTTGCACAGTTATCAAGTCACACAGTTTCAGAGCAGGCACTGATCTTGGTAAATTCAAAATATGCCTAATTTATTTATTTTAAAATTGGATGTATGGACAAGTTAGGAAGTTTTTTTTTAAATTAGTTTTAGATTAGGATTAGTTTGAATTTCCACCATATGGAGAGGATTGTGTTTAGTTTTCTACCATATTTTCAGGCTGCAAACAAAGCAGGTTTGGGATGTCACCTTTTTTTGGGCTATATGCCTTGTATTCTTTACTTGGACCCCAAGTTTTGTAAGCCTATATAAAGGCACTTCCTCTCTTGAATAAAATAATGATGATAAATATGAATTTTTGAAAAGCATGTTCTTGGTTCTGCCTGGGCATGAGGCCCATTTTTCTTTCACCTGTGGGTGTCGAGGGGTATGAGGCCCCAGTTATCTTCTCCCTTGCTGAGTCCCCTCTATGATCTTGGAGCTTCTCCTTCACGGCCCCAGGTAGCGATTTGGGTGGGATGCCCTAGGCTCCGCATGTAGTGAGATGGGTGGGATGCCCTAGACTACATGTAGTGGGGTAGGTGGGATGCCCTAGAGGTACGACGTCTCTCCATGAAGGTAAGTTCCAAGTCCATAAAGTATCCATCTTTCTTGTCCCCACATTTTGTTTCCACATTTTTGACCCTAATCATAGGAGACTTCTCAGCTCTCCAATGATCCTCCTAGCCCCCCCCTTTTCGTCCCACTAGTAGCCCTATTGTAGGTGAACTAGCCCAACCGGGGCTTCTCAGCCTCGGCAGTCCCTTTTTCTATTGCTTATTAGGTCATGTTATGCATGCTTTTAGCTTCTTATTTTCATATAGAACTCTTTACATCGTTCATTAGTCTGATCTTTGGGATTAAAACTTATAACTCAATATTTAAAAATATAAAAAATAATTGCATGCATATATAGTTCCACATCATTTGGTATTAGAGCCTGTTTTGGGCTCAATTCTCTTTGGATATTCGGATCGGGTGCTTCACCATGGCCGACCGGTCATAGAAGACTAGTAGGGCTTCAAACCCCTCTTTCCAAGTCGACGGGATCTCCTATGGTGGTAGGGGTGCTGCTGTGAATTGACCCCTAAAGAAGAACACAAAGAGTTCCTTAGGGTTTTTTTTCATTTTTAGCCTTTCAATATATATTATGTTATTTTAATTATTTCTACTTGCATAGAACTTAAAAAATTATGAAATTTATTTTTTGGATTCCTCATAATTCAAATTAATTCTCAAAATTTTCTCAAGAATTATTTTGGTCTGTGGGTTTTCTCCCAACTAAAACACTGCCTGAGAACAATTCTGCTCTATTTTGGCAACAAAGTCGATTTCAGAAAGTTCAGGGTTTTTTTAGTATAATCTTTGCATTTCTTTATTTTAGCATATTTCCTGCATATTAGAGCATAATCTGTAATTATCTTTTTATTTAATAAAAATTTTAAAACAAAAAAAAAATACATATATTCAAAAAATACCAAAACATCGAAACCCTAATTTGCATCTTCATCTGCCTGTCATCATTACATAAATTACTTTAAGGGCACTTTCTTTATATCAGATAAGGGGAGGAGCTGATAACCTCTCCTTAGTCCAAAACCACACCTCTTGCATTTGGTCCCAAGCCTAATCTAAAATTAACCAGACTTAATTTGCCCTAGTGGGATAGGGACACCCATCAGTCGGGTTCAGTCATTATGGGATGACTAGTGCACCCAATTCATTTCCTATTACTGGATACTGGTGTCTAGGCAAGAGGTACAGTGTCAAATGACCTAAGCAAATCAGTGGTTCCTTAATTGGGTCCCTGCGAGAGTAGGGGGGCCTCCCACCATCCCACCTCTTGCCTGGCCAGATTGAAGGATTAGGAGTTGAGTTGTGTGTAAGTTGAGTTAACTCATTCTGATTAGGCTCTAAGTCTAGGTAGCTATAGTCGAGTCAGTGTTGAGTCTTGCATGTGCACTAGATCAGGAGTCCCATTCCATCCACCATCTCCTTGAACCCATGGATAAGCTGGAAGCCAAGATTCGAGCACTTGTAGACCAAATAGCCCAGCTGAACCATAAGTTTGACCAGACGGAGAATAGGATAGAAATCCTAGAGAAAACCCATAGGACCCAGACTAGATCCAAACTTGAGCCACCTTCACCCACACTATCTACAACCTATAGATCTTATGACTCCAAATCCTATGAACCTAGAACCTATGTACCCAAAATCATTGAACCTAGATCCTATGACTCTAGATCCTATGCACCCACACCCTATAAGCCCAGTAGACTCATGACCTATAGATTTGAACCCATGACCTATGAGCAGAATGAACCCATGGGCCATCAACCTGAATCCCATAAGGTTAGTACCCCTAGATGTGAGCCCAATAGTAAGCCACTACCCCTTGGCAACCTGAACCTACTAGGAGTAGTGCCCATAATCAGAAACCAGGACCAAGCCAATTTTCTCTTAGCTGACCTTTCCCTACTACCCCTTTGATTCACAAGGTTTATATTAAAGTGGAAGTGTATGAAGCTGATGTAAACTTAGTGGATGAGTATGAGGGAGAGGAGGAGACTTCTCAGATCTCCAATGATCCTCCTAGCCCCCCTTTCATCTCGCATCACCAAGGAGTGTGGAAATACTGGTGTGACATGCAAGTGAAATGTGTGACATTTCACTGAACATGACCATCTACGGAGCTCCCTTCTGCCAAAGGGTTGCTCGCAAAGGGATATGGGTATATATGTCCCTCAGACCTGAGGTCACCATGGCAGCTTGCAAGCAACTCACTATACTTTGGTGACGGACTACCTGGATTTCTAATCTAGTGATGGAAGGTTTTTGGGTACAGTCAAGTACTTGTGGAGCAATGGTGGATCAAGATGGAATTGACCTCTCCAAATAGTTTGGAGTGAATGACTCACTATGTCTCTCAATTTAGCAAAACCTTGGCCAGGATATTCTTGTGAGGAGTCACAAAACTTGTGAGATTGAGACATGATCTGGATAAACCAAATTAGGGTTGGTAGTTTAACCCTAGGTCATCCTGAGCATTATACGGTCAGAGGGATGAATTATGCGGTAACCATATGCCAGAGGTTCTTGTGAGGTGCTTTGAATCTTTGACCTATCCGGACGTCGGGTATCATTGCTAGATGAGGACTTTGACTGGTACTGAAAATGTTCCAGTGCTACCGGCTTAGTGTTCGAACCTATGAGGTCACACACCATAGAGGATTTCTATCTGATCTTGAGGCTGATTGATGATTGAGAATCGTTTGCTGTCACTAGCGATCAATGATATTGACGATGTGTTGACACTTGAGAGGTCAACACTTGGCAGTGACAAGAAGTATTTCTGGAAGACTTTTCTGGACAAGCTGACTCAACCCCTACTCGAGCTGACTCATTCTATGTTCTGGTCGAGCTGACTCGACCCCTGCTCGAGCCGACTCAATTGAACAGTATGACTGTTCTGTGTCCTAGATGAGCTACTCGAATCTGTTCGAGTCGACTCGTCTTTGCTCGACCAGAAATTCCTGGATTGTTTTCTGGGAAGATTTTTTGGAAAGATTTTGGGCAAGTTTTGACCTTGTTTGAATTTCGAATTCAAACCAGTTTTGGCTCCAAGGTTATATGGTATGAAGGTCATACTTGCCTCTTTGGGTTAGACCCATTTGGTATGGCCTTGATCCTCTCCCCCATTCTCTCCCCTTATCTCTCCTCCTTCCTCTTTCTCCCTTTCATGGCTGCCCCTATAAATGAAGGTCATTGTAGTGATTGCTAATGGTTACTAGAAAGACAATAATAAAAGAAAAGAAAGAGAAGGGTTTGTGAGATTCTAGAGATTGGGTGTGAGAATCCTAGCTTCCTAGCTAGGTCTTGGGAAGAGAGTCTTTGGAAAGGGGTTCCTGCTCTCCTCCTAGTCTTCCTGGAAGAAGAAGATTGGCCAAGGATCCCGAAGAGCTAGCACTCCGAGGGAGTTGATCAGAGTTGAGTCCAGATGTGGATTTCCTGTAGAGGCCAGATACTTGTGTGGCTCGAGCACCCTCCTCCTCCTCACAGCTTCTCTCTAGCATTCTCCGAGGTATAAAGGTATGGTACTTTTGTATTTCTTATTTTTGATGTTATATGCATGCTAGATCTTTATGCTAGTTCTTGTTGCGGGCAGATCAGTAGATCATTTAGATCTATCTACTGAGCCTTCCGCTGTGCATGTTTTAAAATTATTTTAAAATGCATATATTTCTGCCCTATTTTCTTGCATATTGTATGCTAGGTATAGGTGTTTTTTACCTTCAATGGTATCAGAGCAATAGGTTCCTTTTTATAGTATAATGATGCTAGCATACTATTAACATCTCCTTTCTTTTTTAAGTACTTGAATTGAGTGCTTCACCGCATCCGGTCATAGGATAGAAGTAGGGCTGCAAGACCCTCTCTTCCCTTTCATTGGGGTCTCCTATGGCGTATAGGGGTGTCGCTGTAATTAACTCTTGAAAAAGAAAATAGAAGAAAGAAATTTATAGATTAAAAATATTTTAATCTAACGTTATGATCATAAAACAAATTTAGATTAGATCTAAGAATTTTGTTTTGATCATGTATAATCTCTAAATTTGAATTGTTCAAATTAGTTGCATGTATTTTGAAGTCACTATTTTCTACCCCTGCAGATAAGCCGACTCGAATCCTGCTCGAGCTGACTTGTCTTTGCTAATAGATGAATCTGTTTATTCTGGTTCTGCTTGAGCCGACTCAAACCATGCTTGAGCTGACTCGACCAGGAATTTCTGAAACAGTAAATTCAAAATATGCTTGTAAAATTATTTTACATTCTTAATTGAAATTATTTTGATTAATTTAAGGCTATTGAACTTAATTGAGAATTAAGAATGACTAAGAACTCTAGGAATGTGATTCAAAGATTTTAGGTCATTTCAATGAGCCTTAAGGGTCATGGGTTAGCTTCTATTAAGTCCTTGATTGGGTTAGACCTAAGTTTAGATGCATTGGACTAATAAGAGAACTAATCTAATCAAATATTGAATTAGGATTTCTTCTCTAGATATCTCTAATAGTTAGATTGATTAGTCCATAATCTAAATGGGCCTAATTTGTGGCTCAATGGAAAGCCCAAGTCTTTAAGCTAGTCTAATTGAGTCTGATGAACCGATTGGTGTCGAGGTAAGTTTGGCATTGTGATCATGGTTCTTTGGGGCTACCTCTTACCTGGCCAACTCTATTGATGTCTAAGGCAAGACGGTTAATGGCGGAACCCAATCCATGATCTCACTTACCTGGGTAATGTGGTCAGTCAGGATTGATTAGATAGCTCATTGACTCGTGTTAACCCTTGTCACCCAAGGTTAATCAGTCTTGGCTAATTTTAGGTGCCCATGGATCATTGTTATGTGTAACCCTCCTAGAATACTGATGTGGTCAGTGAGAGGTTGATCCATGTCTTCTTCTTTCTTCATTTGTCACATTAAATTAAAAACCCTATAAATTATTATATCCTTAAAAGGACAAAGTTATAGGGATAACCTAGTCCTAGCCTCCTATTAAGTGGGATAGTAATGTATCCAGTAGTTCGGTGTTCATTGACAGATCCAAAGATCGGGTGTTCATCGGGCTATTGGAATTGTTGTTCCTAAATGACTCAGTGCAACTCTCTTAATGGTGGTCAGGTGGACTGGCCAAAGTTGAGCTTGACCATTCATTAGTTAGAAGCATTGAATTTTATCATGTTAATAGTTGGACCTAACTGGGACCTTCAATAGGAGGCCCAAAGGTTGACTGAAGTGCTCCTTGGGGCAAAACCCAATTACTAGAGGTTGCTTGGAGAAATAATCTGTTAAAGAACCTACCTTTAGACATGCATGGGTGGGCTGGCCAAAGTCGGGCTCATGTGTTGTCTATTGGACTCTAGTACCCGCTAAGGAATTAAAGTAATTCCTCGGATTGGAGGTAGAGGCTACCAATCTAAGCAAAATAGTAGGAGGGACCTTTAGACTAAAGTCCATGTCTTTAGGGTTAATAATTCATATACACTAATTAGCTTTGGTTTTCCTTTCAGATGTCTTCCAATCTGTCACTCCGGTCTCTTTTCGATAACGAGAAACTCAATGGACCCAACTTCGATAGCTGGTATCAAAGGCTCAGGATTGTCCTGGAGCATGAATGGATCCTATATGTGATAATGGATTTAGCACTTGAGATCCCTCCTGCCAATGCTCGGGGCTCGGTCATAGACACTTATCAGAAGTGGCTCTCTGATAGGACCACTGTTCGATGCATCATGTTGGCAGTGATGAACGATGAGTTCAGTCACAAGTTTGAGGAAGCCCAGCCGAAAGAAATCTTTTAAAAGTTGAAGGAGTCTTTCGGGACACCAGACAACGTTGAGAGGCACAAGGTCTCCTGTGCTATCTACAATGCACGGATGCATGATGGGGCCTCGGTCACTAATCATGTACTGTACATGATCGAGATGATTGAGCACCTGGGCAAGCTCGGCTGTCCCTTGCATGAACAGCTTGGGAAAGATGCAATTCTGAATTCTCTTCCCTCTTCCTATCTAGACTTTCTCGATCATTATAAAATGAATAAGCCTGTAGTCAACTACCATGTTTGTTGGGGTTGTTGCAGACTTATGAGAAAGACCACTAGTTGAATAAAGGGGTGGTGAATCTAGTGAGAGGATCCTCGGGAGGGCATCCTCCCTTTAAAAAAGAGAAGAAGAAAAATAATAAAGGGAAAAAGGTGCTTAGTGCTTCTAGGCCCAGTCAGTCCAAGAAAGTGAAGGCTAATCAAAGCCAGGCAGAGTGCTTCTTCTACAAGAAGCAGGGTCACTAGAAGACGAACTGTCCTCTTTATATTGCATCCCTCGACCCTAATAGGTCCAAGAAAAGAAAGCTGCAGGATGGTCCTAGACAAGGTATTTATATGATAACACCTTGTAGTTTCTCTGTTTGCGATACTACTAACTGGGTATTGGATACTGGAAGTCCAATTCATATTTACAACTCTTTGCAGGGACTTCAAGTTAGTAGAAGATTCGAGGATGGTGAGTGGTTCTTGAACGTGGAAAATGGAAGCCGAGTTCTAGTTCTAGCGTTAGGAGTCCTTAAACTTGTTTTCGAGTCCTGTACTATCGTTTTGAACGAGTATCATTTTTGTCCTTTCATTTTGAATGTCATTTCTGTAGGCTAGTTGGCCATGTATGGTTATGAAGTATTAATAAAGAATGACATTTGCAAAATTATTTTGAATGGTTCTATAATTTTGAATGGACAAATGCATGATGGCATCTATGTACTATCGTGACCTGTTAGTATAATGTACACATCTAGCAAATGCCCTAAGATTGATAATATCAGCGAAGCATACCTATGGCATTGCAGGCTAGATCATATTAACAGGAACATTATAAATAGGATGAAAACCAAGGGTCTCCTTGATTTTAGTGAAGATAGTTCACTTCCAACCTGTGAGTCCTGTCTTCTTGAAAAAATGACTAAGTCACCTTTTACTAGAAAAGGTGAACGAGCCAAAGAAAATCTGAGTCTGGTATATATTGATGTATGTGGACCCATAAATGTTAGTGCCAAGGAAGGGTATGGGTATTTCATTATATTTACAGACGACCTTTCGAGGTTCGGTTATATCTTCTTAATGGACATAAATCTGAATCGTTTAAAATGTTCAAACAATATCATAGTGAAGTAGAAAAACAAACCAGAAAGTATATCAAAACCCTTCGATATGATCGAGGCGATGAATACCTTTCAGATGAGTTTCTGACATATCTTAAGGAGAATGAGATTCTCTCTCAGTGGACACTTCCAGGGACACCTCAATTGAATGGAGTGTCTGAGAGGAGGAATCGAACCCTATTAGACATGGTTCGATCCATGATGGGATTGGCCTCTCCGCCGCTATCCTTTTGGAGATATGCTCTAGAATTAGCCTATTACCTTCTGAAGAAGGCTCTAAGTAAGTCCGTTAGTAAAACACCATACGAGATGTGGACTGGACGTAAGCCGACACTTTCACACCTTCGGGTCTGGGGGTGCCCGGCTTATGTAAAATATTTGGAAATGGACAAACTTGGACCTATATCTGACCGGTGCCTATTTGTTTGGTATTCAAAGGAGTCTAAGGGGTATTACTTCTACTTAGCTGAGGAACAAAAGTTGTTCATCAGTCTTAGGGCTATCTTTTTGGAAAAGGAGTTCCTTAGTGAAGGGACTGTAGCCGCTAAGATTGAACTTAGTGAAGTTCGACAAGTAGAAGAACCGATATATTTAAGGGACAACATAGAACCAGTTGTGATTAGATCACACCCAGAGCCCACTCAGGAACCATTAAGGAGATCCAGTAGAGTACTGAGTCGACCGGATAGATACTATGGTTTCTTGGTCTAAGTAGTGATCCCATTGAACTCGATGAGAATAATGAGGATCCGATCATCTATAAGGATGCATTGTAGAGGTCTGACTCTGAGAAATGGCTAGGAGCCATGAAATCCGAAATGGAGTCCATGAAGATCAATAATGTATGGACATTGGTTGATGCACCTGAAGGGATAAAACCCATAGGATACAAATGGATTTTCAAGAGGAAAAGGGGCACAGACGAAAAGGTGGAGACCTATAAAGCCTGTCTGGTTGCCAAGGGGTATCGTCAACGTTATGCTATTGACCATGATGAGATGTTTTCTCCTGTGGCAATGCTTAAATCCATTCGGATTATGCTTGCTTTAGCAACGCACCTTAACTATGAAATCTGGAAAATGGATGTCTGAATAACTTTTCTAAATGGTGAGCTAGAAGAAGAGGTGTATATGATACAACCTGAAGGGTTCACATCCATAGACAAGTCAAAGGTGTGCAGGCTTCAAAAGTCCATCTATGGACTGAAGCAAGCATCAAGGAGTTGGAACATGCGATTTGATAAGTATATCAAGTCATATGGCTTCGTTAGAAATGGAGAAGAGCCTTGCATTTATAAATGGGCTAATGGTTCTGTGATTGTGTTCCTTATGCTGATGTAGATGACATTCTCTTAATTGGGAATGACATCGTAGCACTGCAAGGAATAAAGATTTGGTTATCATCTCAGTTCTCTATGAAGGACTTGGGTGACGCCTCTTACATACTAGGTATGAAGATCTATAGAGATAGATCTAAGAGGCTTCTGGGATTGTCCCAGTCTACATACATCAACATCGTGCTGAAACAATTTAGCATAAAAAATTCCAAGAAGGGCTATCTCCTGATAGGCACTGGAATTGATCTCTCCAAAAGAAATTGTGCGACAACTCCTAAGGTGAGAGAGCGCATAAGTAGATACCCATATGCTTCGGCAGTGGATTCTATCATGTATGCCATGACATGTACTAGACCAGACATGACATGCTCACAAGGTGTAGTGAGCAGATACCAGTCTGATCTAGATGAAGCTTATTGGAAAGTGGTAAAGCCCATCCTTAAGTATTTATGAAATACTAAGGATCAATGGCTAATTTATGGAGAATCTAACTTGAAACTTGTAGAGTATACTGACTCCAGTTTCCAGTCAGATAAAGATGATAGCAAATGTGTGTCAGGATTTATCTTTACCTTGAATGGAGGAGTAGTCTGTTGAAAAAGTTCCAAGCATCCTACTATGGTAGACTCAGTATGCGAAGCAGAGTACATTGCAGCATTTGATGCAGCAAAGAAAGCTGTGGTTGTGGAAGTTTCTTGGCGAGTTGGGAGTGGCACCTTCCCTGGATGGCCCTGTTTCGGTGTACTGTGACAACACTGGAACCATTGCTCAAGCCAAATAGCCGAAGTCTCATCACCGTACAAAGCATATTCTGCGGTGCTTTCACCTTGTGCAAGAGATCGTGGAACGAGGTGACATCGACCTTCAGAAGATCGATGGAAAGGAGAACCTGGCTGACCCCTTCACTAAAGCCATCGGAGTTCAAGAGTTCGATTGTTGTGAACAAAAAATGGGAATGAGATTCTGTACTGATTTGCTTTAGTCCAAGTGGGAGTTGTTGGGAATTATGTCCCAAAGCCAATCGTCTAGGCTATAGATGGTTATGCTATCTTATATTTTGTATATGAATTTCTTAATAAATAAAAGTTATTTTTGGCTGTTCATCAAATTTACATTTTCTTGTAAAGAACTCTTCTGTGATGGAGTCCTTAGAACTACATTGTTTGATATAGAGAGGATATATCAAGTAGTTCTTAAACTGGTTCACAACCAAATGATACATTATTATAGGACGATGATGTATCAAGTATAGGTTATTGTATGTCACATTTGTTGATTGTCCTCTTAACCAAGGAGTGTGGAGACACTGGTGTGACATGCAAGTGAAATATGTGACATTTCACTGAACGTGACCATCTGCGGAGCTCCCTTCTGCCAAAGGGTTTCTCGCGAAGGGATATGGGTATGTATATCCTACAGACCTAAGGTCACCATGGCAGCTTGCAAGCAACTCACTATACTTTGGTACCGGACAACCTGGATTTCTAATCCAGTGATGGAAGGTTTCTGGGTGTAGTCAAGTACTTGTGGAGCGGTGATGTTCAAGATGGAATTGACCTCTCCAAATAGTTTGGAGTGAATAACTCACTATGTCTCAATTTAGCAAAACCTTGATTATGGTAGTTCTTGTGAGGAGTCACAGAACTTGTGAGGTTGAGACATGATCTGGATAAACCAAATTAGGGTTGGCAGTCTAACCCTAGGTTATCTTGAGCATTATAAGGTCAAAGAGATGAATTATGCAGTAACCATATGTCAGAGGTTCTTGTGAGATGCTCTGCATCTTCGACCTATTTGGACATCAGGTATCATTGCTAGATGAGGACTTTGACTGGTACTGGAAATGTTCCAGTACTACCGGCTTAGTGTTCGAACCTATGGGGTCACACACTATAGAGGATTTCTATATGATCTTAAGGCTGATTGACTATTGAGAATCGTTTGCTATCACTGACGGTCAATGTGATTGACGATGTGTCGACACTTGAGGGGTCAACACTTGGCAGTAACAAGAAGTATTTCTGGAAGACTTTTTGGACGAGCTGACTCAACCCCTGCTCGAGCCGACTCGAATCTGTTTGAGTCGACTCATCTCTGCTCGACCAGAAATTCCTGGACTATTTTCTGGGAAGATTTTTTGGAAGGATTTTGGGCAAGTTTTGACCTGGTTTGAATTTTGAACTCAAACCAATTTTTGCTCCAAGGTTATATGGTATGAAGGTCATACTTGCCTCTTTGGGTTGGACCCATTTGGTATGGCCTTGATCCTCTCCCCCATTCTCTTCCCTTATCTCTCCTCCTTCCTCTTTCTCCCTTTCATGGCTACCCCTATAAATAAAGGTCATTGTAGTGGTTGCTAATGGTTACAAGAGAGACAATAGCAAGAGAAAAAAAAGAGAAGGGTTTGTGAGATTCTAGGGATTGGGTGTGAGAATTCTAGCTTCCTAGCTAGGTCTTGGGAAGTGAGTCTTTGGAAAGGGTTTCCTGCTCTCCTCCTAGTCTTCCTGGAAGAAGAAGATTGGCCAAGAATCCCGAAGAGCTAGCACTCCGAGGGAGTTGATCAGAGTCGAGCCCAAATATGGATTTCCTGTAGAGGCCAGACACTTGTGTGGCTCGAGCACCCTCCTCTTCAAAGCTTCTCTCCAGCATTCTCAGAGGTATAAAGGTATGGTACTTTTGTATTTCTTGTTTTTGATGTTATATGCATGCTAGATCTTTATGCTAGTTCTTGTTGCGGGCAGATCGGTATATCGTTTAGATCTATCTACCGAGCCTTCCACTGTGCATGTTTTAAAATTATTTTAAAATGCATATCTTTCTGTCTTGTTTTTTTGCATATTGTATGCTGGTGTAGGTGTTTTTCACCTTCAGCTAGTTCATCATCTCATGAAAACACCAATCTTACAAATGAAAATAATTATTTAAAAGCTAAGATTGATACTTTAGAAAAATAAAAGAATGCTTGTCAATGGAAAATAAAGTTTTAAAAATATCCAAGGCCATTATTTCAAATAATGAACTTTTTTTTTTAAAAAAAAAACCTTGAGGAAGAAAATCAGAAATTAAAAAATGAGCTTGAAAAAGTTAAACCATTTATTGAAAAGTTTACATATAGTTATGAAAAGCTAAATCTTTTATTAAACAATCAAAGATCAGTTTTCAACAAAGCATGTTTGGGTTTTATACTGCAAAATTAGCAAAAATTTTTCAAGAATTTCTTTATACCTACATCATCTAGCATTACATGTTTTTCTTGTAAAATATTAGGTCATAAAGCATATCAATGTTATCTTAGAAAGATTAATAATTCTATAAAGATTTGGGTTCCAAAAGGAACCACCTTTAGCACTAACCCAAAAAGACCCAAGATGGCTTGGGAACCTAAATTGAAAACTTAATTTGTTTTACAGGTGTGTCTTGCATCCAAAGAAAAAAAAAGATTATGGTACTCGAAAATGGTTGCTTAAGACACATGACAGGAGATGTGAAGCAATTCACCTCTCTTTGAGCACTGAATGGAGGGGTATAACTTTTGAAGATAATAATAAAAGAAAAATTATTGGTATCGGTAAAGTGTACATCTCTCCTTCTACATTTATAGATGATGTTTTATTAGTTGAAGGATTGAAACATAATTTGCTTAGTATTAGTCAATTTTGTGATAAAGATTTTAAAGTTGTTTTTAAATCATTTGTTTGCATGGTAGCTAATCTTGAATGCAATGGAGTGAAATTCATTGGAAATAGGCATGGTAACATCTATGTTGTTGATCTTGGTAATTTACTTCTGTATGATGGTAAATGCCTAGTTACTATGAATTCCATTATTAATGAGACTAGTTGGCTTTGGCATCGTAGATTAGGTCATGCAAGCATGCATCTTCTTTCAAAATTATACAAAAAGGGTTTAACAAAAGATTTACCAAAACTTAGTTTTGAAAAAGATAAAATATGTAAAGCATGTCAATTTGGAAAATAAGCAAAAACATCTTTTAAACCAAATGTTTTGTTTCAACTTCTAGGCTATTAGAGTTACTTCATATGGATCTCTTTGGACCAACTAGGATAACAAGCCTAAGAGGCAAGAGATATAGATTAGTTATAGTTGATGATTTCTCTTGATTTATATGGATTTTACTTTTAGCTCATAAAGATGAATCATTTTTAGCTTTCTTGAAGTTTTATCAAAAAGTTTCAAATGTAAAAAGATACTTCAGTTGTTTATATTCATAGTGACCATGGTACTGAATTTGAAAACCAAGATTTTGAAAACTTTTATAATTAAAAAAAATTGATCATAATTTGTTTACACCTAGGACATCTTAACAAAATGGGGTGGTAGAAAGAAAAAATCGCACTTTAGAAGAAATGGCATGTACAATGCTTTCTGAAAATGATCTTCTAAGATAGGGTATATTAATACCGCATGTTATATTTTAAATTATATTTTAATTCAACCTATTTTAAAGAAAATATCCTATGAACTTTGGAAAGAAAGAAAACCTACTTTGAAGTATTTTTGAGTTTTTTGTTGCCGATCCTTTGTTTTGAATAATGGAAAAGACAATTTAGGCAAGTTTGATGCCAAGTCTAATGAAGGTATCTTCTTAGGATACTCCACATCAAGCAAGGCATACAGTATTTTTAATAAAAGAAAACTGTTAGTAGAAGAATCAGTGTATGTAGTATTTGAAGAGTCTACTAACAAATCCTCTAGAAAAGAGGATACTTTTGATGCATGTGCAGGTACTGAAGGATTGAAGAAGCTGACTTTGTATGATCCTCCTTCCAAAGAAGATGAAGAAGATCAAAATAAAATGGATGGAGAAGAAACTACAAGATCCTCATCGAAGCACAAAGATCTACCAAAAGAGTGGAGGTATGCTCATGGACATCCTAAGGAATTGATCTTAGGTGATCCATCGAGAGAGGTGAGAACTAGATCATCTATTAGAAATGAATGTGATTACATTACTTTTGTTTCTCAAATTAAACCTAAATGTATTGAAGAAACTGAAAAAGATCCTAATTGGATAATTGATATGCAAGAAGAATTAAATTAATTTGAAAGAAACAAAGTTTGGACATTAATAGAAAGACTAACTAATGTTTCAATTATTGGTACAAAATGGGTGTTTAGAAATAAACTAGATGAAAATGGTGTAGTGACTTGAAACAAGGTTAGGTTGGTAGCCAAGGATTATAATCAAGAAGAAAGAATTGATTTTGATAAAACCTTTGCTCCAGTAGCTAGACTTGAAGCCATTAGATTACTTTTAGCATTTGTATGTTTCATGAATTCCAAACTTTTTCAAATAGATGTTAAAAGTATATTTTTAAATGGTTATTTAGCTGAAGATATTTTTGTTGAACAACCACCTGGATTTGAAAATCATACATATCCTAATTATGTTTTCAAATTGCATAAAGTACTTTATGGTTTAAAACAAGCACCACGTGCATAGTATGAAATACTTAACAAATTTTTGATTGAAATGAATTCTCTAGAGGCCATGTTGATGCTACCTTATTTTTAAAAAATAAAAATGATGATCTATTAGTAATACAATTTAATGTTGATGACATTATTTTCGGTACTACTAATGAAACACTTTGTCAAGAGTTTGCCAAGCTTATGCAAGGTGAGTTTGAGATGAGCATGATGGAAGAGTTAAATTTCTTCCTTGGACTCCAAATCAAGCAAACTAAAGAAAGGATCTTCATCAACCAAGCTAAGTATACAAGAAAAATCTTAAAGAAGTTTGGGATGGAGACTACCAAGCCAATAGATACACCTATGAGCCCTTCTTGTAAACTTGATAACGATGAATGTAGTAAAAGTGTTGATAAAAAATTATATATGGATATCATTGGTTCTTTACTATACTTGACTGCTAGTAAACCAGATATCATGTTTAATGTTTGCATGTGTGCTAGACATCAGTCTGCTCCTAAAGAATCTTGTTTAATAGCTGTTAAACGCATTCTTAAATATCTATCTGATACTATTGATATTGGTCTATAGTATTCTAGAGATTCTTCAATTGATTTAATTGGCTATTCTGATGCTGACTTTGCTGGGTATAATTAGATAGGAAAAGCACAAGTGGAACTTGCCAATTTTTTGGAGTTAACTTAATTTCATGGTTTAGCAAGAAACAAACTTTGGTTGCACTATCTAAAACTAAGGCTGAATATATTGCAGCTAGAAGTTGTTGTGCTCAAATTTAATTGATTAAGCAACAACTTGAAGATTTTGGAATCAAATTAATTAAGACACCCATAAGATGTGATAATACTAGTGCTATAAATTTAACTAAAAATCCTATTCAGCACTCTAGAAGTAAACACATTGAGATTAGGCACCATTTCATTAGAGATCATGTTGAAAATAATGATGTTGTGCTTGACTTTATGTGCACTGAAATGCAATTAGCTGATATATTAACCAAACCTCTTCTAGAAGATAGGTTCTATATGATTAGAAGAAAATTAGAGATCATTAATCCTTTTGATTGAATTTCTTGATCTCCTTACATTTTTTCAAAATACCCTCGAATTAATCTGATAAAATTTCTTCAAAATCATGTTTAATCACCCATAATTCCCTGAAATCAATTTCCCTATTTTTTTTTGGATTTCTCTTCATTTTTTTGGATTTTTGCCGAAGTATCGACACTTCAAAGTGCCGACACCTCCAAGTGTCGACACTTGACCCACAGTCATGAGTCAATACTTGGTCGGCGGGCTTCTAAGAATAAATAGAAAAACTGTTTGATGTAGAACGGAAGCTCTGATACCAAAAATGATGCAGAACAAATAAAGGGACGCGATGCGGAAGTAGATTAAGATTAACTAATTTTTTTGTTGTTTTTATATGTTTGTAGAAGTTGGCTTCAAATCAAAGAAAAGTTAACCTAACATTGAAAGAGACTAATATGATAATTGAAAGCACAATTTTAAGGAAACTAAAGTATCAGAGTAGCTCAGAAGCAACGGATCGCTGGGGGTTGAGAAACTCCCAGACCTAGGGTTTCGCTCCGAACTTTCAACAGAATAGAAATAAAGAGAAGAGATGGTTTATCTAACCAGACAATGATCTTCACAGATTTTGGTGGAAGAACTCTCCCGAGCAGATTGTTGGATCCTCGGATTCAGATATCTTCGTAATGGATCCTCCAATACTGGTCCTTTGGCGGGTTGGCTTCTCCTGAACTCAAGATCTGGAAGAGAAGAAAAACAATTGATGGAATCAGAGAGTCAAGGAAAGAATTTACCAGGTTGATGAACTTGAAGATTGAAATTGCTGAAAACTGGATTCTCCTGGAAGCTGATGTGATTTTCCTTGGAACTTGCTCTGGATCTGAAGTAGCCGGACTGGATCTGGATGAAGGTGGATGGCCTGGACTTGTAGAGAGAGAGGCCGTGGGAGATGGATGGAACTAGGGTTTGATGGATTGGAAATAATGAAAGGTGGCTAGGGTTTTGGGATTTCAAGTGGCTAACCTAGGGTTTTGGATAAAGATGGAGATCTCTCACCTCCTCAAGGCTCCAATGGAACCCGGATTACCCCCTCACGGAGCTCAACACTTAGAATAGTGCGGAAGAAGAGAAACCTAGGTCACTCAACACAAGAGAATAGCAAAAAAATAATTTTCTTCATTGATTTTCAAAGTTACAAAGAGAGGTCTATTATATAGACCTAAAATTTTCTCCTAGCTTGTACAAATTCCCATGTGGGACTAAACTCTTCCAACCCCTAGATTAGGTAGAAAATCCTCTCCCTTGGCCGACCAAGAGTCCAAAAAAAATTGGGACGGCCATAAAGGAATTGTTTTGGAACTTTTATGGCACCTCCTTTGGAGTTGGATTTGGATTTGGAGTCCTCTTCTTCTTATGGTATTTCTTCTTTTCTTCCACTCCAAGTTAAGCTCTTTAATTTTGATTTGAACTTCAATTAGGAGTAGGTTGGATGTCCTTCTTTGATTTCTTCTCCAAGAGAAGTTTTCTTCCTTCTTTGCTTAGGTAAATTAGGCAGGTGTGGGCGCCTCCTTTAATTTAGCCTCCAATTTGATTTTTTCTTCTTTGGATGTGGGGACCATGACACTGGGATGCCTCTATGGCGCCTCCTGGACTCTGGCGTGTGCTCGGAGTGTGGCTGGGCATGTGGCTTGGAGTGTGGCCTCCACTTGCTTGAACCTTGAGTTGATTGGAAGAGAAATGTGGCACCATTTTGGACCAAATTGAAACCACATTGGGACTTGCACCGAGTCAACATGACTCAACAAAATTTAAATGGTGACTCAAGAAATAAATAAAATAAATAAACTGGTTGACCAGGTCAACCTTTATTACAAACCCTAATTTCTCGGGCAATGTCAATCAGAGATCCAAATGGAGCTTTGAAGTCTTCTTCTGAGTCTGGTGCCCGCACCAATTCTCCCAGGGTGGGAGGAACTCGACCCTGTCGAGTAAGGCTCAAGTTGACTCTGGTATCTCTCCAAGAGATCTGGGTCCAATTCTTGTAATTCTTCTCGGGAGATCCAAGAGTCATCAGAATCTGGCCTTCCTTGCCAGCGGACCAGGTACGTTTGGTATCCTCGATTACGAGTAGAGATAACCTGATCATCCAGGATCTTTTCAATCTGCTCTTTCCTCACAGGCCAGTTTGTTGGTGGACACACAGGGTCGGGATCACTCTCAATGATAGGGTTAGGCTCAAAAGGCTCACTAGGAATCACAGCTGGCTCCCTATACTCTACTAAGTCTGTAATGTTGAAAGTAGAGCTAATGCCTAGTTCTGGAGGCAACTCGAGCACATAGGCATTGGATCCTACTCTCTTTACCACTCTAAATGGTCCAGCTCCCCTAGCATGTAACTTTCTAACGGTTCCAGGAGGAAATCGTTCAGGCCTTAACCTAATCATCACATAGTCTCCCTCAACAAAAGATTTGACTCGCCTTTGAGTATCAGCCAACTTCTTATAAGTTTCATTACTTAAATTTATTTTGGCATGAATTTCTTTATGCAAGTCTTTTATATGCTGTGCAAAATTCTCAGCAGATTCGGAGACTCGAGTGTGGACAGGTAAAGGGACTAGGTCAAGAGGTGTGTGAGGTTTGTACCCATGTACAATTTCAAATGGACTCTTACCCGTAGACCTATTGACCGAGTCGTTGTACGCAAATTCTGCCCTTGGTAGGTATAAATCCCAATTTCTGGTATTTTCACCAACAAGACATCTCAGCAGATTTCCTAGGCTACGGTTCACTACTTCAGTTTGGCCATCAGTTTGGGGATGATAGGCAGTTGAAAACTTAAGTTTTGTCCCTAACTTATGCCAAAGGGTCTTCCAAAAGTAACTGGTGAACCGGACATCCCTATCTGAAACGATTGTCTTAGGTAGGCCATGGAGTCTAACTATCTCATTGAAGAAAAGTGTGGCTACCTTAGACGCATCAAAAGTTTGGGAACAAGGCAAGAAGTGGGCCATTTTAGAGAATCGGTCGACTACGATATAGATAGAATCATGTTTCCTCTGGGTCTTAGGTAAACCTAACACAAAATCCATACTCACATCTTGCCAAGGATGATCTGGGACAGGGAGTGGGGTATAAAGGCCAGTGTTTTGTTTTCGCTGTTTGGCAACAGCGCAGGTTCGACATCTAGCTACAATATTAGCTACATCCCTTTTTAAGCTAGGCCAGAAAAAGTGGTCTTCAATAGCTAGAATGGTCTTGTCTTTTCCAAAATGGCCAGCTAAACCTCCAGCATGGATTTCCCAAATCAAAAATTCCCTAAGAGAAGTTCTCGGGATGCAAAGCCTATTTTTGAAGAACAAAAAACCATCTACAAGGGTATAATCCTGGTGATTACTAGATGGTCCTTGAACTAGATCCTGATACACAGTTGTGAAATCCGGACAAGACTCATATTCCTCTTTGATTTGCTCAAACCCTATGACCTCAGTTCTAACAGAAGTTAATAACAGAGATCGGCGACTAAGGGCATCAGCTACCTTATTCTTAACTCCAGCCTTATGTTTCAGGACAAAAGTATAGGACTGGATATATTCTACCCACTTAGCATGCCTAGGGTTAAGCTTCTTTTGGGAGTTCAGAAATCTAAGAGCCTCATGGTCCGAAAATAGTACAAATTCCTGCGGTAGCAAATAATGTCTCCAGTAACGCAAAGCTTGCACCACCGCATAAAATTCCTTATCATAGGTAGAATACCTAAGCTTAGCATCATTAAGTTTTTTACTAAAGAATGCTATGGGATGATTCTCTTGGCTTAGGACTCCACCTATTCCTACACCTGAAGCATCACAGGCAACCTCAAATACTTTAGAAAAATCGGGTAATCTCAGAATGGGTGCCTGGGTCATTTTATCCTTAAAATCTAGGAAGGCTTTATGGGCTGACTTAGTCCAATGAAATTCTCCCTTCCTAATACAATCAGTGATAGGAGCAGCTAAAGTACTAAACCCCTTGATGAATCGCCTATAGAAGGTAGCCAAGCCATGGAAACTTCTAACTTCATGCACATTGGTTGGCTCTGGCCAGTCTACTATGGACTTAATCTTCTCAGGATCGGCCGCCACACCGTCAGGGGTTACTACAAAACCAAGAAAGATAACTCTACTAGTCATGAATTCACACTTCTTAAGATTACCGTAGAGTCTCTCATTCCTCAAAACTTGGCAGACTGCTCTAAGGTGGTCTAGGTGATCTGTTGGGGTCTTACTATAGATCAGGATGTCATCAAAATAGACCACCACAAATTTTCCTATGAAAGCTCTAAGTACCTGGGTCATAATTCTCATGAAAGTACTAGGGGCATTGGACAACCCAAAAGGCATAACAACCCATTCATAAAGACCATCCTTAGTTTTGAAAGCAGTTTTCCATTCATCCCCGGGTCTAATCCTAACCTGATGATAGCCGCTTTTGAGATCAATCTTAGAAAAAACCATTGCACCAGCCATCATATCAAGCATGTCATCTAGTCTAGGGATGGGAAACCTATATTTGATTGTAATTTTATTGATGGCACGACTGTCAACACACATCCTCCACGTGCCATCTTTCTTTGGGGTCAGTAAGGCTGGGACTGCACAAGGGCTAAGACTTTCTCTAATAAACCCCTTCCTCAATAATTCTCCAACCTGCTTTTGCAGTTCTTCATGCTCAGATGGATTCATCCTGTAATGGGGCAAGTTGGGCAAAGTCGCTCCTGGGATTAGATCTATGGCATGCTGGATATCCCTAAGAGGTGGAAGGTGGTCTGGCAAATCCTCGGGAAAGACATCCTCAAATTCTTTTAACACAGGTTTAACTTCTTGAGGAGGCTCTGAGGGTTCCGAAGTTCTAAGTTCCTTAGCAGTCAGCATCCAGATGGGTGAACCACTATGAATTTCTTGTTCTAGATCCTTAGCACTGATTAGGTTCACTCCAGTTTTCATCTCCTTAACCTTACCAACTCCTTTAGTTACCTTGTCCTTAGGGGGAACGGAATGGATCGTAATCTTCTTCCCTTTGAAATTAAAGACACAGGTATTGGATTTTCCTAAGAGGGTGGCATCATGATCATACAACCAAGGTCTTCCGAGAATTATACTGCTCACCCCCATGGGTAAGACATCGCACCAAATCTTTTCGTGATAAGATTGCATTTGGATTTGGACTTGACATCTAGATTGGATGGGTATGGAGGTAGAATCTACCCAAGAAACCTTATAGGGGTTGGGATGGGGAACTGGGATTAAGCCTAACATCTTGACAGTGCTAGTAGAGATGGCATTTACACAGCTCCCACTATCTATGATGATCTTACATACCTTATCCCCTAATTTAAGAAAAGTTTGTAGGATGTTAGTCCTACGCCAATCCTCTTGAACTAGATTCTGGGATAGGATGCATCTTACAACTCCTAATTGGTCAGATTCATTGGGTTCCTCCTCTCCTTCATACTCCTCAACCAAATTCATTCCGGCCTCATAAACTTCTTCTTCAAATTCCTCACTGGGCTCGGAATTATCATTCTCTCCCTCTTCTATGTAAAGGGATCTCCGTGGGCACTGGCTAGCAACATGACCTACCTTATGACACTTGAAACAGGCTATGGCAGTACACTGACTGGAAATGTGACCTGGTTTCTGACACTTAAAACAGGTGATATTTGAACTAGGGGTTCTCTGGATGTCAGGTGCCTTACCTTTGTCCATGGGCCTAGGGGTAGAAGTACCCTGAAAAGGTTTACTAGGGATAACTTGGCTAGGTCCATTCCTTGGGATTGGGGCACTAACCCTAGAAGGTATAGGTCCTCTCTGAAATTTCTCAGTGTTCAGTGCAATCTGGTAGGCTTGGTCTAGATCAGTAACCTCTCTCAGAAATAATTCTCTCTTGATATCTTCCCTCAGTCCAGCCCTAAATCTAGACAAAGTGACTTCGTGGGCTTCACTCACATCACATCTCATTAGGTATTCATCAAAAGTAGTTATGTAGTCTGAGACAGATCGGTTTCCTTGTTTCAGGTTTTGCCATTGGTCTAACAGGTTTTGCTGGTATGAAATGGGTAGGTATTTATCTCTCAATTTTTCTTTCATACCCTGCCAAGTGGTTATGGGCTCAACATTCCGTCTCCTAGTGGTTAGCTCAATGTTCCCCCAGTATAACCTAGCTTGACGCACTAATTTCATCTTGGCAAACTTGTATTTCCTCTCCTCAGACATAGCATACCACTCAAAGTATTGATCCATCTCACCCTCCCAATCAGAATACACCTTTGGGTTCAGACTACCATCAAAAGTGGGTGCATCTAATTTGATGTTCCTGATGAACCTATCATCTCTATCTTCAGGCTCTGGGTCAGGCCTCCTATGATTAGGTTCAGGATCTCTATATAAAGGCCTTCTAGGCTCCTGATGTGGGTGAGGTTGAGGCACATTAAAATCGGGGTCAGGAGTCCAATTTCGATGCCTAGGTTCTTCAAGTACTTGGACTCGGTCCCTAAGTTGGGTAAGATCCTCATGAATTTGTGCGCTAAACTGGGCCACAGTGTTTGTCATATCCTGATTCATTTTAGCCATACTTTCAGTAAGAGTTCTGATCATGGCCTCTAAATCAGGTTGGGTTTGACCAGGTTGATATGGCACTCCGTTTCTGGTAGACATGATGATTCAAGCAAGCACACAAAATGAGACTAGACTAAATCGACTACTGGATCACTAGACCTAGAGTCCAAACTAGATGCCCAATCAGAGTGGCAAGCTAGCCTGTAGTAACTCAGGACTCAGCCAGGCAGGTGTAAGGGGAGTGTTAGGTCCCTGATCGCCAATCCTAGACACCAATCAGTGATTGGCCAGGTAGGCGGACCAGCACACAAGCCCTTCGGGACGTAGTCCCTGAACCACCGTTCTAGACACTGAGTGCTAAGCACACACAGAATAACTCGGCAAACTGACTCAACACTAGCCTAGACCCGACCAATTGGTGTCCCTAGCCCACTAGGGCAAATTAGGTCTAACTGATTTTAAATTAGGTCTAGGTTCGAATGATTGGATGGTGGTTTTGGGCTAAGGAGAGGTAATCAACTCCTCCCCTTATCTTAGATGCTCAATTGCCCTTAAGTAAATTATGAGATGATCACTCCAAAAAGAATTGAATTGCAGAACACAAAAAAATAGAGTTGCTGTATTTTAATGCTCAGAATTTTTACCGAAACCAATAAATCACAGAAAAATTATGGAAAATAGGTTAAATTATACTGGTTTCAACGAAGCAAAAATCATGCAATTCGGAGTTTTATGCAGGGAGAAATAATTCAGATAACAGGGCAATTACGGGCTGCAACTAGATTGTCTTCCCCGTTTATAATCCCTGCTACGAAGTTATAACCCAATGGATCCCCTACACGCCCTAGGAACACCCCGTGGAATGGGAGGAGGAGGATTGCGCCTCGCTTAGTTCCTAGGACCGGACGTCCTGGGGAGTCTACTTCGAGCAGACAAAATAAAAAGAGAACAATCAACACAAGCAAGCAAGCAAATCAGAAACCCTAGACTGGGCTCTGATACCAAAAATGATGTAGAACGGAAGCTCTGATACCAAAAATGATGCAGAACAAATAAAGGGACGCGATGCGGAAGTAGATTAAGATTAACTAATTTTTTTGTTGTTTTTATATGTTTGTAGAAGTTGGCTTCAAATCAAAGAAAAGTTAACCTAACATTGAAAGAGACTAATATGATAATTGAAAGCACAATTTTAAGGAAACTAAAGTATCAGAGTAGCTCAGAAGCAACGGATCGCTGGGGGTTGAGAAACTCCCAGACCTAGGGTTTCGCTCCGAACTTTCAACAGAATAGAAATAAAGAGAAGAGATGGTTTATCTAACCAGACAATGATCTTCACAGATTTTGGTGGAAGAACTCTCCCGAGCAGATTGTTGGATCCTCGGATTCAGATATCTTCGTAATGGATCCTCCAATACTGGTCCTTTGGCGGGTTGGCTTCTCCTGAACTCAAGATCTGGAAGAGAAGAAAAACAATTGATGGAATCAGAGAGTCAAGGAAAGAATTTACCAGGTTGATGAACTTGAAGATTGAAATTGCTGAAAACTGGATTCTCCTGGAAGCTGATGTGATTTTCCTTGGAACTTGCTCTGGATCTGAAGTAGCCGGACTGGATCTGGATGAAGGTGGACGGCCTGGACTTGTAGAGAGAGAGAGGCCGTGGGAGATGGATGGAACTAGGGTTTGATGGATTGGAAATAATGAAAGGTGGCTAGGGTTTTGGGATTTCAAGTGGCTAACCTAGGGTTTTGGATAAAGATGGAGATCTCTCACCTCCTCAAGGCTCCAATGGAACCCGGATTACCCCCTCACGGAGCTCAACACTTAGAATAGTGCGGAAGAAGAGAAACCTAGGTCACTCAACACAAGAGAATAGCAAAAAAATAATTTTCTTCATTGATTTTCAAAGTTACAAAGAGAGGTCTATTATATAGACCTAAAATTTTCTCCTAGCTTGTACAAATTTCCATGTGGGACTAAACTCTTCCAACCCCTAGATTAGGTAGAAAATCCTCTCCCTTGGCCGACCAAGAGTCCAAAAAAAATTGGGACGGCCATAAAGGAATTGTTTTGGAACTTTTATGGCACCTCCTTTGGAGTTGGATTTGGATTTGGAGTCCTCTTCTTCTTATGGTATTTCTTCTTTTCTTCCACTCCAAGTTAAGCTCTTTGATTTTGATTTGAACTTCAATTAGGAGTAGGTTGGATGTCCTTCTTTGATTTCTTCTCCAAGAGAAGTTTTCTTCCTTCTTTGCTTAGGTAAATTAGGCAGGTGTGGGCGCCTCCTTTAATTTAGCCTCCAATTTGATTTTTTCTTCTTTGGATGTGGGGACCATGACACTGGGATGCCTCTATGGCGCCTCCTGGACTCTGGCGTGTGCTCGGAGTGTGGCTGGGCGTGTGGCTTGGAGTGTGGCCTCCACTTGCTTGAACCTTGAGTTGATTGGAAGAGAAATGTGGCACCATTTTGGACCAAATTGAAACCACATTGGGACTTGCACCGAGTCAACATGACTCAACAAAATTTAAATGGTGACTCAAGAAATAAATAAAATAAATAAACTGGTTGACCAGGTCAACCTTTATTACAAACCCTAATTTCTCGGGCAATGTCAATCAGAGATCCAAATGGAGCTCTGAAGTCTTCTTCTGAGTCTGGTGCCCGCACCACTGTTCATTTTTCTCTCTTTTTTCCAAAACCCCTAAGCTGACTCACCCTAAAATAGCTTCCTTACACTCCATTTCACTCTAATCAAATTTTTATTTGCACAATTCTTTGTTTGAGCAAGTTCTTCCCTCGTTTCACTGTTCCTTACCATTACCTTACACCATGAAAAACCCTTGATTTCTCCCTACATTTGCTTCTATATCTTGTTTCTTTGGCAATGGGTCCTCGAAAACAAGTAGTCAGAGGCCTCGACCATCTATTCAAGAGGCAGAGCGACAGATGAAGGCTAGGCATGATGATTTAGTGGTAGTAGAGCTTAAGGTCTAGCCAGAGCTTGAGGTCCAGCCAGATGTTCCTTTTAGATTGCCAATCCCTGCAGCGATAGGATGGCCTCTAAGACCATAGTCGAAGGATGGTGAGTCGATTTTGCCTTCCTAGACCAGCGGCATTTTCAGATCGGATAGTTGTTGATAGATGCTGAGTTGTCACAGTTCTACACATTGTCAGAGAGGTTCTACCCTTTGCTTGATCAGAGAGTTTTATGGTACTTTAGCCAGAGGTGCTAACGGGTGGATAGCAGTGGTCCAAGGTATTGAGGTTCTGCTTACTGCCAAGATATTGAGCAGGGTATGGTAGATACCCATGAGAGGATCAGTAGCGAACTCATTAATGAATCGCATGAGTGGACTCCGGTGTATCTTCGAGATAGATGATCTTCCAGAGGGATCCACTATAGTTGCATTCAGACTCTCGCCTGAGATGAGGCTACTACATCATATCGTCACCCGGATTCTCCTGCTAAAGACCGAATGTTTCAATTTTATCATTGAGTGAGAGCTGATGGTGATGGTATCCTTGATTCAGCACACTCCAATATGCCTCCCGATTTTGATGGTTCATCAGATGATAAAGGCAGCGACTAGTAGGAGGTTGTGCTTGCCCTATGGTATGGGTCTGACGATCTTATTCAGGGCATATGGAGTCATTATAGATAGAGAGGCCTACAAACTATTACTACATATGGATGTTTATGATGAGATATCACTCCACAGGATGGGCTTTCATCTGGTCAGAGGTCAGTGGAGACGACGAGTATCAAGTCAGACCACTAATGTAAATGAGGAGGAAGCAAAGGAGTGTGTTTTCATTGATGAGGCCGGGCCATTTGAGCCACAAGGTGATATTCCAGAGACACAGCTCGAGCTTGCAGCTCAGCCTGAGCCAACTGCTCTTGCACAGACTGATGGTACTGGAGACAGCATGGATGAGAGGGTCACTCGCATAGAGACAGAGATTATGGTTATCCGATAGCGAGTTGACCAGATTCATGTGGAGATGAGAGTAGACCACCAGGTTTTAGATAGAGTATTTCTGCTATTTTGGCTGCTCTTGAGAGGTTGACTTCTATGAGAGGTCCAGCACCTTCATCTCCTTCATCACCAAATTTGCCTCCAGCACCTCCAGCACCTTCAGCCCCAGGACCAGATACAGGAGATGGTTAGGGTGACTCTTCTACCGAGTTTGATGCCAGAGATTTTATGGCGGAGCCCGAGCTAGAGGCTGCAGCAGAGGATGTTTCGAGGACACTAGTTCAGGATCCTCCTAGTTTCTCATTCCAGACACCAATCCTCTCTAGTTCCTCACCTACCATTCCTAACCCATCTCTTACTTTTGTTCCCACTCCTGTACTGCACATAGATCCCCTTGATATTGATTTTCCTACTCCGATCCTTAGTATTCCTACTAGGACTCCACCTATACCTTCCACATCTTCCTTGATTCGGGAACTAGGGTTTTATACTCCAGGTTTCCATATCCTTTCTCTTGGACCTATTTTTTATCATACTCCCTTACCTACTGATACAGCTGCTAACCCTATCACTACTGCTCCTGCTTCTGATATTTCTTCCTCTTCTTTAGCACCTGCTAGAGGAAGGATGTATACCAGATGTAGAGGCAGAGGCCGTGGCACTGCACCGAGACCTACTCGGACCAGACTATCTGATCTTCGATTGATGTGATCGAGACCTAGACCTTCTAGGGTTACAGGTCCCATCATTCTTGAGATCAGGTCCTCCTCCGAGGAGGAGAGTACTCCTTCGGATTGATCTATTCCTCAGCTACTCTGTATCTCAATGCTTATTATGTTTTATGTTTTATGTATGTCTGTATTTTAGTTCTGTTTACTTTTATGTATCAGCATTTGATGTATCAAATTTTGTTTAATTGATGTATCAAACTTTATCAAATGTATCAAATGTTTGAATCTAATGGATCAATTTTATATATTAACTTCTTGACTTCTATGAATGCACTCTTCCTACAATGTAACGGCTCTTACTTTTTCATTTACTGAAATGTGTTCTTTTTTCTTACCTTTTTAATGATGACAAAAAGGGAAAGAATGATTGAAAGATTTTATGAAATGTGCAAAATTGTTAATACTGAGTATCAATGAGATTTGATGAATCTTTTGTCAATTTGATTAAAGTAATGAGATAGGGAGAGCGAGAAAAAAATTTACTAAAGCTGTAACTTTTTGTAAATGTTCTTAAAAATCTTTTTGAAAATCAGTTTTTCGAATCATATATTGAGGGGGAGTCTTTGAGTTTTTATTCTCCTTGATCTATACTTTCATTGTCTTGCTCTGATACTTCTGTTTCTATGGTCAGATATTTATTGATTTCATACTATGATACTCTTTATAATCTATCAATTTTAGTATGATACTATCTAATCTTTTGGCACGTATTTAATGCCTTGATACTCTTAAAGCTTTTCCTTACTATTCTTCTCTTCATGCTGAAATGACTATCTTTTGGAGATATATTATATGCACCTTTGAGCATTATATATATATCTTAGCTCTGATACCTTTTAATCATAACTCTGATATTTCATAATTTATAGCTCTGATACATTATAACCACTACTCTGATACTGTTAATTTACATAAATTTATCTTTTTTCATATATATATATATACAGCTCTGATACGTTATCAATAAGTCTCAATTCTTGAAAATCAATACATTTTTAAACTCTGATACTTATCATGCTTAGCTCTGATACTTTTTGCTAAAAGCTTTATTCTTGTTGAAAATATTTTTAGCTTTCCATTTGTATATACTTAAAGATTTTATTATAATCAAAAAAGGGGAGATTGTTGGCTCTTGTATTAATTTTGATGATTAATAAAATATTTAAGTATATTTAAGTACTAACTATTTATTAAAGTATGTTTTATCAGAAAAAGGTACTCATCAAGTTAGTTGATTGATTGCTTGTCAAAATAGTTGAAGAAGTCCCCTTATGGATGAATTTGTAAAGTTAAATGGATTTAAGTACATAAGAATGTCTTGGAAGGACTTAAGTTTTAAGGTCGAAGAAGATTCAGCAGAGTTTCAATTGAATTTCAGAAAGTTTCAGTAAAATGTCGACTCAGGATGTAAAGTGTCGACTCATAGTATCGATTCATAAAAGCTTGAGCTGATATGTAAAAGATGTTTCAGATGGCACGCTCCAAGTGTCGACTCATGAAGCTCAAATGTCAACTCAAAGATCAACTCAAGGCCCGAGACAAAAATTATACAGAACATGCTAAATTTTAGACTTCCCTTAAGTGTCGACTCATGGAAGCCAAGTGTCGACCCACCAGATAAAGTATCGACTCACCTGAGATTTTCTGAGAGCTTTAAGAAATATTTTTGAACTAAGTATCGACTCATGGAGACCAAGTGTCAACTCAAGATGTCGACTCATGACTTGAAGTGTCGACCCTTGAAATTCTGCTGAACAGTAATGGCTAGTTTTTTTAAATGCAGAACTTATCTTTCTCACCCCCAATGGCTAATTCTACCTCTCTAATGATCATAAACTACCATTATAAGCTTGGAATGGTATTTAAAATAGATTAAACTCAAGAAGGAAGAAATGAATAAGCAGTTAAATACATTCACTCCAATATTCATTGAGAGCAACTACTTTTAAGTTAAGTGAAGCCTTCAAGTACTCAAAACATTCAAGAGCATTCAAGTCCAACCACTTAAGCATCATTTAAGGATTCAACAACTTGAGGACAAGCATCTTCAAAGAGCTTCAAAGAGATATTTGCTTTTATTTGAAAGCTTTCTTGTATTTCATACATTCTCTTAAATTCTTTGTTGAGGTTTGTTGGTGAGCCTGTGTTAAAACCAACAAAGATTTTTGGTTAGCCTTGTAAAAACCAAAAAGATTTTTGGTTAGCCTTGTAAAAATCAAGGTGGTTGTTGGTGAGCCTATGTTACAAAATCAACTAGGTTTTTGGTTAGCCTGTAAAACCAAAAGGGATTTTGACTTATGTTCCTGATGAAAACAAGTTGGATTTTGATTAGTGAGCCCGGAAAATTAATCGACTGTAATCAAGAGTGATTATAGTGAATTTCAAAGTGGACCTCAGGCAGTAGTTGTAGGTGCCTTGGAGTGTACTGAACCACTATATATTATTGTATTTATTGTTACTTGCTCTCTCTTTATTTACTCTTGTTTACTTTGCATTTGCTTATCTTTTTCCACTGCATACTCTTAAATAGCTCACAAGCACTTGCAATTCACTAGCTCCTTAATTATTTTGAATTGGCACACTTTTGCAAAAGTTATTAGAACTCCAATTCACCCCCCTTCTTGGGTTGCTTACTGGGCAACAAATGGGAGCCTTGTCTTGTCTATTTTTTCATTGTTTGCCTTATCGGCTATGGAAATAATGTCTTAAAAGAGGGCCATGCCTCTTTAATGACTGAGATCAATCTTTTATTACAAGATTTTATCATTTGTCTATTATAAAGAGTATATAAAAATAAGTATCGGTAAGCCTTTCATTAGGGATTTTGGTGGTAGGCTACCAATATATAGGTTTTGACTCTCGGTGAAGAAATTCAATAGCCTCAAGAATCTCTGGTACCAAAGTCCCATAAACCTCAAGAGTCAAAGAGATTGATCAATAATTGTATCCAAAATTGTCACCTGAATATCCCTTGATCTGAGGCCCGCTTGTTATTTATCAAGATGGTTGAAAGCTATCCTAGGCGAAGTTAAGAAAGCTGAAGATGGAACCTAGTAAAAAGTTTTGGAGACCGCGGGTTCACATTCAATGAGAAACTATAAGGGTGAAGGTTAAACCTAATGGAGTCCTAAAGGACTGAATATGCCTTGGTGTGATTGATATGATGTTTGGAGTCAGAATATTACTTCTTCCCTCTATCTTGATAAAGTAGGATCGAATGAATAGTGAGATCCTTCAAAAAAGCATCCTGAACCAAAACTTATTGCTCTTGTATAATTTGGTAATATTTCATCCATGTGGGTTGAACTTGGTAATTTTGGTTCGACATTTTCACACCCGCGGTACCATAATCTTGATACCAGAAGCTAAATTAATTAATCACAACTTCCAACTATCCTAACTTTGGTTTAAGTGATTTTCTCCATTATTGACCTTCAGGATTTTGAGGGTGGGGTTCCCCCCATATCGATTACTTCACACCTTAAAATAAATATGAAGTATTCGGGCTAAGGAATAGTTCTAGTGCCATTTCTAAGAAATCTTGTAGGTCAACAACATTGGCTTTTGTATTCTCAGAAAAAGAGATTTTGCTTAGCAAATGACTTCCATTTCTTGCATTTATGAAGTCTTCTCGAAGAATGGTGTTAGAAAATTTGTTCTAAAGCCAATCATTTAGGTTGTAGACGGTTGAGCTCTTTATAATTTATACATAAATCATTGATAAATAAATATTATTTTTAGTAATTTATCTCTTTTTGCATCCTTCTTTGAACTTTTTTGAGAAAAAATCCTTAGAACTACTTTAATTTGATAAAGGAGGATTTATCAAATAGTTCTTAAATATGTTCGTGATCAAATAATATGTTGTTACTTAGGATGACAATGTTTATTGAGTATAGGTCATTGTATACCATATAGATCGGTTGTCCTCATAACCAAGGAGTATGGAGATGCTGGTATAGCATATAGGTGGGTGTAGGAGTATACTACATTGAACATAACCAACTCAGTTGAGTATACTACATTGAACATAACCAACTCTATTGAGTACTCTACTATCAAAAGCATTTCTCAGAAGGATATAGATATAAGTATCCCTCTGACCTAAGATCATCATGGTGACTTGCAAGAAACTCATTGTACTTAGGTACTAGACTACCTATATTTCTAATCCAATGATGAAAGATTATTGGGTGCAGTTAAGTATTTGTTAAGTCAGTAATGAGTCAGGATGGGATTGACCACTCCAAGGTGTTAGAAAAAATACTGTAATATATTTCAATTTAGCAAAACTTAGGCCAGGACAATCTTTGTTAGGAATCACAAAATTTATTAGGTTGAGACACATCTGGATGCACTTTCTAGGAGTTGATAATTAACTCTAAAATCATCCTTAATATCAGGTCAAAGGGATGAATTTTATGAAAACCATATACCTAAAATCTTGAATATTTCTTCACAAACATTCTACCTATCTAGACATTGAGCATCTTTACTAGATGGTCACATCGATTAGTTCAGAAATTGGTTCTTGAGATACTGGCTTAGTATTCAAACCTATGGGATCATATACATAAGAAGTTTCTAACCGATCATGATGACTGATTAACGATTAAGAATCATTCAGTGACAAAATTATAAATATACTTAATAATTAATCCTATATAAATATTATAAATTAATAATTAATTTATTATTAACTAATTATAGAAAGATTAATTAATAATTTAATTGCTAATTAATTTAATTTGATTGAGCAAAGAGGTTTAGATCAAGTCTAATTGAATCTAGTTCAATGAGGTTTCACCCGATTTGATTATTTGATGATCTAATCACTAAGAATTTCTAATTTTAGTTTGATTCGAACTTGGTCTTAGTTATTTTAAATTTGATTAGATTTAATTAAGACTAATCAGGACCTAATTGGATTGGATTCAAGTTGGTTAAATTAGTTATAACCAAATTAGTTTTGGTTCCTAACTAATTTTGATCAAACCCTAACCTAGTCCAACTTATTTTTATTCCTAAAAACTTTCCATGCCTTCCTACATTTTTTTTTCATAAATTATCCATGAAAAAAATTAATTTATTTTATTATCCCTCATTCTCATTTAGATTAGGATTGGTTTGAATTAAACTTAAATTTAGTTAGAAAAGTTCTATTAGGAATAGAACTCCTAATCCTATTCAAACTACATCACCTTATCCTAATCTAAATCCTCCTCTAATTAATGTAATTTTAATTTATATTTTAATCATATGTGTGACATTAAGAGGCCTATTACAAGGTAAAATCTGAAGTAAAATTTTTTAAAAAATAGTGCTAGGCTTCCAAGGAGAGGGAAAAAGGAAATAAAAGAGAGTCTTTAAGATTTTATTTTTTCTCCACCCTTGATCTTCTTTGTCCTTAAATTCTTGATCTTCTTGGATGATTTAGGAAGGTCCAAGAAATATTTTTTATTCAGCCATCCAGTGGCCTTAACATGGATCTAGCAATCCGAGAAGGTTGATCGCATTGGGATTTTATGTGAATAATTCATAGAGGTTGGACACCTTGTGTGGCTGTGAAGTGATATGAAAAGTCTTTATCACATGCCATCAATAGTGGTGATCATCGATCCATTATTAGATTTCAAATTAGATTTTATATTATTTATAAATATGATTAACAGTATGCATCGGTTATATCAATGCATGTTGTTTTTCTTTCTATGTTGCATATCATATTATGATTTTTGTAGGGTTTATTAGATATGATAATATGCATATTTTTTTATTTAAAATAATTTTAAAATAGATATACTTCTGCTATAAATTATAAAAAGAAAAAAATCATGCATAAAATCCTAGGCGATTTTCAATAGTGGTATTAGAGTGATCGATTTCTATAACATGATATGAAGATATAGAACCTTACATATTAGATGTAATCTTAATCTAAGTAACTACTTTAGATTGGATTGACACTATGGCCATCCGGTCAAAGGTAAAAGGTAGGGTTTAAAGGCCCTCTCTTTTCATTCCATAGGATCTCCTATGGAATATAGGGGTGCCACTTGTAGTTATATCCCATGAATAAGTGAAGTGAAAGGAAAATCATTGAAATTATTTTGATAACTAGATCTATTTTTTAGTGATTTAATCTTCATTAATTTATTATTTTTTATCTGAAATTAATGTATTAGAGCTTATTTTTATATTTAGAACATAAAACATAAAATTAATTTTAGCATATGACTATATCATATAGTTGAGATTTAAAAGTATTTAATATATATATATATATGATGCATGTAAATTGTTTAGATCATGATTATTAATTGTTTAGATCATAACTATTCAATAGTTAAGATGATCATTGGAGGTCTAAAGACCTAGTGCTCATCTAGCTATTAGAATTATCATTCACATTATGATGGTTTAGTGCAACTTTCTTAACAGTGGTCAAGTGAGCCAGCCAAAATTGGGGTTGACCAGTTGTGGGTTAGAAGTATTGAATCTTGTCATGTTCATGGTTGGACCTAACCAGAACTTTCAATGGAGGTCCAAAGACCTACTGAAGAGATGTTTGGAACAAAATTAATACTAGAAATTATTTAGAAAAATAATTGGTTAGGAGCCTACTTTTGGATGTGCATGGTGGGCCGACCAAAGTTGGGCTCATGTATGCCCATTGGATACTTGTACCCATTAAAAAATTAATATAATTCCTCGAATTGGAGGTAGAGGCTACCACTTTGTACAAGATAGTGGGAGGACCGTTAAACTAAAGTTCAAGTCTTTAGGATTAAATGATTCATGTCCTAATAAGTCTTATTCTCTTTCCTTTTTCAGTGTTAAACATGGCTAATACATTATTGCTCCATTCATTATTGGAAAATGAAAAACTGATAGGACCTAATTTTGATAATTGGTATTATATAAGCTAAAAATTATCCTGGAGCATGAATGGATCCTGTACGTGCTGATAGATCCGGCACCTCAAGAGCCCACTCTCAATGCTCAAGGTTCGGTACGAGACACTTATCAGAAGTGGCTCAATGACCAAATCACGATTCGATGTATGATGTAGGCATCCATGAATGGCAAACTCAATCACAAATTCAAGGATGCTCGCTACAGGATATGTTTCAAGTATTGAAATAATCCTTCAATGTTAAAAGGTACAAAATATCTTGTACCATCTTCAATGCTAGGATGAGGGAAGGATAGTCAGTGTGGATCCCTAAAATGATTTTGATGATAACAAAATATTGGAGCATGAATTTGATACTAACTATTTTCAAGTGTTTAAGAAGTTTTTGTAGGATGCTTCAAATGAACAATCATTCTTCCCACAATTCTGAAATCATTGTAATGAATCAAGTTTCTCATAGAAAATGATCACGTATTGAAGAGCCCAAGAAAATTTAAATGTATATTATTATAAAAAGGGCCAATTTTATGTAATTTTATATAGTTTAAATTTCTTAGATTAAGTTTAAAAGAAGTTTGAAAGTGGTTGAAAGTAATTAGAAGAAGATTGATGAAGTTTGGAAGTCTCTTGAACAAAGTTCACTTGAGCTAACTCAAGGAACAGAGCCGACTCATTATTTTGGCATGGCATAAAGGTATCTGGCACACAAACAATCGAGCCGACTCGATGAAATTAGAGCCAACTCATCCAGAGTAGCTAAAGTTTACTTTTCTAAAACTAGTCAATAGAGCCAACTCAATGGACATCCGAGTCGACTCCTCTAGAGTGAGTTAATTTATGCTCTGAGAAAACTAGTCATCTGAGCCGACTCGACTAAGGAGAGCCGACTCGAGTCCCAGATTTTCAAAATGCAATGGCTAGTTCCAGAATTAATTTTTTGAATCCTTATTACCTTCCAACAACTAGTTCTCATTTTTCAAGGCACTACAATGGTTACATTCAGCTGGGAACACTTCAAGAAGATATAAAATGAAGGATCTAAATAATTTTGAAGGAGAATTAATGAGTGCATTAAATATTTTTCAAGAGCTTTCAAGCAAGACTCAAGTTCTTCACCAACTTTCAACTACTATATTGAGTCAACCTTTGAAGAATTAAGAAGAGCCTTGAAGAGCATTGAAGAAGCCTTGAAGAGGTCCTCATTCAAGAGCTTTAACTGCAACAACTCAACTTTTAGAATTTGTTTTTGTTGCTTTCTTTTATTACTCTATTTTGAATATTGTTCCAAGTACAGCAGGGGCTGTAACTTATGACTTGTTTAAGATTTTTGGTGAGCCTTGAAAACCAAGTTTGGGTTGTTAGTGAGCCCGAGAAAACTAATATTGTTTTGGATTCTTGGTGATCCCAGTGTAAAACAAACCAGTTGTATTTTGTTGTGAATATAGTAAAAATCCCAAGTGGTATCTTAGGTAGTGGACTAGGAGCTAGGTTACTCCGAACCACTATAAATTATGGTGTTTGTGATTATTTTGCTTGTGCTCATTTACTTGCTTCCATATTTAATTCTTTAATTACTTCACTCACCACACCAAGATTTCAAAAAGGTACATATTTATGAAAATATTTTCAAACCCAATTCACCCCCCTCTTAGGTTGGCCTTCTGGGCAACAACTGGTATCAGAGCAGGTCTCTGTGCCTCTTGTCTAACCACTAGGAGAAAAGATTAATGGCAACCCAAATGAGTATCTCTTTGGCCGAGGGCCAATTTACAAATAGACATCCACTTTTCATCGGCACTAATTATATATACTGGAAAGCATGAATGAAGATTTATATCCAAGCAATGGATTTTCACTTGTGGAAAGTAATTTTAAAAGGACCTCACACACCCACTAAAAAGGTTGATGGCATAGACATCCCAAAATCAGAAAAGGAATGGGATGAATATGACATGAAGATGGGTGAACTAAATGCCAAAGCAATGAATCTTTTGATTGTACTTTGGATGCTAACAAGTTTAACCATATTTCTACTTGCATTTCTACAAAGAAAATTTGGGATAAACTTGAAGTTACCCATGAAGTAACCTCTCAAGTTAAAACTTTAAAAATAATATTCTTGTACATAATTATGAACTCTTTAAAATGGAATCCAATGAAACAATATTTGCCATGTTCTCTAGATTTACAAATATTATTAACAATCTAAAAAGTCTTGGCTGGGTGTACTCGAATGCAGACCTTGTGCAAAAAATTCTAAGATTACTACCGGATAAATGGGATCCAAAGGTCACCGTAATTTAAGAGGCCAGGGACCTGAACACACTATCATTGGATGAGCTTCTTAGATCATTAATCGCACATGAACTTACTATGCAACACCGTAGTGATGATGATAGCAAAAAGAAGAAATCGATAGCTTTCAAAGCTGCAGCTAAACTCAAGAAGCAAGAAGAAGAGATAGAAGAAGAAACCCCCTCCTCTGATGAAGAACTTGAAGATGACGACATTGCTCTAGTCATGAGGATATTCAAAAGATTTATGGGCAAGAAAAAGTTAAGGTATTGAAAGAAAAACCTTAAAAAAGGGGAAATATAGCAAAGAGAAGGAGAAGGACAAAGAAAGAGATAAGGAGTAACAACCGATATGCTACGAGTGCAAGAAGCCAGAGCACTATCGTTCTAAGTGTCCCACATTAAAGAAAAGATATAAGAAGAAAAAGAAGAAAGTGATGGTAGATATGTGGAGCGACAGTGATGAATCCACATCAAATGAAGAGGAGGAGACCTTAAAAGCTGCAAACATTTGTTTGATGGGTCTCGAAGATGAGGAATGTCTTGCAGCCTAGAATTCAAAGAAAAGATGGTACCTTGATAGCGGCTGTTCAAGATATATGATGGGTGACAAAGAATAATTTATCACCCTTGAAATGAAAGATGGAGAAATTGTTACTTTTGGTGACAATGGTAAGGGAAAGATTATTGGCATTGGTAAGATCAAAATCATCCATTCTACTTTTATTAAAAATGTATTGCTAGTAGACAAGTTGAAGCACAATTTATTAAGTATAAGTCAACTATATAATAAAGGCTTCAAAGTTGTCTTTGAATCTTCAATGTGTATAGTAACTAGCTCCCTTGATTCTAGCTCTAAGTTTATTGGTCATATACTTGGAAACATTTACATAGTAGTCTTAAATGATCTAGCTATATCGAGTAGTACAAGTCTAGTAGCAATGAATGCTAAAACCAAGGAATCTAGCTTACTTTGGCATATAAGATTAGGTCATGCTAGCATGCATACTTTAGCTAAATTAATTTTCAAAGATCTAGTTAGAGGTTTACCTAAGTTTAAAGTTAATTTGAACATGTTTGTGATGCATATCAGTATGGTAAACAAACTAGGAAGAGTTTTAAATTAAAAAATATTATTTCAACTTCAAGACCTTTAGAGCTATTATACATGAACTTATTTGGACCAACTAGGACCACAAGCCTAGAAGGTATGAAATATGGACTTGTGATACTAGATGACTTTTAAAGATTCACATGGATTTTGTTTATTGTACATAAAGATGAAGCTTTCAAAGTATTTCAAAAATTTTATAAGAAAGTTTCAAATCAGAAAAATCTTTCAGTTGTTTCAATTAGAAGTGATCACGACACTAAATTTGAAAACTAATATTTTGAAGATTATTGCACAGAGCATGGCATTGATCAAAACTTCTCAGCTCCTAGAACACTACGACAAAATAATGTTGTAGAGAAAAAAAATAGGACATTGGAAGAGATGGCCTGAACCATATTGTATGAAGGCAATCTTTCAAGGTACTTTTGGATAGAAGCTGTGAACACTGCATGTTATATATTGAATCGTGTTTTGATTAGACTTATTTTAAAGAAAATCCCCTATGAACTTTGGAATGATAGAAAACCTAGTATTCATTATTTTCATGTTTTTGGTTATAAATGCTTTGTATTAAATAATGAAAATGATAACCTTGAAAAATTTGATGCTAAATCTGATGAAGCAATATTCCTTAGTTATTCAACTTCTAGCAAAACATATAGGGTATTCAATAAGAGAACATTAACTATTAAAGAATCTATCCATATTATATTTGATGAAACTAACCTCTCACCTTCTAGAAAAGAAGAGTGTATTAATAATGATACAGGTATAATTGAGAATGCTATGAAGGACATGAGCTTAAAAGACAAATAAGTTGAAGAAGGAGATGAAATGGTAAGCAAAGAGCATGCTAATTTATCTAAAGAATGGAGGTATGTAACATTGCATCCTAAAGATTTAATTATAGGTGATCCCTTACAAGGAGTTAAAACTAGATCCTCACTTAGAGATGCACATGATTATCTAGCTTTTGTTTCACAAGTGAAACCTAATTGCATAGAAGAAGCATAAAATGACCGCAATTGGATGATGGCTATGCATGAAGAACTTAATCAATTCGAAAGAAATAATGTATGGACCTTAGTAAGTTGATCCTCTGGTCATCCTATTATAGGCATTAAATGGGTTTATAAGAATAAATTAGATGAAAAAGGCAATGTAATTAGAAATAAAGCTAGACTAGTTGCCAAAGGATATAATCAAGAAGAAGGAAAAGATTTTGATGAAACCTATGCACCTGTAGCAAGAATAGAAGCTATTAGACTATTACTTATATTTGCTTGCTACGTGGATTTCAAATTATTTCAAATGGATGTGAATAGTATATTTTTAAATGGATATATTTCTGAAAAAGTTTTTTGTAGAACAACCGCCCGGATTTGAAAGCCATGCTTTTCATAATCATATTTTCAAACTCAATAAAGCTTTGTATTGTTTAAAACAAGTACCTAGAACATGGTATGATAGATTGAGTAAATTCTTACTTAAAAATAATTTTATTAGAGGCAATGTAGACACCACTCTATTTATTAAAAGAAAAAAAAATGATATGTTAGTTGTACAAATTTATATAGATTACATAATTTTTGGTACAACTAATGAAAATTTGTGTAGAGAATTTGTTAAGCTTATGCAGGACGAATTTGAAATGAGCTTAATGGATGAGTTGACCTATTTCCTTGGACTCCAAATCAAGCAAACAAAGGAAAGAATATTTATCAACCAAGCTAAGTACATCAAGGAGATCATTAAGAAGTTTGGTATGGAGTCAGTCAAAGAAATTGGCACACCTATGAGCCCTACCTGTAGACTTGACAAGGATGAAGATGGAAACAATGTTGATCAAAAGCTTTATCAAGGTATGATTGAATCATTGTTGTATTTAACTACTAGTAGACCTAATATCTTATTTAGTGTTTGTATATGTACTAGATTTCAATCTAATCCAAAAGAATCACATATACTTGCTCTTAAAAGAATCATAAGATATCTAAAAGGAACAAGTAATCTAGGTCTAAGGTATTCTAAACAATCTTCATTGAATTTAATTGGTTTTTCTGATCCTGATTATGGTGGATGTAAAATTGATAGAAAAAGTATTAGTGGTACATGTCAATTTCTAGGATTGAACTTAATCTCTTGGCATAGTAAGAAGTAAAACTCCATAGCACTATCTACTACTGAGACAGAGTATGTGGCTGCAGGGAGTTATTGCACTCAAGTACTTTGGATTAATCAATAACTAGAAGACTATGGTGTTGTTCAAACTAAAATTCTAATCAAATATGATAACACAAGTACTATTAATCTGATAAAGAATCCTATTCAGCATTCTAGAACTAAACATATAGAAATTAGGCATCACTTCATTAGAGATTATGTACAAAATGATAATATTGAACTTAAATTTGTTTCAACTAAAAATCATTTAGCTAACATCTTTACTAAGCCACTTAATGAGGATAGATTTTAGTTGATTAGAGGAGAATTAGGCTTGTGTGATCCTTTTTAGAATTCTTGACCTAATTTCTTCAAAATTAAGGTAAAAATATCTAGAAAAGCTCCATCACCAATCTAAGGTAGATATCCACTTTATCTTGTATATTTCTAGGGTTAGGAGCCTTTTTGCTGAACTTTTGAACCTTTTTCCTTGATCCTTGCTTGAGCCGACACAAGCAGATAAGGTTCTGGCTGAGCCAACTTGGCCGTCAGGGTAATATCTTTTTTTAAAAAAAACTCGTAGGCCCCAAACCTTAGGCACATTTCTTTCCTATTGAACCCTAGCCAAATAGAAAAAACACCTTTCCAAACCCTTAGGACCACACCTTTTTCCAATCTCCACCAGATCCTCAATCTAGGGCTCCAAAGAAAGCATCCACTCATCGTGGAACATAGAAGAATCCAAGCTCAAGCACAGTAGAACGAAGAACAAAAGCTCATCATGAAGAGTCGACTCAAAGAGATCAAGCTATTTCTCCACCTAGATAGATTATTCCGATGGGAAATTGTCCCGTAACCTTTAGAAGAAAGGTAATCTTCGAGTTTCTTTAGCAAGAGAGTTTCTAGATAGGGGATTGGATTTCATTTCAGGGATGGCAATTCTTTAGTTCTTTGGATTGTTAGTGAGCCCTAGAAAACTAACATTATTTTGGATTCTTGGTGATCCCGGTGTAAAACCAAGATTAGGTTTTGGTTTGTGAGCTCGATGTTAAATAAACCGATTGTATTCTGTTGTGAATATAGTGAAAATTGCAAGTGGTATCTTGGATAATGGATATAGGAGCGAGGTTGCTCCGAACCACTATAAATTATGATGTTTGTGATTGTTTTGCTTGTACTCATTTACTTGCTTCCGCATTTAATTTTTTAATCACTTCACTCACCACACTAAGATTTCAAATGAGCACATATTTGTGAAAAAGTTTTCAAACCCAATTCACCCCCCTCTTGGGTTGGCCTTCTGGGCAACAGTCAGTCACTGATCATGTGTTGTACATGATCAAATTGATCGAGCACCTTAGCAAACTTAAATTTTTCTTGCATGAGCAGTTTAGGAAAGATACGATTTTGAATTTCTTATCGAAGTCCTACCCCAACTTTCTTAGTCATTTTAGAATGACTAAGCTTGTAGTCAACTACCATAGTCTACTAGGTTTGTTGCAGACTTATAAGAAGGATCGTCGCTCTACAAGAAGCTGGTGAATGTAGTAGGTGGATCTACTTCGACAAAAAATCATCCCTTTAAGAAATGAAGGAAGAAAATAAAAAAAGGTACAACATGCTTTGGAAAGAAGAAAATAAAAAAAGGTACAACATGCTTAGCCATGTTAGACCAAGAAGATGAAGTCTAACTAGAGTTAGGTAAAGTTCTTCTTCTATAAGAAGCAAAGATATTTAAAGATAAATTATCCTCTTTACATTACCTTGCTAGACCCGAATAAGCCAAGGAAGAAGAACCAACAAGCAATTACTGGAAAAGGTACTTATATGATAATATCATATACTTTTTATTGCCCAGTAAGCAACCCAAAAGGTGGGGTGAATTGGATTTCTAAAAATTAATTGCAAGTGTGTGAACCAATTCAATAAACAATTTAAGTGCAATGAGATGCAAGAGTAATGTGCTCTTAAAGAGTATGTAGCAGAAATTTAAATGTAATAAATGTAAGAGCAAGAGAGAGAGACAAACAATCATAAACACAATTCAAGTATAGTGGTTCAATGCTTTCCAATGCACCTATATCCACTCCCCAAGGTCTACTTGGAAATTTACCATAATCTCCTACGATTGCAGCTGATTAGTTTTCTAGGCTCACTAATAAAAACCCCAGGCTCACCAAAAGAAACCTCTTGGTTTTCAAAGGCTAACCAATAACCTCCTTGGTTTTCAACTAGGCTTATCAAAAATCTTCTTGGTTTTCTAATAGGCTAACCAAAAACCTCTTTGGTTTTCCAATAGGCTAACCAAAAACCTTTATAACAAAGATAGAGTTAAAGTAAAGCAACAAGAAAAGATTTCTTAATAAAAGCAGATATCTCTTTGAAGCTTGGAGGAATTGCTTGTCTTGAATTGATGAAGCCTCAATCAATGCTTAAGAGTATTGGACTTGAATGCTCTTAAAGGTTTTGAATGCTTTGAGACTTCTTTTTGCTTGAAGGTAGTTGCTGTTAATGAATGAGAGTGAATGCACTTGCTTTCTCTCTTTTTCTCTTTCTCTTCTTGTTCCTCTTTTTTTAAATATTGATTTGAATCACTTAAATACCATTCCAAGGCCTCAAAATCAGTTTATGATTGTTAGACATGAAAAACTAGCCATTGGAAGCAAAGAGAGCCGAGTTCTGTGTTTGAAAAACTAGCCGTTACTATTCCCAAAACTTCAAGTATCGACACTTCAAGCTGTGAGTTGATACTTAGGGTCGACACTTAAGTCTCATGAGTCAATACCTAGTTTAAAATTCTGCATTATGGCTCTTTAGAAATCTCAAGTGAGTCGATACTTGATATCCATGAGTCGACATCTCAAGCAAGTCTTCAACTTCAGCATGTTTTGTAAGAAATTTTTCTCAGGAGATGAGTCGATCCTTGGGTCGACACATGAGTCGACACTTGTAGGGCATGAGTCAACACTTCAATCATCTCATCTAAAACTTTTTTTGTGCCGGCTTGAGTCAACACTTGCACTGCCAAGAGTCGACACTTGATCAGTGAGTCGACACTTTGAGTCGACACTTATGATAATTCTTCAAAAATCACTGAAGCTCTGCTGAAGCCTTTTTGTGCTGAACTCTTTATGTCCTTTCAAGCAATCTTCAAGTACTTAAGTCCATTTATAACTAATATTTCATTCAAAGAAGGGGCTTCTTCATCATTTGACAAGCATTCCATTTTTGTTGAATTGAAGAGTATCTTTTTCTATTTAACATACTTCAAAGAACAGTTAGTACTCAACTTATACTTAAGTATTTTGTTTATCATTAAAATCAATAATAGAGTCAACAATCTCCCCCTTTTTGATTATGACAAAATCTTAAGTATGATTCATATAATAAGCTCTTAAGAGAATTTTCAACTAATATAAAGCTTATTGCAATTTGCATTAGAGTAAAGAAAGATAGACATTTAAGACTAAATGTGTATCAGAGCTATGAGGAATATGAGAAGTAAAAATTTTATGAAACAAGATACTTCAAATGTGAATTATAGATTAAACATGCTTCAATGAAAGGAAATTCAGCATATAACATATAGAGAATGTAGTTAAAAAGGAATCTTTGAATAATAGATTGAAGAGTATAGATACTCCCCCTTAAAAGATGATTTAGAAAATTGATTTTCAAAGATCTTTCATAAGCAAAAAGCTGAATTTAAAGATTTTGCAAGAAAATTTATCAAAAGGATTACTCCCCATCACTCATTGCTCTTTTCTTTTTACTCTCATTTTTCTCTAACATACACAAATTGATTTTCATTTTATTCTCATACTTATCTCTTTTATCTTCTTCACTCAAACTTAGCTCTTACATATTTATCTCCCCCTTTATCTTTTACTTATCTCTCCCCCTTTTTGTCATCACTAAAAAAGAGAGAGGAAGGAAGGGAAATAATAACCAAGCAATAAATAGCAGAAATAATAAAACATTTCAAACATGTCAATCATTCATTCACAAAAGATAATATCCAAAGATAAAACATTGAAGTGAAGTTTCATTCATTCATGAAAATTTATATTTCATGCAAGAAACAAGTTTGATACAAGAAAAGAAAATAACTAGAAAAGGCATACAAGAGTGCTGAAATATAAACTATCTAAACATAAAGACTGTCCTAAGCAAGTTCCTTGTCATCCGAGGATTCAATCTCGATCGATCGGGTATTAGTAAAAGAACGAGATCGAGGCCACATAGGTCAAAGATCAGATAGTCGAGTCTTGGTCGGTCTCGATACATCACGACGACCTCATTTTCTGTGTCTGGCTCTACCTTTAGTTGGTGCAGAAGAGGTAGAAGCTACATCAGTAGTAGGAGTAGAACGGATCGGAGTGGCTGTATCAAAAATAGTGGGAAGGGGAGTATGGTCAAAGATAGGACCAGAGTCAAGTCGATAGAAACTAGGGGTATAAAATTTTTGTTCCCTGATAAGGGAACATGTATGCAATGGGGGAGAATGAATGATAGGTGTATTAGAAGCTGAAGGTATGACAGGAGTAGGTGCAGGAATGGAAGTGTGATCATCAGATCTGGAGAGAGGAGTGGGTAGAATAGGAGTCTGGAAAGATGAACTAGATGAATCAGGAATGGAACTCCTAGGAAGGTCAGCTGTAGTCTCCAACACTGGCTTTTTCATCATATTTGTAATGTCAAACTCTCCAGAGTTAGACTGATCTACTATCTTATCAACATCCATATCAGGTCCTGGAGCTAAAGATGTTGGAGGTGAATTAGCTAGAGCAGAAGAAGCAGGAGCTCTGCCCAAAGAAGGTCTAGTCAAGGCAGACAAAATGGCAAAAACCCAATCTCTCAGTCCTCGATGGCTCTCCCTCATCTCCATATGAATCCTGTCGACTCGCTGATGAATGATCATCACCTCAGTCTCAATGTGAGCGATCCTGTCCTCTAGACTCTTTGAAACTCCAGGGATATCTGTCTGTGCTGGCTCAGGTTAAGGAGCCAGCTCTGGCTATGTTGAAGGCTCGGGCAATGTCTTAGATGTCTCTTTATGAACCTTAGATGCCCCTGCCTGTCCAGAAAAGATACGCTCCTCCTATGCTACATCCTCATCTCTGTCAGTGGCCTGATCAGATATGCGTCATCTCCAATGGCCTCTAATAAGCTGATACCCCATCCGATGAAAAGATCTGATGTCAAAGACATCAGTGTGCAGTAACTGCCGGTAGGGATCATCATCCATTACTATTCCATAAGCTTTAAACAATAGAGTCAACCCCATCTCATAGGGCAAACATAATCTCTGGTTGATCGATGCCTTAGTCAGTTGATGTACCATAAGTATCAGGAGGCATACTGGTATGTGTTGTACCAGAGAAACCATCACTAAAAGCTCCTGCTCTGTGATGAAGTTGAAACGGCCGGTCTTTAATAAAAGAATCTGGGCTACCATATGATGCAGCAACCTCATCTCAGCCCTTAGCCTCGAAGCTACAATAACAGCTCCTTCAGGAAGATCATCTATCTTGAAGATACATTGGGGTCCATTGATCCTGTCCACTAAGCTATCCACAACAAATCCTCTCATGGGAATGTCACATACTCTGCTTAGAATCTCTGCGAATACTAGGACATCACTGCCTCAGACCTGTGCAATCCATCCATCACTACCTCGGGTGAGCGAACCATAGAACTCTGATCAATCCCGAGTAGAATCTCTTTATCAAGGAGCAAAATGGTGCCTGCCCTGCATCCCTGAGCTACTGGCCTATCTTGAACTATTGCGATCAATGAAATCGAAGACCACATGATGTCCCCCGGTGATAGTCTTCGATCCCATCCGACTGGCTACAGGAAAGAGAGGTATGGCAGGAACATCAAGTGCATCTACTGCTCTGGCCACATACCTTGCTTTGGTTCTCCTTTCTTCTTCTTGATATGACTGTCTAGGATGCCGGACAACTTGCTTCCTAGGCCTCATTACTGTGAATCAAGGGAATAAGGCAAAGGGAAGGAAAATCTAGGGTTCCTACGGTCCAAAACAATAAAAATAGGGTGAGGAACGACAGAAACAAACTCAAACCGTCCCAAACGAAGATTCAAGCAATTTGGAGTTGAAATCTAGAGGGAAGAAGTCGTTGGAATAGAGTTAGGGATGAGTCAGCTCGATTTGGAAGGAAGGAAACAACAAAAATACTTTGTTTTCCTATTTTTATCTCGGTCTGTCACTGTTCAAGTGTCGACTCATGACACAGATTCAAGTGTCGACACTTCTAGGTATCGACACTTTCAAGTGTCGACACTTCAACTTAAAACTAAAAAAATAGGAAAAAGAGCATTGATCAAAAGGAATAGAATTTTAACAAATTTAAAAGAATTAAGCATGAATAACAAGTAACTTTGATCAAATAAAAGCTTAAGATGTGAAGAGATGGAAATTTTCAATCAAAAGGGTTGATGACCCCAAGTTCTCTTCTAATCATACTGAACCGATCTTCTTGAAGAGGCTAGTCAATATGTCAGCTAGTTGTATTTTAGGACTAACAAATTTAGGCATTATATCATTATTTTCAACATAATTTCTAATAAAATGATGCCTAATTTCAATATACTTACTTCTAGAGTGCTGAACAGGATTTTTAGTTAAGTTTATAGCACTAGTATTATCACATCTTATGGGGGTCTTAATTAGTTTGATTCCAAAATCTTCAAGTTGTTGCTTAATCTAGAAGATTTGAGCACAACAACTTCCTGCTATAATATACTCAGCCTCAACTGTGGATAGTGCTACTGAAGTTTGTTTCTTGCTAAACCAGGAGATTAAGTTAACTCCAAGAAATTGGCAAGTTTTACTAGTACCTTTTCTATCAAGTTTATACCCAGCAAAATCAGCATCAGAATATCCAATTAAATCAAGGGATGTCTCTAGAATACCACAAACCAACATTAATTATACCAGATAAGTATTTAAATATGCGCATTACAGCCAACATATGAGATTCTTTAGGATCAGACTGATATCTAGTACACATACAAATACTAAACATGATATATGGTCTACTAGAAGTTGGTGCGGGCACCAGAATCAGACAGAGGCTCCTCAACCCTCTATGGATCTCTGACTAGGGATTTAGTCTATTGGGTTCTGTAATAAGGCTTCAAGCCTAAGCAATTTTTAATTTAAGTCATGTATTTTTGTTTTAGTCCTATACCTTGATCAATTTGGTCAAGTTGGGTCAGTGGGTCCAATATTTAGCTAAGTTAGTTATAGTCCAAGTCTACTTGAAGATTGGGTCCAAGCTTGGAGTGGTCATTGAGTCTACTCCATTTATTAATAGGTCAAACCATCTCCCAATCTTTGAAAGATGCCACTTCAGCCCTTGAGCACCACCTCATCCATCCCATGTGGTGCCACATCACCATGACAAGTTGGCGGCCAAGGCAAGAAGGAAATGCTGAATTTGTGGGTGCCATTCCTTGATTCTTTCCTCCCTTCCCTCCACCTATCAAGCCTCTTTCCAAAGGAGCTATGGGCAGCCAACAAAGGTCAATGGGTAATGGACACATGATCCTTGTTTCAAGCCCCACATCAAGCTTACTTCCCAAAGAGCTTGGTCGGCTATGGAAGAAATGCATTGACCCAAAAATCAAGGAGACAACTCCCATCTTTCAAGCCCTAAATCAAGCCACAAAACCTTGGTCGGCCAAGAGAAGAAGAAATCCGAATTTGGGCGCCCTCTTCATGAAGCTTTGTATTTTTTTCATTTGAATTTTTTTTTCATTTGAATTTGAATGGGTTTTAAGGTGCCTATATAAAGGGCCTTACCCCTCCCTTGTATGGACTAATTTTTGATGAATGAAAAAGAAAAGTTAGAGTGCTAGTCTTCTAGTTTGCCTTCATTCCTTAAGAACATCGATCTCCATGAGGGAGTGCCTTCACCTTCGGGCATTGAGGGGTGTGAGACCCTAAGCTACCATCTCTTTCACACAAGCCATCTTCCATCTTCGAGTGCAGAGGCCATCTGGATGATCCATATGGGTGCCTGGCAAGAAGATCCCCCAACACCACCATCTTTAACCTTTGTTCCTTCATTGCTTCTTGTTTTTAGTTGACTCCTAACACTTATCTAGATTGCTCGTAGGTCCTCCAGGTGCCACAAACATGGAGCCGGTCTCCCTTGCCTTTGCGACTTTCAGACGGAAAGCCGGCGCATCCACAGGGTTGAAGGCTTGATCCTCCAGGCCGCATCCGCAAGAGCAAGTGAACTCAGCATCGGGCCCATCAGAGCTTTACAAGGTTTGCTACCCTAACTCCTAAGTCAGTATTGATCTAAGAGATAAGTCCTATAGGATTTCTCAATCCCGGAGTCCTCTTCTTATCCTTGTTTAGGGACTTATTTGCTTACTTGAAGTTATTATTATAGAAACCCTAGATCTACTCTTGCTAGTCTTCGGGAATCCTAAATCCATAAAAAAATCTAAAAACCACTTGCATCATCCATCTAATCCTAGCATCTAGTTAGTCTCGCATCATCTGGTATCAGAGTATAGTTAGGACTTAGTATCTTCTTAAGTACTTGGATTGGGTGCTTCACCATGGCCGTCCGGTCATACGAAAAAAGTAGGGCTGCAAGACCCTCATGTCCCATTCCACGGGGATTTCCTATGACGTGTAGGGGTGCCGATGTGATTGACCTTTGAAGGGGAACACAAGAAGATAGGTTTAGATCCTTAAGAAAAAGTTTTGCATCTTTTGTTTTTAGCATCTTTAGAAATTTGGCAACCCAGTACATGGCCTATTGTTTTAGTTATTTCTGACTGTAGGAACCTTCGATTTTAATGAATTTTATTTTGCTGGATTTTTCATAATCAGAAGTATTTTTCAAGATTTTTTAAAATTTTATTTCAGCATGTAGAATTTCTACACGGATGATTACCACCTGAGAAAAATTCTATTTTGAAAATTCTAGCAAGCGCATCTCATCCCATTTTCATTTTTCATATAGTTTAATTTTGCGTTTAAGTTCATATTTTGTTATTTCCAGCATCTTATTTTTTTCTATCATACATCAAAAAAAAATTCAAAACACAAAAAACTCAGGTACATTTCATTAGATCATTTGTATGTCATCATTTTCATAATTAACTTAAGGGCATCAATATCATAAGATAAGGAAAGGAAGTCATTACCTTTTCTTAGCCCAAAAATAACCATCCTTGCATTTTGAGCCCAAACCTAATCTAAAATCTAGTAGCAACTTAATAGATTAGGGACATCCATTAGTCGGGTTAACCACTTTGGGGAAGCTAGTGCATGCAACCCTTCAATTAGTACCGAGAAGCTGATGTCTATGGTAAGAGGTCTAGCGTCAAATGACCTAAGCGATGTTGTGGTTCTTTAATTGGATCCTTGAGAGAGTAAGGGGGGCCTCCCACACTCCCACCTCTTACCTGATTGGTGAAAAGGATAATTGTTGTGTTGTGTGTCTTCTATGTTGACCCACTTTGATTAAACTCCTAGGTCTAGCAAACCCGTAGCACTATTTATTGTGTGTTGCATGTCTAGTCTAGATTAGGAGTCCATTAGCCCATCATTCCTTATTTAGCCCAGTGTAGTCATGGGATCAAACCTTGAAGCCCACTTGTGGGCCTTCAACAAACAACTGGCCCAATTGGACCAAAAAATGGCCCAAGCAGAGGCACGGACAGAAGCCTATAAGGACCATGCTAAATTCAAACCTCTAGGCCCAATTCCCTTGGTGCAAGAGCCTATTATCATGATCTTGCCCTTAAGCCTAGCCCTGGAAGCCCATACCCATACTTGGTTGAATAAGAGAAAAGACCCATTAGGAACATTAGGACAGAAGCTCCCTCATTTCGAGGCAGTCTTGATCCTCGGGTTTACATTGCTTGGGAGGAAGATATGGATGATTATTTTAAGTGGAATGAAATGCTTGAGGATGGAAAGGTTAGGTTTGCCCGAGTGCATCTATGGGGTCCAGCCGAGTCTTATTGGAACCATGTTTAGGGAAGGAGGGCATATGAGAGACACGAACCCATTAGGACCTGGAAATGAATGAAGAGCAAGCTTCGTGAAAGGTATATCCTTGCATCCTACTAACAAAATCTCCTAGACCACTTAGAGAGGTTGACCCAAGGTAATGGATCAGTCAGTAATTATATTGATAGATTCGAGCATCTAATGTGCTATATTGTGAATATGGATCCATATGATATCCTAATCCGATTTGAAGAGGGTTTGAGGGAAGATATCTGGAGAGAATTGTTTAGACATAATATCTATAGTTTGGAGCAAGCCTACCGAGTAGCTTAAAACTATGAGAGGTCTTTGAGGCATGCTAGATCAAGAATCTTTGGACCTAAATCTGATCTCTGCTAGCTTGAATCATATCCCCATTGGTCCGACACCTAGTGTAAACCAGACTTTTGTTGATCAACCCTCATCTGTATCACCTCCAACCCAGAAGGATGACATTAAAAAGGAATTAGGTATGGCCGACCCAGGATTAGTTGACCAGAATGAAGCCATACTGAAAGAACAATTAAAGGAGAAAGAATTAGAACCCATGATAAAAGTATATGAGGCTGACATGAGTTTGGTAGACGAATATGAAGGAGAAGATGTTGAGAAGGACAACTCTAGTACCTCACCTGAAGAAGTCCTTGTAGAAGATAAGAGTGTTGAGCCTAGTCCTGAAATATTAGAATAACAGGAAATTAGTGAGGACTTGGTTCCTGCAAGTAATGCCCTCAGGAAAAGCCTACTCCTTTGGCCTCAACCCAAGACCTCATTCAGCTCCCTTGTAAAGAGTTCATTCCTCTAACCCCAGTTGATAACTTTTTTCTAGAATTGACCAAGTCTTCCTTTCATGAAAAATTTGCACTTACAATGACCAAATTCTCCTACATCAATTTGACCTTATGACACCCATAGATCAATATTCAAATCTTAAGGTCATCTTGAATAACCAAGGTCTATCCCATATTTCTCATAGGATGCCCCAAGACTTTGATTCCTATTTCCTACCCTTTCCTGAGTGTACACATGTTTCTAAAGCCATTAGGTTACATTTTATTGAAATCACCAGGTTGCATAAACCCTTATAGCCCATCTCATTTGCTACCTACTTTTGGTATACCTTATAGCATTTGCTAGGGATCTATGGTAATTTTTCATGTGCATACCAGACCAGGATCAAACCTAGAGAGTTTATAGTCTATTAGGTTTAAGCCCTAGAAAGTCCAATAAAATTCCTCTCAATAGGAATGCATAGTTGAGTCTACATTTTGCATCATGTTAGAATTCTGCATTAAGTACAAATTTTAAAATAATTTGGCTGATTCCTGAAAGAGAGCCAAAGAGTTTGAACAAGGAGATTTTGTAATGGTTAGGCTTAGGCCTGAACGGTTTCCACCAGGAGCCATTAAGAAACTTCATGCTTGTGGAGCTGGACCCTTTAGAATGATAAGGAGAGTTGGCCCTAATGCCTATGTGCTTGAGCTACTCCCGAAATATGGCATTAGCTTGACTTTCAATATCTCAGACTTAGTCGAGTATAGGGAACCAGCAAACATACCCAGTGAGCCATTTGGGCTTGACCTTTCATTTGAGAGCGAACTCAACCCAGAATGTCCACCTCCAATTTAACCTGAGAGAAGAGAGCGGATCGAGCATGTCTTGGATGATCAAGCTATGACCACCTGGGGCAAAGGCTATCATCATTACTTAGTCTGATGGCAAGGCCGGCTGGAGTCCGACGATTCATGGATTACCCGGGAGGACTTGCAGTGCCTCGACCCTGACCTTCTAGAGGAGTACCAAAGCCAAATCAACCCTTACTCGACAGGGTCAAGTTCCTCCCACCCTGGGAGAACTGGTGTGGGCACTAGAATCAAATAGAGGCTCCTCAACCCTCTATGGATCTCTGACTAGGGTTTAGTCTGTTGGGTTATGTAATAAGACTTCAAGCCTAAGCAATTTTTAATTTAAGTCATATATTTTTGTTTTAGTCCTGTACCTTGATTAATTTGGTCAAGTTGGGTCAGTGGGTCCTATATTTAGCTAAGTAGGTTCTAGTCCAAGTCTACTTGACAATTGGGCCTAAGCTTGGAGTGGTCATTAAGTCTACTCCATTTATTAATAGGTCAAATCATCTCCCAATCTTTGAAAGATGCAACTTCAGCCCTTGAGCACCACCTCATTCATCCCATGTGGTGCCACATCACCATGACAAGTGGGCAGCCAAGGCAAGAATGAAATGCTGAATTTGTGGGCACCATTCCTTGATTCTTTTCTCCCTTCCCTCCACCTATCAAGCCTCTTTCCAAAAGAGCTATGGGCAACCAAGGAAGGTCAATGGGTAATGGATACATGATCCTTGTTTCAAGCCCCACATCAAGCTTACTTCCCAAAGAGCTTGGTCGGCTATGGAAGAAATGCATTGACCCAAAAATCAAGGAGACAACTCCCATCTTTCAAGCCCCAAATCAAGCCACAAAACCTTGGTCGGCCAAGAGAAGAAGAAATCCAAATTTGGGCGCCCTCTTCATGAAGCTTTGTATTTTTTGCATTTGAATTTGAATGGCTTTTAAGGTGCCTATATAAAGGGCCGCATCTAGTTAGTCCCGCATCAATAGTCAAATATAATAAAGAACTAATCATTCCTCTATATAATTTCTGATCAATAGATTTACCATATTTATCTTTATCAAGTTAACAAGAGAAGCTCATAGGTGTACCTATTGACATAGTAGTCTCCATCCCAAACTTCATTAAGATTTCTCTTGTATACATAGCTTGGTTGATGAAATTCCATCCCTAGTTTGCTTGATTTGGAGACCGAGGAAAAAGTTGAGTTCTCCCATCATGCTCATTTCTAATTCATCCTGTATAAGCTTGGCAAACTCATGACAAAGGATTTCATTAGTAGCACCGAATATAATATCATCAACATAAATTTGTACTACAAATAAATCATCATTTTTCTTCTTTAGAAATAATGTAGTGTCAACATGGCCTCTAGAAAAATCCTTCTCAATTAAAAACTTGTTGAGTCTTTCATACCATGCTCGGGATGCTTGCTTTAAACCATAAAGTACTTTATGTAGTTTAAAAACATGATCAGGATGTGCATGATTTGAAAAACCTAGTGGTTATTCAATAAATACTTCTTCTACTATATAACCATTCAGAAAAATACTTTTAACATCCATTTAAAAAAGTTTGAAGTTCATAAAACATGCAAATGCTAATAATAATCTAATGGCTTCAAGTCTAGCAATAGGTGCAAAGGTTTCATCAAAATCAATGCCTTTATCTTGATTATAACCTTTAGCAACTAGTCTAGTCTTGTTCCTAGTAACAAGATCATTTTCATCTAATTTATTCCTAAATACCCATTTTGTGCCAATAATTGAAACATTAGATGGTCTTTCTATTAGAGTCCAAACATTATTTTTTTTCAAACTGATTTAATTCTTCTTGCATTGCATTAATCCAATTAGAGTCTTTTTCAGCATCTTCAAAACATTTTGGTTTAACTTGAGAAACAAAAACAATATAATCACATTCATTTCTAATTAAAGATCTTGTTCTTACCCCTTTTGATGGATCACCTAGGATTAACTTCTTAGGATATCCATGAGCATACCTCCACTCCTTGGATATATCTTGATGCTTTGGTATGGATTGCATGGCTTCTTCTCTTTCATCTTATCTTGATCTTCATTTTGTTGAGAGGGTTGATCATCTAAGGTCAACTTCTTTAACTTGTCAGCACCTGCACATTCATTAGAAGTATCCTCTTTTCTAGAAAATTTGTTAGCAGATTCTTCAAAGACTACACGTACAGACTCCTCTACTACTAAGGTTCTCTTGTTAAAAACTGTGTGCCCTGCTTGATGTAGAGTATCCTAAGAAGATACCTTCATCAGACTTGGTATCAAATTTTTTCAAATTATCTTTATCATTGTTCATAATAAAGCATTTACAACCAAAAACATGAAAATATTTTAAAGTTGGTTTTCTTTGTTTCCAAAGCTCATATGGAGTTTTCTTTAAAATAGGACAAATTAAAACATGATTTAAAATATAACAAGCAGTATTAACTGCTTCAACCCAAAAATATCTTGGTAAATCATTTTTACAAAGCATAGTACATGCCATTTCTTTTAAGGTATGATTTTTCCTTTCTACTACCCCATTCTATTGAGGTGACCTAGGTGCAGAGAAATTATGCTCAATTCCATTTTCATTACAAAAGCTTTCAAAATCTTGATTTTCAAATTCAAATCCATGATCACTATGAATGTAAATTACTGAAGTACCTTTTTTATTAGAAACTTTTTAGTAAAACTTCATAAATACTGAAAATGATTCGTCTTTATAAGCAAGAAATAAAACCTATGTAAATCATGAAAAATCATCCACTATAACCAATTCATATCTCTTGCCTCCTAGACTTGATGTCCTAGTTGGTCCAAAGATATCCATATGGAGAAGTTCTAATGACCTAGAAGTTGTAATAAAACCTTTAGGTTTAAAAGATGTTTTTACTTGTTTTCCAAATTAGCATGCTTCACAAACTTTATCCTTTTCAAAACTAAGTTTTGGTAAATCTCTTACTAAATCCTTTTTGCAAAGTTTTGATAATAAATACATGCTAGTATGACCTAATCTACGATGCCAAAGCTAACTAGTTTCACTAATAGTGGAATTCATTACAACTAGGCATTCTCCATTAGGCAAAGGTATATTGTTCAAATCTACAAGATAAATATCACCATTCCTTTTTCTAATGAATCTCACTCCATTTTTATCAAGACTAACAATTAGCAATAAGATGATTAGAGAATAACTTGAAAACCCTTATCGTAAAATTGACTAATACTAAGAAGATTATGCTTTAAACCTTCAACTAAAAGAACATCATTAATCCAAGTAGAAGGGGAGATGTGAACCTTACCAATACTAATAATTTTTTCTTTACCATTATCACCAAAGGTTACACTCCCTCCATTTATCATCTCAAGAGAGGTGAATTGCTTCTCATCTCCTGTGATGTGTCTTAAGCAACCACTGTTGAGATACCACAATCTTTTGTTTCATTGTTTGCAAGACACACCCGCAAAATAAATTAAGTTTTATTTTTAGGTACTCAAGTAAACTTCGGTCCTTTAGGGTTAGTATTAAAAGTGATTCCTTTTGGAACCCAAATCTTTCTAAAATTATTAATTTTTTTTAAATTATATTGAAAAGCTTTATGACCTACTCTTTTGAAAGAAAAGCATGTAATACTAGATGATACAGGTACGAAGAAATTTTTGAAATACTTTTGCTATTTTTGAGGTCTATAACCTAATCTAGCTTTATTAAAAATAGTTCTTTGATTGTTTAAAAGAAGATTTAATTTTTCAAAACTAAAGGTGAACTTTTCAACAAAAGGTTTTATCTTTTCAAGCTCATCTTTATATTACTTATTTTGTATTTCAAGATCTTTACTTTTCTTTAAAAGTTCACTATTTGAAATAATAGCTTTAGGTCATTTTAAAACTTCATTTTTCATGGATAAAGCTTTGTTTTTCTTTTCTAAAATATCAATTTTGTTTTTCAAATCATTAACTTCCTTTAAAAGAGTAGTGTTTTCATGTGAAAAAGAGTTTGCATGCTTTTTCATTTTTTTATTTTTAAAAATCATCAACTTATAATCATGCATTAATTCATCAAATGCAGTTCTCAATTCATCAAAAGTAAAATCTACTTCAAGATCAGAATTTACCTCTTTTTGTTCCTGTAGTGCCATGAAACATAGCTTGGCAATTTCAGTTGGCTCTTCATCTGAACTGGAGTCCTCACTATCACTCCAAGTTGCCATCATTGCTCTCTTTTTAAGCTTCTTTCTTGATTTTTTTAGGAGAGGGTAGTCATACTTATAATGTCCAGGCTTCTTGCATTCGAAGCAAATTGGTACCTCATTTTCCTTGTCCTTTTCTTTCTTCTTATCTTTCCCCTTCTCTTTACTTGATTGAAACTTTTTCTTATAAGGGAATTTTCTTCTTTTCATAAATTTTCTGAATTTTCTAGCCAGAAGAACTTCCTCACTCTCATCTTCTTCTTCTTCTTTTGATTCTTCATCTGAGGATTCTTCTTGAGTTGTAGACTTGAAGGCTATCTCCTTTTTTCTTTTTATCCAAATCTATAGATTTTTGTTTCAAATTTAGCTCATAAGTCATGAGTGATCCTACTAGCTACTCCAAAGGTAGTTTGTCAACATCTTTGGCTTCTTGTATGGCGGTCACCTTTGGATCCCAAGATGTTGGAAAAGACTTGAGAATTTTGTTCATAAGATTGGCATTAGACATAATTTTACCTAAGCTTCTCATGCCATTAACAATGTTTATGAACCTAGTGTACATGTTAGTGATAGATTCATTTGGTTCTATGCGGAACAACTTATAAGTGTACACTAACATGTTAACCTTAGTGTTCTTCACTTGATCAGTACCCTCATGGGTAACCTCAAGTGTGTCCCATATTTTTTTGGCAGATGTGCATGTAGAAATCCTATTGAACTCACTAGGATCCAATGCACAATAAAAGAGATTAATTGCTTTTGCATTGATCTCGGATTGTTTAATATCATTTTCATCCCAATCCTCTTCGAGCTTTGGGATGGAAACACCATTAACCACAACTGAAAGAATATGTGGACCTTTATCAACAACTTTCTAAAAATTGTAATCTATAGAATGCATGTAAATTCTCATTCTAATTTTTCAATAAGTATAATTAGTTCCATTAAAGTATGGAGGTATGTTTGAGGCTTGTCCCTTAACTACACTAGTACCAAGGAGGGTTGCCATAGATCTTTACTCAAGGTAATTAGATCTATATATTGAGAACATGGCTCTGATACCACTTATTGTTCAGTAAGTAACCCAATAGGGGAGGATGAATTAGGTTTTTAAAAATTAATAGCAAGTGTGTGAACTAATTCAATAAACAATTTAAGTGCAATGAGATGCAAGAGTAATGTGCTCTTAAAGAGTATGCAGCGAAAACTTAAATGCAATAAATGTAAGAGCAAGAAATAGTTAAATAATCACAAACACAATCCAAGTATAGTGGTTCGGTGCTTTCCAATGCACCTACATCCACTCCCCAAGGTCCACTTAGGAATTCACTATAATCTCCCATGATTATAGTCGATTAGTTTTCCGGGCTCACTAATCAAAATCCCTTTTGATTTTTACAAGGCTCACCAAAAGAAACCTCTTGGTTTTCAAAGGCTAACCAATAACCTCCTTAGTTTTCAACTAGGCTTACCAAAATTCTCCTTGGTTTTCCAATAGGCTAACCAAAAACCTCCTTGGTTTTTTAATAGGCTAACCAAAAACCTTCTTGGTTTTCTAATAGGCTAACCAAAAACCTTTACAACAAAGATAGAGTTAAAGTAAAGCAACAAGAAAAGCTTTCTTAATAAAAGCAGATATCTCTTTGAAGCTTGGAGGATTTGCTTGTCTTGAACTTGATGAAGCCTCAATCAATGCTCAAGGGTGTTGGACTTGAATGCACTCGAAGACTTTGAATGCTTTGAGACTTCTTTTTGCTTGAAGGTAGTTGCTCTCAATGAATGGAAGTGAATGTGCTTGCTTTCTCTCTTTTTCTCTTTCTCTTCTTGTTCTTCTTTTTTTTTATTTTGATTTGAATCACTTAAATACCATCCCAAGGCCTCAAAGTTAGTTTATAATCATTAGATATGAAAAACTAGCCGTTGGAAGCAAAGAGGGCCGAGTTCATGCATTTGAAAAACTAGCTATTACTATTCCCAAAACTCCAAGGGTTGACACTTTAAGCTGTGAGTCGATACTTAGGGTCGACACATAAGTCTCAAGAGTCGACACCTAGTTCAAAATTCTATATTAAGGCTCTCTGGAAATCTCAGGTGAGTCGACACTTCTTCAGGTGAGTCAACACTTGAGTCGACACTTGATATCCATGAGTTGACACCTCATGCAAGTCTTCAACTTCAATATGTTCTGTAAGAACTTTTTCTCAGGCGATGAGTCGATCCTTGGATCAATACATGAGTCGACACTTATAGGGCATGAGTCGACACTTCAGTCATCCCATCTGAAACTTTTTCTACGTACTGGCTTGAGTCAACACTTACACTGCCATGAGTCGATACTTGATCAGTGAGTCAACATTTTGAGTCGACACTTACTGAGAATTCTTCAAAAATCACTGAAGCTCTGCTGAAGTCTTTTTATGCTGAACTCTTTATGTCCTTTCAAGTAATCTTCAAGTACTTAAGTCCATTTATAATTGATCTTTCATTCAAAGAAGGGGATTCTTCATCATTTGATAGGCATTTCATTTTTGTTGAATTGAAGAGTACATTTTTCAATTTAACACACTTAAAAGAGCCGTTAGTACTCAACTTATACTTAAGTGTTTTGTTTATTATCAAAATCAATAACGAAGTCAACAATTTTTCTATTATGATATTACTAACTAGGTATTGGATATCGAAAGCCCTATTAATATATGCAATTCATTGTAGGGACTTCAGGTTAGTAGAAGTTTAAAGATGGAAAAAGATTCTAAATGTTGTAGATAGAATAGTAGTTCTAGTTCTAGCTTTAGAAATTGTCAAGCTTGCATTCAATGAAAATGTCATTATTTTATATGATTGTTAATATTATCCTAGTTTTATGATGAATGTTATTTTTATAGACCTTTTGACTAAGAATAATTTTTATTTATTAATAAAAGGTGATTATTATGACATCAATTTGAATGGTGTTACTATTATACATTGATAATTAAAAAATGATATTTATATTTTATCATAGCCTATTAGTATAGTGTACACATCTAGTAAATGCCCTAGATTAGATAATGTGTGTAATATCTACCTTTGGCATTGTAGGCTAGGTCATATTAACAAGAATAAGATAAACAGGTTAAGACATGAAGGTCTCCATGAGGTCAATGATTATGAATTATTACTAACCTATGAATCTTGCCTTCTTAGGAAGATGACCAAGTCATCTTTTACTGGAAAAGGTAAAAGAGCCACCAAGGTTCTGAGTCTAGTACATAGTGATGTATATGGACCCATGATCACTTTAGCCACAAGTGGATACCACTACTTCATCATGTTCACAGATAACCTATTAAGGTATGGGTATGTCTACCTTATGAAGCATAAGTCAGAATTATTTAAAATGTTCAAACAATTTCATAATGAAGTTGAAAAATAAACTAGAAAGAGTATTAAAACTCTTTGATATGATCGAGGAGGTGAATATCTTTGTTATCCAGTGAAGCAACCCAAGAGGGTGGGGGGTGAATTGGATTTTAAAAAAGTTTTTGCTAAGATTAAATATAAGTGCCAATTCAAAAATAATAATTATGCTAGTGATTTCAAGAGTATGTGTGCTTGATAATTAAAATGTAGTAGAAATAAATAAGTAAATGCAAGAAGAGAGAAAGTAATCACAAATACATAATATTTTATAGTGGTTCGGTGCACACCAAAGCACCTACGTCCACTCTCCAAGGTCCACTTAAGTAGTTCACTATAATCTCAACTTGATTATAGTAGATTAGTTTTCTCGGGCTCACTAATTAAAATCCTTCTTGGTTTTCACAAGACTAACCAAAAACCTAGTTGGATTTCACAAGGCTCACCAACAAACTAGTTGGTTTTTATAAGGCTCACCAATAACCTAGTTGGTTTTTACAAGGCTCACCAACAACCTAAGTTAGTTTTACAAGGCTCACCAACAACCAATCCACTAGTTTCAATCCACTTGAAACTAGGAACAACAATAAATTCAAGTAAGAATATAATAAGCATTCAAAAATAAAATAAATATTTCTTTGAAGCTCTTTGATTGTAGTCGGGAAGCTTGTCTCCAAGTTGTTGAAGCCTTAATGGATGATTGAAGATTGGACTTGAATGCTTCTTGAATGCTTGAAGGCTCAACTTCACTCAAAAGTAATGATCTCTTAATGAATATTCAATGAAATCTCATTAGTTACTTCCCTCTTATGTGTAGTCCACTTTAAATACCTTTTCAAACCTTAAATGACCATTTTTGATCGTTGGAGAGAAGAAAATAGCCATTAGAAGCAAAAAGAACAAATTTTGTGCTTCAAAAAACTAGCCAGTATTGTTAATCCAGACATGCAAGTATGGACACTTCAGGTCATGAGTCGAAACCTGAGTCGATACTTGAGTCGACACTAGATCAAAAATATTTTCTGAAGCTCTCTTTAGTCTGGTGCATTGACACTTCTTCAGGTAAGTCGACACTTGAGTCGATACTTCATCTTCATAAGTTGATACTTGAAGAGAAAACTTAAATTCAACATGTTCTGTATCATTTCTAGTCTTAGGCCTTAAGTCGAGACATGAATCAACACTTGAGCTTCATGAGTCAACACTTCATGCATGCCTTTTGAAACTTCTTCTACGTATCAGCTCAAGCTTTTGTGAGTCAACACTTCACTTCTATTAGTCAACACTTGGCTGAAACTCTACTGAAACTTCTCCAAACTTGAGATTTCAGTCCTTCAAGTTCATTCTTATATGCCAATATCCATTTAACTTGAAATTCCATCAATATGAGTAACCCCTTCAACAAGATGACAAGCATTCTTAACTTTCAATATACCACAAATTTGATGAGTACTTTGATCTGCTGAACACACTTGTAACACAAGTCAGTGCTCAAATATACTTAAGTATTTTGTTATTCATCAAAATCAAGACAGGAGTCAACAATCTTCCTATTTTTTATGATAACAAAACCTTTTAGTATATACACATAGTAAGCTCAAAAGATTTGTAATAAGTGTAGAGCAATTAACTGTAAGTATTAAAGCTATTGATAATAAGTATCAGAGTCTAGATTGTAATGTTTATCAAGATCAAAAACTCATTTTCAATGTATCATAGCTATATATATATAAGAAAGAATTCAATTCATATAGTTTCAATATATCATAGCTGTAACTGTAATGTATCAGAGCAATAATTAAAATATATCAGAGTTAGGTTGTATATATATGAGATGTTCAAGAGGTATATCAGAGCTAAAATAGATTTAAAGAATAAGCATTTGAGCAAAAATATATTGAACATGAAAAGTATCAGAGCAAGATTTTTAGGAGTATCAGAGTGAAAACTTTAAGAGTATCAAGGTATGAAATAAGTATCAAAGTATATCAGAGCAAATAATATATCATAAAAATAGAAAGTATCAGAATAAAAATAGTATAACATGAAGAGTATCAGAGTATGAAAACAATGAGTATCAAAGCATATAAAAATAAGAATAAAGAGTATCAAAGCATAAAAAATAAAGATAAAGAGTATCAGAACGTGGAATAAAAGCTCCCCCTCAATATATGATCTGAAAATATTTTTCAAATCTTAAAATATTTCCAATAGTTTTAGAGATTTAAAAATTTCAAAAATTCCTTAGTACTTTTCTCTCTCCCCTTTACTTATTGCTTTCTTTACTTAAACTATTCATTCTCTCTCTTTTGTATATCATTTTCCCTCTTTTTGTTTTACTACTCCCCGTTTTTTCCATACATTAATTCTCCCCCTTTTTGTCATCATGAAAAAGGTGAGCAAAAGAACAAAGTAGAGATAAAATATTGCAATACATAGATAAATACTAAAAATGTCAATATATATATAAGATTTCAAATATTTGATACAAAAGTTGATACCATTGATTCATAATTTGATACAAACAACATAACATTAAAAGTCTGATACACTAAAAGACTAAAATATAAATAGACTAATATACAGATCAACTCTATGGGGTGCTTTCCTCATTAGAGGGAGACCCAATATCTAGAATAATCGATCCCGTAATCCTAGAGGATCAGGGTTGCGGCCATATTGTCCAAAGATCTGCAAGTCGAGTTCGAACAGCTCTCGGAATGCCACCATGTCTGTGGCTTCAGCTTCTAGCACGTGCTCTCCCTCTGGCTAGTGCTAAAGAAAAGGCTACGTCGGTAGCGGAGTCAGGAATGACAACAGGGATAGATGGTGTGATATCAAACAATGGACCATAAGATAAAATATGAAAACCAGGGATATAAAATCCTAGTTCCTTGATCAATGAAGAAGTGGTAGGTATCACTGGGGGTGATCTAGGGGGCATACTAAATGAAGGAGTAGGTAGTTCAGTCAGAGTATTAAGTGGATCAGTATGAAGGATAGGAGTGGAAACTAAAGAATTAGATGGATCAGGAGTAGGTGTGTCAAGAAGAACTGGAGTCTGGACAGAAGAACTCGGTGGATCATGAATAGTCTCTAAAGATCTCGTCTCGTCATCTACGGGCACTATATCCTGATCAACAATAATAGAATCTGGCTCAGGGTTCGCTATATAATCTGTAATGTTAAAATCGATGGAAGAATCGCCCTAGCCATCTCCTGTCTTAGTGTCAGGGGCTGGAGTTGGAGGTGCTGGTGGAGCGGGTGGAGAATCTGACGATGGAAGCGAAGGTGCCCTGGTGGAAGATAATCTCTCCAATGTAGCCAGCACAGCTGAGAGTTCCTCTCTCACCTCCTGAAAGCTTGCCCTCATCTCTATGTGAATGTGATCCACTCACTATCTAATAGTCATCACCTCAGTCTCCAAGCAAGTGATCCTCTCATCTGTTGTGTCTCTAGGAGCTGGCACCTTAGGGTGTGCCGAAATCGATGGCTTGGGCTATCACTCTGGTATGTCTCACGGTGGCTCAGAAGGCCCGACCTCATCTGTATGCATATGCTCCTCCTCCTTAGTGTCCTCCTGATCATCAGCATCTGTAGCCTGTCTAGATATCCTACGCCTCCATTGACATATGTGGAAGTGGTAGCCATGCGATGTAAAGATCGCTCATCATAGATGTCAGTGTGGAGCAGCTGTCTATAGGGCTCTCCATCTACATCAGCTCCATAAGCTTTGAACATAATGGTCAGTCCCATGCCATAAGGTAGACACAATCTCCTACTAGTAACTGCCTCAGTGATCTGATGTACCATGAGTACAGGGAGGCAAACAGGAGTCCGCTGAATTAAGGAAACAATCATAACTAACTCTCTCTCAATAATAAAGTCGAAGCGTCCGATCTTCGGCAGAAGAATCCAGGCGATAATATGGTACAATAATCTCATCTTTGGAGAAAGTTGTGATGCAACGATGGTGTCTCCCTCTCCAATGTCGTATCATTCAAATATACATCTGAGGGCACTCATCTTGTCAACCAGTGAATCTGCCACTATGCCTCTCATCGGTATCTCCTAGACTCTACTCAAAATCTCCGTAGTCAGTGATATCGAAGTCCCTCTAACATCAGCTACCCAACTGTCACCTCTTCTGGCCAATGTACCATAAAACTCTCATAACAGACCAAGGTAGAATCTCTTTTTTAGTGAACACAAGTGGCCCAGCCCTATATCCCTCAGCCAATCTCCTATCTGGAAGTGCTATCGGTCCATAAACTCAAAATTTATCCTCCGACCTCTGACAATGGCCTTGGAGGCCATCCAGTCTACTCTAGGTGGTGGTGGTCAGACAGGTATCTTCGTGCACCGCTCTATATCCTAGGTAGAGGGTCAAGGTCTTCTGACTAACTATTTCCTAGGACCCATCTTCCAAGAAAAAGAAAAAATAGATAAATGGAAGAGAAATGGGCAAGAGATTCATGATAAAACTATGAACAGCAGTGAATAAGAGAAGAGAAACGAGCTCAAATCAATCAATAGAACTGTAAAAACAAGAAATGGATGCAAACGGAGGTTAGAACACTGTTTGGGGAGGTGTCGGCTCAAAGGTTTTAGGAGAAAAAATGGAGAGAAACTGCTTGATTTCCTTATTTAATCATCAGTTCCCGTTGGTCAAGGGTTGACTCACGACTTCAATCCAAGTGTCGACACTTGGAGGTGTCGATACTTCAAAGTATCGACACTTTAAGAAAAATCAGAAAAAATAGGGAAAATTCATAGGAAATTAGGATAAATGATTTTAATGGCTAATAAATGATTGAATAAGATTTTCAAAGATATTTGGTCAAGAAATTCTCAAAGGATAATTTGAAAGGTCATGAAGAGTGATCTAGACTCAATCAAAAGGATTAATGACCCCTAATTCCTTTCTAATCATACTGAACCTTTTTTCACTAAGTGGCTTGGTCAATATATTAGCTAATTGCATATCAGTAGAAATAAACTCAAGCATTACATCATTGTTTTGAACATGATCCCTAATAAAATGATGTCTAATTTTAATGTGCTTACTTCTTCAATGTTGAACAAGATTTTTAGTTAAGTTTATAGCACTTGTATTATCACATCTTATGGGTGTTTTAGTAATTTGATGCCAAAGTCCTCAAGTTGTTGCTTAATCCATAGAATTTGAGCATGACTTCCAGCTACAATATTTTCAGCCTCAGTTGTAGATAGTGTAATCGAATTTTGTTTCTTGCTAAACCATGAGATTAAGTTAACTCCAAGGAATTGACAAGTTTCAAAAGTACTTTTTCTATCTTACTTACATCCAGCAAGGTCAGCATTAGAAAATGCAATCGAATCAATATCTGAATTCTTAGAGTACTATAATCTAATATTAAGAGTACCAGATAAATATCTAAGAATGCGCTTAACAACCTTTAAATATGATTCCTTAGGCTTAGACTGATATCTAGCACACATGCATATACTAAACAAAATATTTGGTCTACTAGCAATTAAGTATAGTAATGATCCAATGATGCCTCTATAGAATCTTTGATCAATGTTCTTACCAGATTCATCCTTGTCAAGTTTACATGAAGGGCTCATAGGTGTACCAATAGGCTTAGTCTTCTCTATCCCAAACTTTTTCATAATCTCCTTTGTGTATTTGGTTTGGTTACTGAAGATCCCTTCATTTGTTTGCTTAATTTGGAGTACGAGAAAGTAGCTCAATTCTTCCATCATGCTCATCTCGAACTCTCACTGCATTAGCTTTGCAAAATCTTGATAAAGAGATTCATTAGTGGCACCAAAGATAATATCATCAACATAGATCTGTACTACTAAGATATCTTTAGTCTTTTTCTTTAAAAATAGGGTTGTATCAACATGACCTCTAGTAAAACCATTTTCAATAAAAAAATTACTAAGTCTTTCATACCATGCATGAGGGGCTTATTTTAAACTATAAAGTGCTTTGTGTAATTTGAAAACATGATCAGGATGTGCATGATTTTCAAAACTAGGTAGTTGTTCAACAAAAACATCTTCAGTAATATAACTATTTAAAAATACACTTTTAATATCCATTTGAAAAAGCTTGAAATCCATAAAACATGCAAAGGCTAGAAGTAATCTAATGGCTCAAGTCTAGCTACTAGAGCAAAAGTTTCATCAAAATCAATTTTGATTATAATCCTTAGCTACCAATCTAGCCTTGTTTCTAGTTACTATACCATTTTCATCTAATTTATTCCTAAATATCCATTTTATGCTAATTATAGAAGTATTAGGTGGTTTTTCTGTTAATGTCCAAACTTTATTTCTTTTAAATTGATTTAGTTCCTCTTGCATAGCAATTATTCAGTTTGGGTCTTTTTTAGCTTCTTCAATATATTTAGGTTCAATTTGTGAAACAAAAGCAATGTAATCATATTCATTTCTAATAGAGAATCTAGTTCTTACCCCTCTGGATGGATCACCTAGGATTAATTCCTTGGGATGTCCATGAGCATACCTCTATTCTTTGGGAAGATCCTTGTCCTTTGGTGAAGATCTTGTGGCTTCTTCTTCATTTTCCTTGCTTTGATTTTCTTTGTTGTCTTTGGAAGGATGATCATCCAAAGTCAGCTTCTTAAGTTCTTCAATACCTGCACAATCATCAATAGTGTCCTCTTTTCTAGAGAATTTGTTAGTAGACTCTTTAAATACTATATGCATAGACTCTTCTACTAGTAGTGTCCTTTTGCTAAAAATTCTGTATGCCTTGCTAGATGTAGAGTATCCTAAAAAGATACCTTCATCTGATTTGGCATTAAATTTTTCTAAATTATTTTTTCCATTGTTTAAAATAAAATATCGGCAACCAAATACTCAAAAATACTTTAAAGAGGGTTTTCTTTCTTTCCAAAGCTCATAGGGTGTTTTCTTTAAAATTGGTCTGATAAAAACACGGTTTAAAATATAACATGTAGTATTAATAGCTTTGGTCCAAAAATATCTGAGTAGGTCATTTTCATAAAGCATTGTGCGTGCCATTTCTTCAAAAGTCCTATTCTTTCTTTCTACCACCCCAGGTGTCCTAGGTGCAAAAAAATTATGTTCAATTCCTTTTTCATTACAAAAATCTTCAAAATCTTGGTTTTTAAATTCAGTACCATGGTCACTTTGAATACAAATAATAGAAGTACTTTTTTCATTTGAAATCTTTTGATAAAACTGTGAAAGCTATGAAAGATTCATCCTTATGTGCTAAAACAAAATCCAAATAAATCGAGAGAAATCATCCACTATTACTAATCCATATCTCTTGCCTCCTAAGCTTGTGGTCCTAGTTGATCTAAAGAGATCCCATATGAAGTAATTCTAGTGGCCTAGAAGTTGAAACTATTCCTTTAGTTTTAAAAGAGGATCTTGTTTGTTTTCCAAATTAACAAGCTTTACAAATTTATCTTTTTCAAATCTAAGTTTTGATAAATCTTTAGCCAAATCCTTTTTGCACAATTTATAAAGTAAATGCATGCTTGCATGACCTAATCTACAATGCCAAAGCTAACTAATCTCATTAATTATGGCATTCATTGTAACTAGGCTTCACCATCATGTAAAAGTAAATTATTAATATCAACAAGATAGACGTTGCCATGCCTATTTCCAATGAATTTCACTTAATTATTATTAGAACTAGAAACCATACAAAGGGATGATTCAAAAATTACTTTAAAACCTTTACATAAAATTGACTAATACTAAGCAAGTTATGCTTTAATCCTTCAACTAATAAAATATTATCAATAAAGGTAGAAGGGGAGATATAAACTTTATCAATATCAATGATTTTTTCTTTACCGTTATCACCAAAAGTTACACTCCCTCAATTCAAAGCTTCTAGAGAGGTGAATTGCTTCATATCTCCTATCATGTGTCTTGAGCAACCACTGTCAAGATACCACAATCTCTTTTTCTCTTTGGTTGCAAGACACACCTGCAAAATAGATCAAATTTTTGTTTTAGGTATCCAAGCCAACTTGGATCCTTTAGGGTTAGTAGTAATGGTTCCTTTTAAAATCCAAATTTTTCTTGAATTATTTATTTTTCTCAAATTGCATTGATAAGCTTTATGTCTAATTTTTCTACAACTAAAGTAGGTAATATTAGATGATGCTGGAACAAATAAATTTTTAAATTTTTTTTATTTTTTTGTTGTTTGTAACCTAGTCCAGCTTTATCAAATATAGCTCTTTAATTATTCAACAATAAATTTAACTTTTCAGAGCTAAATATAAATTTTTGAACAAAAGGTTTAACTTTATCAAGCTCATCTTTAAATTTCTTATTTTCTACATCAAGATCTTGGTTTTTCTTTAAAAATTTATTATTTATAACAACAACCATGGGTCTTTTCAAAACTTCTATTTACTTTGATAAAGTATTCTTTTATTTTTCTAAAATATTAATCTTGGCTTTTAAATCATTGTTTTCATTAACAAGATTGATGTTTTTAGAAGAAAAGTAGTCAACATGCTTTTTCAATTTCTTGTACTTAATTTTTAATAATTTGTACTCATGCACAAGTTCATCAAATGCATCTCTAAGTTCATCAAATATAAAATTCAAGTTTAAGTTCAGATTTTACCTCATCTTCTTGAGCCATTAGGCAACGGTTGACAACTTTTGGTTGTTCTTCTTCTGAACTAAAGTTTCTGCTATCACTCCATGTTGCCATCATTGCCTTCTTTTTGAATTTCTTATTGAACTTCTTTGGAAGAGGACAATCAACCTTATAGTGTCTGGGCTTTTTATATTCAAAGCAAATTGGTTTGTCCTTCTCCTTTTCTTTTTCTTTTTCTTTTCCTTTCTCTTTGCTAGGCTATGGCTTCTTTTTGTAGGGAAATTTCTTTTTCCTCATAAATCTTTTGAATCTTCTAGCCACTAATGCCTCTTCATCTTCATTTTCACCTTATTCAAGTTTTTCACTTGAAGACTCATTTGGTGCAGTGGATTTGAATGCAATGGTCTTCTTCTTGCTATATGCATCTACTGCTTTTTGTTTCAAGTTCAACTCATAAATTATGAGTGAAACGACAAGTTGTTATAAAGAAAGTATCTTAACATCTTTAGCTTCTTGTATTGCTGTGACTTTCGGATCCCAAGATGATGGCAATGACTTGAGAATTTTATTTACAAGGTCAGCATTAGTCATAACCTTCCTAAGACTTCTCATACTATTTACAATATTAGTAAATCTAGTATACATATCAGTAATAGATTCATTTGGCTCCATTCTAAATATTTCATATGTATGAATGAGTATATTAACTTTAGTGTTCTTCACTTGATGGGTACGCTCATGAGTAATCTCAAATGTATCCAAAATTTTCTTTACGGATGTGCATGTGAAAATCCTATTAAACTCACAAGGATCCAATGCACAATAAAGTAAGTTCATAGTTTTTGCATTAAGCTTTGATTGCTTAATATCATTTTCATCCCAATCCTCTTCTAGTTTTGGAATGGAAATGCTATTAACCAATATGGAAGGAACATGGGGACCTTTTACAACAACCTTCCAAAGATTATAATCTATTGAATGCATATAAATTCTCATGCGAGTTTTTCAATATGTGTAATTGGTGCCATTGAAAAAGGGCATTCTGTTTGAGGCTTATCCCTCAATAATACTAGAACCTATAGGGGCTATTATAGATCATTAACTCAAGGGGTTTGATCTATAAGCTAAGAACAAGGCTCTGATACCACTTGTTGCCCAGCAAAGCAATTCAAGAGGAGGGAGTGATTGGGTTATAAAAAGTTTTTACGAAGATTAAATATAAGTTCCAATTCAAAAAAAATAAACGTGCTAGTGATTTCAAGAGTATGTGTGCTTGATAATTAAAATGCAGTAGAAATAAATAAGTAAATGCAAGAAGAGAGTAAGCAATCACAAACACACAATATTTTATAGTGGTTCAGTGCACACCAAAGCACCTATGTCTACTCCCCAAGGTTCACTTGGATATTTCACTATAATCTCAACTTGATTATAGTAGATTAGTTTTTCCGAGCTTACTAATCAAAACTCTTCTTGGTTTTCATAAGGCTAACCAAAAATCTAGTTGGTTTTCACAAGGCTCACCAACAATCTAGTTAGTTTTCACAAGGCTCACTAATAACCTAATTTAGTTTTACAAGGCTTACCAATAACCAAACCACTAGTTTCAATCTACTTGAAACTAGGAATAATAATAAATTCAAGTACAAAGTAAGAATACAATAAGCTTTCAAAAATAAAGCAAATATCTCTTTGAAGCTCTTTGATTGTAGTTGAGAAGCTTGTCCCCAAGTTGTTGAAGCCTTAATAGATGCTTGAAGATTGGACTTGAATGCTTCTTGAATCTCTTGAATGCTTGAAGGCTCAACTTCACTCAAAAGTAATGATCTCTTAGTGAATATTCAATAAACTCTCATTAGTTACTCATTAGTTACTTCCCTCTTGAGTGTAGTCCACTTTAAATACATTTCCAAATCTTAAATGATTATTTTTGACCATTAGAGAGGAGAAAATAACCGTTAGGAGAAAAAAGGATAAATTTTATGCTTCAAAAAACTAGCCATTACTGTTCATCCAGACCTGCAAGTATCGATACTTCAGGTCATGAGTCGATACTTGAGTTGACACTAGATCAAAAATATCTTCTGAAATTCTTTCGAGTTCTCTAGTATGTCGACACTTCTTCTGGTAAGTTGATACTTGAGTCGACACTTCATCTTCATGAGTTGACACTTGAAGAAAAAACTTGAATTCAACATGTTCTATATCATTTTTAGTCTCAGGCCTTGAGTCGATACTTGAGCTTCCTGAGTCGACACTTCATTTGTGCCAACTGAAACTTCTTCTATATATCAGCTCAAGCTTCTGTAAGTCGACACTTCACTTCTATGAGTCGACACTTTTCTGAAACTCTACTAAAACTCTATTGCAACTCTGCTGAAACTTTTCCAAACTTAAGATTTGAGTCCTTCAAGTTCATTCTTATGTGCCAATATCTATTTAACTTGAAATTCCATCAATATGAGTAACCTCTTCAGCAAGATGACAAGCATTCTTAACTTTCAATATACTACAAATTTGATGAGTACTTTGATCTGCTGAACACACTTATAATCCATAGTTAGTACTCAAATATACTTAAGTATTTTTGTTATTAATCAAAATCAAGACAGGAGTCAACAACCTTACAAGAGAGTTTTTAACATATTTAAAAAAGAATGGAATTCTCTTATAATGGACACCTCTTGGGATATCTCAGCAAAATGGAGTGTTTGAAAGAAGGAATCGAACCCCATTAGACATGGTTTGATCCATGATAGGATTTACGAGTCTGTCGATCTCCTTTTTGAGATATGGACTGGAGTTGGCTTGCTACATTTTAAATAGAGGTTCCAATAAGTCTATAGAAAAAATACCATATAAGTTATGGTTAAGGCATAAGCCATGACTCTCATACCTTAGGATTTAGGAATGTTTGACTTATATCAAATATTTAAAAATAGACAAGCTCGGATCTAGGTTTGATAAGTATATTTTTATAGGATATCCAAAAGAGACTAAGGATTATTTCTTCTACCATACTTATGAACAAAAGGTGTTCATTAGTAATATGATAGTTTTTTTGAAAAAGGAGTTTCTTAGAGAAAGAACTAATGCCACTAAGATTGAACTTGAAGAAGTTTGATAGGTAGAATAATTGACATCATTGACTGAACCCTCAGAACCAGATTTAATTAGATCAAACCCAGAGCTCGTTGTAGATTCACCATTAAGGAGTTCTGGAAGAGCACCACAACAACTAGATAGATACTACAATTTCTTGGTATGAGATGATGATCTTATTGAACTTAATAAGAATAACAATAATCCAATCAACTATATGGATGCAATATAGAGTGTCAACTCTGAGAAATGGATAGAAGCCATGAAATCCAAAATGGAGTTCATGAAAGTCAATGATGTATGGGCACTCATTGATCTACCTGAAGGGATAAAAACTATAGGGTGCAAGTGAATTTACAAAAGAAAAAGGGACATAGATGGAAAGGTGGAGACCTATAAAGCTTATCTGGTTACCAAGGGATATCATCAATATTATGGTATTAACTATAACGAGATGTTTTCGCCTATGATAATGCTCAAGTCCATTCAAATTAACTTGTGTTAGTGGCATATTTTGATTTTGAGATCTGGCAAATGGATGTTGAAATCGTTTTTCTAAATGAAGAGCTAGAAGAAGAGGTGTATATGATACAACCTAAAGGGTTTACATCTACAGATGAATCAAAGGTGTACAAACTTTAGAGATCCATTTATAGATTGAAGCAGGTATCTCAAAGTTAGAACATGCATTTTGATAAAGTGATCAGAATATATGGCTTTATTAGGAATGGAGAAGAGCCCTACATATATAAATGGGCTAATGGTTTGGTAGTAGTATTTCTTGCTTTGTATGTAGATGACATTTTTTTAATCAGAAATGATATTTCTATATTGTAAGGAATAAAAGTATGTCTGTCTTTTCAATTCTCCATGAAGGACTTGGAAGAATCATTCAACATCCTAGGGATGAAGATCTATAGAGATAGATCTAAAATGTTGTAAAGATTTAACCCAGTCCACATATATTGAGACCGTGCTGAAGCGGTTCGGTATAGTGAATTCCAAGAAAGGCTATCTTCTAATAGGCCATAAAATTAATCTCTCAATGAAGGATTGTTTGATAAGTCCTCAAGTGAGAGTGTGTATGAGTAGGATTCCATATGCCTCAAGAGTGAGATCTATTATGTATGCTATAATATGTACAAGACCAAATGTGGCATACTCACTAGGAGTTGTGAATAGATACCAATTTAATCCAGGTGAAAACCATTGGAAGGTCATAAAAATCATCCTTAAGTATTTGAGAAATACTAAGGATTAGTAGCTCATTTATGCAGATTCTAACTTGAAACTAGTCGATTATATTGACTCAAGTTTTCAATCAGACAGAGATGATAACAAAAGTATATTGGGTTATGTTTATACGCTGAATGGAGGAGCTATCTATCAGAAAAGTTTCAAGTAGTACACTGTGATTGATTCTGTCTGTGAGGTGGAGCATATTGCAACATTCGATGCTGCAAAAGAAGTGTTTAGCTATGAAAGTTCATCACCCGATTTTAGAATAAAATATGAAAAATTGGCTATGGAGATTCCGCACTATTAGAGATTCATATAGATAGAAAGGGGCCCTTTTTTCCATGTAGGAAAGTCCTTTCAATCCAATCCATTCTTTGGGTTCGAAAAAGACACAGGATATGTCAGTGACTTTGCATGTGCTTAGAGTGGCACCCTCCATAGATGGCCCAATTTTCTTATATTGTGATAGCACTAGAACCATAGCCTAAGCAAAGGAACCAAAGGCTCATCAATAGACCAAGCATATTTTGCATCACTACCACCTTATCTAGGAGATAGTAAATCAAGATGATGTTGACCCTTTAGAAGATCGATGGAAAGGAGAACTTGGCTGACCCATTTACTAAAGTACTCGGAATCAAAGAGTTTGAAGATCATAAGTGGAAGATGGGTGTTTGATACTATTTTGATTGGCTCTAGTTCAAGTAAGAGTTGTTAAGAAATGTGTCCTAAAGCCATTCATCTGGGTTGTAGATGGTTGATCTCTTTATAGTTTGTACATGAATCATTAATAAAATAAAAGTTATTTTTGTAGGTTCATTTCCTTTTATATCTTTCTTTAAACTCTTTAGACATGAAGTCCTTATAACTACTTCAATTCGATAAAGGAGGATTTATGGAGTAGTACTTAAAAATGTTTACAACCAAATGATATGTTGTTACTTAGGATGACAACATTTATCGAGCATAGGTCATTATATACCATATGGGTTAGTTGTCCTTATAACTAAAGAGTGTGGAGACACTAATATGGCATGTAGGTGAGTGTAGGAGTACATTGCACTGAACATGACTAACTTTGTAGAGTACTCTGCTATCAAGAGTATTTCTCAAAAGGATATGGATAAAAGTATCTTTCCGATTTGAAATCACCATGGTGACTTATAAGCAACTCATTGTACTTAGGTGCCAGACTCCCTATATTTCTAATCTAGTGATGTAAGGTTACTAGGTGTAGTCAAGTACTTATTAAGTTAGTGATGAGTGAAGATGGGATTGGCCACTCCAAGGTGTTGGAGAAAATACTCTACTTATTTCAATTTAGCAAGACCTTGGCCAGGGCAATCCTTGTGAGAAGTTATAAGATTTGTTAGATTGAGACACATCTAGATGCACTATTCAGGAGTTGGTAGTTGACTTTGAAATCATCCCAAGTATTAGTTTCAAAGGATGAATTATATAAAAACTATATACCTAGGTTCTTCAAAATTATTTCGGAACATTCGACCTTTCCAGATATCGGGTACCATTGCTAGATAGTCACATTGATTAGTTCAAAAATTAGTTCCTGAGCTACTAGCTTAATGTTCAAATATATGGGATCACATATATAAGAAGTTTCTGATCGATCATGATGGTTGATTAACGATTAAGAACCATTTAGTGGCAAAATTATAAATATGATTAACAATTAACCATATATAAATATTATTAATTAATAATTAATCAATTATTAATTAATTATAGAAGGATTAATTAATAATTGCATTGATAATTGGCCAATTTGATTAAGCAAAGAGGTTTAGGTTAAGCCTAATTGATTTGGTTCAATTGGATTTTACCGATTAGGTTATTCGATGACCTAATCACTAAGATTTTTCAATTTTGGTTTCATTCAGACTTGGACTTAATTAATTTTAGATTTAATTAGAATTTAATTAAGCCTAATTAGGATCTAATTGGATTGGGTTTTAGTTGGTTAAATTAGTTTTAACCAAAATAGTTTTGATTCCTAACTAATTTTTGTCAAATCTTGGTCAAATCCTAACCTAGTCCAACTTGTTTTCTTTCCTAAAAATTTTCCATGCCTTCCTAAAATTCTTTTCATGGATTCTTCATATAAAAATTAATTCTTTTATCCTCCCTCATTCCTATTTAGATTAGAATTGATTTAAATTAAATCTGGATTTATTTGAATTTAATTGGAGGAGTTTTATTGGGAATAGAACTCCTCATCCTACTCAAATTATATCATATTATCCTAATCTAAATCCTCCTCTAATCAATGCAATTTTAATTCAGATTTTAATCATATATGTGAAATTAAGAGGCCTATTATAGGATAAAATCTAAAGTGATATTGCCAAAAAAAAATAAGAGGGAGGGGGTGTGAAAATCAAGAAAGATGTGAAGGGATTTTTCTTGTGTTCTAGCGCTAGGTCTTCTAAGGAGAGGGAAAAAAAAAAAGGAAAGTCTTTTAGGTTTTATTTTTCCCCCATCCTTGATCCTCTTTGTCCTTAAATTCTTGATTTTCTTGGAGGGTTCAAGAAGATCCAAGAAATATTTTTTATTCATCCATCTAGTAGCCTTCGTGCAGATCTAGCAGTTCGAGAAGGTCAATCATGTTAGGGCTTCGTGTGAACGATTCATAGAGGCTTGACATCCTGTATAGTTTGTGAAGTGACATGAAGAGCCTTTACTATGTGCCATCAATATGGTGATCATTGATCCATGATCAAGTATGAAATTATATTCTATATTATTTGTAGATATGATCTATAGCATGCATCGGTTAAATTGATGCATGCTATTTTTATTTTTTATATTGCATATCATGTTACATCCTTGTAAGGTTATTAGATTTGATTGTTGCCTAGTAAGCAACCCAAGAGGGGGGGTGAATTGGGTCTCTAAAAATTAATTGAATGGAATGCAAGAAAGTAGACCAATCCAATAAATAAACTAGGTACTATGAATACAAATGAAGTGCTCTTAAGTAAGTGTGCAGCAAAAATATAAAGCAACAAAAGTAAGAGCAAATAAAAGAGACTAGCAATCAAAACACAAGGAAGTATAGTGGTTCGGTGCTATTCAATGCACCTACATCCACTCCCTAAGATTCATTTGGAAACTCACTATAATCTCAACCGATTATAGCCAATTAGTTTTTTGAGCTCACTAATCAAAACCCGACTTGTTTTCACAAGGCTCACAAGTCAACACCTCACTTGATTTTATGGGCTAACCATGAACCTAAATGGTTTTAAGGCTAACCACCAACCTTCCTTGGTTTTGCGGACTAACCAAGAACCTAATTAGTTTTCAAAGGCTCATCAATAACCTTCTTTGGTTTTCCAATAGGCTAACCAAGAACCCTTATAACAAATAAATTTTAAAGTAAAGAAATAATGAAAGCTTTCTAATAAAAAGTGGGTATCTCTTTGAAGCTCGTTGTTGTGATGCTTTCAACTTGATGAAGCCTCTTTTAATGCTAAAAAATGATTGAACTTGAAGGCTCTTGAATACTTGAAGGCTTCTTTTTGATTAAAGGTGGTTGAACTTAATGAATAGGAGTGAATGCTCTTCTTTTCTTTTCTGTTGGCTATTCCTTTTTCATTCCCTTTTGTTTTGATTTGATTTGAATCACATAAATACCTTTTCAAGATCTCAAAGGTTTCTAGCCATTAGACATGAAAAACCAGCCGTTGGGAGCCAAGAAGGATGAGTTCTGCATTGAAAAACTAGTCATTACTGTTTCCAGAACTCCAAGTGTCGATACTTCAGGTTGTGAGTCGACACATAGGGTTGACACTTGCACTATATGAGTCGATACCTAGTTCAAATATCTTCAATGTAGCTTTCTGGAATTCTCAGATGAGTCAACACTTCTACTGGTGAGTCGACACTATGAGTCGACACTTAGCATCCATGTATCGACACTTCAGGCAAGTCTCCAACTTCAACAAGTTTCGTAATCTAAAAATCTCAGGCGATGAGCTGATCCATGTGTCGACACTTTGAGTTGACACAACACATCCATGTGTTGACCCTTCAGCCATGCCATCTGAAACTATCTCTGCATGTCGGCTTGTGTCAACACTTCACTGTCATGTGTCGACACTTGAGTTGTAGGTGTCGACACTTTGAGTTGACACATCACTGAGATTCTCTCAAAAATATCTGAACTTCTGCTGAAACAAGTTTGTGTTGAACTTATGTGTCATTTCAAGCAATCTTCAACTATCGAAGTCTTCTTTAAGCAGATCTTTCATCTAAATTTGTGACTTCTTCAATCAAACAATTTTTGTCAAGTTGATGGACACCTTTTAGAATAAAAACATACTTCAAAGAAATTATTAGTACTCACTTATACTTAAGCATTTTGCTTATCATCAAAATCAATAACGGAGTTAATAATGATCTATATGCATGTTGTACTATTTAAAATAATTTTAAAATAGATATATTTCACTACAAATTACAAAAAAAATTATGCATGAAATTCTATGTGATTTCCAACGAATGGAAAGAGTTAATGCAGCTACCTTCTTTAAAAGGGTTTTAAGGGTAGCTTATATTTGTCGATTCTTCTTGTAGAGGCTTCTCACTTGCTGTACAATGACTTCTGGTGAAGCAAGCAATTTTCAATGGATTTTTTGGCAATCTTTCTAGTAGTGATGGATCCGTGCAACATTGGGATTTACTAAGGGTAGTTCTGAAATTCTGTAAGGCCGGTGCTTTAGGTAGTAAGGGTCCCAATCCTTCTATTACCATCCATGGAGCAAGAGTATCAGGGGATGGATCCGGCATCTCAGATGTGCCCAAGGATCTATCTATCGAAGAATGGGTATGAGCTTTCCTCCGAGTAGCAAGTGATTATCAGGCATTCAAGATGAGGTATGGAGAATCTAGAGATGTGGCCTTCGAGTCAATTATCCAATTGGCTAGTCACCTCCATTATTTCATGAAAGCGATCAAAGTTGCTGAAGCAAAGGTCATTGTAATGGAGGGAAAAGTTGCAGATGCCAAAAGGGAGTTTAGTGAAGCTGAGATTCATGCTTCTGAAGCGGAAGAGGAGTTTTGCAAATAGAAAAAAACATGTGGATGGGCAGTGGAAGGATGTCGTTCGTTCGGTAATAAATAGGTAAATAAGGTAGTTTTTTGGCAGATATGTGCTGAAGGAAAGAGCAAGCTTTTTTGAATGCCCAGGTAGAAATAGTTGAAGTAGAAAAATGGTCTTAGGCCAAAATTAATGACATTAAGGCTAAGGCGGATAGCAAAATTCAATGGTTATAGGAAGAACTGAATTTGGCTAGAAGCGAAAACACATGGCTATGGGAGGAAATTCATCTACCTGCAACTGAATATAAGGTAGTGGTTTGTCAGAACAGGAAGATAAAATTTTGCTAGCAGATCGAGCCAGAGGTGAGTTCTTAGCCGAGGTTCAATTCCTTCAAGGGGTGCTAGAAGAAGAAAGGAATAGTGTTGCCCACAAATGGAGCCCAAGAGGGGGGGTGAATTGGATATTTTGAAAATTTAAACAACTATATGCTGGCCTTGATGTGTTTACGAAGCAAAGTGACTAAACTCAAAATGAATATGCAGCAGATAATGGCAAATTAAAGGCAAGGAATAAAGAGCAAGTAGTAGAGAGCAATCACACACAAACACAAAGTTTTATAGTGGTTCGATGCAATCCAAGCACCTACATCCACTTCCCAAGCCTCCCTTGGGAAATTTCACTATAATCTCTTCAAGATTACAACTAACTTATTTTCCAAGGCTCACAAGTCAAAACCCAAGTTGGTTTTGTCATCTAGGCTTACCAACAATCTTTATAACTTGTTTTGTCTTCAGGCTCACAAGTTAAACCCTAGTTGGTTTTATACCTTTGGCTCACCAACAACCTTAACAACCTACTTTCAAAGACCTTGAAAGCTAGGTCAGTAAAGAATAAAATTAAAGATACAAGAATAAAAGCACAATCAAACTCTCTTATAATGTGGAATGTGGAAGCTTTGAGGCTCTTGAAGATTGTTTGTCTTGTCTTTTCTTTGGAATCTCTTCAAAGATACTTTTGAAAAGTTGAAATGAAAGGCTTGTAAGCTTTTTCAGTGGAATCTCCTCTTTTTGGCTTTGAAAGTGAACTTCTTGAAAAAATCTTTGTCTCTTGTTGTTCAATGCTTCATGAATGAGTTTGGTGAAGCTTAAATACTTCAAAAACTTTCAAAAAACTATTTGAGACCATTGATGAAGCAAAATTAGCCATTGGGAGCTTATAGGAGTCAATTTTGGCTCTTAGAAAATATAGCCGTTATGGATGTCAGAACTCATGAGTCGATACTTGACTTTTATGAGTCGACACTTGAGTCTTCATGAGTCAACACTTGATTTTTATGAGATGACACTTAAGTTTCCTGAGTCAACACTTGAATTTTCTGAGTCGACACTTGAGTCAAAAACCTCCAAATGGCCTAATTCTGTATTTTCAAAAATCTCAGGCCTTGAGTCGACACTTGAAATCCTTGAGTCGATACTTGAATCTCCTGAGTCGACACCTGAGTCTCCTGAACATACACTTGATAGAAAACCTCCTAAAAAGACATGTTCTGTATCTTCAAAAGTCTCAGGCCTTGAGTCAACACTTGAAATCTTTGAGTCGACACTTGTGTTCTATGAGTCAACACTTGATTTCTATGAATCAACACTTAGCATGCCAGAAAAAATTTCTGCATGCCAGTTTCTGAAGTATCGACACTTAGTGTACCACGAGTCAATACTTGACTCTGCAACTTGTCAAAACATATGTCAACCTTCCAAAGTCAAAATGATCTTCAATAAAACTTTAATATGCTTTCTGTAAAGCACAATTGGTCTATTTTGAGGCCTTTTTCAAATGAGAAGACTTCTTAAATCATGAAAATTGCTTAACTTCCAATGAGTGCCATGATACTTTTATTTTGAGAATTTGAGATGCATGTATCCTGAAACTCATAACTCCAATTGAAGTATTAGTATAAAATATGTACTCAACATTTTGTTAGTCATCAAAATCAAGGGCTAAAGCCAATAATCTCTCCCTTTTTGATGACGACAAAATCTTGGGTATATAAGTATTCAAATTCAATTTTAGATATTGTATCCCATAATCATGAACTTAAAACTCATACAACACAATTTTAATAGAGGAGAGGTACCAATTAAGTGTTGAAGTTAATTTTCTCTCCCCCTATGTGAGTTAAGTTATGAACCATTTCAAAAAATTTAGAAAATACTTATATTAGATCTTACATTAGATCATCTTACTCCCCCTTTTTGTCAACATTAAATATTAAAGGGAGTTAACTCCCCTTGAATTAATGCATTAAGGCATAGAAATTTGGTTAGGGCCCATGATACAAGATTAGATTAGCAAAAATCAACAGGTATCAGAGCAAATGGACAAAATAGGAAGTAACCATAAGATAAAAGTGAACTTTTTCATAAATGTCAGAGTTTCAGTATAATACATAAACTGATATAAGACTGATAGACAAACATAAACTAAAATGCAAGTACAACAAAAATGAGACTAATAAGCTAATACATAGATGATAACATCAAGACAAATGCATGAACACCAAACATCAAGATAAACATCTATGAGGCTACTCCTCATCAGATGGAAGCTTAAAATAAATGGGAGCACTAATCCTAGTCCTAGGAACAATGGATCTAGGGGTCTTAAGGATGCTACAGCTCCTAGTCCTAGCAGATGGTCCAAATCGGGATACAACCCGGGAAGATCTAATAGAGGGTGGAGGAAGTGTCTCCGCATGTGTCAGAAAGATGGGTGCAGAGACAAGCTGATCATTTATAGGAAGAACAGTGGGAGCAGCTGGAGTGCGAGCCTCTCTACTGACTATCTCGTAGTCGCCTGCTCTGTCATCACTGCCGTCGCTGTCACCATCAACAACATCTATATCACCACCACCACCACCACCACTACCATCATTTCCATGTCCATCACCACCAGGAGAAGTATCATCATGTCTATATGGGTGGTCATCATCATCTACCGGAGGAGGAGGTGGTGGTCCTAATGACCCAAAAGGCAATAATGCTCTCAGCATCTCCTCGATACGTGCAAAACCTGCCTCCATCATCCAATGGATGTCTGAATGTTGCTCAATAGTATGGACTTTAAGTCCCTCAAACTCAATACAAAGCTGAGTGGTCCAGACTCTCAATCCAATCATCTCACTCCTAATCTCAATAAATTGATATCTCACATGCTCCTCAAAAGATAAGTCGGTAGATGCATGAGGAGCGGCAATAGGTGTGACGGGCTCAGACCTAGAAGCTGCAGCAGGTGCCAGTCTGGGAGGTGTCAATTGCTTAGCAGGCTTAGAAGGACCTGCCTCAGTGGCTCTAATCTCATCCTCTTCGTCTGGCTCCTGACTAGACTCTCGATGCACCCATCTACCTGCCAGCCTTCGATATCCCATATGATGTAGAGAGTGCTCATTGTACACGTCAGTGTGTAGAATATCTTTGGAGACCTCCTCCTCCAAAGGAACATCATAAGCTCTAAAGAGACGAGTCAGCCCCATCCCGTATGGAAGACACAATCGTTGCTGGGTCACAGCCTCTCTCATAAGGGCCATCATCAAGGTAGGAGGTCTACGGTTGTCCTCTGAGTCAGGCAAACTATTAGCATCAGCTCTCTCTCTGTGATAAAATCAAATCATCCTGTCTTCGACAGCAATATCCTGGCAATGAAATGGTGTAGGAGGTGCATCTCAACAGATAGCTAATTCGCGGTAACTGTGGTCACACCATGAACATCATCACGCTCAAGAATACATCGAAAAGCCTCCTCTCTATCCTCAATAGGGCTTGTGACAATCCCATGATGGGGAATCTCCCATACTCTACTCAGAATCTCCTTTGAGACTAGTATATGTATGCTATGAACTGTAGAACTCCACATCAATCTGTTGCATGCTAGGCTCCTATAAAACTCTCGAATCATATAAGAATAGAATTTCTCCTTCATGGTATAGAAGGAGATTAGCCCAGCAGCCTCAAGAATCTGACCCAGTCCAAAGCACTCACGGTCAAAGCATCCAAGGTCAACTCGCCGACCAGCAGCTATGATCTTGCCAGAAACTCTGTCTACTGAGGGGGAATGAGGGGGTGCCACTCTCTCTGACTACTATCCACTGTCACTTCTAGCCTGTCTTTCTTTCTATTTCACCCTGGCTCAGTCTCCTCCTAGAAGCTAGCTGCTTGTAGGGACCCATGTTTATCAAATAGATGGAGGGAAAAGGAGAGGAAAGGTGAATAGGGAATGGTCAAAAGAGAAAGAAAATGACCAAAAGGGGGAAAGAGAGAGCCTACGGGGAGAACACAGTGAGGGCAAAAGAAACTGGTCAAGAGAAATGGAAGAGAAGGAGAAGAAGTTGGAGGAAATGAGCAATGCTCAAATCAATCCACAAGAAAACTGATGGGAATTGGTCCAAAGCAAGGAAAAATCAAATGGAGAAGGGGTTTGGATCAAATCAATGGAAAGAAAATGAAAAATCAATGAACAATTGAAATAAGAGAGGGAGAAATGAGGAGATTTACCAAAAATCAAAGGGCACGGTGGGTAGATCACCATTGCGAGGTCAAAGGAAGGCTAGGGGACCACTAGGGCATGGAAAAAACAAGGAATAAGAGACTTAGAATGAATGGGTGATGCCCTAGAAAAGTCAGAAAACCACCCGTGAGTCGACACTTCAGTTTTTGTCAAGTGTCGACACTTTGACGTGAGTCGACACATGGCCAAAAGTCAAGTGTCGACACTTGGCTAGGAAATTAAAAAAAAATCAATAAAATTTCTAAAAAATTTAATAAAATCAAACAATTTTTAGAGAAGGATTTAGGACTTAGAGAACATGATTTTGAGCACTAATAAATTGGGTAAGAACAAGATTTGAGGAGTTCTATAAGAAGGGGTCTATGATACCTAACTCTCTTCTAATCATGCAAAATCTTTCTTCACTCAAGAGTTTGGTGAAAACATCAGCTAATTAATTATCAGTACAAACAAATTCAAGCATCACATTAGAATTTTGCATATGGTCTCTTATGAAGTGATGTCTTATTTCGATGTGTTTGCTTCTTGAATGTTGCACAGGATTCTTAGTTAGATTGATTACACTAGTATTGCCACATCTTATAGCTGTCTTAGTTAATTTGATGCCAAAATCTTCAAGTTATTGTTTGATCCATAGGATTTGAGAACAACAGCTTCCAGCTACTATATATTTGGCTTCCACCATAGATAGAGCAACTGAATTCTATTTCTTGCTACTCCATGAGATCAAACTAAGTCTAAGAAACTGACAAGTTCCACTAATACTTTTTCTATCAAGTTTATACCCAGCAAAATCAATATCAGAATAAGCAATCAATTCAAATGATGAATCTCTAGAGTACCAAAGCCCGATATCTATAGTTCAAGATAGGTATCTAGGTATGTGTTTAATAGCCAAAAGATGACTCTTTAGGGGCAAAATGATATCTTGTACACATACAAACACTGAACATAATATTTGGCCTACTAGTAGTTAGATAAAGTAATGAACCAATCATGCATCTATATAACTTTTGGTCTATAGATTTTTCTAATTCATCTTTGTAAAGCTTACAAGAGGAGCTCATAGGTGTACCTAATGGCTTGGTGCTGTCCATCCCAAACTTCTTTAATATTTCTTTCATGTACTTAGTTTGGTTGATGAAGATCCCCTCTTTTGTTTGCTTTATCTGGAGTCCGAGGAAGAAGTTAAGCTCTCCCATCATGTTCATCTTGAACTCTCCCTGCATTAACTTTGCAAACTCTTGACAAAGACATTCGTTAGTAGCACCGAATATGATATCATCCACATAAACTTGTACTACTAAGAGATCATCATTTTTCCTTTTCAAAAATAATGTAGTGTCTACATTACCTCTACAAAAATCATTTTTAAGCAAGAAAGAACTCAATCTATCATACCAAGCTCTTGGAGCTTGTTTCAAACCATACAAAGCTTTATGAAGTTTAAAAACATGATTTGGAAACTCATGATTTTCAAAACCGGGAGGTTGTTCAACATAAACTTTTTTTTTTGATAAAACCATTCAAAAAGATACTTTTGACATCTATTTGAAATAATTTAAAATTCATAAAACATGCAAATGCCAATAATAGCCTAATTGCCTCAAGTCTAGCAACATGAGCAAAGGTTTCATCAAAATCAATCCCTTCCTCCTGATTGTATCCTTTGGCAACTAGCTTAGCTTTATTTCTAGTGACTATTCCATTTTCATCAAGCTTATTTCTGAAAACCCATTTTGTACTAATTACTGAAACCTTAGTGGGTCTTTCAACTAAAGTCCAAATATTATTTCTTTTAAATTGATTTAGTTCATCTTGCATAGCATTTATCCAATTACAATCATTTTCAGCTTCTTCAATTGATTTTTGTTCTACTTGAGAAACAAAAGCTAAATAATCATATACATTTCTAAGAGATGAACGAGTACTTATCTTTTTTGATGGATCATCAATGATAAGTTCTTTGAGGTGTCCATGAGCATACCTCCATTTTTTAGGTAGAGGGTTAGGTGTTGATGTGTTCCCACCTCCTTGTACTTGATATCTTTTATTGTTTTGATTGTCATCTTGCTCCTTGAAAGGCTCTTCATGGTTGTTCACTTCTTCGGTTCTTTAGATACCTGTTTCTTAGTCTCATCAAACACAACATGGATGGATTCTTCAACAAGAAGTGTCCTTCTATTGAAGATCCTGTATGCCTTGCTAGATGTAGAGTAACCTTAAAAGATACCCTCATCTGACTTGGCATCAAATTTACTTAGATTGTCCTTATCATTGTTTAAAATGAAACAATGGTATCAAAAAACGTGAAAATATTTAATTGAAGATTTCCTACCTTTCCAAAGCTCATAAGATATTTTTTTAAAAAAAATAGGTTAGATTAAAACCTGATTTAAAACATAGCAAGTAGCATTTATGGCTTCCACCCAAAAATACCTAGGCAAATCATTTTCACAAAGCATGGTGCGTGCCATTTCTTCAAGAGTTCTATTTTTTCTTTCTACCATCCCATTTTGTTGAGGTATTTTAGGTGCAGAAAAATTATGATGAATGCCATTTTCACTACAAAACTTTTCAAAATCATGATTTTCAAATTATGTGCCATGATCACTTCTTAAAAAAATAATTGAAAAACCTTTTTTATTTGAGACTCTTATATGAAATTTAATGACTGCAGAAAAGGTTTCATCTTTGTGAGCTAAAAATATGACCCATGTAAAACGTGAGAAGTCATTTACAATAACTAGACCATACTTCTTACCTTTCAAACTAGATATTCTAGTAGGTCCAAAGAGGTCCATATGAAATAATTCTAGGGGTCTAGATGTAGAGACTACTCCTTTAGGTTTAAAAAAGGATTTAGTTTATTTTCCAAGTTGGCAAGCACTACAAATCTTATTCTTTTCAAAACTAAGTTTTGGCAAGTTTTTTATTAAATTCTTTTTGCAAAGTTTTGAAAGCAAATGTATACTAGCATGTCCTAGTCTACAATGCCAAAGCCAACTAGTTTCATTGATCTTGGCTTCCATTGCCACTGGGCATTGACCATTTTGAACAGGAAGATCATCAAGATTAAACATATAAATATTGCCATGCCTATGACCAATAAACTTTATGTCATTATCATCAAGACTAGAAACAATACACATGAAGGATTCGAAAACAACTTTAAAATCTTTGTCACAAAACTGGCTAATGCTAAGTAAATTATGCTTTAAACCATCAACATATAGAGCATTATCTATATAAGTAGAGGGGGTGATATGGACTTTACCAATTCTAACAATCTTGCCCTTTCCATTATCACCGAAGGTCATATTTCTACCATTTTGATAATCAAGTGAGAAGAACTGTTCCACATCTCCAGTCATGTGCCTTGAGCAACTGCTGTCGAGGTACTACAATCTTTTTTTGTTGGTTGCAAGGCATACCTACAACAACAAATCAGGTGGAGACTTTAGGTACCCAAGTAATCTTGGGTTCTTTAAGGTTAGTAGTGACGGTTTCTTTTGGAACCCAAACTTTTCTAACTTTATTCAATTTCCTTTTATTGCATAAATATGATTTATGTCCTATATTACTATAAGAATAACAAGTAATAAAGGATGAAGCAGGCACAAAAAAATTCTTGAAAAACTTTTATTGTTTTTTTCGAAACCCAATCCAGCTTTGTTAAAAATAATTATTTGGTTATTCAAATGCATACTAAGTTTTTCAAAACTGTAAGTAAATTTTTCAACAAAAGGTTTTAGTTTTTCAAGCTCATCCTTGTACTTCTTGTTTTCTTGCAAAATCTCTTTGTTTTGTTTTATAAAATTTTTAGTTGATGCAAAAGAATTTTTCTTTTTCAAATCTTCATTTTTTTTTTCTAGAAAGATAATTTTACCATTTAACTTTTTATTTTCTTGGAGTAAATAATTATTTTCAATTAAATACTTATCATTTGTTTTAACCAAATCCAGATTTTGCTTCTTTAGTTCTTTGTGCTTCAATATAATTTTTTGAAATTGAACTACTAGTTCATTAAAAACTTCATGCAATTCATCAAAGGTAAACTCATTTTCAGATTCAGATATTACCTCATCATTGTTAGCCATCAAGCAGAAATTTGTAACCTCTTGCTGCTCTTCATCGAACTTAAGTCCTTGTTGTCGCTCCAGGTTGCCATCATTGCTTTCTTTTTTAATTTCTTTCTACTCTTCTTGAGTAGGGGGCAGTCCATCTTGAAGTGGCCAGATTTTTTGCACTCAAAGTATGTGAGCTGTTCATTTTCTTTCTCTTTACTAGGCTATCTCTTTTGAGGCTTCTTCTTGAAGTTGTATTTCTTTTTTCTCATAAACCTCCTAAACTTCTTTGCAATGAGAGTTGTTTCATCTTCATCATCCTTTTCTTCAGTTTCATCACTTGATTCTTCTTTGGTAGTAGACTTGAAGGCAATGACTTTCTTCTTCTTATCATTATCCACCGTCTTTTATTTCAAGGAGAGCTCATAAGTCATCAATGAGCCCAAAAGCTGCTCAAGTGGAAGAGTGTTTACATCTTTGGCTTCTTCTATAGCGGTGACCTTAGCATCCCAAGAAGCTGGAAGAGACCTGAGAAGTTTATTAACAAGTTCATTAAAAATAATTTTTTCTAAGTTTCTCATGCCATTCATAATATTAGTGAATCTAGTGTACATTTCACTAATAGATTCAGAAGGTTTCATTCTAAACATTTTATATGTATGAATGAGCATGTTAACTTTTGTAGTTTTTACTTGATGAGTACCCTCACGGGTAACTTCAAGTGTGTCCCATATTTTCTTTGTGGAGAGATAATTTGAGATTCTATTGAATTCGCTTGGATCCAAAGTGCAAAATAATAGATTCATAGTCTTTGCATTAAGCTCTATTTACTTAATGTCATTCTCATCCCAATCATCTTCCATTTTGGAAGTGGGAATGCCATTAATCAAGATAGTAGACTGATGAGGATCCTTAACAATAGTCCTCCAAATATTATAATCAATGGCTTGAATGTAAATGTGCATGCACGTCTTCCAGTATATGTAATTGGTGCCATTAAATAATAGGGAACGATTAGAGGCTTGACCTTCTACAATACCCATACCAATTGGAACTACCATGATCTTTTACTCAAGATCGTTGGACCTACAAGTAGAGTACCAGTGCTCTGATACCACTTATTTTCTAGAAATGGAGTCCGAGAGGGGGGTGAATTGGGTCTTTTGAAAATTTAAACAACTATGTGCTAGTCTTTATGTGTTTGTGAAGCATAGTAATTGAACTCAAAATGAATATGCAGTGGATAATGGCAAATTAAAGGCAAGGAATAAAGTGCAAGTAGTAGAGAGAGCAATCACACACAAATTCAAAGTTTTATAGTGGTTCGGTGCAATCCAAGCACCTCTATCCATCCCCAAGCCTCCCTTGGAAATTTTCACTATAATCTCTTCAAGCTTACAGTCGACTTGTTTTCCAAGGCTCACAAGTCAAAACCCAAGTTGGTTTTGTCACCTAGGCTCACCGACAACCTTTATAACTTGTTTTATCTTCGGGCTCACAAGTTAAATCCTAGTTGGTTTTATACCTTTGGCTTACCAACAACCTTAACAACCTACTTTTAAAGACCTTGAAAGCTAGGTCAGCAAAGAATAAAGTTAAAGATACAAGAATAAAAGCATAATCAAACTCTCTTATAGAGTGAAATGTGAAAGCTTTGAGGCTCTTGAAGATTGCTTGTCTTGTCTTCTCTTTGGAATCTCTTCAAAGATACTTTTGGAAAGCTGAAATGAAAGGCTTGTAAGCTTTTTTAGTGGAATCTCCTCTTTTTAGCTTTGGAAGTGATGTTCTTAAAAAAATATTTGTTCCTTGTATGTTTAATGCTTCATGAATGAGTTTGGTGAAGCTTAAATACTTCAAAAATTTCTAAAAAGTTTTTTGAGATTGTTGGTGAAGCAAAACTAGCCGTTGGGAGATTGTAGGAGTCAATATTAGCTCTCAGAAAATATAGCCATTATGGCTATGAAAACCCATGAGTCGACACTTGACTTCTATGAGTCGACACTTAGGTCTTCATGAGTCAATACTTGATTTCTATGAGTCGACACTTGACTTTCCTGAGTCGACACTTGAATTTTCTGAGTCGATACTTGAGTCAAAAACCTCCAAATGACCTAGTTCTGTATTTTCAAAAATCTCAGGCCTTGACTCAACACTTGAAATCCTTGAGTCGACACTTGAATCTCCTGTGCCGATACTTGATAGAAAATCTTCCAAAAAGACATGTTCTGTATCTTCAAAAATCTCAAGCCTTGAGTCGACACTTAAAATCTTAGAGTCGATATTTGTGTTCTATGAGTCGACACTTGATTTCTGTAAGTCGACACTTGGCATACCAGAGAAAGTTTTTGCGTGCCAGTTTCTGAAGTGTCGACACTTAGTGTACCATGAGTCGACACTTGACTTTGCAACTTGTCAAAACATATGTCAACCTTTTAAATCCAAAATGATCTTCAATAAAACTTCAATATACCTTTTGTAAAGCATAATTGGTTTATTTTGAGCCCTTTTTCAAATGAGAAGACTTCTTAAATCATGAAAATTGCTCAGCTTCCAATGAGTGCCATGATACTTTTATTTTGAAAATTTGAGGTGCCTGTATCCTGAAACTCATAACTCCAATTGAATCATTAGTATAAAATATGTACTCAACGTTTTGTTAGTCATCAAAATCAAGGGCTAAAGCCAACAAATAGGGATGCAACCTCTTTTAATGGGTCCAAAACTGCTAGGTCACGTAGATGGAGGAGAACATATCCCTGCATACCTAATTGGAGATGGCTAAGTTAACTTTTAATAGATTAAGGAGAAGTACTGATGATTACGATAATGAGATCATGAGATTATAGAGTAAGGTGTCCTTATCTAAAGTGCATTACAGAGCTACTGAGACTTGACTCTATCATACCAAAAGCAAAGGGTATGAAGCTAGATTCAAAGATTATCTATTTTTGGCAGAAATTCTTTTAGAAGCTGGACTGTGATTGCTTCAGGTTCCCATCATTGAGCTAACATTATCATCCCTTCAGGCAAGCAAGATGAATCATAAACAGGCGCAAAGGAATTAGGATCCTTGCCCATTATAATCTTTGCTTTTTTCTCTCTATATTAATCTTATAATCACCTTTGAAATGAATGCAAGAATTTTTTTGGAGTGGTGCAATTTGGTATTTTTGAGCATTCCATTATTGTGAGGAATTTTGACTTGTTAATTTCCATTCAGTAATTTTTGGAAGGGATGTTGGGTCAGGCAAAACCCTTTGTCTATCAAATCATGGTTAATTCTTAGATCTCCTTTGATACGGTATGTCATTTGAAGGGATATTTTATCATGGAAAACTATGAGTGTTAATGATGTCATGATGGTCTTAGATGGTGTGGTGATCGAGAAAGGTTGTAACCTCTTTGCATAGAAGATGATGAGATAGTAAGGGATGCTTCGAAGCTAGTGATCCATGAGGGCATGACCTGTCCAACCTCCTAGTGCTATTTGTTAGCCATCAAGTGGTTTGATTTTATTTAACCACATCTGGGCCATCAAGAGGGATTTTTATAAGAGGACCCTTTAAGATCGATTCACCTTCTCCTTTTGAAGTACTCTTCATCCTCCTTCCATCTCTTCTTCCTTAGAAATTGTCGGTCGACTATCTTTGATGAGTTCCACAGGCATTCGCTGTAGTTCTCCCTTTCTCTCCCCTATTCAGATTATTCATGCTCTATCTTAGGTTTGGTTAGGGGCTTTTCCATTGCTTTTAAGATAGTTTTGCTCTAGATTTTGGTAGTTTTCATTATTTGTTCTCAGTCACAGGTTTTTGGAAAATCTTTCCATTTATTTTTAGGGTATTTTTTCTTAATTTTTAGGTATTTTTCTTAATTTTGAAATGTCAAGTCCTGAATGGTCTTCTAAAATGAGTGGGTCATGGTCTTCAGATCATTATCCTATCAAATCAAGAATTTTCATCAAAGGTGCAAAAGCTATTTCAGGAAGCAAGGTGATCGTAATTGTAGCCTTGCCTCGAGAACTAGGGAATCCCGAGGGAGGATCCTCCAAGAATCTTAAAGGCAAACAACCCAAGGATTAGAGCCTTAAGGAAGAACTTCAAGGAGATCCTGTGGGAGATTTCCTTCTTGGACTCATTCAATCTAAGATTCGGGAGCTGGCTCAAGTAAGATTGTAAAGTAAATGTTAGATTCCCTTGAAATTCGGACTAGAGATCCCACTCGATACTAATCGAGTATGTAACCCTCCCTCGGGCCAGTTGATTCTGTACAAGGAATACTTCCTGGCCAAGTTAAGATTACCACTATTTCCTTTTTTTATCAAGTTCTTCATGGCCATAGATTTACCTCCTTTCATAGTGATGCCAAACATGTGGTAGTTCCTCTAGACCTTTTTAGTGGTTTGTTCCTTGGCTGGGATCCACCCCACCATTATACTATTTAGGAGCTTCGTTTTTCATGGCAAACACTACTATTACCATGGGTGATAGTTTGCCTACCCCCAAAAGGGGCAATGCCCTCTAATTCGGGGAACTCATTCTTCCATTCATCACTTGAAAAAGCAATTCCTTTTATGAGTCACCTGAATTTCCATGACTGGGGTTTCCTAGGTTAGGGGATCCAATCATGTCAAATAACTCATTCAGCACTTTTATCTAGGAAAGAGGAGGAATGGATCGACGTTCTTTGATGTTTTCAGGTTTCAAGCTTGAAAATGCTGCTATTCGAGGTGGCCCTTTTCAACACGGGGGTTAGCCAAGTTTAGCCAAGAGGTAAGAAGAATTCTAGATCATTCCTTCTATTTCCTTGATTCAGATTCTCTTTTCTCCTTTTCTCTTTTCTCTAAGCATTCTCTCTCTGCATTTAGATATGGATCTTGTAGATGCTTGGGAGCTAAGGAGAATCTTTTTGAAAAGAAAAAAGGCTAGAGCTGCTCCCACTACTGGGGATTCATTGAGGGTACCGGCTATAACTATCCATGATTCTGAAGTTGTGCCGATGGATTGCAAGGAGGTCACTTCTCCGGCACCTTCAAAATGTTCCCGGACATCCAAGGTTGGGTCTTTTTCTTTCACCCACCCGGTGGTCACCTTCGAGGGGGTCCTAGAAGAAGAAGTTCCAAGATCTGAGACTTGTACCTTTGATGACTAGGAGGTCACCCTTGGTGCTTTCAAAAACTTTATCCACCTCTCATCATTTGATAACTTATTATCGGGTTAATTATCTTACAAGTATGCCACCTTATAGATGATTATTATAACTTGAGAGGCCGTTGGGTGGCTGAGCAATAAAAGAAAGAGGACCTGAAGACCCTCTTGAAAGAAATGAAGGCCCGCCAGAAGACCACCAAGACTAGTCTCAAATAGGTTAAGATTAAGAAGAATCAAGAGATCGAGATCATGAAGGATGAGCTCCTTTCAATATTGGAGCTGGAGGCTGCGAGACAGGAGATAGAAGATCTCAAGGTGTAGAAGGATGAAGTTGCCTGGTAGGCGATGGAGGCTTATAAAGTCTCTGAAGAATGCCACCATGAAAATCACTTTTGCTTGACTGACCTTTACTGAGGAGATGGACGACACCTGAAGGAGGGTCCTCAAGCACTACTCAGACCTAAACTTAGATTTTTTAGATAAGGATGAGTTAGATGACAAGGCCCCCATCAAGAGTGTGTCAGCTCCTGGACTAGAGACAGTTGGGATCGGAGAAGTTCCTAGCACCCCTCCTGTCTAAATCAATGCAATTTGTCTTTTTTCTTTTCTTTAGTGTAACTATCCTCAATAGGCCTCACAAACATGGCCAATTTGTAGGACCTTTAGGTCTTTTTCATATTATCAATGAAACATTTTTTATTTCTGTTTAAGTATTGTGACACAGTGTGTGCATGATTATGAATGCTTTTTGATATCCTATTAAGTATCAAAGAATTTAAATCATACCAAATGTCAGCGGGGATTGGAGTCTCTTATCCCTGTCATGCTAAATCTAATGTGGCTTTTGTAATAGAATATCATGACAAGGCCATCCTCATGTGGATGACTTCTATTTGGATAGTCTACCTAAGGCTAAATGTGATCGAAGGTGGAAACTCCTTATTGTCACGTCCAGGATGATTAGGTATAAAATTATTAGGGGAGTCTAGGCATTTGGTACTGTCATCAGCTAGCCAACTCTTTGATATTGGGCTAGCTCCTAGACTTCAAAATGTGCTGGGTGGCAACCCATGAGCTTCTTATGATGAAGTATAAGATCCGACTATCAGCTTCAAGGTATTCAATAGTGCTGGTCAAGTAGGAGAATTGTAGGTTTTGAAGCTTCACGTCCCAACCTAAAGCCTTCGGGTATTGTTCAGATGTCCCGACCAAAGGCTTTCAGGAGTTAAATGCTAGGCCAAAGGTTTTCCAATGCTGGCCCGACCAAAGGCTTTCGGGCATTGACTAGATATTCTAGTCAAAGGCTTTTAGGAGTTGAGCTTGGGCCAAAGACTTTTAATACTGGCTCAACCAAAGGATTTTAGAAGTTGAGCATCAGGCTAAAGGCTTTCTAATACTGGTCTAGCCAAAGGCTTTTGGGCATTGACTGGATATCCTGGCCAAAGGCTTTTGAGAGTTGAGTATGAAAGAATTGTACCCTAAAAGCCAATCTTTTTATGGGCAATTCTGTAATCTTCCAGCTCATGTATGACATTATTTATTAATAAAGGCATTTTCTGATTCATCATATGCTGTGTCTTATGCTTTTAATTATAAGAGTATGATAAACCCTATAGGTTAGGGTAATTAAATTAGGGTTATGATGGAAATCATAACAGTGAGATCTAAGTCTTATAAACCCTAATCTAAAATGTTTCTATTCATTGGATCATTGATTCGGGGATCGATGTTTCTAGAAAGACTAGTACATCCTATGTATACTCATTGAAGAGGATGGTTGGTCTCATAGCCACTTATGTAGAGACACTAATACAAGGATGTTGGTGCTCATTAGGTTATGAGTTTACCGAACTGATCCGATGAGAGAACATCAAATAGAAGTCTTACTTACTTGACAATAGGAATGTTCTTTTAGTGGAAGTTGTGCATGTGGTCCTTAGACCTGAGACTACCATAGTATCTTGTGCACATGAATCCATGTTTTGGTGCATACTCATTCATGGTAATTAGGTCATGTACAGGGTGCTTCTGGGCATGGTGGATTGTGTATGAATATAATGAGTAGGTCAACAAGGAATCGATCGTTTCCAGTAAGGGGAGTAGTTATCCTATATGATCTCTTCGAATGATGACTCAGGAAGTCTTTGATCAAAGCATGATAATATTAGATAGGATTTCTAATCTCACATCGATCGAGTCTTCATTATCAAATTGAGAATCAAAATGATTAAGCACTAGAGTTTGACATTTATCCATGCCCATCACTTAATCGGGATAAAAGGAGATCGAATGATTGAATTGTACGGTAACTTTCCATTGAAGGGTATTTTGGTAATTCCTACCAAATTTCTTATCTTCCAGGTAGGCATGATACGTTGCTAGATATCAATAATGTTTTGTAGGTTTTCATGAATCAATCGAGTTTTATTCATGAGTCAATTCGAAAGTTGGTTCGAATTGGCAACTTAGGTCAGCTTAATTTGATCTAATTAGGTCAATCGGGTTCGATTGAATCAAATTGGCTTGGACCTAGACCTACTATTGGCTAGATATGGAACCCAGAGGGTCACACACATTAAGGAATTGACCAAGGAAGTCAATTATATTTTAATTAGGATCATGGGATCCTAATTGACTAGCTAATTAACATACTAGTATATGTTGGCTAGCCCAATTCCTAACCCAATTGGATTTGGTCAGTTGCTTGCTAATTGAGCTAATCAATTTAAGAGGGACTTAAATTGAGTTGTGTATTAATTAGGATAGCCTATTTCAGTTTTTTATCTAAATTAATTTGGACCTATCTTGGATTTATAAGAGAGTCCATGTTGGCATGGACTCTTATGCGCCATTTTGGTTTCTTGCCAATATTGGCACGTGCAAAAGGACCAAGAGCCCTTATGCCAATGAATCACAAGTGCCAGATGAATCCCAAAGGGCTTCATATTTATCTCCATGCCCCTTGAGATGGGATTGACTAGTCAATATAATGCAAGAGGGAAAGGAATTCGGTGCACAAAGTGAGGAGTCACGTCTCTTCACTTTGGCGCTAATTCAAATTAGCAAAATCCTTCTGCTTTAAGTCATTTTAATTCTCCGACACTTCTCAATTAAAAGACACATCCCTAGCTTGAAAAATGACCAATAATCCCATGTGGCAGGAGGAGATAATTGCTGTTGACCCCTTGAGTGATTTTGATGATAACAAAACATTGGAGCTTGCACATTGTTACTAACTACTCTCAAGTATTTCACAAGTTTTGTAGGATGATTCTTATTGATTATCAATTGCTCCTACTTTATTCTATTGAGTGTGTTAAGTAATATTGTATGAGTGCTATGTAAAGAAGAACCCCTTGAAAATCTTTTTTAAAAAAAATCATGATGATGGGTTACTTCTATGAGTGTTGTACTCTAGATTTAATTTGAGTTGGTTTGTATCAAATGTTTAAGAGTTTTGTTGAGAGTGTTTTCATGTTTAATTGTAAAATTCTTGAAAAAGTCACCCGAGCTGACCCAACTAGAAGAAGAGCCGACTCTATCTCGTGGCATGCACTGAGGATTCTGGCACGTAGCAATCTGAGCCGACTCGAGGGAATCTGAGCCAACTCGAGTGGATTTGAGCCGACTCAAGTAAAACTAAGCCGACTCGTCCAGGGTCCAATTATGAAGTTATCTAAGAACAAGCCAGGCAAGTCGACCCCAACAAGAATGAGCCGACTCTGCTAGAATAAATTTTAAAGACCTAAGAAAGAGAGCTGACCCGAACTGCAACGAGCTAACTCCTCCGGAGTGAAGATTTCTAATTTTGAGATGAAGAGCCGACCCAAGCAGAAGCGAGCTAACTCCTCGAGTTCAATAATTTCAATGATGGAAGTTTGAGCCAACCAGAGTGAACTTAAGCCAACTCGTCCAGGGTGAGGTTTCTGCACCTTAAGACAAACAGCCGACCCTGCTAAAGAAATGGCAACTCGACCATTCAACTCGAAGGATCCGAGCCGACTCGAAGGATCCGAGCCGACTCGAAGTATCCAAGCTGACTCAAGTGTCGATTCCAAGTACACAACGACTAGTTATAGAATTAATTTTTGAATGCAAAAAGGTGCTCCAATGGCTAGTTTTCGAGTCCCAATGAATTGCAACGGCTATATCCTTCAGAGATAAGTACAAGAGACTATTAAAGAGATTAAAAATTAGTGATTAAAACAAGGAAGCTTAATTGAATACAAAAAAAAGTTTGTGAGTACAAGTGAGCATTCAAGTTAGTCTTCATTCTTCATCAACTCCCATTTGAAGATTGAAGCATTCATTGAAGAAAGAAAGGAAGCTTCTCAAGTGCATTAAAGTCAAGTTAAAAAAGGCTCCATCAGCACAACAACGGCAACTATCCGACAACGAAAGTTTGTCATTTATTGTTGCAATTACTTTCAACTACTTCTTAAATGGTTGGGTTATTGGTGAGCCCGGTTGAAAAACCAAATAGATTCTTGGTGATCCTGGTAAAACCAAGTTGGGTTTCTTTGGTGCTCCCATTTTAAAACCAAAGGATGTTAGGTTTCTTTGGTGCTCCTGTTTTAAAACCAAAGGGATTTGGGTTCTAGGTGATCCTGTTTAAAACCTAATGTAGGTTTGGATTGTGAGCTTGTAAAACAATCCTACTATATTCGGGTATGAATATAGTGAAAATCCCAAGTGGTATCTTGGGTAGTGGATGTAGGAGTGGGTTTGCTCCAAACCACTATAATCTTTGGTATTTGTATTGCTGCCTTTCTCTTTCCTTTTAGATTGTGCTTTACATTCATAATCACAGCACCTTTTACTTAGAAGAAGTTAAATTCTAAAAGCACATATTTGCTACAGTAATTACTTTTGTTTTAAATTCCTAATTCACTCCTCTCTTGGGTAGCCACATGGGCAACAAATGCTGAAAAAAACCAAGAGACACTTATATATCTCTTGGAGCACAAAAGGGTTTATCGTGATATGTCCATTCAACCAAAAGACTCCTTCTCATTGAAGAGTCTTATCAGATGGCTGATGGATAGACTTATCACACACCCCTTTCCACTCTATAAATTTTATCGGTAATCTGATGCAAAGGCATCTGAATCATTCATCTGATAAAGTCCATTATATTCTTCTTCCTTGTTTTTAAGACAAGCCTTGTCTTCTTAAGACAAGACTTGTCCATTTAAGACAAACCTTATCATTTTAAGACAAGGTCCTAGAAAGAGTTATACAAGGGATAATCAGATTCTGAGAGAAGATTCAGAAAGTGCTCAGAGTGCCCTACAGGAGAATAGGGAGTTCAGTAAAGGAGAAAGTCAGAAGGCTATCAAAAGAGTCCTAGTCAAACAAGCAACTATTGTAGGAGTGTTTTCTTGGTCCGGTTCCTATATGGATCACCTTTGGAGGGCATGCACCTGTGTGCCGCATGAAAATAAAGGATTATAGCAATCTAGGTATTCTTTTATAACCTTAAAGATTAGATTTATTGATTGTATTGATCAAGTGATCCTAGGGTTTAGGGTTCTGACCGCTCAGGATTTCAAATATGAAAATTTTAAAACCTAGTCTTTTGCTGTGCCCAGCCTAGGTAACCCAATAGTAGTATCAGAGCCACCTTGATCCATGTAATTAGTAGTCTCTTTAGTATTGATTGCTTGTTATGCTATGATTGATGCATGATTAGTTCAAATTACATATATATGATATGTTATATCCTAGTAACTACTTCAGATTGGGTTAGTCACCAGGCCGTCTGATCATAGAAGCCAAGTAGGGTTTAAAAGCCCTCTCTTTCCATTCAATGGGATCTCCTATGGCATGTAGGGGTGCCACTATGGCCATATCCCATGAACAAGTGAGGTGGATGGATTATTGTCATAATCATGCTATGTTATGCATATTAGGTTTTATATGCTTAAATGATGTGATGAATATCATGTTTACTTAGGATGTATTGAGACCATCAAAGCCCTCATAAAAATTATATTTAGTCATAGTATAAGTTAATCATAATGCAAATCTGATTAGGGTATGATTAGCCAATTGGTATCTAGGCAAAGTAATTTTGGGAAGGTAAAGGGAATGAGATTTTTAATTGGTTTCATTGTCTGACCTGGCCAATTTATTTGGTATCTAAGGAAAGCAACGAGGGACCCCCTCATCTCTTCCACTTACCTCGCCAATTTGGCTATATCAAAACCTTAAGGTGGAAATGCTAATTGATTAAACACACTATAATTTGCCTTCCTTCATGCTAAGAGTAGTTCATGCTAAAAATTATGATAGGTTTGTTGCGTAACATAAGGCCTATCCTAATGTTAGATATGAATTACCTTAGTGCATTTATTGCTTTATAGTATATTTGATAGTGTTGCTTTGTTGTGTAACACAAGGGCAACATTGTTCAAACATGTCTATATGGGATTGAAGAGTCTAACTAAACTAAGAAATTATGGTTTGTTGTGTAACACAAAGCTGAAAGTGTCTTAGAGGCAAGTGTTATGTTTAGAATTGCAAGAAATGCAATTGGAAAGAGGTTTTCCTACCCTTGAACTCATGAATGTTTGTTGTGTAACACAAGGCATTCATAAGGATTGGGATTCCAACCCCACTAAGGAAGCCCTGAGATGTTTTCTCGCTTACCATAGGTAAGGGCTATGGTATTCGAAATAAAATAATGGGAGGCATAATTAGGTGTAAAAGTCCTTATCTAATTATGAATGTCATCTTGAGTGGTCTGCTTATAGTTATTCTTTACTTTTATGTAGATTTAAATATTATAGCTTCAAGTTTATCACTGTGAGGTATTTTAGATGCCAACAAATTGATCGATCCCAATTATGTCGATTGGTTAAGGAACCTGAGGATAATATTAACTCAGGATAAGCTTTCTTATATTTTTGATTCTCTAGATCCAGATCCGATCGGAGGCGATGCTTCCGAGGAGGAAAGAGCTATACATAAAATGTGGTAGAATGAAAGTATGACTGTCAAGTGCATCATGTTAGCCTCAATGAGTAATGAACTTCAAAGGCAACATGAGGAGATAGAATCTCAGTCTATATTGCTCAATCTAAAAGAGCTTTTGGAGAGCAAAGTAGGGCTACTCGATATGAAATATCGAAGTAGTTGTTCCATGCACGCATGAGTGAGGACTCATTAGTTCAAACCCATATTTTGAAAATGGTTGACTTAATCACCCAATTAAGTCAATTAGGGTTTGTGATGGATGGTGAACTCAACCATGACTTAATCTTGCAATCACTTCCAGAATCCTTCTCTCAGTTTATTCTAAATTATCATATAAGCAAACTAAATTTTTCTTTGCCTATGCTACTTAACATGTTTAAGACAACCGAGAGACACTTTAAAAGAGATAAGGCTCATCTTCTTCTTATTGATGGAAAGAAGAAATAGGCAATGAAAAAGGGTTTAAAAAGAAAATTTAACCCTAGAAAAAGCATCTAGAAGAAGAATAAAGCAAAGAAGGCCACTGGTGATGGATCCTATTTTCATTGCAGAAAATAGGGGCATTGGAAGAAAAACTGTAAGACATATCTTGCAAGTTTGAAGCAAGATGCTAGAGGAGCATATAAAAGTTTGTATATGATACAAACAAATTTATCATTGAGTACTTCAACTTTTGATTCATAGGTATTGGATACCACATGTGGATCTCATATCTACAAGTTATTGCAGGGATTCCATCAAATTAAAAGTTTGAAGAAAGGTGACTTCAAGCTATATGGGGCAAGTGGTGAAGCCATTTATGCTGAAGCTGTGGACACCTATCTCTTGTTATTACCTTCGGGTAATGTATTAAAGTTAGAAGATTGTTATTATGTACCAAATATTATTAGAAACATTATTTCTGTTCCCTTGTTATTACAACAAGGTTATGAAATAAATATAAAGGGCAATGGCTGCTCTATTCTTTATTTTAATAAAGTATTTGGACATAGTTATTTCATTAATGGTCTTTTAACTTTAGTACTCAATGATAAAGTATAGCTTGTTGATAACAAGAAAAGAAAGAGAGATGATATCAATGTCACATTTCTTGGCATTGCTGATTAGGTCATATAAGTGAGTCAAGGATAAACAAGTTATTCAAAGATAATTACTTTGATTCTTATGATTTTGAATCATTAGGAACTTGTGAGTCCTGCCTCATTGGTAAAATGACTAAGTCTCCGTTCATTGGACATGGAGATAGGGCAATTGAAGTATTAGGTCTAGGACATATTGACATATGTGGACCTATGACAATTCAGGCCAGAGGAGGATATTCTTATTTCATCACATTTATAGATGACTTATCTAGGTTTGGATATGTGTATCTAATGAAACATAAATCCGAAGCCTTTGATAAACTTAAAGAATTTCAAAATATGGTTGAGAAAAAAACAGGACATAGTATTAAAATTCTTCAATCTGATCAAGGAGGAGAATACTTGTCTAGTAAATTTCTAAACCATCTTAAGGACAAAGTCATACTCTTAGAATGGACCCCTCCTTATACACCCCAATTAAATGGTGTAGCATAAAGGAGAAATCGGACCTTGTTAGACATGGTGAGGTCCATAATGAGCTTCGCAGATCTTTCTATTTTCTTCTAGAGATATCCCTAGAAACTGCTAATATTTTGAGCAGGGTACCATCAAAGTCAGTTACTAGCACTCCATATAAAATATAGAATGGCAAAAGACCAAGTCTTAAATATTTAAAGATTTAGGGATGCTATGCTTATGTTAATAATATTTTTGGACATAAATTAAGTGCTAGGACTGACAAGTGTAGGTTTGTTGGTTATCCTAGAGAGGGTGTTGGATACCTTTTTTACATCCTACTGAACAAAAGGTATTCGTCAGTAGACATGCTACCTTCTTGGAGCAAGAATTTATCTGAGATAATGGTAGTGGGACAACAATTGAACTTAATGAAGTTCAAGATCAACAAATTATTTCTGAAGAGTCCTTGAATGAAAATTCTCAACCAAAGGTTCAAGTTGATCAGGAATAACCACAACACACACCTCCTCTCCGAAGGTCAGAGCAAGTGCAAAGTGCACCTCTAAGATATGGCTTTGTCATTGGAAATGACAATGAAGCTAGTATCATACAGGATGATGATCCTATGACCTATACGGAAGCTATCGAGGGTAAAGACTCCAACAAATGGCTAAATGCCATGAAATGTGAAATAGAATCCATGTATTCCAATCAGGTCTGGACTTTAGTAGATCCACTTAAAAGAATTAACCCAATAGGGTGTAAATGGATCTTCAAGAAGAAGATTGGAGTAGATGGTCAAATAGAGACCTATAAGGCCAGGCTGGTGGCAAAAGGTTTTAGGCAAAAGCATGGTATTGACTATAATGAAACTTTTTCACCAGTAGCTATGCTCAAGTCCATTTGGATATTGCTTGCTATAGCTTCATACTATGATTATAAGATATGGTAGATAGATGTAAAGACAGCTTTCCTCAATGAGAATCTTGAGGAAGAAGTTTTTATATCTCAACCAGAAGATTTTGTTTCAAGTGGGAGACCAAGTATGCAAGATTAAGAAACCCATTTATAGATTAAAGCAAGCATCGAGGAGTTGGAATATTTGCTTTGATGAAATAATCAAACAGTTTGGTTTCATCAAGAATGTGGATGAACCATGCGTGTACAAGAAGACAAGTGGGAGTGCCCTTATTTTCTTGGTTTTGTATGTTGATGACATACTCATCATTGGAAATGATATCCCAATGTTACAATCGGTCAAGTATTGGCTATCAAAGCAATTTTCCATGATGGATTTGGGAGAGGCATCCTATATACTAGGTATAAAGTCTATAGAGATAGATTTAAAAGGATGCTAGGTTTATCCCAATCTAGGTACATTGACTAAGTGTTGAAGAGATTCAACATGGAGGGAAGTAAGAAGGGTTACTTGCCCATGAGTCAAGGCATACACCTATCTAAAAGGATATCACCAAGACTCCAGAAGAAAGAGATATGATGAATAAAATCCCTTATGCTTCGATAGTGGGATGTATAATGTATGCCATGTTATATACCAGGCCTGATGTTACTTATGTCTTAGGCATAGTGAGCAGATTCCAGGCTGATCCAGTGGAAGATCATTGGAAAGCTGTGAAAAATATTCTAAAGTACCTGAGAAGAACTAAGGATGTTTTTATTATATATGGCATATCAAAATTGAAACTAGAAGTCTATACAGATTCTAGTTTCCAATCTGATTCAGATGATAGTAAATCCATATTAAGATATATTTTTACTCTGAATGGTGGAGCATTGAGTTGGAAGAGTACCAAGTAGCCAACTGTAGCTGACTCGGTTACTAAGGCAGAATACATAGTTGCTAGTGAAGCCGCTAAGGAAGCAATCTGGATGAGAAAGTTCATCACAGAATTGGGTGTAGTTCCTGCTATACAACAACCAGTACCACTTTATTATGATAACACTAGAGCTGTTGCACAAGCTAAGGAACCAAGGTCTGACCATAAGTCCAAGAACATCCTGAGATGCTTCCACCTCATTCGAGAAATCATTGAAAGAAAAGAAGCGATGGTAGAATGAGTTGATACAAAGAACAACATAGCAGACCAATTCACTAAGGCCCTACTGTTAGGAAACATTTCCCGGGTGGTGGGCCTGAAGCATGCAATTTAAAACTTTTTTAAAGAGCATGGCATAGCGAAAGATAATAAAACTATTTTATCAATATGTTAATCAAATGAACAAAGGCCCTAACATGGATCTTGATGCATCTAGAGAAATGTAAGTATGAAATCAAGCATGCATTGTATGAAATTCAGAACTATTCTAGATTAACACTATGATGCAGCAGATAACAGTATGTCAGACATATAATCTAAAAGTGTATCTTAGTGACAATCACCAGGGACTGCTCCAATCTGTAGGAAGAACACCGGCTCTGCAAGCAGACACGCGTACTACCTCTACAGGTTGTTCATACTAGGGTATGGGATTCCTCCTTCCTTTGAGGTGCTAGCCTCTTCGAAAATAATGTCGGCAATAGGGACTCCTTCTTCAACTCCTTGAAGAATCACAGAATATTTCTTCAACTCCTTGAAGAATTGCTGGTGAAGCAGAGATGGAACGAGACTCTTGAGAACCCTTCGCAACTCTCTATCCCAAACCTTCAACAGAAGGTATGCACTCAAGAATCCTTCCCAAAACTTAAACCCCCTCTCTGATAATCTCTTAGAGATCAAGTGTGAACTCTAACCATGAGAAAATGGTAGAGTCTCTTGATCTCCTTTTCTGTTCTTCAGCAGAACTCAAAACAGCATAAAACCTTGTGAACTGAAATGATTAACCCTCAAATTCTGATTTGATGAGAGATTATAAAGAGAGTTTGAGTCCCTTGGAATTCAGGGTGTTACAAAACCCTTAGAATTCAATAATAGCAGCCATTAAAATCCTGAAACGCCCATCATTAAATCTCACAAAAGTTATAGGCATTAATGAAGCAATTTTAGTTTTAAATCGAGTCCGTCACTCGAGTTGACTCGATTGTTCGAGTTGGCTCGAGCTGAATCGCATGAGTGGATGAGTCAACTCATAGGTAGTTTTAACAACTCTTATCAAACGAGTCCAGAATAATTCCCAATCATTTCCATGACAACAAATCAAGAAAAAATTCCACGGTGTGTGACCCTGTAGGTTAAGACACTAAACCAGTAGCACAGGAATATTTCCAGTACCAACCAAAGTCGCTGTCTAGCAATGACACTCGGCATCTAGATAGGTTGAAGGTTGCAGAGCAACAAGAACCTGTCGAATATGGAATACCACTGATCTTATTCCTTTAATCTCTTAATGCTCTAGATTGCTTAGGGTTAAACTGTCGAACCCTAATTAGTCCATCTCAATATATCTCAAACAAAGAATCCTTGTAACTCCTTAGAAGGAATGCCCTAGCCAAGGTCTTTCTTAATTAAGGTATATTAAGCATTCAATCCAAACCATTTGGAGAGATCAATTCTATCTTGATCTTATTATCGCTACACAAGTACTTGACTGTACCTAGTAACCTACCATCACCGGATTAGATATCCGGGTAGTCTGGCACCTAAGCATAGTGAGTTGCTTGCAAGCTGCCATAGTGATCTCAAGTCAAATGAATAATTCATTTCCATATTCTAATGCAAAACTTCTCTTTGATAGAAAGAGAATCTTGCATGAGGGTCATGCTCAGTGAAGTGTCAAACACAATAACTAATGTCATGCCAGCATCTCCATGCTACTTGGTTAAGAGGACAACCAATAGTCATGACATCAACAACCTACTCTTGATACACCATCATCCTGAAATAGTGTATCCTTTGGTTGCGAACGAGTTTATGAACTATATGATGCATCTTCTCTATATCGTATACAAGGTAGCTCAAAGGACATCATCACACAAGAGTTCAATTAGGAAGATGTCATGTGATGAACAACCAGAATAAACTTTTTATTCAATTCAATAATTCATATACATATACATGAGTCGCACAACTATCTACAGCCTAAATGATTGGATTTGGAACAAACATTTTCCAACAACTCTCACCTAAACTAAAATCAATTGGAACAAGATCTGATTTCCATCTTCCATGTACAGTCGTCGAACTCTTGCATTCCAATGGCTTTAGTGAAAGGGTCGGCCAAGTTCTCCTTACCATCATTCTTCAGAAGCTCGATGTCACCTTGTTCAATAATCTTCTGGACTAGGTGATAATGATACAGAATATGCTTGGTCCACTGGTGTGATTTCAGTTCTTTGGCTTGAGCTATGGCTCCAGTGTTGTCATAATACACCGGAATAGAACCATCCAAGGAGGGTGCTACTCCCAGCTGATCCAGGAACTTCCATAACCACACAACCTCCTTTGTTGCATCCGATGCTAAAAAATATTCTACCTCGCAAACAGAATCGACCACCGTATGCTGTTGGAAACTTTTCCAGCAGCCTACTCCACCATTAAGGGTAAACACAAAATCAAACATACTCTTACTATCATCTCTATCTGAATAAAAACTGGAGTCAGTGTACCCCATAAGTCTTAAGTAAGAATCTCCATAAATAAGTTATTGGTCCTTAGTATTTCTCAAATACTTAAGGATGTTCTTAACAACTTTCCAATGAGCTTTACCTAGGTCAGACTGGTATCTACTCACTACCCCTAGTGAGTATGCCACGTCTGGTCTAATACATAGCATAGCATACATAATAGAACCCACTGCCGAAGAATATGAAATCCTACTCATACACTCTCTTTCCTTAGGAGTTGTTGCACAATCTTTCTTGGAAAGAGTAATTCCATGACCTATCGGAAGATAGCCCCTTTTGGAATTTTCCATGCTGATCGCTTCAGCACAGTGTCTATGTATATAGATTGGGACAATCCCAGAAGTCTTTTAGATCTATCTCTATAGATCTTCATACCCAGTATATATGAGGCTTCACCCAAGTCTTTCATAGAGAATTGAGATGAAAGCCAGACCTTTATTTCTTGTAATGCTAAAATATCATTCTCGATTAGGAGAATGTCATCCACATACAAAACAAGAAATATAACTATAGAACCATTTGCCTATTTATATATACAAGGTTCCTCTCCATTCCTAACGAAGCCATATGTCTTGATACACTTATCAAAATGCATGTTCCAACTCCGAGAAGCCTGCTTCAGTCCATAAATGGACCTTTGAAGATTACACACTTTAGACTCATCTGAGGATATGAACCCTTCAGGTTGCATCATATGCACATCCTCTTTTAACTCACCATTTAGGAAAGCTATTCAGACATCCATTTGCCAGATTTCATAGTCTAAATGTGTTGCTATAGCAAGCATAATCTGAATGGACTTGAGCATTGCCATAGAAAAAAATGTTTCGTCATAGTCAATACTATAATACTGACAATATCCCTTGGCAACCAGACAGGCTTTATAGGTCTCTAGCTGCCCATTTGTGCCCCACTTCCTCTTGAAGATCCACTTGCACCCAATGGGTTTTATCCCTTCAGGTGGATCAACCAATGTCCATACATTATTGATTTCCATGGACTCCATTTCGGATTTCATAGCTCCCAGCCATGACTCAGAATTAGACATTGACATTGCATCCATATAGGTGATCGGATCCTCGTTGTTTTAATCAAGCTCAACAGGATCACCGTCCCGAACCAAGAAACTGTAGTATCTATCCGGTTGATGTGGTACTCTACCAAATCTTCTTAATGGTTGCACAATGGGCTCTGGATCTGATCTAATCAAATCCGGTCCTATAGTGGCCTTAGAGTGAGAAGGTTCTTTTATCTGTTGAACTTTTCCAAGTTCAATCTCAGCAGCTTGAGTGCCTTCACCAAGGTACTCCCTTTCTAAAAAGGTTGCCCTAAGATTGATGAACAACTTTTGTTCCTCAAGCATATAGAAATAATACCCTTTGGATTCTTTAAGATACCCAACAAAAAGACATCTATCAGACTTAGGTCCTAGCTTATCCATGTCCAAATGCTTGACATAAGCCGGACACCCCTAAACCCAAAGGTAAGACAGAGTTGGCTTACATTCAGTCCACATCTCATATGGTGTCTTATCAATGGACTTACTTGGAACTCTATTCAAAAGGTAACATGCTAACTTAAGAGCATATCCCCAAAAGAATTTAGGTAGACTTGCTAAGCCCATCATGGATCGAACCATGTCCAACAGAGTTTGATTCCTCCTTTCAGACACACCATTTAACTGAGACATTCCCGGAGGAGTCCATTGAGAGAGAATCCTATTCTCCTCAAGATAAGTCAGAAACTCACTGGAAAGATACTCACCACCTTGATCTGATCGAAGGGTTTTGATAAACTTTCCGGTTTATTTTTTAACTTCATTACGATAATGTTTGAACATTTCAAACGAGTCAGATTTATGTCTCATCGGTAGACATAACTGTACCTTGATAGGTTGTCTATGAATGTAATGAAATAATCATACCCGTCTCTTGCATTGATATTCATAGGTCCATATACATCAGTATGTACTAGACTTAGAATATCACTGGCTCTTTCACCTCTTTCGGTAAAAGGTGACTTGGTTATTTTTCCAAGCAAACAAGATTCACAAGTTGGTAAAAATTCACTCTCAGTGATATCTAGGAGACCTTCTCCCACTAACCTATTTATCTTGTTATTGTTTATATAACCTAGCCTATAGTGCCAGAGATAAGTATCACTAACTTCATCTAACCTAGGGTGTTTATTAGTAGTGTACAATACAATAACAGGCTGTGATAGTACATATACGCCATTCTTCACTAGTCCAATCATCACATTAGAACCATTCAATGTGATCATGCAAATATCATTTTTTATAGATAATTTATAATCATCTTTGGCCAACAGGCCTACAAAAATGATATTCACTAAAAAGGAAGGACAAAAATGACAATTATCAAGAATGACAGTACAAGACTCGAAATACAAAGAAATAGTTTCCAACACCAGAACTGGAGCTTGACTTCCATTCCCAATGTTCAGAAACCTTTCACCACTTTTGAATCTCCTACTAACTTGAAGTCCCTGCAAAGAATTGCAAATATGAAAAGGACTTTTGGTATTTAATACCTAGCTAGTTGTATTACAAATAGAGAAACTACAAGAATTTATCATATAAATACCTTGACCAGCAATAGCTTGTTGCTTTCCCTTCGTTTGCTTGTTCGGGACTAGGGTAGCAAGGTAAACAGAACAATTCTGCTTCCAGTGACCCGGCTTCTTATAGAAGTACTCTGCCTGACTCTTGTCAGCCTTCACCCTCTTAGTCTGACTTTGTCCAGTACTTTGCACCTTCTTATTTTTCTTATTCTTTTTCTTCTTCCCTTTTCCAAAGGGATGACGCTCTGCTCCAGAACCTCCCACCAGATTCAACAACCCCTTGTTGAGGTTGTGGTCTCTCTCATAAGTCTGCAATAACCCTAACATCTCATGATAGTTTACTGCAAGCCTATTCATTCTGAAATTATCAAGAAAGACCTGGTAGGAAGGGGGCAGAGAATTCAGTATCGTGTCCATGCCAAGCTGTTCATGCAAAGGACATCGAGTTTGCCCAAACACTCAAATAACTCGATCATATACATTACATGATCAGTTACTGAAGCTCCATCATGCATACGCGTGTTATAGATGGCAGAAGAGATTCGGTATCTCTTAGTATCATCTGGAGTGCAAAAAGATTTCTTTAACCTTTGAAGCATTTCTTCTGGCTAGGCCTCCTCAAACTTGTGACTGAACTCATCATTCATCACAGCCAACATGATACAATGCACCATGGTGAGGTCAAAGATCCACTTCTGGTAAGTGTCCCAGAATATGCCACGAGATTTGGGAGCTGGGATCTCAAGTGCCAGATCCGTTATCATATAAAGGATTTGCTCGTGCTCCTGGACTATCCTGAGTTTTCAGTACCAGCTATCAAAGTTGGGTCCAGAAAGTTTGTCATTATCCAATAATGACTGGAGTGACAAAGTGGACGACATTATTTGAAAAATGAGAATAAGACCTATCAGTATATGAATTATTTCAAATAACATAAAGAAATAGATTTTAGTCTAAAGGTTTCTCCCACTATTTAATTCAGATTGGTAGTTTTTACACTCCAATCCGAAGAATAACATTTATCCTTTAGCGGGTACTAGGATCCAACAGACTACACATGAGCCCGACTTTGGTTGGCCAATCCATATGCATCTAAAAGTAGGTACAATACCAATTGCTTCTCTAAGCAACTCCTAGTATTCATTTTGCCCTAGGGGTCCTTACAATCAGCCTTTGGGCCTCCTATTGAAGGTCCTAGTTAGGTCCAACCATTAACATGATCAAATTCAATGCTTCTAACTAACCCATGATCAAGCCCAAATTTGGGCGGCCCACCTGACCATGTGTTAAGAAAGTCGCACTGAGCCATCATATGTTGAATGGCAATTCCACTCACTTCATGACCACTCATTCTTTGGAACTGCCGATGATCACCCAACTCATGGACTCATTACCAATCCAACTTAATGGGAGGCTAATGTTGAGTCTCGGATGGTGCATTCAAGGCTTGTTGGGTTAATGTCAATGTATTGGTTCGATATATCATAGTTTTTTATAATGTATCTAGGGCTAGGAGCGAGTTCAGGATGAGTCCTAGATGTTTAGGTGGAGTTTGGTCAGTCTAGGTCTTAGACTTGGCTTTTCTGTTGTAAGAGTTGGCTCTGCTAGTTGGCACGGCTCAGAATAGGGGTATGTATTCTAGTCGAGTCGGCTCGTTGGATTCAAGTGGGCTCAGTTTCACATTCAGAAAATTCTATGGTCTAGATGAGTCGGTTCTAATGCTTAGAGTGGACGAGTCGGTTCTGATGCTTAGAGTCAACTCGGTTCCAAGGTCGAGTTGACTTTAGTGTCTAGAGCTGGCTCGAATGATAGGTGAGCTATTTTTTAAACAGTGCCAGCTGGAGGGAGTTTTGGGATACTCAGCCATGAATGACCAAGGTATATATATTATAACTTCTTGAGAGGTTGTGTGTGAGGGTGTAAATAAACTTCTTAGACATGGAATCAAGAAAATCCCCTTTCTTCCAAGAATTTCTCCTTCTTCTCTCTACTTCCTATTATTCTCCCATTCTTGGATCTTGATGTGCTTGATCATCAAAGACCTGTATCCTACCATGTTCTCCAAAGAGATCAGTAGCAGAGGGTCATCCACACCTTGGTATGCTTTCGCTATTGCTTTGTAGATCAGGGCATTTGTTCTTGATTAGGAACAAGGCTGTTCTTGGGTATTTGATTCAACATTCAGATAGAAGTTGGATCCAAATCTCAACATTTGGTATCAAAGCCATAAGGTTCGTGGAAGGAAGATCTCAAGATCAGAGGGTTGGAAGAAAAGCTTCTTGTAGGTACGATTTTAAGATCTCTTAATTTTTTGATTAAAGTAACGACATCAAGTGATTTCAAAGTAAATTTTGAAAAGTACGATGGCAAGGAGAACTTCACCCTGTGGTAGCAAAGGGTTAAAGATTTGCTGGTTCAACAAAGGATCTACAAGGTCTTGGTTGAAGAAAGACCAAAAAAGATTAGTGTTGAAGAATGGGAAGAGTTAAAAGAGATTACTTTTAGCACCATCAGGATGTGTTTGGCTGACTAGGTTTTACCTGAGGTTTGTTCGGAGACTACTGCAAAAGGTCTTTGGAGAAGACTAGAGAACACATACATGGGAAAGAATATTGCGAACAAGCTATGGTTGAAGAAGCAACTATATAGCTTGAGAATGCCTAAAGGAGGAGACCTTGTTGCTCATACTCAGAGGTTCAACCAGGTATGTTCAAAGGTTATGAATCTGGATGTGAAATTGACGAGGAGGATTGGGCATTGTTGCTGCTATATTCACTTCCTGGATCGTATGATGGTCTCATAACAACCTTGGTGTATGGGAAGGAAATCCTGAATTATGAAGAGGTTGTTGGTGTGCTCGAATCTAATGAGCAAAGGTAAAAAATATGCAAAGATAATCCTAACTCAGAGGTTCTTGCTATGAATGAGAGGCAAAGTAGACCTAGGGAAAGAGCTAGGGAAAAGTTCAAGGGCAGATCTCAGTCTCGAAACCATAAGAATTTGAAATGCTTTAAGTATCATAAGCTTGGGCGTATCAAGAAGCATTGTCCTCTTTGGAAGACAGAAAAGGAAAGAGTCAACACAAGTGATGCAAATGCATCAGAAGGTAATGGAGAAGATGTACTGATTGTATCAGATGGATCAGTAGATTGGGATAATACCTAAATTTTGGATTCTGCATGCTCATACCACTATACCTCACATCGGGATTGGTTTTACACCTACGATAGGTCAGATGGAGGTAGTGTAAGCCTTGGTGATGATCATCCTTGTACGGTAGCTGGAGTTGGCACCATGATGCAGAACAAATAAGATGATGCGATACGGAAGTAAATTAAGACTAATTCTTTTTTTTTTATATATATATATTTCAGAAGTCGGCTTTGACTCAAAGGAAAGATAAACTAATGTTGAAAGAAACTAAGAAATGACAGAAAGCACAATTAAAAGGAGTGGATTATCAGAGTAACTCAGAAGTAGGATTGCTGGAGATTGAGAAACCCCCAGACCTAGGGTTTACTCCTCTTTCAAGAAACAGACGAAGAGAGAAGAGAAGGTTTTATACCTGACTGTGATATCTCTCGTTGCTTCGATTGAAGGACTCTCTCAAGCAGATTGTAGGATCCTTGGAGATGGGGTATCTTCGCAATGGATCCTCGGATTGTAGTCCTATGGCAAGGTTGGCCTTCTTCTCAAACTCAGGATCTGGAAGAAGAAGAACAAAAGAAGAACCAGAAACTCAAAGAAAGACACTGACCTGAGGACTTAATGAAGATTGTTAGATGTAGAAGTTCCGGAGATCTTGATACTGATCTGACTCTTCTTGAACTTGCTCTGTAGTTGAAACAATTGATCTGAACCTGGATGCTGGTGGTCTCTGAAGCAGTGGTAGCTGACTTGAAGATGGCTGGACTGGGCTCCTGATGGTCGGCCACCCTTTGGAAGAAGGACCTTGAAGATGGTGTAGAGGCTAGGATTTGGTGGTGGTGGAGAAGAGATGGGTGGACTAAGCTAGGGTTTTGGGGTTGGAGATCTCACACCTTCTCAAGGTTCCTAGGGAACCCGGATTTACTCCCTCATGGAGCTCAACACTCGAATACAAGTGCGGAAAAGAGAAACATAAAGCTGCTTACAAAGAAATTGATTTCATTCATCATTGTTTTGAAAACTTACAAGAGGGGTCTATTTTATAGGCCTTTACAAGAAATCAGGTTTTTACATCTTCCCATGTGGGACTAATAGGATGGATTCTCAAATTAGGCATGTAGAATCAAATCCTCCTCATAATGGCCGGCCAAAAGCTTCCTTAAATGTTGATTGGTGGCTCCAAATGGCAAGAAGATGGCGCCTCCTAGCCTTGCTCTTCAAGACAAGCATTTTCCTTCCATGCTTGGTTTTATTTGGAAGTATTTGGGTGCCTCCTAATCTTGCTCCCCAAGTGTTGCTCCTTTCTTTTAATAGCTTGGCTCCTATGGAAATTGTTTTGGGCGCCCCCTTGGATTGAGGATCCTAGATTGATCTCTCCTTAAGTGGCGCATGAAAGAAGGGACCTGCTTTCTTGTGGTGTGGGGACCAAGGCACACTGGGCAAGGGATGTGGCACCTCATGGGCTCTGGCGTGTGGCTGGGAGTATGGCGCCCACTTGCTTGGGCCTTGACTTGGCTGGAAAAAAAATGGCACCAACCTGGAGAAGACCTAGACCACTACTAGGACTTGTACTGAGTCAACATGACTCAACAAAATTTAAATTGCAGGGAAATACAGACTTAATATTAAAATTGAGTTGACCAAGTCAACCCTTATTACAAATCCTAATCTTCAGGCAAGGTCATTCAGAGATCCAGATGGAACCCTGAAGTCTTCTTCTGATTCTGGTGCCCGCACCAATTCTCCCGGGGTGGGAGGAACTCGACCCTGTCGAGTAAGGCTCAAGTTGGCTCTGGTATCTCTCGAAGAGATCTGGATCCAGCTCTTGTAATTCATCTCGGGAGATCCAAGAGTCATCGGAATCTGGCCTTCCTTGCCAGCGGACCAGGTATCTTTGGTATCCTCGATTACGAGTAGAGATAACCTGATCATCCAGGATCTTTTCAATCTGCTCTTTCCTCACAGGCCAGTTTGTTGGTGGACACACAGGGTCGGGATCACTCTCAATAACAGGATTAGGTTCAAAAGGCTCACTGAGAATCACAGCTAGCTCCCTGTACTCTACTAGGTCTGTAATGTTGAAAGTGGAGCTAATGCCTAGCTCTGGAGGCAACTCAAGCACATAGGCATTGGGTCCCACTCTCTTCATCACTCTAAATGGTCCAGCTCCTCTAGCATGTAGCTTTCTAACGGTTCCAGGAAGAAACTGCTCAGGCCTTAACATAATCATTACATAGTCTCCCTCAATAAAAGTTTTGACTCGCCTTAGAGAATCAGCCAACTTCTTATAAGTTTTATTACTTAAAGTTATTTTGGCATGAATTTCTTTATGCAAGTTCTTTACATGCTGTGCAAAGTCTTCAGAAGACTCGGAGACTCGTGTGTGGACTGGCAAAAGAACTAGGTCAAGTGGTGTGTGAGGCTTGTACCCATGAACAATCTCAAAAGGGCTTTTACCTATAGACCTATTGACCGAGTCATTATATGCAAATTCAGCCCTGGGTAAAATACAAATCCCAATTCCTGATATTCTCACTCAACCAAAATCTGAGTCAATGTCCTAAACTCGACTGACGACGCATTCCTAAAGAATGGACTTTATTCAAAGGAACCCTAGGTCTAAACCTAACAAACTATGGCTCTCTAGGTTTGACCTTGGGTCGGAGGATGGCATGCAGAGCATGAAAACTTATCATGGGTGCCTAGTAGGTGCCATAAGGTCTTCCAGAAGTAGGTGGCAAACCTAATAGGTTCTGACACGTGGTTCACTCTAAAGACTTCGACAAAGTATACTTGGATGGTGTAAGAAGCATTGGAAGTCCTAGAGAAAGGGAGGAAATATGAGGTGGAGTCTCGAATTACCTGCTGACTAAAGGTGGTGACCTGAAGGTTTAAATGGTGATCTATGAGTGTCAACTGGTCATCCTTACGAAAGGAAAAGTTTGCTACTCCCAGGAATGGATCAAGAGATGGTTTGGGGAGTAGCCTAGGACATGTGATTGCAACAGTTAAGGTTTGTTCTCTAAGCAAATAATGATCCACTTTCTCAAGAAATGGATTAGAGAATGATTCATGGAAGGGCCTATGGATGATGACCTCAAGACTTGAAATTTGACCTATGGGTGCGGAAAGGTATACTCTATAGAAGGGTAGGTCAGTCATGCGAAGGAAGGGGTCTGGGGCCATAAGGAGGACTTCTACAGGACTAGGTGAATCAATCAGCTCAAGACAAGGATGTTCAATTGAGATTACGGGAGAGAACTTAGTGGCTGGGCATGGGACAAGGTCCAATTGTAAGAGGCTTGATTCAGTCATCCTAAGGAGAGGATCTACCATAGGGTGGGCAAATTTAAACAGTTCAGTGCAAAGATCTTCAATTGGTACTTGGGGAATGACTGTCATTAGAGGGTACGAACTTATAGCTCGGGCTAACACTATGAGTTCTTCCTGGGGGTATTTGACTAAAGGAACCTGGTTCTCATAAATCTCTTGAATTTCTGAAATAGGTCTTACCACTTGGTTGCTCTCCAAGGTCTCCTCAGGTAAGGAACCAATAGTATCGATGTCACATTCTTCAAGTTCTTCCCCCTCATATTCATCAACTAGACTCAAGCTAGCATCATATACTTCCTTGATGCCATCTTCAATGGGTTTCGGGTCAGTGGTAATCGGGTCAACCGATTCTGGGCTTGTCATACCTAACCTTTCTTCCTCATTGGTAGGCTTGGGTTCTCCCTCATTAATGTCATCCTTAGGATTCTTACCACTTAGCTATGCACAAGCCAGTCCTATGCATGGGCACTGACTAGATTTATGGCCTCTTTCTCCACAAAACCAACATTCTTGCGATATAGGAACCTGGGTCACACTGGGTTTCAAGCTAGTAGAGACCTTACTTGGGCATGGGTGTGGATCTAAATGGCTTGATCTAGAAGACTTGGGTTGTTGAGTGACTGGTCTAGAATATTGTAAGGACCTCTCATAGACACGATCCACACTATAGATATCATGGTTAGGCTTCTTAGGGTTATGCTCGGGATCACGATATAAGGTCCTCCTAGGCTCCTGGTGTGGGTGAGGTTGAGGCACATTAAAATCTGGGTCAGGAGTCCAATTCTGATGTCTAGGTTCCTCAAGTACTTGGACTCGATCCCTAAGCTAGGTAAGATCCTCACGGACTGGATTCCTAAACTGGGCAATAGTATCAGTCATATCCTGACTCAATTTGGTCATACTTTCGGTAAGAGTTCTAATCATGGCCTCTAAATCAGGTTGGGTTTGACTAGGTTGGTAGGGTACTCCATTCTGGGTGGACATGATGATGCAAGCAAGCACACCAAATGAGACTCGACTGAAACGACTACAGGCTAACTAGACCTAGAGCCCAAACTAGATGCTCAATCAGAGTGGCAAGCTAGCCCGTAGTAACTCGGGACTCAGCCAGTCAGGTGTAAGGGGAGTGTTAGGTCCCTAAATTGCCAATCCTAGACACCAATCAGTGATTGGCCAGGTAGGCGGACCAACACACAAGCCCTTCGGGATAGAATCCCTGAACCACCGTTCTAGACACTGAGTACAAAGCACACACAAAGTAACTTGACAAACTGACTCAACACTAGCCTAGACCCGACCAGTTGGTGTCCCTAACCCACTAGGACAAATTAGGTCTAATTAATTTTAAGATTAAAGGCTTAGGTTCGAATGAACGGGAGGTGGTTTTGGGCTAAGGAGAGGGTCTCAATCCTCTCCTTATGTTGCAACTTCGGTACCCTTAAGATAGATTCAATTTATGCACACTCAAATAAAAAAATAGCTTGCAGAAAATAAGAAACAGAACAGCAGTAAAATTGATCTCAGAAAATCTACAGAAATTAATAAATTATGAAAATCTTATGTAAATTACTATCAATTATACTGGTTCCAGCAAAATAAGAATTACATAATTTAGAATTTTTTGTAGGGAGAAACAATTCGAATAACAGGATAGTTACTGGTAAAAAATAGAATGTGTGTCCCGTTTACAATCCCTGCCTAGAAGTTATAACCCAGCGGCACCCCTGCACGCCCTAGGAACCCCCATGGAATGGGAGGAGGAGGCTTACATCTCACTTGTTCCTAGGACCGGATGGCCATGGGAGTCTACTCCAGGCAGCAAAAGTAAAAAGGAACGAAAAAAAAATAATCAAACAAGCAAGAACCCTAGACAGGACTCTGATACCAAAAATGATGCAGAACAAATAAGATGATGTGATGCGGAAGTAAATTAAGACTAATTCTTTCTTTTTATATATATATATTTTTTTTCAGAAGTCAGCTTTGACTCAAAGGAAAGATAAGCTAATGTTGAAAGAAACTAAGAAATGACAGAAAGCACAATTAAAAGGAGTGGATTATCAGAGTAACTCAAAAGTAGGATCGCTGGGGATTGAGAAACCCCCAGACCTAGGGTTTACTCCTCTTTCAAGAAACAGACGAAGAGAGAAGAGAAGGTTTTATACCTGACTGTGATATCTCTCGTTGCTTCGATTGAAGGACTCTCTTAAGCAGATTGTAGGATCCTTGGAGATGGGGTATCTTCGCAATGGATCCTCGAATTGTAGTCCTATGGCAAGGTTGGCCTTCTTCTCAAACTCAGGATCTGGAAGAAGAAGAACAAAAGAAGAATCAGAAACTCAAATAAAGACACTGACCTGAGGACTTAATGAAGATTATTGGATGTAGAAGTTCCGGAGATCTTGATACTGATCTGACTCTTCTTGAACTTGCTCTGTAGTTGAAACAATTGATCTGAACCTGGATGCTGGTGGTCTCTGAAGTAGTGGTAGCTGACTTGAAGATGGCTGGATTGGGGTCCTGGTGGTCGGCCATCCTTTGGAAGAAGGACCTTAGAGATGGTGTAGAGGCTAGGGTTTGGTGGTGGTGGAGTAGAGATGGGTGGACTAAGCTAGGGTTTTGGGGTTGGAGATCTCACACCTCCTCAAGGTTCCTAGGGAACCCGGATTTACTCCCTCACGGAGCTCAACACTCGAATACAAGTGCGGAAAAGAGAAACACAAAGTTGCTCACAAAGAAATTGATTCCATTCATCATTGTTTTGAAAACTTACAAGAGGGGTCTATTTTATAGGCCTTTACAAGAAATCAGGTTTTTACATCTTCCCATGTGGGACTAATAGGATGGATTCTCAAATTAGGCATGTAGAATCAAATCCTCCTCATAATGGCCAGCCAAAAGCTTCCTTAAATGTTGATTGGTGGCTCCAAATGGCAAGAAGATGGCACCTCCTAGCCTTGCTCTTCAAGACAAGCATTTTCCTTCCATGCTTGGTTTTATTTGGAAGTATTTGGACGACTCCTAGTCTTGCTCCCCAAGTGTTGCTCCTTTCTTTTCATAGCTTGGCTCTTATGGAAATTGTTTTGGGCGCCCCCTTGGATTGAGGATCCTAGATTGATCTCTCTTTAAGTGGCGCATGAAAGAAGGGACCTGCTTTCTTGTGGTGTGGGGACCAAGGCACACTGGGCAAGGGATGTGGCGCCTCATGGGCTCTGGCGTGTGGCTGGGAGTGTGGCGCCGACTTGCTTGGGCCTTGACTTGGCTGGAAAAAAATGGCACCAACCTAGAGAAGACCTAGACCACTACTAGGACTTGTACTGAGTCAACATGACTCAACAAAATTTATATTGCAGGGAAATACATACTTAAGATTAAAATTGAGTTGACCAAGTCAACCCTTATTACAAATCCTAATCTTCGGGCAAGGTCATTCAGAGATCCAGATGGAACCCTGAAGTCTTCTTCTGATTCTGGTGCCCGCACCACACCTTAGGGTGAGGATGTATGATGGAGTGATAAGAACTTTATCAAATGTCAAACATGTACCAGAGTTGAAAAATAATTTAATTTCTTTGGGCTACTTGGAAGAGCAGGGATATGATTTTAGATGCCAATCTGGTAGTGGATGTTTGAGAATAACTAAGGGGGCTTTGGTGATATTGAGAGAAAGAAGACTAGCAACAATCTGTACAAGATGGAAGGCTCAATTATGAATGATAGTATGGAGGTGCTTGTAGTGGCACAAGAGGAACAATTGACATATAAACTGTGGCACTATCGGATGGATCATAGGAGTGACTGAGGGCTCATGGAGTTAAATAAAAGAGGGAACATTCCAGCTTTGAAGAAGGATGAAAATGATCTATGTTAGTTATGTATCTTTGGTAAATAGCATAAGATGAAATTTTCTATTTGTACCAAACCAAGTGAAAGAGTGCTAGATTTGGTGCACTCAGATGTATGGGGACCAGCACTTGTTTTATCCAGAGATGGAGCACGGTATTTTGTTACCTTCATTGATGACTTCTCTAGGAAATTATGGGTGTATTTGATGAGAGAAAAATCAGAGATATTTGTCCGGTTCAAAGTCTGGAGGGTTGAGGTAGAGAAGGAGACAAGAAAACATGTGAAGTGCCTTCGGTCTGATAATGGTGTGGAGTACTCTAGTAAAGAGTTCAGAAGTTACTATGAGGAAAATGGAATTAAAGACTATTACACAGTAAGGATGACCCCACATCAGAATGGTGTTGTGGAAAGGATGAACCAAATATTATTAGAGAAGGCAAGGAGTATGAGGCTACAGTCATCACTACCGAAAACCTTTCAAGGTGATGCTATTACTCTATCATGTTTTCTTATGAACAGGTCCCCTCATTTTAAGCTAGATGGAGGACTTCCAAAGGAAGCTTGGAGTGGAAAGAAGGTGGAGCTTGGTCATCTGAAGGTGTTTGGTTGCCCGGCCTATGTATATATGGAGGCAACTGAAAGAAGCAAGCTGGATCTTAAGTCAAAGAAGATGATATTCATCAGGTATCCACAATGAGTCAAAGGTTACCTACTATGGAATCCTCAATCATAGAGGACAGTGATTAGTAGGGATGTCATTTTTTAGGAAAGGAGCATCTTGGAGAGATCGAGTAGTACAGATGGAATTGCATCTTCAAAGATGAATAGCAGTGACTGTCCTTCACAGGTGGAGGATAAGCCATCTACATCAACTAGCAAGGGTGCTTCAGTTAAGGTGGAGTTAGGCAGGAAAGATCCTCTTGTAGTGAAGGATCAGAAAGGAAAATCAGTTGTTCAAAGTATAGTGCAGGAACAGCCACAAGCAGAAGACTTGCAGGATAGTGCAAGGGGAGTGGCATTGCATAAACCTTAGCATATAATCCGGAAGCCGGTGAGATATGGCATGGATGAAACTATATCATATTTTTTTACATCTATTAATGGAGATCCAGAAAACTTTGTGGAAGCCATGGAAAGTCTTGATAAAGAGTCATGGATGCAAGGCAGGATGGAAGAGATGGAATCTCTCAGGAGGAATAAGACATGGTAGTTGGTGGATCTACCTAAAGATGCTCGGGCAATTGGATCCAAATGGGTGTTCACAAGAAAATTAGTACCTTCAGAGCAAGGTGGAGTGAGATACAAGGCAAGGCTAGTAGCAAAGGGATATTTATAGAGGGAGGAAGTTGACTACATAGAGGTATTTTCTCTTGTGGTACGTCATACTTCAAATCGGGTGTTATTGTCATTGGTGGCAAAACATGATATGGAATTGGAGCAGATGGATGTGAAGATAGCCTTTCTACATGGAAGTTTGGAAAAGAAGATCTACATGAAGCAACCTGATGGCTTCATTGAGATTGGACAGGAGAACAAGGTATGTCTACTCCAGAGGTCATTATATGGTTTGAAACAATCACCTTGTTAATGATATCACAGATTTGATACATTTATCATGAGCCTTGGATTTCTCAGATGTGAACATGACCATTGTGTTTATGCCAAGGATGTGGATACTATGGATGCTCTATATTTACTTCTGTATGTGGATGATATGTTGATAGCTAGCAGAAGTATGAAAGCTGTGAAAGGGCCGCAGAGAGCATTGTCTCATGAATTTGAGATGAAAGATTTAGGTTCAGCATAGAAAATCCTTGGAATGGAGATTTGAAGGGATAGATGCAAATGAATACTCCATTTATCACAAGGTGGGTATACTAAGAAGGTACTCGAGAGGTTTGGGATGAAGAAGGCCAAACCAATAGATACACCATTACCAGAGCATATTTCTCTCTCGAAAAGTTAGAGCCCCCATACAGATAAGGAGAGAGAGTACATGGAAAGAGTTCCATATGCCATTGCAGTGGGCAGTGTGATGTATGCTATAGTTTGTTGCAGGCCAGACATAGCATATGCTGTAAGCCAGGTGAGCAGACACATGGCTGACCCTGGGAAGGAACACTAGAAGGCATTGAATTGGATTTTGCGATATCTGCAAGGGACTCAAAAGCATGGATTGGTATTTGGTGGGCAGCCAGAAGGACATGAATGGAACTCCATAAAATCATGTGAAGATTCGGGTCATTTGGAAGGGTTTGTTGATGCAAGTTATGCAGGTGATCTTGATACAAGAAGGTTTGCAACAAGTTACATCTTCTGCATGTATGGTGGACTGGTTTCTTAGAGATCAACCCTTCAACCTATTGCTGCTTTGTCTACAATGGAAGCAAAGTATATAGGGATTACGGAGGCTGCAAAGGAAGTGCTATTGCAAAGAAGGCTAGTGGCTGAAATGGGGGTGAAACAGTGTATGGTGGTCCTGCACAGTGATAGCCAGAGTGCCATACACTTGACTCAAAACCTAGTTTATCATGCTCGCACCAAGAATATAGATGTGAGATACTACAAAGTCAGAGAGCTGGTAGAGGAAGGAGAAGTGATGCAAGTGAAGGTCCATATAAAGGAGAACTAGGCGGATGCACTTACAAAGGCTCTACCAAAGAAAAGTTTATACTTTTGTATGTGGTTGATGGGTTTGAGGAGTTTGGCATATGTAGCCTTGAAACACCAAGATGGAGATTGTTGAGCCTCGGGTGGTGCGTTCAAGGCTTGTTGGGTTAATGTCCATGTATTGGTCTGGTCTATCATGGTTTTCTATGATGTATCTAGGGCTAGGAGCGAGTCCGGGGTGAGTCCTAGATGTTTAGGCTGAGTTTTGTAAGTTTGGGTCTTAGAGTCGGCTCCTCTGGTGTAATAGTCGACTCTACTAGTTGGCACGGCTCATAACAAGGGAATGTGTTCTGGTCAAGTCGGCTCGTTGGATTCGAGTCGGCTCAATTTCACAGTCAGGAAACCCTGTGGTTTGGATGGGTCGGCTCTGATGCTTAGAGTCGACTCGGTTCCAAGGTCGAGTCGACTCTAGTGTCTAGAGCTGGCTTGAATGACGGGTGAGCTAATTTTTAAACGGTGCCAGCTAGAGGGAGTTTTGGAGTACTCGGCTATGAATGACTGAGGTATATATGTTGTAACTTCCTGAGAGGTTGTGTGTGAGGGTGTAAACAAACTTCTTGGATGTGGAATCAAGAAAATCTCCTTTCTCCCGAGAATTTCTTCTTCTTCTCTCTTCTTCCCTTTATTCTCCCATTCTTGGATCTTGATGCGCTTGATCTTCAAAGACCTGTATCCTACCATGTTCTCCAAGGAGATTGCTGGCATAGGGTCATCCACACCCTGGTACGCTTTCGCTATTGCTTTGTAGATCAGGGCATTTGTTCTTGATTAGGAACAAGGCTATTCTTGGGTATTTGATTCAATGTTCAGATAGAAGTTGGATCCAAATTCTCAACAGCTAAGACTTAGGCTATCACATAACTTAGTCCATAAATTATGGACCTAAAAATTTAGAGGATTTCAATTTTATGACATATGAGAAGACAACATGGACCTTGATCAAGAAGACTCCCACCAAACTCTTTGAGGGTTTCAAGATCAAGTTGGTCCATGGGCACCTTAAATCAGTTAGACTGATTAACCTTAGTTGACATGGGTCAACTAGAATCAACAGATAGTCTAATTTGATCTGATTCACCACATTAGCTAGGTAATTAAGATCAAGGGATGGGTTATGCTAGGTAAGCCTCTTGCCTTAGACACCAACCTTGAGTTGGCTAGGTAAGAGTTAGCCCCAAAGAACCTTGATCAACAATGTCAAACTTACCTTAGATACCAAGCCATTTACTAGACTCAATCAGACTAACCTGAGGACCTGGGCTCACCACGAAGCCATCAATCAAGTCCATTTAGATGTATGGACTGATCTAACTAACTATTAGAGAGAACTATAAAGGAGAGACCTAATTTAACTATTAATTAGTCTTTTCTCTATTCATCCATTCATCTAAACCTAGGTCTAACCCATTTAAGGGCTCTGATACCATGGTTAGGAAACCTTTCCCAGGTGGTGGGCTTGAAGCATGCACTTAAAACTTTTCTAAAGAGCATGGCATAGTGGAAGATAATAAAACTATTTTATCAATATGTTAATCAAATTAACAAAGGCCCAAACATGGATCATGATGCATTTAGAGAAATGCAAGTATGAAATCAAGCATGCATTGTATAAAATTTAGAACTATTTTAGATTAACACTATGATGCAGCAAATAATAGTTTGTCAGACATATAATCTAAAGTGTACCTCAGTGACAATCACCAGGGACTGCTCCAATCTGTAGGAAGAACACAAGCTCTGCGAACAGCACATGCGTACTGCCTCTACAGGTTGTTCACACCGGGGTACAAGATTCCTCCTCCTGCCTTTGAGGTGCTAGCCTCTCCAGAAATAATGTCGGCAGCAGGGACTCCTTCTACTCTTTGAAAAATTATGGACTATTTCTTAAACTCCTTGAAGAATTGCTAGTGAAGCAGAGATGGAACGAGACTCTTGAGAACCCTTCCTAACTCTTTGTTCCAAACCTTCAACAGAAGGTATGCACTCAAGAATCGCTCCCAAAACTCAAACCCCCTCTCTAATAATCTCTCAGAGATCAAGTATGAACTCTAACCATGAGAAAATGGCAAAGTCTCTTGATCTCCTTTTCTATTCTTCTAGCAAAACTTGGAATAGCACAAAACCTTGTGAACTGAAATGATTAACCCTCAAATTCTGATTTAATGAGAGATTATAAAGAGAGTTTGAGTCCCTTGGAATTCAGGGTGTTACAAAATCCTTGGAATTTAGCAACAACAGCCATTAAAACCTTGAAACACCCATCATTAAATCCCACAGCAATTATAGGCATTAATGAAGCAATTTTGGTTTTCAGCAAAGTCCATCACTCGAGTCGACTCGATTGTTTGAGTTGGCTCGAGCTGAGTCGACTCATAGGCAAGTTTGACAACTCTTGTTAAACAAGTCCAGAATGATTTCCAATCATTTCCATGCCAACAAATCAAGAAGAAACCCCATGGTGTATGACCCCGTTGGTTCAGACACTAAATTGGTAGCACAGGAACATTTCTAGTACCAGCCAAAGTCGCCATCTAGCAATGACACCTGGCATCCAGGTAGGTTGAAGGTTGTAGAGCAACAAGAACCTATCGAATATGGAATACCACTGATCTTATTCTATTAATCTCCTAATGCTCTAGATGGCTTAGAGTTAAACTGCCAAACCCTAATCAGTCTATCTCAATATGTTTCAAACAAAGAATCCTTGTAACTCATTACAAGGAATGCCTTGGCCAAGGTTTTTCTCAATTGAGACATATTAAGCATTCAATCCAAACCATTTGGAGAGATCAATTCTATCTTGATCCTACTACCGCTACATAAGTACATGACTGTACCCAGCAATCTTCCATCACTGGATTAGAAATCCAGGTAGTCCGGCACCTAAGCATAGTGAGTTGCTTGCAAGCTACCATAGTGATCTCAAGTCAGAGGAATAATTCATATCTATATTATAATGCAAAACTTCTCTTTGGTAGAAAGAGAATCTCGCATGAGGGTCACACTCAGTGAAGTGTCAAACACAACACCTGATGTTATGCCAGCATCTCCATGCTACTTGATTAAGAGGATAACCAATAGACATGACACAAGGACCTGATCTCGATTCACCATCATCCTGAAACAGCATATCCTTTGGTTGAGAATGAGTTTATGAACTACACGACGTATCCTCTCTACATCATATACAAGGTAGCTCAAAGGATATCATCACACAAGAGTTCAATTAGGAAGATGTCATGTGATGAACAACCAAAATAAATTTTTTATTCAATTCAATAATTCATATACGTATACATGAGTTGCAAAACTGTCTATAGCCTAGACGATTGGCTTTGGGACACATTTCCTAACACCTACCACTATAGTAGTTAGATTGCCATTTAGATTGTATGGATATTAAATACAAGGGCGATTGGCTTTGGTACTAGTAAGAGATTGAAAGATATATGTCCTAAAAGCCAATCTTTATATGGGCAATTCTGTAATCTTCCAACTCATGTATGATATTATTTATTAATCAAGGCATTTTCTAATTCATCATATGCTATGTCTTATACTTTTAATTATAAGATTATGATGAACCCCATAGGTTAGAGCAATGGAATTAGGGTTATGATGGAAATCATAATAGTGAGATCTAAGTTCTTATTAATCCTAATCTAAAATATTCCTAGTCATTGGATCATCGATTCGAGGATCGCTGTTTCCGAAAAGACTAGTACATCCTATGTATACTCATTGGAGAGGGTGGTTGGTCTCACAGCCACTTGTGTAGAGATACTAATACAAGGATGTAGGTGCTCATTAGGTTATGAGTTCACTAAACTGATTCGATGAGAGAACATCAAATGGAAGTCTTACTTATCAATAGAAATGTTCTTTTAGTGGGAGTTGTGCATATGGTTCTTAGACCTGAGACTACCAATGTATCTTATGCACATGAACCCATGTTTTAATGCATACTCATTCATGGTAATTAGGTCATGTACGAGGTGCTTCTAGGTATGGTGGATTATATATGAAGATAATGAGTAGGTCAACAAGAAATCGATCTCTCCCAATAAGGAGAGTAGTTATCCTATATGATCTCTTCGAATGATGATTCAAGAAGTCTTTAATCAAAGCATGATGAGATTAGATAGGATTTCTAATCTTACATCGTTCGAGTTTTCATTATTGAATTAAGATTTGAAATGATTAAGTGCTAGGGTTTGACATTTATCCATGCCTATCACTTAATCGGGATAAAAGAAGATCGAATGATTGAATTGCACGGTAACTTTCCACTGAAGGGTATTTTAGTAATTTTTACCAAATTTCTTATCTTCCAAGTAGGCATGACACGTTGCTAGATGTCAATCATGTCTTGTACATTTTTATGAACCAATTTAATTGTATTCATGAGTCAATTCGAAAGTTGGTTCGAGTTGGCAACTTAGGTTAGCTCAATTTGACCTAATTAGGTCAATCAGATTCGATTGAATCAAATTGGCTTAGACCTAGACCTACTGCTAGCTAGATGTAGAACTCAAAGGATCACACACATTAGGAAATTGACCAAGGAAGTCAATTATATTCTAATTAGGGTCATGGGATCCTAATTGACTAGCTAATTAACAAACTAGCATATGTTGGCTAGCCCAATTCCTAACCCAATTGGATTGGGTCCAGTTACTTGCTAATTGAGCTAATTAATTTAAAAGTGACTTAAATTGAGTTCTGTCTTAATTAGGACAGCTTATTTCAATTTTTTATCTGAATTAATTTGGACTTATCTTGGATTTATAAGAGAGTCCATGTTGGCATGGACTCTTATGCACCATTTTGGTTTCACGCCAATGTTGGCGCGTGCTGAAAAACCAAGAGTCCTTCTGCCAATGAATCACAAGTGCCAGATGAATCCCAAAGGGCTTCATATTTATCTCCATGCCTTTTGAGATGGGTTTGATAGGTCAATATAATGCAAGAGGGAAAGGAATTCGGTGCATAAAGTGAAGAGTCGCGTCTCTTCACTTTGGCGCTAATTCAAATAAGCAGAATCCTTTTGCTTTAAGTCATTTTAATTCTCCGAAGCTTCTCAATTAAAAGACACATCCCTAGCTTAAAAAATGACTGGTAATCCCATGTGGCAAGAGGAAATAAATGCTGAGAAAAACCAAGAGACACTTATATGTCTCTTGGCGCACAAAAGGGTTTATCGTGATATGTCCATTCAACCAAAAGACTCCTCATTAAAGAGTCTTATCAGATGGTTGATCGATAGACTTACCACATGCCCCTTCTCACTCTATAAATTGCATCGATAATCTGATGCAAAGGCATCTGAATCATTCATTCGATAAAGTCCAATCTATTCTTCTTCCTTGTTTTTAAGACAAGCCTTGTCTTCTTAAGACAAGACTTGTCCATTTAAGACAAACCTTATCATTTTAAGACAAGGTCTTAGGAAGAGTTATATAAGGGATAATCAGATTTTAAGAGAAGATTCAAAAAGTGCTCAGAGTGCCCTACAGGAGGATAGGGAGTTTAGCAAAGGAGAAAGTCCATAAGGCTGTCAAAAGAGTCCCAATCAAACAAGCAACAGTTGTAGGAGTGTTTCCTTGGTCCGGTTCCTATATGGATCACCTTTGGAGGGTATGCACCTATGTGCCTCATGAAAATAAAGGATTATAGCAATCCAGGTATTCTTTTATAACCCTTAAGATTAGATTTATTGATTGTATTGATCAAATGGTCCTAGAGTTTAGGGTTCCGGTCGATCAGGATTACAAATATGAAAATCTTGAAACCTAGTCTTCCGCTGTGCCCGGCCTAGGTAACCCAACAGAGTATTGGGCCAAAGGCTTTCCAATGTTGGCCCGGTCAAAGGCTTTGGATATTGATTTGTTGTCCTGGCTAAAGGCTTTCAAGAGTTAAGCATTGGGTCAAAGGCTTTCCAACACTAGCCTAATCAAAAGTTTTTAGGCATTGACTAGATGTCTGAGCTAAAGACTTTTAAAAGTTGAGCATCGGGCCAAAAGCTTTCTAATATTGGCCCAGCTAAAGACTTTCAGGTATTGACTGGATGTCCCAATCAAAGGCTTTTGGGAGTTGAGCCTTGGGCCAAAGGTTTTCCAATGCTGGACTGGCCAAAGGCTTTTAGGACATATTACAAAGAATGCTTCAGCTCATTTTCAGGGATTCCTAGGTATTTGAGTAAGTGATAAGTGCATTAATTTATAAATAAAACTCACTTTATTTAATTAAAATTAATATTTTTATATAGTGTTCTAAGAAAAAAAACTCTGCCAATGTGTAGAGCTCGATTTTAGAAGTCCAACGGTGTAAACGGTACTCAAATCGTACTTCAATTGAGCTGAAAAGTAAATTTTGAAGGAATAAATAAAGGATCACCTTTGGAGGGTATGCACCTATGTGCCTCATGAAAATAAAGGATTATAGCGATCCAGGTATTCTTTTATAACCCTTAAGATTAGATTTATTGATTGTATTGATCAAATGGTCCTAGAGTTTAGGGTTCCGGTCGATCAGGATTTCAAATATGAAAATCTTGAAACCTAGTCTTCCGCTGTGCCCGGCCTAGGTAACCCAACAGAGTATTGGGCCAAAGGCTTTCCAATGTTGGCCCGGTCAAAGGCTTTGGATATTGATTTGTTGTCCTAGCTAAAGGCTTTCAAGAGTTAAGCATTGGGTCAAAGGCTTTCCAACACTAGCCTAATCAAAAGTTTTTAGGCATTGACTAGATGTCTGAGCTAAAGACTTTTAAAAGTTGAGCATCGGGCCAAAAGCTTTCTAATATTGGCCCAGCTAAAGACTTTCAGGTATTGACTAGATGTCCCAATCAAAGGCTTTTGGGAGTTGAGCCTTGGGCCAAAGGTTTTCCAATGCTGGACTGGCCAAAGGCTTTTAGGACATATTACAAAGAATGCTTCAGCTCATTTTTAGGGATTCCTAGGTATTTGAGTAAGTGATAAGTGCATTAATTTATAGATAAAACTCACTTTATTTAATTAAAATTAATATTTTTATATAGTGTTCTAAGAAAAAAACTCTGCCAATGTGAAGAGCTCGATTTTAGAAGTCCAACGGTGTAAACGGTACTCAAATCGTACTTCAATTGAGCTGAAAAGTAAATTTTGAAGGAATAAATAAAGAGTTGCATGAATATTAGAGCAACTAGTCCACCATTGACCGGTTGAATGGTTCACAGGACTTGAAATGCTCCATCACCGCCATTGTTGTTGGCCCACATAATAGAACCATGGACCACAGACCTTTCCAAGCCATGTTCTCGCTGGAGAAGATGCCGGAACTCCTTTCCTCATCGCCGAGACACCAAGGAGGCCGTTAATGGCCAGAAAAATTTCAAGATTCACCGTTCTTCCATTCACCACCATCTAAGCTGTTGGAGCTCTTTCTTTCACCATCGGGTCCTCTTAAGCATCATCTATCTTAGCTAGCCACCGCTCCAAACAATCGTGCCACCGTCGTTCGCCCCTCAGCTGGAGTCACTATCCGTTGCCATCTTTGGAGCTGGTATCACCACTTACCCTTTCATGGATGGAAGGATCCAAGCAAAAGCTCCTACTCTCCCGTTCTTCGTCTCTCCACTGTTTGCTGTCAACACTCAGAACTGCTAGCCTTCTCCACGGTGATGTAGCCTCCCTGTTCTCGAAGCCATCGCCTCCCCCTTCGTTGCTGCTTGGTGGCGCACCATCTGAGCTCTCCATCAAGCCACTATCCTTCACTATAGCAAGTCCAAATGTCTCAAGCCCTGCTATTCCATTCTCTCCGCCCAAGCTATCAAGAAGCTTCCTCAACTCTAGCCATTCTCCCAGACCTCCATTGCTGATCTTAGCCATGTCTGCCATCTCCTCATCTAGACCACTGCCATCCTCTCATCCTCCTGATGTCAAGAGATTAGATGTCCAAATGAGAGGAAGATTTGTTCAACGAAACAGATGGAGTTTAAATAGTTTGACCGAATGGATTTATCGAGTTTAATTTTTGAGAAGAAAATAGATTTTGTATGATCAGATTCTGGGGGATAACACCAAAGGAGTTTAATTTTAAAATAAAATATTATGTGTGGTTGTCGAACGGGCATGGGATAAGAATGCATGTATGGGGAAAGAAACATGAAACTGAAACAGGTGCAAGATAAGAATGTGGAACTGAAATGGATATGAGATAAAGATAAGGAATCAAAGTTATTGAGGTGGATCATGATGAGAAACCAATGGTTCCCGCATGCATCCGACGCATTCCCCTCTGCCTATATAAGAGACATCTACTATAGAATTCTGCATTCCACTTCCAGCCCATATTATTTCTTCTTATCCCCCTCCACTTCTCTTCTTCTCACTTTCTTCCACCCTTCCAGTATATGAAAAGGAGAGTAAGCTAGGGAGAGAGAGCCTCTATCAATCAAATCTAGTTTTATTTTTATTTTCTTTAACTCCAAACCCTGTTAATGGCTTAGGAGTTAAATATTTTATAATCAAATTTGATTAGAAATAAAATTTTATTTTTCTTATTTTAATTTATTAATCATAATTTTTAATTCTAGCATTGAATAGTTTTAATTCTTGCAATCTATTTTATGCCATTTAAATTTTTGTAATTAGTGTAGTTTTTATTTTTGCATATTTAAATTATGTAATTTACATTTCAGCAAGTAGTTAAATTGATTTTATTTTTTTAATAAAGTTTTTAATTTAAATCATGTATGGCTAAGCTAATCCTCTAGGATTGGGATGAAGCTAGACCATAATTAGAAGCCTTTTCTATGATCTATTCTTGGGTTTTAATTTTTAAGAATTTTCTTTCTATTTAAATTTCTTGTCAAGAGACTTGATGAGCTATTGTTGGATTTCAATCCCTTCATAGTTCATACTTGATTCGGTGCAAGGAGGGCAATAGATAGAAGGCTCTCAACAATATTTTTAAATTCTTTTCTCTTCTTTCCTTGTAAAATCTTGATGGATTATAGTTGGATTAAATTCTCTTCATAATAAATACTTGGTTAATACAAAGAAAGAAGTTGGAAGGATGTTATAAGAGAGATCATTAGAAAGGTTTGTAAATCATTGGTTTAGTGAATTCAAAAGCCCTATATTTTTAAATTATTTATTTCATCAATTTAATTAACTTTTGCTTTTGTTGAAGCTCACCTAAGCAAGGGTTTGTGATGGGGGACTAATATGCATGCAATTTTTTTTTTATGTTTTATATGTGGGGTTAGGTGATTAATTCCTGAATTTTAGATCAAAATTAGTTGTAGAGAATTTTGTATGAATTTTAAAAGCCAAGCATGCAGATTAGAACCTAGAAAAGTACTAAAGAAGGATCGCCGGGGCTGAGAAGCCTCGGTTAGGGCAAGTTTTCCTACAATATAAAGACTGGAGGTAGAGGGGGTGTACCTGACAATATCTGAAGTGCCCGGTGAAGATCGCAATGAAGGGATCTCTCGTTCCTCGATGGATGCAGCTTAGAAAATCGAGCCAAAGACCCGCGGATACCCGGCTTTCTGCTCGGTGATCTAATTGAGGCTTGGCTGGAGTCGTTGGATTCGTAGGAACTCGGGGACCTGCAAACGACCTATCAGGGGTTAGAAAACTCAAAGGAGATCAAGAAAATAAAGAAAAATGGCAAAGAAAAGGTGTCTTTTGAAGTGGGCGACCAGGGTTCTGGAAGGTTGGCTGGCGACAGGAAGATGGTTGCAACACCGGGAAGAAGAAAACTCTCAAACCCCTTTATGCACACAGCAGGGTAACACTCAAAGCAATAGAAGAACTCAAGGTTTATTTCATATATCAAAATCAAGTTTTATACAAGATGCTAGGGTCCTTTAAATAGACCATTAACCTTAGGCTCCAAGTAAGGGCACATTAGTCTTTACATAAGAATCATTTTCCCTCTCAAACCCTAGCTAGAAAATAAAGAAACATTAGGTAGAAAAATCCCTAAAAATTCTCTTGACTTGGCCAACACTCTAAGGACACCTAGGGGGGTGTGTTGGGCTTCTAAGAGTAGCAAGGGGCTGGCCCAAAGGGGCTCAGGCACATGGATTTGGGCCTCTAGAAGCTGGGGTGGCCTGGTAGCCAGGTAGCAGGAATATTCCCTGGTATCTTGCTTCTTATGGGCTTGGGCTTGGCACCTAGGCTTGATTTCTTTGGGCTAGGATGCAGATGGACCTCTAAAATCATGGATGCCTTGGTCTATGAATATACTTTGGCATCTGGAAGGGAATCTGGGCATCTGGAGGGCATCTGCAAGGAATCAGGGTTTCTGATTTTCCTCCTGGAGTCTTCAAATCTTCAAGCTGGGTTGGACTTGGGCTAAGCTTCCATGTCTTCAATCTGGGTGGACTTGGTCTTCACTTGTATGATGTGGTCTTGAGTCTTCAGTATGCTTGGACAGGACTCAAAAAATAAAATTAGCTCAATATGAGCTAACTACCATTAGACTGAACTAGCTCAACATGAGCTGACTAGTACAGAACTGAAATAACAACTCAAAAGACTCAAATAACAACTAAAATAGACTCGGATAGGCTAAGCCATTATTACAGATGGACTCATAAATTATTGATTAATCCATAGAGGGTTGAAAAGCCTCTATCTTATTCTGGTGCCTTTGGTGTCCCCGCCAATTCTCCCGAGGTGGGAGGAACTCGACCCTATCGAGTGAAGATCAGACTGGCTCACTTATCTATCGAGAAGGTCTGGGTTGAGGCATTGCAAGTCCTCTCAAGAAATCCACGAATCGTCCAACTCTGGCCGGCCCTGCCATCGGACCAGAAAGCGTTGATAGTCAAGGCCCCGGGTCATGATGGCTTGATCGTCCAAGATACACTCGATCCGTTCTCCTCTCTCAGGCTAATTTGTTAGTGGACACTCTGGGTTAGGGTCACTCATAATGAAAAGGAATAGGTCCAAAGGCCTTACTAGGTATCGCTACCGGTTCCCTATACTCAACCAGGTCTGTAATATTGAAGGTAGAACTAATGCCCATATCCGAAGGCAAGTCTAACACATAGGCATTTGATCCAATCCTTCTCTATCACTTTAAAAGGTCCGGCTCTACGAGCATGAAGCTTCTTTTAGGCCTAAGCCTAACCAAGATAGAATCCACTACATCAAATTCTTTGACCCTTCTTCGGGAATTAGCTAGTTGTTTTAAGATTAGTATGGGTGGTGAACATGCTAGGCACATGCAGACTCCTAACAAATGATGCAAAGGACTCATGCTGACACCTAACAGACTCGATTATGCATTCCTATCGAAGGAAATTTTATTGAACTCTTTGAATCTAAACCTAACAGATTATAGGTTCTCTAGGTTTGATCCTAGCTTGACATGCACATGAAAATTTACAGTGAACTCCTAGCAAATTCCAAAGAGTATGCCAGAAGTAAGATGCAAACCTAACATGCGTGATGAATGCATGCAGTATGCTAATCTCAGCTAAATGCAATCTAATGATCCTAGAAATGCTAGAGGTGTCTGGAAAGGGCAAAAAATAGGAAGTGGATTCAAAATTAGTCTGATAGGGTAGGGAAAAAGGTTCAAGGTTAGTTGGATAAAGTAGGATAAAAGAAGGGGCGTCAGAGACTAATCCTAGACTAATGAGGCTAATCTTACGGGATTGTGGAATATCTATGGGCAAGAAAAGGTCCATGCTATGGAAGGATGGGTCAACAATTTCTGGGAAGAGATCTTCAATAGGAATGGCAGGAAGGGATTCATCCTAAGGGCAATGGGTTAAGTAAGCCAAATCCTGAATAAAGTCTTCTTGTTCATGGAATTTAGGAATAGGCTCTACAATTAGATCCTTTTCTAGTGTTTCCTCAAGTAAAATCTAAGTATCAGAGTTCTCTTCCTCTAATTGTTCTTCCACTATAGCTTTAGGTTGGATGTGGTCAAGGTCAACTAGCTCTGGGTTGGTTTTTACCTGGGTATCTACTGGGTCAACTAATTATAGATCTACTAAAGGTGTCTCCTCTTCTCCTTCATACTCATCACTAGGCTCGCATCAGCTTCATACACTTCCGCATTAATGTAAGCCTTGTCAATCTCAGGAATGGTTGGAGAAGGTCGCTAGGGCAAAATTGGCTAGGTCCTGGTTTCTGATTATGGACACTAATCCTAGTAGGTTCAGGTTGCCTAAGGGGTAGTGGCTCACTACTGGGCTCATATTTAGGGGTACTAATCCTATGGGTTTCAAGTTGACTAAGGGAAACCTGACTAGTTGGTAGGGACACCGGAGGCACCAGAATAAGATAGAGGATTTTCAATCCTCTGTGAATTGATCAATAATTTATGAGTCCATCTGTAATAAGGGCTTAGCCCATCTGAGTCCATTTTAGTTATTATTTGAGTCTTTTGAGTTGTTATTTCAGTTCTGTACTAGTCAGCTCATGTTGAGCTAGTTCAGTCCAATGCTAGTCAGCTCATGTTGAGCTAATTTTATTTTTTTGAGTCCTATCCAAGCATACTGAAGACTCAAGACTATATCATACAAGTGAAGACCAAGTTCAACTAGATTGAAGACATGGAAGTATAGCCTAAGTCCATCACAGCTTGAAGATTTGAAGACCCCAGGAGGAAAATTCAGAAAACCCTGATTTCTTGCAGATGCCCTCCAGATGCCCAGATTCCCTTCCAGATGCCAAAATATATTCATATACCAAGGCATCCATGATTTTAGAGGTCCATCTTCATCTTAGCCCAAAGAAATCAAGCCCAGGTGCCAAGCCCAAGCCCCTAAGAAGCAAGATACCAGGGAATATTCCTGCTACCTGGCTACCAGGCCACCCCAGCTTCCAGAGGCCCAAACCCATGCACCCGGGCCCCTTTGGGCCGGCCCCTTGCTGCTCCTAGAAGCCCAACATGCCCCCCTAGGCATCCTTGGAATGTTGGTCAAGTCAAGAGAATTTCTAGGGATTTTTCTACCTAATGTTTCCTTATTTTCTAGCTAGATTTGAGAGGGAAAAGGATTCTTATGTAAAGACTAATGTACCCTTACTTGGAGCCCAAGGTTAAGGGTCTATTTAAGGGACCCTAGCCTCTTGTATGAAACCTAAGTTTTGATATGAATTAAAACCTTGATACCCTGCTGTGTGCATAAAGGGGTTTGTGAGAGTTTTTTCTTCCCAGTGCTGCAATCATCTTCCTGTTGCCAACAAGCCTCTCAGATCCCTGGACGCCCACTCCAAAATAAGCCTTCCCTTGCTGTTTTTCCTTTGTTTTCTTGTTCCTTTATGAGTTTTCTAACCCCTGACAGGTCGTTTGCAGGTCCCCGAGTTCCTACGAATCCAACGACTCCAGCCAAGCCTCAATCGGATCACCAAGCAGAAAGCCGGGTATCCGCGGGTCTTTGGCTCGGTTTTCCAGGCCGCATCCATCGAGGAACGAGAGACCCCTTTGCTGAGATCTTCACAGACGTTGTCAGGTACACCCCCTCTACCTCCAGTAGTTTTATTGTAGGAGAACTTGCCCTAACCGAGGCTTCTCAGCCCCGTCGATCCTTCTTTTCTACTTTTCTAGGTCCTAATCTGTATGCTGATCTTCTAAAATTCATATAAAATTCCCTACAACTTATTTTAATCTGAAATTCAGGAATTAATCACTCAACCCCACATATAAAACATACAAAAATAATTGCATGCATATTAGTCCCCCATCATTTGGTATCAGAGCTTAGATTAGGGCTTATTTTCTGTAATTTTTTAGTCCGTATATACTTTGTTATTTTAATTATTTCTCCAAGTAAAAAACTCTAAAAATTCTAAAATTTATTTTTATAGATTCATAATAATTCACAGTAATTTTAAGAATTTTTATAGATTTTATTATGCCCTTTGAATTTTCTGCAAGCCGAAATAGAGCCTGTAAATTCTCGGCTCTATTTTTTCAGCAAGACAAGTTTGGAAGTTTTAGGGTTTTGTTTAGCATCTTTTGCATATCTTTTAATTTTAGTATATTTCCAGCATATTAGGCCATGATTTGCAAGTTTTCTTCTATTTAAAAAAATACCAAAAAAAAAAATTACATATTCTCCAAAAATACCAAAAATATCTAAACACTAATTTGCATCCTCATCTGCCTGTCATCATTGCATAATTTACTTTTAAGGGCACTCTTGCTATATCAGATGGGGGGAGGATTTGATCACCTCTCATTAGCCCAAAACCACATCCCTTGCATTCGGTCCCAAGCCTTAACCTAAAATTAACTAGACTTAATTTTCCCTAGTGGGCTAGGGACACCAACTGGTCGGGTCCGGGCTACGTGTCAGATCATTGTGTCAAGATAACCTGTGTGTGCCTTGTGCTCAGTGTCTAGAATGGTGGTTTAGGGATTCAATCCCGAAGGGCTTGTGTGCTGGTCCGCCTACCTGGCCAATCTCTGATTAGTGTCTAGGATTTGCAATCAGGGACCTAACACTCCCCTTACACCTGCCTGGCTGAGTACAGGATTACTATAGGCTAGTTTGCCACCCTGATTGAGCATCTAGTTTAGACTCTAGGTCTTGTTAGCTGTAGTCGGTCTGATCAAGTCTTGCATGAGCACTAGATCAGGAGTTTTATATCACCCACCTCCTTCACAAATGTCTGAACCCATGGAAAATTTGCAAGCCCAAATGAAAGCCCTAGCTGATCAAATGGCTCAGATGGCTACCCAGATGACCCAGTTAACTCAGTCTCGTATTCAAACCAATGATAGAATTGACCATCTTGCCAATAGGTTTGATCAGTTAAAAGTCCGGGTAGGGACCCCAAGAAAAACCCATGGGTCACAGTCTCAGCCAGATCCTTATTCCCCTCAACCTAGGAGGACCCCAAACCCTGATCTATACCATGAGGTCGAACCTAGGAGAGCCCCTTATCCTAACCCGTACTACAATCCTCAACCTAGGAGGACCCCAAACCCTGATCCATACCTTGAGGCTGAACCTAGAAGAGCCCATCGTCATGACTCAATCCCTAAGGTTAGTCCTAGAAGACACAATCAGGATTTTATAGACCAGGAAGATAGATCCTATTTACCCTCTCCCTATAAGCCTAGTATACCCACAACCTATAGATCTTATGACTCCAAATCCTATGAACCTAGAACCTATGAATCCATAACCTATGAACCTAGATCCTATGAATCTAGATCCCATGATCATAGATCCTATGCACCCACACCCTATGAGCCTAGTAGACCCAACACCCAATATTCTGACCCATATAGGGAGTCCAACCCTAGGAGAACCCAATATTCTGACCCATATAGGGAGTCCAACCCTAGGAGAACCCAATATTCTGACCCATATAAGGAGTCCAACCCTAGGAGGACCCAATATCCTGACCCATATAGGGAGCCCAACCTTAGAAGGACCCCATACCATGATCCATCCTTAGAATCTAACCATAGAGCTGACCCAAAATCCTATGACCCCAGATCCTATAATCCCATGACCCATAGATCTGCACCCTTGTCCTATGAGCCCAGAGAACCCATAACCCCTAAATATCAGTCTAGTACTAGTCAAGTTTCTCTTAGTCAACTTGAACCCCATAGGATTAGCACCCCTAAATATGAGCCCAGTAGTGAGCCACTATCCCTTAGGCAACTTGAACCTACTAGGATTAGTGTCCATAATCAGAAACTATGACTTAGCCAATTTTTCCCTAGCCGACCTTCTCCAACCATTCCTGAGATTGACAAGGCTTACATTAATGCGGAAGTGTATGAAGCTGATGCAAACTTAGTGGATGAGTATGAGGGAGAAGAGGAGATACCTTTAGATGACCTAGAATTAGCTGACCCAATAGATACCCAGGTAGAAGCCAACCTAGAGGTAGTTGACCTTGACCACATCCAACCTAAAGCTATAGTGGAAGAACAAATAGAGGAAGAGAACCTAGGTACTACTACTAGAGCCTTACCTGAGGAAACCATAGAGGAGAGCCAAATTATAGAGTCTAGTCCTAAAATACAAGAACTAGAAGAATTTGTTAAGGACTTGATCTTTTTGAATCAGTACCCTCAGGATGAGCCTCCTCCTATAGTTCCCATTAAGGACCTCTTCCCTGATATTAGTAACCCATCCTTCCATTATGCAAACCCATAGATATACCGCAACCCCGTAAGGTTAACCTCAATAGTATAGGATTAGTTCCTGACACCCCATCTTTTATCCTACTTTATCCAACTAACCATGAACCTTTTTCTCTACCCTGCCAAACTAATTCTGAACCCACTTCCTATTTTCTGCCATTTCCAGACATCTCCAACATTTCTAGGATCATTAGATTGCATTTAGTTGAAATTAGCGTACTGCATGCATTCATTACGCATGTGAGGTTTGCATTATACTTCTGGCATACCCTTTGGCATTTGCTTGGAGTCCATTGTAAATACTCTTGTGCACACCACACTAGGGTTAGACCTAGAGAGTCTATAGTCTCTTAGGTTTAGGCCCATAAAAGTCTAATAAATTTCCTTCGATAGGAATGCAAAGTCGAGTCTATTAGGTGTTAGTTTGAGTCCTTTGCATCAATTTGTTAGGAGACTGCATGTGCCTAGCATGTTCACCACCCGCACTAATCTTAAAACAACTGGCTAATTCCCGAAGATGGATCAAAGAATTTGATGTAGTGGATTCTATCTTGGTTAGGCTTAGGCCTAAAAGAAGCTTCATGCTCGCAGAGCCGGACCTTTTAAAGTGATAGAGAAGGTTGGATCAAATGCCTATGTGTTAGACTTGCCTTCGGATATGGGCATTAGTTCTACCTTCAATATTATAAACCTGGTTGAGTATAGGGAACCGGCAGCGATATCTAGTGAGGCTTTTGAACCTATTCCTTTTCACTGTGAGTGACCCTAACCCAGAGTGCCCACTAATAAATTTGGCCTGAGAGAGGAGAACGGATCGAGCGTATCCTGGACGATCAAGCCATTATGACCTGGGGCCTCGGTTATCAATGCTTCCTGGTCCGATGGCAAGGCCGGCCAGAGTCGGACAATTCATGAATTTCTTGAGAGGAATTGCAGCACCTCAACCTAGACCTCCTCAAGAGATATGTGAGCCAGCTTGATCTTCACTCGATAGGGTCGAGTTTCTCCCACCCCGGGAGAATTGGTGGGGACACCGGAGGCACCAGAATAAGATAGAGGCTTTTCAATCCTCTGTGAATTGATCAATAATTTATGAGTCCATCTGTAATAAGGGCTTAGCCCATCTGAGTCCATTTTAGTTATTATTTGAGTCTTTTGAGTTGTTATTTCAGTTCTGTACTAGTCAGCTCATGTTGAGCTAGTTCAGTCCAATGCTAGTCAGCTCATGTTGAGCTAATTTTATTTTTTTGAGTCCTGTCCAAGCATACTGAAGACTCAAGACTATATCATACAAGTGAAGACCAAGTTCAACTAGATTGAAGACATGGAAGTATAGCCCAAGTCCATCCCAGCTTGAAGATTTGAAGACCCTAGGAGGAAAATTCAGAAAATCCTGATTTCTTGCAGATGCCCTCCAGATGCCCAGATTCCCTTCCAGATGCCAAAATATATTCATATACCAAGGCATCCATGATTTTAGAGGTCCATCTGCATCTTAGCCCAAAGAAATCAAGCCCAGGTGCCAAGCCCAAGCCCCTAAGAAGCAAGATACCAGGGAATATTCCTGCTACCTGGCTACCAGGCCACCCCATCTTCCAGAGGCCCAAACCCATGCACCCGGGCCCCTTTGGGCCGACCCCTTGCTGCTCCTAGAAGCCCAACACGCCCCCCTAGGCATCCTTGGAGTGTTGGCCAAGTCAAGAGAATTTTTAGGGATTTTTCTACCTAATGTTTCCTTATTTTCTAGCTAGGGTTTGAGAGGGAAAATGATTCTTATGTAAAGACTAATGCACCCTTACTTGGAGCCCAAGGTTAAGGGTTTATTTAAGGGACCCTAGCCTCTTGTATGAAACCTAATTTTTGATATGAATTAAAACCTTGAGTTCTTCTATTGAGTTGTGTGATACCCTGCTGTGTGCATAAAGGGGTTTGTGAGAGTTTTTTCTTCCCAATGCTGCAATCATCTTCCTGTTGCCAACAAGCCTCTTAGATCCCTGGACGCCCACTCCAAAATAAGCCTTCCCTTGCTATTTTTCCTTTGTTTTCTTGTTCCTTTGTGAGTTTTCTAACCCCTGATAGGTCGTTTGTAGGTCCCCGAGTTCCTACGAATCCAACGACTTCAGCCAAGCCTCAATCGGATCACCAAGCAGAAAGCCGGGTATCCGCGGGTCTTTGCTCGATTTTCCAGGCCGCATCCATTGAGGAACGAGAGACCCCTTTGTTGAGATCTTCACAGACGTTGTCAGGTACACCCCCTCTACCTCCAGTAGTTTTATTATAGGAAAACTTGCCCTAACCGAGGCTTCTCAGCCCCGACGATCCTTCTTTTCTACTTTTCTAGGTCCTAATCTGCATGCTGATCTTCTAAAACTCATATAAAATTCTCTACAACTTATTTTAATCTGAAATTCAGGAATTAATCACTCAACCCCATATATAAAACATACAAAAAGAATTGCATGCATATTAGTCCCCCATCACTAGTACTAGATTGATACCTAGGGGTTACGGGCTCCCTAGGCTCATAGGACAAGGGTGCAGATCTATGGGTCACGGGATTATAAGATCTGGGGTCATAGGATTTGGGTTCAGCTCTATGGGTCTTGGGTCTACTGGACTCATGGGATATGGGTTTGTAGATTCTAGAGTCAGAGAATTTGGAGTCATAAGATCTATAGGTTGTGGGTATACTAGGCTTATAGGGAGAGGGTAAATAGGATCTATCTTCCTGGTCTACAAAATCCTGATTGGGTCTTCTAGGACTAACCTTAGGGATTGGGTCATGATGATGGGCTCTCCTAGGTTCAGCCTCAAGGTATGGATCAGGGTTTGGGGTCCTCCTAAGTTCAGTATCATAGTATGGGTCATGACGATGGGCTCTCCTTGATTCAACCTCTCGGTAGAGATCAGGGTTTGGGGCCCTCCTAGGTTCAATATCATAGTATGGGTCACGACGATGGGCTCTCCTAGGTTCAACCTCAAGGTATGGATCAGGGTTTGGGGTCCTTCTAGGTTCAGTATCATAGTATGGGTCATGACGATGGGCTCTCCTAGGTTCAACCTCTCGGTAGGGATCAGGGTTTGGGGTCCTCCTAGGTTCAGTATCATAGTATGGGTCATGACGATGGGCTCTCATAGATTCAACCTCACGGTAGGGATCTGGGTTTGGGGTCCTCCTAGGTTCAGTATAATAATAAGGGTCATGGCGATGGTCTCTCCTAGGTTCAACCTCATGGTAGGGATCATGGTAAGGGGTTCTCCTAGGGTTGAGCTCCTTATATGGGTCAGAGTATTGGGTTCTCCTAGGATTGGACTCCTTATATGGGTCAGAGTAGTGGGTTCTCATAGGGTTGGGCTCTATGGTTTCACTAGGTTAAGATGGGTTGAGGCTATTGGTCTGGGTCAACTGAGTCATTTGGGTAATTAACTGGGTAGACTTCTGGGCCATTTGGTCTATAAGGGCTTAAATCCTAGCTTCCTGCTTATCCATGGGTTCAGGGAGATGGTGGATGAGATGGGACTCCTGATCTAATGTTCATGCAAGACTCGATCAAACTGACTACAGCTAACTAGACCTAGAGTCCAAAACTAAGGGCTCAATCAGGGTGGCAAACTAGCTTATAGTAACCCTGTACTCAGCCAGGCAGGTGTAAGGGAGTGTTAGGTCCCTGATTGCCAATCCTAGACACCAATCAGAGATTGGCCAGGTAGGCGGACCAGCACACAAGTCCTTCGGGATTGAATCCCTAAACCACCATTCTAGACACTGAACACAAGGCACACACAGGTTAGCTTGACACAATGATCTGACACTTAGTCCGGACCCGACCAGTTGGTGTCCCCAGCCCACTAGGGCAAATTAAGTCTAGTTAATTTTAGGTTAAGGCTTGGGACCTAATGCAAGGGATGTGGTTTTGGGCTAAGGAGAGGTGATCAAATCCTCCCCCCATCTGATATAGCAAGAGTGCCCTTAAAAGTAAATTATGCAATGATGGCAAGCAGATGAGGATGCAAATTAGGATTTAGATGTTTTTGGTATTTTTGGAGAATATGTATTTTTTTTTTATTTTGGTATTTTCTTAAATAGAATAAAACATGCAAATTATTGCCTAATATGTAGGAAATATACTAAAATTAAAAGATATGCAAAAGATGCTAAACAAAACCCTAAAACTTTCAAACTTGTCTTGCTAAAAAAATAGAGCTGAAAATTTATAGGTTGTATTTTGGCTTGCAGAAACTGCACAGACCGAAAAAGAATCTCCACAAATTCCAAAAATTACTTTGAATTATGATTGAATCTAGAAAAACAAATTTCAGAAATTTTGGAGTTCTGAGTAGGAAGGAATAATTAAAATAACAGAGCATTTACGGACTGAAAAATTACAGAAAATAAGTCCTAATCTAAGCTCGATACCAAATGATGGGGGACTAATATGCATGCAATTCTTTTTGTATGTTTTATATGTGGGGTTAGGTAATTAATTCCCAAATCTTAGATTAAAATTAGTTGTAGAGAATTTTTTATGAGTTTTAGAAGCCAAGCATGCAGATTAGAACCTAGAAAAGTACTAAAGAAGGATCGTCGGGGCTGAGAAGCCTCGGTTAGGGCAAGTTCTCCTATAATATAAAGACTAGAGATAGAGGGGGTGTACCTGACAATGTCTGAAGTACCCGGTGAAGATTGCAGCGAAGGGATCTCTCGTTCCTCGACAGATGTGGCCTGGAAAATCGAGCCAAAGACCCGCGGATACCCGGTTTTCTGCTCGGTGATCTGATTGAGGCTTGGCTTGAGTCGTTGGATTCGTAGGAACTCGGAGACCTGCAAACGACCTGTCAGGGGTTAGAAAACTCAAAGGAGATCAAGAAAATAAAAAAAAATAGCAAAGAAAAGGTGTCTTTTGAAGTGGGCGGCCAGGGTTCTGGAAGGTTGGCTGGCGGCAGGAAGATGGTTGCAACACCGGGAAGAAGAAAACTCTCAAACCCCTTTATGCACACAGCAGGGTAACACTCAAAGCAATAGAAGAACTCAAGGTTTATTTCATATATCAAAATCAAGTTTCATACAAGAGGCTAAGGTCCTTTAAATAGACCCTTAACCTTGGGCTCCAAGTAAGGGCACATTAGTCTTTACATAAGAATCCTTTTCCCTCTCAAACCCTAGCTAGAAAATAAGGAAACATTAGATAGAAAAATCCCTAAAAATTCTCTTGAATTGTCCAACACTCTAAGGACACCTAGGGGGGCGTGTTGGGCTTCTAAGAGCAGCAAGGGGCCAGCCCAAAGGGGCTCAGGCGCAAGGGTTTGGACCTCTGGAAGCTGGGGTGGCCTGGTAGCTAGGTAGCAGGAATATTCCCTGGTATCTTGCTTCTTAGGGGCTTGGGCTTGGCACCTGGGCTTGATTTCTTTGGGCTAGGATGCAGATGGACCTCTAAAATCATGGATGCCTTGGTCTATGAATATACTTTGGCATCTGGAAGGGAATTTGGACATCTGGTGGGCATCTGCAAGGAATCAGGGTTTCTGATTTTCCTCCTGGAGTCTTCAAATCTTCAAGCTGGGTTGGACTTGGGCTAAACTTCCATATCTTCAATCTGGTTGGACTTGGTCTTCACTTGTAAGATATGGTCTTGAGTCTTCAGTATGCTTGGACAGGACTCAAAAAATAAAATTAGCTCAACATGAGCTGACTAGCATTGGACTGAACTAGCTCAACATGAGCTGACTAGTACAGAACTGAAATAACAACTCAAAAGACTCAAATAACAACTAAAATGGACTTAGATAGGCTAAGCCCTTATTACAGATGGACTCATAAATTATTGATCAATCCATAGAGGGTTGAAAAGCCTTTGTCTTATTCTGGTGCCTTTGGTGTCCCCTCCAGTTTGAAAATAGTTCAAACACAAATTTCTCTTGGGATCGACCCGTACTCGTTAGACGTGCTACTTTACACACCGTGCACTTACGGTTAAATTAAAATTCACAAGTTTTTGGCACCGTTGCTAGGGAATTGGTATGATTTAAAGTGTGTTTTAAAATTCTTGCTGATCTATCTAATATTTTTATTTTTTTTAAGTTGGTGAGTGCTGAAAGCCAGGTACATATTTAAATTATTAATATTTTTTTCTTTCAACATATTATCTTAATCTTAGTTTAGTTTAATATTTAATTTAAGCTTGTTCATTCTTTTTGTTGTGCATAAGCATTTTTAAATTATTTTAAGGGCATAAACCTAAACAAGATAAGATGGGAAGTTCATCACCCTTAGCCCACAAACAAGACTCCTTCATTTGCATTAACCCAAGCCTTTACATAAAATCAATTAAACGCTGACACTAGGGACATCTGAGCTTATTAGGACAAGGATACCTAAGAGTTATACCAAGCTAGTTTCGATCATTGAATTAGTATCTAGGAAAGTGGTTCAGGGATCTTAGTCTTGAAGAAAAGCAGTTACTTAATTGATTCTGTTCGCTGACCTAGCCAATTCAATTAGTGTATAAGGAAAGCAACAGGGGGACCCCGCTAATCTTACACTTACCTAGCCAATTTGGTAAATTGGTTCAAGCTTGGAGTGCTTGAAGGTTGACTTGGAACAGCTAGGAGCTGTCTAGTTCTAGGTTAACCCTAGGATAGAATTAATTTTATATGAAACATGTTTTAAAAAAAAAGAAAAAAAAACTTACTTTAGGTATTTTCAATCTTGACTGTCCTGATATAAGGCTACCCTAGCATAACTGGAAGTTATATTGTATGGTTGTCTTAAAGTATGAAAAGGTTAAATTAATTTAAAATTTTTGAAGAAAAGGTTTTAAAAAAACTAATATATATACAAAATTGAAAAAAATAAAAGACATAGTAAATATAGTAAATTCTCCATCTCCTGTGTGGAGAAGGATATCGGGTCGATTAGTTAGAACTGATTTAATTCCTATTTCAGATCCTACAATCTCTACAATGGATTTAACAAATCAAACCCAAACCCTTAAGGATTTATGTTATCCAGTTGGTTCCGTCCAACCTTCTTGCATAAGGCTGACCCAACCCACTACAATTAATTTTGAAAACAAACCTCAAATGATTAATATGCTTCCAAAATTCATGGGAATAGAGAATGCATATATATTTATTAGAAAATTTGAAGATGTTTGTGCAACCATGAGGCTGCAACAATTGTCAGAGGATGAAATCAAGCTGAGACTGATCAATTTTGCCCTTAAGGATACTACAAAAAAGTGGATTTATAGTCTTCCAAATCAATCTATCACGACCTGAGAGGGCTTTGTAAGAGTATTCTTAAAAAAATATTTTCCTCATTATACAATAGCTAAAATTAGAAATGAAATAAACCAATTCTATCAACTAGCTGGTAAGTCATTCTGGAAATACTTTGACCATTTCAAGAACCTCTTAACCCAATGTCCACACCATAATATAGAAACTTGGATATTTATGCCAAATAATTTATGAGGGTTTAGATTCAAATTCACGAACCATGCTAGAGTCCATGTGCCAAGGTCAATTTATGTATAAAGAACCTAATAAAGCTTGGCAATTTCTAGAAGACCTAGCTGAAAAGAATTGACAATGGAAAACAACTAGAAAACTAGAAAGATCCACACCTCCAAGAGGTGGAATACACCAAATTCTAACTTCCCCAGCTACAAAGGGCAAAATTGCAACCTTAATATGTAGATTAGAGGCCTTAGAACTTTAGAGACCATTTAGTGTGAACCAAGTATCTGTACCCATGTGTAATGGGTGCAATGCACCAGACCATTTCCTTGAGGAATGTCCCCTCCAAATGAACCCAATAGAGAATGGATGTGCACAAGTAAATGCTACGTACCAAAGATCAATGAACAATCCCTATACACCCACATATAATCCAAGATGGTAGAATCATCCAAATTTCTCATGGTCACAGAATCCAAATATAGGTGGTTCTAGCATCAATCAACAAAACCTAAGACCTAACCTTATGATGAACAATCCACCACCATCAGGCTTCAATAATAATGATAAGAAACTTAGTTCTTTAGAGAAAAGCCTAGAAGCCCTAGCCAAATCCAATGCTGACACCAATGCTATATTAAGTAATTTTATGCAAACCATGGGCCAACTTCTAAATTCAAACTCTTAGGCCATAGCCCACTTGGAAATGCAAGTAGGTTAGCTAGCATCTACCATTAATTAAAGAGAATGAGGTAGGCTACCTAGCCAACCTGAGCCCAACCCAAGAAATCAAAATAGTCGACCATCCCAAGATAACCAAGTTAATCAAGTAAATGCTATTCATTCTTTAAGATCAGGAAAATCAGTGGATAAGAAAGTAGATACATCTGACATTAGAGAAGACTTAACTGCTGAGCCTATTGAGTCAGCTGAACCATCCAATGAACAACCTACCTTACAAACTCATAAAAACTAATAGTCCACCGAATTAAGTGCCTGAAATTTCTAAAGCTCCTTTTTCAAATCAATTAAAGTCTAATAAATAATAGAAATATTTAGATAAAATGTTAGAGGTGTTTAAGCAAGTTCAAGTAAATATTTCTCTACTAGACATGATCCAACAGGTTCTGACTTATGCTAAATTCTTAAAATATCTTTGTACCAAGAAAAGGACTACTAATGTACCAAAGAGAGCTTTCTTAGCAGCAAGTGTGAGCTCATACTTATTAAGTCACATGCCCATAAAATATAAAGATCCAAGATCTCCAACAATTTCATGTGTTATAGGAGAAATCCACATTGAAAAGACCTTACTTGATTTAGGGGCTAGTGTAAATATTCTACCCTATTCAGTTTATGAACAATTAGGAATGGAAAAACTTCAGCCAACAGGGATCACATTACAATTAGCAAACTGATCTTTTAGGATCCCTAAAGGAATGGTAGAGGATATCTTAATTAAGGTTGATAATTTTATCTTTCCTGTAGATTTCATTATTTTGGAGACTGAACTAGTAGTAAACCCTAAGGGTCATATCCTAGTTATTTTAGGAAGACCATTCCTACTTACTGCTAATGCTGAAATTAATTATTGGAATGGACTTATGAAACTATCTTTCGGGAACATGACTATTGAGTTAAATATATTCAATTTGGAATAGGAATCCACCAAGCATGCTAATATAAATGTAATCCAAGATGAAATTTATGAACCCATAAATATTAGCGATGAAAAAGTTGATCATGAGTCTAGTATCTGGCCAACCCATGAATATGAGAATATTGATTAAATATTTGGAGATAATAAAAATAGCCAGAGATGGGACCCTCCTACTGAAACATTCATGGAAATGGCTAAACCATCAACCAAGCCATCAATAGAGGAAGCACCCAAATTAGAATTAAAATCCCTCCCAAAGCACCTTAAGTATACATATTTAGGTCTAGAGGAAATATTGCCTGTAATTATTGCCTCGGACCTAAATCCTAAATAAGAGGAGGAGTTGTTAACTATTCTGAGAGAAAATTAAGAAGCAATAGGTTAGACCATGATAGACATTAAGGGAATAAGCCCTTCCATAGTTCAACATAAGATACACCTAAAGGAAAAGGCTAAACCAACTAGAGAAGCCCAAAGAAGATTAAACCCAGCAATGAAGGAAGTAGTAAAGAAAGAGATTTTGAAGTTAATTGATAATAAAATTATTTACCCCATTTCTGATAGTTCATGAATAAGTCCTGTACAAGTGGTACCCAAAAAGTCTGGAATAACAGTGATTCAGAATAAAGCAAATGAACTTACCCTAACTAAGATTCAAATGGGATGGAGGGTCTGTATAGACTATAGAAAATTGAACGCAACAACAAGGAAAGATCACTTTCCTTTGCCATTTATTGACCATATGTTAGAGAAATTAGCTGGACAGGAGTTTTATTATTTTCTTGATGGATACTTTGGTTATAATTAGATCCCCATAGTCCATGAAGATTAGAAAAAAACCATATTCACCTACCCATTTTGAACCTTTGCTTATAGGTGCATGCCCTTTGGGTTATGCAATGCACCAACAACCTTCCAAAGATGTATGATCAGCATTTTTTCTGATATGGTTGAACGATTTTTAAAAATTTTTATTGATGACTTTTCTATGTTTGGCCCTACCTTCTCTAAATGTTTAAACCATTTGAGACTAGTTTTAGAAAGATGTAAGGAGAAGCATTTAGTTCTTAATTGGAAAAAATGTCAATTCATGGTTAGAGAAGGTATAGTTCTTGCCCATGTAATTTCAAAAAAGGGAATAGAAGTTGACAAGGCCAAAGTTGACTTGATTTCAAGTCTTCTACCATCTAAGTCTGTTAAAGAAATTCGTTCATTTTTAGGACATGCTAGATTTTATAGAAGGTTCATACCCAATTTTAGCAAAGTGGCTTGTCCATTGACAAGTTTGTTAGCAAAGCAAGTAAAATTTGAGTTTACTCCTGAGTGCTTACAGTCTTATGAATTCCTTAAAAAGGCACTCATTTTCGCTCCCATCATTCGTCCACCTATATGGAACAAACCCTTTGAACTCATGTGCGATGCATCCGATCATGTTATAGGTGTGATTTTAGGTCAATGGATTAATAAGTTGCTTAGAGTTATTTATTATGCAAGTAAAACCTTAAATGATGCACAACTTAATTATACAACTACTAAAAAGGAGTTCCTAGCTATTGTCTTTGCCTTAAAGAAATTCAGGTCTTACTTGTTTGGGTTGCACACTATTGTTTATACTGATCACTTAGCTATTAGACATCTCCTAGCAAAGAAAGATGCTAAGGCATGCTTAATAAGATGGATTCTACTCCTTTAAGAATTTGACCTAGAAATTAAGGACAAGAAAGGAACATAGAATGCTATAGCTGATCACTTGTCCTGAATCATAATCGCACCATCTAGTGAACCACCTATCATTGAATTCTTCCCTGATGAACAACTCATGTCCATGTCCACTGAACCATGATATGCTGATATTGTAAATTATCTAGCCATTGGTAAAGTTCCTTCCCATCGGACTACTCAGGATAAATACAAATTATTTTTCCAAGTGAAGTACTTCATCTGGGATGATCCATACCTATTTAAATAGTATATTGATCAAATCATTAGGAGGTGTGTCCGGGATAATGAGGTTAGAAGTATCTGTCATTTTGCCATGACCAAGCATGTGGTGGTCACTTCGCATCTAAGAAGATAGCTGCCAAAGTACTTTAATGTAGATTTTATTGGCCCAATTTATTTTAGGATGCACATGTGTATTGTAAAAGTTGTGTTCAATGCCAATAAATGGGTCAAATCACCAAGAGAGATATGATGCCACTCAATCCAATCTTGGTGGTCAAAATTTTTGATGTCTGGGAGATCGATTTTATGGAACCATTTCCAAATTCCTATGAAAATTAATATATTTTAGTGGTTGTCGATTATATCTTTAAGTGTGTAGAAGCTATTCCATGTAGATCTACTGATAGCAAAGTGGTCATTAAATTTCTTAAGAAAAATATTCTCTACTATTTTGGTACTCCTAGAGCAATCATTAGTGATCAAGGGACACACTTTTGCAACCGACCCTTTGCCATGTTAATGAAAAAATATAATACTACCCATAAGTTGGCCATACCATATCATCCTCAAACTAATGGGAAAGTAGAAGTATCCAATAAACAAATCAAGCAAATCTTAGAGAAAACTGTTAATGCTAATAGAAAGGATTGGTCTTTGAAATTAGTTGATGCACTTTGGGCATATCGCACCGCCTACAAGACCAACCTAGGAATGTCTCCTTATAGGATTGTGTTTGAAAAATCATGTCACTTGCCTATTGAATTAGAACATAAAGCTATGTGGGCAATAAAAAAATTAAACATGGACTTGGACTTAGCAAGAAATCATAGGAATCAGATTAATGAATTAGAAGACTTAGAAATGAAGCTTACGAGAATGCCAGGATGTACAAGGAAAGAACAAAAGTATTTCGTGATCAAGCAATTCGTAGAAAATCTTTTACTCCTGGACAAAAAGTTCTATTATATAACTCAAGGTTACATCTTTTTCCTGGAAAGCTTAGGTCTAGATGGACAGGACCTTTCTTAGTTAAAGAAGTCTTTCCATATAAAGATGTAGAAATCGAGAACCCAGGTAATGGTGTTGTTTTCAAAGTTAACAGTCAACGATTAAAACTATTCTTGGAACTATCCATAGAATCTATAGAAGAAGCCATGGTTCTTAATGAAGCGATATATCTTGATTAGCCTGCTATTTAGTATGGTTGAAGACTTTAAACTTAGCACTCCTAGGAGGCAACCTAGCTCCTTTCTTTCTAATTATTTTTTTTTTAATATTGTTAGGTTTTTCAGATCCTCACTCAAATGAGTTCCATTGGCTAAGTTAAGGGGAGAGCTCCATAAAATTCTCCTCAAGTGTTTTCGTGTCCTTTTATACCATATCGTGCTTACATTTAAAAATTATTTTTATTCATAGGGGGATAAAAAGTAGAATAAGCATATATTTGGAGCTACCTTCACCTTAATATTCTTACACTTGTCGATCTTGGACTTAGGGTAAATCACACTTTTTATAAGTAATTGATTGAATAGTCTAGATAATTTTTGAAATACTGAGGGGTAAAATATTTATAGACTTAAGTAAAAATGGTAAGTAAGAATGAAATCAAATTCTAGATAATTTCAACCCTTCTATTCGCATCAAAGAAGAATCTATTTCTTAGATGTATGGGTGTTGTTAAATGCAAAGTTTCCTTTATTAGTTAAAAAAAAAAGACAAAAAAGAGGCAATAAAAGCAAGTTCTAAACATTATTCCATCGAGTAAACGGGCCTCTTCGTTTAAGTAAATGGTTGAGTCTTGTATCAAAAAGTGGAGATGTGAAGAAATTTTGCTAAACATCTAGTTTTGATCTGTAGCCTTTTTGACTCAAGCCAGTAAGCCCGATAGGTGTTCTACACCTAGTGCCCTAAGGCTAACTGGTTGGGAGACATTGGTCGAAAACTTGTTATAAGGGTCAAAAGCTTAAAAGATTAAGGCATTGCTCGGTCTATATTATTAAAAAAAAGAAGAGAAAAAAGAAGTGAAAGAAAAATATAGCAATAAGAGGAATATAGAGACATTGGTCGAAATCTTGTTATAAGGGTCAAAAGCTTAAAAGATTAAGGCATTGCTCGGTCTATATTATTAAAAAAAAGAAGAGAAAAAAGAAGTGAAAGAAAAATATAGCAATAAGAGGAATATACTTGCACTAAAATAATATCTAACCACTCTAGGGGAGTAGAGGATTTAGAGATAATAATAGGAGTTGTTTAAAAATTATCTTGAAAATGTGAGGAGTTTGCACTTAACCAATTTACTTGAAGCTATTAATATTCTAATAACTTGTTTCATCTACTATCTAATGAAAAATTTTCTACTTATAAAAAGGGTATGAGAACAACCTTTGAGTCTAAGTAAACTTGTGTAAGGTATTAAGAGTTTCTGGCAGCCTCCTTAATTAATTTCTAATTAGCAATTAATGAACTATTTTTACTCCAGGATGAGTAAGATTCAAGTTAGGGAGAGTAATAAGTACATTAATTTATAGATTGAACTTACTTTATTTAATTAAAATTAATATTTTTATATAGTGTTTTAAGAAAAAACTCTGTCAATGTGAAGAGCTCAATTTTAGAAGTCCAACGATGTAAACAGTGCTCAAATCAGACTTTAATTAAGCTAGAAAGTGAATTTTGAAGGAATAAACAAAGAGTTGCACAAATATTAGAGTAGCCAATCCATCATAGATTAGTTGAATGGTTCACAGGACTCGAAATGGTCCATCACCTCCATTGTTGTTGGTCCATGGAACAGAACCATGGAGAAGATGCCGGAACTCCTTCCCTCACTGCCGGGACACCGGGGAGGCCGTTAATGGTCAAAAAAATTCCAAGATTCATCATTCTTCTTCCATTCACCACCATCTAAGCCACTAGAGCTCTTTCTTTCATCGTTCTGTCCTCTCAAGCATCATCTATCTCAGTCGGCCATCGCTTCAGAAAATCGCTCCACTATCGTTCGCCCCTCAGTCGAAGTCACCGTCCGTTGCCATCTTTGGAGCCGGTATCACCGCTTACCCTTTCATGGATGGAAGGATCCAAGCCAATGCCCCTGCTCTCCCAATCGTCATCTCTCCACAGTCCACTATCACCTCTTAGAACTGCTGGCCTTCTCCATGGTGATGTAGCCTCCCTGTTCCCGAAGCCATCACCTCCCCCTTCGTCACCGCTTGGTGGCGCACCGTCTGAGCTCTCCATCAAGCTACTATCCTTCATTGTAGCAAGTCCAAATGTCTCAAGCCCTACTCTTCCATTCTCTCCACCCAAGCTACCGGGAAGCTTCCTCGACTCCAACCTTCTCCTAGACCTCCATTGCCAATCTCAACCATGTCTGCCATCTTCTCCTTATCCAGACCATTGTCATCCTCTCATCCTCCTGATGTCGGGAGATTAGATATCCAAACAAGAGGAAGATTTGTTTGATGAAATAGACGGAGTTTAAACAATTCAACTGAATGGATTTATGGAGTTTAATTTTTGAGAAGAAAATATATTATGTGCGATCGGATTTTGGGGGATAACATCGAAGGAGTTTAATTTTAAAATAAAAGGTTATGTGCGGTTGTCGAACGAGTATGGAATAAGAATCCGGGATAGGAACGTGAAACTGAAACAGGTGAGAGATAAGAATGTGGAACTAAAATGGGTACGGGATAAAGATAAGGAATCGAGGTTGTTGGGGTGGATCATGATGAAAAACCAACATGGTTCCCACAAGCATCCGACGCGTTTCCCTTTGCCTATATAAGAGACATCTATTATAAAATTTTGCATTCCACTTCTAGCTCATATTCTTTCTTCTTGCCCCTTCTGCTTCTCTTCTTTCCACTTTTTTCCATCCTTTTAATATATGAGAAGGAAAGTAAGCTAGGGAGAGAGAGCCTCTGTCAGTCAGATCTAGTTTTATTTTTATTTTCTTTAACTCCAAGCCCTATTAATAGCTTAGGAGTTAAATATTTTGTAATCAGATTTGATTAGAAATGAAATTTTATTTTTCTTATGTCAATTTATTAATTATGGTTTTTAATTCTAGCATTACAATAGTTTTAATTCTTGTAATCTATTTTATGCCATTTAAATTTTTGTAATTAGTGTAGTTTTTATTTTTGCATATTTAAATTCTGTAATTTACATTTCTGCAAGTAGTTAGATTAATTTTATTTTTTTAATATTTTCTAAAGTTTTTAATTTAAATCATGTCTGGCTAAGCAAATCCTCTACGATTGGTGATGAAGCTAGACCATGATTAGAAGCCTTTTCTATGATCTATTCTTGGATTTTAATTTTTAAGATTTTTCTTTCTATTTAAACTTCTTGCCAAGAAACTTGATGAGCTATTGTTGGGTTTCAATCCCTTCATAGTTCATTCTTGATTTGGTGCAAGGAAGGCAATAGATAGAAGGCTCTCAACAATATTTTTAAATTATTTTCTCTTCTTTCCTTGTAAAACCTTGATGGATTATTGTTGGATTAAATTCTCTTCATAATCCATACTTGGTTAATACAAAGAAAGAAGTTGGAAGCATATTATAGGAGAGATCATTAGAAAGGTTTGTAAATCATTGGTCTAGTGGATTCAAAAGCCCTATATTTTTAAATTATTTATTTTATCAATTTAATTAACTTTTGCCTTTGTTGAAGCTCACCTAAGCAAGGGTTTGAACATAGTTCAAACGCAAATACCTCGTGGGATCGACCTGTGCTCGCTAGACGTGCTAGTCTATATATCATGCACTTGCGATTAAATTAAAATTCACAACGGTATGAAAGGTATAGTTGATAAGCAATATCAAATCATGGAGATTCTGATTCATTCTATTGAACCAAGAGTGCGTACACGGCATCACTCGCCAGGAATCCTGTAAGACTTTTATGCTGATTTCAATGTGAGAGAAGTGAAACTTCATCCTAGAAATATGCCATGTCCTTTTTCTTTCTTAGAAATTTTTAATGGCGGAAAAAGACCCATACCACTCGTCAGTCAGTCATTTTGCTAGATAACTTTTATTTAGTTTTTCTATAATTGGAAGTTTGGGATGTTACTTTTCCATCGCCACTACTGGCTTTTTCCAGCTTTGATAAAGGGGTTCTACTAGTTTTCCCTAATGGCACCCTTGATTGTGGATGTTGGTATTAAAGATGCATAATTTTCTTTTAAATATAGCCAAAGATAGATGCTTGAGCAAGATTAGTGACATGGTGAGAGATGTTCACCTTGGTATAGGAGGTATTGAAAATGGCCAACAACCCGGCTACGGTGCTACAACTCTCGCTAGCGAGGGTATGAGACTAGAGGAGGGTCATTTATCAAGAGTCTACTCCTCTGGTTCCCCTTCACCCAGTATCAATGGACACTAGGAGTGAAGGAAAAGCTAAAATCACTCTTTGAGAACCTACATCATAAGTGATAAGCGGCTAAGGTTCCCCAAGATATTCTTCTCCCTTTTGTTCTTGTAATGGGTGGAGCCTTTGGTATGCATGATCTCCTTCTTCCTCATCCACCGGTGGGCCAGTGGGGGTCTTTGCATTGCCTTAACACCATACAGCAATGGTCCAGGCATGCCATCCCTCGGTTCCATCCGCCTGCATGGTGTACCTCTCCGTCATAGCATGGCCCTCTTGATAGTTTTATGTTCCCACCCATGTTTCAAAGAGCACTTCCAAAAAGAGCGTAACTTAGTCAAAATGGAAATATATGTATCTTAGAATACTTTGATGAAAAAAAAGATTGTCCTTCATGTTTCTCATGCATGATGCTATGTACTTATTGCTGGTTGAGTTCTGGGCTTATGATTGTTTCCCCCTTTTTTTTGAAGATTCGTGTTTTAATTCAGTAAATTCTAGTAAGAGACTAATTTCTCCTTTAGGATTTTTGATTCGATGACTAATTTATTTCTCTAGATACCTTGCTAAAGAAAACATGATTTTTATAATATTTTCAGAAGTAAAAATATACATTATTAATAGTAAACCTGGAATTTTATGATTTGGGTAGGGGTGTGCCATCTAATTGTGTCAAACGGTAAGTATTGAGATGAAAAATTTCTTTCACTTAATATAGCCCCTCCTAGTTGGAAGAGAGCTTTTCTTGGTGAGTCAGCTAGGACACTTTAGCTTATCTCAAAACCAAGTCTCCTATCTTGAAGAACTTGCCTCGGACTCGGGTGTTGGGGTAGCGGGTGACCCTCTTTCGGAATGTAGCCATCCTCATAGCTACACACATCTATACCTTATCTATCAAGTCAATGTTTGTATGAAATTATTCAGGATTGCTGTTTTCTTCAAAATTCTCTACCCTTGGAGATGACAGTTCAACCTCTAATGGGATGACAGCTTCGATACCAAAGGCAAGATTGAAGGGGATCTCACCTATTGGGATCCTTTGTGTGGTTCGGTAAGTCTAAAGGACATGATATAGTTCTTCAGCCCCCAATCCTTTCACTCAATCTAAGCGCATCTTTAGTCCTTACAAAAGAATTCGGTTAGCAATTTTGGCCTCCTTATTAGCTTGGGAGTGGCTGACAGAAGTGAAACATTGGATCACATTTAGATCCCAATAGAATTCAGCAAGTTTAAAACTACTAAACTGCCAACCATTATCGGTGATAGTGGTTTGAGATAATCTAAAGCAGCATATGATGGACTTTCAGATAAAGTTCTTTACTTTGGCTTCGGTAATCTTGGCGAGTGGTTGGGCCTCAATCCACCTAGTGAAGTAGTCGATCGCCATAAGTAGAAATTTTTGTCCACCAATGGCTACGAAAAAAGGTCACATAATATCCATGCCCCACTAATCCAAAGGCCAAGGTGCACTTAAGGAAGTGAGTGGGGCAACCGGCAATCACTATATATTGGAGTGATGCTGGCACTGATTACATCTTCAAACTATGTCCTTTGCATCTTGCTCCATGGTAGGCTAATAGTGTCCCTACCTTAAAATATTATGGGACAAAGCTCTGCTTCCTAAGTGGTTAGCATAAATCTCTTCATGGACTTTATGAAGGGCATATTTTGCTTCAAAGGGCATAAGTACTTCAATAGTGGTTGGGAGAATCCCCTTTTGTAGAGCCTCCCTTCATGGAATATAAACCTAGAAACTTGATTTCATACTTCATGGGCTTCCTTCCCAACTTCAAGAAGGCTCTATTTTAGAGGTATTGAATAAGTGAATCCATCCGCAAGGTTTAGTATATCTATCTGGAGTACCGATGTTGGCTTGTTGATGCTGGGCTCTTCCAAGACTTCAAAAAAGACCTATGCACAAAGTTGTTAGGTACTACTATAGCAAGCTTGGATAGGATATTGGCCCAAATGTTCTCCTCTTTGGGGACTTGCTAGATGTCAAAACTACAAAAGGCTAAAATCAAGTCTTTTGACTTCCAGAGAGACTACTTCATATTCTCTTCCTTGGCCTCATATTCTTTAAAAATATGACTGACTACCGGGCATGAGTTACTGCGAACTTTCAAGTATTGTACCCCCATTTCTCTAGCAATGCGAGGCTAGCAATCAAGGCTTCATACTCTACCTCGTTGTTTGTAGAAGAGAATCTGAATCGAAGAGCATATGGAATGTCCCATCCCTCAGGACTAATGAGCAAGAGTCCTACTCCAGAATCATTAGCATTTGAGAACCCATCCACATATATCGTCCTTTGGTTTTGGGATCTTCAAGCATCTATAGAGCATTCTTCTACTCAGCTAGCTAGTTTAAGGACTCCACCACTAGCTCCACCTACTTCTATTGGTCCATTAGCATAGTCTACTAGGATTACTTCAAATCAATCACTCAGTTTTCAAATACTCTGACTGCTAGGATCAGTTTCATGTTCAGTGATCGGAGATAGGATATTTCTCAAAGCTATCAGGAGCTGAGACATGATCTGAGAGAGCTTACCCTTAGAGTAGAGGTTGTGAAACAGAGATAGAGAGCTCAAGGAGCTTAGTCTGAGTTTGATGATTTGAGAACTGATATTGGCAAGATGAGAGGAGTAGTTGACAAATTTGTGCGGGAGCGGACAGAGACCATTACATCTATTTAACTGGGTATTAGGAGGATTGAGTCAGAGCTGGGGGTAGTTCTTCTAGGATTTACTAGATCTAGATCATCCTTTAGCCAGCCTCGTAGACCTATACCTCTACCTACATATACTTCTACCAAACCACACTTCACTACCATAGTGCATTCAAGCACTGGATTTCCTCGAACACCAACTTTTGGACCATCATCTAGGACCTGCAATACCAAGGGTCCTCTAGCTTTTGCTTTGACATGCAAGACCTATGCTCCATAAATAGTAGACATTCAGGATGATGAGGATTAAAGCATTAGGTCATGTCTACTAGACTATATGTATTAGGATATGAATGTTCAAATCATTAGGATCCATATTTTGTTATAGTATCTAGTTTATCCTTTTATTATAATGAACATTTTGTACTATGTTTGATGTTTTATGTTATAATTTTGTATGTATCAAAGTCAAATTTTGTACTATGTATCATGATGAATCACATATTTATATATTTATTTTAAATATTTTAGTTAATTAATGGTGCTAACATCTTCTAAAAATTCTAATTTCATAATTAAACTAGACCTTCTTGCAAAATTAACTATTTTTAAAATACCTTTGAAAAAGATAAAATTAGAACATAATTATGAAAAATAAATGTCAAACCGAAACACCACACATCCATTAAAATATTTAATGAAAAGTTTTATTCATGTTTCTTATTCTTTGGTAGGTACATTAAGATTGATAAAAATTTTTGAAACTCCAGAACCTAAAAAATTTGGTTGGATTATTGATTGAAAAGCTTGTTAACATGAAGAGCTTAATTTATAAAATCTAATGGATCAAACGACACTTAAATTGGAGTTTAAATAGGCCCAGAATCAAGAAAAAATCAAAATAATCAAGTTTTGCATAGATTTTAAAGCAGCTGGTCCACCATAGCTGGCTGCTTGGTCTACCGAAACTCATATGGTCCATAAGACACTATTGTTATCAGTCCACAGCTCTGAGCCATGGACCGTGGAAGGATTTTCTCCACTACATCATTGCCTCCTCCTTCCTCGCCGTCCTTCCCCACACCACCAGTCATGCATCTTCTTCCCTGACCTAAGCCAAGCTCCCCACTACTCCTCCCCAGTCTGGACATCATTGCCCATCATCTCCTTCCCATGTCACTGGTCATCATCTCCTCCACAAGCCACTGACCATTCTCCCTATTTCAATCCTCATTGCTTATCACGGTCCCCGCTGCCCCCCCTTAGCTTTACCTCCCCATCCCACCACTGCCTACTACCGCTCCTCGCTAGATCAAGCCATGGCCACCGCTTCATCACCGTTGTCTCATTCTTTCCATCACCGCCACATGCCGCTGATGCTCATTCCCCCTTGCTAGCCTGAAGATGCCCCTTCCTCCTTGGTTTTAAGCCACTTCCAACATTTCACCTGTAATTGTCCGATTGCTATCCATGCTGCTTGACGGAACTGCCACCTTCTCCTTCCTCATGGTTATTGTCCCCATAGCAGTCACCGTTAGCCCATGTTGCCATCTTCTTCCTCTCCATTCGGAAACCACCATGGTCGCAGTCCTATCCTAGGCTACCAAGACATCGCTTCCCTTTGCCCATCATCACCAACCATCATCACCTCCTCACTCGGTCTGGAGTCATCTAGTATGCTGACCCAATGACTGAGATTCAGTCCCAACCTAAGAAGGATGCCCCAGCATAATTATGCCCTGATCTGAGCAATCCAATAAGGTCCAATGGCTCTCTTCAATTCCAAATACAATAAGAAGTTGAGAGGCAATCAGGGTGGTGATTTTGGCCTGATTTGTAGTGATCCGATGGTCTTCATTGAGTTCAACCAATTTAAGTATGGATCGATAAATTCTTGATGATTTGATATGATCTAACATCCAGAATAATTCCAAGAGTTCTACTACAAGTCAAACCCTCAATACTACACTAATTCATCCTTTACCAAGCTCTATCTAAAGGACCCTAGGCTACAAGAGAAGATCATCCTAGAGAGAGGGTATGGTACAGGATAGAGGGTATAGCTTAGGTACAAGTTGGCCTCTAAGAGTGAGATTTCTTAGAGAAGAGTTCTGTCCCTACACCATCTTCAAGCCTATTCCATCTCCAAGATCAAGATCCAAAGAGAAAGAAGAAGAAAAAGTCCAGTTCACTCCATAGAGTACAATGAAAGAAGGTGAAGTGACATCAACTAACTTCCAGACGAGACTATGCCAATCAACTTCGAATACTTTGTTACTACTTTCTTAGATTATTTACTTGTTATTTCTAATTCTTTGCAATTAGATTCTAATTTTAATTTATGCAAAATTTATTTTCATGCAATTTAAATTTATGTCCTTTACTTTTTTTCATAGTTAGATGCTAAGATCTGATTAGTAGATTAAATATACCGAGTTTAAAATTCCTGCTCTTTGAATTCTTTTACACTTTTTAATTTTATTTTCTGACTCAAAATATTATTCATTTTTATAAAAATCAAAGATTTCAAATCATTAGATTGCATTGCTTTCTTCATTGATTCAACCTGTTTGCTTATATTTACTTATTTTAATTTATTAGAAGTAGGATATTTAAACTAATAATCATGGTGTCTTAACGATAACATCATGAACCTACCAAGTTTTGGGTGCCATTACTGGGAAGGCACGAATGCTAATATTTTTGATTTCTTTGATTTCTTGTAAATTCAATTTACTAACTTTTTTTTTCTAACAAAAAATCAAAAAAAAGAAAAAGAAGAGGAGAAAAAAAGTCATCTACAATTTTGGTGAGATCAATCCTAATCTTAGATTAATTTTTTAGTTATTTATAATTAATTTCTTCCTTTTCATATTAGCTAAAAAAATTCAATTTTCTTGTTTCTTTTGATTAATCTCTTTTTTAAAAAATCAACCTAAAAATTTATTTTGATTAGATTTATTTTTGTATTATTCTCTTTCTTTTCAACTTAACATAAAAAGAAAAAGGTATTTTGTTTGCTTTTAATTAGTTAATTTCTTTTCAAACTAATCCAAAAAGAAAAAAAATCTTTTTTAGTTTCTTTCTTTTCAAATGAACCTAAAAAGAAAAAAATTACTTAACTTTTAATTAACTTCCTTGAATACTAGATTTGATTGCTTGCCTTAATAGTAGTTGCTTTATATTCCTTGTCTAATTTATTATTTTTTCTCCCATATCTAACTAACCAAATTTAAAATCTATCTTTTATTCTTTTTGCTTAAATTAACATAACATAAAAAGAAAACAAAAATATCACATAATACTTAACTAAAATAGGGAAACCAATTAATTATTAAAAACTTACTATTTATTTTGGACATCTTTTCTTTTTGCATCTCATATTTCTATAAGATATCTTAAGGACAACAATCCACAAACAACATAAGGTAGGGATTTGATCACCTTTCTTAGCTCCCAAACTACCATCCTGCATCTTGTATTAATCCAAGCCTTTTAATTAAAATCAATTAGATGTTAGTCCCTAAGAAATTCGAGCTTAATGAAATAAGGTACCCGAGAAAGTTAGACCAGGTCAGGATTAGCTGATTGACTGGTGTCTAAGAAAGATATTTAAGAATGATGTAGCCTTAAAGAAAAGTAGTTTTAATTAATTCCGTTGACTAACCTGGCCAATCTAATTGGTGTCTAAGAAAAGCAATAGGGGATCCCCACTGATTTTACCCTTACTTAGCTAGTTGATTAGTTAGTTTTTGACTTGGAGAGCTCCAAGATGGCCTTGGTAGTTAGGAGCTATCTAAATTTAGGATAACATGAGGATAGAGAGTCTATGTTATGTTAACTTGTTTGTAAATAATATCAAATCGTAACTAATTCTTTTCTTTCTTAGCTTTAGACTCCTTAGGCCCTCATCTTTAGAACTCTTTTCTATCTTTCTTTCTTTTTTGTCTCATCACTCCTCTTAAATAAATAATTAATTAATTAATTACATAAATAAATAAGGATTGCTTTAATCTAAAATCTTGATTGCATATGCAAATAATCAAAATAATTTGATAAACTAAATCAATGCCAAGAGCATGAATCGTTATAGTAGAGTATCTTTTCTTCCGGCACACCAAGTTTATTCGAGCCTCATTCACTTTGTGAGTGAATGCCCAACCACGTACCAACCTTTTGAGTTTATGTATAACTAAGTTTATCAAGATCAAACCTAAATGGCCTACAGATAAGGAAATAATCTATATTTTAATGCTTATAATTCAGGTTGGAAGGCTCAATTACATTTTTCATGGTAACCACACCTAGTGGTTACCCTGGCAACTCAAGGATCCATGTTCATAGATGTACCATATTATTATCAGCCCTATCCACAATATCAACTTTCTTTAACTACCTATAATCTATTATTTGAAGAAAAGGTTCAATAAGCATCGTACCCACATCCTTTATAGACCAACATAAATATCGATAGGTTTTCTTTATTTTAATAAATAATTATAGCCTAATAGCAATCTATCAATAAGCTAATGGATCAAACTGATCAATGATTAATCAAACTTAATAAAGAGGAGGGGGGTGAACTGCCGAGTCAACTTGAGGGTAACCTAAAGGGACCATACCTAGCTCAAAGTTTTAATGACCCTCTATCTTTTCATGAATAATCAACTCTAACTCCCGGGAATAAACTGGTCGTAAAACAACTTCGTACAACCATAAAAATCAATATAGATAATTTGGCTAAGGCAGAAAAATATATGGAGACATTAAATTGGTGGGATGAACCAATTCCATCATTACCCTGCTTCCTTATAGCCCCATTCTCTGTGCCCTAAAATCATCTATGCCTTTTAATGGAATGGAAGAATAAATAGATGCAATGATGAAACTAGTTGAGCCTTTCCAAGAACTACAAATGCATAATATAATAGAGGAAGCCACCCCCACAGTTCTCTCCCAAGATTTAGTAGATCCTTGTTTGGCTCATTTTGGGATAGATGATTCCGATGCATATAAGTATACCATAGAAATTCATAACTTAATACAAATACCCTACTTCGAAACCACCTCACTTTGGATTGATGAATAACAAGAGCCATCACCTAACCCACCAATAGCTCCCTTGTTAGAATCACTATATGATTTAGAACTGAAACCACTTCCTGATGCATCCATTAAAATTTTTTGAGTGAACCTTACCCAAGAAGCCTAACTTATTGGTATTCTAAAAGTACATAAAGAAGCTTTCAGGTGGGATATTACTAAAATGAGGGATCATGATCTTGAAAATTTTATAATTAATTTTTTTATGTTTGGCACTAATCTTGAGAACTGCCTCTAAAATCTTTCCATGATATTAAAACAATGTATGAAGATAGGTTTAATATTAATATGAAAATAGTGCCTAGCTTTAAAATGAAAAAGGATATTGACCAAACATATCATGCTCGAGAAGGAGAGTAGGGTAGATTGTTGCCCAGATATGGTGCCCAAGAGGGGGGGTGAATTGGATCTTTTTTAAAAAATAAAGCAATATATGTGCTATCAATTTCAAATGTGAAGAGTGATAGTGCTCAAGTAATTGTGCAACGGAAGCAATGAAAGATAACAACAATTAAAGAGCAATAGAGAGCAAAGCAATGCAAACACACAAAACGTATAGTGGTTCGGTGCACCTAGCACCTACATCCACTCCCCAAGCTCCACTTGGGAATTTTCACTATAATCTTCTCTAGATTACAGCCGACTTGTTTTACAAGGCTCACAAGTCAAAACCTAAGTTGGTTTTGTTACCTAGGCTCACCAACGAACCTTACACACTTGTTTTGGCTTCGGGCTAACAAGCAACCCTAGTTGGTTTTATCAATTGGCTCACCAACAAACCTTACACACTTGTTTTGGCTTCGGGCTTACAAGCAACCCTAGTTGGTTTTATCAATTGGCTCACCAACAAACCTCACACTAGTTTCAAATTCCCTTGAAACTAGGCTAGCAAAAATAGAGTATGAATACAATGAATAAAAACAAGACAAACTCCTTTTTGAGCAAAAAACAATTCGATGTAGCTCTTGTTGGAGACTCTTCAAGTCTTCCTCTTGGAATCTTGGACCTCACTAAATACCAAAGACTTGAAAGCTGGAATCCTCAAAAATGGAAAGCTTTTGGCTAAGGAATCTCTTGGATTTTCTCTTTTTGGCTTAGGATTGATTGAAAGCTTTGTACTTTTACTCTCTTCTTTTTTACTTTGTCTCCTCCACTTTTTTGAAGTTAGGTGGAGGTTAAATACTTCATTCAAGCTGAAACAACTCCACAAGACCGTTAAAATCAAAAATATGGCCGTTTATGGCCATTAGAAATCAAATCAAAAGTTCAGAAAAACTAGCCGTTGTGCCATGAGTCGACCTCATGAGTCGACCTCTGGGTCAAGTGTCGACCTCATGAGTTGACCTCCAGTTTATCTTAAGCAAAAATCCAGAAAACCATAGTTCTTCCCAGTTTGAATTCTCAGGCAATGAGTCGACCTCTGGTGTCGACCTCTGGATAGGTGTCGACCTCAGGTAGTGACCTTTGAAGCGTGCCACTGAAATTTTGCCATGCCGGCCTTGCTGAACTTTTCTTTTCTTCATGAGTCGACCTCTGGTGGTCGACCTTTGGCAAGGTGTCGACCTCTGGTCTGAAATTTTCTGAAACTCTGGAGAGGTGCGTGCCATGCTTGAGTTTCTCTAGGCCTTTGTTTCTTTTGTCAATTACTTCTTAATATGAAGGTCCAATATGAGAAATTTGATCTTGTTTAAGGTAGAAGAGCTCTTTCCCAAATCAAGCAAGCTTGGTTTCATCATTGTACTCTTGATACTCTTTTTGAATAACCTAAGGCCTGAAACTTTATCTTGAAATGAAACATTAGTCCAAACATATACTCAACCTTTTGTTAATCATCAAAACTAAGGAGCCAAAGCCAACAATCTCCCCCTTTTTGATGATGACAAAATCTTGAGTATATATGCAATTAAGTCCAAAAGCAAAATATAGCATTAAAAAATTTTCAAAGAAACCTCACATATATGAGTATATCATAAAAATTTACTTTTCATCTACTCTCCCTTTTTTGTGAAAACATTCTCATGAGTCAAAAAGTTAAGAACCATACAAGCTTTACTCTACTCTATGAAAGAGTCATAAGAACCATATATACTTTACTATACTCCCCCTTTTTGTCAAGAATCAAAAAGTGCATTCTTTGTAGTAAAAGATATACTAAAGAAAATTATGTTCCATTGCAATGAAGTACTTAGTTGCATAAAATACATGCTCCCTCTCAATTTGTGCATTCGATATAGCAAAGACATTCTAACTTGAGGGTTTAAAAATATAAATACTAAGAGCTGGCATCAGACAGTAAAATACCACAATGTAGATAAATATATGAATGTATTCAGTTACAAAATTGCTTACATAATAAGCACAAAATACTGATACATCATAACATACAAAGCAAACTAGTACCTCAGTAAACATCATATATCAAGCAAATCTATGAGGCTACTCCTCATCAGAAGGTACATCAAAAGAGATAGGAGCCAAGATCCTAGATAAGGATTTTGGAGTCCTATGAGTGAGACTCCGAGTCCTCAGAGAGGGACCAGACCTAGGGGTAGTCCTACGGGATCTATAGGTCCGTGGAAAAGACTCCGAAGGTGTCCTAACAGAAGTAGTAGCAGTAAGAGTAGGTGGATCAGTATGCTGAGTAGACTGAGCTGGAGTGTGCCTGCTGACAAGCTCATAAGCAGTGGGATCATCAATATCAGTCTCTGTATGCTCATCTCTATCATCTGGAATGCCTGTAATATACTCAAAGAGTGACTCAGTAATCTCAATATCTACTGGCACATCTGTAGCTGGAGGATCAATACTAGGAAGATCAGTAGAAGGAGGATCAGTAGAAGGGAGAATCCCTAGAATCGGATCAGTAGGTGGAACATCAGAGCTACCTGCTCCAGGCTGATCTCCATCACTATCACTGTAGCCACTGGAGTCATCATCATCATCATCATCAGAATGTGGAGGAGGCACTGTCGGATCTACAGTCCTTGGTGGCAATGCCAATCTCAGTAAGCTGAGGATCTGTCAGAATCCTACATCGACAGTAGCTGAGAGAGCTCCAATGCGCATGTCTGTGTGGATCCGCAGACCATGTAGCTCCTGTCGTACACTAGCAATCTCTATCCGGACCTCTGAAATGTGATCAGTCACTCTCTGCTCAAAGTCCGATGTGCTCGCTGTAGTCCTTTATGGTGTAGCAGTAGCAGAAGGTGTTGGAGCTGATGAGGGTGGTGGCGTGAATGGCTCAGGCTCCACAGTCTTTGACTCTGGTGCTGGACGAGGAGGTGTGCCATGATCAGTAGGCTCTGAAGGCCCTGCCTCAACTGCACGAATCTCCTCCGCCTAATCTGGCTCCTGGCCAGACTCCCGTCGCACCCAATGATCACCAATCAGTCGAAATCCCATCCTATGCAGGGATTTCTCTCCGTATGTGTCAGTATGCTGCAGTTGACTGAAGGGGATACCATCAAATGATACTCCGTACTCCCTGAATAACTATGTCAGCCCCATGCCATATGGCTGAACTAGTCTCCTATGAGATGCTGCCTCTCCCATCTGCTGAAGCTTGATCCTGGGAAGGTTGATGGGAGTCCACTGTCTCAAGGACACCATCAACACTAGCTCACGCTCAGTAATAAAGTCGAACCTTCCGCTCTTTGGAATCAAGATGCGGGCGATGATATGATGCAGCACTCTCATCTCCAATGATAGCTGGTTAGCGGCTACTATGGAAATGCCGCTAACATCCTCGCGCTCTAAGATACATCTGAAGGCACGCTCTCGGTCGCTGATAGTATTGGCGGCTGTGCCATGAAGTGGAATCCTCCAAACATGACTGATGACCTCCGGTGTCACTGGAATCTCGATCCCACGAATAGTAGCAGACCATCCAATGCCATCAGTGGCCATGGATGCATAGAACTCCCTGATGAGGTCTGGGTAGAATCTCTCATTCATCGTGCAGAAGTGAACCAGACCTACATCTCTCAGTACATCTCCTATAAAAAAGTGATGCTGATCCCAGAAGGGTATATCCACACGTCTCCCGCTCGCATTGCTCTTCCGTACTAAGCTGGCTGGCACTGGTGCAGGTTCCTCTGGGGATGGCTCACGCTCATGTCTGGCCTTTCTTCGTCGCTCAGTACTACCTTGGCCTTGTTCCATTTTCCTTTTCCTTACAGCCAATTGCTTCCTTGGACCCATATGGATGGAAGAGGGTAATTTAGGGAGAAGTAGGATAATGCAGTGCTAAGAAAAAGAAGAACCAAGAATTTGGAGAGGAGAAAATGAATTCACAGTTGAGCAAATGAAGGAACCGTGAAAAGGTAAGTGAGGGTTTGTGAAATTGAAAAAAAAAAAGAGAGCAAATAGAGGAAATGCACGAAATGGAGGGAAGAAATGAGTGTTTTCAATCGAATATCAACCGATAATTGAGGGTAAATAGAGGCAAAAACCTACGGTTGCCCAAAACGAGGAACACGGTAAAAACCGGTTCAGTCCAAGAGAAACCATGAGGGGAGGAGAAGATTACCCAAAAAGAGGAGGGAGAGGGTTGGAAATCCACTATTCAGAGCTTAGGAACGTTGGAGGGGGACCACACGAAGGAGAAAAAGAAAAGAAATGGAGGAAATAGGGCTCGTGGACGGGTTTTAAAAGTTGGTTTTCCGACCAAGTGTCGACCTCTCAAAAATTTCAGGGGTCGACCCCAAGTGTCGACCTCCAAAATTTTAAGTGTCGACCTCTGAAAATAAACTAGTCAAAATAAAATTTGGTAAAATTTAAAAAAATTGATAAAATTTAGAATGAATTCTTAGAGAAGCTTTAAATATATTTGAGAATTTATAAATCATTTTTGAAAAATTTTGAAGAAAATTGAAGAGTTTCAAGCAAAAGGGTCAATGACTCCCAATTCTCTTCTGATCATGCAATATCTATCTTCATTCAATGGTTTTGTGAATATATCAGCCAATTGATAATCAGTACAAATAAATTCTAACACATTAGAGTTTTGAACGTGATCTCTTATGAAGTGATGTCTTATTTCAATATGTTTGCTTCTTGAATGTTGTACAGGATTTTTCGTTAAATTGATTGCACTAGTATTATCACATCTTATGGGTGTCTTAGTTAGTTTGATGCCAAAGTCCTCGAGTTGTTGTTTGATCCATAGAATCTGAGCACAACAGCTTCCGGCTACTATATATTCGGCTTCCACCGTAGATAGAGCAACCGAATTCTGTTTCTTGCTGCTCCATGAAATCAAATCAACTCCTAGGAATTGACAAGTTCCACTAGTACTTTTACGATCAAGTTTACACCCAGCAAAATCAGCATCAGAATAAGCAATCAATTTATATGATGACTCTCTAGAGTACCAAAGACCAATTTCAATTGACCTAGATAAGTATCTAAATATACATTTTATAGCTAAGAGATATGATTCTTTAGGAGCAGACTGAAAACGTGCACACATACAAACACTAAACATTATATCTGGTCTACTGGCAGTTAGATATAGCAATGAACCAATCATGCCTCTATATAATTTTTGGTCTACTGATTTACCACATTCATCTTTGTCTAATTTACTTGAAGAGCTCATAGGGGTACCTATTGGTTTGGTAGTCTCCATCTCAAACTTTTTCAATATTTCCCTTGTGTACTTGGCTTGGTTGATGAAGATCCCCTCTTTGGTTTGCTTAATTTGGAGTCCAAGGAAGAAGTTGAGTTCTCCCATCATGCTCATCTCGAACTCACTCTGCATTAACTTTGCAAACTCTTGACAAAGACATTCGTTAGTAGCACCAAAAATAATATAATCTACATAGATTTATACTACTAAGAGATCATCATTTTTCTTTTTCAAAAATAATGTATTATCTACATTACCTCTAGAAAATCATTCTTCATCAAAAATGAACTTAATCTATCATACCAAGCTCTAGGAGCTTGCTTTAAACCATACAATGCTTTATGCAATTTAAAAACATGGTTAAGAAATTCATGATTTTCAAATTTGTTCAACATAAACTTCCTCTTCAATAAATCCATTTAAAAATGCACTTTTAACATCCATTTGAAATAACTTGAAATCTATAAAACAAGCAAAAGCAAGTAAAAGTCTAATTGCTTCCAACCTAGCAACAGGAGCAAAGGTTTCATCAAAGTCAATCCCTTCTTCCTAGTTATAGCCTTTAGCAACAAGTCTAGCTTTGTTTCTAGTTACAATACCATGTTCATCAAGTTTATTTCTAAAAACCTATTTTGTGCCAATTACAGAAACATTAGGGGGTCTTTCAGTTAAAGTCCAAACGTTATTTCTTTTAAATTGATTTAGTTCATCTTGCATGGCATTAATCCAGTTACAATCTTTTTCAGCTTCTTCAATTGACTTAGGCTCTATTTGAGAAACAAAAGCTAAATAATCACAAACATTTCTGATAGAAAAGCGTGTACTTACTCCCTTTGACGGATCACCAATAATTAGCTCTTTGGGGTGTCCGTGTGCATACCTCCACTCTTTAGGTAAAGGTTTTGGTGAAGTTGCATTGATCTCTTGAATTTGATCTTCATTTTCTTGATCATCATCTCCTTTGGGCACATCTTCATTGATTGTCAATTGTTCAAGCTTCTTTGTACATGTTTCATCATCAATAGAATCTTCTTTTCTAGAAGATTTTTCGTTAGTTTCATCAAACATTACATGAATTGATTCTTCAACTAGAAGAGTTCTTCTGTTGAAGACCCTGTATGCCTTGCTAGAAGTAGAGTATCCTAAGAAGATACCCTCATCTGACTTAGCATCAAATATTTTGATATTGTCTTTGCCATTGTTTAATATGAAACAGCGGCAACCAAATACACGAAAATATTTAAGATTAGATTTTCGATTTTTCCAAAGCTCATACGGTGTTTTCTTTAAAATAGGTCGAATTAAAACATGATTTAAAATGTAACAGGAAGTATTAATGGCTTCTATCCAAAAATATCTAGGTAAATCATTTTCGCAAAGCATTGTGCATGCCATTTCTTCAAGAGTCCTGTTTTTTCTTTCTACCACCCCATTTTGTTGAGGTGTCCTAGGTGCAGAAAAATTATGACTAATGCCATTATCATTACAAAAAACTTCAAAATCATGATTGTCAAATTCAGTTCCATGATCACTATGCAAAGAAATAATAGTAAGATCTTTTTCATTTGAAACCCTTTTATGAAATTTAACAAAAGCTGAAAACGTTTCATCTTTATGAGCTAAAAACATTATCCAAGTAAATCATGAGTAATCATCTACAATTATGTTGCCCAGATATGGTGCCCAAGAGGGGGGGTGAATTGGGTATTTAAAAAATTAAAGCAATATATGTGCTACCAAGTTTTAAGGTGAAGAGTGATAGTGCTCAAATAATTGTGCAACGGAAGCAATGAAATAAATTAACAATTAAAGAGCAAAAGAAGAGCAATGCAAACACACAAGAAGTATAGTGGTTCGGTGCACCTAGCACCTACATCCACTCCCCAAGCTCCACTTGGGAATTTCCACTATAATCTTTAGATTACAGCCGACTTGTTTTACCAGGCTCACAAGTCAAAACCTTACACACTTGTTTTGGCTTCGGGCTTACAAGCAACCCTAGTTGGTTTTATCAATTGGCTCACCAACAAACCTCACTCACTTGTTTTGACTTCGGGCTTACAAGCAACCCTAGTTGGTTTTATCAATTGGCTCACCAACAAACCTCACACACTTGTTTTGGCTTCGGGCTTACAAGCAACCCTAGTTGGTTTTATCAATTGGCTCACCAACAAACCTCACACTAGTTTCAAATTTCCTTGAAACTAGCCTACCACAAATAGAAAATGAATACAATGAATAAAAACAATACAAACTCTTTTTGAGCAATAAGAAATTCGTTGAAGCTCTTGATGGAGACTCTTCAAGACTTTTTCCTTGGAATCTTTGACCTCACTAAATGCCAAACTCTTGAAAGTTGGATTCCTCAAAGATGGAAAGCTTTTGGCTAAGGAATCTCTTGGATTTCTCACTCTTTTTGGCTTGGAATTGCTTGAAGGCTTTTTACTTTTACTCTAATCCTTTTCACCTTGTCTCCATATCTTTTTTGAAGTTTGGTGGAGGTTAAATACCTCATTCATGCTGAAACAACTCCACAAGACCGTTAGAATAAAAAATATGGCCGTTTATGGCCGTTAGAAATCAAATCAGAAGTTCAGAAAAACTAGCCGTTATGCCATGAGTCGACCTCATGAGTCGACCTCTGGATCAAGTGTCGACCTCATGAGTCGACCTCCAGTTTATCTTAGGCAAAAATCCAGAAAACCATAGTTCTGCCCAGTTTGAATTCTCAGGCTATGAGTCGACCTCTGGTGTCGACCTCTGGACAGGTGTTAACCTCAGGTGTCGACCTCTGGACAGGTGTCGACCTCTGGTGTCGACCTCTGAAGCGTGCCACTAAAATTTTGCCGTGCCGGCCTTGCTGAACTATCTTCAAATTCTTTCATATTAATTCCAAAGTCCATATATTTGATTTTCCATTAATTTAAGGACTTTTTCAACTGAAATACAAGCATTTCTTCATTCAACATGGTTGAGTACTAAGATCTAAGAAATACACTTAAAACATAATTAGTACTCATATATACTTAAACATTTTGTCAATCATCAAAATCAAGACTAGAGTCAACAAATTACTAGCCCATATTTCTTACCTCCCAAACTAGTTGTTCTGGTTGGTCCAAAGAGGTCCATATGCAATAATTCAAGGGGTCTAGTAGTAGATACTACTCCTTTAGGTTTGAAAGTAGATTTAGTTTGTTTTCCAAATTGACATGCAGCACAAATCTTATCTTTTTCAAATGTGAGTTTTGGTAATTCTTTTACAAGATTCTTTTTGCTTAATTTTGAAATCAAATGCATACTAGCATGCCCTAGCCTGCGATGCCAAAGCCAACTAGTTTCACTTGCCTTGGCTTCCCTAGCCACTAGGCATTGACCACTTTCCATGGCTAGATCATCAAGATAAACCATGTAAATGTTTCCATGCCTATGACCAGTGAACTTGATGCCATCGACATCTAGACTAGACACCATGTACAAAGATGATTCAAAAATTACTTTAAAATCCTTATCACAAAACTGACTAATGCTGAAAAGATTATGCTTCAAGCCATCAACAAATAATACATTATCTACATAAGCATTAGGGGTGATATGGATTATCACCAAAAGTAACGTTTCCACCATTTATAGCTACTAGTGATGAGAATTGCTTCACATCCCCAGTCATGTGCCTTGAGCAACCACTGTCCAGATACCACATTTTTCTTTTATTTTTGGTTGCAAGACACACCTGCAGAAATTGATCAAGTTAAACTTTAGGTACCCAAGTCATCTTGGGTCCTTTAGGGTTAGACAAATTGGTTCCTTTTGGAACCCAAATCTTTTCAAAGGTACTTGATTTTCTTCTATTACAAATATATGATTTATGTCCTAACTTACCACATGCATAGCAGGTAATATTAGAAGATGTAGGTATGAAAAAGTTTTTGAAAAGTTTTTGCTGATTCTGTGACTTAAATCCAAGTCCAACTTTGTTAAAAACTGCATGTTGACTATTTAAAAGCATACTTAATTTTTCTGAACTATAAGTAAACTTTTCTACAAAAGGTTTCACTTTTTCTAACTCTTCTTTGTAATTCTTGTTTTGAAGCAACAGTTCTTTATTTTATTTTTCAATTTTCTCATTAGTTTCAAAACTTCTATTATTTTTCAAAGAATCCTTTTCTTTTATAAGATTGTCCTTATCATTTTTCAAGGTCTTTACATGTTCAGTTAATTTCTTGTTTTCTTGAATTAAATCTTCAATTTCAGTTGAAAACTTGTCTGAATTTTTGGTAAGCTCTTGATTTAGCTTTCTTAATTTCTTATTTTTCAGTTTTAGTTTTTCATATTCCATAACTAAATCATCAAAAGCATCATGTAGTTCATTAAAAGTAAATTCATTTTCAGGTTCAGAATTTACCTCATCATCTTCATTGGCCATGAAACACAAGTTGGCGACTTCCTGCTGCTCTTCATCACTGCTGGAGTCCTCACTCTCACTCCAGGTAGCCATCATGGATTTCTATCTCAACATCCTTCGACTCTTTTTAAGCAAAGGGAAATCCATTTTATAATGTCCAGGCTTCTTGCACTTGAAGCAGATGGGAGGATCCCTTTCTTTTTCTTTCTCTTTATCTTTGTTGTAATCACCTTTTTGTGGCCTTTTCTTGTAGAAGCCCTTCTTCTTTCTCATGAATCTTCTGAATTTTTTTGTAATGAGGGCTGTCTCATCATCATCAGCTTCTTCTTCTGATTCATCACTTGACTCTTCCTTTGTAGTGGACTTGAAGGCTATGGCTTTCTTTTTCTTGTCATTGTCCACTGTCTTCTATTTTAGTGAAAGCTCATAAGTTATCAGTGATCCAAAAAGTTGCTCAAGAGGTAGAGTATTGACATCCTTGGCTTCTTCTATCACCGTTACTTTCGCATCCCATGAAGCCGGAAGAGACCTGAGAAGTTTGTTAACAAGTTCACTATTAGATATAATCTTTCCCAAACTCCTCATACCATTTACTATATTGGTAAATCTAGTATATATCTCACTAATACTTTCAGTTGGTTCCATCCTGAACATCTCATACGTATGAATGAGCATGTTCACATTTGTGGTCTTCACTTGGTGTGTACCCTCATGGGTAACCTCAAGTGTATCCCAAATTTCTTTGACAGAAATACAATTTGATATTCTGTTAAATTCACTTGGGTCAACTGCACATAATAGCAAATTCATCGCCTTTGCATTTAACTCAGCTTGTTTGATGTCATTATCATCCCATTCTTCTTCAGATTTTGGGGTGATAATGCCATTAACCAAGTGAGTGGGCTGATGAGGCCCTTTAGTAATTACTCTCCATATATTATAATCTACAGCTTGTAAATAAATGCGCATACGAGTTTTCCAGTATGTGTAGTTTGTGCCATTAAAGAAAGGAGGGCAATTTGATGCTTGACCTTCAACTACACCCATTCCAATTGGGGCGGCCATGATCTTTCACTCAAGATCGTTGGACCTACAAGAGAGTACCGGTGCTCTGATACCACTTGTTGCCCAGATATGGTGCCCAAGAGGGGGGGTGAATTGGGTCTTTTTTTAAAAAATAAAGCAATATATGTGCTATCATTTCAAATGTGAAGAGTGATAGTGCTCAAGTAATTGTGCAATAGAAGCAATGAAAGATAACAACAATTAAAGAGCAATAGAGAGTAAAGCAATGCAAACACACAAAACGTATAGTGGTTCGGTGCACCTAGCACCTACATCTACTCCCCAAGCTCCACTTGGGAATTTCCACTATAATCTTCTCTAGATTACAGCCGACTTATTTTACAAGGCTCACAAGTCAAAACCTAAGTTGGTTTTGTTACCTAGGCAACCAACGAACCTTACACACTTGTTTTGGCTTCGGGCTAACAAGCAACCCTAGTTGGTTTTATCAATTGGCTCACCAACAAACCTTACACACTTGTTTTGGCTTCGGGCTTACAAGCAACCCTAGTTGGTTTTATCAATTGGCTCACCAACAAACCTCACACTAGTTTCAAATTCCCTTGAAACTAGGCTAGCACAAATAGAGTATGAATACAATGAATAAAAACAAGACAAACTCCTTTTTGAGCAAAAAATAATTCGATGTAGCTCTTGTTGGAGACTCTTCAAGTCTTCCTCTTGGAATCTTGGACCTCACTAAATGCCAAAGACTTGAAAGCTGGATTCCTCAAAAATGAAAGCTTTTGGCTAAAGAATCTCTTGGATTTTCTCTCTTTTTGGCTTAGGATTGATTGAAAGCTTTATACTTTTACTCTCTTCTTTTTCACTTTGTCTCCTCCACTTTTTTGAAGTTAGGTGGAGGTTAAATACTTCATTCAAGCTGAAACAACTCCACAAGACCGTTAGAATCAAAAATATGGCCGTTTATGGCCATTAGAAATCAAATCAAAAGTTCAGAAAAACTAGCCATTGTGCCATGAGTCGACCTCATGAGTCGACCTCCAGTTTATCTTAGGCAAAAATCCAGAAAACCATAGTTCTGCCCAGTTTGAATTCTCAGGCGATGAATCGACCTCTAGTGTCGACCTCTAGACAGGTGTCGACCTCAGGTGGTGACCTTTGAAGCGTGCCATTGAAATTTTGCCATGTCAGCCTTGCTGAACATTTCTTTTCTTCATGAGTCGACCTCTGGTGGTCGACCTTTGGCAAGGTGTCGACCTCTGGAGGTCGACCTCTGGTCTAAAATTTTCTGAAACTCTGGAGAGGTGCGTGCCATGCTTGAGTTTCTCTAGGCCTTTGTTTCTTTTGTCAATTACTTCTTAATATGAAGGTCCAATATGAGAAATTTGATCTTGTTTAAGGTAGAAGAGCTCTTTCCCAAATCAAGCAAGCTTGGTTTCATCATTGTACTCTTGATACTCTTTTTGAATAACCTAAGGCCTGAAACTTTATCTTGAAATGAAACATTAGTCCAAACATATACTCAACCTTTTGTTAATCATCAAAACTAAGGAGCCAAAGCCAACATAGATTAACTCATAATTGATGAAATTCTTAAACTACCATCTCCAATCTCGGTCTAACAAATACATTCCCTTCCTAAGTATTGTCTAAACTATAATAATATTTTTAAATCCTAGAATAACATTCTTATTTAGTGTATTTTATTGATTCAGGCTAATCGTCACAAAATGCTTTACGAATATTTTTTTGCCATAATAATAAGGCCTCCAATTAGTCTTGTCCTTTTGATGTTATAAGGGACATATTAAGGTTAATTATCCATAGGACTCCCTCATAGCATCCGACTAAAAATAGTAAACTTAGTGCTTGTTGGGAGGCAACCCAATGTTTATTTTCATGCTCTTAAAAATTAAAAAGAATCTAATTCAAATTGATTGTTATAGCCTTTATCTTATTGATAAACTCTTCTTCTCATATAATCTCTATCCATATATATATATATTTTATCCTTATGGTTTGAATTTATTTATGTAACTTGTTCGTACCATTAGAGATAATGGTATTTAAGTTGGGGGATAGGGACAAACTTTTACAAAAATTTTAAATTTTTTTTGAAAATCTTAAAAATATCTAAAAATTTTTAAAAAAATCTTTGAAAATTCTTGAAAATAGAAAAAGTTTATCATGTATCAAAAAAGAAAATCTTGAGCAAAATAGACTAAGAAAAAGTAATAGAGTTGGAAGGTATTTGCTAATAAATATAGTGAGTTAAGGAGGAGACTAGTTAGTCAGACTTTTAGTAACCTACTTAGATCACCTAAAGACTATTAATACTTCCAATTACATATGCACACTAACAAGGCAAAGTAGGTGTTAGTTATAAGTTCAACTAAGGATCCAATTATCACTAAAAACTGGTAATTAATATACACTATACTCCAATTAAAAGAACTTAAATTTAAGGAAAATGCTACCTATCTAAAAAAAATCAGGCAGTGTAAAAGCTACCTTGAATTGAAGGAAAGAGCAACCTGTCCGAAATAAAAGTACAAAATATAGAGTATATGTAGATTGCCATAAGCTTAAAAACCGGATCTTTGCACCTTAGTCAAGTGTGAAGGTTCGCATCAAATGGTGAAGGGAAAGCTATGATGCTCAGCACTCAAAAAAAAATTTAGGTAGTGTGAAAGCTATCTTACATTCATGAGCTCGATTTGGAGGTGTATAGAAAATTAACCAAAGTGTTAAGAGAAGATGCATTTGTCATTTGCTAGCTAGCACCAAAATGCTATGTTAGTCATCATGAACACAAGTATTATAGATCCTTAGATGAATTCTAAAAAAATTTCTAATTATGCTGACTATGATATTTACTTCAGAAAGTCAATACATAGTTAGTGTTACTTGCTAGATCTTTTTATTTTCAATCCTAGATCTATTTTTGTAAAGAAAGCTTTTAATAATGCATAGTTATAATTTAATACTTATATATCTATTACATTTCTAAGGGATTAGCAATGAGAAAGTTGATATATGTGATGAATCACATATCTATACATTTATTTTAAGTATTTAAGTTAATTAATAGTGCTAACATCTTCTAAAAATTCTAATTTCATAATTAAACTAGACATTCTTATAAAATTAACTATTTTTAAAATATCTTTGAAAAAGATGAAATTAGAATATAATTATAAAAAGTAGATATTGAGTCGAAGCACCACACATCTATTAAAATATTTAATAAAAATTTTTATTCATGTTTCTTCCTCTTTGGCAAGTATATTAAAATTGATAAAAACTTTTGAAACTCTAGAACCTAAAGAATTTCATTGGATTATTGATTGAAAAGATTGTTAACATGAAGAGCTCAATTTGTAGAATCTAACAGATCAAACAGTACTTAAATCAGAGTTTAAATGGGCAAGAAAAAAATCAAAATAACCAAGTTTTGCATAGATTTTAAAGCAGTCGGTCTACCATGGACTAGCCGCTTGGTCTATAGAAACTCATATGGTCGATAAGGCACCATTGCTATCGATCCATGGCTCTGAGTCATGGACCGTGGAAGGACTTTTGCCGCTACATTGTTGCCTCCTCCCTCACTGTCCTTCCCCACACCACCGACCATGCATTTTCTTCCTTGACTCATGCTGAGCTCCCTATTGCTCCTCCCCAATCTTGACATCGTTGCCCATCATCTCCTTCCCCACGTCGCCAGCTATCATCTCCTCCACAAGCTGCTAGTCATTCTCCTTGTTTTAATCTTCACTACTCATCATCATCCCCGCCACCCCCCTCCATGCCACCTCCCCATCCCACCACTGCCTGCTGTCGCTCCTCGCCAGCTCAAGCCATGGATGTTGCTTCATCATCATCGTCACATCCTTTCCATCATGGCCACATGTTGCTATGCTCCTTCCCTCTCGCTAGCTCGAAGATGTCGTTTCCTCCTTGGTTTTGAGCCACTATCGACATTGTCGCTTGCAACCGTCCAGTCACTGTCCATGCCACTTGACAGAACCACCACCTTCTCCTTCCTCATGGTTATCATCCCCATGACAATCACCATTAGCCCATGCCGTCATCTTCCTCCTCTCCATTCAGAAACCACCATGCTCGTCATCCTATCCTAGGCTACTGAGACATCGCCACCCTATACCCATCATCACCGGCCATCATCACCTCCTTATGTGGTCTAGAGTTGTCTCGTATGCCGATCCAATGGTTGGGATTCAGTCTCAACCTGAAAAGGATGCCCCAGTGCGATTTTGGCCTTATCTGAGCAATCCAAAAAGGATCCAATGGCTCTCTTCAATTCCAAATACAATAAGAAGCTAATAGGCAATCCGGGTGCTAATTCTGGCCTAATTTGTGGTGATCTGATGGTCTTCATTGAGTTCAACCAATTTAAGTATTAATGATCCAACATCTAGAATAATTCCAGAAATTTTAATAAAAGTCAAACCCCCAGTTCTACACTAATTCAGCCTTTACCAAGCTCTATTTAAAGGACCCCAAGCTACAAGAGAAGATTATCTTGGAGAGAGGGTATGGTACAGGATAGAGGGCATAGCTTGGATTATAGGTTGGCCTCTTAGAGTGATATTTCTTAAAGGAGAGTTCTGCCCTTACACTATCTTCAAGCCTATTCCATCTCCAAGATCAAGATCCAAAGAAGAAGTAGAAGAGGAAGTCCATTTCGTTCTATGGAGTACAATTGAAGAAGGCAAAGTGACATCAACCAACTTTCCAACGAGACTGTGACAATCAACTTCGGATGCTTTGCTATTACTTTATTAGATTATTTACTTATTATTTCTAATTCTTTGTAATTAAATTTTTTTATTTATATAAAGTTTATTTTCATGTAATTTAATTTTTTATCCTTTATTTTTCTTGCAATTAGATGCTAAGATCTTATTAGCAGATCGAATGTACCAAGTTTAAAATTCTTGCTCTTTAAATTCTTTTACACTTTTTAATTTTCCTTTTGACTTAAAATATTATTTTTTATAAAAATCAAAGATTTCAAATCATTAAAATGCACTACCTTTTTCATGAATTTGACCCGACTTGTTTCTATCTACTTATTTTTAATTTATTAGAAGTAGGATATTTAAATTGATAATCATGGTATGTTAACGACAACATCATGAACCTATCAAGTTTTTGGTGCCATTATCGGGGACTAGCAATGAGGAAGTTAGGGGTGTGATGAATCATATATTTATATAATTTTTAAGTATTTTAGTTAATTAATGGAGCTAACATCTTATAAACATCTTAATTTCATAATTAAACTAGACATTCTTGAAAAATTAACTATTTTTAAAATACCTTTAAAAAAGATGAAATTAGAGCATAATTATGAAAAGTAGATATCGAGCTAAAGCAATACACATCTATTAAAATATTTAATGAAAAGTTTTATTCATGTATCTTCCTCTTTGATAGGTACATTAAGATTGATATAAATTTTTGAAACTCTAGAATCTAAAGAATTTGGTTGGATTATTAATTAAAAAGCTTGCAACATGAAGAGCTCGATTTGTAGAATATCATGGATCAAACAGTACTCAAATTGGAGTTCAATTAGACCTAGATCAAGAAAAAACCAAAAAATCAAGTTTTGCATAGATTTTAAAGCAACCAGTCCACCATAGACTAGTCGCTTGGTCTATAAAAACTCATATCGTCCATAAGACACCATTGCTATCAGTCCACAACTTTGAGTCGTAGACCATGGAAGGATTTTTGCTACTGCATCATGCCTCCTCCTTCCTTGCCATCCTTCCCCATGCCACTGGTCATGTATCTTCTTCCTTGACCCGTGCCAAGCTCCCCGCTGCTCCTCCCCAGTCTGGACATCGTTGCCCATCATCTCCTTCCCCACATTGCTGGCTATCATCCCCTCTACATGCCATTGGCCATTCTACTTGTTTCAATCCTCACTTCTCATCATCATCCCCATGGCCCCACTCTGTGCCACCTCCATATCCCACCACTACCTGCTACTGCTCCTCACTGGCTCAATCTATGGATGCTGCTTCATCACCGTCATCACATCCTTTCCATCACCGCCACATGTCATTGTGCTCCGTTCCCCTTGCTAGCCCAAAGATGCTGCTTCCTCCTTGGTTTTGAGCCAATACTGACATTGCCGCCTACAACCGTCTGATCACTGTCCACGCCACTCGATGGAATTGCTGCCTTCTCCTTCCTCGTGGTTATCATCCCCACAATAGTTGCCATTAGCCCATGCCACCATCTTCCTCCTCTCCATTTAGAAACCAACATGGTCATCATCCTATCCTAGGCTACTGAGACATTACCACCCTCTGCCCATCATCATCGGCCATCATTGCCTCCTTGTGTGGTCTGGAGTTTTCTCGTATGCTGATCCAATGGTTGGGATTCAATCCCAACCGGAGAAGGATGCCCCATGCAAGTATGACATGTTCTGAGCAATCCAAAAAGGATCCAATAGCTCTCTTCAATTCCAAATACAATAAGAAGTTGATAGGCAATCCAAGTGTTGATTCTGGCCTGATTTGTAGTGATTTGATGGTCTTCATTGAGTTCAACTGATTTAAGTATTAATCAACAAATTCTTGATGATTTGATATGATCCAACATCCAAAATAATTCTAAGAGTTCTAATAGAAGTCAAACCCCCAATCCTATACTGATACAGCCTTCACCAAGCTCAATTTAAAGGACCCTAGGCTATAAGAGAAGATCAACCTGGAGAGAAGGTACAGTATAGGATAGAGGGCATAGCTTGGGTTATGGGTTGGTCTCTAAGAATGAGATTTCTTAGATGAGAGTTCTGCTCCTACAGCATCTTCAAGCCTATTCCATCTATAAGATCAAGATCTAAAGAGAAAGACGAAGAGGAAGCACAGGTCGCTTCATAGAGTATGATGGTAGAAGGCGAAGTGACATCAACCAACTTCCTGATAAGACTACACCAATCAACTTCGAATGCTATGTTATTACTTTCTTAGATTAATTACTTGTCATTTCTAATTCTTTGTAATTAGATTCTAAGTTTAATTTATGCAAAGTTTATTTCCATGCAATTTAAATTTATGTCCTTTACTTTTCTTATAGTAGATGCTAAGATTTGATTAGCAGATCGAACATATCAAGTTTAAAATTCTTGCTTTTTAAATTATTTTATATTTTTTAATTTTATTTTTTGATTTAAAATATTATTCTTTTTATAAAAATCAATGATTTCAAACCATTAAAATGCACTTTCTTCTTCATGGTATTCAACCTGACTTACTATTATCTACTTATTTTTTAATTATTAGAAGTTAAATATTTAAATTGATAATCACAAAATCTTAACAATAACATCATGAACCTATCATATCACTAACTTTGAATGAAATATTGTATCTTATTAAATGATATGTGTTTGAGAAATTCTGTGTTTGAGAAACTCTATGTGTTCTATTTTCTTTATCTTATTTGTTGATGACAAAAAGGAGGAGTAGGATATATGTGAGATTAAAAAGTTATAGAAAGGGGAAGGGAATATGAAATGAATGAGTAACATGAGATGCATGAGATCAAAATTGAATAGAAATAATCAAAAAAAGGGAAGCTTAAACTAGGGGGAGCTTTGTTTAAATTTTTCAAATCATTTTAGCTCTGATATACCCTTCATTTCAAACTATGATAGTGTTCTAATTACTCTGATATATCTCATTTGATTCTAATACATCCCTTCATTAGCTTTGATATGAACTCATTCCGTGCTAATACATTGCTGATACATCCTATATAGCTTTTATATGTGCAAATTTTTTAAATCTCTGATACTTATATGTACACATACCAAAAAGCATTGATACATTCTACAAAATGCTCTAATATATATTATAAGCTTTGATACATTCTACAAAATGCTTATTTTGATATATTGTATATGCTCTGATATATTCTACAAAATACATAACAAAGATTCTGATACTTTTACTGCAAAGCTTTGATACATCCTATAACATAATTTCTAAAGCTCTGATGCATTATATACTATAAAGTTTTGCTCTGATACATTTTATTTTGTAAAGTTTTTTAATCTCCATGACTAGTATTTTGTCATTATCAAAAAGAGAAAATTGTTGACTCCAGGAATGATTTTGATAATTATAAAATATTGAAGCATGAATAGTATACTAATATCTTTTAAATAGTTTAAGAATGTTTTTATAGAGAGCATTCAATTTTAAAGAGTGGCTCGTCGATCATTGAAAACTCATATGTATCATTGGAAGCCATTATGGGTCATTGAATTTAAAATGTTTCAAAAGAAATACTTTGAGAGATCCTATGTATCATTAGAAAGTATTAAGAAATTTTGAGAGATTAATTATACTTAATTTTAAGTGAAATAGAAGTTAGATTGATATTTGGAGTGAAGAGTCAACTCACAGAAGTAAGAGCCAATTCTAGCACATTCTAGAAGTGGCATATTAGTTTAGCATGTTGGGATGGATGAGCCAATTCTCTTAGTTGGATAGAGGATCAGTTTTTTGTCTCAGACAAATGAGCTGACTCCTGTGGTGCAAGAGCTGACTCTCCTAAAAAAATAAAATGTAGAAATTTTTCTAGTCACCAGAAGAGCCAACATGCAGATTGAAAAGATTGATTCTCTTGGTGATACAGAAAGTCATTTTTCTAGCATAGGCAGAGAGCCAACTTGAACACCAAAAGAGCCAACTCTTTCAGTGGGACAGAAATAAGATTTCTGAATTCCTATAGATGAGCTGAGTTGTGGACTAAGCAAGCTAACACATGGCTCTTTGATAGCCTTGTAATGGCTAATTTTGTAGACTTCTAAATTTTGAATTTTCTTGATTCTAATGGCTATTTTCTTTCCAATGGCTAGAAATGGCTAGAAATGCCTCTAAACCAATTGAAAAATACTTAAAAATGCATAAATACAAGGATTAAAGTTAACATTTATAACAATTATTGAATACACTTGAGAATAATAGAATATTCGAAGAGCTATCACCTAAAAACTTAAGAAAAACTTTGCTTTTTCCCACCACTCTCTTGAAGTATTAAGTGATGAACAAGGAGAGCATTCAAAAGCAATTATTGAAGCTATTAAATAGCTATAAGTCAAGCTTCACCGGCAACACTCAACTCTTTTGAGAGTTTATATTTTGTTGCTTTGTTTTTGTTTAATCATGTTGACTAGTTTCAGTAGGAGCTGAAACTTAATTTGTTAGTTTTTTGGTTTTTATTGGCTGGCCTTGGAAAGCTAATTGGATTTGTTTGTGAGCCCAAAAAATAAATTTTTTATTAGATTTTGGATTGTCAGCCCAGGATAAAATAATTTGACTATATTCTTGAGGAAATATAATGAAAATCCTAAGAGATCCTTGAAGAGTAGATGTAGAAGCTGGGATTGCTCTGAACTACTATAAATTTACTATATTTGTGTATGATTGTTGCTTTCTCTCTCTCATTTAGCTTTCAGTGCTTAACACAACACTTGGCTCACATAGCTTAAAGTTTTAAGGTGCGCATATCTATTTTAATTTTTTGAAACCCAATTCATCCCCCTTCTTACGTTGTTGGTCTGGGCAACATAAATTTAAACCAAAAAGGATAGGAGAGAGACTCCCTGGGGGTTTCCTATAATTAGAGCACCCCACCTATTTTACCACACTATCTTTCATGCATACAAGAGAGGAGAGGTCATGCCAAAACCATTTTGTGCACCAATCCTCTTCTTTGGCATGAAGATAAGGAGGAGAGAGAGTCCTTAAGGGATCCAACTCTTCAAGTGCCCCTCTTTCTTTCTTTATTTCATGCAAACATTTTTTAATTCTTACATGCCACAAAAAGAGGGATGCCATATCTTTTATGCACCCTTCTTAGTTTGGCATGGAGTGGGAAAAGGAAAAAGAAAATCTCAGTCCAACTGGGTCTCTAATATCCTAATCCTATTAAGTCCAATCTAGGGCCAATTCGAATCTAATTTGAACTTAGTTTGAGTTAAACTTAATCATAATCCAATGAGGAATCCAATATAAGTTCCAATTGAATTGGAAATCTAACTCAATTAGAATTAAATAAAGGCTAATAAAATTAAATCTGATTTAATTTGATTAGGACTTGATCCTTTATTTGCTCAAATCAAAATTTATTGTAACTCTTGTAATTCAGTCCTCCTTTTACTAACTTTTAGTAAATCCTCTTACTTGCAACTTTTACAAATTATACCAATCATCAATCATATTGATAATTAGATCCTATTATGATTCAAAAAGATGAACAAATTGCTTGATCAAGTCAAACTCCTATTATGTATGATCCTATAGGTTCTATTCTATCATGTAGTAAGATATATTATGATCTCTATCAATAGTATCATTAAAACTCTTTTCAATGGATTAGAACTATTCCAATTCTTCTCAACAAGGATTATCAATTATCAAGATGATCCTATGAGTCCTAATATCTATTACTGATGCCTAGTGTTGACTCTGATCGTGATTTTGATGATTGACAAAATATTTAAGTATATATGAGTACTAATTATATTTTAAGTATATTTTTTAGATCTTAGTACTTAACTATATTGAATGAAGAAATGCTTGTATTTCAGTTAAAAAAGTCCTTAAATTAATGGAAAATCAAGTATATGGACTTTGGAATTGATATGGAAGAACTTGAAGAGGTTAAAGTTTCAATTTGAAGAAGTTTCAGCAAAGTTTTAGCCTGGCATATTGATGTGTCGATACCTGGAAATGAAGTGTCGACACCTGAGGATCAAGTGTCGACACTTGAAGAATGAAGTATCGACTCAAGGCTTGAGATTTTTTAAAAATACAGAACTATGCCATCTGAAGATTTTTGCCTCAAGTGTCGACTCACGAGAATGAAGTGTCGACACTTGAAACTGAAGTGTCGACACCTAGAGGTGAAGTGTCAATACTTAAACAGTAATGGCTAGTTTTCTGGGCTACAGAACTTCTCCAATTTGACTCCAACGGCTAGTTTTTCCTCCCTAACGGCTATAAACAGTCATTTAAGTTTGGAAGGCTATATAAACATCAAGAATCAAATGGGAAAGTAATCCTTTGGTGAGTTTCTTAAATATTCTTAAAGGATTCAAGAGTTGAGTAATTCAAAGTCTTCAAGCTTCCAAATTTCAAAGAGAGCATTCAAAGTCTACATTTACAAGCATCAATCAAAGGTTTCATCAACTTGAAGACAAGATCTTCATCGACAATCAAGGGCTTCAAAGAGATATTTACTTTATTTTAGAAAGCTTTTATTGTATTTATTTATACTTGCTCTTACATTGTTTGACTTGAGATTTTTGGTAAGCCTTGGAAAACCAAAGAGGTTTTAGATAAGCCTTTGAAAACCAAAGTGGTTGTTGGTGAGCCTTGAAACCAACTAGGATTTTACTTGTGAGCTTGAAGCCAAAATAAGTTGTTTAGGTTCTTGGTTATCCCGTAAAACCAAGGGTGGTTGTTGGTGAGCCTTGAAACCAACTAGGGTTTGACTTGTGAGCCCGAAGACAAAACAAGTTGTAAAGGTTGTTGGTGAGCCTAAGTTATAAAACCAAACTTAGTGAAATTTCTAAGGAATTCTTGGGGAGTGGATGTAGGTGCTTGGTTGGCACCGAACCACTATAAACCTTTGTATTTGTGTGATTGTTCTCCTTGTACTTTTATTTCTTTATTTCTGTTGTATTTATTTGAAATACATAAGCATTTGAATTGCATTAGCACATACTTGCTTCATTTCATATTTTAAATAGTACAAAAGTTTTATAAAATCCAATTCACCCTCTCTCTTGTGTTGCCTACCTGAGCCTACAACTAGTATCAGAGCAGGTGCTCTATTTGAAAATCTAACAATTTTGAGCTAAAGTTCATGGCAACCCTGTAGGTATTAGTGTTAGACCACCGTTTTTCAATTGCACAAATTACACATTTTGAAAAACTCGCATGCGTATCCATATTCAATCTATTAGTTATCATCTTTGGAAAATTATTATTAGTGGTCCTCATATTCCTTCCATTTTGGTTAATGGCATTTCCATTCCAAAGCTCGAAAAGGATTGGAATGAATATGACATTAAATAAACTGAAATCAATGCTAAAGAAATGAACTACTTTATTGTGCATTAGACTTGAATGAATTTAATAGAATCTCTACATGCACATCAGCGAAGGAAAAATGGGACACACTTGAAGTTACTCATGAGGGTACTCTTCAAGCGAAGAATACTAAAATTAATTTGCTTATACATTCTTTTGAAATTTTTGAAATGATGCATTATGAATCTATTTCTGATATGTATACTAGATTTATGACTATTATTAATGAATTGAAAAGTCTTGGCAAAATCTATACTAATGCTGATTTGGTGAACAAAATTCTTAGATCCTTGCCAAAATTATGGGATCCAAAGGTGACGGCGATCCAAGAAGCTAAAGATATAGAAACCTTACCTTTGGAGGAGCTTATCGATTCACTCATGACCTATGAGTTGAACTTATAGCAAAGGATAATGGAAGCTGATGTAAATAAGAAGATAAAAGCCCTCAAGGCCAAAAAGAAATTCAAGGCAATGATGCAACTTGGAGCGATAGTGAAAATTCAAGTTCGGATGATGAAGTTGCCCATCTTTGCTTCATGGCAAATGAAAAAAAGGTATGTGCTAAAAATGATTATAATTTTATCTTTGATGAATTACATGATGCATCTAATGATCTTGTGCATTAATATAAAATGCTAAAAATTGAGCACAAGAAATTAAATAGGCATGTAGATTCATTTTCTCTTGATAACACCAATCTTGCCAATAAAAATGATGATTTAAATGCCAAGATTGATATTTTGAAAAATGACAAGAATAGTTTTTCTAAAGAAAAAGAATTTTTAGAAAAAGAAAATATTGTTTTGAAAGATTTATGTGATAAAGTTTTGAATAAGAAAAATATTTTGGTTGAGAAAAAAAAGCAAAAACTTTTGAAGAATTTTTCTATTCCTATTTCTTTCAATTTGTTTTATAAATATGGTTTTAATGCTTATCCTTCTAGATTAAGAAAAGTTTAGGTTCCAAAAGGAACCATAATTACTAATCATAAAGGACCCAAGAAAGTTTGGGTACCAAAAATATCCACTTAGTTTGTTTTGCAGGAATGTCTTGCAGCCCAACATGAAGAAAGGAAGTTCTTGAAAAATGGCTATACAAGATAATTTGAAGAAGTGGACAAGCTACATTTTGGACTAAATGGTAAAAGGAAGGATTATGTATATTGGTAAATTCTAAACATCTCCTTCCATAATTGAAAATGTAGTTAAATTTTTATTGCATCAATTACTTTGAAATTTTTTTTTAAATGATTAATTAGAATCAAGTTTAGACTTATAGTTATTTGTTATGATCATGACATTTTTCATATTAATGAATTTCATGCTATCATGATTAAACTTGTGATTGTAAGACCTTCACTTGATTTTGATTAATGTATCTTACATTACTTCATGAAAAATATTTTTAAAGTTGCATATTGCTTCAATTGATTAATTAGAATCGAGTTTAGACTAATAGTCATTTATTGTGATCATGAACTCTTTAATGTTGATGGATTTCATGCACTCATGATTAAACTTGTGATTATTAGACTTTCACTTGATTTTGATAAATAAAGTTTTCTAAACTATCTAAAGTGAAATGTTATGATTTATGTGCTTTCATTTTTGGCATCTATGCTTAAGTTAGAATTGATTTGAATTAAGTATAGAACTGGTAGTTATGGGTTATATTTAAGAAGAAGGTATGCATATTGATAAACCCTTGCTCTAGTAGTTAGACTTGATATCATATTACTTCTAGTATTTGTATGGATATCAAATCATTTTAAATGAATTTAAAATCATGCTGAAAGTTTTTAAGTGGTATAAATGCTTTGTATTTTGAAAATCATGAATATCTTAAAAATTTCAAATCCTTGGTTTCAGACTTAGAATTTATGTTACATCTAAAATTGTATGAAATTATGATGCATGTTCTTTCATATTTTATTCCTCAAATGAATGCATATTTTTTAGGGGGAATAACATTCAGGGGGAGCATCTAAAGATTTGTTATCATATATTTGATGCTTTGAATATTTTGCTTGATATCATGCTATACTTATATTTCTCTGATACTCCTCCTTGTTTTCAAATCTAATTTTTTGAGGGGAGTTACATTCAAATGGTATAATATTCTATTGGTATCAAAATTATTTTTAAAAAGAATTCCTAGTAACCACTTCAAATTGGGTTAGTCACCATGGCCATCCAATCATAGGAGATAAGTAGGGCTTAAAAACCCTCTCTTCCCATTCAATGGGATCTCTTATAACATGTAGGGGTGCCACTGTAACCTTATCCCATGAATAAGTAAGGTGAATGGATAACATACATCAAATCATTTCTTGCATGTATTTATCATTCTATGGTATCATGTTCAATTTGTATCATAATATTTGATTTCATGCATTGATTTTGATGACCTACTTGCTATTCTTTCCGACTTCATTCCCACTTTGTATTGCCTTTCACCCTTTTTCATGATATCAAAAAGGGGGAGAAAAATATTAAATATGAAAAGGAAAAGATTGGATAAACATGAAAAATCTTTTTAGAAATGAAAGAAAGTACAAAAGGGGGAGAAGAAAGAAAATTTTTAATCTTAAGGAAAGAATTAGTAAGGGGGAGATTGTCTTAAAAATTTTGCATATTTTGAAAAATATTTTTTGAAAATTTTGTGGATCATATATTGAAGGGGTGCTTGATGCTTAATTGATTTTGAGCTTACATGTTTATCTTATTGTTAATCTTTTTAAGCTTACCCTATTTATATACTTAAAGGTTTTGTCATCATCAAAAAGGGGAAGATTGTTGACTCTGATCGTGATTTTGATGATTGACAAAATATTTAAGTATATATAAGTACTAATTATATTTTAAGTATATTTTTCAGATCTTAGTACTCAACCATGTTGAATGAAGAAATACTTGTATTTTAGTTGAAAAAGTCCTTAAATTAATGGAAAATCAAGTATATGGACTTTGGAATTGATTTGGAAGAACTTGAAGAGGTTAAAGTTTCAATTTGAAAAAGTTTCAGCAAAGTTTTAGTCTAGCACAGTGAAGTGTCGACACCTGGAAATGAAATGTCGACACCTGAGGATCAAGTGTCGACACTTGAAGAATGAAGTGTCGACTCAAGGCCTGAGATTTTTTGAAAATACAGAACTATGCCATCTGAAGATTTTTGCCTCAAGTGTCGACTCATGGGAATGAAGTGTCGACACTTGAAATTGAAGTGTTGACACCTAGAGGTGAAGTGTTGATACTTGGAGGTGAAGTGTCGACACTTGAATAGTAACTGCTAGTTTTCTGGGTTGCAGAACTTTTCCAACTTGACTCCAACGGCTAGTTTTTCCTCCCTAACAGCTATAAACAGTCATTTAAGTGTTGGGAGGCTATATAAACATCAAGAATCAAATGGAAAAGTAATCCTTTGGTGAGTTTCTTCAATATTCTTAAAGGATTCAAGAGTTGAGTGATTCAAAGCCTTCAAGCTTCCAAGTTTCAAAGAAAGCATTCAAAGTCTACATCTACAAGCATCAATCAAAGACTTCATCAACTTGAAGACAAGATCTTCATCAACAATCAAGGGCTTCAAAGTGATATATGCTTTATTTTAAAAATCTTTTATTGTATTCATTTATACTTGCTCTTACATTGTTTGACTTGAGGTTTTTGGTGAGCCTTGGAAAACCAAAGAGGTTTTTGGTAAGCCTTGAAAACCAAAGTGGTTGTTGGTGAGCCTTGAAACCAACTAGGGTTTTACCTATGAGCCCGAAGCCAAAACAAGTTGTTTAGGTTCTTGGTTATCCCGTAAAACCAAGGGTGGTTGTTGGTGAGCCTTGAAACCAACTAGGATTTAACTTGTGAGCCCAAAGACAAAACAAGTTATAAAGGTTATTGGTGAGCCTAAGTTATAAAACCAAACTTAGTGGAATTCCCAAAGGGTTCTTGGGGAGTGGATGTAGGTGCTTGGTTGGCACCGAACCACTATAAACCTTTATGTTTGTGTGATTATTCTCCTTGTGCTTTTATTTCTTTTTTTTCGCTGCATTTATTTGAAATACACAAGCACTTGAATTGCATTAGCACATACTTGCTTTAGTTCATATTTTAAATAGTACAAAAATTTTATAAAACCCAATTCATCCCCTTCTTGGATTGCCTACCTGAGCCTACACCTAGCAACATGTAGTGATAATTCAACAGAAGAAAAAATAATAGAACATCTAGGTGTAGTTAATGTGTGATTCAGTTCTTCTATCATGAGTCTCGATAAGATAGATTATGGAAAGCTCATCAAATCCCATTATCCATCATATATAAGATTTGTTTGACTTGAGTTCATGATGTGAAACTTATGGAAATACTTTTTCACTATTCACTTTGCCCTGGTCAAGATCTTTTGAACTCAATCTCACAAAATACATAGGACTACTCATCTATCAAGATCGATAGATCCCATCTAGATGCTCACTCTACTTCTAAAGTGAACCTAGTATTGCCAAGATACATCACAAAGATCCGAATGGCTAGAGACCAAGGTTATATGTTGTCAAATTATAGTAACCCCATTGTAAGTAGTTGAGACATCGCAAGTCAAAGAACTACTCACACAACTACAGCATCAAGAAAGTCACTAATAAGTGAGTAGATATCCAAGTGACTTCTTGTACTGGTCATGCTTAGTGCTGATATTCTCTAACAATTATCTGTACTCTCACTCCAGTATCTCTACACTATATATTCAAGATTTATCTATCTTAAAAGAAAGCAATCTATACACCAATCTTATCAGATCAATTACCATCCTCGTGATGATCTATTGATTAGGAGTAATTTAGGAATTAACTATCAATAACATATATCTTAAATTTTCAATTCTTAAAAATGCGTATCATTATCTTATTAATTTCTTGGATGATTCATGGACATATATATAACATTAATATAATTATAACCAAATTTTATTAATCAAATACTAAATTATATGCTAGAATAAAAAATATGCGTCTGCCAAATAAGCTTCTAGGGCATATATCAACAATCTTCCACTTACATTAAAGCCAATTGGCGAAAGGCCTAAGCGCCATCTTCTCAAAATGGTCTCAGGTCTCTTGCTGGCTTAATTGCTTAGTTAGTGGGTCTACCATATCATAAGTGAAGACTACTCTTTATAGCTTGAAGTACTCCTATTTGAGATAGTCACGAATATCGTGAAATTGTCACTCTATCTATTTGGATATCTAATTAGACCTAGATTCCTTTAGCTGGTGCTATGGTTCCATGGTTGTTGTAGAAAAGTGTTATGGCATCCAATAACATTACACTCAATTCTATAATAACCTTTTAAATCAAATAACTTCCTAAACATCTTAGAAGCAAGGATATACTTGAAGGAATTGTCATATGATCCCAAGGTTGCATGCATAGGTTTTAAAGTTTTTAACTAATTAAAACTAAATTATAAAGAAAATAAAAATCTAACTAAGCATGCATAGTAAAATCTAGTCATGAACATATAATATAGATCTGAAAACAAAAATACCCAAGTAGATCAAATCTACTTACCTATTGTATTACTCTATCTTCATCGGATCATATCTGATGGATGCCCCGGGTTCTGCTAGAGCCGCACACATGCTCGGCCTCTACTAGTATCTACACAAAAATGGTTCGATCGAAGCACCGAGGCCACTAGAGTGCTAGCACCTTACAAGCCTCACTTCAACAATTGGATCATGTCTTCCTTTCTTCTTTTCTTTTTCTTTACACTAGAATCCAAGAAAGAAGATGTTCTCTTCATAAGAGATCAAGGGAGAATATTTTTTTTCTTTCTCATATGAACCTTTCATGCAAGATCAAGGATAGGAGGAGGAAGGAGGGTGATGGAATATTTCTCTCTCTCTCTCTCTCTTTATGATCGGTGAAGAATAAGAAGTAACATGGGATGGCCTCGTGTGAGATCACATCTCACATTAAATCCTAAGAAGAAATCACACACCACTTGTGTTTTGCACCCACATCCCATCTTTTCTCATGCCACATCATAATTCTTTTCTCTCTAGAGTCTCTTCCTATCTAGAATTAGGATAAACATTTGAATCAAATTCAAATATCTAATCTAGATAGATAATCTAGATAGATAAGGATAAGAAGGAGGGAGAAAACCTTGAGCACCCAACTTTCTTGCACGTACCCACAAATCCTTCCATGCTACATTGGTTTTTCATGCAAAGAAAGGGGGTGTGGCCTTCTTTCTTACATGCTAATAAGAGAGAGAGAAAGGCATGGGAAGAGAGAAAAAAATTGTTTAGGATTAGTTCAACCAACTAATTCCTAATCCTAACCTAAATAGGAAACTAACTAACCTAATTCCTAATCCTTTTAGGTTTAGGTTTAAATCCATAACTAATTAAGAATTAGATCCTAATCTAATTAGGGCCACTAAGCCCAAATAGAATAGATTAAGCTTAACTAAATTAAATCAGATTTAATTCACCTAAGATTAGATAACCAATTAAGTTAAACCAAATTGGCTCACAACACTTGCAATTAGTTTAATCCAAAATCTAATTGGACTAGGGCATCATCCAAGCTTAACCAAATCAAATCTAATTCAATTCGTATCAAGATTAATTATAATTAAATGATCAAATTATCTAATTAAATTTCAACTCTTGCAATAAGGTCCTCTTAGCTAAAATTAGTAGATGCCATAATTAGTCGGTTTCAAATTTATAACTTTACAAATTTAGACTCTCTAAATATGTAACTCTTATATATTTTGATCCAACCATGTGATTAGGTCAAGCTTCTATTATGTGTGATACCTTAGGTTCTATTCTATCTGGTAGTGAAATATATTATAATCTCTTTTGTAGTATCATCGAACTCTTTTGATAGACCGAAATAATTGCCGCTCAACCCATCAAGGATCGTTGATCCAAAATGATCCTAGTAGATTCTCATAATCCATCAATGATGCCTAACAATATGTACTGGCAATCCAATAGAAAAGAAGAATGAACCTCTAGATATAGTTACCATGTGATTGAGTTCTTCTATTAAGAGTTTCAACAAGATGCAGGTCATGGAAACTTGCTAAATACTAAACATCTATCATATATAAAATTCAATCAGCTCAAGTCCAAATCATGAAAACTCATGGCAACTCTTTTCCATCATTCACATTACTATGGCCACAGTCTTAAGGACTTAATTTCTTAAATTGTATAGGACTACATCTTAACTACTAAGATCGATAGATCTCTTATAATTCACTCCCACTCCTTTAGTAAACCTATTGCAACCAACTAACATCACAAGGACTCGAATGGCTAGGGCCAATATTTTATGTTGTCAAACTATAGCAACCCCACTATGAGTGGCTAATGTATCATAGGTCAAAAAATCACTCATACAACTATAATATCGAGAAAGTCACTGATGAGTAAGTAAACATCCATGTGACTTCCCGTGATAGTCATGCTCAGTAGTGTCATTCTCTAATAACCACCTGCACTCTCACTCCAATAACCCCATACTGTAAACTCGAGACTAGTCTATCCTAAAAGGGAAGTGATCTGTGAACCTATCAAACTGATTAAATTACCATCCTTGGATATCCTATGATCAGGAATATTTAAGAATTAATTTATAATAACACGTCTCAAATTTTCAACTCTTAAGAATATGTATCATTGTTCATTAATTTCTTAGATGATACATGGACACATCATGTATGAAAAAATAATCTAATTATAATTATTAAATATAATTTTATATCCTAAAAATAAAAATATGTCAGTCATATTGGCTTCTAAGGTATACATCAAAAAATCTCTCTTTTATACTAAAGCTAATTAGCTGTACACTTCAGCACATCTCATGTGCTTTAATTTTAGCTGGCTAAAATTTACTAAGCTAGTGGATCTGTCACAACTCATGTGGACTTTATTCTCTATACCTTTATAAAGTAGCCATGATTTAAATTATCGCTTTATGTGTTAAGACTTCTAGTTAAACCTTAGTTTTTTAACTAAAGCTATGGTACCATTATTACTATGATAGAGTGTTATGACATCTAATGACATCATACTCATCTACAACAAACTATTGACCAGAATACAATGACTAAATCATTATCTGTAAGGGTACATCCTTGTACCCTAAGAGATAATGATTTAGTCAATCTCCTTGGTCAAACCTATAATGATCAGTTTCAAATTACCATTGTACAAGAACGCATCATATATATCCTTAATTCTTCAATTCTCCCTCTTTAAAGACTTAAAACTTATCTTTAATACTTATTAAGTCTTAAAAAATGTTTTCCTAGTTCTCCAGCACTCATAAACTAGATTTTACTAACATTCACTCATGATATTCATAGCAAAATCAGATTATGTACATAGCATGATTTATATGAGGCTCCTTATGGTGAAAGCTCAAAAAGATCTAGCTTATATTAAAATTCCTTCAAATGTGTTGGGGTATATTTTAGAGATAAATTTTATGCTTAAGGAGTCAAATCTTCTAATGAATTTTTCAAGATAAACATCTTCAGCATTTTCTTAATGTACAAATTTTGTGATAGGCTTAAAATCCTTCTTGGTCTAACTTATAGACCTATATTCCAAATATAGGATGCTATCTAAAGGCCTTTATTTAAGAATTACCTAGATAATCATAACCTAACCTAGATTAGCATAGGAATTACATTCCCTATAGGAAAATATTATCTATGTACAATGCACAGAATTATATACTCTCACTAACCTTTATAATTATATAGTTCCTCTTTCTGTTCTTGGCAGAATCAAACTATTTAATCATATCATCGAAATAACTATTCTAATTTTGAGCTATTTATTTTAGCCTATTTACATAAACCTTCCGCAACTCAAACCTTGTGATCTCATCACTTTCCATCTACCTAATCTTATCATGGTTAACTGCAATAACAAGTAGTATGGATTTTAACATAATCAAGTGAAAAGGCTTCCATTGTCAATACTGACTATAATCTTTCACCTAAACCTTGCATTATAGATCTCTATCCAATTTCTTTTTACAAATCCATTGCATCCATTAGGTACCATACCTTTTGATGGATATATTAAGGTCCATACTAGGTTGAAGCACATCGAGTCTAACTTTATGGGATTCAACTATTTTTTGGAATCGATATCTAACATCATCTCATTATAGATTTTTGGGATCATCTCTATGTTCTCTTTCTCCCACATGGAACACTTCCTTTAAATCCTTCGTAAGCATACCTCTGCTCTTTTTGAAAGACAGGAGATCCTACTAGGCTTACAAGGTAGAAGAGGAAGTAATGTATTGGCTCTGCTCGAATGGGTATTATAGGTTCTATGGCCCTTTGCTCTTTTGAGACTCTCTCTTAGAGCTTAATTATCCTTCCACTACTAAATTAAAGATAAACCATTTAATGATTAATTTAGACATTGGATCACAACTATTTATGATCCATTGGAAGAAGTATCCTAACAGATCTTTAGAATATAGGCTATCAATAACCTAATCTCTAATTGATCCACCTATATCTCATATAAATGTGACAAAAAGGATTTAGAGTGAACCCAATTGAATAGATCGGCTAAGTTATGTAATCAAATCCTTAAAGATAATTAGTGATTCCCATAATAGATTGAACCATATCTAATAGGGTTTAATTTCTCTTCTTAGACATCTCATTGAGCTTGAGATGTAAGAGGAGTCCATTGTGAAACTATGCCAAACATCTTGAAATGATTTGAAAATATCCTCTAAGATATTTACTTCCTCGATCTAATCAAATTTGCATGTTGAATTTGTCACACAAATTAATAGATTTGAAATTTCTATGGTACATTAATGTGTACCCGGATAAGCATATCAATGGACCTCATTACACCCTTTATCTTACAAAAGGTAGTTTAGTAACACTCTTCAAAATAGGATTCATAAATTGAAATTGATTTAAAAGTCAATCAGCCAAAAGGCCCATGGTTATCCATGGTTTCGAAATTGTTTATCCTTTCTTTTTGACTTGACCAAACCTATGGTGACACCAACATACTTCAAGTTAACATCATCTCACAGGTTTCACAGATTCCACAGTACACACTAACTGCTCAGTAGATGTATCATATGCAAGTAGAGACTAATATTTATAAAATTATATGAACTCAAATCATTTCTAAAATAAATAGAACAGTGATTTCATGCTAAACAAAAATCAAATTTCTGCTCATAGCAGGTAATAGTCTCCTTGAGCAACTGACATACCTTTCAAAGACATGTCATATTTATTCTTTAAGGATTTCAGGTACAGGAATAATCGACCTTTGAAATGGAAACAATTTTTTATTATCAAAAACCATCTACATGGAAGATCTGATCTCTTGCTTCTTTACAGGCCTCTTCTTCTAGTTGACACTCTTTTGGAAGAGAAAGTCTACTCCATATTAAGAAGCATGCCCCCTTAAACCTTTCAAGGTCTCTTTAATAGTCACCAAATTGTTGACCTAATTATCTCAACCTTATTCAAATGGTAGTTTATAATAAATTATCCAAATGAATTAAAAAAAAGATGACTGAATCAAATTCATTTACAATTCTTTATACATCAACATGCCCGAGCTTCTTAAGCTCCTAATCCTTAATCGTTATTAAATAATGACCATGGGTCGATTGTATTTAGGTCAGCCTGACTGACTTGGTAACTGAGAATAATCCTAGTCTATTATCATACTCAACCTATCTAATTAATTTTTAAATTGAGCCAATCTTAATAATAGTTTATGGTTAATTGATTGTCTAAATTCTAAGAGGATTAGAAGCTAACTTTTAATCCTCAGAGAATAAAGATTCTAGTTACATGTTTGTATTTAATTTTAAATTTATTCTAAGGACTTTAAGAAATAAATTAGGCTTCTACTATTTTCACAGATCTTTCATACTCCTCAATGGAGATGTGAAAATCTTTATGCAACTAGGGTCTCTAGTGGGTACTACGATCCTACTAATTTCATGCACCTTACCTAATAATTATTGATAACATGTAAATTAAAGAGTGGACATGTCCAATGCTTCTCAAGCATGTTATAGCGACTGGTCTCTAAGTATGTAGGCTTATCTAATAGTTATCGTCCATACTTCCTAGTTAAGTCAGACCCACTATTCATGCAAAAATAAAGCCATCATTGGATCCCTCACCATGCCCAGTTATTAGGCCCAACCCCATCTTCATCCTATAATATCTCATGTTAATAGAGTGGTTACACCCCCCCGATATAACTGAACCACTATATCTAGTCAAGAACAATCAACACCTGAGAGATGTCTGCAGTTCTACAATTATTGAAGACTTATGACTTGATATATACTAAGAGGTTTGGATTTAGTTTTATAAGTAATTAGTCAGCACAATCTAATGTCTGACTAAACAAGTTAAAATTCCTTTTCACTATTCTTCTTTATAAGTCAAATCATAGCGGCACCCCTACACGTCAAAAGAAAATCCTATCAAATGGGAAGAGAGGGCCTTTAAAACCCTACTTGTTCTTATAATCAAATGGCCATGGTGATGCACTCAATCTAAGTACTAGCGAAAGGGTCATATCATACATGAAATAAAGTTTAGGTCAATGCATCTCATGTTTGTCTAAAATAGTTTAAGTTAGCACATCTCATATCTGATTAACCTAATTTGAGTCAGCACATCTTTTGTCCAACTAACTTAGTTTATGTCAATATATCTCATATATGACTGACCTAGTTTAGGCCATCACATCTCATGTTTGACTAACTTGGTTCATGTCAACACATCTCATGTCTAAATGATTTAGATCTACACATTTCATGTCCAAGTTATCTAGTTCAAGTCACATCTTAATTAGTCCGTACATCTCATGTTCAACTAACTAAGATGGCATCGGTCAACTCGAATCAATAAGCAACCTTTTTCAAAACTTAATCGATCAAATTAGCAAGGTGAGTAAGATCGATAAGATGGTTCCACCTTTAGTTTTTTTCCTTAGACACCAACCAAAGTTAGCTAGGTAAGAATTGGCCCCAATTAAAAATTATGATCGAAATTCACCTTAGACACTAATTGATTTATCAATTTTAAATTGGTCAGCTTAATCAATTCAGGCTCTACTACTAAGTTAAATCAGGTATTTACATCAATCGATTGATATTAATTGAATCAACTAGCTTAGACCATTGTTATAGTCCTGAGCACTCTAGACCTAATCCTAATCAACTCTTAATTTAGTTTGATCAAGAGTTCAATCGATTAGATTTAACCTAACCAAACACTAGATGCAATCCAATTGCATAACCTAATCGATTCGACCCATGCCCCATCCTTCATGTTTTATGCTTTAGATTTAGATTTTAAATTCTCAATTTTAGATCTATTAACCTTAATTTTAGATCTCAAATAATTGATTTAATTTTGAAAATTATTTTCAAAAATAAGTCAATATTGTATTAGGACAACCTTATACTAGAAGGGGTTACCCTTATAATAGGACAACCTTATGTCAGTACAAGATTGAACCTAACCAATTTTAATTTTAGATCTTTAATTAGGTGCATTATGAACATAAGGTTCCAAAACTAATTTCAAATCTAAATAATTAGGTTTAATCATCTTATAAAAAATCCAAAGACATGAAAATTTTAGATCTAGAAAATTGAACACTCATGCATTCAAAAATGCATAACATTAAATATAAAAATAATTTTGAAGATCTATGAAATGAATATGAACCATGACTTCCTGATCTATATTTTAGATCCAGAAATTAAATTTTTTGAATCTAATTTTTAAATCAATTTGACTGAAATCTTAGATATAGTGTAGATCTAGACCGTTGAAATTTCAGATTTGAAATTTTGGTATTTAACCAAAAATTTGGATATGAATTTCTAGATCTAAAATTCTTAATTTTCAAAACTAATTTTAGATTTGAAACTCATTTCAAGATCTAAATTCTTAGATCAAAAATTAAAATTTTTAGATCTAATTTCAGAGATAAATATGTTCATGAAGCGTGGCTCTAATACCACTTGAAGGAACCGTCATACCATTCTAGGATTGCATACATAGATTTCAAAATTTTAAACTAATTAAAATTAAATTATACTAAAAATAAAAACCTAATCTATGGATGCATAGCAAAATCTATTCATGAATATATAATATAGAACTAAAAACAAAAATATCCAAGTAAATTGAATCTACTTACCTATTGTGCTACACCATCTTTATCGGATCGGATTTGATGGATGCCCTGGGTTTGCTGAAGCCACAACATACCTAGCCTCTATTGGTATCCACACAAAGATAACCTAATCGAAGTATTGAGGCCATCAGAGTACTAGTACCTTGCAGGCCTTGCCTCGATATTGGATAATATCTCCCTTTTTTCTTTTATTTTTCTATACACTAGAAATCCAAGAAAGAATATGTTCTCTTCACAAGAGATCAAGGGAGAATATTTTTCTCTTTCTCATATGAACCTTGCATGCAAGATCAAGAATAAGAGAAGGAAGGAGGGTGATGGAATACTTCTCTCTCTCTTTGTGATTAGTGGAGAATAAGAAGTAACATGGGATGGCCTCATGTGAGATCACATCTCACGTTAAATCCTAAGAAGAAATCATGCACCACTTGTGTTTTGTGCCCACATCCTATCTTTCTCATGCCACATTACAATTCTTTTCTCCCTAGAGTTCCTTCTCATCTTGAATTAAGACAAACATTTAAATCAAATTCAAATATCTAATCGAGATAGATAAGGATAAGGAGGGAGAAAACCTTGAGCCCCCAACTTCCTTGCATGTCCCCATAAATCCTTCCATGCTAAATTGGTTTTTCATGTGAAGAAAGGGGGCATGTCCTTCTTTCTTACATGCTAATAAGGGAGAAAGAGGCAAGGGAAGGGAGAAAAAAACTATATAGGATTAGTTCAACCAACTAATTCCTAATCCTAATCCAAATAGGAAACTAACCTAATTCTTAATCTTTTTAGATTTAGATCTAAATCCATAACTAATTAAGAATTAGATCCTAATCTAATTAGGATCACTAAATCCAAATAGAATAATTAAGTCTAATTGAATTAAATTAGATTTAATTTACCTAGGATTAGATAACCAATTAGGTCCAACCAAATCAACTTGCAATACTTGCAATTAGGTTAGTCCAAAACTTAATTGAACAAGGGAATCACCCAAACTCAACCAAATCGAATTCAATTCAATTCATATCAAGTCTAATCATAATTAAATGATCAAGTGATTTAATTAAATTACAACTTTTGTAATACGATCCTCGTAGCTAAAATTAGCATGTGCCAAAATTAGTAGGTACCAAAATTAGTAGTTTTCAAATTTGTAATCCTTATAAATTTAGACTTTCTAAATATGTAACTCTTATACATTTCAATCCAACTATGTGATCAGGTCAAGCTCCTATTATGGTGGCCTCTTAGGTTCTATTTTATCAGGTAGTGAGATATATCATGATCTCTATCATAGTATCATCGAATTTTTTTAATATAATGGAATAATTCTAGCTCACCCCATCAAGGATCGTTGATCCAAAATGATCCTAGTGGGTTCTCACAATCCACCGGTGATTCTTAGCAGCATGTAGTGGTAACCTAGCAAAATAGAAGAATGAATTCCTAGGTATAGTTATCATATGATTGAGTTCTTCTATCGAGAGTTTTGATAGGATGCAGGTCATGGAAACTCACCAAACCCTAAGCACATCATATGCATAATTTAATCAACTTAAATCTAAATCATGAAAACTCATGTAAATTCTTTTCCATCATTCATATTATTGTGGCCATGGTTTTAAGGACTTAGCTTCTTAAATTACATGGGACTACACCTTAACTGTTAAATTGATAGATCTCCTATAAGTGCACTCCCACTGTTATAATGAACCTTCTGTAGCCAACTAATGCTGTAAAATCCCGAATAGCTAGGACCAATATTTTGCATTGTCAAACTACAGCAACCCCATTATGATTAGCCAAGGTACTGTAAGTCAAAGAACTCCTCACATAATTATTTCATCGAGAAAGTTACTGATGAGTGAGTAGACATCCATATGACTTCTCTTAATGGTCATGCTCAGTATCGTCATTCTCTAATAACCACTTGCACTCTCGCTCCAGTGTCCCCACACTGTAGACTCAAGATTTTTCTATCTTAAAAGGGAAGCGATCTATACATCGATCAAACTGAATTAATAACCATCACCATGATATCCTATGATCGGGAGCATTTAGGAATTAATCTATAATGATACATGTCTCAAATTTTCAACTCTTGAGAATATGTATCATTATCCATTAATTCCTTGGATGATACATGGACACATCATGTATGAAAAAATAGCCCAATTATAATTATTAAATATAATTTTGTATCCTAGAAATAAAAAGATGTCAGCCATTTGACTTTTAGGGCATACATCTAATAATGCTTAGCTTCCTAAATCTTCAATGATCGATTGTTTGAAACTTTTTAACTTATTAAACTACCATTGCATAAGAACATGGATCTTGATGTAAACTTTTTGTCATCAGTATCAGATATGAAATTTGAAAGTGTCTCCTTGTACCCTCAACTCTTCTCAAAAGACTTTGAACATGTCATCAATGCTTTTTAAGTATTAAAAATGTTCCTCATGGTTGTTCAGTACTCCCAACCTAGATTTGACTAATATTTGCTAGCAACACTCAAAGTAAGGGCTATATCATTTCATGTACATGGCATGTATGAGGTTTCCTATAGCTAAAGCATAAGAGATCATGCTCATACATTATCTAAGGAGTAGAAGTCCCCTATTGAAGTTTCTATGCTAAACTCTTTCAACACCTCCTCTATGTATATTTTTTGTGTGAGGCTTAGCATCTTTTTAGATCTATTTCTATAGATATTTATTCTCAAAATATAAGATGCTTTTCCAAAGCTTTTCATGGAGAATTCATAGAACAACCAACTCTTGACCAAAGTCAGTATGGGAATATGATTTTCAATAAGGAGGATATCGTCCACGTACAATATGAGAAACATGACAACACTCCCACTGACCATTTTGTAAACTCAAGGTTCCTCCTCTTTTTAATGAAATCAAACAATTTGATCACATTAATAAAATATATGTTCCATCTTCAAGAAGCTTGCTTTAGTCTATTGCAGCTTATAGACTTTGTGATCCCATCATTGGAAGTGAAACCCATAAGGCTACTTTCATATAGATATCTTCATAATTTGAACTCAATTTGCCTCTCATTGCCACTATTAAATAAACTAGTTTTTCCAAGAATATGGCATGGACTCATAATCACATTGTGATCCTTTGGAAAGTAAAAATAATATCTTAACATCTCTTTAGGATACTATATAGCTAAGCTTTCATAGCCCTAACCTCAAATTTGTCTACTTATTAACATATCTTATACGATATGGTAGGAACCAATTTAGAGGAAACCCTATTCAATAAATTATTTGAAGTAATCGATGCATATCCCTAAAGAACCAAGGAATCAGTGATGCTCATCATGGAATGAACCATATCTAATAGGGTTTGACTTCTCCACACTTCTATCTCATAAAGGTATTTCTAGAGGAGTCCATTATGAGACCATGCAAATTTAATAAGATAACACAGACTCCCACTAAGGCATTCAATCCCTCGATCTAATCAAAGAATGCCTAGAAATCTTCTAATTTTCTTCCTTACTTCATATCTGAATTGTTGAATATTTTAAAACTCAAATTTGTATCTCATACAAATATACCTATACTATGAATAACATTAATAAAGATCATGAAGTAAAGGGAAACATCCCTGGCCAACTCATTAAATGGGATGTATACATCAGAATGTATCGAGGTAAGTATATTAGTGGTCCCTTTTGCCTTTATCCAACAAAGGGTGGCTTGGTCACTTGACTTGAAGATAGGAATCACAAATTGAATTTGACTAGATAGTCAATGAACCCAAAAGTCCATCTTTTCTCCAATTTGTTACTCCTTTGCCCTATTTATAACTAATCCTAAGGTGCTATATATATACTTTAGGTCTATCTCATCTATAGATCATTTAGATCCATAGTATTCGCTGTCTGCTTTGAAAAAAAATATAGAAGCATCCATATGCAACTGTCAGTTTCTACTATCAGAAGATCTGACATACCTTCGAAAGGCATGTCCTCCTTTTCTTTTGGATATACCAGGTACAAGAATAGCTCCCATACCAATGGATGTGATAGTGGAAATAATTTTCCTTATCCATAGCCTTCTTCATGGAAGTTTCTTTCTTAGACTTGCTCTCGATCTTTTGCTTCTTCATGAACTTCTTCTAGTCAGACTTTCTTTTGGAAGGTGAGGTCCACTCCATGGTGAGAATGATGCCCTTGAACTCTTCAAGGTCCCTTGACTAGTTACCAATATATTTGATAATTTTACTATTGAGAAATCAGTCTTATTCATATGATAGTTTACTATAAATTATTTATATGAATCAAAAAGGGATTAGATGATTGAATCGTAGCAATTCCTTGTCAGACTATTATCAAACAATGATCAAGAATAGACTGCCCTTTAGTTAATTATCAAACAATTTGGTGATATAAGAAAACCTGGTAGAGAACATTGCTTAACTTCTTAAAACCTAAAATCTCTTTTAAGTCCCTAAGCCAGTCATTACAATTTGTCCAAGTTGGTTATCTAGAGGATTGGAAGCTAACTTTTGTAGAGAGTAAAGATTCTAGTTATATTTTAGTATTTGTATTTTAAATAGTTTGTTTTAGGGTCATCTTTTAAACAAAAACAAGGTTCTTAATATTTTCTTAAATCTCTAACACTCCTCTAGCAAAGAAACAGAAAGCCCTATGCAACTAGGGTTTCTAGTGGGTAATGTTGTCCCACTGATCTAGTGCACCTCACCTAATAGTTATTAGTGATACCTAAATCAATGAGTGGACAACTCTTGTCCAATACTTCTCCAGCATATTGCAATGACTTGGTCTCTAGGTCATGTGGGCTCACCTAATAGTTATTGACCATACTTTTTAATTAAGTTGGACCTGCCATTCGATATATAAGTAAAGCCATTATTGGATCCCTTATAATCGCTTGTCATAGGGCAGTCAAAAATAGACCTAACTCAATACTATAGTTAGGGTGAGTAGGGATCATATTCTTAAGACAATTATTTCTTGAAGAAAATAAAGAAAGATGGATTGTAGAAAGATTAAAATAAAAATAATTTATTAAAGAAAGTGATTTTAATTTGATTGATTAAAGAAAACAAAAGAAGTAACCTAGGAATCCGAATCCACCATGAAAATAGGTTTTATCTTCTTTTCTTTATATTGCAACATCAATAATATTTATAAATTAAATATTAGTATAATTTATTTCTTATTAGGTACAAACTATATCCAAAGATTACAGCATATCTATTTAGAGTATAAACTATCTAATTTTAATTACAAAATTAGAGGTCTAATCCACCATACTATGAGCTATCTCTTTTAGGCACGTACCATATCTAGGGATCATGGCATGTCAATAAAGGGTATATATCATATATATTAGATCAAAATCTCAACCAGCAAAATAGATCAAAAGATATGAACAATAAAAGCATAATCTTTATTGCATGAAATTTAAATACAAAAAGAAAAACAAAACCCGATTACAAGCTTCATCTTCATCGAGGGTTGAATGAGCTTAGCCACACATCGCTATCATGAGCATCTCTTCTATAATTTCCCTTCTTTTCCAAGCCTAATACAAGATCTAAACAAGAGTGCAAGATAATAAATTAATAAGATTTTTATTGTAAAATTGATGCCTGGACTATTGCTGGGGTCCTTTTATATAGCTCATTAAGAGCTTTCTCTTGGTCAAATTTAGAGTCAATCTGAGTCAGAATCAGCAATATATCATAAAAAACACTCTTAACTGTCTGATATATTGCTTGATGGGATGCTGGCCATTGATCACTGATCCCTTTCCTTCTTCCAGGCAAATCGAATCCTCACTTGAGAACTCCTCTCATTTGAACACCTTCATTGACTAGTCTCAACTGGCTTCTCCCAGTCTTAGATGGATTGCGATAGTGAGTGGATGGTGACATGGGAGGTGGCGGTGGCAATGGTGGCATGGAGGTGGCATGGGTGGTGGAAAAATAGAGAGGAGGCAGCATGGGTTCCTTAGAGTAGAGAATAGGGCAATGACAGGCTCTCCAATGACAGGCTCTCCAATGGCTCCTTAGAGTAGAGAATAGGGCAATGACAGGCTCTCCAATTGCTTCTTCGTTCAGTGATGGGAAATTGAGATGCTGGTCGACGGATGGTGGGATGGAGGTAGCAATAGCAATGGTGGAATGGTGGCATGGTGGGAAAGAGCAATGGCTTGGATCTCAAGATGAAGGCATGACTATAATGGCTCTCCGGTGGCTTCTTCAACCATGGATGACCTCTTGGTGGCTCCTCCAACCATGGGCGATGATGGGCGGACAACAATGATGGCTCGAGAGGAAGTTGTACATGAATAGGGCCCATGGATCGGGGTTAATGGCCACCATAGACTATTTACCAGTTTTATAGACCAAGCAGTTGGTCCACCATGGACCGGCTGCTTTAAAATCCATGCTAAAAGCTTAATTATATTGATTTTTTCTTGATTCTGGGTCCATTTGAACTTCGATTCGTTTACTATTTGTACTGTTGGATTCCAAAATGTTGCCCAAGTGGATTTTTTCCAAGAGGGGGGTGAATTGGGAATTACAAAATTTTCGTAAGTATGTGCACAAGTAATTCCTTTTAGTGGTTAAGTGCTATATTAATCAGAGAAAAAATGCAGAAGCTAAAAGGTAAATCAAGCACAATACAAACAAAAAGGTTTATAGTGGTTCGGAGCAACCCAGCTCCTACATCCACTACCCAAGTTCACCACTCGGGATTTCCACTATATCCCCCAAACTGGAATACAGTTGGATTATTTTACAGGCTTACAATCCCAACCTCTACACTTTGGTTTTTTAACCGGGCTCACCAAAGAAACCCACACTAGGTTTCTACAGGCTCACCTAGAACCTCTACACTTTGGTTTTTGAAAAATGCTCACCAAAGAAACCTATTAGATTTTTACAACGGGCTCACCAATAACCCAAATATTCTAAGAATAGAATAAAGAAGCAACAAAAATGACAAACTCTATTGTCAGGTGGTTGCCAAGACAGCTCGAGTGAAGCTCTATTGAATGCTCTTCAATGCACTTCAATGGCTTCCTTGCTTTCTTCAAAAGGTGCTTCAAGCTTCTAGTAAGAGTTGGAAAGGCTTGAAGGCTGACTTCAAAGCTCAAGTGCTCTCACTTCTTTCTTCAAAAAGTGTTTAATAAATATCCATTAACTCATTAGTCTCTCCAAAGATGTTCTCATACCTTATTTATAGAGACTTCAACTACCTTCCCTTGATTTTGAATGTTGTAGACCATTGGGAGGTGACAAGTTACCGTTGGAGCACTTTTGGAATTCAAAAACTGGAAACTGGAACTAGCCATTGGAGGTGACCCCGTCATTCCAATCGGCTCAGACAATCTTCGAGTCGGCTCAGATCAAGTTTGGGTCGACTAGGCTGAATGCCAATCGGCTAGCTTCCACAGTTGAGAAAATGTGTCACTCTGGTCGAGTCGACTAGACTGAATTCCAGTCGGCTCGGATCTCAAAGGCTCTCAGAGCAATCTCAACCAAGTTCTGGACGAGTCGGCTGGGCTGAATTCCAGTCGGCTCGAATCCCTGAGAATCTCAGAACACTTTCAACTAAGTTCTGGACGAGTCGACTGGGCCTTGGTGCTAGTCGGCTGGATCTGTATGCAAGAGAACTTCTTTCCTGTGCCAGTGCCAGAGTCGGCTGGTTCCTCCATCCAGTCGGCTCGAAAGTGGTTCTTCAGCCATATCAAATTCAATCTTCCAGAACAATTGTGCCAAGCTTTGAAGACATCTTCAAGGACTTCTTACAATAAATTCAAGAAAAAATTGAAGCTTGAAAACTACTAGAAGTAACCCTTTAACTTGATTTAAGTAGGAAATTTTTGTAGGGTTCTTCTTTACAAGATTCTAGGCACTTTACAACTCAACACAAAATATTAAAGATTGTAGGATGTAGAAAGTGTGTCAATATAGTTGTCCCACAAAAACTTGTCAATCATTTGAAGAGTTGTTAGATAACCAAATGTATGCTCCAATATTTTGTTATCATCAAAATCACTTTAGGGGTCAACAATCTCCCCTTTTTGATGATGACAAAACACTGGGCATGAAAAGAATCTATTCTATTCACAGGTATGGATGTATATTATAGTAAGCATTTACACTTGTTTGACAATTCATAAATTAATTGTAATCTCAAATGTGTATCAATATATGCTATATGGTTATGCACAAGGTCAATTTTATAAACTGTAAGTATCAGAGAATGATTACTTGTATGTATCAAGCAGCATTAAGTATTGACTGATAGATATAATAAGTAGAGAGCATCATAGTAATCATTGAAGCATGTAACTTAAGCATGTATATCTCCCCCTTTTTATAAAATTTCTAAACAATATGAAATTTCTCTAAGTTTCTCCCCCTTTAACATTCATTTGAATATTTTAACAGAAAGTATACAAAAGATCATTCAAAACTAATTAAGCTCCCCCTGTCTATTGCAGTTCATTGAGTTTCTTCTTTCATGCACTCTATGGTTCTCTCCCTTTTGTCATCAATTCAAAAAGGTTAAATAGATAAGCTCGGATTTTAAATAGATTAAGAAAGTTTCAAGATCTATTTGAGATAATTTCACTTTCTCAACTTAGAGAGAGAATTCTATTTAAACAAATAGAGAGAGTAAACAAGATAATACATATACACACATTACACAGTGACCAAAAAGTTGTTCATTTCATTTCTATCAAAAAATTTCAATACATCAACCATTACAAAAGTTTCAAAAAACTGCCAAAAAGTATTGAAACTACAAAAGATCTACTCAGAATCATCCTTAGGAACATTGGCACCATGCCAAGAGTGGGTCTAGGATGTCTACTAGAGGAAGCATGAGGAGGAGGAGCCCTAGGGTGATGAGAAGTACTAGGAGCCCTAGTGGAAATAGGAGGTGGATCATACAAGGGTCTCGTCCTAGCAGTGACCTCCAAGGATCTGACAGTGCCACAGATAGACACCATCTCCATCCAGATTGCTCCAAGCTGTTGCTCCATGTCCTTGAGGCTTGCTGGCACTTTGTTCACTGCCTCCTTCATCTCACCTATTTCTTTCTACATCGATATAAGCTCAGAAGCTTAGACATTGGCGAATGCCTCAGCTGATCCTCGAAGTCTTCCAAGCTCTGACCTGATGATCCTAATGCCTATAGTGTAATCATTAGCCATACTCCTTGTCTCTGTAATTATGCCAGATCTTGCATCTAAGCTCCCTCAACTCAGTTTGGTATTCATTTAATGTAGTTCCACAGACTTCAAAATTGCTTCAGAACTTGAAGAGATACAATTCAGGATTGGGTTGAAGTCTATCTAAGGAGTTGATCTTGAAGCTTTCATAGCTTCAACCTTTCCTTGAAGATTTAAAACATGCTCTTCCAGTCGTCCAATTGCTATCCACTGACTTTTTCAAATCACTAAATAAAGAAGTTATTGTACCTGTCAGTGTATCTGTCAAGCTTTCATGTGTTTTCATTTTGAACTTGAAGGATAGGAGGTTGTGGTGCTGCAGAAGGGTAGTCAGGTAAAGGAACAAAACCTTGTAGAAATTTCTCATTGACTATAATCTTCTTTCCTTTAACAATGGACCTCCACATGATTAGTTCCCATCTTAAATTTTCATAGAAACTTCTAACCAGAGAGGGATAAGTCTTTTCATTCCAAGAACAAAACTTCCTCCACCCTTGATCTTCAAAAAGTCTCCTATTTTCAATCCAATCTCCTTATAAACTCAAAATTAATGCATCGGCCAGAGTATCGGCGTGTAGACATCGAGGGCACATGGCTAGGAACGGTTGGAGCATCCCTTGCGACCTTTTCTACAGGTTCCTCCTGTGAATGGACGGTGCTACTTGGCTCTTCTTGATGTGTTTTTGACCTTCTTTCCTTTTCAACCGATGAGCAGCCCTAACGGAGCGTTTACCCTTGCACGCTTGGGTACCATTGCTAGAAAGATTAAAATTGAGAGATTGGAGTATTTGGAAGGGAGATAGATTTTTGGAGTAGGTTTTGGAGATGAGTGAACCGTTAAGAAGACAAAATAGGGTTAATGGTTCGGAGAAGGTTTATAACCCAGGCAAAGCACATACATGAAATTCTAGTCGACTCGAGTAGCCCTAAAAAGGCTCGAGTCGGCTCGGCCAGAGCTCTCCTAAAACTATCAAAGATCTAGTCGACTCAAAACTGCTCAAGTCAGCTAGCCAGAACTCGCTCAAACTCTTAGAAAATCTAGTCGACTCGAATTAAGATCCATCATCGAACAGAGAAAATCAAGTTTTTGAGATTTTTAACATAATTTAGAAAGATTTTGAAGAGAATTTTAGAGGAAATTAAGCTCAAAATAGAATAAATTTAGGAGGTTCTTTAGATAATATTTTCTTAAACTTGAAGGAATTAGGTAGAGAATTGAGAAAGGATCGCAAAGTCCTAATTCACTCCTAATTAGCTCAAATCTATCTTGATTGAGTGCTTAGTGAATATGTCAGCTAATTGATCATCAGTAGGAACAAAATCAAACACTATATTACCATTTGAAATATTCTCTATTAAAATGATGTCTAATTTCAATGTGCTTGGTTCTAGAGTGTTGAATTGGATTCTTTGTCAAATTGATAGCACTTGTGTTATCACATTAATTGGAATTTTAGATTGTGATACATCAGTCTTGTAGTTGTTTAATCCACAACACTTGAGCACAATAACTACCAGCAACCACGTACTCAGCCTCAGCTGTGGACAAGGCTACGAAGTTTTGCTTCTTACAGTGCCATGAATTAATTCAACCCTAGAAATTGGCATGTACGCTAGTATTTTTCTATCTATTTTACAACCACATAATCAGTATCAGAGAATCCAATCAATTCAAAGTAGAATGTTTAGATACCAAATTCCTAAATTACTTGTTCCTTTCAAATATTAATTATTCTTTTACAGCAAGCATATATGTTTCTTTTGGTGATGACTGAAATCTAGCATATACACATACACTATATAATATGTCAGGTCTACTTGCAGTCAAATATAAGGATCTGTCATACCTTTATATAGCTTTTGGTCACATTGGATCCATTCTCATCTTTGTCCATCTGCAAATTGGGCTCATGGGTGTGCTTATTGATTTGCTACTCTCCATACCAACTTTTTGATGATTTCTTTGATGTATTTGGCTTGGTTGATGAAGATGTCTTCCTTTGTTTGTTTTACTTGAAGTCCAAGGAAGTAGTTCAGCTTGCCCATTAAGCTCATTTCAAATTCTCCCTGCATAAGCTTAGCAAATTCTTTACATAGAGTTTCGTTAGTTGTACCAAAAATGATGTCATCCATATATATTTGTACAACTAAGATGTCATTCTTCTTCTTTTTATAAATAGAGTTTTGTCTACATTACCTCTTGAAAATCATTTTCAATTAAGAAAGTGCTAAGTCTATCATACCAGGCTCTAGGTGCTTGTTCAAACCATACAATGCTTTGTTTAATTTAAATACATGGTTTGGAAAAGTATGATTTTCAAAACTTGGTGGTTGTTCCACAAAACTTGTTCAAGATAAAACCATTAAGAAATACACTTTTTACATCCATTTGAAAGAGTTTAAAGTTCATGTAGCAAGCAAATGCAAGTAGTAATCTAATGGCTTCTAGTCTTGCTATGGGTGCATAAGTTTCGTCAAAATCATACCTTCTTCTTGGTTATATCCCTTAGCCACTAATCTAGCTTTGTTTCTTATAATGTTTCTTGCTCATCTAATTTATTCCTATAGACCCTTTGGTTCCTATTATTAGATGGTCAGTAAGTCTATCTACAAGTGTCCATACCTTATTTCTTTCAAACTGGTTTAATTCTTCATGCATTGCCATCATCCAGTTTGGATCAGTCTCAGCCTCTTCTAAGCTATGGGGTTCTATTTGTGCACAAGGCTAGGTAATCATGTGCATCCTTATGTGCGACCTAGTCCTAACACCATGTGAAGGATCTCCTATTATTAATTCTTTAGGATGAGATGTACATACCTCCAGTCCCTTGGTAGATCGGTGTGATCCTTACTTACCGTTTCTTCTCCATCTTGAGTGCTTTGTCTTGAATGCTCAGTCATCCATTCTTTTTTGCAATGTACCTACATCATTGTCTTTGCACTCTTCTTGTCTAGAGGTGTAGGGTTAGTTTCAATAAATACAACATGATTGACTCTTCAACAGAAGAGTCCTTTTATTAAAAACCCGATATGCTTTGCTATGTATGATAACCTAGGAAGTTGCATCATCAATTTTATAATCAAATTTTCTAATTATCTTTTCCATTGTTGTGCACAAAGCATTTACATCCAAACACATGAAATAACTAATATTGGATTTTTTATCATTCCAAGCTTATAGGGGGTTTTCTTTAAGATAGGATGTATCAAAATGCGTTAAATATAACATGCAGTGTTCACCACTTCTGCCCAAAGTACTTTGGAAGATTGCCTTCACACAACATTGTGCGAGCCATTCTTCCAATGTCCGATTTTTCCTCTCTACAACATTTTGTTGAGGTGTTCTAGGAATAGAGAGTTGTGATCAATGCCAAATTCAGTACATAATTTTCAAAAATTAATTTTCAAATTCAGTTCCATGATCACTTCTAATTGAAATCAAAGATAAATTCTTTTGATTTGAAACATTTTTATGAAATTTTCTAAAAACATGAAAGTTTCATCTTTCGAACAATAAACAAAATCCAAGTAAATATTGAAAAATCATCTACTATCACAAGACATATTTCATACCTCCTAGGCTTATGATCCTATAGTCCGAAAAGATTCATGTGAAGTAGTTCAAGTGTCTTGTTGTAGAAACTATATTCTTTGATTTAAAACTCCTAGTTTGTTTCCCATTTGGCATGCATCACAAACATGATTTAAATCAACTTTAAACTTAGGCATGCCTCTAACAAGATCTTTATAAATTAATTTGGCAATAGTATGCATGCTAGCATGACCAATCGTCTATGCCATAGTAAGCCTGACTCTTGGTCTTAGCATTCATTGCAACTGGACTAGGGCTACTTGACATGGCAAGATCATTAAGATCTCCACATAGATATTCCCGAGTCTATGTCCAATAAACTTATTGCTAGAATTTAAAGAGTTGTTACTATACACATAGAGGATTCAAAGACAACCTTAAGCCTTTATCACATAATGACTTATACTTAAGAGATTATGCTTCATTTGTCTACTAGCAAACATTTTCAATAAAGTGAAGGAGTTTTTTGATCTTACCAATACTGATTATTCTCCCTTTGCCATTGTCTCCAAAGGTGACCAAGCCTCCTTCTTTCATTTCAAGGGTGATAAATGGTCCTTGTCACCCGTCATATGTCTTGAGTAGCCACTATCTAAGTACACCTTTTCTTCAATTTTGGACTGCAGACTTCCTGCAAATAGTCATGATTCTTTTAGGTACCTAAGCTACCTTGGGTCCTGCGGTCGCAGAGGTGTTCCTTTGGGAATCCAAATCTTTCTTATTTTCTTAAGGACATTTATAAATTATTGCATTCAAAAGCTTTATGTCCTATTCTTTTACAAACAAGCAAACAACTTTAGAATTTTTGATAGAAACAGAATTTGAAGTTCTAAAAGTTGATGCACTTGATGCAGATTTTGAACTTTTTAAAATGTATACATTTTTGCTCAAACTCTTAGAACATATAATAAGACTTTGAAGTAGAAATAGTTTTTGGTGTGGCTGAAACTTTTTAAGATAAAACATTTTGAACAGGTGTTTTGGATTTCACAAAAGTAGTTGCTGAAATTCCATTCACAAAAGAAGTTTTAAAGCCATTCCAGCTTTATTTCCTGAAATTCGTTGTTCTTTTAAAATTAACTAAGCTTATTTGAAGATAAAGTGAGTTTTTCAACTAAGGCTTGAGTTTTGCACCTCCTTTTTCATTCAATGTTTTCAGCGAGTAATCATTGTTTTTCTTTTCACATAAAAGATTTTCATTTTTCAGCTTTTCAAATTTTTCAGAAAAGTCATGCAATTCTTTTTGTAATAAAATATTCTTTTCTGAAATTTCATCCTTTTGTTTGAGTAAATATCATTCATTTTTTTTAATGATTTTATCTTTACTCCAGCTTTCTTAAATTCATAGTAAATCATGAAAAACAGAATTTGATTCATCAAATATAAATTCAGTTGAAATTGTTAGGGATTTTATCTTGTCTTCGAGACCCATTAAGCATAGATTTGCAGTCTTGGTGGTTGCTCTTCTTCTTGCGATAAAGATGAGTCTTCACTATCGGACCATGTGGCAACCATGGCTTTCTTTTTCTTCTTCTATCTAAAGGATTTCTTAAATAGTGAAGATAAAGTGAGTTTTCAGTCTGGATGTATGTGCCCCGGTCATGCAATTCTTGTAATAAAATATTCTTTTCTGAAATTTCATCCTTTGTTTGAGTAAATAATCATTCATTTTTTTAATGATTTTATCTTTACTCCAGCTTTCTTAAATTCATATAGTAAATCATGAAAAACAGAATTTGATTCATCAAATATAAATTCAGTGAAATTGTTAGGGGATTTTATCTTGTCTTCGAGACCCATTAAGCATAGATTTGCAGTCTTGGTGGTCTCTTCCTTGCGATAAAGATGAGTCTTCACTATCGACCATGTGGCAACCATGCTTTCTTTTTCTTCTTCTATCTAAAGGATTTCTTTAATTTTTGTATGTGCCCCGCTTCTTGCATTCGTAGCATGTGGAGACTTCTTTATCTTTCTTCTGTCCTTTTCCCCATAATCCTTCCTATGAAATTTTTGGTTGTACCTTCCTTTCTTTCTTCCCACAAATTTCCTGAATCTCCTCACAACCATAGTAATGTCATTGTCTTCTAGGTTGTCATTGGAGGAGGTGCTTTCTTCTTCAGATTCTTCATCATCCCTTTTTGATTCGGAAGTAGCTTTGAAGGCTATTGTCTTCTTTTCTTTTGTTCGTCTTCCGTTATGTGCTGCATTGTTAGCTCGTGGCTGATGAGTGATCCCAGCAGTTCATCCAGTAGCAATGTGTTGAGAACTTTAGCTTCCTAGATTGCAGTTACTTTGGGATCCCATTTGTCAGGCAAAGAATGAAGGATCTTCTGAACTAGATCTGCATTAGAGTCTACCCTACCAAGACTCTTTAAACTGTTAATAATATCTGTAAATCTAGAGAACATGGCAGAAATTATTTCAGAAGGTTCCATTTTAAATAATTCATAATTATGAACTAAAAGATTTATCTTGGAGGTTTTCACTTGGAAAGTTCCCTAATGGGTCACTTCGAGTTTATCCTAGATTTCCTTTGCTGAAGAGCAAGTGGAAATTCGGTTGAACTCGTTAGCATCCAAAGCATAATATAATAAATTCATTGCTTTGGCATTCAATTCCCCCATCTTCATGTCATGATCATCCCAGTCCTCTTCAGGCTTAGGGTTGTCCATGCCATCAACTTCAATTATGGGAGTGTGTGGCCCTTTCAAGATGACCTTCCATAATTAAAAATCTACAGCTTGTATGTAAATCTTCATTCGTGCTTTCCAATATGAGTAATTAGTGCTTGTGAATAGTGGAGGTCTATTTGTTGATTGGCCTTCAGTCAAGAATGTACTCAAGGGATGAGCCATCAATCTTTACTCAAGTAATCAGAGACACTGCTCTGATACTAGCTGTTGCCCAGGTGGCTTTTTTCCAAGAGGGGGGTGAATTGGGAATTACAAAATTTTCACAAGTATGTGCACAAGTAATTCCTTTTAGTGGTTAAGTGTTGTGTTAATCAGAGAATAAATGTAGAAGCTAAAAGGTAAATCAAGCACAACACAAACAAAGAAGGTTTATAGTGGTTCTGAGCAACCCAGCTCCTACGTCCACTATCCAAGTTCACCACTCAGGATTTCCACTATATCCCCCAAACTGGAATACAGTCGGATTGTTTTACAAGCTCACAATCCCGACCTCTACACTTTGGTTTTCGATTCGGGCTCACCAAAGAAACCCACACTAGATTTTTACAGGCTCACCTAGAACCTCTACACTTTGGTTTTTGAAAAAGGCTCACCAAAGAAACCTATTTGGTTTTTACAACCGGACTCACCAAAAACCCAAATATTATAAGAATATAATAAGGAAGCAACAAAAATGACAAAGTCTGTTATCAGGTGGTTGCCAAGATAGCTCCAGTGAAGCTCTATTGAATGCTCTTCAATGCACTTCAATGGCTTCCTTGCTTTCTTCAAAAGGTGCTTCAAGCTTCTAGTAAGAGTTGGTGAAGGCTTGAAGGCTATCTTCAAAGCTCAAGTGCTCTCACTTCTTTCTTCAATAAGTGTTTAATAAATATCCATTAACTCATTAGTCTCTCCAAAGATGTTCTCATACCTTATTTATAGAGACTTCAACTGCCTTCCCTTAATTTTGAACGTTGTAGACCATTGGGAGGTGACATGTTACCGTTGGAGCACTTTTGGAATTCAAAAAATGGAAACTAGAACTAGCCATTGGATGTGGCCCCGTCATTCCAGTCGGCTCGGACAATCTTTGAGTCAGCTCGGATCAAGTTCGGGTCGACTGGGCTGAACGCTAGTCGGCTAGCTTCCATAGTTGAAAAAATGTGTCACTCTGGTCAAGTCGACTAGACTGAATTCCAGTCAGCTCGGATCTCAGAGGCTCTTAGAGCAATCTCAACCAAGTTCTGGACGAGTCGGCTGGACTGAATTCCTGTCAGCTCGGATCCCTGAGAATCTCAGAATACTTTCAACTAAGTTCTAGACGAGTCGGCTAGGCCTTGGTGCCAGTCGGCTGGATCTGTGTGCCAGAGAACTTCTTTCCTGTGCTAGTGCCAGAGTCAGCTGGTTCCTCCATCCAGTCGACTCGAAAGTAGTTTTTCAGCCATATCAAATTCAATCTTCCAGAACACTTGTACCAAGCTTTGAAGACATCTTCAAGGACTTCTTACAATAAATTCAAGAAAAAATTGAAGCTTGAAAACTACTAGAAGTAACTCTTTAACTTGATTTAAGTAGGAAATTTTTGTAGGGTTCTTCTTCACAAGATTCTAGGCACTTTATAACTCAACACAAAATATTAAAGATTGTAGGATGTAGAAAGTGTGTCAATGTAGTTGTCCTACAAAAACTTGTCAATCATTTGAAGAGTTGTTAGATAACCAAATTTATGCTCCAATATTTTGTTATCATCAAAATCACTTTATGGGTCAACACAAAATTTGAGCTCTTTTCATCCATGGACTCCTTTCTCTACAAAACAATCATAAAAGTATCAATTCTTAAAAAATATAGATTAATAAATATTTATTTTAATTCTTAAATTAGAATATTTAATAGATTTATCATACCTCCTAACTTATTCATTGCTAGTTCCATAGCAATGCAATTAAATTATAACTATATATCATTAAGATCTTGTTTTACCAAATTAGATCTAGGATTAAAGTTAAAAGAAGTTAGCTAGTATCACTAACTAAGTATTGAGTTTTTGAAATAAATTTTGTATTTAGTACTTTTAGAAACTTTCTTAAAATTCATTCAAAGATTTATAGTTGGTGCAGGCACCAGGCTCAGGAAGAGGCTTCAACTAATGCCAAGCTCTTTATGATTAGAAGACTAGGAATTTAAGTCATATAATAAGTCTTTGAGTCATGTATTTATTTTATTTGAATAATTGAGTTCTATTTTATTTTAATTTGGATCCAATTAGAGTTTAATTAGGCTTTGTATTAAGTTGGGTCCGAAAGCTACTTGAAGTCGGGTTTCAATTAAGCCGGATTAAGTACAACCAGCTTCACCAACTACTTGGAGCACCACATCATCATTGAACCATGCCACCTTGGAAGACAAGTCATGCCACTTGGAGGAGAGAACATGCCACATCACCAAGACAAGTCAACCATGGATTCCCACCCAAGAAAAATTCAAATGAAGCTCCACTCTTCTTGGGACGCCACCTTGCAAGAGCCATTCCACCTTCTTTGGGATGCCCTTGATTTTCTCCCTTGTAAGTAGGAATTTCAAATTTGAAAGGGCCCTCCTCTCTTCATGGGATGCCCCTTGATTTTCTCCATGAAAGGAGGTGTAGTTTGAATTTTGAAAGGAAGCTTAAAGTTTATAAAAGCTCCTAAGTTCTCTTGTAATGGGGATGAAGAATGAAATGAAATTTTTTCCTAAGAAAGTTTTCTTCCTTTGCTAGCCAAAGACCCTTGAGAGAAGGTAGGTGTGAGACCTAGGATACTTAACCAAACAAGCTACTAATCCATCTTCCAATCCCCTTTGGCCACCCTTGAAGAACCCTCTTCAAGCTTCTCCAAATTCGTCCATCCCACCTTCCAAAGGAGATCATCTACAATGGAGTTCCCCATGCCAACAAGCAAAGCAGATTCAAGCTATGGGCGCCAAATTGGATCTACTTCATTCCAAGCCTAAACCTCTTCTTCTATTCCTAATTTTCCACTTCCATTCCTCCAACCTTCCTTCTTAACCATTTAATGTTTCCATCTATTTATGCAGGATCCCTGGGTCTCATGGTTTCCAAGATGAAGGTCTACTGTGCCAAAGATTCAAATACGGAGTGCCTTGAAACCTAGAGTAATCTCTTAGTCATTTAGTACTTCTTCTTGAGTGTCCTTTTCCTCATTTCAGAATATTAACGCCGGATAACCATCTTAATCTTCCTTCATATCTGAAATAGTGAGTAAGTTAACCCTAATCTGTGTGGTTTCCTAACCATGAAGATCCCTTTTTTAGTTATTTTGATAAAGTCTTTTCTAGTCTAGTTTATTTCATTATGTTCCTTTCATGTAATCATGTTCCTTTTACGTAGAATAGCTGCATGTTTATCTATTTTATTTTTATTTAGTCCCTCTAATTCCTAAAAATGCATCATTCGATACTTGTCCCCCATCATATTTGGTATCAGAGTATGGTGGGTTAGGGTTACTGTTGAATTTATGCATTTAGGTAGGTTGCTGAAATTTTCTGCATGCATAGCATTCATACATGCTACTTAGTTATTATTTTTAAAATCCAATCTAGATCTAAAATTCATGCCTCCTGAGCAGGTGTACACCAGTACACTGTCATGACCCATAGGAATAATGAGCCCCTGGCCGGACGTGAATTTTTAGGTTGAAGTTTGGTATGTAAATGTCTTTGTTTGTTTAAATTCTGCTTGCTGTATTTCTGAGTGGGCTGACTGAGATTCGCATAAAAGTCTGAATGAAAGTAGTTAATTTTTTATTTAGATAATTTTTTCCCTACTCCATATTAAGTTATTTATCAGAACATAAAATTCCACCCTCAGAAAAGAATTATAAAAAAAATGAAAATTCTCGCATTCCATCACTATCACTGAAATTCCTTTATGTTCAGTCCTATTTTTTTTTTCTCATTATCTAGTTTTCAGTATCTGCTCAGCATAGCATAGATTTTATTTTTAAATTTTCTTTGTATGGCATATCATCTAAAAGTTAGCAATCTTCTATGAATTTTTTAAATTTTTTTGAATATGTTACATTGTACTTTTCCATCACTTTAGAACTGCAACACACTAATTCTGCACCTGAAATTTGGATCCATATGTTTGTTGCATTCATTTCATGGTAAACCAAATTAAGGGCATCAAATTGACATAGGGTCAGGATTTAATTACATGTCCCTAGCCCAAAAATCACCAACTTGCATAACGAACCCAACCCTAATTAAAATGGATTAGACATTTAATTGCTCTAGCGAGCTAGGGACACCCACAAGGTCGGGTCGAATCAAGTGTCAAGCCAACTTTGACACCCTGTTTGTGTGTGCTTGTATATGGTGTCTAAGCAAGTGGTTCAGGGATAAGAGCCTGAAGGAAAGTGGGTTGGTTCGCTTACCTGGCCAATTTTAAATTGGTGTCTAAGGCAAGCAAAGAGGAACATCCACTAACCTTACACTTACCTGGCCAGGTGCCAAGTTACTACAACCCGGATTGTCAATTTGACCTTACATTTGTTTTGTACTCTAGGTCTAGCAAAACCCCTAGTCCGAGTTGAGTCCATGTGCATGGCAACTAGATCAGGAGCACCTTATCAGCAAACCCAAGCCCAATCTAGTGTAACCATGGAACAAAACTTTGAGAATCTGATGAAGTCTTTGAATGAACAAATGACCAGGCTGAACAAAAACTTAACTGATCAATTAGCCCAGACCAATCAAAACTTGACTGATCAAATAACCCACATCACTGCTGACTTGATCGATTAGAAGCTCGTACCCCTGGAGGAAATCATGAAGTCCAAAATGAGTTAGAGCCTAAATCCGAGTTTAAGACACCCTTAAACCCTAGAAGAGCTCTTCATCAAGACCATTTCTTCGAGCCAAATCCTAGGAGGCCCAATCCTGATCGAGTCTATGACCCAAACCCTAGGATAACACACCATAATCCAGTCTATGAGCCAAACCCTAGGAGACACAATCAGGATCAGACAGACCATGACGAGCGAACCCTTAGGAGTATTAGGTTGGAAGCACCAACATTCGATGAAAATCTGGATCCTAAGGTTTACATAGATTGGGAGGGAGAGATGGAACAGTACTTCGATTGGTATGACATGACGGAGGAGAGAAAATGCAAGTTCGTGAAGCTTAGGTTAATTCATCAGGCTAGGCTTTACTGGGGAAATGTCGAGAGGTTCATTAGACAAAGGGGTGATGTTTCCAGAGTAACCTGGAAGGCAATGAAACTTAGGCTTCGAGAGAAATACCTTCCTATGTCCTACCACCAGAGACTTCTAGACCAGTGGCAGAGATTGACCCAGGGAACTAAGAGTGTAGCTGAATACATTGCAAAGTTTGACGAATTGTGATGAGATGCAATGTAGATGAGTCCGAGTCAATTACTTTGTCTAGGTTTAGAGCAGGATTGAGAGAAGAGATCAAGAAGGAGTTATTTTTTAGAGATGTCCATAACTTAGAGCTAGCTTACTAGGTAGCACGAGATGCCGAGAGATTTCATAGGGGACCATTTTATCGCAGACTCGAACCCCCTAGAACTAGTGTACCTAGTCAGCAGCCAGGATCGAATCAGATGTGACCCAGTCGACCCAACCCTAGCACCCTTCTAACCCATAAAGATGATAGGGGTAAAGCACCAGAAGTTCAGAGGACTCCAAATTCTAATGTGGCTTGCTATAGATGTCATAAGTTAGGCCATTACGCTAGCAATTGTCCAACTAGGGCCTTACACATAGGAGAATTAGAAGAAAGTGAGTCTGAACCCAAAGAACCCCTAGGTGATAATGTCGAGGAAGTATATCAGGCTGAGGACAATTTGGCAGAAGAGTATGAAGGAGACGAGGAACAAATAGAGCCTGAGATGTTAGGAGTAGTTAGATGCATCCTTACCCAAAACACGACACAGGAAGATTGGCGTAGGACTAACATCCTACAAACATTCGTCAAGTTAGGGGATAAGGTATGTAAAATAATCATAGATAGTGGGAGTTGTGTAAATGCCATATCCACTAGTGCTGTCAAAACTTTAGGCTTGTCCACAGTTCCCCATCCGACTCCCTATAAGGTTTCTTGGATAGACTCCACTTCGATTCCTATCAAACATAGGTGCCTAGTCCAAATCTAGTTACAGTCCTATCAGGAGAAAGTATGGTGTGATGTCTTACCAATGGGAGTAAGCAGTATCATCCTAGGTCGACCCTGGTTATTTGACCATGACGCGACCCTATACGGTTGATCAAATTCCTACTCATTCATGCACCTAGGAAAGAAGTTTGTGATCAACCCAACACCACCTAAGGACACTGTTAAGAGAGGATCAAGCCACCTAAAGGAAAAGAAAACGGGAGTCAATTTGATCATTGAAAAGGAAATTGAGAAAGAACTCACTGAGGATACACATGTTTGGATTTTAACCACTAAGGAAATTCAGGAGCCTTCCTAGAAAGAATGCCCTCAGGAAGTGGCTAAAGTGTTAGAAGACTTTAAGGATGTATTTCTAGATGACCTACCTGACCAACTTCCACCACTTAGGGATATCCAGCACGCCATTGACTTAGTTCCAGGAGCTACCCTACCTAACCTTCCACACTATAGGATGAACCCTACCGAACATTTAGAGTTACAAAGACAAGTAGGGGATCTCCTTAGGAAATGATTTATTAGAGAGAGTTTGAGTCCTTGTGTAGTACCCGCATTACTGACCCCTAAGAAAGATGGCACTTGGAGGATGTGCGTTGATAGTCATGCAATTAATAAGATCATAACAAAATATAGGTTTTCCATATCTCATTTGGATGACATGTTAAATATGATGGCCGGAGCAACAATATTCTCAAAGATTGACCTTAAGAGCAGCTATCATCAGGTTAGGATTAGACCTGGGGATGAGTGGGAAACTATATTCATGACCAAGGAGGGTCTTTTTGAGTGGGTAGTAATGCCATTCAGACTGTCCAATGCTCCTAGTACCTTTATGCGGATTATGAATCAAGTCCTATGGTTATTTATAGGAAAGTTTGTCGTAGTTTACTTCGACGACATTCTTATATATAGTAGGACCAAGAAGGATCATTTGGACCATTTGAATCAAGTCTGTTTAGCTCTTAGGGAAAATAGTCTCTTTGCAAACCTTAAAAAATATGATTTTTTTATCCATAGAGTTATTTTCCTAGGTTTTGTAGTCACACCTGACAGAGTTTCTGTTGACCATGAAAAGATTAAGTCAATTGTAGAGTGGCCTGTGCCCAAAATATTCATGAAATATGAAGTTTTCATGGCCTTGCTACTTTCTATAGAAGGTTCATTCGGGGGTTTAGTACCATAGTTGCACCAATCATGGATTGCATTAGGAAAGGCCAATTTGAATGGACAAAAGCTGCTGATAGGGCCTTCCTAGATGTTAAGAAGAAAATGACACAAGCACCTATCTTAAGATTGCCTGATTTTTCCAAGGTTTTTGAGATTGCTTGTGATGCATTTGGAGTTGGAATAGGTGGAGTTTTAAGCCAGGAGAGCCACCCCATAGCTTTCTTTAGTGAAAAATTAAATGAAGCCAAGCTTAAGTATTCCACCTATGATAAGGAGCTTTATGCGGTAGTGCAAGCTTTAAGGTATTGGAGGCGCTATCTACTACCGCATGAATTTGTCTTGTTTTCTGATAACGAGGCCCTTAGATTCCTTAGTTCCCAGAAGAAGCTGAATCCCAGGCACGCTAAGTGGGTAGAATACATCCAGGCCTACACATTTGTCTTGAAACACCGTGCCAAAACTAAGAATAAGGTAGCCGATGCTTTAAGTCGTAGAGTCCTGCTTCTGAACTCGATTAGCACTGAAGTCGTTAGATTTGAAAGTCTTACGGATGAATATGATAATTGCCCAGACTTTAGTAAAGTTTACCAAGCTTTGAAATTAGGACCATCTAGTGACCATAGTGAGTAAGTTAACCCTCATATGTGTGGTTTCCTAACCACGAAGATCCCTTTTTTAGTTATTTTGATAGAGTCTTTTCTAGTCTAGTTTATTTTATTATGTTCCTTTCATGTAATCCTATTCCTTTTTTACATAGAATAGCTGCATGTTTATCTGTTTCATTTTTGTTTAGTCCCTCTAATTCCTAGAAATGCATCATTCGATACTTGTCCCCCATCAACAATATTTGTGTTTGTGATGGCTAACTTGGCATTTCAATACTAGCTTGAAAGAATAATTGTACCTTTGCTTATTACTTTAGTCAATTTTCTATACACTCCTAAATTAAGCACAGGAACTGAGATAGCTTTCACACCACCTAAATTTTTTTAATTATTAGTGATATCTTTACACTGCTCACTTTTTGATGCGAAGAACAATGCTTATTTAGGCGAAGGTGCCCAGTTACTCCGTGAAAAATCAATGTTTAGAACTTGTTCCTTTTTTTCAAATAAGTAGCTCTTTCCTCAAATTTAAGTTTCTTTAAATAGGGTCTATATCAATTACCAATTTTTTAGTAATAATTGAATCTTCAATTGACCTTACAATTAATCCCTACTTTACCTTATCAGTATGCATGTACAATGAAAATGCTAATAGTCTTTAGATAACTTAAGTAGATAACTAAAAATCTAATCAGCTAGTCTACTCCTTGACTCACTGCAACCATTAGCAAATACTTTCTAACTCTATTGCTCTTTTTTTAAATTATTTTTAATTTTTTTTCAAAGGTTTTTCCCTATCTCACAACTTAATTTCTATTGTCCTCAATGGAGTAAGGAAAAATATGATAAATGAAACAAGAAGAGATACAACTTGGATGAGATATGCATAATGTAGTGCCAGGAGCAACCATTCAAAGTAGTCCATTAATCCTAGAAATAAAACTCACTAAAATAAAAGTCAGAAAAAATTTAGGTTTCCTTCCAAAAAGTACTAAATTTAATGTCTTCAGCCAGATGTCATGACTTACTCTAGTTCATATAAAGTCATAGCCTCCCCAACTTCTTTAGTGGCTAACTCCAAGATGATTTTAGGCATTATCCATTAACTTTAAAGATGATACCATTACTTAGATTTTCAATTTCTATGGCTCTATATGGAAAGACTTTTTCACTATGTATGGTCCGGTCCATCTAGATTTTAATTTTTCTAGAAATAGGTGAAGCCTTGTATTATATAGGAGAACTTTTTGTCTATAAGTGAAAGATTTTTTAAAAATAACTTGGTCATGGAAAGCTTTAGTTTTTTGCTATAAATTTTTGCATTCTCATATGCTTCATTCCTAATCTCCTTAAGTTCATCTAGCTATAGTTTTCTCTAGCCTCCGACTGCATCTAAATCCATGTTCAATTATTTTATGGTCCATATCGTCCTATGTTCTAATTCTACTGACAAGTGACATGCCTTACCAAACATAAACCTATATAGAGACATTCCTAAGTTGGTCTTGAAGGCAGTGCAGTATGTCCATAGTGCATCCACTAGCTTCAATGAACAATCTTTTCTATTAGTGCTCACGATTTTCTCTAGGATTTGTTTAATTTGTCAATTGAAAACTTCTACTTGCCCACTTGTTTACAGGTGATAGGATATGGCTATCTTATGGATAATATTATACTTTTTCATGAGTAATACAAAGGATTGGTTATAGAAGTGTATTCCATGATCACTAATAATAGCCCTAGGAATATCAAAGCAAGAGAGGAATGTTCTTTAAGAAATTTCACAACAATTTTGCTATCATTGGTTTTACAAGGTATTGCCTCTACCCACTTGGAGACATAATCTATGGCTACTAAAATATACTTGTTCCCAAAATATTTTGGAAACGATCCCATGAAGTCAATTTTCTATACATCAAAAACTTCTACAATCAGGATTAGATTCATAGGCATCATATCTCTCTTCATGATCTGGCCTATTTGCTAGCATCTAACATAACTTTTGCAATATTTATAACCATCTTTAAATAGATTAGTCCAATAGAATCGACATTGGAGTACCTTTGCTACTATCTTTTTAGCTCCAAAATAACCACCACAAGCTTGGTCATGGGAAAATTACAATATGCTCTTAATTTCTTGATCCGGGATGCATCTTCTAATAATTAAGTCAGGACATTGTTTAGATAAATATAGATCATCCCAAATAAAGTACTTCACTTGGAAGAAAAAGTAATTTCTATCCTGAGTATTCCAGTGTATCAAAATTTTACCAGTAGCCAAATAATTAACTATGCTAGTGTACCATGGTTTTGTGGTAATGGACATAAGTTATTCATCAGGAAAGGACTTATTGACAGGTAATTCTTCAGTGGATGTGATCACTAACCTCGATAGATGATTAGCCACTACATTTTTAGTACCCTTTTTATCCCTAATCTCTATGTCAAATTCTTGTAAGAGCAGAATCCATCTAATTAAGTGTCTTAGCATCCTTCTTTAAAAGAAGATACCTAATGGAGGAGTAATCAGTATAAATGATTACATGAGACCTTACTAAATAAGACTTAATTTTTTCTAATACAAATATTATAGCTAAAAATTTCTTTTCAAATGTTGAGCAGTTGAGCTGTGTATCATTTAAGTTCTTACTAGTATAGTAGATTACTCGAGGTAGCCTATTAATTCTTTGACCTATGATCGCTCCTATGGCATGATCAAATGCATCACATATGAGCTCAAAAGGTTGAGTCCATACAAGTGGGTGAATAATTGGTGCTAAAATTAATTCTTTCTTTAAATATTCAAAAGACTTGAGGCATTCATATATAAAGTCAAATTTGACTTCTTTGACTAATAGATTAGTTAATGGTCGAGCCACTTTGCTAAAATTTTTGATAAATCTCCTATAAAATTCAGCATGACCAAGGAATGATCTAATTTCTTTTTGATTAATTTAGGTAGAGGAGATCTACCTTGGCTTTATTTACTTCTGTACCCCTTTTTGAAATCATATGGCCAAGGACTATGCCTTTCTTCATCATAAATTGATATTTTTTCCAAGTTAGTACTAGATATTGTTTCTTGTATCTTTTCAAGATTAGTCTAAGGTGATATAGGCATTCAGAAAAAGTAGATCTAAAAATGAAAAAGTTAGCCATGAAAACCTCAAGTAACTGTTCAACTATATTTAAGAAAATACTAACCATGCACCTTAGAAAAGTGGATGGTAAATTACACAAGCCAAAGGGCAAACATCTATAGGCAAAAGTTCCATATGGATAGGTGAATGTCATCTTCTCTTGATTTTATGGGAATATAGCAATCTGGTTGTAACTAGAATATCCATCCAGAAAGTAATAAAAGTCATCCAGAAAGTAATAAAAGTCAAGCCCAGCTAATCATTCTAGCATTTGGTCTATAAAGGGCAAAGAAAAATGGTCCTTCCTAGTGGCTGCTTTTAATTTTTTATAGTCAATGCAAACCCTCTATCCAGTTTAAATTCTAGTTGGGACCAGTTCATTATTATCGTTTTAGATTATAGTAACTTCTAACTTCTTGGGCACCACTTGCACATGACTTATATAAGAACTATCTGAAATTGAATAAATTATACTACTATCAAGAAGTTTTATAATTTCTTTCTTTACTATCTCCTCCATAGTTAGGTTGAGTCTCCTTCGGGGATCTTATGCAGGCTTGGTTTCCTCTCCTAAGTGAATCCTATGTTGAACAATTGAGAGGCTGATCCCTTTTATATCAGTCATGGCCATCCTAAAGCTTCCCTATTTTCTCTAAAGATATTTAATAATTCCCCCTCTTGTATGATGTCTAGGTTTGCCGAAATGATCATTGGTAGGGTTTTTGAAGGACCTAGGTGAGCATATTTAAGGTTCTTGGGAAGTTGTTTCAATTCCAATTTAGGTGCTTCCTCCACTGATGGTTTGGGCAATGCTTTGAGCATTATCTCGAGTGGTTCAATTGCAGGTTTCCATCTTAATTTTCTATTAATTGCATCAACATCATTAACTTCCTCCCCGTCTTGGTTCATCCAAAGTTCCAAGTCAAGCTCTTCATCGCTAAGGCCAATCGAATCATAGACATTATCTTGAACATAATTCAAGTAGCTTGTTTGATTTGTATTGGTGAGATTATAAATATTTAGATCAATCGACATGTTCATAAAGAAAAGTTTTATTAGCCCATTTCGGTAATTGATTTGGGCATTAGCCATGGCCAAAAATGGTCTACCTAATTAACTAGGATGTGACTCTTTAGATTCATTACCAATTCAGTTTCTAGAATCATAAAACCTATAAGGCAACTAAAGTCACTAATTTTAATTAGCACATCCTCTACTATTCCCTTTGAAACTTTTAACGATCGATCTACTAGTTGTAAGGTCATTCTCATGAGATTTAGTTCTCCCAATCCTAATTACTCATATACTGAATATGGCAATATATTGACACTTGTCCCTAAGTCTAATAGAGCCCTATTGATGAGGTATTCCCAAAAATGCATGAAATAGTGGGTGATACTGGATCTCTTAATTTCACTGGTATGTGGTTTGACAGGTAAGAACTCACACTAGCTGCCAAAAGGCTCTCTTGGGTACATGATGGTCTTCTTCTTGGTACACAGGTCCTTAAAGAATTTAGCATAAGTCGGGATCTCTAGAATCATATCTAGTAAAAAAAAATTCACTTTACTTGCTTAAAGACCTCCAAAATCTTATCTAACTAGGTTGAATTTTGGTCGAGCTTAAGTCTATTTGGGAATGGTGCTACAACCCTGATCTTTGGTTTATTAGATTCTAGTAAGGGCTCAGCTAGTAAGTTGGATATTATATCAAGTTCTGATGCCTTAGGTGCTTCGGGCTAACCTTGCTCAATCAGTTATTTAGAGAATAGGACTTCTAATTCTTCTTCTTCAAATGCACTCACCTGGTTATCTATTTGTCTCCTAGATCTAAATGTATGAATAGTATTCAATTGGTTAATCTAGGTTCCTTTTTTTAGTCCTTGATTGTTTTGAGTCCTAAGGTTAGCCTTGGGCTGACTCAGCAGTTTACCCCATCCCCTCTCACTTATAGTGTAGCTAATTGACCTACTTGCATCTCCGAACAAGCTATAGCTTGGGTATTAGAAGATAACTATTGCCTTGTGCTCTGCATAAAGTTATTCAGGGTAGCATAAGTGTCAGCTTAGAATTTAGCTAGAGTTTTTAGGGCTTTCTTTAGAGAACTAAATTTTCTTTCATTATTATTGACTAGTGGGTTATTTTCTATAAGATTGAGCCTTGGGTTAGGTTGGTTGAAGTGGGACCACCTGCATTAGGACCTTATGACCAGGAAAAGTTTAGATAGTTTATCTATCCTGGATATAGGTTGGTGCATAGGGGTTATTGGTCATTCTTTGATAGGTTGATTTACCTATGCATAACCATTTTCAGTTTGGATCATGAAGTGGGGACACTCTTCTACTACATGTCCTGGATCATTGTATCCATTGCATATAGGTGCAGACACTTTGTTCACTTGATTTACAGGGGCTTGTCCGTTGAGTTCCAAGACTTGCTTTATCCTACAAATCAAGGATGCCATCTTAGCCTCTTCGACTACGGATGCTGAGATTTGGTGCATACCACCTCTTGAACTAGGCTCTTTTTTGCTAAATCCTCTAGAAATTGCCAATCTTTATTGGGTGATTTCTATATAAATTCATGCTGATACATCGACTCGAGCATAGTTCTGAAATTAGGATTTAGACCTTCATAAAAGGTTTGGCATAACCTCCAAGTCTCTATCCCAAGATATGGATCTAGCTCAAAAGGTTCTTAAATTAGTCTAGGCATTTCTAGAAGGACTTTCCCTCTAATTGATAAAATTAGGTAATCTATTTTCTTAACTTGACTATTTTATGGTAGAGGAAGAACTTTCTTAAGAAGGTATAACAAAGCCATCCTATATTGTGATCGATTGGGTAGGTAAACTATATAACTATTTTTTGGCATTTTTTTAGGATGAAATTAATCAACCTAAGTTTTATGGCATCTTTTGAGAGTTCATGTATTCTTATAGTATCACACACTTCCTCAAATTCTCTAATAAAAATGTACGCATCTTCAATTCCAGTGAATTTGGGGAGCATATTAATAATTTGAGGCATAATCTCAAAATTGGTAGCATTAGTTTGGGGTAGTCAAATGCAAGATGGTTAGATAGATCCAATTGGATAGCAGTAGTCTTTCAAGCTTAGAGGATGTCTTAATTTCTTCATGGTTAACTTTAAGTTTTCTTGATTAAGGGTATGATTTAGATCTATTATCACTAGTTTTTTTAGGAGGGAGAGGGGAAAAGAGGTAGGAAGAAAGAGAAAGAAGAATTTTAAAAGGTGAGAATGTAAGGAGTCCTAAATATAAAGATAATAGAGAAGAGTATTTTAATTAGATTAAAGTTTTGCTTGCAACAAGTTATCAAATAATGGACTCTTTATCCTAAGGTTAATCTATGTCTAGATAGCTCCTAACTGCCAATCTTATCTTGGAACTTTCCAAGTCAAAGACTAACTAACCAACTAGCTGGGTATGGGTAAGGTCGGTAGGGGTCCTCCCATTACTTTCCTTAAATACCAAATAAATTAGCTAGGTCAGTCAACAGAACCAATTAAAAATTATCTTCTTTTAGGACTGCATCATCCTTAAACCCCTTTCTTAGATACTAGCTGACTAGCTAATCTTGTCCCGGTCCAACTCTTCCAGAAGCCTTGTCCTAGTGAGCTTGAATGTCCTAGGGCAATGCTTAATTATTTTAAATTAAAGATTTAGGTTATGTAGTATGAAGGGTGCTAATTTATGGGCCAAGGAAGGGTGATGAAATCCCCACCTTATATTATTTAAGGGTTTATGCTCTTAAGATATTTTATGAGTATGCAATACAAATAAAACAAGGTATCCAAAAAAGTTAAAAAGCTTTTAAGATTTGTTTTGTATTCCTTAAATTAATTAAGTATTATGGAAAGGTATATTTTAGGTCATTTAAGATAGTTTAATTAAAAGAAAAGATTAATTAGGTTAGGAGTTAACTTGTGAAAAGAAGAAAAGTAATTTTTTTCGATGCTAACAAGAATAAAAAATAAGGTAGCTGAAATAAAGAAAGCAATAAAATTAAATAGAGAAATAACTAGAATAATTTTTTTTACTTTTTTTGTAAAATAATTATGCCTAGATCCCTGCTAACAGTGCCAAAATTTAATCACTTGTTATAAGGCGGTCAAAAATAAACCTAATTTATTACTATAGTTAGGTTGAGTAGGGATCGTATCCTCAAGGATCAAGGATAATTATTTCTCAGACAAAATAAAGAAAGATGAATTATAGAAAGATTAGAATAAAAATAATTGATTAAAGAAAGCAATTTTAAATTGATTGATTAAAGAAAATAGAAGAAGTAACTCAGGAATCCAAATCCATCATGCAAATAGATTTTTATTTTCTTTTCTTTATATCGCAATATCAATAATACTTGCAAATTAAATATTAGTATTATTTATCTCTTGTTAAGTATAAACTGTATCCAAAGATCATGGCACATCCATTTAAAGTTAAACTATCTATTTTAATTATAAAATTAAGGGTCTAATTGATCATCCTACGAGATTCTATCTTAGGCATGTATCATATCTAGAGATCATGGCATGTCGATAAAGGATATAGGTTGTATATGTTAGATCCAAATCTTAACCAGCAAAATAGATCAAAATATATGAACAATAAAGCATAATCTTTGTTGCATGAAATTTAAGTATAAAATGCAAAACAAAACCCGATTACAAGCTTCATCTTTATCCCGAGTTGAAGAAGCTTAGCCATGCATCGTTGTCATGAGAATCTCCTCCATAATTTTTCTTTTTTTCCAAGCCTAATACAAGATCTAAACAAGAGAGAAAGAAAATAAATTAATAAGATTTATGCTATGAAACTGATGCCTAGACATTGCCTGGGGTCCTTTTATATAGCTCATCAAGAGCTTTCTTTTAATCAAATTTGGAGTCAATCTGAGTCAGAATCAGCCATATATCATGAAAAACACGCTCAACTATCCGATCTATTACTTGATGGGATGTTGGTCGTGTAGAAGAAAGAAATCCCTCTTTTTGTATATATCAACATTTAACCCCTATTACATATATATAATCTAGGACCAATCTAATTAGGGAATATACAAAAGGAATAACTGCCTAACAAATAGGGAAATATACAAAAGGAATAACTGCCTAACAAATAGGCAAAAAAATTACTCACTACCACAAATTACTCACTACCACAAATTACTCACGACCACACTCCCCCTCAAGTGGGTGCAAAGATGTCTTTGATACCTAACTTGATAAGTGAGCGATGAAAGTCTCTGCTAGACTGAGCCTTTGTCAATATATCAGCTAACTGGTCTTCAGATTTGACGAAAGGTAACTTGATCAATTTTGCCTCCACATTCTCTTTGATGAAATGTCTATCAATCTCCACATGTTTGGTTCTATCATGTTGAACTGGATTATGAGAAATGTTTATAGCTGTTTTATTATCACAAAATAATTTAATTTCCAAACCTGGTGGATACCCGAGCTCAGTGAGTAGCTTCCGAAGCCATAGAAGTTCACATAACCCCTTTGCTATACCTCTGAATTCAGCTTCTGCACTAGACCAAGCTACAACCTTTTGTTTCTTACTTCTCCATGTGACAAGATTGCCTCCCACAAATGTAAGATACCCTGAAGTAGACCTCCTGTCTGTCACACTTCCAGCCCAATCTGCATCTGTGTAACCTTCTATTTCAAGGTGGCCATTTTTTGCAAATAGCAACCCCTTTCCTGGAGCCGACTTCAAATATCGAATGATACGCCACACAGCATTCATATGATCTTCACTTGGTGCATGCATGAACTGACTCACCATACTTGTTGCATGAGCAATATCAGGACGTGTATGTGATAAATAAATCAAATGACCTACTAACCTTTGGTATTTCTCTTTATTAGTAGGAGTCTGATCAAGATACTCTCCAAGCTTCCAGTTTTGTCCCATAGGAGTGTCGGCGGGCTTGCAATCTAGCATGCCAACTTCGGTCAAAAGATCAAGAACATACTTTCATTGAGACAAATAAATTCCCTACTTTAACCTAGCAACTTCGATTCCCAGGAAATATTTTGGACCTCCCAAATTCTTCATCTCAAACTCCCTAGATAATAATTCCTGCAGTCTCATAATCTCTGCATTGTCATTGCCTGTAATAATCATGTCGTCAACATATATGATAAGAGCAGTCCTTTTTCCTTGAGTACATTTTAAGAATAAAGTATAATCTGAGTTACTTTGGGAGTATCCATACCCTTTCATAGCTGAGCTAAAGCGACCAAACCATGCACGAGGGGACTGCTTCAACCCATACAAAGATCTTTTCAGCTTACACACCATGTTCAGTTTATCTGTGCATCTGTATCCAGGTGGAAGCTCCATATAGATTTCCTCCTCTAAATCCCCATGAAGAAAAGCATTCTTTACATCAAATTGATGCAAAGGCCAGTCCAAGTTTGTAGCCAGAGATAACAACACTCTTATAGTGTCTAACTTTGCAACTGGAGAGAATGATTCCTGATAATCCACCCTATAAGTCTGTGTATACCCTTTAGCTACCAGTCGTGCCTTGTACCTCTCAATAGTGCCATCTGCCTTATGTTTGATGGTGAACACCCACCTACATCCAACTGGCTTTTTATCCTTTGGTAATTCTACAAGTTTCCAAGTTTGATTTTTCTCCAAAGCCTCCATTTCTACCTTCATTGCTTGAAGCCATTTCGGATCCTTCATGGCTTCTTCAACTCTGTTTGGAACTTGAACTGAGAAAATAGTAATCACGAAGTCTTGTAGTGGGGTGGACAGCCTTTTGGAAGATACATAGTCTGCAATAGGATATCGAGATCGGCGGTCCTCTATATCTGGGGAATACCGATTTGGTGGTTTGCCCCTATTATGCCTATCGGGTAGCTTATAACCAGTAAGCATATCAGTATCTTCAAAAGGATCAAGTACAGTAGAAGAACTTACCTCAGGTACATTCTCAGGAGTTTGGAGTGGTACTGAGAGAGCGAAGAGGGCGGAGATAAGGAGGGCTGTTGCTGTTGTTCTTGTTCGGATTCATACAATAATTCAGTGTTGTCTGATTGTGCAGCCTTAGAATCATGTGGCCGAGCGTACCCATCTGTCACTCCTGCAATTCCTACCTCCCACCACTGTCTGGTTCTGCAACTAGTCTCCCCCTGAACCGGACACTCGGGGGGAGGAAAATAAGACTCTGTCTCGATAAAGGTTACATCCATGGTGACATACATGCGCTTTTCGGTAAGATCATAACACCGGTATCCTTTCTGAGAAGGGCCATAACCAAGAAAAATACATTTAACAGTACATGGGTCAAGTTTGGTTTGCTGATTTTTGTGAAGATGGATATAAGCGACACATCCAAATACTTTAGGAGGCAAGGTGAGAACCGAAGGAAGAGACACATGGGCAGCAAGTGCTTGCATTGGCATGTGATATTTCAGAATGCGGGAAGGCATGCGATTCAACAAATAAGTAGCTGTGACTACGGCAGAATCCCAGAACCGATGGGGAACATGGCTACCTTCCAAAAGTGCCCGAGTGGTTTCAAGAAGATGACGATTCTTGCGCTCAGCGATACCATTTTGCTGAGGAGTCTGAGGGCACGAGGTTTCATGAATTAAACCATGTTCTTGAAAATAAGCTGCAAGAGGTTTATTTAAGTATTCTCCACCATTATCAGATCTGAGAACCTGAAGTTTGGCCCCAAACTGAGTCTGAATCATACGGTGGAAAGTCCAGAAGATAGCTTCAGCTTCATTTTTATGTTTCATCAAATATAGCCAAGTCATACGTGTGCAATCATCGACAAAGATGATAAACCATCAAAACCCAGATATAGTAGTAATAGGAGAAGCACCCCATACATCGGAGTGAATTAAGGAAAAAGGAGTAGAACTTTTATTCAAACTAGGAGGAAAACAAGTGCGATGGCTCTTTGCCAAAATACATGTATCACACTGAAAACTAGAGTTCGATAGACCATGAAATACCTTGGGAAACAAGTGCCGTAAATATCCAAAGGATGGGTGACCTAACCGACGATGCCATAACCAAAGTTCCTTCTCTTGAGTTAACTATCCACGAGAGTGATAGGTCCGTCCAGAAGTTATTTCATCCACAAAATACAGCCCCTCCCTCTTAGTACCATGCCCAATAATCTCCTTCGTGAGAATGTCCTGAAACAGGCAAAAGTCAGGGTACATAAGCACAACACAGTTCAGCTCACTAGTAAGCTATCCAACTAATAATAGACGATTAGATAATGAAGGAACAAGCAAGGTATGAGATAGAGAGAGGGAAGGCATGACAGACACACGCCCAGCCGTCGTCACAGGAAAGTCATGTCCAATAGCATTGTATATATGATCTCGACATTGTGTAGTGGATGTAAGAAGGTCACCAGATTTCGGAGTCATATGATCTGTAGCTCCAGAATCAATTATCTACCCATGATCACTATGTCGATTAGCAAAGACAAACCCATAATTACCTTCAAGAGACTTGGTATTAGCAGATTCAGGCTCCATAGGAATTAATGATAAGCCACTAGTAACTAAGGAGGCTTGCCCTCCATTCCGCCCCTTTTTGGAGTCTGGTTTCTTCTTCTTGTTCTGAAAATCATCCTACCAGTCCGGATAACCGTGCAGTTTAAAACAAGATGCTGCTGTATGTTTAGGGTTTCCACAGTGAGAGCATCCCTCAGATTGAAATGGCATATCAGGTTTTGGCCGAGGTCCCCGGGCAGAAAGCACTAACTGATTACCCTTGCCCCACTGAGACACCATGGCGGAACCAGAGGTAACCTCGACAGGAGTGGAGAGCATGACAGATTGGCGCATATCTTTTTGCCTGACTCGGGCATAAGCTTGCTCAATAGTTGGAAATGGATCCATCTTTATAATATCAGCACGAACATTATCCAGGCGATCATCGAGACCATCTAAAAAGGTATAAACCCGATCTTCATTGATAATGGCATTGTACTTCAAAATATCAGCCGGACATTGCATAGGATTCGGACGGCGGAAGTCAATCTCACGCCAGAGCCCTTGAAGATTATTGTAATATTTCTCAATGGGTCCACCACCATGCTTCAATCGAGAAACCTGCCTTTTAACATCATAGATTTGAGAGGTGTCAGATCCATCAAAAAAGGTCATTGCCATAGCATCCCATACAGCTTTGGCAGTAGGAAACCGAATAAAGTTCGGTATCAAGGCTGGGTCTACAGAATTAACGAGCCAACCTTTCACCGTAGAATCATCAATCTTCCATTGTCTAAACAATGGATCAGTAGGAGGGGGTTAAGGATAATTACCATTCAAATAGCCCAGTTTGTCCTTACCTGAAACATACATCTCAACAACCTGGGACCAAACGCCATAATTTTTTCCATCAAGTTTAATAGCAATTGGTGCAACTGGAGGTTCAACACGCAGGGGCGCGGTCTGCTGGGTCAAGAGCTGCTTTATCATAGCAGTCAGGTATGCCAGAATGGCAGTAGCAGAGGCACTAGAATCTGCTTAGTCAGTTGCAATGATCGGCTGTTTATCGGCCATGAGAGCAGCTGATATTGATCGGCTATTTTCGGAGGAATCAGAGTTGCACGGAAGGGGCGCTGCTAGCCTTGGTCCTCCACCAGACACCGAACCATGAAATGCACCCCTTGGCAGCTGGTGATGGCTCCAGGCGCACGCAGCCGGGGGTGTCGCACGAAAGCCCAAAGCCCAAAGCTCCTCGTCGTCACGACACGGACGAGGGAGAAGTGAGAGAGAAGAGCCGGCGGTAGGGACGGTGACAGGGATGAGTTGGCAGCTTCTACAGCAGGGACGGTGACCTCAGCAGCAGAGACAAGATCCGAGTGCTGTTGGTGTCACGACATCATGACGCATGCAGCCGGGATCCGAGTGTCGGTGGAGGGCGGCGAGGGCGATGCGAGGCTGGAGGAGGGGAGGGAGAAGCTCCTCGTCCACCTCCGCGAGGTGGCAGACCGGATAAAGCTTGCGGACCTGCTCACTATGGGCAGATCGCCGGAGAAACCGGAGTCAGTGGCAGAACCGGATCCGGAACCCTAAGCGGAGACGGAGGTCGATGGCATCGCCGGAGGATCCGAGGTCGATGGCGTCGCCGGGGGTCCGAGGCAGCGAACGAGGATCCGAGGTCGATCCATTACCGGGGATCCGAGCGGAGACGTAGGTCGATGGCGTCGCCGGAGGATCCAAGGTTGATGGCGTCGCCGGGGGTCCGAGGCAACGAACGAGGATCCGAGGTCGATTCGTCGCTAGGGATCCGAGCAGTGCAGCAGCGAGCCATCTTCATCTCAGATTCGAGGAGGGGTGCAGCAACGAGTCATCTTCGTCTGCGGCGGTGAAGGATCCGAGATTGATGGCATCGCCGGAGGATCCGAGGTCGATGGCATTGCCGGGGGTCCGAGGTCGATGGTGTCGCCGGGGAGGGAGGGTCCGAGGTCGATGGCGTCGAGCCGTCTTCGTCTGTGGAGGTAGGGACCACGGCCGAAGGTCCAGCAGGAGAGAAGACTGCTCGTCTCCTCTCTCGGTACGCTCGGAGGATAGGGTGGTCGGAGGAAGGATCCGACACGGAAGAAGATAAAGCCGCACAGTACCCCATGAATCAAACCCTAGGGCTCTGATACCATGTAGAAGAAAGAACTCCCTCTTTTTATATATATCAACATTTAACCCCTATTACATATATATAATCTAGGACCAATCTAATTACGAAATATACAAAAGGAATAACTGCCTAACAAATAGGGGAATATACAAAAGGAATAACTGCCTAACAAATAGGTAAAAAATTTACTCACTACCATAAATTACTCACTACCACAAATTACTCACAACCACAGATCATTGATCCCTTTTCTTTTCCAAGGCAAACCAAATCCTAGCCTAAGAACTCCTCCCATTCAAACACCTCCAATGACTAGTCTCAACTGACTTCTCTTCGTCTCAGATGGACTGCGACAATAGGTGGACGGTGACATGGGAGGTGGCAATGGCAATGGTGGCATGGAGGCAGCATGGGCAGTGGAAAAATAAAGAGGAGGTAGCATGGGTTCCTTGGAACAGAGAATAGGGCGATGATGGGATCTCTAGTGGCTTCTTCATTCGGTGATGGGAAATTTAGATGGTGGTCGATAAATGGTGGGGTGGAGGTGGCAAGAGCAGGGTGGCATAGTGGCATGTTGGGAAAGAGCAGTGGCTTGGATATTAGAATGAAGGCTAGATCGTGATGGCTCTCTGGTGGCATCTCCGATAATGGATGGCCTCTCGACGGCTCCTTCGACCATGGGTAGTGACAGTGGATGGCAACGGCAGCTTGGGAGAAAGCTGGTTCATAAACAGGGCTTGTGAACTAGGGTTAATGGCCATCATGGACCATTCACTAGTTCTATAAATCGAGCAGCTGGTCCACCATGGACCGGCTGCTTTAAAATCTATGCTAAAGCTTAATTATATTGGTTTGTTTTGATTCTGGGCCCTTTTGAATTTCAATTCAAGTATCTTTTGCATCATTAAATTCTAAAAATCAAGCTCTTTTTATCCATAGACTTTTTTTTACAAAACACTAATAAAAGTATCAATTCTTAAAAATTATAGATCAATTAATATTTATTTTAATGCTTAATTGGGATATTTAATAGACTTATCACCTCACCTGACATTTATTGGGCCTAACCCTATCTTTGTCCATCAACATCTCATGTTAATAGGGAGGGTGCATCTTCTTGATGCAACTAAACCACTACAACTAGCCAAGAATAGTCAATGCCAGTAAGATGCCTGCACTCCTCCAATGATGGAAGACCACTAGCTTAATATATGTGAGGACATTTAATTTAGATCTCTTCTAATTAGTTAGCATAATTTCATGTCTAACAAACTTGGTTCATATCAGCACAATCTCATGTTTGACTAACCTAGATGGTATGGATGAACTTGAGTCACTAAGCAACCTTATCCAAGACTTAATTAACCAAGTTGACTAGAAAAGTGAGATCAGTGAGAGGCAACCCAATACTTGCCTTAGACACCATTAGATTGGCCAATTGGGTCCCAATTAAAAACCATCGGTTGAGACTTACCTTTGACATCAATTGATAATATAATTTTGAATAGGTTAGCCTAAGTGATTTAGGCTCGAGCCACTAAGCTAAATTAGGTCTTGAATTAATCGATTTAACATTTGGATATCAATTGATTTGACCAACTCCAGTTATTGACTTGATCTTAAGCCCCTTTGACCTAATTTTAATCAATTATTAATTAGGTTTGATCAACTGCTCAATAATCAATAAGGTTTGAATATGTTGAAATCAAAAATCCCAATTAAGACCCAATTACAAGACCTAATTATTCTACTAATGTCCATACCCTCATACTTCACTTAAAAATTTAGATTCAAAAAACCCTTTTTTTAGATCTTAGTTAATGCATAAATTAATAGTTATGATCTTGAAATAATTAATTTTAGATCTTAACACTAATTTTTAGATCTAAAAACTTAATGCATCAAATCTAAAAAGAAATTCATATCTCAAAACTAAATTTTATATCTAAAAACTCATACATCTCATGTATGATTAAGAAAATTCTGATATATGACAAAAAATTCAAATCTGAAATAAATTTTAGATCTTGAATCAAATATCATACATTTCATAAAATAAAAATTCAAATATGAAACAAATTTCAAATCTTGAATCATGGCATTATACATCTCATATATGATCAAAAAAATTTAGATCTGAAATTTTTGTTTTATTCTAACTATTAAGATTTTCAGCATTGTTCTAGGAATCAGAATGATGCTGAAACTAATCAAGAAAAATTTAAATCATAAATCAGCAATTTCAGATTCTTTAGATCTGAAAATTTATAAATTATAACTCTTATAATCTTATGCATATTAACCTAGCTCTGATACCATTGTTGGGATTCATGGAGTTTTCATGCATGCTATTTTTTAAAACTTTTGTTTGTTTGCACAACAAAAGAAAAATTAGATTAAAACTATTCTAATCTAAAATATGCATAAGATCATATCTTCTAAAATACCTAATTAGGATCCTATATATAAGAGATTACAATTTAGATCTAATAAAAAATTAAAACTTCATTCTAGCATAATCATTTAACATAATGATCAAATCATTATGCTAGGGCAACCTTATATCAGAACAAAGTTTTCTATCAAATAGAATGTCTAGATCTAACAACTTTAATCATCAATATTCATATCTAAATATTAAAAAAAAAAGATTAAATCTTATCTTCGCATGGGTAGATATTTATTGTAATCTAAAATCCATGGACTTGCTGGAGGTTCTTGAAGCCATACAAGTATTTGGCCTCTACAAGTATCTACATGAGGTTGATCTCAATCAGGAGCATCCAAGACCACTGGGGTGCTAGTTCCCTTATAGGCTTCTCTCTTTAGATTTGATCTACTTCTTTTCCTCTTCTCAAGAGATCCCAAGAAGAGCTAGCAACAGGTTTTCCAAATTCTCTTCTCAAGAGATCAAGAATGGAATGCATGAACTCCTTCATGTAAAAGGATGAAAGAAGAGAAGAGATCCTCTTCCTTATGCATCAAGAGGAAGAAGATAGGGTGCCATCCAATAGGAGGAGAGGAAGCACTAGAGATCTCATTTGTGCTTCCCCTTCTTTTGGCATTGAGAACTAGGAGGAGAGGGGAAGGGGTGCCACATCTTAATTTTTCCTTCTCTCATATCTCATATGATGATCTAAGATAAAATATAACCCCTTCCATTTAATCTCCAATGCCAACCCTTGGATTAGGCTAATCTTGTTTTAAATTAGAATCCTATTCAAATTTAAAACCAAAAGGATAGGAGACAGACTCCTTAGGGGGTACCAATAACTGGAGCGCCCTACCTATTTTCCCATGCTATCTATCATGCACACAAGTGAGGAGAGGTCACACCAAAACCATTTTCGTGTGCCATCTTCTTTGGTGTGAAGATAAGGAGGAGAGAGAGTCCCAGGGAGATCCAACTCTTGGAGTTCCCCTCCTCTCTCTATTTTTATTTCATGTAAAAAATAGATGGGCGGCCTCCTTTCTTTTAATTCTTACATGCCATAAAAAGAAAGATGCCACATCTTTTATGTGCCCTTCTTAGTTTGGATGGAATGGGAAAATGGGAGAGAGAATCCCAAACTAATTGGGTCTCTAGTATCCTAATCCTATTAGATCCAACCAAGGCCAATTCGAATCCAATTCAAACCTAGTTTAAGTTAAACTCAATCTTAATCCAATTAAGAATCCCATAGCACTTCAGATAACTTCTCTGTCCACTTGTCTTTGGCTTCGTCTAGCTTGGTTTTGAGCTCTTATAGGATCATTTGATTCATAACTTATGCTTTTCCATTGGATTGAGGGTGTTTGATAGATATAAGCTGATGTTGGATGTAAAACTTGGCATAGAACTCATTGAATGCTCAGTTATCACTAACAGCTATTGTCAATGATGATTGCATGTGGGAGCTTGAATTGGCATATGATGGACTTTTAGAAGAAGGTTTTTGACTTTACTCTCAATAATGTGTACCAAGAGTTTTGCCTCTACTCATTTAATGAAGTAGTCGATGGTGATAATAAAAAACTTCTACTGATCAGTTACTGGAGGAAATAGACCGAGTAAGTCCATACTTCACTTGGCAAAGGGCTAGGGAGAAGATAATTGAGTCAGTTAACTTGCTGGTTTCCATTGGATGTTGGTGTACCACTGGCATTGGTCGCATCTCTGAATAAGATCTATGGCATCTTCTCGCATGGTGGGTATCCCTGCCTTAAAGCTTTGTAGGCAAAGGATCTGCCCCTAGATGATTTCCATATATTCCTTAATGAATCTTTCAAAGTGCATAGTTAGCTTCAGTAGGCCACAGGCACTTGAGTAGGGATAAAGAGAAAGATCTCTTATTAAGTTGCCAATCTAGTAGCATAAAATAGGAAACTTTCAACTTGAACTTCTTCGCCTCCGACGGATTATTGGCTAAGATGCCTCTTGTTAGGAACTTGACAAATGGATTTATCTAGCTTGGTTCATTTAGACTTCCTCAATTTCATTAATGCTATGAGCTTCCAAATACTTAATGTAAGTTTGTCCAAGAAAATTGTCTGCTAAGGTTGCAAGCCAAGAGAGTGCATCCACTAAAACATTCTTGCACCAAGGAATATGAAATATACCAAAGTACTTGAGTGCTGACATGAGGATTTGCACCTTATCAAGGTACTTGGCCATAGTCGGGTCCCTCGCCTCATATTCACCGGTTGCTACCGTCTACTAGCTAGGAGTCAGTGAATACTCTTAGGCTCTTCACCCCAAGTTTCTTGGCAATCTTCAATTCGGCTACCAGAGCTTCGTATTTGGCTTTATGATTGGTTACCTTGAATAGGAAGTGTAATGTATATTCAGTAACCACTCCTTTCGAATTTGTTAGGATTAATCCAGCTCCATTCTCTTAAGAATTTAAAGCTCCATCCATGTGAAGAATCTAGGTTATTTTTGGATCGAGTTGCTTAGCAGTCTCTCATCAAGCCTGTCATTTGACACATGCACTCAACGAGGAAGTTGGTTAGGACTTGGACCTTCATAGATGATCTTGGAAGGTAAGAGATGTCAAGCTCATTAAGCTTGATAGCCCATTTAGCTATTCTCCCAGAGGTGTTTGGCTATTATAGGATGGCTTTGAGCGATTGGTTAGTTAAGATGACAATTGAATGAGCTTGGAAGTATGGTCTAAAATGTTGTGCAGATATGATCAATGTATAAACAATCTTTTCAGATTTGGAATACTTGTTTCAGTATCATGGAGCACTCAGCTCGTATAGTAAATATATTTTTGGACCTTTTATCATTCACCTGAATTAGCACAGATCTTATAGCTTCCAATGATGTGATAAGTTATAGATAAAGTTGCTTTCTGACTTTAAACTTGGAAAGCAGGGATAGAGATGTGAGGTACTTCTTTAGCTTCTTAAAAGCTTATCAGTGTTCTGCCATCCAAGTGAAGTCACACATTTATCGCAGTACCTTGAAGAAAGGTAAGTAACGCTCAATCGATCTTAAGATAAATTGACTAAGTGTTGTAATGCACCTAGTTAGTTGATGTACTTTCTTTTTGGAGGTTGGAAGCCACATGTCTAGGATCACTTGGATCTTTTCTAGATTTACCTTGATGCCCCACCTAGTGATTAGAAATCCAAAAAACTTGCTAGTAATGATGCCGAAGGCACACTTACTCGGAATTAGTTTCATTTGGTATTGATAAAATATGTTGAATGCTTTTTCCATGTCTTTAATATGTCTAGCTTCTTCAAAACTCTTGATGAGTATGTCGTCAATATAAACTTCAATATTATGATTGATTTGGTCCTTGAAAATCTTATTAACCAATGGTTGGTAGGTGGCTCCTGCACTTTTTAAACCAAAAGGCATTACTTTATACCAATAAATACCTTTTTGATTATGAAGGCAGTGTTCTCCTTGTTCTTGGGAGCCATCCTGATCTAATTATAGCATGAGAAGTCTTCATGAAGTTGAGCAACTTCTATCCGAAAGTGGTGTCAACTAGTAGCTCAATCTTCGATAATGGAGAGCTATCTTTCAGGTATGTCTTATGCAAATCAATATAGTTGATACAGATTCTTCACTTCTTATTATCTTTTTTGACTATGATAATGTTGGCTAGCCAATTAGGGTAGTGGGCTTCTCAGATAAATCTGGCAGTCAGGAGCTTGTCAACTTTTTTATCAATGGCTTTTTGTCTCTTAGGGATAAAACTCTTCTTCTTCTACTGGATTGGCTTGTACTTCATGTCAACATTTAGTTTATGGATGATTATCTCGGGAGAGATTCTGGGCATGTTTGATATCAATCAGGTAAAAAATCAGCATTGTGGTGCAGGAACTCTAGTAGTCAGTTCCATTCTTTCTTGGGCAAGAGAGCTCCGAGTTGCACAAACTTGGAAGGTTCATCCTTCAATGGAAAGAAAAGCAATTATTTGGCTAGTCCTCCCCTTTGCTCTGACTCTCTCTAGTCTAGTTATCTGATAGCCGGTACCTTGCTAGCCTTCTATACTTTAGTTCACATCAAGAAGCATTGTCAGGCTAGTTGCTACTCCCCGTGCATTTCTTTGACACAATTCCTTGTTAGAAAGTAGATGAGAAGGTATTTGGTTGAGACGATAGCATCTACTTGATTAAGTCTTAACCACTTGAGAATGATGTTGTATGCCGAGGGCATTTGAACAACTATGAATATCACATGGATGGTACTTTATCAGGGCAGAGTTTATATAATGATGGAAAGAGTAATTTCTCCTTCAATCTTGATCGATTTTCTAGAAAAGCTAACTAAAGGTGTAAAGACCCATTTTAGTTGATTTTTAGATAAATTTATCCAAACAAAAGTATCATAAAATAAGATATCAGTCAATCTTCCATTATCAATTAAAACTCTTATTACATCATGCTTTGCTATTATCATAGATATGACAATTGCATCATCATGGAGATTTTGGACTCGACTAGATCCTTGTTAGAAAAGAAAATTGCATTTTCTTCCTCCTCCCTCCTCTCCCTCTTTGAAGAGCACTCTATCTCCTACGAGATCACATGAACCTAGCCGCCCGTCAACTAATTGTCAATCTCTGCTTGAGTTTGCAGTTGGCTGAGGTTTTGGGTGTCATACCGAACTTCTCTACGAACATACTACCCAAGATAGCCACTCTTAACAAGATCTTGAATTTCCTTCTGCAATTGGATGTAGTCCTCGATGTCATGGCCATAGTCTTAGTGAAATTAGTAATACTTGCTTTTGTCATGAGAGGTTGAGGTCTTCGATGGACAGGGGCTTCGTAGATATTGCTCTCCTTTTATTTTCATGAGAATTTAAGTTCTATGAGCTAAGGAAGGAGTGTGATTACTAGATTTACTGATTAAGTTCCTTGGCTTGGGACTCTGTTTGCGGGATGAGTTACACTTCTCAGGGCAACTCTCATTGGGCTCTCCTTGAACTTGCTTCTTCTCCAATTTCCCATCAGCTTCTTGCCAAGTAAGAGCACCATCTTCCATGCGGATGTACTTTTGAGTGTAGGATGACAACTCCGAATAAGACTTGAGATAAGTCTTATTTAAAGAGTAGATAAATTAGGAGGGGCGGAGTTCTCTTTTCATGGCCAACATGGTTATTGACTCATCTAGATGGTAGATTTCCTGCATGGTCACCTTAAACCAGGCCACATAGTCTTTCAGTGACTTTTCCTTCTATTGATGGACAAAGAAAAGATTATCAGGGTCTCCTGGCATCGTCTAACTAGCATTGAAGTAAGCCACGAACTGGCTCACTAGCTACTTGAAAGAGTGGATACTCCTTAGCTCGAGTCCGAAATACCATGCTCGGGCCATCTTGCAGAGAATAGTTGGGAAGGTGAGGCAGAGTAAGGTGTCGTTAGTACCTTGAATCATCATGAGAGACTTGTAGCTCTCTAGTGGTCTAGCGGATCGGATGTGCCATCATAAGGCTCCAGCTAGGATATTTTGAATTGAGTAGCAATCAGTTCTTCTAGGATTCATCGGGATGCTTCCCTCTTGAAGATCTGCAAGTCGATGGTCGATGTCACATAGCTTGCAGTTGTAGTCATTAAGCAATCGATTCACCAGTAATTGAGAAACTCTATCAGTGGATCCTTCTTAGGAAGATTCAAATGAGGCATAAGAGTGTTTTTCTCATCTTTGCTCCCTTCCTTGTCAGTGCTCCTCATGTTGAGGGCTTGCTCGTCACGATGAGAAGGACTACGACTGGTAAGAAGCCCATTAATGTGAGGATCTCCCCTAGGGAGATTAGTGACTAGGATAAGTTGCAGTAGTAGTGGGAACTCTAATTGCTATTGCCTTGCTACAAACTACTGCTATTGCAAACCTAGCACAGCCATGGCCAATGTCTGCACCTATTGAACCAAGGTGGCGAGTAGGTCTTGTTGGGTTGCTCACTAGATCACTAGCAGTGGAGGTGGAGCAAGTGGCTCCACCACTTAATTGGGCAGCTCTTCGTGATGCAAAGAGTGCTTGGTATAGCTGGTGGAGATCCTAAGTACCATACACTCCAGGTTTTGACATCTTCTTCTTGAAATCTCTTTTCCTGGTGCACCAATCTATTGCCATCAAATTGCCCTTCACTGGAACTCTGGTGGTGCTTGAGGATCGCCCTGTCTTCTCTAGTGGAATGATGCACTACTCTTAGCATTTCGCGGGTGGAGACCTGTAAGAATAGTCTCTTGATCGATGGTGACCAATGGGGAACCCTCCGATGCTCAAGTCTATGAAAGAGAGATTTGTACTAAGCAGCCAAAGTTGAGAGTGATGGAGAGATTGAATGATCATGAGAGTGGTGGTGAGTATAATGTATCTCGTCAGGGATCCCCTCTTACCTATTTATAAAGTTACTTAGAATAACTGAATATCATTAGGTAGGTGGCCTCCTCAGATATGGATTATAGATTCTTGTTGGGATGTTGGGATCCTATCCTCTAAGATCTTTTCTGTTGGCACTTTTCATTAGAATGGCAAGATCTGCTGAGATTCTATCCCCCACGATCTTTATTGGGATAGTTGGTTCGAGTCTGCCATTCACTAGAATGTCATGGACTCTAGTGCCAGGGTAGTACGTATGTTGCTGACAAAGGGACCCTGGCATTATATCCTAGTGTACCCGATTAAGTCTACTTTGAAAGTTAATCGAGCCTAAGTAGTTACTTGATAGACGCACGAAGGGGGATGTTATGCCGATAGGGTCTAGCCACTTGCAACTTCTTAGTTTAGAATATTATAGTTAGTTGGTGTAGCAGTCATATTAGTCATCTTCTTCTATGGTCATCTTCTTCTTAGTCAGTGGCACAGTCAATGATCTGGCTCCTCCTTAGTCAGTGGTTTGGCTGGTCTACGAGGCTGAGTAAATAGTCGCCATAACATAATATGTTAAAGCATTTTCTAACTGAGGATTTAGGATCAGCAAAGAAGATTTTGGCATATTCAAAGAGATAAATAGCATGGCAAGTTATGGTTGAGTTGGTCTAACACATATCTCGAGTTCTTAATAGATTTTATATGGTTGACTATAAGCCGATTTTTTTTACCACTAGCAGGCATATCAAATTGTCCAAAAGATATTCTTCAAAAAATAAGAAAAGGGGAGAAGATAGAGAATCTCTCGTATACTTCAATACATACTATGACACACACAAGGCTAGGGATTTCTTATATATGGGGACTCATTTCAAGGTTGTGTCTAATTTAGAATGAGAACATTGGCAAGCAGTGGTGTAGATCCTTCGATATTTGAAGGAGATACAAAATTTCAACTTATGTTTTGGATTTGATGCCAACAATGCTACTTATAGGGAGATTAGAAGGTCTACAATGAGTATGAGTTTTGGATTTGGTTAGTTGGATGTAAATGTTGTGCATTGTCATTGAATGAAGCTCGGTATGTTGGTTTCATAGAAGCAACAAAAAGAAATATTTTGGTTAAGGAACTAGAGAATAGCAAAAATATGTTGTGCACTATAATATTCAAAGTGTAATTTATCTTCTAAAGAATGCTGCTTATTACTCTCGAACAATGCACTTAGATGTGTCAGATCATCCATTGGCTTTAGAACACCATGACTTTTAGTTGGATAAACTCTACACAAACAAAAATTTTGTTGATAAATCGACAAACATTTTATCTCTTGGCAAGAATGAAATTTTTAGGTTGCTTTCCAGGTTAATGGAGATGTAACATTGATGGATGGATGGAGAATAATGTATGTAAAAGGATCGTTGTATGAAGATTGGAGATTGGTTATTTGAAGGTCTATGATTCACCTTCAAGAGAAAGTTTGTTGTGTTCCATGTTGAGTCCGCCCATGCAGCCCAAGTTGATGAACTCAAAACCTCTCACCTCTTAAGTCTCTTACAGTTATTATTTTGAGCCGGTATTGGAGTTGATTTAACCTTGTCAAGCTTCTAGAGTTATTTTTTTATTAAAAATGGGATGGAAAGGGGAGAGGAACAAGAGAGGGACAATGAGAGAGTTGGAGAAAGTGTTGGTGGTAATGAATGGCTACCTAATTGGAAAGACCGAGTCTAGAGTTACACTCTACGTCCTTAAGACAATTTCATCCTGCAATGGTGCTTACGGTTTATGACGATTGTCTTCCAAGATACAACGGTCTTTTTCTGGTGAAAGCAGCACTACAATTCACAAGAAATTCGAACCAGAAATATTTTTCTCTCTTTATATGCACTATAGCTATACTCTATTTTTAGAGTATGCAAATATCTAAGAGACTTAGGATGCACTATAGCTATACTCTGTTATTCAGAGTATGCAAATGCCTAAGAGAAGGAAAGGAAATGATTGATTAAACGAATGAAATGAATGAGAAATGGGGACCTATTTATAGCCTTAAGGTATCCCTTGGAAGCAACCTTCTGATTTCATCGAAGGGAGTTTTCGATGTCTTTTCGTAGTGAGATATGCCTTTACGTGATCAATACATTTCTTCAATCATGATCAAATGCCATGATATGCTGATTCGTGCCATGATTTTAACATCACGCGATCAGTGCACTTCTCAATATGTTGTTTCACGATCTGATGGCACCCGTCATCATTAGAAGAAACGTTCATCTATGAACGGATGCGTGATTACGCTTCCGGATGCATGATCAATTGTTTCGCGATTATGAAATCCTGTCATCCGAGTCGACTTGAATCCTCGAGTCGGCTCAGCTAGACCGTATGTTAACGTTCTGTGGATCCGAGCTCCTTGCTGCAAAGAGCACCCTGGTTGAGTCGGCTCAAACCCCTCGAGTCGACTCGGCCAGACCGTATGTTAACATTCTATGGATCCCAGCTAGCTCGAACCACTCGAGTCGACTTGGCCAGATCCGAGCTGATCTAGTAGAATCGAGCTGACTCGCCTTCCTGCAACCTTGATGTGGTGCGAATCAATCTCGATCATCTGATCCGTTTGATCAGGAAAAACTTAAAGGCTCCTCAAGCTCCTCGTGGCGATGCGAATGTGCAAAGTGCAAAGTGCACCTACAAAGCACCCATTACGCCCTTGTCGCCCATCGCGTATGCGCACGCGTGCATGTACGGGTGATGCATAACCCTCAAGCTCTCCACCTATGGTGAGCCTCAAAGCAAGAGCATGGAAAAAGGTTTTCTTATAAAGAGCCTTCTCTTTTTCCAATATTTCCATGTGGGACTAAAAATTTCCATCCTACGGGATAGTTTCCATGCCATAGGATAGTTTACCATCCCAAAGGATAGTTTAGGAATAAAAATTTCTATTCACTTTTTCCACAATCCCTCACATTAATGAAATTTTGGACTAAGATCAAAGATCAGTAAAGGCAATCCCCCACAAACATAGATTTTTAAATGCAAATGAATATGCAGACAATTAAAGAGAGTAAATGGAATGAAGTAATATTCAGGATAGGTAGCTTGTAGCTTTGAACCTTCCTTTGTATTTTGTTATCGAGTTTACTTGCTAAAAGTGAACATGATGTCTTAAGCTTTTAGTGTTTGATGTAAACTAAGACACTAACAATCACACAACTTCTTTCTGAGCATTCCTTTTGATTCTAATGGTTGTGTTCATTTTGGCCCTAAATAACTTTTGGTTTCATGAGTGCTTTAGAGAATTAAAGCCTTTAAAATTTTCATAGAATTGGCCAAGTTCACACTCACATAGGTGATTCTTATTAAGAGTATCCTACTATACCCCACATGATATTCATGTCATAAGAATCATTAAAAGCTGTGCTTATCCTAGTACCTTTAGCAGGTAGCACTGATTATCATAGGAATAAGTAGGAATTTATATCCTTAGTACTTCATTGACCTCTTCATAATTTAGTTGTCCCTTTTGAACCTAGATCTTGGGATCTCCAGTCAACTAGGTTGGGTATCCACTATGAAGATTACTTTGTTATAGGCTTTAAGTCCATTCCCCTCGATAAATAATTTACTTAATCTATTGGTAAACCTTTGATCAATGGATATGCAAGGTTTTTCTTTGACTGAATATAGTCAATAAAGATTATTTCATTTTTAAGTAATTACTTAATGGTATTATGTCTGCGACGTATATGTCTAGACTTACCATTATATATTTTATTCTGTGCTCTGCAAATAGTTGATTGATTATCACAATGGATACATATTGCAGACACGGGTTTAGACCAACATGGAATATCCTCCAAAAAATTTCGAAGCCATTCTGCTTCTTCTCCGGCTTTATCTAAAGCTATGAACTCTGATTCCATAGTGGACCGAGCTATACAAGTTTATTTTGAGGATTTCCATGACACTGCACCTCCTCCTAAGGTGAACACATATCTATTAATAGATTTAGTATCTTCTAAAGAAGATATCCAGTTAGCATCACTATATCCTTATAGTACAGCTGGATATGTTGTATAATGTAATCCATAATTTAGAGTATATCGTAGATATTGTAATACCCTTACTAGTATTATCCAATGATTTGGACCTGGATTACTAGTAAACCTGCTTAACTTATTGACAGCATATACTATGTCAGGACAGGTGCAATTCATGACATACATTAAACTACCAATTATACGTGGGTTGCCCAGCATGCTTAGCAAGATGTAGATTAACATCTATAGGTATTTTAAGCGGGCTGGTATCATATTTATCAAATTTATCTAATATTTTTTCAATATAGTAAGATTAAGATAATATTATTCCATCAGACGTTCTAGTGATTTTAATCCCTAGTATAACGTCTGCGATACCCATATCTTTCATATCAAAATGTTTGATCAACATTTTCTTTGTTTGTTTAATCATATCAGTATCACTATCTATGATTAACAAATCATCCACGTATAAGCAAACTAACACATATCCTATAGGTATGGTTTTGGCATACACACATTTATCACATTTATTGATTTTGAATCCATTAGACAACATCACATTGTCAAATTTTATATGTCATTGCTTGGATGCTTGTTTTAATCCATTTAAGGATTTTACAAGTCTGCACACCTTCTTTTCTTTTCCTGGAACCACAAACCCTTCAAGTTGTTCCATATAAATTTCTTCCTCTAATTCACCATTAAGGAAAGCTATTTTTACATCCATTTGATATATTTCAAGATTGTTAATGGCTGCAATAGCGATTAACATTCTTATGGATGTTATCCTTGTTATAGGTGAATAAGTATCAAAGATGTCTAGACCTTCTTTTTGTTTAAAGCCTTTAGCTACTAATCTGACTTTATACTTATCAATTGATCCATCAGCCTTTAACTTCTTGAAAATCCATTTACATCCCAAAAGCTTCATACCTGATGGTAAATCTACTATTTCCCAGGTATGATTATGCATGATAGACTCAATTTCACTATTAATAGCTTCTTTCTAAAGGGGTTCTTCTGGTATAGACATTGCCTCTTTGAATATTTGAGGTACATTTTCTATTATGTACGTAACGTAATCAGGACCAAAAGATTTTGTAACTTTAGATTTCTTACTACGTCTAGGTTCATCTTCAGGATATTTTTCCTGATGACTGCTACTTGCCATATTATCATAAATTCTTTTATTTGAACTTATACCAGATATCCCTTTACAAAAGAATATCTCTTCAAAAAATGATGCATTTCTTGATTCCATAATTGTATTTTCCTATATATCAGATATATCTGATTTATGTACAAGAAAGCGATATGCACTACTATTTTGTGCATAACCAATGAAAATATAATCAACAGTTTTAGGTCTTATTTTGACCTTTTTGGGATCTGGAATGGCTACTTTAGCTAGACACCCCCATACTTTTAGATAATTATAAGAAGGCTTTTTTCCTTTTCATAACTCATATGGAGTGATGTCCTTTTTAAGAGGTATTTTGTTAAGAATATGATTAGCTGAGAGAATTGCTTCTCTCCATAAATTGTATGGTGTACCAGAATTTATCAACATGGCATTCATCATTTCTTTCAATGTTCGATTTTTGCATTCAGTAATTCCATTAGATTGAGATGAATAAGGAGCTATAGTTTGATGAATATGCCATGTTCTTGATAAAAGCCATTAAATGGTGCATCATATTCACCGCCTCTATCACTCCTTATAGCCTTGATCTTTTTACTAAGCTGATTTTCAACCTCATTCTTATAACATTTAAATATATCTAAAGCCTCATCTTTAGACTTTAGTAGATACACATAACAGTATCTTGTTGAATCATCAATAAATGTTATAAAATACTGTTTATCTTCTCTAGATTGTACTGACTTTAAGTCACATAGAATAATGTGGATCAGATCTAGAGGTTTAGTATTCCTATCTACTGAGTGAAATGGTGTTTTGGCTAGCTTAGCTTCAACACATATCTTATATTTATAATATGGATCGATTTCATGATTAGGTAACAATTCTAAATTCATTAATTTTCATAATGAATTAAAATTCACATGACCTAATCTATCATGCCATAAATAAGAGGAGTCAACCATATAAATAGAAGAAGCATCTTTATTCTTTTCAAGGTTGCGATGTACAGTCATTATATTTATCTTGAATAACCCATTATTCAAGTAACCTCTATTCAGAAAGATCCTTCATTTAGTAAGTACAAATTTATTAGACTCAAACACCATCCTAAATCCATGTTTGCTTAGGAGGGAGCCTGATACCAAATTCTTACGGATGTCAGAACATGCAATACATCGTTCAGTAGAAGCTCTTTACCATATGTCATCTTTAAAATAATATGGCCAATTCCTTTTATCTTCGATGTAGCAGAGTTATCCATTAGCATATTTCTACCTCTGATAAGAGTATATGATGAGAACATACTCTTATCAGAGCAGACATGTCGAGTAGCTCCAGTGTCAACATACCATTCATTTGGTTTATCAACCATATTTGCTTCGAACACAACTGCTGACAACATCATCCCTGACACTTCATAGGATAGGGTATCTTCAGTAGTATTGACTTCTTTTCTTTTTCCTTAAAACGACAATCCTTGGATTTGTGGCCAAATTTATCACAAATGAAGCATTTGCCTTTGAACTTCTTAGGATTGTCCTTCTTGTCATCCCACAGGATAGTTTCCATCTCACAGGATAGTTTCCCATCCCAAAGGGTAGTTTAGGAATAAAAATTTCTATTCACTTTTTCCAGAGAAAGAGGATAGTTTAACTCTTCTAGGGTCCTTTTGGAGCAGTTAGGAGCTAATCCAAGAAGGTTGAAGACTGCTCTGTTGCACTTCCCCCTCAAAAGTTAAGAACCATAAAGACCTTTTACTCATCCTCGTATTTAGATTTGGAGTGAAATATGTTCTTATATCCAAGAATTCAGGTCTCGACGGACATTCCACGGGACATCGGAATGGGGTATCATCCCATGTATCAGGACAGGAAATCCTGCCAGCATCTTAGTGTCTCAATCGGGACACCTTGGGACATTCCATGTCCCGGGTGTCGGGATGGGGCAGGACACTGATGCATCCCGTTCCAGGAAAAAATCGAGATTGCCTTATCCCACGGGATTTAAAACCTTGCTTAGTTGAATTTATCCTTATAGTGAAAGAAATTACCTTTGCATTGTTTTCTCTGTGTCTGTCAGCTTTAAATTTAATTGAATAATGTAAATATTGTTGTCTATCTCTGGTTTGATTGTCTCTCTTGTAGTGTAGTTGTTTCCACTATTATTTCCCATTTTTGTTATATTATCCATGGGTGATAGTTTAATACTCTAAGTTTGTGGAGAACTGCAAGCATGTTCACAAGATGTTTGTGAAAAGGTCTAGAACAAGTTGTCAGTGTCATACCTTGCTTATGCACATAACCAATGGATTCTATAATCTTAGGATCCACCCATCATAACATTAACAACCTAGCTCCTCCCTTAGGAAAACATTAACAATATAGCACCTCCTAAAAAAATCTGAACACTTAAAATTTGAAAAAATTGAATCAAGAGTAAAGATTGAATTGTAATTTTGAATTAAATACGACAAAAAACAACATCAAATAATGGTTTTTAAACTATTATTTCTATCACTTTTTGTCAGCAACTGGAATTATCTTCTCTGTTTCCATTGTGGTTAGTAGTTGTTGCCCTCTCTTATCAAATTTCTTCTTTTTCATCATTTATATAGGTTTATATGGAGCCTAAGTTTCCCTATGTTTTCTTCTACTATGAAGTCTCATTTGGGTTAGGTTTTTGGCTGAGTTTTGTTTTGCTTTGGATGAAGACACCTGTCCCCATGTGTATCTAAATATGTGAATACTTTCAGCTTAGGTTTTGGATTCTATGGTTGTCTGAGTTGCTTTTGTATTAGACCAAGGCCTGAGGTCCTGTTTCTTCTTTTTGTTATACTCTTAGCTCTGATTTTACATTTAGATGGCAATGGCTTAGTTGGTTTTCAACCTTCTTGGTGTAGTGCCCCCTAGTTGTGCCCTATTACCTAGTACCTACTAGGTCGCTGAGCCCCTGCTTCATTCGAGCTCTTCCCATTCCAGCAGCTGGTGAGTGCAAAATGTCATATAAAGTTAATTGTTTCTACTTTCTGAATTTCTAAACTTGTAAGATTAGAGAGAATTGTTCTTTATTATATATGACCATATGCTTGATATCTTTCATTTCTTGTGGTGCTTGAGGATTGCTTGATCTTCTTTGATGGAATGAGGCACTACTCCCAGCATCTCGTAGGTGGAAACCTGCAAGAATAGTCCCTTGACCGGTGGCAATCGATGTGGGACCCTCCAATTCTCAAGTCAATAAAAGAGACAGTTGGGTTACAGTAGCCGGAGCTAAGAGCGATGGAGAGATTGAATATCATGAGAGTGGTGGTGAATATAACATATTTCATCATGGATTTCCTCTTACCTATTTATAGAGTTACTCGAGATAACTGAATGTCGTTAGGGAGGTGGCCTCCTCTGATATGGACAAAAGATTTCTGTTGGGATGTTAGGATCTTATCCTTTGAGATCTTTTTTGTTGGCACTTTTTGTTGTGATGGTAGGATCTATTGAGATTCTATCCCCCATGACCTTTATTAGGATAGCTGGTTCATGTCTACTACTTGCTAGGGTGTCATGGACTTTGGTGCTAGGGTAGCATATTTTTTGCCAACAAAGGGACCCTGGCATTGTATCCCGGCATGGCTTACAAAGTCCATTATGGAAGTTAGTCGGGTCCAGCCGCTTGCAACTTGTCAGTCTGAAATATTATAGTTAGTCGATGTAGCGGCCATCTTAGTCCTCTCCATAGTCATCTTCTTCTTACTCGATGGTGTAATTGGTGATTTGGATCCTCCTTAGTCAATGGTCCAACTCATCCCCGAGGCTAAGTAGTCGCTATAATAGTTAAATCCCACTCTTGAGTCCAGAATGCTGCTAAGTAACTTTAGACTTTGTCATTTCTGGACAAAGGGGATAGTCACTTCTTCGGCTTTGGGAGTTGGATAGATCTTCTTTCTATTTGGGCATTTATTAGTTCCTTAAGAACCGTCTCTAACTGTTTTGTTACCTTGATTGTGGGAAAGAGGAAATTATTGGCACAATGCTCAAAAAGACTGTGCGATAACTTTTTAGATGGGTGATGATTTGATCGATCTTCATTGGCTAATGGGATCATGCCATGTAGACTGACAATTGATGCAAACATCTCAGCACAAGTCTTAAAGCATATCGGCACAAATCCTGATGAAGATGGATATCATCTTTTGGATTTTTTTATGGGTATGGGATATGATTTAGGATCATAATTTTTTTTACAATTAGTTTGGATTTGTTTTTATCATCGTTTTAGAATTTGTAATAGGATTGGGTATATCTCAGTTTGTTTGTTAGGATTTGTTTGGAGTCTGTTAGAGTTTTGGTTAGGTTGGTTCTCAACTAACCAGGGACTAAAAACTTTATTTAAGATGCTTATTTAATTCAAATAAAAAGGAAGCAGAGATTATTTTGAGGGTGGCAATTGTTTCTCTGTGAGGGAGAAGGACATGAAGCCCGACCATTGTTTATCCATGAGGCAGAAGGGCGTGAAGCCCAACCATTGTCTCTATGAGAAGGGTGAGAGGCCCAACCATTGTCTCCATGAGGGAGAAGGGCGAAAGGCCCAACCATTATCTCCATGAAGGAGAAGGGGCGTGAAGCCCGACCATTGTCTCTATGAGGAGAAGGGCGAAAGGCCCAACCATTGTCTCCGTGAGCGAGAAGGGTGCGAGGCCCAACCATTTCTTTCTTCCTAGATCTCCTTCTCCATCTCTATTTCTTCGTTCCCTTGTTTCAACTCATCACTATCGACAGTCGATCCCACCTTCGCTCATCTCACGCTCCACCTCCATCGCCATAACTGGCCTTTTCCCATCGACCCACCATCGGTCACCGGAACAGGCTCCTTCGTCTTCCTATGTGCCAATCATTGATCGAATCCATCCCCAACCCCATTTCTGCCCAAATCCTAGCCACCGGGCTTTCCACATTGGTGTTGCCCGCCTTTGAGATCATCGACAAACCTTGCTACCCCTCTGCCTCAAATCGATGCCCCTGAATCGTCGAGTTCATCATCTCCTTCTTGCCCCAACCATCGAAAACCCCTGAGCTACAGATCCGTGCGACATCTCCCACCAAAACTCCTCCCTGCTATCGTCGCTAGCCACCATTGACTCCGCTGTGACCACCATCGTTTGTTCCACTGTCTTTGCCTAGCACCGACACCGACAAAACCCCTCTGCAAGCCATCTCGTGTTAATGGTGTTGGTCTATGGAGAAGAAGAGGGACATTGCACGAACGTGAAAGTAATTCACATCCCTGCTACCGACTTCAAAACTGCATGGATCTCAAAGCAATCTAAAGATATGTGGAGTACAATTTTCATAGCAGATTAAAACTAAATCATGGATCTCAGAGCTATCATCCAAAAGGCAGATCAGATTATAACACCGATCTCAAAGCATGGGAATTAATTGGTTCGATTGGTTTCCTTACTATTTGTCAAAACTAGGTTTATTTGAACCTAGCCTAAGGGTCGTTTTTTAACGATCTAAGATCCACCCTTCCCTAAATAATTTTGATCGGGGTTTATCCCGCATCAACAGTTGTAGCCTTTAAATGATTCATATATATCTCGACACTAAGAGTTAATCAGTGTGATGGTACTTGGCTAGGAGTGGGCCATGTGTCAAAATTTGATGCTTCTAGTCGATTTCAGGTTTTGATCCCAGTTGTTTAACTAGGTATCAATAAGGCTTCCTTGCCCATGGTTGTAGGGATTCTAGACTTGCGAAGGACAATAGAGAAGGTAGAAGAAAGAAGAGAGACCTTGACTCCAGCTCTCTGATATCTAAGTTTCCCAGGTTGGTCTTCCACTTTCTTGCTCTCGCTTTCTTTCCTTGCTTCTCTAAAATCTTTTATTAAGGTTTCTATAGAGCTCCTATAGGGTATCTTTCCTCTATCGAGTCTTTCTTTTCTTCCAGCCTTCATCCAGTTCTTGGGTGAAGGATTTTCTTTTGAATTTCCCTTGATTTTCTCCATTTCTTTGATCTTTGCCTTGCTTTCTCAGGAGATGTCTTCCACCGAGGATGAAAGTCATTTTGTGAGTAACATCTCCGGAATGCAAGGATCTTGGGACTTTTCTTTAGAGAAGGGGAGTTTCGAGAGCTCGAAGGAGGTTGAAGTTCACTCCTTTCGAGAAAGTCTTCAGGCAGAGCATCTTGGTGGCCCCAGTCCAGCTGGTCCAATGGCCAAGGTCAACATGATGACTAAGGACGATATCCTTGAACTCTGTGGTAAGTATAAGTTCCAGGATACTTATCACATCTATCTCTTGGGACTGGAGGACCGAGTAGCCTCTGGCCCGATTAACTAACTAGTTATGTATAAAGAGTTTCTTCATGTTGGTCTTAGGTTTCCTATCCGTCCTTTCATTATGAATGTTCTCAATCTTTACAAAGTCATCTATAGGAGTTGATGTAGTGCTTCCAAGCCTTGGAAGGTCAGAAGAGAAATTATTGTGATGGCTCTAAGAGTCTAGGATTGGTTTGGATCCTAGGATGGAGGTTCGGCCCTCCACGGGCTCGAGGTTCAGGATTTTGAATCTTGAGAGAGCTAATCCATATTAGATCATATTTGGGTCCAAGTGGGTGTGAGAGTGGGACAAGTCATGGTTGTACATGGATTTGGATAAGTGCTCTCCTAATTGGATTAGTTTTAGGAGAAGTTTGAGTTAGGTTAGGTTCATCAATTGTATTCCCAGTTGGATTAGGAGGGCTCTTTGGTTTATAAAAGGAGCATGTCATGTAACTTAATGATTAAGGAATCAAAACCTAATTTTTCATTAACTCTTTTCTCCATCTCTCACTGGGTTTGTTGCTATCAAGCAGCAACAAAGAGGTTCCACGTTGCCCCAAAGAAGGAGAAGGAGGAACATGCAGGAATTTCCATGTGCCCCCTTTCCGTGCGCTGAGAGTCCCTCCTCCTAGGACTCTTTTTTTCCAATATGTGTGAAGATTATGATGAGAAGTTTCATGCCTAGAAGGAGGTTTCATGCCTCAGAATGTCCATGGAAAGAAGGAGAGGAAGCATGCCCATGTGAGGAGGAAAGGAGGACGTGCGTGAAATGGTGTGTGGAAGGTGTTGTGTAGCTAGGTGTTGGAGTCCTCTAGGACTCTCTCTCTCCCTAGCATCCAAAGAAGGGATCCATGCCTAGGAAGGCCTTTGATCTGATCTGAAATCAAAAGAGAGGTGTGGAGAGGCTTTGAAGGTGGGTCCAAGTCAAGGAAGCACACAAATGACAAGCACGAGCAAAGAGTACTAAAGGGAGATTCTGCCATGGAATCCCTGTCGAATAAGGACTCCTCATCCATGGTTTTATATTCAGATCTTCAAGCCCTGAGGTATCGTGCCCTTAGCCCTAATTCCTAGGGTGTTGGGGAATGGATTTGAGACTTGGAGGTGCATCCCAAGTCCATGGAAGTGGGGAGATGCGAACTAGGTCACTGCAGTAGGGTTCTTGATGCATAGCAACCTAGGGCTTGATTGTTGGCTACCCAAATAAATTCCAATCGACATGGAATTTTGCAAAGTGTTTTCTTGCTGGTGTCCTCAGGTCCATGCATGAGCATGGCAGTTATAACAATTGGTATTAGAGCTAGGTGAGCGTGGAATGGAGGAGCAATGCATTGCAAAAATTCTATTCAAAATAGAATTTGATAGCAAGACATTTTTTGCTCTTTCTACTGGTCCTAGTTTTCTAGAACCTAGTGAGACTCCTACAGAAGGTAGGAGGAGCAGAGCCCCTGGAGATCAGGTTTTGAGAGCAGGAAGTAGGGAAAGGCATCCAAGAAGTGAGGAAGAAGGCTGTTGCAATTATATTTTAAGTTGTTGAAATCTATATATCTATTCCATGATATGCCTCGAATCTACTTTCGTTCTTGTTATGGTTTGGCCAACTAGAAGCAGCGGGTTGAAGGTGGAGGTTGAGAGGCTTGATGAAAAGGAAAGCTTTCTAGGGTAGAAGGTTTGGATGGTAGATTTTCTGATGCAACTTCGGTCGGATCCTGTCTTTTTAGAAAGGCCAGAGTGTATGACAGAATGCAGTAGAGTTCTTTAAGCAAGATAGGCAGCAAGGGACTTTGATGGATAAGGAGTATTTGGCATGCTAGAGGAGATGTTTTCCAAGGGGTAATAGTTGAGGTGGAGTTTGAAGAAGCAACTATATGGTTTTTGGATGAAGGAAGGTGGGAAAGTAGTTGGGGTACCTTCAACAGTTCTAAAGAGCATGGATCTGCGAAGATTTTAGGTGGTGGAGATAGTTGATTTCCAGAGTATCTCTATTGGTTTAGAGGATGGAGAGGTCATCTTGGGAGTTTTAGAAAGGTTCGTAGAGTGGGGAGGGTCCGATATGGGAGCAGTAATGGTGGAGGTGCAGCACGATGCCCAGCAGGATAGCTTTGGTAGTTGACCTTGGTTTTATTTTTTATCTTCTGCAAGAGCACCAAGAGGAGCCGTTATTCGGGTAGATCACCAGCTAGAGGTACCTCCACAGGTGGAGGGAGGTTTGGCATAGGTTTAGAGATGAGAGGTGCAGGAAAATGTGTCAAATTCTAGCACCAGCGATGGTGACACGCTGCACGGGTGATGAGAGATGTGTAGGCACCGGATGGGAGATGTCTTCCACCAAGGATAAAAGTCATTTAATGAGTAATGTCTCCAGAATGCAAGGATTTTGGAACTTATCTTTGGAGGAGGGGAGTTCCGAGAGCTTGGAGGAGGTTGAAGTTCACTCCCTCCAAGGAAGTCTTTGGGTAGAGCATCCCGGTGGCACTTGGATTGTTCAGTTGGCCCGATGGCCGAGGTCTCCACAATGACTAAGGCTGATATCCTTGAACTCTATGGTAAGTATAAGTTCCTAGATACTTATCACATCCATCTCCTAGGATGGAGGATCGAGTAACCTCTGGCCCGATTAAGTGATTGGTTATGTATGAAGAGTTTCTTTATGCCAGTCTTTGGTTTTCTATCCATCCTTTCATTATGAATGTTCTTGATCCTTACCAAGTTGTCCCTGCTCAGCTTGCACCAAATTCCTTCCGCATCCTATGTTCCTTTGTCATCCTTTGGCATTCCCTTGACATCCAACCCTAAGCATCTTTATTTCGGGCCTTTTTCATATAAAGAAGCACCCATGGAGGAGAGGCTGGTGGTTCATCGGCCCTTACAATGGGCAATCTTTTATTCTTGCCTGCCCTCTTCCATTCTTAACTGGAAGGGTACATTTTTCTTCATCACCTCTGACCAACCTTGGGGGACTCATTTGATTTAGAGAGAGTCGAATGTATCCCCAAATAAGAATAAGCAAATACTTGATTCCAACAAAGAAGGCTTTTTCATATTGTGCAATGTCGAGGTTCCCCCCAAATGGGAGCTTTTAACTGAGCAAAATTTGTATGATGTCGAGTTGAGCCTGAATAACTCTCTCGATAAGAACTTTTTGGATTTCCTTCCTTCTTCAAGTGCTATCAGACTTCAAATTCTTACAAAGTTGCTTGTTCGTCTTGCAGGCATGGAGGTTTATGCTGAGTGCTTTTAGGAGGTTGTCAAGAAGAGGGTGGCCTCCCAAGGTGAACATCAGAAGAAGGTTGTAAGGAAATGGCCATGCCTTGAGCCCTCGATCAGGGGCCCCTCTATTGTTGTAAAGGCTCCGGCATCATGATTGAAGGATGATATGCAAAGAGACTCCTTTATTGCCCCTATGGGTGATGAGGAAGTAGAGATCGTAGCCCCCCATGACTTCCCAGATAGTGTCTTCAAGTCATCCAAATATGGCTTCCTCAGCACCGGCAATAGGCACACTTCCGAGGGCGATGATGGCTTTGACTTCTTCGGCCCCAATGGGGACCGAGTCTTCTTAAAGGAGAGTGACTCTAACTTCCTTAGGAGTTGGCCCTTTCATCACTTGTGTTAGACAAGGTGACGGATTCGTCCATTAACTATTCGTCAAAAATGTCGAATCTACCTTGTATGATCCTCGAGTGGAGTGGGAGCTAGCAAAGTTGATTTTCCTTGGGATGTTGAGGAGTGGAAGTCTTATTCCTTGGATGAGATAGTGTCCAGCTTCTTCCTGACCATGCTTGGGATAAGTTTTTTATTTCTTATTCCTTTCTTTTCTTGCCGAGTAGCATCTTTTAGTGACCAACTGACTTGGCACTTTTCTTTGCATGCAGGTCCTTCATGACATGTCAGCAATTCGAGGAGGGCTTAACAAATATGCTGAGCTCAGTGACCCTGGCACTCTCAGGTGAAGGAGATGGAGTCCCGCATGGTGAACTCTGACAGACTCCTTAACGTGGCCAAGGAGCGAGAGCTCAAATTGAAAGAGTTAGTTGCCCTTCGAGAGTTTTCTAGAGCAACTATTTGGGAGTTAGAGATCTGTTAACTTTGATCTTGATTTTGATGAATGACAAAATACTTAAGTATATTTGAGTACTAATATGTGTTAAAAGTGTTTATCAGATTCAGGTACTCAAGATTGAAAAGCTTGTCATTTAGTTGAAGAAGCCATGGGTTTTCAAGTTATAAGGGCTTTGGATCAAGAGAAAGATCTTGAAGAGCTCACAATTTAAATTTGGACAAGTTTCAGTACCAGCATGCCAAGTGTCAATCCAAGTGTCGACTCATAGGTTGACTCACAGGTCGACCAAGGCCTGAGACCAAAATAAAGATAGAACATGCTGAATTGAAGTTGCTCCAAGTGCTGACTTAAGTGTCTCATAGAAGTGTCGACCTAAGTGTCGACTCACAGATCAACTCATGAACAAATCAAGTATCGATACTTGGTGTAACGGCTAGCTTTTTCTGAAGTGAAGTTCAACTTCTCTAACTTGCTTCTAACAGCTAGTTTTTTCTCTCCAACGGCTACAAATGGTCATTTAAGTGTTGGGAGGTTATTTAAACACAAGGGAAAGCAATTCTAAGAAGAGGGGAAGTGATTCTTTGAATTAATTGAAAAATCCTTTGATCATCCAATTGAATATATCTTAAGGATCCAACATTTATGAGAGAGTTGAGCCTTCAAGCTTCAAATTTCAAGAGAGCTTCCAAGTCCACATTTCATGCAGTCAACTAAGGCTTCAACAACTTGGAGACAAGCTTCTTCAACATCATCAAAGAGCTTCAAAGAGACATTTTCTTTATTTTAGAAAGCTTTCATTTTGTATTCTTACATTTATACTTGTGCTTAAATTATTTTATTGAGGTTATTGGTGAGCCTTTATAAAAATCAATGGAGGTTGTTGGTTAGCTTTTATATAAAAACCAATAAGGTTGTTGGTGAGCCCCTAAAACCAACTAGATTGTTGGTCAGCCCGCAAAACCAACAAGGTTTTTGGTTAACTAGGAAAACCAGAGTTTTGACTTAAGAGTCCGGTGAAAACAAGTTAGATTTTGATTAGTGAGCCCAGAAAACTAATCGGCTATAATCTTGGTTGATTATAATGGAATTTCCAAGGCGAACTTGGGAAGTGGATGTAGGTACCTTGGAGTGCACCGACCACTATAAATTTATTATGTTTGTGATTAGTTGCTTCTCTTTGTTATTTGCTTTGTATTTACATTATTGTTTCCACTGCATATTATCTTGATCACACAAACACTTTTGAAATACACAAGCTCTTATTTTACTTAAATTGATTCATTGCTTTTAATTGGCACATACTTGTTTAAAGTTTCTAAAACCTAATTCACCCCCCCTCTTGGACTAGCCTCTCTGGGCAACAAGATCCAAATAGTTAAGAAGAATGAAGCGTTTGTCAAGGAGCAAGTGCACAATGCCAAGGTAGAAGCCCAGCTCACTCAGACCGAAGACCTCTGCCTAGCCAATGAGAAGGTCAAGGAGGTCAAAGAATAGGCCACATCTACCACTATTCTTTGGGTCAAGGAGTACAAGAAGTTGACCAACTTTGAACAGGACATCACCGAAGTTAGAGTAGATGCATACATGATCGACTTCAAAGACTGCAAAGATAAAGTCGCTTAAGCCTACCCAGAGTTGGACCTGAGCAATACACTAGTAGGAGCTGTGCTTAGGGCAGAGGAAGAAGGGATAGTTGAAGAAAGACTGCAGGGCCAACGAATCAACTGCTGAGGGGCCTGGACTCAAGATGGCTGTCTGGAGGCTACGAGGAACCTGCTGCCACTCCCGAAGTAGAGACTTAGAGATTTTTACCTTCTTTCTGTATTTTGCTTTCTTCCTTGAACTTTTACTCTGACTTTTATAAATCTCTTCCTTATCAATGAAAGAAAAAACTTTTCTTCATGTTACAATGTGTGTGAATGCTTACCGAGTAATTGAATGTATTTGAAACAAATTAACAAAGTAACTTAGTTGGTAAGACTTTAGTTAAGTAGGGCAAACTCTTTAGACATAGTCGTATAAATGACAAATCACGACACAAAACTAGTTAAGTCCTTTAGTCAGGGAATATCTTTATTTGAGTAGGTAACTATGCTAGCTCCAACCATGGCACAAATTTGAACTTAACCGAGTAACATAATCAAAGAAGCAACTTTGGCTGAGTAAGAACCTCTCTATCCTGTAGTTGAGTAAGTTACCTGAGGACTTAGTTTGACCAACTATAAAAAGTTGGCCATAATATGATTTGAGAATCTTAAACAATTATAGAAAGTCAGTTGTTATCTAAAACTAGATTGTAAAAAGTTGGTTGCTACTTGAAACTAAATTGTAGAAATTCGATTGTTACTTTAAACCAGACTATAGAAAGCCGATCGTGGCTCAATCGTAATAGCCTCATTTTGATGACTGTTAGTCAATTGCCCAAAGGTCCTCATGATCGGAGGTTGTTCGTTCGGTATAGAGATCTTGGTCAGACATTGGCCGAGTTATCCAGCTATTACTTACGTTGATTGGGCAAGTTGATAGCTCTCAATCTTGATATCTTGTTGGAAAATGGGCTATGTTTAACCCATTTATTGCTTTGACGACTACCCTTCTTGGCCAGTCAAGTCATGCCACATGGTGGATGATGTTTGACTTCTAACTATCTACATTAAGATTTTTTGAACCACTCTGAACCCTCCAGTTTTGGGATGTACCGAACCATACTGGCCAAAAATTGGCTCAGCTCGATCATGAAAAATGGTCCAAAATCTTGAACTATCCAAAAAGGCCTGAACCAGATCATTATCGTACAATACCATACCATACTCATGAATTTTGCTAGGTCCGGGCCCGGTTTGAGTTTGGTTTGAATTGGACAATATAGCCATGAGGAAGGGAGGTTTTTATTGCCCATAAATGGAGCCCAAGATGGGGGATGAATTGGGTCATTTAAAAATTTAAAGCAATAATGTGCAGGCCTTGTGGTGTTTGTGAGTTATGAAATTGATGTACTAAATTATATGCAGCAGAAAGCAATAAATAGAGTGCAATAAGTAAAGAGGAAGAGATAGAAAAGATAATCACACACAAACACAAAGTTTATAGTGGTTCGGTGCAAACCTAGCACCTACATCCACTCCCTAAGCCACCCTTGGGAATTACACTATAATCTCTTCGAGATTACAGCCGACTTGTTTTTCCAAAGGCTCACAAGTCAAAACCTATGTTGGTTTTGTCACCTAGGCTCACCAACTAACCTTTACACTTGTTTTGACTTCGGGCTCACAAGTTAATCCTAGTTGGTTTTATCACCTTGGCTTACCAATAAACCATAACAACCTTCTTTCAAGACACCCTTGAAAGCAAGGTCAAATCAAAAGAGAATTTCAGATATACAATTCAAAATAAACAAAACAAACTCTCTTCAAGAGTAGAATGGAAGCTTTGAGACTCAAGTTGATGCTTTGTTTTGTCTTCTCCTTGGAATATTCTTCAAGCTCTCTTTTTGGAAAGAAGAAAAGATGGGCTTGTAAGCTTTTTCAGGAATCATATTTTAAATGGCTTTTGATGTGAAGTTCTTGAGGGAATATTGGCTTTTGAGCTTTCAATGGGCTTCAATACCTCAAGAATGAAGTTGGTGGAGCTTTAATACAATGAAAAACTTCCAAAAAATGGTTTGTGACCATTTGAGCATCGAATCTAGCCATTGATTGTTTGAAAAGATGTTTCTACAAGTCAGAAAAATAGATCCGTTAGGGCTGTCAGAACCCGAGTGTCGACACTTGGTTTGTCAGGTGTCGACACTTGACTTCCAGGTGTCGACACTTGAACTTTCAAGTGTCGACACTTGATTCACAGGTGTCGACACTTAACACAAAAACACTCCAATGGCCATTAACTAGATTTTCAAAAAGTCTCAGGCCTTGAGTCGACACTTGGGAACTTAAGTATCGACACTTGAGTTTCAGGTGTCGACACTTGAATTCTGGGTGTCGACACTTGGCATGCCAAGAAGTTTTTCTATGTGCCAAGAGCTGAAGTGTCAACACTTGACTTCTCGGGTGTCGACACTTGTTTTGAAAAATTCACAATTAAGTGCAAATTAACCCAAAAACATAAGTGTTGAATATAAAACTTAAAACCAAGGTAAATAATAAATAAATAAACTCTTTTAAGCTCTTTTTGCATGGAGAAGACTCCTCAAATCGCAAAATATGCTTCGTGCCACAGCATGCCACGTTACTTTAATTTTGAGAATTTAAGGTTCTTGTTTCCTGAAAACTCATAACTAGAAATAAACATTAGTACACAATATGTACTCAACATTTTGTTATTCATCAAAATCACTAGGTGGAGCCAACAATCTCCCCCTTTTTGATGATGACAAAATCTTGAGTATCTCAATATTTAATTTCAAATTTCATATTTGATAAATCATGAATATGATTTCACGCTAATACATCCACAACTTGCATAGTTAAGAAGGATGAATCTCCCTCTTAGATAGACAATTCTAATCCAAACAAGCAGAATATTGGTATCATATTTATGCAATATTGATATCAGATCAAATTTGAAATTCATAAAAATAAGGATTCTACTCCCCCTTTTTGTCAATCATTAGAAAAAGGGAGTAAACTCCCCCTCCAAACAAGTATGGATACAAAAGGTAGTAGAGTATCAGAGTTGATTCAAGAGTTAACAAATATCAATGCCAAAATGTATATCAATCAAGTAAATGTAAACAATCAAGCCATCAAAAGCAATCATAGTGATGCACAAATTGTAAACATCAAGTAATGTATATATATATATCAGTCAAGTAATGTTTTCAGTACAAAATTTGCTGACTCATCAGCAATACTGAAACAATCAAACTACATCATGAGACATAAATCATAAATAACATGAGTCATAAATAGCATACAACATAATAAACATCTGTGAGGCTAATCCTTATCAGATGGGATCTCAAAAGATATAGGATCTGTAATCCTAGACCTATGGGCTAGACCACTAGGAGTCTTCAAAATACCATGACTCCGAGTCCTAGTAGAAGGTCCAAAATGGGGTACAACCCTAGAAGCTCTAGTAAAGGGAGGGGGAAGAGTCTCAGCAGGAGTGACAAAAACTGGATCAGTGGAGATAGGTGTGCCAATCGAATTAGCAGGAGCAATAACAGGAGACTGCGGCTCTCAGCTGACTACCTCATATCCATCTGCGCTATCATCACTATCACTATCATCATCAAGAACATCTGTATCTCTGTCCTCAATCCCATCAGCACGGTCACCACCATCAATAGTGTCATCATGGTCATCCTGGTGGTCATCGTCATCATCATCATCACCAGCATCAGGAGGTGGAGCTGCAGGTGCTGCTGGAGGTAGAAGGCATCTCAGTAAGTCCTCGATCGAGCAAAACCCTCCTCCATAGTCCGATGAATCTCAGCATGCTCCATGGTAGTGTGTGCTCGAAGACTCTCAACCTCGATGCGTAACTGGGTCCTGCGGACACCCAGTCCAATCATATCACTCCAGAGATCTGTGAACTATTGTCTCGCATGCTCCTCAAAGGATAAGTCCATAGAAGGTGGAGGGGGACCTGAAGATGTAGCTATGGGAGTCATCGGCTCCGCCTTCGATGCATGAGCAGCCTGAGCAGGTGAACCAGCTGACCCTGATGGCCCTGCCTCTACCTCTCGTATCTCGTCCTCCTCATCTGGCTCCTGGCCAGACTCTCGCCAAACCCACCGACCTGTGACTAATCTGTATCCCATGCGATGTAGCAACCTCTCATCGTAGACGTCCGTATGCAGAATCTCCTTGGGGATCTCTCCCTCCAAGGATACTCCACATGCTCTAAATAGTCTGGTTAGCCCCATACCGTAGGGTAAACAGTGTCGTCGCTGGCTCGCAGCATCTCTCATCTATACTAGCATCATGGATGGAATATCGACCTGAGTTCTTTGAGTTAATCATACCATGAGCATCAGCTCTCTCTCGGTGATGAAGTCGAAGTGGCCAGTCTTCGAAAGCAATATCCGAGCTGTGATATGGTGCAAAAGGCGTATCTCCACTGAAAGCTAATTCACGGTGACCACCGTCACTCCACGAACATCCTCACTCTCTAGAATGCACCTAAAGGCAGCTTCTCTGTCCTCCATAGAGAATATATTGATGCCACGATGGGGAATCTGCCAAACCCTGCTCAAAAACTCCTCAGTCAAAAGAATCTCTATACCTCGAACAAAAGTCCTCCATAGTAATTGGCGACAGTCCATGGTGCCATAAAACTCATGCACTAGATGAGGGTAATACCTCTCCTGCATGGTGCAGAAGGGTACCAGACTTGCATCAGTGAGTGTCTGTCTGATCTGAAAATGCTGTCAATCGAAGAACTCGAGATCAATCCGACGTCCTGAGGCTACAACCTTCCCTGCATCCTCTCTGCAGGAGAACCTGGGGCAACTGAACTACTGGCATCTCCTGTATCATGTCTAGTCTTGGTCCTCTCCGATCCCTGACTAGGTCTGCTAACAGCTAATCTCTTTCTTGGACCCATCTCAATCAAACTGAACAAGAAAGGAAGAAAATAAATAACCTAGGGGAGTATAGGTGAACTTAGGCTAGAGGACACTATGTCTTTCTAAAAGAAAAATACAGGCTTTCAGGAGAACATAGAATAGATTTTGAAAACTGAGATTAATAAGAAATCGAGGGTGAAAAATCTTTAAAATAAGAAATTGGGGGTAAAATGCCTTTAAATACAAGAAATCGAGGGACATTTTAAGGTTACAAAACTAATCCCAATATATATAAGATGTATATAAAATATATTTAGGTTGCAAAAAATATATTTTATAAGGCTAGTGAACTAGGTTTAGCTGAAAATGTGAAAGTTGGGTTAAAATAAATTAGGGTTTTAGTTTGAGCAACAAAGTAGAGAAAATGAGGGTAAAATGTTATGAAAACATCATAAATACTTTTTCCAAAACAATGAAAATGCGAGAAATAGTTTAGAAAACTGGATTTTAGATGAAAACCATGATTATTTCGGCCAAAAATCAATCCAACAGTGATTTTCTGAAAAATGGATGGAATGAATGGGAAATCGACCAAAAATCTGTGAGAAAATCAAGAGGAATGCATTCAAGCATGATTCCTTCTAAATGGAGTCTTCCAAATGACTGAAAACATCAAAAAATCCGATCAAAAATCATTGAAAATAGATAGAAAACCCTAAACCTAGGTGATACGGTTTCTAAAATGTGAAAAAGAGAAGAAAATTCCTTATTTTGATTGACAAATGAGGGGGGAACGCTGATTTGGAAGAAAGGGGATCTTGGGAGACCACTGGTGCTTGAGAGAAAATGGGGGAAAATGATTTACAAAAGTTTTGGTTTGCCTTAAAAAGACAGATTTTTCCAACGAGTGTCGACACTTGGGATTTCTCAAGTGTCGACACTTGGTCAGGTGTCGACACTTCGCAAAATCCAAGTGTCGACACTTGGCCAAGAAAATCCCAAAAAAAATCTATAAAATCTTCAAAAATTCAAGGGTGTTTTTAAAAGCTTTTGGGACTAAACACAAGTGATTTTTGAGTAAAATAACTTGGACAAGATGAAATTTGAAAGAGTTCTAGGAGAATGGATCAATGATACCTAACTCTCTTCTAATCAGACAAAATCTTTCTTCACTCAATGGTTTGGTAAACACATTAGCTAATTGATCATCAATACACACAAATTCAAGTATTACATTAGAATTTTGTACATGATCTCTTATGAAATGATGTCTTATTTCAATATGTTTACTTCTTGAATGTTGCACATGATTCTTTGTTAAATTGATTGTACTAGTATTGTCACATCTTATGGGTATCTTAATTAGTTTAATGCCAAAGTCTTCGAGCTATTGTTTGATCCATAGGAGTTCAGCACAACAGCTTCCAGCTGCTATATACTCGACTTCAACCGTGGATAGAGCAACTGAGTTCTGTTTCTTGCTGCTCCATGAGATCAAATTTACTCCAAGAAACTAGCAAGTTCCACTAGTACTTTTATGATCAAGTTTATACCTAGCAAAGTCAGCATCAGAATAAGCAATCAATTCAAATGAAGAATCTCTAGAGTACCAAAGACCAATTTCAACTGAGCCAGATAGATATCTAAGTATGCATTTAAGAGCCAAAAGATGAGACTCTTTAGGATTAGACTGATATCTATCACATATACAAACACTAAACATGATATCTAGCCTACTGGCAGTAAGATATAACAATGAACCAATCATGCCACGATAGAGTTTTTGGTCTACAGATTTACCTAATTCATCCTTGTCAAGTCTACAAGAGGAGCTCATAAGTGTACCTAATGTCTTGGTGTTCTCCAACCCAAACTTCTTGAGTATCTCTTTTGTGTACTTGGCTTGGTTGATGAAGATCCCCTCTTTGGTTTGCTTTATTTGAAGTCCGAGGAAGAAGTTCAGTTCTCCCATTATGCTCATTTCGAACTCACCCTGCATTAATCTTGCAAACTCTTGACAAAGAGATTCGTTAGTAGCACCGAATACGATATCATCTACATATATTTGTATTACTAAGAGATCTTCATTCTTTTTCTTCAAAAATAAAGTTTTGTCAACATTACCTCTAAAAAAATTATTTTTGAGCAAGAAAGAACTTAAACGATCATACCAAGTTTTAGGAGCTTGTTTCAAACCATACAAAGCTTTATGAAGTTTAAAAACATTGTTTGAAAAGTCAGGGTTTTCAAAACCAGGCGGTTATTCAACATAAACCTTTTCTTCAATAAAACCATTCAAAAAGGCACTTTTAACATCTATTTGAAACAATTTAAAATTCATAAAACAAGCAAAAGCCAACAATAGCCTAATTACCTCAAGTCTAGCCACAGGAGCAAAAGTTTCATCAAAATCAATCCCTTCCTCCTGATTGCAACCTTTGGCAACTAGTCTAGCCTTATTTCTCATAATGATACCATTTTCATCAAGTTTGTTTCTAAAAACCCATTTAGTGCCAATAATTGAAACATTTGAAAGCCTATCTACTAATGTCTAAACATTGTTTCTTTTCAATTGATTAAGTTCGTCTTGCATAGTATTTATCCAATTACTATCATTTTCAGCTTTTTCAATAGTCTTAGGTTCAATTTGAGAAACAAATGCTAAGTAATCAAAAATATTTCTAAGAGATGATCGAGTACTTACACCTTTAGATGGATCACCAATGATTAGTTCTTTTGGGTGTCCATGAGCATAGCTCCATTCTTTGGGTAGAGGGTCAACTGTATATGTGTTTTCATCACCTTATGCTTGATCTCCTTCATTGTTTTGATCAATTTCTTGTTCCATGGCAGGCTTTTCATTGTTGTTCACTTCTTCAGTTCTTTTAGTACCTGTTTCATCAGAAGGCACATCTTCTTTTCTTAAAGATTTCTGGTTAGACTCATCAAATACTACATGTATGTATTCTTCAACAACAAGTGTTCTTCTGTTGAAGACCTTGTATGCCTTGCTAGATGTAGAGTAGCCTAGAAAGATACCCTCATCTGACTTAGCATCAAATTTGCTTAAGTTGTCTTTACCATTGTTTAAGATGAAACAACGGCATCCAAAAACATAAAAATATCGAATTGAAGGTTTTCTACCATTCCAAAGCTCATACGATGTTTTCTTTAAAATCGGTCGGATTAAAACATGGTTTAAAACATAGCATGCAGTGTTTATGGCTTTTGTCCAAAAATATCTAGGTAAGTCATTTTCACAAAGCATGGTGCGTGCCATTTCTTCAAGAGTTCTATTTTTCTTTTCTACCATCCCAAGTTGTTGAGGTGTCCTAGGTGCTGAAAAATTGTGATGAATGCCATTTTCAATACAGAATTTGTCAAAATCAGAATTTTCAAATTCAGTTTCATGGTCACTTCTTAAAGATACAATTGAAACACCTTTTTCATTTGAAACTCTTTTATGAAATCTAATGAATTCAAAAAATGTTTCATTTTTGTGTGCTAAAAACATGACCCAAGTTAAACTTGAAAAATGATCTACAATGACTAGACCATACTTCCTACCTCCCAAACTAGATATTCTAGTCGGTCTAAAGAGGTCCATATGAAGCAACTCTAAAGGTCTAGATGTAGAGATTACTCCTTTTGGTTTAAAAGATGATTTGGTTTGTTTTCCAAGCTGGCATGCACTACAAATCTTATCATTTTCAAAACTAAGTTTTGGCAAATCTTTTATCAAATTCTTTTTGCTAAGTTTTGAAATCAAATGCATACTAGCATGTCCTAGTCTACGATGCCAAAGCCAATTAGTTTCATTGATTTTGGCTTCCATTGCCACTAGGCATTAACCATTTTGAACAGGAAGATCATCAAGATCAACTATATAAATATTGCCATGCCTGTGACCAATGAACTTGATGCCATTGTCATCTAAACTAGAAACAATGCACAAAGAAGATTCGAAAGTAACTTTAAAATCCTTATCACAAAACTAACTAATGCTAAGTAAGTTATGTTTCAATCCATCAACATATAAAACATTATCAATATAAGTAGAAGGGGTGATATGGACTTTACTAATTCCAACAATTTTGCCCTTACCATTATCACCAAATATCACATTACCACCATTTTGATATACGAGTGATGAGAACTGCTCCACATCTTCGGTCATATGCCTTGAGCAACCACTATCGAGGTACCACATTCTTTTCTTATTGGTTGTAAGGCATACCTGCAATAAAAATCAAGTGAAGACTTTAGGTACCCAAGTCATCTTGGGTCATTTCAGGTTAGTGGTAATGATTCTTTTTGGAACCCATATTTTTTTAACATTACTCAACCTTCTCTTATTGCACATGTAAGATTTATGCCCTATAGTACTATAAGCATAACAAGTAATGGATGATGATGCAGGCACAAAGAAATTTTTGAAAAACTTTTGTTTCTTTTGTATTCTAAAACCTAAACTGGCTTTATCAAAAACAGCCCTTTGATTATTTAAAAGCATATTTAGTTTTTTAGAACTATATGTAAATTTATCAACAAAAGGTTTTAACTTATCAATTTCTTCTTTGTATTTTTTATTTTCATCCAAAACTTTCTTGTTCTGATTTGAAAGATTTTCATTTGAAACAGAAACATTCTTCTTTTTCAGAATTTCCTTTTCTTTTTCAAGAACAATAATCTTATCATTTAACTTTTTATTTTGAAGAAGTAGGCAATCATTTTCATTTGAAAACTTGTCATGATCTTTGACTAAAACTAGATTTTGCCTTTTTAGTTCTTTATGTTTTGATTTTAGTTTTTGAAATTCTATAACTAACTCATCAAAAATTTCATGTAGTTCATCAAATATAAATTCATTTTCAGTTTTTGATAGTACCTCGTCATGATCCGCCAACAGATAGAAGTTTGCAACTTCTTGCTGTTCTTCTTTGGAGTTGGAGTCTTTGCTATCACTCCAGGTTGCCATCATGGCCTTCTTTCTTAGCTTTCTCCTGCTTTTCTTAAGTAAGGGGTAGTCTATCTTGAAGTGGCCCAGTTTTTTGCATTCGAAGCACGTGGGCTGCTCCTTGTCTTTCTCCTTTTCCTTCTCCTTGCTTGGCTCACCTTTCAGAGGTTTCTTCTTGAAATTATGCTTTTTCTTCCTCATGAACCTTCTGAACTTTCTTGCCATAAGAGCCGTATCATCTTCATCTTCTTCTTCTGATTCATCGCATGACTCTTCTCTTGTGGTGGATTTGAAAGCGATGACTTTCTTCTTTTTTTCTACATCCACATTCTTCTATTTCAAGGAAAGCTCATACATCATCAATGAGCCTAATAGTTGCTCGAGGGATAGAGTGTTGACATTCTTGGATTCCTCTATGGCTGTCACTTTGGCATCCCATGAAGCTAGAAGAGACATGAGAAGTTTATTTACAAGCTCACCATTAGATACAATTTTTTCTAAGCTTCTCATGCCATTCACAATATTTGTGAACCTAGTATACATCTCATTAATAGATTCAGTAGGTTCCATCTTGAACATTTCATATATATGAATGAGCATGTTAACCTTAGTAGTTTTCACTTGGTATGTACCCTCATGGATAACCTCAAGTGTATCCCAAATCTTCTTAGTGGAGAGACAATTTGATATTCTATTGAATTCTATCGGATCAAGAGAGCAAAATAATAGATTCATAGCCTTCGCATTAAGCTCTATTTGCTTAATGTCATTCTCATCCCAATCATCTTCCATTTTTGGAGTGAGAATGCCATTAATCATCATAGTAAGCTGATGAGGACCTTTTATGATTGTCCTCTAAAGATTATAATCTATGGCTTGAATGAATATGCGCATGTGAATTTTCCAATAGGTGTAATTTGTGCCATTAAAAAGTGGGGGACGATTTGAAGCTTGACCTTCAACAATACCCATTCCAATTGGGGCTACCATGATCTTTAACTCAAGATCCTTGGAACTATAAGAGAGTACCGGTGCTCTGATACCACTTGTTGCCCAGAAATAGAGCCCAAGAGGGGATTGAATTGGGTCTTTTAAAAATTTAAAGCAATAATGTGCAGGCCTTGTCGTGTTTGTGAGTTATGAAATTGATGTACTAAATTATATGCAGCAAAAAGCAATAAATAGAGTGTAATAAGTAAAGAAGAAGAGATAGAAGAGACAATCATACACAAACACAAAGTTTATAGTGGTTCGGTACAAACCTAGCACCTACATCCATTCCCCAAGCTACCCTTGGGAATTTCACTATAATCTTTCCAAGATTACAGCGATTTATTTTTCTAAAGGCTCACAAGTCAAAATCTATGTTGGTTTTGTCACCTAGGCTCACCAACTAACCTTTACACTTATTTTGACTTCGAGCTCACAAGTTAACCCTAGTTGGTTTTATCACTTTAGCTCACCAACAAACCACAACAACCTTCTTTCAAGATACCCTTGAAAGCAAGGTCAAATCAAAAGAGAATTTTAGATATACAATTCAAAATAAATAAAACAAACTCTCTTCAAGAGTAGAATGGAAGCTTTGAGGCTCAAGTTGATGCTTTGTCTTGTCTTCTCCTTGGAATGTTCTTCAAGCTCTCTTTTTGGAAAGATGAAAGGATGGGCTTGTAAGCTTTTTCAGGGAATCATACTTTAAATGGCTTTTGAAGTGAAGTTCTTGAGGGAATATTGGCTTTTGAGCTTTCAATGGGCTTCAATACCTCAAGAATGAAGTTGGTGGAGCTTAAATACAAAGAAAAACTTCCAAAAAATGGTTTGTGATCATTTGAGCATCCAATCTAGCTGTTAGAAGCTTGAAAGGATGTTTCTACAAGTCAGAAAAATAGATCCGTTAGGGCTGTCAGAATCCGAGTGTCGACACTTGGTTTGTCAGGTGTCGACACTTGGCTGTCAGGTGTCGACACTTGACTTCCAGGTGTCGACACTTGAACTTTCAAGTGTCGACACTTGATTCACAGGTGTCGACACTTGACACAAAAATACTCCAATGGCCATGTTCTGGATTTTCAAAAAGTCTCAGGCCTTGAGTCGACACTTGGGAACTTAATTTTCAAAAATTCAGGCGTCAACACTTGAATTTTGGGTGTCGACACTTGGCATGCCAAGGAGTTTTTCTGCGTGCCAAGAGCTGAAGTGTCAACACTTGACTTCCCAAGTGTCGGCTTTGGTTCTGAAAAAATCATAATTAAGTACAAATTAACCCATAAACACAAGTGTTGAATATAAAACTTAAAACCAATGTAAATAACAAATAAATGAACTCTTTTAAGCCCTTTTTGCATGGAGAAGACTCCTCAAATCGTGAAATATGCTTCGTGCCATAGCATGCCACGATACTTTAATTTTAAGAATTTGAGGTACTTGTTTCCTGAAAACTCACAACTGGAAATAAATATTAGTACACAATATATACTCAACATTTTGTTATTTATCAAAATCACTAGGTGGAGCCAACAGTTTTTTATCAGTTTCATAAGGTATGGTATGAGTCTCGGTATGGTACCATACTATACCATATCGGTTGATGACTAGTATGGAACTTGGTACCGATTCAGTGATCCTTGGTCTCACTAGTCCTAGGGATTGGAGTTATTTGGTTGACATTCACAGATAACTACCCGGTTTCTCCTTTCAGACTATGCCCGGTTACCTAGTGTAGCAACCCAAGAGGGGGGGTGAATTAGGTTTCTTTAAAAATTTAAAGCAAATATGAGCTACACTTTATAGTGTTTGTGAAGTAATGCAAGTGAGCATACAATGAATAAGATGCAATGCAATGAATATAAGCAGCTAATGTAGGAGAGCAAAGAACACACACACAAACACAAAGGTTTATAGTAGTTCGGTGCATACCAAGTACCTACATCCACTTCCCAAGCTACCCCTTCAGAATTTCACTATAATCAACCTAGATTACAGCCAACTTATTTTCAAGGGCTCACAAGTCAAACCCAAAGTTGGTTTTCTCACTTAGGCTCACCAACAACTTTTACTCAAGCCAACCTAGGCTTGGATTCCAATTCACGACTTTGAAAGGCCTAACACCTAGTTTCAAACACCCTTGAAACTGGTCACAAAAGATAAATTCAGAAGTACAAGAATAAAGCACAAGAAAAACTCTCTATAAAGTAGAAGCTTTAAGGCTCTTGATGATTTCTTGACTTGTCTTCTCTTTGGAATCACTTCAAAGACCACTTTTGGAATGTTGATTTGAAGGCTTGGAAGTTTTTTCAGAGGGAATCTTCTCTTTTTCTCTCTTTTTGACTTTAGCAATGAAGTTCTCAAAGGTAAGTCTTATCTCTTGTGAGTTAGTTCTTCTTGAATGAGTTTGGTGAGACTTAAATACTTCAAAAATATCCAAAAAATGATTTATGACCGTTGGTGGAGCAAAACTAGCCATTTGGAGCTTGTAGGATTCAAATCTGACTCTTAGAAATTATAGCTATATTGCTGTCAGAACCCATGAGTTGACACTTGAGTTTGTTCATGAGTCAACACTTGAGTCTTCATGAATCGACACTTGGATCTGCATGAGTCGACTAAAGGTATAAATCTTGAAAAAATTGAGTTCTGTTCCATTTTTATTCTCAGGCTATGAGTCGACCTCTGAGCCGATACTTGACTTTTGTGAGTCGACACTTGAGTCTTCTAAGTCGACACTTGACAAAAAAATATCTCAAAATGGCATAGTTCTATATCATTATTTTTCTTAGGCCATGAGTCGACACTTGGTTCTCATGAGTCGACACTTGGTTCTCATGAGTCGACACTTGACTTCTTCATGAGTCAATACTTGATTTATATGAGTCGACTCAAGGCATGCCAAAGAGATTTCTACATGCCAGTCCTTCTGAAGTGTTGACACCTCATGTATCATGAGTTGACACTTGGTATGTGACACTCAAAAACTCTGTGCCAAGCTTCAAGATTCAAAGTGTTCTTCAACAAAACTTCAATATCTTCTTTATAAAGCCCAGATTGACCCATTTTAGGAATTTTCAAGGTGAGTAAACTTCTTATATACTGAAATTCACTTAGCTTAAAAATTAGTGAGTTTGATACCTTTGTATGAAAAATTTGATGTACCTGTATCCTGAAACTTACAACTATAATTGAAACATTAGTATAAAATATATACTCAATGTTTTGTTAGTCATCAAAATCAAGGACTAAAGCCAACAATCTCTTCCTTTTTGATGATGACAAAACCTTAAGTATATAAGCATTTAAATTCAATAATGGGTATTGTACCACACATTCAAGTGAGCATACACTTAAAGCTCATGAGAATTGAGTTAAATTCAGTATATCAAAGTTCATACAACACAGTTTCACAGGAGAGATGTACCAAGCAAGGTTGAATTTCATTTTCTCTTTCCCTATAAAAGGTAAATTATGAAAAAATTTAGAAATTTCAGAAAATGCTTATAAAATGCTATAAAATGCTTATATATAGATCTTAATCCCCCTTTTTATTAACATTAAACATTAAAAGAAGTATCTCCCCCTGAATTAATGCATTTTATCATAATAAAAAGCAATCAATTTTGACAGAAAGAAGTGTAAATAGTGAAACAAAGGTTAATTGTCATATATTAGAGTTTTAGTACAACAAAAGTGCTTACATAAGATAAACAAACATAAACTGAAACAAAAGATAAGCAAAAGTACAATCAAAGACTATAAGCATAAAAAGAAAATATAAGCATAATAGATGTCTATGAGGCTACTCCTCATCAGACAGAATCTCGAAGAAGATAGGTGCCATGCACCTAGTCCTAGTAGCAGAAGGCCTAGGGGTCTTATGGGTCCGGCTTCTAGTCCTAAGAGAAGGGCCAAAGTAAGGAAAAACCCTAGAAGACCTAGTAGAAATGGGAGGAAAAGACTCTACTGGTGTCTGGAATGCCGAAGTAGTGCCAAGCTGAACATCTCTGGGAATATCTGAGGTGTGATCATGAACATCTGGTGTCAGACTCTCCCTATTGACAATCTGATAGTCTCCATCTCTGTCACTGTCATCATTGCCATCTGTACCATGATCACCACCATCTCCATCTCTGTCACCACCACCTGTGCCATCTCCATCTCCAGCTGTACCACTACCTGGAGTATCATCATGAGTGTCATGGTGGTCATCGTCATCTGCTGGCAAAGGAGGTGGAGGTCTTGAAGGTGCTGTCTGAGACAAAAGGGATCTCAGAAGATCATGAATCTCAGTGAAGCCAGCCTCCATCATCTGCCTGATACCTGAGAGCTGATCATCTGTGTGTGCTCTCAGTCCCTGTATCTCCATCCGTAGCTATGTAGTCCTGATAGCCAATGCAATAATCTCCTCTCTGACCTTAATAATCTGATGTCTGATATGCTCCTCAAAAGTAGACTCTGTAATGGCACGAGGAGCAGTTGCTAGAAAAATAACTAGTGCTGGAGTGGTCGGCTCAGACCCTGAAGCTGGAACCATAGTAGGTCTTGGAGGTGTAAGGTGCTTTGCAAGTCTAGAAGGTCCTACCTCGGCTACTCATATCTCATCCTCCTCGTCTGGCTCCTGTCCAAACTCCCTATGAACCCATCCGCCAGCAACTCTCCTATAGCCCATACGGTGTAAGGATCGCTCATCATATACATTAGTATGAAGTATATCCTTTGAGGTCTCCTCCTCCAAAGGAACACCATAAGACCAGAAAAGACAAGTCAACCCCATCCCATTGGGCAGGCAGAGATGACGCTGAGTCGCCGCCTCTCCCATCTAACTCATCATCAGAGCTGGGATGTTGACGGCAATCCTCTGTGTGAGGCAGACCATCAACATGAGCTCTCACTCCACGATAAAATCAAATCGACCAGTCTTCGATAGCAAGATCCTTGCAATAATGTGATGAAGCAGGTGCATCTCAATGGACAACTAATTCGCGATGACAATGGATACACTGTGTACATCATCTCACTCCAAAATGCACTAAAATGCAGCCTCACTATCACCGACACATGTAGCAGCAATCCCGTGCAGAGGAATGTTCCAAACTCTGCTCAATGTGCTCTCAGACACAGGAATCTACACACCTCTGACTACAGCACTCCATAATAGTCCATCAGTAGCCAGACTCCCGTAGAATTTCATGATCAAAAGGGGATAGTACTTCTCCTTCATAGTGCAGAAAGAGGTCAAACCTGCTGCTCCAAGCAACTGACCAATACCAAACCCCTCTCGGTTGAAGAAGTCCAAATCTATCTAGCATCCACCAACAATGATCTTCCTAGACACTCTCTCTACAGTAGAGGACCGCGGTGGAGGCACTCACTCCTGCTCACAGCTCTACTGAGCCCTGGTTGAGTCACACCGAGCCTTAGATCTCCTCTCGGTAGTGCCTTGGCTCAACCTTCTCCTTGAAACAACCTACTTGCGGGGTCCCATGACACCAACAACAAAGAGGGGAAGAGCAAAGAAGGAATGGGTAAATTGGAGAAGGCTAAAAGAGAAAAAAATGAGGGATCATGTGAGGAGTGGACCAAGAAAAGGGAAACGGACCAAGGAGGAAAAATCGATAGGGAGGAAGTGTGAATCCAAGAAGGAAATGGCCAAAGATTGGAAAAGGATGGGAGGAAAGAAAAGAACACAAGAGTTCCGGCCAAATCCCATAAAAAAACCATGAAGAAATTATAAGAAATCGAACAAAATGAGAGGAAACTAGAGGAAATTACCCGAAAGATTAAGGGACAACAATGGAAAGTCACTGTTCCAGGATCAAGAGGGTGAAGGGGGACCATTAGGGCAAGACAAAACCAAAAATAAGTGATTTTGGAATGAATTGTTGATGCCCTAAAAACATAGGTTTTCATTCATGAGTCGACACTTGGATTTTGGTCAAGTGTCGACACTTGCATGAGTCGACACTTGGCCAAAAATTCAAGTATCGACACCTGGCCAGAAAACCCAAAAAAATTCAAAAAAAAATTTCAAAAAATTTTCAAAAATCAAGGGGGGTTCTAGTGAATGTTTTAAGACATAAAAGAGATGATTTTGGGATCAAGGAATTAGGTAAAAACAAGGTTTGAAGGAATTTTAGACAAAGGGATTAATGATACCTAACTCTCTTCTAATCATGCAGAATCAATCTTCGCTAAGAGGTTTAGTGAAAATATCAGCTAATTGATTATCAGTATAAACAAATTCAAGCATCACATTACAATTTTGTACATGATCTCTTATGAAGTGATGTCTTATTTCAATATGTTTGCTTCTTTAGTGTTGAACAGGATTTTTGGTCAAATTAATTGTACTAGTATTATCACATCTTATTGGTGTCTTAGTTAATTTGATGCCAAAATCTTCGAGTTATTGTTTGATCCATAAGATTTGAGCACAACAGCTTCCAGCTGCTATATATTCGGCTTCCATTATAGATTGAGCCACTGAATTCTATTTCTTGCTACTCCATGAAATCAAATTAACTCCAAGAAATTGACAAGTTCTACTAGTACTTTTTCTATCAAGTTTGCACCCAACAAAATCAGCATCAGAATATGCAATCAATTCAAATGATGAATCTTTAGAGTACCAAAGTGCAATATCAATAGTACCAGACAAATATCTAAGTATACATTTAACAGCCAATAAATGAGACTCTTTGGGAGCAGACTAATATCTTGCACACATACATCACTGAACATTATATCTGGCCTACTAGTAGTCAAATATAATAATGAACCAATGATACCTCTATATAACTTTTGATCAACATTCTTACTTGATTCATCTTTGTCAAGTTTACAAGAGGAGCTCATAGGCGTACCTAATGGTTTGGTACTCTCCATTCCAAACTTCTTTAAGATTTCTCTTGTATACTTAGCTTGGTTGATGAAGATTCCCTCTTTTGTTTGCTTGATGTCCGAGAAAGAAATTAAGCTTACCCATCATGCTTATCTCGAATTCTCCCTATATTAACTTTGCAAACTCTTGACAAAGATGTTCATTAGTAGCACCGAAAATAATGTCATCTATATAAACTTGTACTACTAAGAGATCATCATTCTCCTTTTTCAAAAACAAAGTAGTGTCCATATTTTCTCTTGAAAAACCATTTAAGTAGAAATTTACTTGGTCTATCATACCAAGCTCTTGGAGCTTGTTTCAAACCATACAAAGCTTAATGAAGTTTAAAAATATGATTGGAAAATTCATGATTTTCAAAACCAGGGGGATGATCTACATATACTTCTTCTTTAATAAATCCATTTAGAAAAACACTTTTGATATCCATTTGAAATAGTTTGAAATCCATAAAACATGTAAATGCTAATAATAGTCTAATTGCCTCAAGTCTAATAATAGCTGCAAAGGTTTCATCAAAATCAATCCCTTTCTCCTGATTGTAGCCTTTGGCAACTAGCCTAGCTTTATTCCTAGTAACTATTCTATTTTCATCAAGCTTGTTTCTGAAAACCCATTTTGAACCAATTATTGAAACATTAGTAGGTCTTTCAACTAAAGTCCAAACATTATTTCTTTTGAATTGATTTAGTTCATCTTGCATAGTATTTATCCAATTACAATCATCTTCAGCTTCAATAGATTTAGATTCTATTTGAAAAATAAGAGCAAAGTAATCACATATATTTCTCAAAGAGGAACGAATACTTATCCCTTTTGATGAATCACCAATTATAAGTTATTTGGGGTGTCCATGAGCATATCTCCATTCTTTTGGTAATGGCTTGAGTGTTGATGATGCTTCAACTCCTTGTACTTATTCTCCTTCATTATTTTGATTTTCATCTTGCTCCTTGGAAGGCTCTTCATTAATGCTCAGCTTTTCAATCCTTTGAACACATGTTTCATCATCAACAACATCTTCTTTTCTAGAAGATTTCTGATCAATCTTATCAAAAACAACATGGATAGATTCTTCAACAAGAAGTGTTCTTCTGTTAAAGACCCTATATGCCTTACTAGATGTAGAGTAACCTAAAAAGATATCCTCATTTGACTTGGCATCAAATTTACTTAGATTGTCCATGCCATTGTTTAAAATAAAACAACGGCATCCAAAAATATAAAAATACTTAATTGATGGTTTTCTATTTTTCCAAAGCTTATAAGGTGTTTTCTTTAAAATATGATGGAATAAAACATGATTTAAAACATAGCAAGCATTATTTATAGCTTTCGTCCAAAAATATCTAGGCAAATCATTTTTGCAAGGCATGGTGCATGCCATTTCTTCCATTTTTTCTTTCTACCATCCCATTTTGTTGAGGTATCCTAGGTACAAAAAAATTATGATGAATACCATTTTCACTACAAAACTTTTTAAAATCATGATTTTCAAATTCCATACCATGATCACTTCATAAAAAAATAATTAAAATACCTTTTTCATTTGAAACTCTCTTGTGAAATTTAAAGAATGCAGAAAAAGTTTCATCTTTATGAGCTAAAAACATGACCCATGTAAAACGTGAGAAGTCATCCATAATAACTAGACTATACTCCTTATCTCTTAAACTAGTTATTCTAGTAGGTCCAAAGATGTCCATATGAAGTAATTCTAGAGGTCTAGATGTAGAGACAACTCCCTCAGGTTTGAAAGAAGATTTAGTTTATTTTCCAAGTTGGCAAGCACTACAAATTTTGTCCTTTTCAAAACTAAGTTTTGGCAAATCTTTTATGAGATTCTTTTTATTAAGTTTTGAAAGCAAATGCATACTTACATGTCCTAGTCTACGATGCCAAAGCCAACTAGTTTCATTGATCTTAGCTTCCATTGCCACTAGGCATTGATTATTTTGTACTGGTAGATCATCAAGACAACCATGTAAATGTTGCCATGCCTATGACTAATAAACTTGATGCCATTGTCATCAAGACTAGATACAATGCACATGGAAGATTCAAAAATAACTTTAAAATCTTTGTCAAAAAATTGACTAATACTAAGTAAATTATGCTTTAAACCATCAACAAGAGGAACATTATCTATATAAGTGGAGGGGATGATATGGACTTTATCGATACCAACGATTTTGCCCTTTCCATCGAAGGTTACATTTTCACTATTTTGATACTCAAGAGATGAGAACTGCTCCACATCTCCAGTCATGTAACTTGAGCAACCGTTGTCTAGGTACCACAATCTTCTTTTGTTGGTTGCAAGACATACCTACAAGAACAAATCAGGTAGAAACTTTAGGTACCCAAGTCATCTTGGATCCTTTAAGGTTAGTAGATATGGTTCATTTTGGAACCCAAACTTTTCTAACATGATTCAATTTTCTTTTGTCACACATATATGATTTATGTCCTACTTTGCCACAAGAATAACAAGTAATAGCAGAAGAAGTAGGCACAAAGAAATTTTGAAATATTTTTATTGTTTTTGTGGTATAAAACCTAATCTAGCTTTGTTGAAAATAGCTCTTTGATTATTTAAAAGCATGTTGAGTTTTTCAGAACTATAAATAAATTTTTGGATAAAAGGTTTTACTTTTTCAAGTTCATCTTTGTACTTCTTGTTTTCTTGCAAAAGCTCTTTGTTTTGTTTAGCAAATTTTTCAATAGTTATAAAAGATTTATCCTTTTTTAAGTCTTTCTTTTCTTTTTCCAAAGAGATAATTCTATCAGTTAACTTTTTATTTTCTTGAAGCAAGCAATCATTTTCTATCAAAGACTTATCATTTCTTTTAACCAACTCCAAATTTTGCTTTCTTAGTTCTTTGTTTTTCAATTTAAGTTTTTGATATTCAACTACCAATTCATCAGAAACATCATGCAATTCTTTGAAGGTAAATTCATTTTCAAGTTTAGACTTTACCTCATCATTGTTAGTCATCAAGCAGAAATTTGCAACTTCTTGCTGCTCTTCATCGGAACTCGAGTCCTCACTCTCGCTCCAGGTTGCTATCATCGCTTTCTTTCTTAATTTCTTTCTGCTTTTCTTCAACAAGGAGCAGTCCACCTTGAAGTGGCTGAGTTTCTTACACTCGAAGCAAAAGGATTGCTTCCTTTCCTTCTCTTTTTCTTTCTCTTTGCTAGGCTCTCCCTTTTGAGGCTTCTTTTTGAAATTATACTTTTTCTTTCTCATGAACCTCTTGAACTTTCTTGAGATGAGAGTCATTTCATCTTCATCATCTTCCTCATTAGAATCATCACTTGAATCATCCTTGGTTGTAGGCTTAAATGCTATGGTCTTCTTCTTTTTGTCATTGTCCGTAACCTTTTATTTTAGTGACAGTTCATATATCATAAGAGATCCTAGAAGCTGCTCAAGAGGTAGAGTGTTGACATCCTTAGCTTTTTCAATTACTGTCACCTTTGGATCCCATGATGAAGGAAGTGATCTAAGAATTTTATTCACCAATTCAGCATTAGAAATAACTTTACCTAAGTTTCTCATGCCATTCATAATGTTAGTAAATCTGGTATACATTTTACTAATAGATTCAGATGGTTCCATTCCAAATATTTCATATGTATGAATAAGCATGTTAACTTTGGTAGTTTTTGCTTGATGAGTACTCTCATTGGTAACTTCAAGTGTGTCCTATATTTTCTTAGCGGAGAGATAATTTAAAATACTATTGAATTCATTTGGGTCTAATTTATAAAATAATAGGTTCATAGCCTTGGCATTAAGCTCAACTTGCTTAATGTCATTCTCATCCCATTCATCTTTCAATTTGGGAGTGGGAATGCTATTAATCAAGATGGTAGGTTGATGAGGACCTTTAACAATAGTCCTTCAAATATTATAATCAATGGCTTGAATGTAAATGCGCATGCGAGTCTTCCAATATGTATAATTTGTGCCATTGAATAGTGGGGGATGGTTTGAGGCTTGACCCTCAACAATTTCAACACCCATTTGGGCTGCCATTAGATCTTTGACTCAAGAACGTTAGACCTTCACAATGAGTACCAAGCTCTGATATTACTTGTTGCCTAGCATAGCAACCCAAGAGCGGAGGTGAATTGGGTTTCTTTAAAAATTTAAAGCAAATATGTGCTACACTTTACAGTGTTTGTGAAGTAATGCAAGTGAGCATACAATGAATAAGATGCAATGTAATGAATATAAGCAGCTAATGCAAGAGAGCAAAGAACACACACACAAACACTAATGTTTATAGTGGTTCGGTGCACACCAAGCACTTACATCCACTCCCCAAGCTATCCCTTGAGAATTTCACTATAATCAACCTAGATTACAACCAACTTGTTTTCAAAAGCTCACAAGTCAAACCCAAAGTTGGTTTTCTCACTTAGGCTCACCAACAACCTTTACTCAAGCCAACCTAGGCTTGGATTCCAATTCATGGCTTGGAAAGGCCTAACACCTAGTTTCAAACACCCTTGAAACTAGTCACAAAAGATAAATTCAGAAGTACAAGAATAAAGCACAAGAAAAATCCTCTATAGAGTAGAAAGTAGAAGCTTTGAGGCTCTTGATGATTTCTTGACTTGTCTTCTCTTTGGAATCACTTCAAAGACCACTTTTGGAATGTTGATTTGAAGGCTTGGAAGCTTTTTCAGTGGGAATCTTCTATTTTGCTCTTTTTTTTTACTTTGAAAGTGAAGTTCTCAAAGGTAAGTCTTGTCTCTTTTGAGTTAGTTCTTCTTAAATGAGTTTGGTGAGACTTAAATACTTCAAAAATATCCAAAAAATGGTTTATGACCATTGGTGGATTAAAACTAGCCGTTTGGAGCTTGTAGGATTCAAATCTGACTCTCAAAAATTATAGCCGTTATTGCTGTCAGAACCCGTGAGTCGACACTTGAGTTTATTCAGAGTCGACACTTGAGTCTTCATGAGTCGACACTTGGATCTGCATGAGTCGACTCAAGGTATAAATCTTGAGAAAATTGAGTTATGTTCTATTGCCGCCCGAATCACCGTGGCCTACAGCTCTGACACGTCGGGCTCCCTCCAGATCCTCTGCTTCTATCTTGCATTCGGCTCGCTAGCCTACTCGAGGGGGGTCCTGCAAGACAGAGAAAAACCTTGGGCTAGGGATCTGGCGAAGGCACATCGACGATCAAGTCAGTGAGACGATCGAGGGAAACAGATACCTCTGTGGCGGGGAGCTTGGGGGACTCTCTGCTTTCAGAGGGTAATAGAGGAAAATATTATAGCTACACTAGAATGGAAAAATGGGAGAATCTTTGCTTCTCCTCCTTTTACTTACTCCTTTTTCACTTACCTCCACTTTCTATTTTCTATGGGTCTTATATAGACGGGAGGCTTTCCAAAGGGTTCCCGGCTTTCTCCTTTAGGGAAGGCTCTCCATTGCCTACTGGCACCTCTCTCTCAGGCTGGTTCTGTGCCTGTGCCTCCAGCCATAATGGCATGCTGCCACTTTGGTGGAGGCCATCTAAGTGCTGCAGGGTATAAGGCCGTAGGGGGATGCCCCTCTCTGGAAGGTCCAGGCATCCTATCACGGAAGCTGTTGTCTCCCAGTCGTGCGGTTGTCGACGTGTCAGCATGCTGCAAGGTTGGGGAACTGACGCTGTCCAGATCGTACGCACAATGCACCGTAGGGGGGATGCATGTACCCATGGTAGGGTTTGCACCACCTCTTAGAGGGTCAGGGTGGCCAGGTACTCCACTATCTTTGCTTTGAACTATGGCTTCCTCCCTCTTCATAGCTTTGGCGGGAAACCATGTTCCTGGTATGAGGGTCAACTTTGGAGAGGTGAACTAGACCTCGATTAGGAGCTGACCTCAGACGGGGGCTCATCCAATGAGCCTTGCCTCGATTGGAAGCTGACCTCAGCTAGGTGGTCCTTTCCGAAGAGGTGGACTAGACCCCAACTGGGAACTGACCTCAAACGAGGGGGCTCACGCAATGAGCCCTACCTCGACTGGGAGCTAACCTCGGCAAGGTAGTCCTTTCTGGAGAGGCGGACTCGACCCCAACTGGGAGCTGACCTTAGATAGGGAGGCTCATCCAATGAGCCCTGCCTCGATTGGGAGCTGACCTCGGCAGGGTGGTCCTTTTGGCTTTTTGTCATGCGGCCTTGTCTAGGTGGTGGGCTTCTTTGCCGCCGTGGCCATCCATTGGCTCCATGTCAGCGGATATCGCTGCTTTGGTCCATGTCAGCGGATATCACCATATCAGTTGCCCCTCACTCTCGAGCCCGGAGACCAAAGCACCCGCTCGGGGCAAAGGGAGTAATGATTGTGATGGCATGGAGAGAGCACATCCCTTCCACTTCCGATACCAAAAGCACCGGCATTTAGGCGATCATGCTTCCATGCCATTCGGGCATCGCCACATCTTCTCTCCCCAAAAATAGTTATCAATGCTGCATTGGCTTCAAGGGAACCGCTCCAGGTTTGAAGTATTGCTCCGATACGTGGCGTCTATCGGTTGGCTCGATGCGAGACATGGCACACGCCTTCTACGGGCACGAAGCGACAGGGCTCCAGGCCATTAAATAGGATCCATCTTCTCGATCTTTGGATGTTGTCCAGGTAATGGGAGAATGAGACTTTCGCTCCAAAATTGCTTTCCTCCTTCTTGGGTGAAGCCCTGAGAAACTAAGCCTCCTTCCTTCTACCTTTCTCATATCGCAGTGATGAAGTTCGGCCTCAAAGACCTTCAGGAGATGTCTCGAAAGAGGGCTGCTTCCAAGGCGCCCAAGGGGGAGCCTAGTGCGAAAGTTCGAGAGGGTGACGATGACTCCTTCTGAGCCAAGGAAGTGGCCCGTTTGGAGGGGAGGGTGCGAACTCTCCAGGCTCAATTGGAGGAAGAGAAGGCTCGGACCGTGGCGATGATCGAGAGGGCAGCAGTGGCTGCTGTATGGGTGGAGATGGCCAAGAAGGAGGTGGCGGAGGCCATCCCCAAATTTAGGCATCCCAGGCTTTTAGGGACGAAGTTACCGAGGCTGTCCTAGACTCCTACCACCGAGGATTCCAAGAGCACAAGAGCAAGGCCTTTTGCTTCTATAACTTGAAGGGTCTTAACAATATCAGGCCCTCCATCCCGTTCCCCGGGGAGGAGGATGAGCCCTGCTTTGAGAAGTCGGAGTCTGAGGAGGCTGGGACGAAGCTTGGAGCCTCCCTGAGCACCTTGCAATGAACTGGTTCCATTTATCAATCTGGGAAGGGGCCGATGGTTGGTGTTTAGATCTTCCTTCCATCATCTATCTCTCCCCTTTTTCTTTTCTTCTTTTTCTCTTTTCTCTCTTTTTTTTTAACTCAAAAAGGGGGCCTCCGATTTGTTAGGGGGTGCCCTACAGGGGATGTACAGAATGTTTAAATCAATGAAGCATCTTCCCTTTGGTGGTTGCTACTTTGTTTCTTTTCTTTTTGTGTTGCCTGGCTACGGGCCAAATGGTTGATAATGGGATTTACTTGGGGTTCCCGATTGACATCTCCGAACTGTGAGCTGGGCAATGGAATTACTTGTCTTTGGGTGTTGGGCTTCACGAGCTCCCAGGTTTGAATGCCAAGCTTCAGGAGTCTCTAGTCTTAAATGCGGGGTGCTGCGGCTCCTGGCTTGAGTGCGAAGCTTCGAAAGTTTTTCGACTTTGATGCGGGGTGCTGGTGGCTCCCAGCGGGGTGCTACATCCTTACTTAAGGTGCTGGGCTTTGAAAATTTCTGAGCTTAGAGTGTCAGGCTTCAGGAGTTTCTAGGCTTAGAGTGTCGGGCTTCGGAAGTTTCTGGGCTTAGATGCGGGGTATTGGTGGCTCCTGGTGGGGTGCTACATCCTGACTTAGAGTGTCAAACTTCAAAAGTTTCCAGGCTTAGAGTGTCGGGTTTCAGGAGTTTCCGGGCTTTGACACGAGGTGCTGCAGGCTCCTGACTTTGACGCGGGGTGCTGGTGGCTCCCGGCTTTAAGTAGGGCATACAAGTTCCTACATAGGTGAAAAACAAAATTGCACCAAAAAGGAACTTGAATTTATTGTGAAAGAGCCTTATGTTATTGGTAGTACATCCTCAGGTTACTGGCATTCTAGGTTCGCATGAAGCAGATGCCGTCGAGCCCGGCAAGGTAGTAGGCCTAGCCAGGTAAGGCTTCGATCACCTGGTAAGGACCTTCCCAATTCGAGAAGAGTTTCTCACATTCTCCCGGTTAGGATGCTTCCACTCGCCTGAACATGAGGTTGCACGGGCGGAACACCTTGGGCCGCACGCGAGAGTTGTAATAGTGTGCAACTCGCTGCCGTAGGCTGCCATCCAGAGTCGAGCTTTATCTCTTGTCTCATCCAGCAAATCTAGGTTGAGGAGGAGATGTGCAGGGTTCTCACCTTCACTGTATTGCTCGACTTGGAGCATGGGTAGGCCGAGTTCCACTGAGATTACCACCTCAGTCCCGAAGATGAGGTTAAAGGGCATCTCGCCGGTGGCCTTGCGGGGGGTGGTATGATAGGCCCACAACATGCTGGGCAGTTTGTCCACCCACCGGCCCTTGACTTTATCCAACCTCGTGCAGAGCCCTTGCAAGATGGTGCGGATGGTCACCTCGGCTTCACCATTTGTTTGAGGGTGAGCCACTGAAGTGAAGTGATGGTGGATGCCAAGATCGAAGCAGAATTCTTCGAAGGCCCGGTTGTCAAACTGCTTCCCGTTATCAGTGATGGTTGTGTGTGGGAGGCCATATCTATAAATTATAGATTTTCAGAAGAAAGATTGGACCTTCATCTTTGTTATTCATGGTAAGGGCTCGGCCTCGACCCACTTGGTGAAGTAGTCGATAGCCACAATCAAAAACCTCCGTTGGCTGGACACCGTAGGGAAAGGACCTAGGATGTCCATCCCCCACTTAGCAAATGGCCATGGGACTGATAGCTAGGAGATAGGAGCCACTGGCTGTCGCTGAATGCATGCATGGGACTGGCACTTGTCGCATTTCTTCATGAAATCAACCACGTCCTCCCGCATGGTGTTCCAAAAGTATCCTTGTCGGATCACCTTATGGGCTAAGGCCCTGCCCCCCACGTGATTGCCATAGATACCCTCATGTATCTCTTGGAGCACGTAGGTAGCCTCCGAGGATTTTAGGCACTTCAATAGGGGGTATGAATAGGATCTCCGATAAAGCTGTCCGTGTAGGATCACGTAGCATGTGACCTTCTTCTTGAGAAGGCCGGCCTCCTTTTGATATTCTGGCAGGGTGCTGGCGGTAATGTATCTAACATAGGGGTCCATCTAATTGGCCTGGTGGGAGACCTGCTAGACCTCGGCTGTTGCCTCACAGCTAGGGGCCTTAAGATACTCGATGAAGTGCACCCCAACGAAGTCTCTGGCAAAGTGGCCAACCTGGAAAGGATGTCGGCTCGAGCATTCTCTGCCCGTGGGATGTGAGAGATACTGAAGTGCTAGAGGGTGGACATATGAGAGCACACCCGATCCAAGTACTTCATCATCATGGGATCCCGTGCTTTATACTCGTCGGAGACTTGGCCCACTACCAGCTGTGAGTCTATAAAGACTTTCAGCCTCTTGATGCCCAGTTTGTGGGACACCTTCATCCCGCAAGGAGTACTTCATACTCTACCTGGCTATTGGTCGCCTTGAAGAGAAGTCATAGTGCGCATTCCATAACGACTCCATCAGGACTAGCAAGGATGAGGCCTGCTCTACTTCCGCCCGTGTTGGATGTGCCATCTACATGGAGTATCCACGTTTATTCTGTTAGGGTTGGATCTAGCCCAGGCTCAAGTGGCCAATCCGCCTCCTCTGGACCTCCTTTGGCCCAGGTGCATTCTACCACGAAATTGGCTAGAACTTGGGCATTATGTGCCTGTCATGGGTATTATGTCATGTCAAATTTGCTGAGCTTTAGCACCCACTTGGCCAAGCACCCGGAGGTGTCGGGATGACTCAGGATAGCCCTCATGAGATGATCAGTGAGCACAGCAATGGGATATGCTTAGAAATAAGACCTGAGATGCTGCTTAGATGTTATCAGTACAAAAATATTTTTTTTTGGCCGGGTGTACCTGGATTTGGCATCACAGAGTAGCTTGCTAGTGTAGTAGACTAGCCGCTGAGAGCTGTCTCTATTAGTGTGAACAAGCACGAAGCTGACTGCCTCCAGCAAGATCAATAGGTACAAGAGGATCTCCTCTTCGGGCTCTGGCCTGGATAGCAGTGGTGGCAAGGAAATGAGTTTTTTTAGCCCCACGAATGCTTCTTGGCATTCTTCTATTCAGGTGAAGTCGTTCATCTTCCGAAGGACCTTGAAGAATGGTTGGCAATGCTCGGTGAAGTGTGAAATGAAGTGGCTTAAAGCCGCAATGCACCCAATCAGGCGTTGGACCTCCTTCTTGGAGGCTGGACACTGCATGTCTGTGATGGCCTGGATCTTCTTGGGGTTAGCCTCTATCCCTCTTTGGATCACCATGAACCCTAGGAACTTTTCCATTGCCACGCCAAAGGCAATTTGGCAAGATTCAGCTTCATCTAATATCGACGGAGGTTCCCGAAAGCCTCCATCAGGTCGGCGATATGGTCCTCCTCCAAGCTGCTTATGACAAGCATGTCATCCATGTACACTTGCTTGTTCTAGCTAATCTAGTCCTTGAAGACCGTGCTGACCAAGCACTGGTAGGTGGCCCTTACATTTTTTAGATCAAAAGGCATCATCTTGTAGCAATACGTACCTCGGTCAATCACAAATGATGTGCACTCTTCATCTCCTGGATGCATGTAGATCTGGTTATATTTAGAGAATGCGTCCATGAAGCTGAGGTACTTGTGGCCCGAGGTCGCATCCACCAGCTGGTCAATTTTTGGGAGGGGGAAGCTGCCCTTTGGGCACGCCTTGTTAAGGTCGTTGTAGTCCACACAGATCCTCTACTTTTCAAAGGCTTTTCTGACCATCACCATATTAGCAAGCCAGTCAGGATATCGTACCTCTTGGATGAAGCCTGCCATGAGGAGCTTTTCGACCTCCTCGTTGATAGCCTTCTATCGCTCTGGGGCAAAGCTCTCTTTCTTCTACCGGATCGAGCGATGGTTGGGGTCGATATTCAGCTGGTGGGTTATCACCTCCGGTGGGATATCGAGCATGTTAGCGGCTATCTAGGTGAAGACATCTACATTGGCATGCAGGAAGCTGAGGAGACGGGATCTTTCTTTTTCAACCAGTAGAGTCCCGATCTGTACCATTTTTGAGGGATCATCCCCCAAAGGGAAGGATAGCAAGGTTCGACTGGCCCATTCTTTGGTTCCAATGTTGCCAGATCTGGCTATGTTGCCCAGGTGGCTTTTCCAAGAGCGGGATGAATTAGAAATTTAAAAAATTTAAGCAGTTATGTGCTTTTGAAATCCCTGTTAAGGTGTTAGGTGCTGTGATAAACCAATTAACAGCATAAGCAAAAATAAATCAGAGAGGCACAACACAAACACAAAAATTATAGTGGTTCGGAGCAACCCAGCTCCTACATTCACTATCCAAGATTACCACTCAGGATTTTCATTATATCCCCCATCGGAATATAGTCGAATTGTTTTAATAGGCTCCCAATCCAAACCTCTACACTTTGGTTTTACCAGGATCACCAAAGAAATCCAACTTGATTTTACCAAGATCACCAAGAACCCAACACTTGGTTTTTAATAAAGGCTCACCAAGAACCCATTTGGTTTTTTAACCGGGCTCACCATTAATCCAACAATTCAAGAATGAATTGAAAATAAAAGCAACAAAAAGACAAACTAATTTTTATCGAGTGGTTGCCGATGCAGCTTAAGAGAAGCCCACTTAAATGCACTTGAATGCACTTTAATGGCTTCTATTTCTTCTTAGCTAAGTGCTTCAAGCTTCAAATGAGAGTTGGTGAAGACTTGAAGGCTGTCTTGAATGCTCTTAGTGCTCTCTTCCTTGTTGGTAGGTTGGATATTCAATAAAGCATTAAATCTTTGAGAAACTCTCTAACTCTTACTTCAAAGAATTTCAAATCCCTCAAATATATGGCCTTCCATCAATCCAAGGCAGTTTAAGTCATTATAGATTGTTGGGATGTGACATTTGACCGTTGGAGCACATTTTGGATTTAAATTCTGAGTTCTAGAACTAGCCGTTGCAAGTCTAAAATTGACCTTCGAGTCAACTTGGATCACTCGAGTCGACTCGGATCCTTAGAGGAGTTCTGGTTGAGTCGACTCTCTTCAATCCAGTCGGCTTGCTTGCACAGTGTCTTGATTCTTCACTCTGTAAGAGTTTGCTTGCCTTGATTTGAGTCGACTCAAATTCTCAGGCCTTCAAAGTGTCAATCTGGACGAGTCGGCTAACTTCTATTCTAGTCGACTCGGATGGCTATTCTGCTCAGAAATAATTTTCTGGACTGTGGAGGAGTCGGCTCGATCTTCTAAAGAGTCAGCTCGGATGTCTGACCATGTGATAGAGTCGGCTCAGACTTCCTTTGGATCGGCTCGCCTATCTAATTCAAGAATTAGCACTCTGGGTGGGTCGGCTCAGGTCCCTTAGAGTTGGCTCAGATATCTGTGTTCCAGAAATCCTATGCATGCCATGTGCCAGAGTTAGCTCTCTTCTTTCTCGAGTTTGCTCGGATGAATGTATCAACGAATTTCTCAATCTTTCTCTAGAATTCATCCAGCTTTTCTTCAAGCTTCAAGAAGTCTTCAATTTCAGCAGGTTTCTGAGAAACTAAAAGCTTGAAACACACTAAAAAGTAATCCAATTTTATGATATTTCTTTTCTTTTTTTTTTCTTTGGGTTATTCTTTACAAAATTTGATTACAACACAACTCAAAATAAGAAATGAAAATGTAGGAGTTGAAATTTGAACAACAAATTCATCCTACAAAAACTTGTAAACCACTTGAAGAGTTGTTAGTAAAACAAATGCATGCACCAATGTTTGGTTATCATCAAAATCACTTATGGGATCAACAGGCTGGTTTATGGCAGGGCTGAGATCTGCTCCTCTTAGACATGAGACAGTTTGCCAGCAGTACTGCACCGGCTACGGGATCTCCTCATTCTCTGATCCCCCATGGTGTCGAGAACTGGACCAAAAGGCATTTCGTGGAGATGGTGGCATCAAGCAGGTTGAGTCCAACGCACCCCAGGATAGCATTATAGGATGAGGGGAGCTTCATAACGGTGAAGGTCACTAGCATAATACTTTGTTGGGGTGGTGTCCCAGCAGTTATTGGGAGTGTAATTTCTCCCTCGACTCTGACTGAGTCTTCGGTGAAGCCTACCAGAGGCATGAACACCGATCTTATTTGGTCAGTGGATAAGTTCATCCTTACAAAGGCATCGTAAAAAAGGATGTCTGAGGAGCTTCCACTGTTTACCATGATTCTTTTTACAGGGTGCTTGGCTATCATCATTTCAATAACAACAGCATCATTATTTGGATTATCTACCCCAGTTGACCCTTCTCCCATACAGGGGAGTACACCATCACTCTCCTCTCTCCCCCTAGCCTTCTTTGGGGCCTTTCCTGCCCTTTAGGATATCATCCCTACTAGCTTCTTGGTGGGACGGTTGTCAATGGTGAGGGGCTGAGGCCCTTCAGTTTGGGCTATAAGAGGTGCTCCTCCCTCCACATACTTGTCGAGGTAGCCATGCTTGATCAGCTCTTCGATCTCCCTCTTCAGGTAGTGACATTCCTCGATGTCGTGGTTGTAGTCCAGGTGGACATGGCAGTAGCGGGACTTTTCCTGCCCAGTAGATGGCTTTAGTGGCAGGGGTCAGTGTAAGAAGTGCTCGCCCTTAATTTCCTTCAAGGTCTTCACCCTAGGGATGAGGAGAGGAGTAAAAGTCCCTTCGTCAGCAAGGACGGCCCTAGGCCTGGGCTCACATTGCGAGGCCCGCATCATCTTCTGGACCAAGCGACCAGACGTCTCCCCGATGGCCTGCCTCTTCAGGGGTCTCCTGTTCAGCTCCCTCTTGGTATGATCCACCTCCTCGGAGCAGATGTACTTCTGTGCCCAAAGAAGGAACTCCGAGTACATATTTGGGGGCTTCTTATCGAGGAAGTAGGTGAAGTGGGAGGTCTGTAGTCCCCTCTTTATAGGTAGCATGGCGATAGACTCGTCAAGGTTGTAGATCTCCAAGATGGCAATCTTCAACCGAGACACGTAGTCCCGGAGGAGTTCTCGGTCTTGCTATCGGATCGAGAAGAGGCTATCGGTCTCGCGCGGCACCTTCCTATAGGCATCGAAGTGCACCGAGAAATTCCTCTCCAACTGGGGGAAAGAGTTTATGCTTTCAGGTTCGAGCATGGAAAACCACACAGGTTATTCGTAGAGTGGCGGGGAAGGTGATGTAAAGGAGAGCATCAGTGGCCCCATGGACCCTCATAGGGGCCTTGTAACTTTTTAGGTGATCCAAGAGATCGGTTATCCAACCGTAAGGGTCAACCTATGGCATACGGAATTGACTTGGGATCGGTTCCTCTTGGATCTTCTTTGAAAAGGGCGAATGGGTGTCATAACCCATGGGCTCACTAGGGGAGCCCTGCACTTTTGCAAATCGGCGGGTCAGATTCGCCAGCATGTGTTCATGCTCTTCGAGGTGCCTTTCCGCTCGACAGTGGATGGCCTCGTCAATGGACCCCTCGACGAAGGATGCTGGGGATGAGGGTGGACCGGAGTGGGGGCACTCGTGCCTGAGTTCCCAGCCATGCCGATGCTGCTGGTGTGAGGGCACGTGGTGGTCCGAGACTGGGGAGCGGCTCTCATGATCGGTCGAATCACCCTGCAGTCGCTTGTCATTCACCTGATGGGCCTCTCAAGGGGGTGACACCTCGTGCAGTGGCCCCTCCTGGAAGGATCGTAGGCTGGTGTGAGGATCCGCTGCATGAACCATCAGAGTCCCCGGTTACTATGGGGTTTCCCGGGAGTGCTGCCTCTGATGTAGCTAGTGCACTGCCACTGCCAGGAGCTGCACCTAGTGGGTGAGTGCGGTGTACTAGGGGTCCACCGATGGTGGCTGCGATGAAGCAGGATGATCCACCTCCTGAGGTTGGTTGCCGTGATGAGAGGGGTCATCCACCCAACTAGTGAGGGCACCGCGGGCTCGCGTAGTCTCCATTGAAATATGGGCGCTCGCGAGGTCTTCCTTGTTATAGGGGGAGTGATGCTTTCTTCTTATCGATCTCCCACCTACCTGGCATGCCAATCTGTTGCCGCCTGGATCGCCATGGCTTGCAGCTCTGACGTGTCGGGCTCCCTCCGAATCCTCTGCTTCTGTCTCGCGTCCGGCTCGCTAGCATGCTCGAGGGGGGTCCTGTAAGATAGAGAAAAACCTTGGGTCAGGGATTTTGGTGAAGGCACTCCGATGATCAAGTTAGTGGGATGATCGAGGGGAACGGATACCTCTGAGGTGGAGAGCTTTGGAGACTCTCTGCTTTCAATGGGTAACAGAGGAAAAGACAATAGCTACACTAGAATGGGAAAATGAAAAAATGGGATAGTCTTTGCTTCTCCTCCTTTTACTTACTCCTTTTTTCACTTACCTCCGCTTACTATTTTCTGTGGGTCTTATATAGACGAGAGGCTTTCTAGAGGGTTCTCGGCTCTCTCCTTCGGGGGAGGCTCTCCGTTGCTTGCTGGCATCTCTCTCTCGGGCTGGTTCTGTGCCTGTGCCTCCAGCCATAACGGCTTGCTGCCACTTTGATGGAGGCCATCTGGTGCTGCAGGGCATAGGGCCGTAGGGGGATGCCCCTCTCTGGAAGGTCCAGTTATCCTATCATGGAAGCTATTATCTTCCAGTCATGAGGTTGTTGACATGTCGGCAAGTCGCAAGACTAGAGGCTTGATGCTGTCCGGATCATGCAGATCGTGCACACGACGTGCCACAGGGGGGGTGCCTGTACCCATGGTAGGGTATGCACCACCTCTCAGAGGGTTAGGGTGGCTAGGTACTCCGCTGTCTTCGCTTTAAACTTTGCTTCCTCTCTTTTTATAGCTTTGGTAAGAAACCATGTTCTTAGTAGGAGGGTCTGCTTTGGAGAGGTGGATTCGACCTCGATCGGGAGCTGACCTCAGACGGGGGCTCATCCAATAAGCCCTGCCTTGATTGGGAGCTGACCGTGACAAGGTGGTTCTTTTTAGCGAGGCAGACTCACCCTAACCAGGAGCTGACCTCAGACGGCGAGGCTCGCCCAATGAGCCCTGCCTTGACTAGGAGCTGACCTCAGCAAGGTGGTCTTTTCTGGAGAGGTGGACTTGACTCCAACCAGGAGCTGACCTCAGACATGGGGGGCTCGCCCAATGAGCCCTGCCTCGACTGGGAGCTGACCTCGGTAGGGAGCTGACCTGGATGAGTGGTGGGCTTCTTTGCTATCATGGCCGTCCGCAGGCTCCACGTTAGTGAATATCGCTGCTTTGGTCCACGTCAGCGGATATGGCCATATCATGTTCAATTTTTGTTCTCAAGCTATGAGTCAACCTCTAAGTCGACACTTGACTTCTGTTAGTCGACACCTGAGTCTTCTGAGTTGACACTTGACAAAAAAATCTCAAAATGGCATAGTTCTGTATCATTATTTTTTTCAAGGGATTAATCGATACTTGGTTCTCGTGAGTCGATACTTGACTTCTTCATGAGTCGACACTTGACTTCTGTGAGTTGACTCAAGCATGCCAAAGAGATTTTTGCGTGCCAATCCTTCTAAAGTATCAACACCTCATGTATCATGAGTCGACACTTGGTATGTGCCACTCAAATACTCTGAGCCAAGATTCAAGATTCAAAGTGTTCTTCAACAAAATTTCAATATCTTCTACATAAATCCTAGATTTACCCATTTTAGAGATTTTCAAGGTGAGAAGACTTCTTATGCACTGAAATTCACTTAGCTTCAAAATTAATAAGTTTTATATTTTTGTATGAAAAATTTGATGTACTTGTTTCCTGAAACTTACAACTATAATTGAAATATTAGTATAAAATATATACTCAATATTTTGTTAGTCATCAAAATCAAGGACTAAAGCCAACAATATTGTACGGTACTGGTTAAGAACTGGTACGGTTCAGTCCTAAAAAATGATTCAGAATTCGAACCATAAAAATTGGCCTGAATCGGATCGATATAGGTTGATTCGGTATGGTACGGGTCGGTCCAAACTAGTACGGCTCGGTTCAATCTGGTTTAGGCTCAGATGGCTTGGCTCAGGTCCGATTCAGGTTTGGTTCAGCGATCCTTGCTCAAAAGAGTAGAGGAAGATAGTTTTTTTCTTAATTTACCAAGACTGGTACATGTATCAGTACGGTACTGTACCATACCATACCGGTCGCTAACCTGTGCGGGTCCCAGTTCAGTGATCCTTACCTCCGACTATGGCATTTTGCATTTTTTCCACCTACTTGCAGAGAATTAGGTAGTGCTTGAATGCATCAGCATTTTTCCTACTGAGGACCGGGTGTGTGTTAGTGATCTAGATGGTGGGTAAACAACGAGTAGTCAGTGGGTATCATGATGGTTCGACTAATGCTATAGTAGGTCTTTTGTTGATAATCAAGTATCGATCAATCACTTGGGACCTTTATATCTGAGTGTCAATTGACCGTTGGCACTGCTTAGTCGAGTGTAGTTGACCAAGTCGATAGTTGGTCTTCTTTATTGGCCAAATGTTAGTTGGTGGAGAGATCATAAGGAGCCTGAGAGATGAGAGGTGGAAATGCAATTGCCTTTGTCTGCCGGGTATGGAAACCGGGAAGAAGAGATGGAGGTTATGGAAATACAACCATCTTTGTCGATCGGGTGTTAAGTAACCAGAGGGTTGTAAGGAGCCCGAGAGAGACAAGAGGTGTAAAAATATAATCATCTTTGTCGACCGGGTATTAAGCGGTCGGAGAGCTATAAGGAGTAAAAAAGAGATGAGAGGTGTGGAAATGCAATAATCTTCATCGACTAGGTGTTAAGCGGCCGGAGGATTGTGAGAAGTTTGAAAGAGCTGAGAGGTGTGGAAATGCAATCATCTTCATTGGCCAGTGTTAGGCATCGAACACTAACAAACCAAGAGGAAGACTTTAGGAACCTTGCCGAAGGGAATTTCTATTGCATCACCCAATAAGTGTTAATACACCATTGGTAATACATTCGAAGGTTTTTGGCATTCCAGGTTTGGAAAATTGGCATTCTATCAAGGTCTTTGATCTTGTAAGCTCCTTATTGAAGGGCTTTAGATACTCGATGTGGTCTTTTCTAATTAGGAGATAGCTTTCCTTGTTTAGTTGTCTTGAGACGTTAGTGTACTGTTGCACAAGATCTCCTCGGCAGAAAATCTTTGACCTTAGATGTTGTAATACCGGATAACTTGTTATTGATACATTGCCATCCATAGGTGGGTTTGATTCTTAGTCTTTTTTAGCAAGTGGAGATTGGCCCTCAGTTGACTTGAGTTGCTTGATTTATCATCATGCTCCATCCTTATAGTTGGTAGTTCAATTTCAAGTGGAATTACCGCTTTGGTACCAAAGGCTAAGTTGAAGGGAGACTCGTTTGTTAGTACTTGAGGAGTTGTTCGGTATACCCATAGTGCTCTAGATAACTCCTCTATCCACTTGTCTTTGGCTTCGTCCAGCTTGGTTCTGGCCCTTGCAGGATCGTCTGATTTATGACTTCTATTTTTCCATTGGATTAAGGGTGTCCGATATACGCAAACCAATGTTGGATAAGAAGCTCGGCATAGAACTCATTGAATGCTCGGTTATCAAATTGCCGGCCGTTGTCGATGATGATAGTATGGGGGGGCCTGAATCGGCAAATGATGGACTTCTAGAAGAAGTTTTTGACTTTGCTCTCGGTAATGTGTGCTAGGGATCTGCTTCTATCCATTTGATGAAGTAGTCGATGGCAATGATGGAAAACATTTACTGATCGGTTGTTGGGGGAAATAGACCAAGTAAGTCCATACCCCACTTGGCAAAGGGTTAAGGAGAAGAGAGCTGAGTCATTTGACTTGCCGGTTACCACTAGATCTTAGCATACTGCTGGCACTGGTTGTATCTCCGAACAAGATTTATGGTATCTTCTCGCATGGTGGGCTAGTAGTACCCCTGCCTTAAAGCTTTATAAGTCAAGGATTTGTCCCCAAGATAATTCTCGCAGATTCCTTAATGAATCTCTTGAAGTACATAGTCGACTTCAATAGGCTGGAGATACTTGAGTAGGGGTAAGGAGAAAGACTTCTTGTAGAGTTGCCCCTCTAGTAGCACAAATTGGGAAGCTTTCACTTGAACTTCACCTTTGAAGGATTATTGGGTAAGATACCTCCTGTCAAGAACTTGATGAATAGATCCATTTAGCTTGGTTCATGAGCAACCTATTGGACTTCAATTTTATTGATGTTAAGAGCTTCCAAGTAATCAATATAAGTTCATTCGAGAAAATTGCTCGCTAAGGTTGCAAGCCAAGAGAGTGCATCCGTCTAGGCATTCTCGCACTGAGGAATATGGAATTTGCTGAAGTACTTGAGTACTGACATAAGGATCCATACCTTGTCAAGCTACTTGGTCATAGTCGGGTCCTGAGCCTCATATTCATTGGTTGCTTTACCAGCTACAAGCTGGGAGTAGGTAAAGACTTAGGCTCGTCATCCCATTTTTCTTGGCAAGCTTCAATCCTGCTAGCTGAGCTTCGACTTGGCTTGAATATTGGTCACCTTGAACAAGAAGCACAATGCATATTCGATGACCACCACGGTTCACCGAACCATGCTGAACCAGATTGATCCCAAACCGACATGGTTCAAGGATAAAAAATGGTTCTCCTATTTATATATATATATATAATTTGGAAACCAGTCCAAATCGGAACCAGCCGGTTCAGTGCAGTTCAGGTCAGTTCGACTGGTTCGAACTGGTTTCCAATTTTTTTTTGCTATTTAATGTTTGATTTTAAGGGGTTGATAAGAATGAACCGAGAGTTCAAGAGTTCTCATTTTGACAGTAAGTTTGAAGGAAGGCTACAGAACTCATTTTTCTCGGATTTGAAGCAATCAAACATCAAAATAGAGAAAAAGAAGATGGATTCAAGGTACACATATGCTTTCCTTCTCTCTTTCTCTCTCCCCTCTCTTTTTTAAAAAATTCATAAAAAATAAAAAAATAAGGAAAAATGTCGTCAAAATTTTTTTCTATGCATGATTTTAAAATATGTTGTAGATCTATGAAAGATCTACACAATGATGCTAAGATTATAATTTTTTATTAAGTATATGATTTTTAAAATTAAAAAATAATTTTAGATTAAAAAATTAATAAAAAATAAAATAATTAATTAAAAAATTATAATTATAGATTATTGTTATAGGGCTTATAAGCTACTTTCATTATAAATCATCAGTCTCTGGATACTTCTCAGAGTTAAGATCTTAGCGAGGAATCTATGAGTTACAATCCATTATGCATACCTTATAGGATGAGCTTACAAGAGCATCACGCTGCTTGGTTAGAGGGATTTACTGATCTCCTACTCAATACATTAATGATCCCGATATTTATGAACATCGATACTTGACCTAATTCTAAATATCGGTATATAATTATGTTTATATTTTATCTTCTACTTTAATCAATTGCTGGTAATCTTACTTTAATTAGAGTTTTTTAAAAAATAATATATCATGGTTGGAGGTTAGACAGTATTTCATAGTATTTTGAAGTGATACAAATATCAATTAGTATCAACAAACATTTATTTAGGCCTAAAAATATTTTATAAATCCTAAAAAGAACAAAACAACAAAAAAAATTGGGGGCCAGCATGCCATACCATACCAAGTGTCGGTATGGGTCTTGGTACCGAGATCCTTGGTGCCCACTCCTTCCAAGTTTATTAGGATTAAACTAGCTCTACTTCCTTGAAAATTTGAAGTTCCATCCATGTGAAAGATCCGGGTTGTTTTTGGATCAAGTTGCTTGATAAGCTCTTCATCAAGCTTGTCGTCCGACAATGTGTACTCAATGAAAGAGTTGGTCAGGACTTGGACCTTCATAGATAATCTTAGATAATAAGAGATGTCAAATTTATTGAGCTTGATAGCCCATTTTGCCATTCTCTTAAAGGTGTCCGACCATTGAAGGATGACTTTAAGTGGTTGGTCGGTTAAGACGACGATTGAATAAGCTTGGAATTATGGTATAAGATACTGTGCAGATATGATCAGTGTATAAATAATCTTTTTAGATTTGGAATACCTGGTTTCAGCATCATAGAGCACTTGATTGGTGTAGTAAATGAGTTTTTGGACCCTTTTGTCATCAACCCGAATGAGCACAGAGCTTACAGCTTCTAGTGATGCAATAAGATATAGATAAAGCTACTCTCTAACTTTGGGCTTGGAAAGTAGGGATGGAGATGTTAGAAACTTTTTTAGCTCCTTAAAAGCTTGTTGGCATTCCTCCGTCCAGGTGAAGTTGCGCATTTATCATAGTACCTTGAAGAAAGGCAAGCAGTACTCAGCTGAACTTAAGATAAACTGACAAGTATTGCAATGCATCTAGTAGTTGATGTACTTCCTTTTTGGAGGTTAGATGCTACTGTTGCCCAGTAAGCAACCGAAGAGGGGCAGTGAATTGGGTCTCTAAAAATTTAAATGCAAGTGTGTGCACCAATCCAACACTTAAACTTAGTACTATGAATGCAAGTGTAATGTGCTTTTAATAAGCAAGCAGCAGAAATATTAAAGCAATTAAAGAGAAGCAAATGGAAGAGACAAGCAATCACAAATACAAAGGAAATACAGTAGTTTGATGCTATCCAATGCACCTACTTCCACTCTCCAAGACTCACTTGGGAAATCACTATAATCTCAACTGATTACAGCCGATTAGTTTTCCGGGCTCACTAATCAAACCCGACTTGTTTTTACAAGGCTCACAAGTCAAAACCTCACTTGGTTTTATGGGCTAGCCAAGAATTTAATTGGTTTTCAAAGGCTCACCAATAATCTTCCTTGGTTTTGCGGGCTAACCAAGAACCTAATTGGTTTTCAAAGGCTCACCAATAACCTCCTTGGTTTTTCAAAAGGCTAACCAAAAACCTTTACAACAAAGATAAGTTTGAAGTAAAGAAACAATGAAAGCTTTCTAACAAAAGCGAATATCTCTTTGAAGCTTTGTTGTAGTACTGCCTCTAACTTGATGAAGCCTCTTTTAATGCTTAAGAAGGTTAAACTTGAAAGCTCTTGAAGGCTCTTATATGCTTGGAGACTTGCTTTTGCTTGAAGGTGGTTGAACTCAATAAATAGGAGTGAAAGCTCTCTTTTCTTTTCTCTTGGTTATTCCTTTTTCATTCTCTTATGTTTTGATTTGATTTGAATTAATTAAATACCTTCCCAAGGCCTCAAACCCAGTTTCTAGCTATTAGATACAAAAAACTAGTCGTTGGGAGCCAAGAGGAGTGAGTTCAGCATTTGAAAAACTAGCCGTTACTGTTTCCAGAACTCCAAATGTCGACACTTCAAGCTGTGAGTCGATACTTAGGATCGACACTTCCAGTCCATAAGTTGACACCTAGTTCAAATATCTTTAATGAGGCTTTTTGGAATTCTCAGATGTGTCGATACTTTCTCAAGTGAGTTAATACTTTGAGTCGACATTTAGCATCCATGTGTCGACACTTTAAAAAGGCAAATCTTTAACTTCAGCAAGTTCTGTAATCCAAAAATCTCAGGCGATGAGCTGATCCATATGTCGACACTTTGAGTCGACACCAGATATCCATGTATTGACACTTCAGCCGTGCCACTAAAACTTTCTTTACGTACCAACTTGAGTTGACACTTTCTCAGTCATGTGTCGACACTTGAGTCATGTGTCGATACTTTGAGTCGACACTTCACTAAGATTTTTACATAAATAGCTAAACTTTTACTGAAACAAATTTGTATTAACTTCTTGTATCCTTTCAAGCATTCTTCAACTATCAAAGTCCTTTTTGAGCAAATCTTCCATCCATATTTGGGACTTTTCAATCAATCAATCTTTTGTTAAGTTGATGAGCACATTTTTCTATAAAAAACATACTTCAAAGAAATGATTAGTACTCAACTTGTACTTAAGTTTTTGCTTATCTTCAAAATCAATAACGGAGTCAACAATCTCTCCCTTTTTTGATGATAACAAAATCTTTAAGTATAAATTACATAAAAAAGCTTTCAAAGAAAATTTTCAATGTGCATAGAGCATATTGCAATACGTATTGAAATACTAAAAGACATGTATCATGGCTAAGAGTATTTCCATAGCTAAGAGTATCAGAATTTTAAAATATATAAGGAATAAAATCATGTTTCATGATACTCTAAAAGAAAACATGCTCAGGAGAAACAATTTCAGCAATAAACTATACTCCCCCTAAAGAGATGATCCATAAAAAGATTTGTGAACATCTTTTAAACATCTAAAGATAAGGATTGGACATGAAATTCAATTCAAAATAGATTTTCAATACAAAGGAGGTATTACTTTCCTTTACTCAATGCACAAAAATTTTCAAAATTGCAGATTTTCAAAATTTCTTTCAATCATATATATTTATACTTATTTCTCATTTATACTTATACTAAAATTTCTCTCCCTTTTTGTTATCATTAAAAAGGAAGGAAGAAGTTAATAAGTTTGAATAAAAATGTAAACCATTCACTCAATCATAAAAGAAGACAATGAATTATTGAAAGTAACTAATGCATTTCATTCACTCAAGATCACAAGGTAAAGTGGAACATACTACTTCATTCACTTAATATAAAAGTGATACAAAAAGTGATCATCAAAATATATAGAAATGACAGAAATATAAACTATATAAAAGCTATCCTAAGCATCATCCTCATCATCTGAGGATCTAATCTCGATCAGTCCAGTATCAGTGAAAGCACGAGCTCGGAGCCACATCGGTCTGAGATTACGAAGATGAGTCCTGGTCGATCGTGAAGGAGTACGATGACCATGTCCTCTACGTCGAACATAGATCCTGTCTCTAGCTGAAGCAGAAGAGGTAGAAGCTATGTCAGGAGCAGGAATAAGACAAATCGAAGTGACAGTCTCAACAACTATCGGATGTGGTGTATGATCAAATAAAAGACCAGAATCAAGATAATGGAAATATGGTATGTAGAAACCTAGCTCCCGAATAAGAGAAGATGTATGCAAGGATGGTGTATCAACTATAGGTGTATCAAAAATTGGTGTATCAGCTGAAGAAATGATAGGTGTATCAATGATAGGTGTATCAGCTGAAGAAACAATAGGTGTATCACTAACAGGTGAATCAATAACAAGTGAAAGTATAGGAATGGCAGAATGATCAATAGATCTAGAAGGAGGTGTGGGTAGGATAGGAGTCTGAAGGGATGAACTCGAAGGATCATGAATAGGACTCCTAGGTAAGTCAGCTATTGTCTCCAGCACTATTTCCGTCATCACATCTGGAAAGTCAAATCCATCAGAGCAGGTGAATTGGGAACACTCCCAGAAGAGGGTCTAGACAATGCGAACAATATAGCAGAGATACCATCTCTCAATCCTCGATGGCTCTCTCTGGTCTCCATAATAAAGGTATCAAGTCGCTGTCGAATTGTCATAATATATGTCTCAATGTGACCGACTCTATCCACAAGACTCTTTGAAGCTCCTGAAACATCTGGTCATGCTAGCTTAGGATGAGGAGTTGGCTCAGGCTGAGGAGCTGGCTCAGGCTATGCTGCAGGCTCAGGCTGAATCTTAGGCAAATGTGTCTCTGAAGGTCCTACCTCGCCCGAATATATGCGTTCCTCCTTCGCAGTATCCTCATCTCTGTCAGCGGCTTGTCCTGATACTCGACGATACCACTGGCCTCTGACCAACTAATATCCCATCCGGTGAAGTGATATGATGTCATAAACATTAGTGTGTAAAAGCATCCAATAGGGCTCATCATCCAATACCACTCCATATGCTCTGAAGAGGAAGGTCAAGCCCATCCCGTAGAGCAAACATAGTCTCTGACTGATCGATGCCTCCATCATCTAATGTACCATAAGTACCAGCAGGCAAACAGGTGCATGCTGAACTAAAGAGACCATCACAAGCAGCTCTCTTTTTATGATGTAGTCTAAACGTCCGGTCTTCGATAGAAGAATACGGGCAATAATATAATGCAATAATCTCATCTCAGCAGAAAGTCAGGATGCTGCAGTAGTGGCTCCCTCAGGTAGAACATCTGACTCGAAAATGCACTGGAGTCCACTGAACCTATCCACTAAGGTGTCAACAACAGATACTGTCAAAGGTATATCCCATACTTTGCTCAAAACCTCTGCAGTCACCGGGATATCTCTGCCACGAACCTGTGCTATCAATCCATCAATGCCACGAGCTAAAGATCCATAAAACTCTTGTATCAGGCCCGAGTAGAATCTCTAAGTCAATAAGCAAAATGAAGTCAAACCAGCATCTTTAAGCCACTGACCAATCCAAAAGTGTTGCTGGTCGATGAATCCAAAGTCTACACGATGTCCTCCGATAATTGTCTTCGAACCCATGTGACTGGAAGCTAAAAAAAGTGGCCGAGCAGGTGGATCAGGTGCACTAGCTTCATGTCTGGCTTTTGTCCTTCTCTCTTCTTCCTGGTTGGATGGCCGAGGGCGACGAACAACTTGCTTTCTAGTCCCATTTTACATATTCATGGATTGAACAAGAGAGGAGAGGAAACTTTCAACTGTCCAAAAACGAAAATGGAAGGGGGATTGTAGCAAAAATCGAACCAAAAACTATTCAAAATGGGAATTTGAGAGGGTTTTTTATGCAATTTGGAGGGAAACAGTGGTTAGAATAGTGCTAGGGCATGTGTCAGCACAAATTGGAGAGAAAAATGGCAAGAAAATACTCCATTTCCGTCTTTATTTTTGGTATGCTGCCATTCATGTGTCGACTCACGACACAGGGCCAAGTGTCGACTCACGACACAGGGCCAAGTGTCGACACTTCAAGGTGTCGACACTTACAGGTGTCGACACATCGACTTAAAATCGAAAAAAAAAGATAAAAAATGAAGTGCAGATCAAAAGTACCAAAAATATAATGAAATTGAATGTAATTGATGTCAAATTTGATCTTTTATGGGTCAAAGAGTAGAAAATTTCAATCAAAAGGATTAATGATCCCAAGTTCTCTTCTAATCATACTGAACCAATCTTCTTGGAGAGGCCTAGTCAAAATATCAGCTAATTACAATTCAGTACAAATAAATTCAAGTGCAACATCATTATTTTTAACATGATCTCTAATAAAATGATGTCTAATTTCAATATGTTTACTTCTAGAATGCTGAACATGATTTTTAGTTAAGCAAATAGTACTAGTATTATCACATTTTATGGGTGTCTTAGTTAATTTGATTCCAAAATCTTCAAGTTATTGCTTAATCCACAAGATTTGAGCACAACAACTTCCTGCTGTAACATACTTAGTCTCAGTTGTGGATAGTGCAACTGAAGTTTGTTTCTTGCTAAACTAGGAGATAAGTCTACTAGTACTTTTTCTATCTAGTTTACACCCAGCAAAATCAGCATCAGAATATCCAATCAAATCAGCAGATAAGTCTCTAGAGTACCACAAGCTAATATCAATTGTACTAGATAAGTATCTAATAATGCACTTAATAGCTAACAAATGAGATTCCTTAGGCTCATACTAATATCTAGCACACATGCATACACTGAACATTATATCTGGTCTACTAGCAGTCAAATATAATAAAGAGCCAATCATACCTCTGTATAATTTTTTATCTATAGATTTACCATGCTTATCTTTATCAAGTTTACAAGAGGGGCTCATAGGTATACCTATTGACTTAGTAGTCTCCATCCCAAACTTCTTTATGATCTCTCTTGTATACTTAGCTTGATTAATGAAGATTCCATCTTTGGTTTGCTTGATTTGGAGTCCGAGAAAGAAATTGAGTTCTCCTATCATGCTCATTTCAAACTCATCCTGCATTAGCTTAGCAAACTCTTGACAAAGAATCTCATTAGTAACACCAAAAATAATATCATCAACATATATTTGTACTACTAATAAATTATTATTTTTCTTCTTTAGAAATAAAGTTTTATCAACATGGCCTCTAGAAAATTTATTTTCAATCAAAAATTTGTTGAGGCTTTCATACCATGCTCGGAGTACTTTCTTTAGACTATAAAGTGCTTTGTGCAATTTAAAAACATAATCAGGATGTGTGTGATTTTCAAAACCAGGTGGTTGTTCAACAAAAACTTCTTCTGCTATATAGCCATTTAGAAAACCACTTTTAACATCCATTTCAAAAAGTTTAAAATTCATAAAATAAACATATGCTGATAGTAGTTTAATTACTTCAAGTCTAGTAACAGGAGCAAAAATTTCATCAAAATCAATTCCTTCCTTCTGATTGTAGCCTTTAGCAACTAGCCTAGCTTTATTTCTAATAACAATTCCATTTTAATCTAACTTATTTCTAAGCACCCATTTAGTATCAATAATAGAAATATTAGATGGTCTTTCTATTAATGTCCAAACATTATTTTTATCAAATTGAATTAGTTCATCTTGCATAGCATTTATCCAGTTAGAGTCTTTTTCAGCAACTTTAAAATATTTAGGTGTTGAGTCTCAGGTGGTGCATTCATGGCTAGTCAGGTCAATATACATGAGTTGATATGTTCTATCATAGTTTTCCATGATAAGTCTAGGGCTAGGGTTGAGTCCGGTATGAGTCCTAGGTATTTAGGCTCAGTTTTGGTCAGTCTGGGTCTTTGGGTCGGCTCTTCTGTTGTAAGAGTCGACTCTGTTGGTTGGCACATCTCAAAATAGGTGATTATGGACTGGACGGATCAGCTCGGATGGATTTGGGTCGGCTCTTCTGTTGTAAGAGTCGACTCTGTTGGTTGGCACATCTCAAAACAGGTGATTATGGACTGGACGGGTCAGCTCGGATGGATTTGGGTCGGCTCGGATGCACAGACGGGAAATATATTATTTGGAAGAGTCAGCTCGGATGGATTCGGGTCGACTCGGATGCACAGACAGGAAATCTGTTGTCTGGAAGAGTCGGCTCGAATGTATTAGAGTCGGCTCGGATGGATTCGAGTTAGCTTGGATATATTGAGTCAGCTCAGATGAACAGTCAGGAAATTTGTTCCGGACAAGTCGGCTCGAATGTTTTTGAGTCGGCTCGGATGATGGGTGAACTATTTTGAATGGTGCCAGTTGGGAAAGTTTTTTGGGATCTCGGGCACGTGTGATCGAGGGATATATATATTGTATTCTCATAAGAGGATGTATGCATGGTGTAACGAGCTTCTTGGAAGAAAAAAATCCCTTTCTCCCGAGAAAACTCCTCTATTCTTCTTCTTCTTTTCTCTTCTCTCGTTCTTGTTGTTCTTGATCTTCATAGACCTAAATCCTATCATGATCTTCAATGGAGATTGCTAGTAGATGGTCATCCACAACCTGGTGATACGCTTCCGTAATTGCTTTGTTGATCAAGGCGTTCATTCTTGATCGGGAACAAGGCTGTTCTAGAAGATTTGGTTCATGAAATCTAGTTGGGTTTGGAATCGAATTCTCTATATTTGGTTTTAGAGCAAGGTTCGTGGAAGAAAGATCTCAAGATCAGAGGGTTGGAAGTAAAACTTCTTGCAGGTATGGTTTTCATATCTCTTGAATTCTTGATTCTGGTAATGGCATCAAGTGGGTTCAAAGTAGATTTTGAGAAGTACGATGGCAAGAAAAACTTCACCCTATGACAGCAAAGGGTTAAAGATTTGCTGGTTCAACAGAGAATCTACAAGGTCTTGGTTAAAGAAAGACCAGAAAAGATTAGTGTTAAAGAATGGAAAGAGTTAGAAGAGATTGCTTTCAGCACTATAAGGATGTGTTTGGCTGATCAGGTTTTACTTGAGGTATGTTCAGAGACTACTGCAAAAGGTCTTTGGAGAAGACTGGAGAACACATACATGGAAAAGAAAATGACAAACAAGCTATGGTTGAAGAAGCAACTATATATCTTGAGAATGCCTGAAGGAGGAGATCTTGTTGCGCACATTTAGAGATTCAATCAGGTTTGTTCTGAGGTGATAAGTCTGGATGTAAAGATTGATGAAGAAGATCGGGCATTGTTGCTACTATGTTCACTCCCTGGATCGTATGATGGTCTGATAATAACTTTAGTTTATGGAAAGAAAACCTTAAACTATGAAGAAGTTGTTGGTGTGCTCAGATCCAATGAGCAAAGGGAAAAGATCTACAAAGGCAATCCTAACTCAGAGGTTCTTGCTATAAATGAGAGGCGAGGAAGATCTAAGAAAAGAGCCAAGGGAAAGTTCAAGGGCAGATCTCAGTCTCGGAACCATAAGAATGTGAAATGCTACTAGTGTCGTCAGCTTGGGCATATCAGGAAGAATTGTCCTCTTTGGAAGATAGAAAAGGGAAGTGCTAACACTAGTGGTGCAAATACTTTGGAAAGCAATGAAGAAGGAGTATTAGTTGTATCAGATGGATCAGTGGATTGGGAGAATACCTGGATTCTGGATTTTGCATGCTCATACCACTATACCTCACATCAAGATTGTTTTTACACCTATGACAGGTAAGATGGAGGTAGTGTAAGTCTTGGTGATGATCACCCTTGTATGGTAGCTAGAGTAGGCATTATTAGGGTGAGAATTTATGATGGAGTGATAAGGACTCTATCTAATGTCAAACATATACCATAATTAAAAAAGAATTTGATTTCTTTGGGCTACTTGGAAGAGCAGGGATATGCTTTTAGTTACCAATCTAGTAGTGGATGTTTGAGAATTACCAAGGGAGCTTTGGTGGTAATGAGAGGAAGAAGACTGAGTAACAATCTATATATGATGGAAGGCTCAGTGATAAGTGATAGTGCTGAAGTGCTTGCAGCGGCACAGGAGGAACAGTTGAAATATAAATTGTAGCACTATCGAATGGGTCATATGAGTGACTGAGGGCTCACGGAGTTAATCAAAAGAGGGAACATCCCAGCTTTGAAAAAGGATGGAAATGACCTATGTGAGCCGTGTATCTTTGGTAAATAGCATAGAGTTAAATTTGCTATTTGTACCAGCCAAGTGAAGGAGTGCTGGATTTGGTGCACACCAGCACTTGTTTTATTCAAAGGTGGAGCAAGGTATTTTGTTACCTTTATTGATGACTTCTCTAGGAAACTGTGGGTATATCTGATAAGGAACAAATCAGATGTATTTGCCCGGTTTAAAGCTTGGAGAGCTGAGGTAGAGAAGGAGACAGGAAGACATGTAAAGTGCCTTCGGACTGATAATGGTGGGGAGTACTCTAGTATAGAGTTTAGAAGTTACTATGAGGAAAATGGTATCAAACGCCATTACACAGTAAAAATGACCCCACAGCAGAATGGTGTCGTAGAAAGGTTGAACCGGACACTATTGGAGAGGGCAAGGAGTATGAGGCTGCAGTCATCACTACTGAAAACTTTTTGGGGTGATGCTATTACTCAGGCATGTTTTCTCATAAACAGGTCCCCTCACTTCAAGTTGGATGGTAGACTTCCAGAAGAAGCTTGGAGTGGGAAGAAGGTGGAGCTTGGCCACCTGAAAGTTTTTAGTTGCCCGGCTTATGTTCATGTGGAGGCAACTGAAAGAAGCAAGCTGGATCCTAAGTCAAAGAAGATGATCTTTATAAGATATCCACAAGGAGTCAAAGGTTACCTATTGTGGGATCCACAGTCTCAAAAGGCGGTGATCAATAGGGATGTCATTTTTTATGAAAAGAGCATCTTGGTGAAACCGGGGACTGCAACAAGAAATGCAGTCAATAAGATGAACAGTAGTGAGAGCCCGTCATAGGTGGAGGATAAGTCTTTAACATCAGCTGGAAATGGAGTTTCAGTTGAGGTGGAGTTGGACAGGAAAGATTCTCCAAGGGTGAAGGAGAGGCAAGAAGAATCAGCTATTCAAAGGGAAGTGCTGGAGGAGCCACAGACAGTAGACTTGCAGGACAGTGCAAGGGGAGTGGCATTGCATAAGCCTCAACGCACAATCAGAAAGTCGATTAGATATGGCATGGATGAAGCAATTTCATATGCTCTAATATCTATGAATGGAGATCCAGAAAGTTTTGTAGAGGCCATGGAAAGTCCTGATAAAGAGTCATGGATGCAAGGCATGATGGAAGAGATGGAATCTCTCAGGAGGAATCAGACATGGCAGTTGGTGGATCTACCTAGAGATGCTCATGCTATTGGCTCCAAATGGGTGTTTACTAAGAAATCATTACCTTCAGAGCAAGGTGGAGTAAGATATAAGGCAAGATTGGTAGCAAAGGGATACTCACAAAGGGAAGGAGTAGACTATACAGAAGTGTTTTCTCCTGTAGTACGCCATACTTCAATTCGGGTGTTGTTGTCTTTGGTGGCAAAACATAATTTGGAATTGGAGCAGATGGATGTGAAGACAGCCTTTCTACATGGAAGACTAGAAGAAAAAATCTATATGAAACAACTTGATAGCTTCATTGAGATTGGATAGGAGAACAAGGTATGTCTACTTCAGAGGTCATTATATGGATTGAAACAATCACCTCGTCAATGGTATCATAGATTTGATACATTTATCTTGAGCCTTGGATTTCTTAGATGTGAACATGATCATTGTATCTATGTGAAGGATGTGGATACTAAGGATGCTTTGTATTTACTTCTGTATGTGGATGATATGTTGATAGCCAGCAGAAGTATGACAGTTGTGAAAGGGATAAAGAAAGCATTATCTCAGGAATTTGAGATGAAGGACTTGGGATCAGCTCAGAAAATCCTTGGAATGGAGATTTGCAGAGATAGGTGCAAAGGAATACTCCATTTGTCACAAGGTGGGTACTTTAAAAAGGTACTCGAGAGGTTTGGGATGGATAGACCAAACCTATGGAAACACCATTACCAAGACATTTTTCTCTCTCGAAAAAGTAGTGCCCCCAATCAGAGGAGGAGAGAGAGTACATGGAAAGAGTTCCATATGCCAATGCATTGGGCAGTTTGATGTATGCTATGGTTTGTTGTAGGCCGGACATAGCATATGCTGTAAGCCAGGTGAGCAGGTACATGGCTAATCCTGGGAATGAACACTGGAAGGCATTGAAGTGGATTTTGAGATATCTGCAAGGGACTCAAAGACATGGACTGGTATTTGGTGGGCAGCTTGAAGGACATGGATGGAACTCCATAGAATCATGTGAGGATTCAGGTCCTTTGGAAGGATTTGTTGATGCAAGCTATGCAGATGATCTTGATACAAGGAGGTCTACAACAGGTTATCTCTTCTGCATGTACGGTGGACCGATTTCTTGGAGATCAACCCTTCAACCTCTTACTGCTTTGTCTACGACAGAAGCTGAGTATATAGGGATTACTGAAGCTGCAAAAGAAGCACTATGGCTGAGAAGGCTAGTGTCTAAAATGGGGGTGAAATAGTGTATGGTGGTCCTGTATAGTGACAACCAGAGTGCCATACACTTGACACAGAACCTAGTCTATCATGCTAGGACCAAGCATATAGATGTGAGGTACCACAAAGTCAGAGAGCTGGTGAAGGAAGGAGAAGTGGCGCTGGTGAAGGTTCATACAACGGAGAACCAGGCGGATAAACTTATGAAGGCTTTACCAAGGGATAGCTTCTACTCTTGTATGTGGTAATGGGTTTGAGGAGTCCGGCATATGTAGCCTTGAAGCACCAAGGTGGAGATTGTTGAGTCTCAAGTGGTGCATTCATGGCTAGTCGGGTCAATGTACATGAGTTGATCTGGTCTATCATGGTTTTCCATGATGAGTCTAGGGCTTGGGTTGAGTCCAGTATGAGTCCTAGGTGTTTAGGCTCAATTTTGGTCAGTCTGGGTCTTTGGGTCGGCTCTTCTATTATAAGAGTCGACTCTGTTGGTTGGCACGTCTCAGAATAGGTGATTATGGACTGGACGGGTCGGCTCAGATGGATTCGGATCGGCTTGGATGCATAGACAGGAAATCTATTATCTGGAAGAGTCGGCTCAGATGGATTCGGGTCAACTCGAATATACAAACAGGAAATCTATTATTTGGAAGAGTCGGCTTGGATGTATTAGAGTCAGCTCGAATGGATTCGAGTCAGCTCAGATATATTAGAGTCAACTCGGATGAACAATCAGGAAATTTGTTCCGGATAAGTCAGCTTGAATGTTTTTGAGTCAGCTTGGATGATGGGTGAACTGTTTTGAACGATGACAGCTGGGAGAGTTTTTTGGGATCTTGGGCATGTGTGACCGAGGGATATATATATTATATTCTCGTAAGAGGATGTATGCATGGTGTAACGAGCTTCTTGGAAGAAAAAAATCCTTTTCTCCCATGAAAACTCCTCTATTCTTCTTCTTCTTTTCTCTTCTCTCGTTCTTGTTGTTCTTGATCTTCATAGACCTGAATCCTACCATGATCTTCAATGCAGATTACTGGCAGATGGTCATCTACAACCTGGTGATCGCTTCCACAATTGCTTTGTTGATCAGGATGTTGGTTCTTGATCGGGAATAAGGCTATTCTAGAAGATTTGGTTCATGAAATATAGTTGGGTTTGGAATCGAATTCTCTACATTAGGCTCTACTTGAGAAACAAAAGCAATATAATTACATTCATTTCTAATGGAGGCTCGAGTTCTTACTCCTTTTGATGGATCACCTAGGATTAATTCCTTAAGATGTTATGAGCATACCTCCATTCTTTAGGTAGATCTTGGTACTTTGGTGTGGATTGTATGGCTTTTTTTTTTTTCACTTTTGTCTTAATTTTCTTCATTTTATTGAGAGGATTGATCATCCAAAGTCAACTTTTGTAACTTATCAACACCTGCACATGCATCAAAAGTATTCTCTTTTCTAGAGGATTTGTTAGTAGACTATTCAAAAACCACATGTACGGACTCTTCTACAACTAGGGTTCTTTTGTTAAAAACTCTGTATACCTTGTTTGATGTAGAGTATCCTAGAAAGATACCTTCATCAAACTTTGCATCAAATTTTCCAAGATTATCTTTACCATTATCCAAAATAAAACATTAACAACAAAAAACTCGAAAATACTTTAAAGTTGATTTTCTTTGATTCCAAAGTTTATAAGGAGTTTTCTTTAAAATATGTCAGATTAAACATGATTTAAAATATAACAGGCAGTATTAATTGCTTCAGCCCAAAAATATCTTGGCAAATCATTTTTGTAAAGCATAGTGCATGACATTTCTTCTAAAGTACTATTTTTTCTTTCTACTATCCCATTTTGCTAAGGTATCCTAGATGCAGAAAATTTATGTTCTATACCTTTCTCATTACAAAAACTTTTGAAATATTGATTTTCAAATTCAGAACTATGATCACTTTATATGTATATAATAGAAGTACCGTTTTCATTAAAAACATTTTGGTAAAACTTTACAAATGCAGAGAATGATTCATCTTTATGAGAAAGAAAGAAAATCCAAGTAAACCTTGAAAAATTATTCACTATAACCAATCCATATCTCTTACCTCTTAGACTAGATATTCTAGTTGGTCCAAAGAGATCCATATGGAGTAGTTCTAGTGGCCTACTAGTGGTAACAAAACCTTTAGGTTTGAAAGAAGTTTTGACTTATTTTCCAAATTGGCAAGCTTGACAAACTTTATCTTTTTCAAAAATAAGTTTTGGTAAATCTTTAACTAAATCCTTTTTACAAAGTTTTGAAAGTAAATACATACTAGCATGTCCTAATCTTCTATGCTAAAGCTAACTAGTCTCATCTTTAGTAGAATTCATTGCAACTATGCATTCTCCATTAGGCAAAGATAGATTATCTAAATCTACCAAATAAATATTACCATGCCTTTTTTCAATGAATTGTACTCCATTTTTATCAGGACTAGCAATCATGCAATAAGATGATTTAAAAACAACTTGAAAACCTTTATCGCAAAATTGACTAATACCTAAAAGATTATGCTTCAAACCTTCAACTAGAAGTACATTATTAATACATGTAGAAGGGATGATGTGAACCTTATCAATGCCAATGATTTTTCCTTTATCATTATCCCCGAAGGTCATACTCCCTCCATAGATTATGCTTCAAACCTTCAACTAGAAGTACATTATTAATACATGTAGAAGGGATGATGTGAACCTTATCAATGCCAATGATTTTTCCTTTATCATTATCCCCGAAGGTCATACTCCCTCCATTCATTGCCTCAAGAGAGGTGAATTGCTTCACATCTCCTGTCATGTGCCTTGAGCAACCACTATCAAGATACCATAGTCTTTTATTTTTCTTGGTTGCAAGACAAACCTGTAAAACAAATCAAGTTTTGTTTTTAGGTATCCAAGACAACTTGGATCCTTTAGGGTTAGTACTTAAATTGGTTCCTTTTGGAACTCAAACTTTTCTAGAGTTATTGATTTTTCTCATATTACATTGAAAAGCTTTGTCCTTATTTTTTGCATGAAAAGCATGTGATACTAGATGAGCAGGTACAAAAAAATATTTCAAATACTTTTGTTATCTTTGGGGTTTGTATCCTATTCTTGCTTTGTTAAAAATAGCTCTTTGGTTGTTTAAAAAAAGATTTAGTTTTTCTTAGCTGAAAGTAAACTTTTCAACAAAAGGTTTTATTTTATCAAGCTCATTTTTGTAATTTTTGTTTTCTAATTCTAAATCTTTGTTTTTCTTTAAAAGATCACCATTTGAAATGATAGTCTTACCTCTTTTCAAAACATCATTTTCCATGGTTAAAGCCTTATTTTTCTTTTCCAAAACATCAAGTTTAGTTTTTAATTCACTAACTTCATCCAAAAGAGAATTGTTTTCATGAGAAAAACTATTTGCATGCTTTTTTAACTTTCTATTTTCAGTTAAAATCAGTTTGTAATCATGCATTAATTCATCAAAAGTAAAATCTATTTCTGTATCAGAAGTTGCCTCTTCCTGCTCTTGATATGCCATGAGACATAGGTTTGCAATTTCAGCTTGTTCTTCCTCTGAACTGGAGTCTTCACTATCACTCCAGGTCGCCATCATAGCTTTGTTCCTAAGCTTTTTTCTTGACTTCTTTAGGAGAGGGCAGTCAAATTTATAGTGACCAGGCTTCTTGCACTCGAAGCATGTAGGTGTCTCCTTCTCTTTTTTCTTTTCTTTCTCCTTTTCTTTTCCCTTCTCTTTAGTTGATTGAAACTTCTTATAAGGAAACTTCCTTCTCTTTATGAACTTTCTAAATTTTTTAGCAAGGAGTGCTTCTTCTCTCTCTTCTCCTTCTTCTTCAAATTCATCATTTGAGGATTCTTCTTGAATAGTAGATCTGAATGTAATCCCCTTTTTCTTCTTGTCCATATCCATAGACTTTTGCTTTAGGTTGAGCTCATAAGTCATGAGCAATCCCACCAATTGCTCCAATGGTAGCTTGTCAACATCCTTAGCTTCTTGGATGGCGGTCACCTTTGGATCCCATGATGTTGGAAGTAACCTGAGAATTTTGTTGACAAGATCAACATTAGACATTACTTTTCCTATACTTCTGATTCCATTTAAAATGTTTGTGAATATAATATACATATCAGTGATAGATTCATTAGATTTCATTCGGAACATTTCATATGTGTGTACTAGCATGTTCACTTTTGTGTTCTTCACTTGATCGGTACCCTCATGGGTAACTTCAAGTATGTCCCATATTTTCTTGGTGGATGTGCAAGTAGAAATCCTATTAAACTCATTAGGATCTAATACACAATAGAGGAGATTCATTGCTTTTGCATTGATCTCGGATTGTTTAATATTATTTTCATCCCAATCCTCTTCGGGCTTTGGGATGGAAACACCATTCATAACAACCGAAGAAACATGAGGACCCTTATCAACTAGAAATCCTATTAAACTCATTAGGATCTAATACACAATAGAGGAGATTCATTGCTTTTGCATTGATCTCGGATTGTTTAATATTATTTTCATCCCAATCCTCTTCGAGCTTTGGGATGGAAACACCATTCATAACAACCGAAGAAACATGAGGACCCTTATCAACAAACTTCCACAAGTTATAATCAATTGAATGCATATATATTCTCATTCTAATTTTCTAATAAGTATAATTTGTTTTATTAAAATATGGAGGTCTATTTGTGGCTTGTCCCTCAACTATGCTAGTACCAAGGGGGGCTGCCATAGATCTTTACTCAAGATGGTTAGACCTATAAACTGAGAACAGGGCTTTGATACCACTTGTTGCCCGGTAAGCAAACCAAGAGGGGGGTAAATTAGGTCTCTAAAAATTTAAATATAAGTGTGTGCACCAATCTAATAATTAAACTTTGTACTATGAATGAATGTATAATGTGCTTTTAATAAGTAAGCAGCGAAAATGTAAAAGCAATTAAAAAAAAGCAAATGGAAGAGACAAGCAATCACAAACACAAAGAAAATATAGTGGTTCAGTGCTATCCAATGCACCTACATCCACTCCCTAAGACTCACTTGGAAAATCACTGTAATCTTAATCAATTACAGCCGATTAGTTTTTCGGGCTCACTAATCAAAACCCGACTTGTTTTCACAAGGCTCACAAGTCAAAACCTCACTTGGTTTTGCGGGCTAACCAAGAATCTAACTGGTTTTCAAAGGCTCACCAATAACCTCCTTGGTTTTCTAATAGGCTAACAAAAAACCTTTACAACAAATATAAGTTTGAAGTAAAGAAACAATGAAAGCTTTCTAATAAAAGCAAATATCTCTTTGAAGCTTTGTTGTAGTGCTGCCTCCAAGTTGATGAAGACTCTTTTAATGCTTAAGAAGGTTGAACTTGAAAGCTCTTGAAGGCTCTTGTATGCTTGGAGACTTGCTTTTGCTTGAAGGTGGTTAAACTCAATGAATAGGAGTGAAAGCTCTCTTTTCTTTTCTCTTGGTTATTCCTTTTTCATTCTCTTATGTTTTGATTTGATTTGAATCAATTAAATACCTTCCCAAGGTCTCAAACCCAGTTTCTAGCCGTTAGACACAAAAACTAGCCGTTGGGAGCTAAAAGGAGTAAGTTCTGCATTTGAAAACTAGCCATTACTATTCTTAGAACTCTAAATGTCGACACTTCAAGCTATGAGTCGACACTTAGGGTCGACACTTCCAGTCCATAAGTTGACACCTAGTTTAAATGTCTTCAATGAGGCTTTTTGGAATTCTCAAATGTGTCGACACTTTCTCAAGTGAGTCGATACTTAGCATCCATGTGTCGACACTTCAAGCAAATCTTCAACTTTAGTAAGTTCTATAATCCAAAAATCTCAAGCGATGAGCTGATCCATATGTCGACACTTTGAGTCGACACCAGACATCCATGTGTTGACACTTCAATCATGCCATTGAAACTTTCTTTGCGTACCAGCTTGAGTCAACACTTCCTCAGTCATGTGTCGACAATCGAGTTATATGTCGACACTTTGAGTTGACACTTCACTGAGATTTTCACATAAATAGCTGAACTTTTGCTGAAACAAATTTGTGTTGACTTCTTGTATCCTTTCAAGCATTCTTCAACTACTAAAGTCCTTTTTGAGCAGATCTTCCATCCATATTTGGGACTTTTCAATCAATCAATCTTTTATTAAGTTGATGAGCACCTTTTTCTATAAAAAACATACTTCAAAGAAATGATTAGTACTCAACTTATACTTAAGCATTTTGTTTGTCATCGAAATCAATAACGGAGTCAATAGCTACATGTCTAGGATCACTTGGATCTTTTCTAGATTCACCTCGATGCCTTGCCTGCTAATTAAAAATTCAAAAAACTTACCGGCAGTGATGCCAAAGGTGCACTTATTTGGATACAGTTTCATTTGGTATTGGCAAAGGGCGTTGAAGGCTTCTTCGACTTCTTTAGAAATCTTGACAAGCATGTCATCAGCATAAACTTCCATATTCCAATTGATTTAGTTCTTGAAGACCTTGTTAACCAGCCATTAGTAGGTGGCCCCTGCATTTTTCAAGCAAAAAGGCATTACTTTATAACAATAAATATCTTTATTGGTTATGAAGGTAGTATTCTCCTTGTCCTTAGAAGCCATCCTGATCTAGTTATAGCCCAAGAAGGCATTCATGAAGTTGAGCAACTTGTGTCTGAAAGTGGCATCAACTAGTTGATCGATCTTTGGTAGTGGAAAGCTCTCTTTTGGACAAGCTTTGTTCAAATCAGTATATTTAATATAGATTCTCCACTTCTCGTTGGCTTTCTTGACCATGACAATGTTGGCTAGCCAGCTAGGATAGTGGGCTTCTTAGATGAATACAGCAGTTAGGTATTTTTTAACTTCTTCATCAATGGCTTTTTGTCTCTTGGAAAAAACTCTTCTCTTCTTCTATCAGATTGGCTTGTACTTCAGGTCAATATTCTATTTGTGGATGATTACCTCTGGAAGGATTTCGGGTAGGTCTAATGCCGACCAGGCAAAGATATCAGCATTATGGTATAGGAACTTTAATAGTCAGTTCTGTTCTTTCTCAGGAGGAGAGCTCTAAGTTGCATAGATTTGGAAGGATCATCTTTCAATGGAAAGGAAAGCAGTTGTTCAAACAGTTATTCCTTTCTCTCCAACTCTCTCTGGTCTAGTTGTTTGGCAGCTGGTACCTTGCTAGCCTTCTGTACTTTAGTTGATATCAAGAAGTATTGTAAGGCTAATTGCTACCCTGCACATCTCTTTGACTCCATTCCTTGTTAGAAAGTGAACGAGAAGGGATTTGGTTAAGATGATATCATCTACCCAATTAAGTCCTAGCTGTCCGAGAATGACATTGTATGCTGAGAGCATTCGAACAATTGTTAATGTCACAAAAATAGTACTCTATCAGGATGGAGTTCCTGTAGTGATGGGAAGAGTAATTTCTTCTTCAACCCCTATTGATTTCCTAGAAAAGCTGACTAAAGGTGTAAAGACCCATTTTAGTTGGTTTTTAGACAAATTCATCTAAACAAAAATATCATAAAACAAGATATCAATTGAGCTTCTACTATCAACTAAAACTCTTATTACATTATGCTTTGCTATTGTCATAGATATGACAATTGCATCATCATGAAGATTTTGGACCCGACTAGATCCTTGTCAGAGAAGAAAATTATATTTTCTTCCTCCTCCCTCCTCTGCCTTTTCAAAGAGCACTCTATCTCCTAGGAGATCACGTGAATCTGGCTACCTATCAATTGATTGTCAATCTTTGCTTGAGTTTGCAATTGGTCGAGGTTTTGGGTATCAGGCCAAAATCCTCCACAGACATACTTCCCAGATAGCTACGCCAAACAAGATCTTCAATTTCCTTCTTCAACTGAATGCAATCCTCGGTGTTGTGGCCATAGTCTCCGTGAAATTGATAATACTTGATTTTGTTGCATGAGGTCGAGGGGCCTTCGTAGATATTGCTCTTCTTATATTTTCATGAGAATTTAAGTTTTGGGAGCTAAGAAAGGAATGTAATTACCATATTTATAGATTGAGTTCTTTGGCCTGGGACTCTATCGGCAAGACAAGTTGAGCTTCTCGAGATGATTCCCGCTTGGCTCTCCTCGGGCTTGCTTCTTCTCCGGCTTTTCATTAGCTTCTTGCCAAGTAAGAGCACCCTCTTCCATGCAGATGTACTTCTGAGCATCGACCAGCAACTCCAAATAAGACTTGGGATAAGTCTTATCCAAAGAATAGGTGAATTAAAAGGGGTGGAATCCTCTTTTCATGGCAAACATGGCCATTGACTCGTCCTGATGGTAAATTTCTAGCATGGCTGCCATGAATTGGGCCATGTAGTTTTTTAGTGACTCTCCCTTCTGCAGATGAATGGAGAAAAGATTGTCTGGGTCTTGTGGCATCCTCCAACTAGCATTGAAATAAGTCATAAATTGCCTCTCTAATTGCTTGAAGGAGTAGATACTCCTTGGCTTGAGTCCGTAATACCATGCTTGGGCTGCTTTACAAAGAGTGGCTGGGAAGACAAGGTAGAATAAGGCATCATTTGCACCTTGAATTATCAAGAGAGCCTTGTAGCTCTCCATGTGGTCCAACAAATTGGATGTGCTATCATAGGACTCCATCTGAGGCATTGAACTAAGTAGGAATCGATTCTTCCAGAATTTATCGGGAGAGAGGATGAGTGTTGAACTCTATCAGGGCTCTACTTCCCCCTTGAAGATCTATGAGTCGGCGGTCAATGTCATGTAGCTTGTGGTTGTAGTTATCAAGCCATCGACTCACCAGCAGCCGAGAAACTCTGTCAGTGGATCCTTCTCGAGAAGAGTCAAATGAGGCATAGGGGCATTTTTCTCATCTTTGCTCCCTTTATTGTTGCTGCTCCTCATACCGGGGGCTTGCTCATCACGGCAAGAAAGATTGTGACTAATGGGAAGCCCGTCGGTGTGAGGATCTTCCCTAGGAAGATCGGTAACTGGGACAAGTAGCAGCAGCAGTGGAAACTTCCAGTTGTTACTGCCTTGCCATGGACTACTGCTGCTGCAAACCTAGAATTGCCATGGTCAATGTCCGCACCTACTGCACCAAGATGGTGAGTAGGTCTTGTTTGGTCACTTGCTAGATTGCTGGCGATGGATGTGGAGTAGGTGGCTCCACTGCCTAATTGGGCAGCTCTCCATGGCATGAAGAGCCCTCAATATGGCTAGTGGAGAACCTAGGTGTGGGTCTTGACCATACTATCCAGGTTCTGACATCTTCTTGAAATCTCCCTTCCTAGTGTGCCAATCTATTATTGTCAAATTGCCTTCCATTGAAACTCTAGTGGTGCCTGAGGATCGCTCGGTCTTCTCTAGTAGAATGAGGTGCTAATCTTGGTGTCTTGTAGGAGAAGACCTGCAAGAACAGTTCCTTGATCGATGGTGACCAGTGGGGGACCCTCCATCACTCAAGTCAATGAAAGAAAGAGTTGGGCTACAACAATTGGAGCTAAGAGTGATAGAGAGACTGAATGAGCATGAGAGTGGTGGAGAGTATAACATACCTCACCGAGGGTCCCCTCTTACCTATTTATAGATTACTCAGGATAACTGAATGTTGTTAGAGAGGTGGCCTCCTCTGATATAGATAACAGATTCCTGTTAGGATGTTGAGATCCTATCCTCTGGGATCTTTTCTGTTGGCACTTTTCATTAGGATGGCAGGATCTATTAAGATTCTGTCTCCCATGATCTTTGTTGGGACTAGTCCATGTCTACCACTTGCTAGGGTATCATGGACTCTGGTGCTAGGGCAGCATGTTTGTTGCCGACAAAGGAACCCTAGCATTGTATCCTGGCATGCCCAACTAGTCCATTTTGGAAGTTAGTCGGGCCTGAGTAATTACTCGATGGACACAAGAAGAGGGATTTATTCTGGTCAGGTCCAACCACTTGCAACTTCTCGATTTGGAATATTATGGTTAGTCGGTGTAGCATCCATATTAGTTGTCTTCTCCATAATCATCTTCTTCTTAGTCGGTGGCACAGTCTATGATCTGGCTCCTCCTTGGCGGTCTAGCTAGTCCCCAAGGCCGAATAAGCAGTCACCCTAATAGGATATGTTAAAGCATTTTCTAATCGAAGATTTAGGCTCAGCAAAGAAGATGTTGGCACATTCAAAGAGATAAATAGCATAGCAAGTTATGGTTGAGTTGGTCTAATACATATATGAGGTTCTTAATAGATTTTGTATGGTTGATTATAAGCCTATTTCTACATCGCTGGCAGGCATATCAAATTGTCCAAAAGATGTTCTTCAAAAAAATAAGAAAAAAGGGTGAAGATAAAGAATCTCTCACATACTTCAATATATACTATGACATGAACAAGGCTAAAAATTTCTTATTGGGAGTCGTTTCAAGATGCATGTATAATTTAGAATCAGAACATTGGCAAGCAGTGATGTAGATCCTTCGGTATTTGAAGGAGACGAAATTTTAGTTTATGTTTTGGATTTGATGCCAACAATGCTACTTATAGGGAGATTAGAAGGTCTACCATGAGTATGAGTTTTGGATTTGGTTAGTTGGATGTAAATGTTGTGCATTGTCATTGATTGAAGCTCGGTATGTTGCTTTCACGGGAGCAACAAAAAGAAATATTTTGGTTAAGAAACAAGAGAACAGCAAAAATATGTTGTGCACTGTAATATTCAAAATGTAATTTATCTTCTAAAGAATGCTGCTTATTACTCTAGAACAATACACATAGATGTGTCAGATCATTCATTAGCTTTAGAACACCATGACTTTTAGTTGGATAAACTCTACGCAAACAAAAATTTTGTTGATATATCGACAAATGTTTTATCTCTTGGCAAGAATGAATATTTTAGGTTGCTTTCCAGGTAAATGGAGATGCAACATGGATGGATGGAGAACAATGTATGTAAAAGGATCGTTGTATGAAGATTGGAGATTGGTTATTTGAAGGTCTATTATTGACGCTGATCCCTGCCGGCCGGATGGAGTGGCTTCGCCCGCTGGTTCATCGTCATCCAAAACCTGCAAAACAGATCCCCTGACTGGAAATCTTCTGGCAGGGGACACTCCGATGCCAAGGTCAGCAAGAACTCAAGCAGCAGCAGAATGGAGAGTTTCAAAGCAGAGAGGGAAAGGAGAGAATTCAAATTGCTGGGATGAGCTAAGCTTACCTCGAGTGTCCCCTCTTACCAATATTTATAGGCTCCAATGTAACTGTTTACGGTTATGAGAGTTGGCAGATGCAACCCCCTCATAACTGTAAGTAGCGGTGGTCGGAAAGTCAATTATTTTGGAACTTATCCAGTCTGAGGATTTCAATCATGTGGATGGTTGCAACAACCAGAACAAACTCCAACTGTTTTGGGGTTGGAAAAGCCCACATGCTTAATAGGCCTTTCTTTTCTAGAGTAGGTCCGAAGTGAGCTCAACATTCTCCTTAGTAGCACTCCTAAAGGGAATGTTAGCTATACACTTCAGAGAAGTTTCTTTGGAAGTAACAAAGAAAGATAAATACTTACAGTCTTGAATATGAGATAATATGCTCTTCAGATTATGTTGAAGGAATGAAAGTCGAAGATGTCCAATTGAAAGGCTTGGTCTTCAAACCAAGATAATAATACGAAGCTGAAGATATAAGGTTAGTAAGATTGGCCTCAGGACCATACAAGATATGAAGCCGAAGACATAAGGTTGACAAGCTTATTCTTTGGACCAAAAGAAGGATACGAAGCCGGAGATATAAAGACATTAGGTATAGTCTTCGGACCAAAATAAGGATACGAATCCGAAGATATAAAGATGTTAGGCACACTCTTCGGATCAAGATAAAGATACGAAATCGAAGATATAAAGATATTAGGCATGGTCTTCAGATCAAAGTAAAGATACGAAGCCAGAGATAAAAATATTAGGCATACTCTTCGGACTAAGATGAAGATACGAAGCTGAAGGTATAGAACATTCTTTTGTAGATCAGAAACTTTATCAAATTTAGGAGATATTTTCCTTTGTATATTGATTTAACCAATAAACCAAAAAATTGAAATTGGTTCGCAGAATATCTCAGCAATTAATTAAAATAAAAGTAGGATATCATAACAGCTACCCCTCACTCCCAAGTTCGAAATAATTTAATTTCAAAAAATAGGAGTATTTAAAATTTGTCATTTAGTAGCAGTAACTGACAAGTAATGATGCGCTGATTTCTAACACGTCTTTTCGCAATAACTGCTTGGTGGTGTGATAGATGTGGTGAAGACACGTGTCACCTTTTCATTTGCTGTTTCAAAAAAGATGTTTCAAATCTGGGACAATTCCGAGAAATCCTTTAAACAAGGACTCTTATTCACTCGAGGCAAGATACGTCGTAGTCATTTGAAGCTTGATCAAAATTAAAAGACCATCATGGCCATCCATGGCTCTTCACGTGAATCACAATCGCCACCCCACAAATGAACGGTTCTTAGGAAACCGTACCCATGATCGAGGCCATTAATATAGTGCACAATCGAGAAGAGATCTAAATCGCCTCAAAATCCCATAACTTCGCTTATAAAAAGGAGGAGAGTTTCAAAAAGAAAACTTTCTTCGCACCTGTGTTCCTCCTTCCTTCCGCTCCGCGCTATAATCTACCATTTTCATTTCTCTCAGAGGTAGAAGTCCTTCTCCCCTATTCCTCTTTGTTTCTTTATAATGTCAGAGTCCATTAGGAGTCGTTCCATTAGTAGAGGTTCGCTGGGAGGCGAAACCAGTAGAGGACCACCGGGAGATGAAACCAGTAGGGGTTTGCTGGGAGGTGAGACCAGTAGGGGAAGAAGTTTGGGTAGAAAGTGGAGTCCGGAGAGATCTCCTGATATTGTTGCCTGTTCCCTATCACTTTCTAAATTAGAAAGTATTAAGCATCGCCGCAAACTTATAAAACAATCCTCCCAAGTCCTGATGAAAGGGTAGATAACCTTTTTGTAAAATTGGCTGCCATATACAAAGAACATCTCAAGGCTGGTCTTCATCTTCTGCTTCACCCTTTTTTTGTAAAAAATTTTAACCATTATCAGATAGTTCTGGCTCAATTGATTCCGAACAGCTTTAGAAATATTTGTGGATTCCTAGTCCTTTATAAGCTTAGGAATGTGGAGCCGAAGACTTCCCTTTTTACTTCTTTGTTTGTACTAAAAAGAGACTTCCACGGTAAGGGATGGTGGGTCATAAGTCCTCGACCAAGTCGAAGACTAATAAAAGGAACCCCTAGTGCCATACACGGGTGGAACCCCTATTTCTTTTTTATGTACTACACCATGTGGGGGTTTAATACTGAATGGAAAACTCCACATTTGGATGCAAATGCTGGGAAAAGGGTTTTGAAAGCCGATCAGAAAAACTTTGAAACTTTATCAGAGCTAGAAGTTTTCCTATTTAAAGAACTGCTGAAAGAAGAAAATCTTCACCATGCCCATATCAGCGAAGTCCCGGTATTAGGTATAGAGATAGTGGTCTTTGGATTCTTTTTCTCTCCATCCTCTTCTTTATATATAAGTGATAAAATCTTTCGACTGCAGGTGGACCTATGAGGCCGAAGCTTGATAAAGTTCGGTAGGCTTCCAGGAAGAGGGTGGTGACAGTGCCGGAGGAGTCCGAAGCTCGAAAGAAAATAAGAGTCGAAGAGAGATCGAGCACTCCTCCAATAAGGTCCACATCGGACGAAGAAGTACCTCCTACTTTGCCAAGTTCACCTGAGCCTTCTAGGAGTCCATCCCCGAGACCCCCGCCGAAAAGTCCTCGTTCGATGCCTCCTTCGGATCAACGTGATTCAGCATTTGATAGGGAGTCTCTCCTCGCTTCTTTGAAAAAGAAAAGAATGGGACAACCAAGATATCGCTCCAAGGATGATCCCAGGAGGAGTGGCCACTCAGAAGAAGGCTGCAACGTAGACTTCTCGATTTTTTCTGAAGCCCGAGGCCTGGAGAATCCTGAGTTGGTCAGGGAGCTAATGAAGCGCACACTTCTTCCTAAGGACTGGGACAACACTAAGTCCCGAAGCATTGAAGATGTCTCTGATTTGGTATACTCATCTGCACTGAAGGTAAGCATCAGATATTTTGCACTTTTCAAGGTATAAACCTTGTTACTAACCTTTTTGTTTGCCAATGCAGATGATTCATGATATTACTATCATGGAAGAAGGTATCTTCAATTTTTGAGATAATTATAAAAGGATGAAGGAAAAAGTTAAGACGGCTGAAGCTGAAAAAATAATAGCCGAAGAACAAAGGTAAGCTATGGAGGAGAAGCTCGTCCAAAGTGATGCTCTTGTTCAGAGTTTAAAAACTGATGCGGAGAAAATCCAATCAAAGAACTCTGAATAAGAGGCAAAACTTAAGAAAAGGAAGAATAAGATCCGATCCCTGGAATCTCTACTTAAAGAAGCCCACCAGAAGACCGAAGAGGCTGTTAAGAAGGTTGAAGAGGCTGCTGAAGAGATTCAATCTTTAAAAGATCAAGTAAGAAGGGCAGTGGAAGACTATAAGGCATCTTCGGCTTTTGAGGATGAAATGATAGAAGCCGGGTCTTATAGTTATAATGGAGGCTTCAATGACGGAGTGAGGGAGGTGCAAAACCATTATCCGGATCTGGATCTTTCGGGTATTCAATTGTTTGTTCTCGAGGATCCAAGTGAACCCGAACCACAAGGCCCTTCTGAAGCACCAGTAACAGCTGAAGAAGTATACGATCCGATTGACCTCACTCACGCTATAGAGGGCGATTTGTAACTTCTTCCTTTTCTTTTCTCCTTTTGAAAGAATGTAAAAGATCTTATCAATGAAAATCTTTTCCAATGAGACATTTCTCTGTGAATGTATATGTGAACGGATGGAAATTTTCTCAAGTATAGAGTCTTTGGATGATTAAAAACTCCGTAGTATAAAATAGCACTAAGTCTTCGGATTCAGAACAATGTAACCTTTTAAGACAACTTCTAAAATCTGGTTCAAGGTTATATCATATTGAATAATAATATCAAAGTAAGAAAGACCCTGAGATTTCAAGACACCAAGTCTCTAAATAAGAAGATCAAGTCTTTGGACTTGAAGGTTCGCTAAGTCTTCAGACTCAGAAGAATTTCAGAAAGTTAAAGCAAAAAAGAACACCATCTCTAAAATAAGAATGCCAAATTTTCGGACTTGAAAATACACTAAGTCTTCGGACTTAAAAAAAAATCTTTTAAGAAATAGAAATTCCAAATTTGGTCCAAGATTATACGATACTAAATAACAATATCAAAATAAGAGTAATTGAAATTTTAAGATGTCAAGTCTTTAAAACACGCTAAGTCTTCGGACTTAGGATAATTCCATAAAATTAAGATAAGAGAATGCCAAGCCTCCTCATAAGAAAGTCGAGTCTCTAGACTGAAAAATATGCTAAGTCTTCGGGCTTAGGAATAATTTCATATAATTGAGAAGAATATTAAATCTCCATATGAAAGCCAAGTCTTTGGACTTGAAGATTCACTAAGTCTTTGAACTTAAGAGAATTCTGGATAATTGAGACAATAAAGATTATCATCTCTAGTTGAGAATATCAAGTCTTCGGATTTGAAGATTTACTAAGTCTTCAGACTTAGGATAAAATAGACCATGTGGGTCCCCTGTATCTTCATTATGAATGAAAGGTTGATTAACCTTTGGCATTTTTACAGGATGGATCGTTAGATCATCCTTATGCCTTTTGATCAAAGATTAAGATAGGCTAATCAGGCCTACCTCGGCATTTCATAGAGTAGATCATGAAGATCATTCTCATGCCTTTTTGATATGGAATTAAGACAGGCTGATCATGCCCACCTTGGCACTTCGTGAGGTAGATCACGGAGATCATCCTCATATCTTTTTGATTAAAATAGACTGGTTAAGCCTAACTCAATACTTCGTAGGGTAGATCACGGAGATCATCCTTATGCTTTTAAGAAAAGAAAATTAAGATAGGCTGATTAAGCTTACCTCGGCACTTCATAGGGTAGATCACGGAGATCATCCTTATGCCTTTAAGAAAAGACAATTAAGATAGGTTGGTTAAGCTTACCTTGGCACTTCGTAGGGTAGATCACGGAGATCATCCTTATGCCTTTAAGAAAAGAAAATTAAGATAGGCTGGTTAAGCTTACCTCGGTACTTCATAGGGTAGATCACGGATATCATCCTTATACCTTTTTAGAAATAGAATTAAGACAAAATAGTTAAATCTATCTTCGTGACCGTGAATAAAACCATTATTGATAATATTTGCAGAGATTTTGTACATTCCAAGGTCAAGGTAATAGAATACCTTCTAAAGTCTCCAACCGATAAGTTGAATAACCTCTTTGACTGGTACGGTCCTTCCCATGTAGGAGAGAGTTTACCCTGCTTAGTTGGTTTGGATATTTCATATCTTCGCAGAACCATATCCTCAGGACGAAAGGTCTGTTCTCTTACATGAGAGTTGTAGTATCTTACAGTTTTCTGCTTATATACAGCCATTTTCAATTGTGCCTGAAGTCGTGTACCTTGTAGTAAATCTAGGTCAACTCTTCGATGTTCAGAATTTTCGGGCTCTTTATAATGATCAATCCACAGAGATTGTAAAGAGACTTCTATATGAAGGACTGCTTCAGTGCCATAAGATAAATGAAAAGGAGATTCACCAGTAGCTGTTATGGGAGTGGTTTGGTATATCCAAAGAACTGAGTTCAATTCATCGGCTCACGACCCCTTAGCATCATTCAATCTGGTTTTGAGACCATGAAGAATAGTCCTATTTATTACTTCGGCTTCTCCGTTGCATTGAGGATGTCCTACCGAAGTAAGCTTGTGAAAGATGTGATATTGAGCGCAAAAGCTCTTGAATTTTGGATTATCAAATTGTGTTCCATTGTCAGTTATTATAGAATAAGGAATCCCAAAATGAAAGATGATGAAATTTCTTACAAAATTTTCAACATTTACTTCAGTGATCTGTGCCAATGCTTCGGCCTTGACCCACTTTGTGAAATAGTCAATAGCCATTATGAGAAATTTCTGCTACCCAGAAGCCGGAGGAAATGGACCAAGAATGTCCATTCCCCACTATGCAAAATGTCAGGAAGCTGTTAATGGAGTTACTGATTCGCAAGCCGTCTTTGTATATTGGAGTATCGCTAACAGTGATCAGATCTTTGGACAAATTCTGCAGAATCCTTTTGAATGGTTGGCCAATAATAACCTTGATGAATTATTTTGTATGTCAAGGATCTGCCCCTCAGATGATCTCCACATATTCCTTCATGCACTTTCCTGAGTGCATAATTTGCATCGGATGGCCCTAAGCATTTTAGCAAAGGCTGCGTGAAAGACCTCTTATATAATGTTTCATTTAAGATCACATATTGAGAGGCCATCCATCGAAGCCATTTAGTCTCGAGTTTGTCTTCGGGTAAGATGCCTTCTTTCAGAAACTTGAGAATAGGGTCCATTCATGAAGGCTTATGTTTAACCTGGCATACTTCAATTGTGGGTTCTGATATGTTGGGATCTTAAAGATATTCCACATATGTTTTTCCAAGAGAATCTGGTGCAGTGGTTGCAAGTCTCGAAAGAGCATTTGCCTGAAAATTTTCCGTCTTTGGAATAAGAACAATCTCAAAATGTTCCAACCCAGATGTTAGGCTTCGGACTTTTTTCAAGTACTGGATCATATTTGGATTCTAGGCTTCAAAATCACCTTTTACTTGATTCACCACCAGCTGTGAATCGGAAAAAACTTTGACCCTTTTAATCTCCAATTTTTGGGAGATTCTAAGCCCTACAATGAGTGCTTCATACTCTGCCATATTATTTGAAGCTTGAAAAGAAAACTGAAGAGCATATTCAATAACTTGCCCATTCGGTCCAGCCAAAATTAGACCTGCACCACAATCGTTGGCTTTCGAAGCACCATCTACATGTAGCATTTATATAAATTATGGACTATCTTTGGTACTTTCCTTTTCGACTCTTGGCTGGTCTTCTTCGGATCTCCATGTACATTCTGATATAAAATCAGCCAAAATCTGTGCTTTCATTGCTGACCTAGGCTGATAGTCAATATCAAATTCTCCTAACTTAACAGTCTACTTAGCTATCCTTCCTGAGGTATCAAGACAATGAAGAATGGCTTTTAAGGGCTGATCTGTTAGGACCACAATAGAATGTGCTTGAAAATAAGGCCGAAGATGCTTCATCGCAACCACTAGAGAAAAGATAATCTTTTATATTTTGGGGTATCGGGTTTCTGCTTCATGCAACACTTTACTAGTATAGTAGATTGGCTTCTGTGAATGATTGGTATCTCTTCGTGCCAGTACCGAACTAACTGCTTCATCTGTGGCTGACAAGTATAACTAAAGTGTCTCTCCTTCGCAGGGCTTACAGAGCAAAGGAGGATTTTCTAAGTATTCTTTCAACTTGTCTAAAGCAATTTTGCACTCCTCTGTCCACTCAAAATTTTGAGTTTGGCGAAGAACCTTGAAGAAGGGTAAACACCTTTCTGCTGAGCGAGAGATAAATCGGCTCAAAGAAGCAACTCTTCCTGTTAACCTCTGAACCTCCTTCTTGCAAGTGGGATGCCTCATTATCCGAAGTGCTTGGATCTTTTTTGGGTTAACTTCAATCCTTGCTTGGTAACCAAGTATCCCAAGAATTTTCCAGAAGTTATACCAAAGACACATTTGGTTGGATTCAATCTCATCCGATGATGTCTGAGAGCATCAAAAGACTCCTTTAGATCTGTAATGTGATCAGACTTATGAAGACTTTTTATAATCATATCGTCAACATAAGCTTCTATATTTCTCCCAATTTGATTTTTGAAGACTTTGTTGATGAGCCTTTGAAATGTTGCCCCAGTATTTTTCAACCCAAAGGGCATTACTTTATAATAGTAAAGTCATTTTTTTGTAACAAAAGCAGTCTTCTCTTTATCTTCAAGATCCATTCAGATCTGGTTATAGCTTGAGAAGGCATCCATAAAACTCAATAATTGATGATCAGTCGTGGCGTCAACTAGCTGATTAATTTTTGGTAAAGGAAAACTGTCCTTCGGACATGCCTTGTTGAGATCTATATAATCTATACAAATCCTCCATTTGCCATTTGATTTCTTCACCATGACCACATTTGCCAGCCAATTCGGATATTGGACTTCTCTTATGAAGTTAGTTTCAAGCAGCTTATTAACTTCTTCATCAATAACCTTCTACCTTTCAGGAGCAAAATTTCTTTTCTTTTACTGAACAGGCTTATAGCTGGGAGAGACTTCCAAGCGATGCGTGATCACATCAGGTGGGATTCCGGGCATGTCCGAAGCTGTCCAAGCAAAAATATCAGTATTATCTCGGAGAAAGAAAATTAATTTTACCTTTGACTCATCATCAAGCAAGCTGCCAATTTGTAAAAGTTTGGTTGGTTCGTCTTCAGACTATAGGACAAAAAGTATTTTCTCCACCGGTTCCCCATAGTTTCAAATTCATCTCTTGGATCCAACTGATCAAGTGTTAAAGGCTTGGCTGCTTGTTTATTTTGAATCATCAAACATTGGTGAGCGATCCTTTAATCTCCCCTCACTTCTCCAATGCTTGTTCTGGTAGGAAACTGGACAAAAAGGTGGTTTGTAGAAACTATAGCCCTGAATTTATTTAATGTTGGACGCCCCAATATTGCATTATAAGACGAAGACATTCTAGCCACAATGAAATTGATGGGAAGGGTTCTTTGGAATGGTTCGGACCTAAAAGTCATAGGCAAGATTGTTTCACCTTCAACTCCAACTTGATTTCCTCCAAAACCAGTTATAGGAATGAGAGATCTTCGTAATTCACGTCCAGACAATTCCATTCTAAGAAAGGCATTATACAACAAAACATCAATTGAACTTTTATTATCAATCAAAATTCTTTTTACATCAAATTTGGCAATAACAGCCAAGACTACTATAGGGTCATCATGTGGAAGTTATATTCCTTGGACATCTTCATCGGAAAAAGTAATTGAGTTCTTCCCCTTGAACCTTTTTGGAATATTCTCCTCAGCTTCAATATCCCATGCAGATGACCGATGAAACATACCAACATTCCCATCAATTGGTTTTTGGTGAGGCAGATCGGCTTCATCGAATATCCTTGGAAGGGCTGTTGCTTCAGCATGAGATTTAGGACGGTTGATGTACTTTCCTAGATATCCCCTTTTTATCAGGTCTTCAATGGCATCTTGAAGCTAGAAACATTCCTCTATGTTGTGGCCATGATCCCGGTGGAATCGATAGTATTTGCTCTTGTCCCTTGCTTTTACAGATGTCTTCAGGGGACGTGGCCTTTGAAAGTATTTTTGCTTCTCAATCTCTAGTAGGATATTTTCTCTTGGTAAGTTGAGAGGGATATAGGCGTCAAACCGGTTATTCTACTGTTTGGATCTGGGACTACATTTGGGAACTAAAGCATTGTTGGAGGACGTGGGCATGTTTGGTCCCTTGGCGCTTTTCTTCTTAGAAGGGTATCTCCCTTCTGCAAGTCTTTGGCTCGCCGCCTACTCCTCAATGGTTGCATACTTCTGAGCTCTTGCCAATAGTTCGGCATAGCTCACTGGAAATCTTTTGTCCAGGAAAAAAATGAACCTGGACGACTTCAAGCCTTTCTTCAAGGCAGACATGGCCACATGCTCATTCAGATTTGGTATTTCCAATATGGCCAAATTGAAACGATAGACAAATTCCTTCAAACTTTCTTCTTCATGCTGCTGGAGGAGAAACAAGCTGTCTGTGTTGCGCGGCATCTTCTGGCACATTCTGAAGTGCGAAACGAACTGTCGCTCCAGTTCAGCAAAAGAGTCGATCATCTTTGATGGCAGGCTCGAATACCACATTCGAGCCGATCTCTTCAGTGTAGCAGGAAAAGCAAGGCAGTAAAGAGCATCAGTTGCTCATTGCACCATCATATGAGCCTTATAGCTTTCTTGATGGTCGAGAGGATCTGAAGTCCCATCATAGGCTTCTAACTATGGGATCTTGAAGTGCTTGGGGATAACTTCATCCATAATGCGGTCAGAAAATAGTGGTTGAGAATTGAAAGCAATAACCTCCTCATTTCTTCTCAGATCTAAAATCCTAGCTATTTCCGACTGCATGGATTTGAATTTCTCTTCAAATTCATAGTTGATCTCCCTTTGCCTAGCTCCTTCTAGTGCAAAACTTCTAGAAGAAATAGAGGGAGAGCACCGGATCCTTTTCTTTCCACCATGATCACCTGTCTGTCTATCTGATGGAGAAGCATAGCGGTCACGAGATGACCGGATCTGTGAGAAACTGGGAGAGATTTCTTGATGTCAATCTTCTTCCTTTTCAAGTTGATGGTTGGACTGCAGAACTGGTGGTGGATGCTACCTTTGAGTAGCTGCTTCTTGCAAATTTTATACCAATGCCGTCAAGGTTTCTACCCTATTTAGAAGGGTTTCAAATTGCTGTTGCCCCACCATTATCATGGGAGGCTGCACTCCCTGATCCGTTGGAGATCGTTTGCTGGAGGACCATTTGCTGGAGGAGCATGTTGCTCCTTGCTTGTGGACGCATTTCGAACCTTTCCTTTCACCATTTCTGCCTAGCAAAACTGTCCTTCAAAACAGAGGAAACAGATCTCTTCCCCTACCTGGCGTGCCAATCTGTTGATACTGAATCCCTGCCGGCCGGATGGAGTGGCTTTGCCCATTGGCTTACCATCGCCCGGAACCTACAAAATAGATCCCCTGACCAGAAATCTTCTAGCGGGGGACACTCCGATGCCAAGGTCAGCAAGAACTCAGGCAGCATCAGAATGGAGAGTTTCAAAGCAGAGAAGGAAATGAGAGAATTCAAATTGCTGGGATGAGCTAAGCTTACTTCAAGTATCCCCTCTTACCAATATTTATAAGCTTCAATATAACTGCTTATAGTTATGAGAGTTGGCAGATGCAACCCCCTCATAACTGTAAGTAGTGGTGGTCGAAAAGTCAATTATTTTGGAACTTATCTAATCTGAAGATTTCGATCATGTGGGTGGTTACAACAACTAGAGCAGACTCCAACTATTTTGGGGTTGGAAAAGCCCAAATGCTTAATATGCCTTTCTTTTCTAAAGTAGGTCTGAAGTGAGTTCAACATTCTCCTTAGTAGCGCTTTTAAAGGAAATGTTAGCTATACACTTCAGAGCAGTTTCTTTGAAAGTAACAAAGAAAGATAAATACTTACAGTCTTGAATACGGGATAATATGCTCTTCGGATTATGTTGAAGGAATGAAAGCTGAAGATGTTCAATTGAAAGGCTTGGTCTTCGGAGCAAGATAACAATACGAAGCCAAAGACATAAGGTTAGTAAGCTTGGCCTCTGGACCATACAAGATATGAAGCCCAAGACATAAGGTTGACAAGCTTATTCTTTGGACCAAGATAAGGATACGAAGCCGGAGATATAAAGACATTAGGCATAGTCTTCGGACCAAAATATGGATACGAATCCGAAGATATAAATATGTTAGGCACACTTTTCGGATCAAGATAAAGATACGAAATCGAAGATATAAAGATATTAGGCATGGTCTTCGGATCAAAGTAAAGATACGAAGCCAGAGATAAAGATATTAGGCATACTCTTAGGACTAAGATGAAGATACGAAGTCGAAGATATAGAACATTTTTTGTAGATCAAAAATTTCATCAAATTTAGAAGATATTTTTTTTTACATATTGATTTGATCAATAAATTAAAAAATTAAAATTGGTTCACAGAATATCTCAGTAACAAAGTAAAATAAAAACAGGATATCATATTCACCTTGAAGAGAAAGTTTGTTGTGTTCCATGTTGAGCCCGCCCATGCAGCCCAAGTTGATGAACTCAAAACCTCTCACCTCTTAACTGAAGTCTCTTACAGTTATTATTTTGAGCCGGTATCGGGGTAGATTTAACTCTGTCAAGCTTTTGGAAATTTTTTTTTTTTTTTTTTAAAAATGGGATGGAAAGGGGAGAGGGAAACGAGAGGGGCAGCTAGACAGTTGGAGAAAGAGGATAGTTTAACCCTTCCAGGGTTCTTTTTGGGCAGTTAGGAGCTAATTCAAGAAGGTGCTGTTATTCTTGAGGACTTTTCTGTTGCACTTCCCCGTCAAAAGTTGAGAACCATAATGACCTTTTACTCATCCCCGTACTTAGATTTGAGGTGAAATCTGTTCTTATATCTGTTGAATTTATCCTTATAATGAAAGAAATTACCTTTGCGTTGTTCCCTCTCTGTAGGTTTTTAATTTAATCGAATCATGCAAATATTGTTGTCTATCTCTGGTTTGACTGTCTCTCTTGTAATATATAGTTCTTTCCATTGTGATTTCCCATTTTTATTATATTATCCATGAGTGATAGCGTAATATTCTAGGTTTGTGGAGGACTGCAAGTATGTTCCCAAGATGTTTGTGAAAAGGTCTAAAACAAGTTGTCAGTGTCATACCTTGCTTGTGCACTTAACCAATGGATTCTATATTCTTAGGATCCACTCATCATAACATTAACAACCTAGCTCCTCTCTTAGGAAAATATTAACCATATAGCACCTCCTAAAAAAAATCTGAACACTTAAAATTTAAAAAGTTTGAATCAAGATTAAAGATTGTATTGTAATTTTGAATTAAATATGATTAAAAACAACCTCAAATAATGGTTTTTAAACTATTATTTCTATCATTTCATGTCACCAGCTGGAATTATCTTCTCTGTTTCCATTCTGGTTGGTAGTTGTTGCCCTCTCTTATCAAATTTCTTCTTCTTTTTCATCATTTATATAGGTTTATATGAAGCCTAAGTTTCTCTAAGTTTTCTTCTACTGTGAAGTCTCATTTGGGTTAGGATTTTGGCTGAGTTTGTATTGCTTTGGATGAAGACACCTGTCCCCATTCGTATCTAAATATGTGAATATTTTCATCTTAGGTTTTGGGTTCTATGGTTGTATGAGTTGCTCTTGTATTAGACCAAGGCCTGAGGTCCCATTTGTTCTTTTTGTTTCTCTTAGCTCTGATTTTACATTTAGAGGGCTCTGGCTTAGTTGGTTTTCAGCCTTCTTTGTGCAATGGCCCCTGGTTGTGCCCTGTTGCCTGGTACCTGCTAGGTGGCTGAGCCCCTGCTTCATCCGAGTTCTTCCCATTCCAGCTGCTGGTGAGTGCAAAATGTCACATAAAATTGATTGTTTCTACTTTCTGGATTTCTAAACTTGTAGCTCAGATAGCATTGTTCTTTATTATATATGACCATATGCTTGATACCTTTCATTTCTTGTTCCAGTCATGTAATTTTCCCTGAAGAAGAATGAGGCTCTTGTGCATGTCCAATGTGCTTGGATGATCTTTCGATCATATGATTATGAGATCCATGTATTATGAGATAATGATTGGATATGCTAATCCTTATCATATCCCATGTACTAATTTTCTACTTTGATACCTTGTGTCTCAGTGCTGTTTCAATAATTGTTCTTGTCATGCAATGTTGCCTGAGAAAAATGAGGCTCCTCTGCAATGCATGTGGTTTATTGAGCCTTCAATTATGTGACTATGAGATCCATGTATGAGATATATTTTCAGATATGCTATTTTATATAGTGTCCATCCTCCTGATCTTTTTAATGTCCTCATTATCCAGTTAATGTTCTGGTCTGATGTCTTGCACCTTAGTTTTTTCTGTTATTTAGAATTGAGGAGCTATTTAGATGTTTTTTTCTCTGACCTTATCATGGCTCTTCTTCATGTGCATGCGTTTAAATCTGACATCATGTATATGCTAACTAGAAACGAGTATGATGGAACTTTCCCTAGCATGCTATCAGTCATGATGCTACATGGGGCTGATATGGTTAAAATCATATTTATCTATTTATCCAGTTAACTTTCTGGTTTCCATTTTGTACCCCAGTGCTTTTGGATATTTTGAATGCACAAGCATTTGGATGGTATTGATGTTCGTAAGCTATTAAATATGCATCATTATAAGACTTGATCATCTGTGTTGGTTCAGGTGAAGGGTTTTGTAGTTGCCTGATTAATATTACAATACTCTCATTTAGCTGGACATGACTGACTTAAAACCTTGCCTGATTAATAGACCAACGTGAAACCTTACTTGCTAACTCAATATCTTATGTGCTGAAATAGGCAAGTCATGTCGAACATTGGGCAGAATCACTATATGCAAACTAGTTGACATTACCTCTGGTCCATATCACTCGACCATTTTTTAGTCCAGACAGTGAAAGATGAGTGTCTCTTCAACCCATCTTAAACGCCCAGGCACTGTGACAGCACCGCATGGTGGTAGATCCAAGAAACTTCTAATTAGTAGGCAGACATTTGGGTTGCATGGTATGAGATAATGAATTGTTTAAAGTCCCTCAAACATGTCTACTTCAAGTACCTTTGCCTAGCCTAGCATTTGGGATGGTTGGTTCAGTTTGGCCCGAGGCACCTAAACCCCAGGCATGGGATGAGGTCATTGCAGTATTGCCTTTAAGGTATACTTGGATTGTCTTTGCACTTTTTTGTACTATCGTGATTGCTGTCACTCAAGCACCATGTTCTCTTGCATGGAGTGCCCACAAGCCGCCTTGTTGTGGATCACTCCATTCTTGCTGTTCTACGAGCTAGCCATTACAACTACCACCTGGCCTTGAATGGGTTTTTTTGGCAGCCTGTGCTCTAATGAATCTGCAAGTGGTTTTCATGGATTTGTTTCATGATGTGGTTGTTCTAGCTTGTACTCATGTCATTGATGGTCATGCTTTGACAATGATGGCTCATTTGGCATCATCTTGCCATGTAGGCAGTTGGACTCTTGTTAATGTCTAGATGCTGTAGTCATAGTTTTTTAATGGCTTTCTTATGGAATGTTTTGTTCATCTCCATCGAAGGGGACATGGTGGAGGGTCATCTTATTAATGTCTAGATGATGTAGTCATAATTTCTTGAATGGCTTTCTTGTGGAAAGTTTTGGTCATCCCCATGGAGGGGACATGGTGGAAGATCATCCCTGTGGATGAGAAATGTAGGTTGTTCATGTCAGTTGTCCATGGTGTTGACATTGCTTGCTCTCATTTTTGTCTTTTGTATATACCATCGTGGAATACAACTGACCTGCATCTTATACTAATGAACTGTTTCCACTACTTACATTTTGGTTTGTTTCCTTGTCTTCCATTTGTAACGCGATCATTATGAACCTATGTTTTTTATTGGCCATCTTTTGAAATCATGTTGTGCTTACGCCATATCCTAATTGATGCCTAGAGTCCTCAGATGTGCTGTGAAATGATGTGATGAGGGACGTGAAACAAAGAAAAATATAAAAAAATAAAAATAAAAATAAAGAAGAAAGAAAAATTCAATATCTTTGGTATTCAATTTCAATATTCAAGTCTGGCTTTTTTCATACAATTGGAGTCTTTAAATAGAGCAACAAATCCAAATCTAATGAAAATCAAATTGCTATGTCCTAATAAAAATAAAAACCCTAATAAAAAATAATAAAATAAAAAATCTTAAATAAAGAAAAATAAAAGAAATCCTTAATAAATCGTTCTTTTAAAATAGAATTAGGGTTATGATTTTTCAAAGTACACAAAGTTTTCTTTTAAATTAGGTGAAAATTTTTGATTCCCATCATGATGTGCGGCAACATTGCAAACTATTTCAAAAAAACTGTACAACTGCCATGTGTCATCAAAGGCAGGCCGAGTAGCCTCGATAAAGAGGGGTGTTGGCTTCTAACAGATTTAGATATGTTGATCCCTGTAATGATTTTGATGATTACAAAATATTGGAACATGTATTTGATACTAATACTTTTTAAGTGTTTAAGAAGTTTTTGTAGAGCATTTATAATGGACAATCATCAATCCTATGTTTTTCAAAACCATTGGAATAAATCCTTGTATTCAAGAAAAAGTCTTATGTATTATTTGAGAACCCTAAGTAAATTCAATTATATATTTATAAAAAAAGGGCCAAATCAATGTAATTTTAAGTATAAATATTTCAAAATAAGTTTAGAACTTGTTTGAAAGTAGTGTGAAGCTATTTGGAAGACTTTGGAGAAGTTTCAACTCAAGCCGACTCTAATGAATAGAGCTGATACATTTCTTGGCACGGTATAGCACTTTTCTGATATAGGACATCCGAGCCGACTCCAAGAAAATTAGAGCCGACTCTCATAGAGTCATAGAAAGTTGCTTCTGAGATTTCAGTCAACCGAGCCGACTCTAAATTGACAAGAGCTGACTCTCACAGACTGCATAATTACTTCACTAATAATCCGAGCCGACTCAAATTCTGCGAGCCGACTTGCCTTTCAGTGATTTTAGCTGTAACGGCTAGTTCTAGAATTCAAATTTTTTGAATTTCAAGAGTCCTAACGGCTAGTTTTCAATTCCCAAGAGATTCTAACGACCATATTCATCTGGGAACACTTCAAGAAGCTATAAATGATGGATTTAAGAGAGAAAAGAGAACTTTTATGAGGGTATTGAATATACCAAGAGCTTTCAAGTAGAAATTTAAGTTCTCCAGTAACTTTCAACTACTTTTTTGAGTTAATCTTTGAAGAAGTTAAGAGAGGCTTGAAGAGGATTAAAGAAGCATTCAAGAAAGCCTCATTAAGGGCTTCAAATGCGATTCAATACATTGGGTTTGTTTTTTGTGTTGCTTTCTTTTGCTACTTTGTTTTGAGTTACTACAAGTACAGCGGGTGGCTATAGCTTGTGAGTTGTTTTAGGTTATTGGTTAGCCTTAAAAATCAAGTTGGGTTGTTAGTGAGCCCGGAAAAACTAACTTTGTATTTGGGTTTTGGATTGTGAGCTCGTAGGAAAACAATCCGACTGTAGTCGGGATGAATATAGTGAAAATCCTAAGAGTGCACCTTGGATAGTGGATGTAGAAACTGGGTTGCTCCGAACCACTGTAAATCTTATGGTGTTTGTGTTTGCTCTTGCTTTTGCATTCTTATTTACTTCCACACGCAATACTCTATCTACTTCACTCACCATACAAGGTTTCAAAAGGTACATACTTGATAAAATTTTTACAAATCCAATTCATCCCCCCTCTTGGGTTAGTCAACTGGGTAACAAGTGGTATCAAAGCCACGTTTCAGTGCCATTAATCTAACGATTAAGAGAAAAGTTCTATGGCAACCCAAATGGGCACATCTTTGGTTGAAGGTCAATCAAGTAATAGACCTTTACTGTTCACCGGCACCAATTACATCTATTGAAAAGCTAGGATGAAAACTTATATGCAAGCTGTTGATTTTCAATTATAAAAAATAATCTTGAAAGGACCACACATACCCATCAAGAAGGTAGATGGAATATACATCCCTAAACCAGAAGAGGAATGTAATGAATATGACATAAAATGGGTGAACTTAATGTCAAAGCCATGAACCTTCTTTATTGTGCTTTAGATGCAAATGAGTTTAACCAGATTTGTACTTGCACTTCGGTAAAAAAATTTGGGATAAACTACAGGTTACACATGAGGGCACTACCCAAGTAAAGACCTCTAAAATTAATATATTTGTGCACAATTATGAACTCTTCAAAATGGAACCAAATGAGACCATATCTGAAATGTTTGCTAGATTTACAGATATTATTAATGGTTTGAAAAATCTTGGCAGGGTATATTCCAATACTGATCAGGTACAAAAGATTCTTCGATCCTTACCAGATAAATGGAACCCCAAGGTCACTGCAAATTAAGAAGCCAAAGACTTAAAACACATTTCTACTTGATGAACTTCTTGGTTCTTTGATTACCCATGAACTGACAATGCAGCATTGCAGCGAAGATGACAATAAGAAAAAGAAATCAATAGCATGCAAGGTAGCAGCGGAGATTAAGAAGCAAGAAGAGAAAGAAGAAGAAGAAAGCCCATCCTCAGATGAAGAACTAGGAGATGATGACATAGCATTAGTTGTGAGAATATTTCGAAGATTTATGGGCAAAAGAAAGTTAAGATACAGGGGGAAGCACCTAGATGAAGGTGAACGAAGTAAAGAAAAAGAGAAAGACAAAGACAAAGAAAAGGAGCAACTACCTATTTGTTATGAATGTAAGAAACTGGGGCACTATCGTTTGGAGTGTCTTACATTAGAAAAGGGATACAAGAAGAAGAAAAAGAAAGCAATGATGGCTATATGGAGTGACAGTGATGAATCCACTTCTAATGAAGAGGAAGAAATATTAAAATCAACAATTATATGTTTAATGGGTTTAGAAGATAAGATAACATCTAGTGAACCCATTCATGAATTTACTTATGATGAATTATATACTGCCTTTCAGGAACTTCTAATTGAATATAAGAAGGTTGATTTAAAAATCAAATCTTTGAAAAATAACTATGACATATTATTGAAAGAAAAAAAAGAGATTTCTGAAAAGAATAATCTTTTACAAAAGGAATTAAGTAATGTTTCTGAAAAATGTAAAGTGTTATAAATTAAAAAAAAGATTAATGTTTTGAAAAGAATAAATGTTTGCAAAATGAAATGGATAGACTCAAGTCTTTTGTTGATAAGTTGACTTTGAGTTCGAACAAACTTGAGCTAATCCTGAAAAATCAGAACAAATATAATAATAAAGCTGGAATTGGGTACAATACAATGCATATAAACAAATTTTCAGCTTCAAAACCTTATGCATCAAAATTATCAACATCCACTTCTTTTTTTTTTGATGAATCAAAAGAGATGGGGGAGGAAAATCCCCGTTGTAGCTGCCCTTACTGGGCCCCCGCCCTGCCAAGCCATGTTTGATTCGGGTAGCTATTTTTTTGCAATACCCTCCCCACCCGAAGGTGAGTACGTCAGCCTGACCCTACTAAGCTGCCAGAGTAGAATTCTTCCTCCTACTAAGCTACCAGAGTAGAATGCTTCCTCCTATCCCCAATCACGTATCCTAAAAAAAATTTCTAGATTTAATCGAGTCACCGCATGGATCACACCTCGAACCCATGATCGGAGAGACATAAGCGTAAGCACCCACCAACTGTGCTACTTCCTTAGTAGTGCATCAACTTCTTTTCAAAAGTCAAAAATAGTTTGTTTTTGCTGTAATGGGGTTGGATTTAAGGCATATAAATTTAATCTAAGAAGAAAAAATAAAAACAAAGTGAAAAAGATTTGGTTCCTAAAGGAACCATTGCCACTAACTATTAAGGATCCAAGAAATCTTGGATACCTAAAAATTTAACTTGATTATTTTGTAGGAATGTTTTGTAGCCCAAAATTTAAAGAAGAGGTGGTATCTAGATAGCGGCTATTCAAGATACATGACAGGTGACAAAGATCAATTTATCACCTTTGAAATGAAAGAAGATGGAATAGTTACATTTGGTGATAATGGCAAGAAGAAAATCATTGAGATTGGTAAGATCAAAATTATCCCTACCACTTGTATTGAAAATGTATTGCTAGTAGATGAATTGAAGCATAATCTATTGAGCATTAGTTAATTGTGTGATAGAGACTTCAAAGTTTTATTTGAATCTTCAATGTGCATAGTAACTAGCTCTCTTGATTCTAGCATTAAATTTGTTGATCATAGACTTGGAAATATTTATATAGTAGACTTGAATAATCTAGCCATGTCAAGCAGTACAAGCAGGGTTCTGGGTACCGGCATGCATATTGGGCCATTTTTTTAATATAAAAATACTTTTCTCCTCCCAAAGCAATTTAAAACCTGAAATAGACCTGAACTGGGCCGAACAGAGCCCGTACTGGGCTGAACTGGTTGGTACGTACCGGTACGGAAATTATTTTTTTTATTTTTTTAACGGTACGGACTGTACCGTACCGGCATGCATACCGGGCCATTTTTTTAATATAAAAATACTTTTCTCCCCCCAAAGCAATTTAAAACCTGAATAGAGCTGAACTGGGCCGATCCAAGCCCGTACTGGGCTGAACCGGTTGGTACATACCGGTACAGTACGGTACCGTATCGGTATGGTACCGTACTGGTACGGAATTTTTTTTTATTTTTTTAACGGTCTGAAGGTAAGACCGTTATATGGAGGTGAATAGTACCGGCTAGCTACCAGTACGGTACGCCCCGTACCGGGTGGTACAGGACGGTACCGCATTCCTTGAGTACAAGTCTAGTGGCCATGAATACTAAAATCAAGGAATCTAGTTTACTTTGGCTTAGAAGATTGGGTCATACTAGCATGCATACATTAGTAAAATTAATTTTCAAAGACTTAGTTAGAGGTTTACCAAAGTTTAAAGTTGATTTTGATCATGTTTGTGATGCATGTCAATATGGTAAACAAACTAGGAAGAATTTTAAATCTAAAAACATTGTTCAATATCAAGACCCTTGGAACTACTATACATGGATTTATTTGGACCAACTAAGACCATAAGCTTAGGAAGTATGAAATATGAACTTACGATAGTAGATGATTTCTTACGATTCACTTGGATTTTATTTCTAGCACACAAATATGAAGTCTAAAAAGTTTTTCAAAAATTTCACAAAAAAACCTCAAATCAGAAAAATCTTTCAATTATCTTAATTAGAAGTGATTAGGAAATTGAATTCAAAAATCAATACTTTGAAAAATTTTGTACAGAACATGACATTGATCACAACTTTTCAATCCTTAGAACACCATAACAAAATGGAGTTGTGGAAAGGAAAAATAGAACATTGGAAGAGATGGCCCGAACCATATTGTATGAAGGCAATCTTCCGAGGTATTTTTGGATAGAAGCTGTGAACACTACATGTTACATATTAAATCGTGTTTTGATTAGACCAATTTTGAAGAAAACCTCTTATGAACTTTGGAATGATAGAAAATCAATTATTCATTACTTTCATAATTTTGGATATAAATGTTATATTTTGAACAATGGAAAAGATAACTTAGAAAAGTTTGATGCAAAATCTGATTAAGATATATTTCTTGGATATTGAACCATAAGTAAAGCATTTAGAGTTTTTAACAAAAGAACCTTAACTGTTGAAGAATCAATTCATGTTGTTTTCGATGAATCTAACCTCATACTTTCAAGAAAAGAAGAGTATATTGACAATGATGCAGGTTCCCTAAATGATGGAGTAAAGGACATGAGCTTGAAAGATAAACAAGTTGAGCAAAAAAAGAAGGTAACTGAAGAACATGATGAGCTACTAAAGGATTGGAGGTATGCACATTCTCATCCTAAAGAATTGATCATTGGTGATCCGTCTCAAGGAGTAAGAACCAGGTCATCTTTTAGAGACACCTTTGACTATTTAGCATTTGTTTCTCAAGTTGAACCTAACTGCATAGAGGAAGCTAAAAATGATCCATATTGGATGATGGCTATGCAGGAGGAACTTAATCAATTTAAAAGGAACAATGTATGGGCCTTAGTAGCAAGACCTAAGGAGCATCTTATCATAGGTTCTAAATGGATTTTTAGAAATAAATTAGATGACAAAGGCAATGTAATTAGAAACAAGGCTAGATTAGTTGTTAAAGGATATAACCAAGAAGAATGAATAGATTTTGATGAAACTTATGCACCTGTAGTTAGATTAGAAGTTATAAGACTCTTGTATTTGCATGTTACGTGGAATTTAAGCTTTTTCAAAATGATGTAAAAAGTACTTTTTTAAATGGCTACATTGAAGAAGAAGGTTTTGTGGAACAACCTCCCGGTTTTGAAAATCATTCTTTTCCAAATCATTTTTTCAAACTAAACAAAGCTTTATATGGTTTAAAACAAGCACCTAGAGCATGGTATGAGAGGTTGAGCAAGTTTCTTTTAAAAGATGATTTCAAAAGAAGTAGAATAGATACAACATTATTTATCAAAAGAAAAGATGATGAATTATTAGTTATACAAATATATGTTGATGATATAATCTTTGGTGCAACTAATGAAACTTTATGTCAAGAATTTGCCAAGGTTATGCAGGGAGAATTTGAAATGAGCATGATAGTTGAACTCACCTTCTTCCTTAGATTGCAAATCAAACAAACAAAGAAAGGGATATTCATCAACTAAATAAAGTATATCAAAGAACACTTGAAGAAGTTTGGGATGGAATCTACAAAGAAAATTGGCACACCCATGAGCCCAACCTGCAGACTTAACAAAGATGAGGAAGGTAACAAGGTTAATCAAAAATTATATCGAGGTATGATTGGATCACTACTTTATTTAACTGTAAGCAGACCTGATATACTATTTAGTATTTGTATATGTGCAAGATTTCAAGTTAATCCTAAAAAATCGCATATACTTACTATAAAGAGAATCATAAGTATCTCAAAGGTACATCAAACTTATGATTATGGTACTCTAAACCTTCATCTTTAAATTTAATAGGTTATTTAGATGCTGATTATGATGGTTGTAGAATTGATAGGAAGAGTACTAGTGGCACATGTTAATTTCTAGGGTTGAATTTAATCTAATGGCACAGCAATAAACAAAACTCTATGGCACTATCTACTGTTGAGGTAGAGTATATGGCTGCAGGGAGTTGTTGTGCTCAAATATTATGGATTAAGCAATAACTAGAAGATTATGGTGTTATTCAATCTAAAATTCTAATCAAATGTAATAACATAAGTGCTATCAACTTAACAAAGAATCCTATTCAGCACTCAAGAACTAAGCATATTGAAAGTAGACATCATTTCATTAATGATTATGTTCAAAATGATGATATTGAACTCGAATTTATTTGTACTGAAAAATAACTGGCTGACATTTTTACTAAACCCCTTAGTGATGATAGATTTCAAAGATCAAAGGAGAATTAGGTCTTTGTGATCTTTTTTAGAATTTTGATCTAATTTATTCAAGAATTAAGAAAAATTCATTTAGAGGACCTCCATCAAGTTAGATACGTACTTTTTCAAGTGCTTTTCTAGGAATAGAACATTTTTCCTGTATTTTTCTGAACCATTTTCTTTGGTTCTGCGCAAGCCGACTCGAGCAGAAAAAGCTCTCTGGGCAAGTCGACTCGAATAGCGGATATACTTAAGGACCGTAAAGTCCTAAATTTTCTTTTTTCTTATTGTTTTATGTTGAACACAAGCCTAAGAGAGATCTTTCCTTTTATCCCTAGGGACTACTCCAATCAACTACTTTTCCTTAGATTCTAGATCTATGGCTCCCAAGAAAGCAGTGGCAAAGAGAAAGAAATGGATGGCTCCAAGCTCAGTTCAAGCGGAAAGAAGATCAAAGAGGTGATAAGATGAGCCGACTCCTCAAGAACCGCAAGCTCCACCTCCTTCTCAGCGACAAATCATTCAAATGGGCAATATACCTATGACATCAGGTAGAAAGGTTGATTTTGGATTTCTAGAGCAACAACACTTCTGCATTGGTGATTAGATTGCAATACAGGGGTGGGAGTTCTTCAGTTCTTTAGATATTCCCACATATCCCATTCTTGTTAAGACTTTTTTTTTTTGAGAACTTGACTTTTGGCATACATCAGATTCTTTCAACTATGAAGGGTATCACTATTTCAGTGGATGAAGCTTGACTGAGTAGAGTTCTACAAATGCCTAAGACTGGAAAGTGTTATCTAAACATGAAAGACAGGCAAAGTACTTTGAAGATTGTCTTGGAAAGAAGAAATGTGGAAGGTGTTGATCCCTGGAATGATTTTGATGATCATAAAATATTGGAGCATGTACTTGTTACTAATTCTTTCAATTAGTTGAGAAGTTTTTGCAGGAAATTGGTTACCTTTAGTTTAAATTGGTTTTTAAATTGATTGAGAGGTAATTTAATTATGTATGGACTTTTATGAACTTTAACTTGTAAAAGCCCTAATTTTGCCAATCTTGTGATCTTGTAAAAAGGGCTGTAAAATTGTAAAATTGAGAGTATGTAGATTAGCTTTTGTTTGATTCAAGTGTTGAAGAGTTTTGGAGAAATTTGAAGTATTAATTGAAGTTTTGGCAAGAGCTGACTCATGGATCAAGAACCGACTCCTTGTGGCACGGCACGAAGAAATTTTAGAGTTTCAGTATCTCGAGCTGACTCGTGTCCCAAGAGCTGACTCGTGGAAGAATACATGTTTCTGAAGTCTAAGATCTTGAGCCGACTCGAGCTCCAAGAGCCAACTCATCCAGAGTTATGATTTTTGGTGAACTGAGACTTCGAGCCGACTCTGCCCTGAAGAGCCGACTCCTGTAATTTTCTGTTTTGAATTAATTGAAGGCAAGAGCCGACTCTAGCTTAAAGAGCCAACTCTTACAGAAATTTGGTCAGGGCTATCCGAGACTTCGAGCTGACTCATGGACCTCGAGCCGGCTCGAGTAGTCGTTTTCTGCACTCTAACGTCTAGTTGCTGGAAGTGATTTTTGAATTGAAATTCATCTCCAATAGCTCTTTCATGAATCCTTAGGCCCTACAACGGCCATATCTCATGGAAAACTATAAAAGGGATTGCTTTTGAGGGATTAAAAAATAATTATAGTATTATTATTGATTTATCTTGAGAAATTAAAGAGTCTTCAAGTCTTTCACCTACCTACTTCAAGAGCTTTCAAGTTAGGATTCAAAGCTTCACCAACTCCTCTTCATCATTGAATCTACTCATTAAAGAAGCAAAGAAGCAGCTTGAAGAGCATTAACGAGCATTCAAAGCTAGGCTTCATCTTGATCTACATCGGCAACATTTAAACAAACTCAGTTTGTTGTAGTTGCTTGTTTATTTATTTCTATCTTTGTTTTCTCTCTAAGAACAACAAGGGACTGTATCTTAAGAGAGGGTTGAAGGTTTTTAGGTGAGTCTTGTAAAAACCTAAGTTAGGTTCTTGGTGATCCCGGTATAAAACCAAATGTTAGGGTTTTTTTGGTGATCCCGTTCAAAACCAAAAGAAGTTGGGTTTTCTTTGGTAATCTATGTAAAACTAAAGTGTATAGGTTTGGATTGTGAGCCTGGTAAAATAATTCGACTGTATTCCGATTGGGGGATATAACAGAAATCCTAAGTGGTGCTTGGATAGTGGACGTAGGAGCCGGTTATTCCGAACCACTCTAAATCTCCGTGTTTGTGTTTGTGCTTATTTTAGCTTATTGCATTTACTTATTTACTTCCGCATTGCATATTGCACCACAACATTAAAAGAATTTCAAAGTGCACATAATTGTGAAAAGTTTTTATTCTCAATTCACCCCCCTCTTGGGAAGCCACCTGGGCAACAAGTGGTATCAGAGCAGAGTCTCTGAAAATTACTTAGAGTAAAGATAGATGGCACATCCCATGAGCACTTCTTTGGCCGAAGGTCAATCTACAAATCGACCTCCACTTTTCACCGGAACCAATTATACATATTGGAAGGCAAGAATGAAAATATACATTCAAGCCGTAGACTTTCATTTATGAAAAATTATCTTGAAAGGACCTCACACACCCATTGTTAAAGTAAATGATATAGAGGTTCCCAAACCAGAAGAGGATTGGGACGAAAATGATATGAAATTAGCTGAGCTGAATGCCAAAGCCATGAATTTGTTGTATTGTGCTTTAGATCCAAATGAATTTAATAGAATTTCAACTTGTAATTCTGCTAAAGAAATTTGAGACAAGCTAGAAATCACACATGAAGGCACATCACAAGTTAAAATATCAAAAATCAATCTTCTTGTACATAACTATGAGTTATTTAAGATGGATCGTAATGAGACTATATCTGCTATGTATATTCGCTTTACTGATATTATAAATGGTCTCAAAAGTCTTGGTAGAACTTACACTAATGCTGATCTTGTTTAAAAAGTTTTGAGATCCTTGCCAGATCAATGGGAAGCTAAGGTGATAGCTATTCAAGAGGTGAAGGACCTGAACACTCTACCACTGGATGAGTTGCTTGGTTCACTAATTACACATAAATTAGCCATGCAACAAATAACTGATGAAGATTTCAAAAGAAAGAAAGCTATAGCATTTAAAGCTACAGAAGAGGACAATAATGAAGACTCAGACTCATCAAATGATGATGATTTAGAAAATAATGAGATTGCCCTTGTAATGAGAAAGTTTAAAAGGTTTATGGGCAAAAGAAAAACAAATAGATGGAGGAAGCAATTCAGAAAAAAGAGATTTTGGGAGAGAAAGAGAAAAGGACAAATAAAAGGAGAAGGATAAAGATAAGAATCAAGTACCAATCTGTTATGGATGCAAGAAACCGAGACATATCCGTCTTGACTGTCCTGAAGCAAAGAAAAAGATGTTCACCAAAAAGAAGAAGAAGGCTATGCTTGCAACATGGAGTGACAGCGATGAATCTACATCCACTGAAGAGGATGAAAAGACAACAAAGACTACACAGATCTATCTTATGGGTTTGGAGGACGAGGTAACTACTTCTGAACCTAACTTAGAATTTACATATGATGAGCTGCATAATGCATTTTATGAATTACTTGTAGAATATGAAAAAGCTAGTTTAAAAATGAAAACTTTGAAAAATCAATAAGATACATTTGAAAAGGATAAAAATGAATTTGGTGAAAGAAATAAAATTTTATAAAGAGAATTAAGTCTAGTTTGTGAAATACTTAAGATCACACAATTTGAAAAGAAAGAGCTTCTTGAGAAAAATAAAGGTTTACAAAAGGAAAATGATGATTTGAAGAAAGAAGTTCAAAAGCTCAAGCCTTTGGTTGAAAAACTAACTCTAAGTTCCAACAATCTTGAATTAATTTTGAAAGATCAAAGATAAACAAAAAACAAATTTGGAATTGGTTACAAAGGTTCAATTTCAAACAAATTTTCTGCATCTACATCATATGCTCCTAAGTTTACTACTTTAAAATAAGTTAGAACTAAATTTGCATCATCTTATGCTTATTATTCAAAGTCAAGGATTGTATGCTATGCTTGCAATAATATTGGTCATAAGGTATTTGAGTGTCATTTGAAACATAATGACAAAAAGAAAATTAAGAAAGTTTGGGTTCTAAGAAAAACCATTTTTACCAACTTGCAAGGATCCAAGAAAGCTTGGGTACCTAAATCTATTAAATAATTGTTTGTAGGGGTGTCTTGCAGTCACAAATATAAAGAAAAGATGGTATCTGGATAGTGGCTGTTCAAGACACATGACGGGTGATGCTGATCAATTCTTCACCCTAGAACAAAAAGATGGTGAAATGGTAATATTTGGTGATAATCGCAAAGGAAGGATAATCGGTATCGGTAAAATTAAAATTACTCCTACATTTATTGAAAAATGTGTTACTTATAGAAAAGTTAAAACATAATCTTTTGAGTATTAGTCATCTGTGTGACATTGGTTTTAATGTTTTTTTCAAGTCATCAATGTGTATAGTAGTTGATCCACTTAACTCTAGTATTAAATTCATTGGACATAGACTTGGTAACATTTATGTAGTAGATCTTAATGATCTGGCTATGTCAAGCAACACAAGTCTTGTAGCAATGAATGACAAGAGCAAGGAATCAAGTTTACTATGGCATAGGCGACTTGGACACGCTAGTATGGACACTATAGCTAAACTTATTTCGAAAAACTTAGTCAAAGGATTGCCAAAATTTAAAGTTAATTTTGATTATGTTTGCGATGCTTGTCAACTAGGAAAGCAAGTGAAGGGGAGTTTTAAATCTAAAAATATTGTTTCTACTACTAGACCCTTAGAGCTACTTCATATGGATATATTTGGACCTACTAAGACTACAAGCCTAGGTGGTATGAAATATGATCTTGTGATTGTAGATGATTTTTCAAGATACACATGGGTTTTGTTTATTGTATATAAAGATGAAACTTTCAAAGTATTCATAAAGTTTTATAAAAGAGTTACAAATTTGAAAAATCTGTCTATTATTTCAATTCGTAGTGATCATGGTATTGAATTTGAAAATCAACAATTTAATCATTTTTGCACAAAGTACAGTATTGACTATAACTTCTCTGTACCTAGAATACCACAACAAAATGGTGTTATGGAAAGAAAGAATCGTACTTTGGAAGAGATGTCCCGAACAATGCTTTGTAAAGGAAATCTTCCAAAATACTTTTGGACGGAAGCTGTAAATATCGCTTGCTATATTTTGAACAGAGTTTTGATTATACCTATCATTAGAAAAATCCCCTATGAACTATGGAATAATAGAAAGCCTAATATCAAATATTTTCATGTTTTTGGCTGTAAATGTTTTGTTCTTAACAATGAAAAAGATAATCTTGGTAAATTTGATACAAAATCCGATGAGGCTATTTTTCTTGGATATTCTTTAAGTAGTAAAATTTATTGAGTTTTCAACAAAAGAACATTGACTGCAGAAGAATCAATATATGTTGTTTTTAATGAATCTGACATTACATCTTTTAGAAAAGAAGATATTGCTGATGATGACGCAGGTACACTAGAACATGGACTGAAAGATTTGACTCTCAAAGACAAACAATCAAGTGAACCACATGAAAAAGAGGTAAGCAAAAATCATGATGATATACCCAAAGAATGGAGATATGTACACTCATATCCCAAAGAATTAATTATATGAGATCCATCTCAAGGTGTTAGAACTAGAGCTGCATATAGAGATACACATGACTTAATTGCTTTGGTTTCTCATGTAGAACCACATACTATAGAAGAAGCTGAAACTGATCATAATTGGATGTTAGCAATGCATGATGAATTAAACCAATTTAGGAGGAATAATGTTTGGACCATAGTAGAAAGACCTAGTGACTATCCTGTTATAGGTACTAGGTGGGTTTATAAAAATAAATTAGATGAAGAAGGAAATGTAATTTGAAATAACGCTAGACTGGTAGTACAATGATATAATCAAGAAGAGGTAATAGATTTTGATGAAACTTATGCACCAGTAGCTAGATTAGAAGCCATTATATTACTATTAGCATATACATGCTTTATGAATTATAAGTTATTTTAAATGGACGTAAAGAGTGCATTTTTGAATGGTTTTCTATCTGAAGGAGTTTTTGTCGAACAACAACCGGGTTTTATCGATCACTTATTTCCAAATCACGTTTTCAAATTGAAGAAAGCTTTGTATGGTCTGAAACAAGCACCTAGAGCCTGGTATGATAGACCAAGTAAGTTTTTAATTGCAAATGATTATGTAAGAGGTAGTGTTGACACCACACTGTTTATTCAAAAAAGAGATAATGATATTCTAGTTGTTCAAATCTATGTTAATGATTTTATTTTTGGATCTACTGATGAATCTTTGTGTCAAGACTTTGCTAAGCTAATGCAGGGTAAATTCGAGATGGGCTTGATGGGTGAGCTAAGTTACTTCCTCGGGTTTCAAATCAAACAATCTAAAAAAGGTATTCTAATAAACCAAGCCAAATACAACAAAGAGATTATCAAGAAATTTGGCATTAAATCAAGCAAAAAACTTGGAACACTTATGAATCCTGCATGTAGACTTGATAAAGATGAGAATGGCATAAATGTTGATCAAAAGCTATACAGAAGTATGATCGGTTCTTTACTTTATTTGACAGTTAGTAGGCCTGATATTTTATTTAGTGTTTGTATGTATGCATGTTTTCAATCTAATCCAAAAGAGTCACACATCATAGCTATTAAAAGAATCATTAAGTATCTTAACGGGATATGCAATCTAGGTTTATGGTACTCTAAGCACACATTCTTGAAATTAATTAATTATTCTGATGCTGATTATAGAGGCTGTAAAATTGATAGAAAAAGCACAAGTGGCACTTGTCAATTTCTAGGTGTTAACTTGATTTCATGGCACTGTCGCAAGCCGAACTCTGTAGCACTGTTTACTGCTGAGGTAGAATACGTGGCTGCTGGGAGCTATTGTGCTCAAGTATTATGGATCAAACAATAACTAGAAGATTACGGTGTTGTCTAATCTAAAATTCTTATTAAATGTGATAACACTAGTGCTATTAACTTATCCAAAAATCTAATTCAGCATTCACGAACTAAGCACATAGAAATAAGACATCATTTTATTCGTGATCATGTTTTAAATAATGTTATTGAGCTAGAATTTGTACCCACGATCAACTAGCTGACATTTTTACTAATTCCCTAAGTCCAGAATGATTTGAGAAGATTAGAGGCGAATTAGGCCTATGTGACCCATTCTGAATATTTTGACCTAATTTTTGAAAAATAAGGAAAAATTATCTAGACATTTCAAATTTCCTTCCAGAGCTTATGACAACCTATTTTAGTGACTAGAAACTCATAGAAATTGATTTTAACTTTTTTCGAGTTTTAGGCTGAATTTTGGCTCGAGCCGACTCGAGTCATCAGGTAGTTCGGTGAGTCGAATCGAGAGTCGGGCCGAGGGTTTTTAAATAGGGCTCCATAGGTTTTTACTATTTCTTTCCTTATTTCCCACTTTCCCTTCGCCGACTCCTAACCCTAACCTAGGAAAAGCTCCTAGAACTCTTCCTAAACCCTACAAAGTCCTAATCAAAGCTAGATGGCTCCTCGTAAGGCCGTGGCCAAGAAACCCAGGAGGTTGGTTCGGTCAGTTACGGAGGAAAGGACAAAGCGGTGTTTGGGTACCTCAAATCCAGAAGAAGAACAGCAAATAAAGCATGAGGAAGAACAAGAGGCACCAAGGCAAGTTATTTTAATAAAAAATAGACAAGTTACACCGGGTAGATGCATTGATTTCAATTTTCTAGAACAAGAGTGTTTGCACATTGGTGATTGGTTGGCTAAAAAGGGTTGGAGAGATTTTTGTATACTCAATCTTCCCACCTATCCAAATCTTGTTAGGCAATTTTTTTAAAGTATGTCTTTAGGTGCTTTCCACGTTGAAGGTACAGTGAAGGGTAAGCATATTGAAATCAGTGAACAGAAATTATCAAGTATTCCTTACATTCCAAAAGAGGGTGAAAGTTACCTAGTTTTGAAGGAGAAGCAAAAAACTTTGAGATTAGTACTGGAAAGGATAAATGTAAAGGGAGTTATTCATGTTAGTGTAAACTAATTATCATTGGAAATGAGATTATTGCACAACATCATTGGTCGTATCTTCTTGCCCCGGACGAGGAGGTTTGACTGGGTTAGTGAGCGCGACCTGATCTTTATGAGATGCTTGATTGAGGGGAAGGCCCTCGATCTACCATTCATTATGCTATCACAGATGAGAGAGGCTGCTCGTAGGGCACGAGTATGTCTACCATACGGGATGGTATTTACACTTCTGTTTCAGGATGCCCTAGTTGATTTGTCTATTAAGGATAGTAGGGCACTTTTATACATTGACGATACAATTTGAAATCTCTGACTCGGATGGGATTTATTAAAGTAGAGGGTCACTGGATTAGGAAGAGCTCAGGTCTTCCAGTGGTTCATTCTGAGGATGATTTTGATCAGGATATTCATGCAGCAGAGGGACATGGGGGAGAGGCAGAGGCACATGTTGACAAGGCTGGATCCTCAGAGCCAGCTCCATCACTCATTCACCAGTTAAAGGATCTACAGCTGTTGGACCTGATGCTGATGATCGATTACAGTGTGTACTGGACGAGATCTCGAGTCTTCACAGAGGGAGAGTTGAGACTGATGCCAGGATATCTGCTCTTCAGTCAGAGATGCACCAGGGATTCCAGGATATCATGACTATTCTTCAACAGCTTATTGCAGCCAGTCAGTCTGTACCGACTACTTCTACTGCAGCACCTGATACTGTCACTGATTGCGAGCAGGGACAGGCAGCACATTTCAGTGATATTCCTTCAGAGGCCACTCCTGCTGAGGCTGAGGCTGGTACCGAGATTCCAGGATCTGACGTTGGAGTGACTCCAGCTACAGAGATATTGTCTACCACCAGCACTTTGGCCTTGTCGTTTGATCCTCCCACTGCCAGACCCACTCCTATTGTCATTTCTTTTAAGTCCAAAGTGAAAGCTAAAGCCAGAACCAAAACCTCTAGGAATACTACACCTATTAGGACTAGACTCAGAGACCTTAGACCTAGGTTCCCTAAGTTCAGGCCTGCTCCAGGCATTTTAAAGGCCGGTTCCTCCTCTAATGAGGAAGACCTTAGTGGTGATGATCCTAGTCCTTTTTTTTGATGTTTTAGTCCATACTTTTGTTGTTTTAGCCTTTCATCTTGATGTTTTTAGTACTTTATACTTTTTATATCTTGTTGTTGTGATACTATTTTGTCGTGCCGAGGCACATTTGTAATGCATCACTAATATACTGACTTTATATATATATATATATCACTTTTTATGCTACATGTTTTCTTATGATATACTCATGACTTATTGTGAATGAATGTTCTCCTATCTTGTATACCTTTTGTTGATGACAAAAAGAGGGAGAAGGGAGAAAATATGAATGTGCATGAAAATGTGAAGATATGAATGTTATTTTTTGAAAATGTGCATGAATGTTTATAAAAACATAAATATGTATGAAAACTTATGAAAATTTGATTACATTAGTAAGGGGGAGCTTATGTTTGTTAATTTTTCACGAAATTTACTTTAAATACTAGTAAATTCAGTGAAATTTCGATATGTAATACATTTGATATATTATGTTTCGATACATTATGTTTTCGATACTTGATACACATATGATACAGATGAAGCTTTGTATCGATACATATGATACTTGGTGTTGGTAAGTTTTCAGTCTTATTATACATTTGATACATATGATACTTGGTGTTGATAAGTTTTCAGTCTTATTATACATTTGATACATATGATACTTGGTGTTGATAAGTTTTCAGTCTTATTATACATTTAATACATATGGTTCATATGATACTTTGCATTAATACTTATCAGTTGACGTTGGAGTGACTCCAATTACAGAGATATTGTCTACCACCAGCACTTTGGCCTTGTCGTTTGATCCTCCCACTGCCAGACCCACTCCTATTGTCATTTCTTTTAAGTCCAAAGTGAAAGCTAAAGCCAGAACCAAAACCTCTAGGAATACTACACCTATTAGGACTAGACTCAGAGACCTTAGACCTAGGTTCCCTAAGTTCAGGCCTGCTCCAGGCATTTTAAAGGCCGGTTCCTCCTCTAATGAGGAAGACCTTAGTGGTGATGATCCTAGTCCTTTTTTTTGATGTTTTAGTCCATACTTTTGTTGTTTTAGCCTTTCATCTTGATGTTTTTAGTACTTTATACTTTTTATATCTTGTTGTTGTGATACTATTTTGTCGTGCCGAGGCACATTTGTAATGCATCACTAATATACTGACTTTTTATATATATATATATCACTTTTTATGCTACATGTTTTCTTATGATATACTCATGACTTATTGTGAATGAATGTTCTCCTATCTTGTATACCTTTTGTTGATGACAAAAAGAGGGAGAAGGGAGAAAATATGAATGTGCATGAAAATGTGAAGATATGAATGTTATTTTTTGAAAATGTGCATGAATGTTTATAAAAACATAAATATGTATGAAAACTTATGAAAATTTGATTACATTAGTAAGGGGGGGCTTATGTTTGTTAATTTTTCACGAAATTTACTTTAAATACTAGTAAATTCAGTGAAATTTCGATATGTAATACATTTGATATATTATGTTTCGATACATTATGTTTTCGATACTTGATACACATATGATACAGATGAAGCTTTGTATCGATACATATGATACTTGGTGTTGGTAAGTTTTCAGTCTTATTATACATTTGATACATATGATACTTGGTGTTGATAAGTTTTCAGTCTTATTATACATTTGATACATATGATACTTGGTGTTGATAAGTTTTCAGTCTTATTATACATTTAATACATATGGTTCATATGATACTTTGCATTAATACTTATCAGTTCAACAATTTGATACCTTGATACTCAATTGATTGATACACTATGTTTAATATCATTTGATACATGTGGATATGATACACTGCAATTGTAAAGTGTCTTTGAATTCTGTTCATGCCTAGTGTTTTGTCATCATCAAAAAGGGAAAGATTGTTGACCCCTGGAATGATTTTGATGATCACAAAATATTGGAGCATGTACTTGTTACTAATTCTTTCAATTAGCTGAGAAGTTTTTGCAGGAAATTGGTTACCTTTAGTTTAAATTGGTTTTCAAATTGATTGAGAGATAATTCAATTATGTATGGACTTTTATGAACTTTAACTTGTAAAAGCCCTAATTTTGCCAATCTTGTAATCTTGTAAAAAGGGCTGTAAAATTGTAAAATTGAGAGTATGTAGATTAGCTCTTGTTTGGTTCAAGTGTTGAAGAGTTTTGGTCAAGTTTGAAGCATTAATTGAAGTTTTGGCAAGAGCCGACTCCTTGTGGCACGGCACGAAGAAATTTCAGAGTTTCAGTATCTCGAGCTGACTCGTGTCCCAAGAGCTGACTCATGGAAGAATATATATTTATGAAATCAGAGATCTCGAGCCGACTCGTCCAGAGTTATGATTTTTGGTGAACTGAGACTTCGAGCCGACTCTGCCCTGAAGAGCCAACTCCTGTAATTTTCTGTTTTGAATTGATTGAAGGCAAGAGCTGACTCCAGCTTGAAGAGCCGACTCTTATAGAAATTTGGTCTGGGCTGTCTGAGACTTCGAGCCGACTCGTGGACCTCGAGCCGACTCGAGTAGTCGGTTTCTGCACTCCAACGACTAGTTGCTGGAAGTGATTTTTGAATTGAAATTCTTCTCCAATAGCTCTTTCACGAATTCCTAGGTCCTACAACAACCATATATCATGGAAAACTATAAAAGAGATTACTTTTAAGGGATTAAAAAATAATTAGAGCATTATTATTGATTTATCTTAAGAAATTGAAGAGCCTTCAAGTCTTTCACCTACCTACTTCAAGAGCTTTCAAGTTAGGATTCAAAGCTTCACCAACTCTTTATCATTGAATCCACTCATTGAAGAAGCAAAGAAGCAGCTTGAAGAGCATTAAAGAGCATTCAAAGCTAGGCTTCATCTTGATCTACATCGGCAACATTTAAACAAATTTGGTTTGTTGTGGTTGCTTGTTTATTTTTCTCTATCTTTGTTTTCTCTGTAAGAATAGTAGGGGGCTGTATCTTAAGAGAGGGTTGAAGGTTTTTAGGTGAGCATTGTGAAAACCTAAGTTGGGTTCTTGGTGATCCCGGTATAAAACCAAGTGTTAGGGTTTCTTTGGTGATCCCGTTCAAAACCAAAGGGAGTTGGGTTTTCTTTGGTGATCTCGGTAAAACCAAAGTGTATAGGTTTGGATTGTGAGCCTGGTAAAACAATCCGACTGTATTCCGATTGGGAGATATAGTGGAAATCCCAAGTGGTGCTTGGGTAGTGTACGGAGGAGCCGGTTGCTTCGAACTACTCTAAATCTCTTTGTGTTTGTGTTTGTGCTTACTTTAGCTTATTGCATTTACTTATTTACTTCCGTGTTGCATATTGCACCACAACACTAAAAGAATTTCAAAGTGCACATAATTGTGAAAAGTTTTTATTCCCAATTCACCCTCCTCTTGAGAAGCCACCTGGGCAACAAAAGGCATCTCCAATGTACAAGCCAATCGACAATCACTTGAGATGTGCCTGCTGTATAACATCATCAGCAGAGTTTTTTTTGCTCAGGACATGGCATTTTGATTGGGTGAGTGAGCGAGATCTGATGTTCATGAGGTACATGATTGAGGGGAGGCCCTCAATCTACTATTTATTATGATGATGGATTAGAGATGCTGCTCGCAAGGCCGGAGCTTGTTTACCTTATGGGATGGCCTTCACCCTTTTATTTTAGGACTTCGGTGTTGATCTATCTGGAGAGGACAGCAGACCCCTTCTGCATACTGACAAGTATTCTGAGAAATCATTTTACAGAATTGGGTATCATAGAGTTGAAGGTGAATGTGTGAAGAAAGTGTCAGGACAAAGAGCAATTCATTCAGATGATGATGAGGATGACATCCCTAAAGATGCTGAGACTACTGAGCAAACTAGAGATGACAAGGATGAGCATGATGATGAGGCTAGACCCTCAGAGCTAGCACCTGCCACACCACCTCAGTCAATACCTTCAGAGCCCAGCACTGGTGGACAGCAATATGACTCTGAGCAGATGAGGACACTTAGAGATGATCTTTCTGCTCTCAGATCAGATCTTCAGACAGTTAGAGCAGAGGTTCACTCTAGGATTGATTAGCTACAGATAGAAGCTAGAGATGGTTTCAGCAGGATCTTAGCAACTCTACATTTGAGTACTTCAGCTAGACCTTTTGTATCACCGGACACACCACTAGATGATGGACAGAATTTTCACATTATTGATCAGCAGGCTGATGTGCACTTTACAGATCCTCATGTCATGGAAACACTAGCACCAGAGGCAGAGCTGCGAGAGCAGGGCATTTCTGATACTCCTGCCACACTGATTCTATCTGGGACCAGTACTCTAGCTTTGTCTGATACATTCATAGATCAGAGAACTCCACTACTTTCAACTTCTGAGTCAGAGCCACCTCCTTTAGCACCTATTCCAGAGCCTACTCCACCAGCACCTACTAAAGCCGGACCTAGACAGTATCATAGATCTGGCCCATCCCTTAGGACCATAAACTTGACCCACCAGACCCCTAGACCATCTTCATCTAGGGTTATGGCTACTGTCCTATTAGATCTTCCATCTGATGAGGACTAGCCTCATATAAATATTTTGCTTATATTGTGCTTCGTGTATGTTATTTTGTAATAATTTGCTGAACTAAAATTTATCTATTTATGATAGTTATATTTACTTTTTTTACTCTCTAAATGTGTGATGATATATAATTCTATAGTAAAGGGGAGTATTTTATACCTTTTGTTGATGATAAAATGGGGCAGTAATATCATGTGATGATGAAAAGTGTGTAATGCATGGAAAATTACACGAGCAATGTGTGTGCAAAATACTTGAGCAAGGGGAGTATTTCTGAAAACTACAATGAGCCTTGGAATATTACTAAAAATCAGCCAAAATGAATTTCTACTATTCATAACTTGAATTACAATATTGACACCTAAGCTAATCTGCAAAATGAATTCCTATGTCTTTCATCACATTATTCCTTCGCCATCAAATTAGAAAATCCAAAAACAAATTAGAATACCCTAATCTAGGTGACTTCTAGGCTCACCGTTCGATCCATCCTAGCCCCCCGTTGTCCAGCATCAATTTTGGTATCAGAGCAGGAGAAGATTAAGGTCAGAGAAAAAAAGAAGAGAAAATAAAAGAAAAAAAGAGAGAAAAAAAAATTTTAGCGAGCCTGATTCGACGGAGTCAAGTTTTACCCACCTTAGGAAAATGATGGGGACATCAAAACCCATCCAGGTTTTCCTTTTCTTTTTTCCAATTTTTTTTATTTTTAGTTTAAAAATTTTTATCCCATCTATTCCACTTATTCCCGTTATTCTCATTTTATTCTGGACTTATCCTTGGGTTATCCCTGTCATCTTCTTCCTCCGTTCTTTCCCAGAACTTTCATTTTCTTCCCGTTCATCCCAGATCTGCCACGCCCGACCATTGGCAACCCCTCGACAGCCCTCCATCTACCCCGCGCCACCATGCCTGACGATTGGATGGACCCCGTCGGTCGTCCATCTCTCCCTGCTGCTCCATGCCTGTGATGCCCGTGACGCCCATGCTCGTGACGCCTCCCTTCTCCATGCTCGATGCCCCTCCGCCCGGAGTCGTCTCCAGCCGGCAACCCTGTGCCTCCCGCGACACCGAGCTGCCCACGGCCGTCCACCCCTTGCCACTCTGCCCCCATGCCGCGCCCCTCTTCCCTGCACCGTCGTCCGTCCGGCTCCCTGCTGCTGTGACGCCCGACGCCGCCGGATCGGAGCCTGTGCCGCCCGCGTCGCCCTCTATGCAGCTTGAGCTACCTCTACCAACCTCTCTTTTCCATGGAGCACATGTTTTGATCTCATCGACCCTCAAGATCATCTCAGCTGCCTCAGTTACAAATAACAGCACAGCTTGCTTAACTTTGGACTCTGATATCCCAAGTTTCTCCATGTCACCAACGCCACCGCTCGCAAGAAGAAACTGATGAGTGGACCCAAGCATCGGCCATCTCCCATCGACACCGTTCCATCGCCCTGCTGCCGTGGTGACCGCTGGCCGCCTGTTCCTCTGCCGGCCGTGATGATCTCCGCGCTTGTCATCATCCCGTTTCTCCTCACCGGAAAAGCCTCCAAGCCTTCTTCCCCATCTGCCCTTGTTCCACGACCACAGGAAGGAAAAATCAGTACATGGATCTCAGAGCAGAAACAACATGCACAAATCTCAGAGTAGTGAATTTTCTGCATAGATCTCAGAGCAGAGGAGGAATTTGAATTCGAATTCAAATTCGAATTTGAATAGGTCCACATTTTCCTCCATAAATGCCGCCCCTCTTCATGGAAATGCCCACAATTCTCTCCCCTCGTTTTGTAATTTTTGAATTTCAAAATTTGAATTTCAAATGGTTTGGTATCTATAAAATAGGCTCCAATCCTTATAAAAAAAATTAAGAAATAAAATTTTTGTTTTAGGGAAAAGTAATTCTTCTTCTACCTCCGTTAGGAGAGGGTGTGAGGCCCAACCCCAGGACATGACGTGAGGTCATGCCCAGTTTTTCCCCTTCCCATTCCATGTTCTTTATCCCCTCGTGATCTTTGAGATCCATCCAAACGCCTCCAAGTATCGAGGAGGGTGTAATGCCTTAGAGGTGAAAGGTCTCTTCGTTAGGGTGAGTCCCAAAGTCCATGAGATCCAGATCTCTATCTTCCATCACATTATTCCTTCGCCATCAAATTAGAAAATCCAAAAAAAATTGAAATACCCTAATCTAGGTGACTTCCAGGCTCACTGTTCGATCCTCCCTAGCTCCCCGTTGTCCCGCATCACAGGTTGCACCTCGAGCGAGGTATGGACTCCTGTCTCTCTTGGGTGATCCTTGTACTAGTGGGACGTAGGCCCTTTCTGCTTCCCCCTCCCCTCCCAGGTCATATGGGGCTTATTACCCGCTGAGCCTGTAAAGCGTGGACGGGCCCGCGTCCCCTTCATGGCAGCGAGCATGATGTTGACCCTGATGCCCTGACAGGATGCTACTCCTCATAGGCATTGCCCCACCATCTGAGGGGGGAGGACTTGGTAGAGCATCGATTCGGGCACAGGTACTACAAGGTCTGAATTCTCTGACAAGACCTTCCTCTTTTAGGTGATGCTGATGGTAGGTAGCGGAGCTCCCTTTCCTAGGTGGCACCGGCAGCGAATTGGGAGTTTAGTGGCTCCGGTGAGGCGCTTCCTCGCAGACCGGCGTGCCCTAGTGAGACTCCACTTCGCAGGGGTATAGTCGGCATGCTCTGGAGGGGAGCCATTCCTATAGACATTCCAGGCGACGTGCCGTCACCCATCAAGCATGCCAGCCTCCCCAGACATGCCAGGGAGGGCAATGGCACCACTTGCCGGCACTGCCGCTTGTCCGCCCGGGGGATAGGTTGACTTTAACTATGGGATTGGCCTCGAGCGAGGAAGGAAACTTCCCCCGCAGGCGCGAAGAACGAGGGCCTGACCTCGATCGGGGCTCGACCTTGGGGGTGCCACTCCGATACGAGGGACACAAAGATCGAGGGCCTGACCTCAGTTAGGGCTCAACCTTAAGGGAGTCGCTTCAGCATGAGGGGCGTGAAGAATGAGGGCCTGACCTCGGTCGGGGCTCGACCTCGGGGGAGTTGCTTTGGCACGAAGGGTATAAAGCATGAGGGCCTGACCTCGGCCAGGGCTCGACCTTGGGAGAGCCACTCCGGAACGAGGGGCACGAAGATTGAAGGCCTGACCTCAGTCGGGGTTAGACCTCGAGGGAGTTACTCCAGCACGAGGAGCATGAAGAGCGAGGGCGTAACCTCAACCGAGGCTTTACCTTGGGGAGCCACTCCGGTATGAGCGGCACGAAGATCGAGGGCCAGACCTCAACCGGGGCTTGACCTCGAGGGAGCCAATTCGGCACGAGGGGCATGAAGAGCAAGGGCCTGACCTCGGTTGGGGCTTGACCTCGGGGGAGCTACTCCGGCACGAGCGGCTTGAAGATCGAGAGCCTAACCTCGACCAGGGCTTGACCTCGGGGGAGTTGCTCTGGCATGAGGGGCCTAGACTGAAGGAAGTTCCACTAGAGTCTTTGTCCAGTTGGCATTGCCTGCCAACGTGGCCGCTAGCTAGGTCCGAGAAGGTCTCCATGTCAGCGGTCCTGCCATATCAATGTCGATCTATATACCTTTCCTAGCAGATATTTTAAGCAATAGGAGATTGATATTATGCTGAAAAATGATAAGGTGAATAATATGTGGCGGGCTATCAGATCCTTGTTTCACTTCAGTCATATCCCAGCGCACGTAGTAGACAACATATATTATCGTTTTGCTGCTGTATCTATAAAAGCTTTACTTCAGTTATATCCAGGATCGAGGGATATCTATGGTTAGCTTCTTGACAGTAATAAGGAGCTAGAAAATTGGATTGCCTCCTATCAAAGTAAGTGTCCAATGTATGAATTGATAGTAATGTGTAATGATTGAACTAGTCCTACTAGATGAAGCATCATCAACTTCTTGACTTATTATAATAAAATTTTTTTCATAAATCTATTGATGTTTCAAATCAGGTGCATAAAACTAGCTATATTCTCAGATTGATGAAGGAGATGATTAATCAGGTGAGAGAACAGAATATTATGTAGGTCATCATAGATAATGTATCATAGTATAGGTCTGAAAGGCAGCTCTTGATGCAGCGATGACTGCATATTTTTTGATCTTCTTATGCTGCATATTATATTGACCTCATATTGATGAATATTGGAAATATTCGTAGGGTGTAGAAGATAGTTGAATTAGTACAGAGTATCACCAGATTCATCTCTAACCATGCATGGATCTTATCATTGGTATGGAGCTTTATAGGAAGAGAAATATTAAGATCAGCGATCATACAGTTTGCTACGAAGTATATAGCACTTAATAACCTTCTTGGCAAAAACATAGAGCTACATTAGATATTTGTCAGTCAAGAATGATAGTAGAGTAGAAATACCAAGCCAAATATTAAGAAGAGTACTCTAGAGAACTTAGTGACGAGATAGACATTTTGGTAGTAGACCGAAAGGATAGTGGAGGCTATCAAGCCTCTATATAAGGCATTTGGGCCATGGACTCGGAGCAATATACTCATATGGGTTTTCTTTATTATATGATGGAAAGGATCAAGGAAAAGACCCAAAAAGCGGATATGTCAAATGCTATTAAGTATTTCCGGATCATTGATGGATGGTGGAGTTATCAAATGAGTTCATAGTTGCATCTAGTAGGTAGGCAGTAAATCTTGAATGCTATAAAAATTTAAATTTAATTATATTTGTACAATTACACTTGACTAATTTTGAAAATATATGTATAGCTTACTATTTGAATACGAGATTCCAATACTCCATATCGGATATTGCCATGGATGAGTAGCTTATGTCTGTCCTACATAATGTTATATATAAGATGGAGTTTGATCTAGATATCATAGCTACATACCTAGAATAAGTTAGGTTAAAATTGTTGAGTGATTTTTATTAGCAGTAACTTTTACAAGTAATACATGATAATAACAATTTTTTTCTAGATAATTTTTTAAGAAGGGCACAGATTCTTTTGGATCCAATATAACCATTAGAAGTAAATCAAAAATAAATCCTGGTAGGTACTAATAAGTCTAATATTGAATTCAAAGTAATTTTTGATTTTGCTGAATCTAAAATTTTAAATGATTTAATATCTTTTGCAGCTGAATGGTGGATGTATTTTGGTGGATCAGTAAAATATTTAAAAAAATTTGTTATCAAGGTCCTTTTCCAGATGGTATCATCGAGTGGATGTGAGCGTAATTGGTCGACCTTCGACTTTATCTACTCCAAGTAGAGGAACCATCTAAAATAGAAATGTCTCAACGATCTTGTATATATACACTATAATTTAAGGTTGAGGCTAAAGTGCATTGAGAAGGAAGTTGATCTAGAATACTTCGATCTGACTACGAGTAATTATGTTGATGAAGATGAAAATCCAATGATTGGATGGATTGTGAGTTAGCAGCAAGTGGCAAAGCTTGATGAGCCAGGATCGCCTCCTTGACCAGCTAGTTTTATAATTAGCGATGCAGGGATGGATGCTGAACAATTGACAAGAAGCAATATTCCTCATAAAGCTCCTACAATACATCATATCATCCCTTCCCGCAATCTATTTAGCCTAGAGATAAAGAAAAAGGAAAGACAGTTGCATCTCTACTAAAGCACTAGTTGATTCAGATTCAGACACTAACGAGAGCAATACTAGTACTTCTTTCGATAGTCGGGGATCTAGTGATCATGGAGGGGCCGGAGGATAGGAGATGCAACCAGTTATTGATTTTCGATTCACTAGTGAGTCATAGTTTACTCACATGATATAGGATATAGATCATGGTGCACTAGCTAGTGAGCTTGTGGTGAAATGATTCCATACAGACGATGGGCTCCATGAATCGTTCAGGACACGATGCAGCTGTAGGTCTCGCATGTGAGTAGGATCAATGGATATATCAGGCTCATTCTCGTATTCCAGATCCTCTTACCTATAAGCATTGGCAACTTATAATCCATATAGATATGGATATGATATATTTGAAACATTATCTTTAAGTGGTTATTATCACATGTAGCCTAGTGCATCTTATGGATCTGATTTTGTTGTTGATATATTCGGATGGGCTCCTCTACAACTATATCATTAGTTTCTAGATACCTTTCAAAGTCAGGATCTCAACAAGGGATCTGCTATGAGTTACGATCAATCATGCATACCTCCTTGGATGAGCTTATAGGATTAACATGCTGCCTGGCTAGAGGGATTTACTGATCTTCCTACTGAGTACATTAATGATTTTAATATTTTTGGATATTGATACTCGACCTAATTCTAAATATTGGTATATAACTATGTTTTTGTTTCTCCTTTCTCTACAACTAATTGTTCATAATCTTCCTTCATAATTTTTTTTAAAAATATATTGTGGCATAGATGGAGGCTTGACAACATTTCGTAGTGATTTTCGGCAAATTAGTCTTGAAAATATATTATTTGAACCTCAAAACATTCAGTAAATCAAAAAAATTAATTTGATTCCTACGAGATGACACAACATTACGAAAACATCACCCATAATAAAGGATAATATTGTTGAACCAAGTATTAATAATTCAAGAGATGCTGATATTAAAAAGGATATATCATTGATTGGATCTTTCAGAAGTATGAACACTCCAGAGCCCAGTGTTGAGAAATTGGAAGAAGCTAATGTTAAAAAGGATATGCCAATCATTGGATTATTGAAGAATTTAAATGCAAACTTAAAAAAGCTGTATAGATCAATGAATATTCCAATTTCTCGATCACTTTTATCATTGATTAAACTAATGCAAATATCTAAATAAGTGAAGATCTGCTCCAATTTCAGTAATAAAAAAGTGAATTATTACTAGAATTTACTCGACTTCTTGTCTTTGATAAAAAAGAAATATAATGAGAAAGAAACCAGCTATAGAAAGGTATTCTTGACTATGTTAGTATTCACATTTCATATGATTAAGAGTATTTTGAAGTGATGCAAATATTAATTAGTATCAACAAACATATATTTGCATATAAAAATAATTAATAAATTCTAAAAAACTGATTTAAGATTAAAAGAAACTAAAAAATAAAAAAATTTTGACATGCCAGTTTGAATCGGCATGCCCACTCATACTGTATATTGTACGGTGTAGTACCGGTACCATACTGTACTGGTCAGTGATCGGTATGGATATGGGTATGGGTACCAGGAACCTTGGCTGGTCATGTGTCATTGAAGTCTTGAATGCTTAGTATAAGTTGTGTATGGACAAGCAAACCTAAATGTCGCATTAAGATCTTGAAGCACAATTTTTCAAGCTATTTTACTTTGGCCAATAAGTCTTGATGGGTTTGGGACTCTAAAAGAAGGATATACTGACCCTTGGCGACACAACGGATTAGGACACTGGGTGACACTTTTTACAAAACCGTGGGGATATTTTACTGCATTTTCAAACCTGCATGGATCAACAATATGACTAAAGTGACATCTTTTATAAATTTCTGCAATAGATTTAACCCTTCTAGGAGGAGAATCTATAGAAGAATTTTTTGAAGTAGCACTAGACACAGAGGAGCTTGATGAAGCTTGAGTTGTAGGGCCTTCACTATCAAAAGTAGGACTTTTGTTACCATCATGTGCTTCCATTGTCGAAGGCATATCATCAAGAATAGCAATAGGCTTTTCCTACACAACTTCCTTCCACTGTCATGCTTTTTTTTCATCAAAGATAGCATCACAACTAACAATAAAAGAGTTTGGAACAGGATTATAAAATCTATATACTTCTTTCAGAATAGCCTACAGATATATGCTTAATAGAATTATCATCCAATTTCCACCTTTTTTGAAAAGTGATTTACCTTTTGTTTTCATCCTGTCCATGCTTCATACAGGTTATCTTCTAGAGATGATGTGGGGCATCTGTTCAAGATATAGGCTCCCATAGACACTGCCCCAGTCCAAAATTTATTAGGAAGTTTTTTAGTTTTCAGCATTCTTTTGCCATCCTGACTAAACTTCAGTTTTTATTCTCTGCTATACGGTTTTATAGCTAGTTGTCAATTGCGTACATATACTATTAACTTCACAGATTTTCAAAATCATTGGATACAAATTCACCTCTATTGGTGCAAAGAGTTCTCTAATCATGTAGCCGGTTTCATTCTCTACAAGATTTTTAAATTTTCAAAACACATAAAATACTTTAGGTTTTATTCCGACAAATAAACTGGAGACATGCGACTGTAATCATCCACAAATACTACAAAATAAAGATTTTCATTCAATGATAGTGCTTGCATCAGACAGCACACATTTGCATGCACTAAACTAAGTGGATGATGGGTCCTCTAATTACTTTTCTTAGGAAAAGCATCCTTTCCCTGCATAAACCACCATCATGTTGAGTTGAATGTAATCCTTCTACCATGTCTTTTTCGTGCTAGAGATTGAGCCTTTTGAAACTAAGATGTCCATGTCTAAAGTCCTATAACCAATTATCATCCAAAAATACTTTCGTAGCAACATATAAAGGGAAACATTATTTTTAATAATGGGAACTTCAAGCAAGAGATACTTTCTACTTTTGCTCTATAAATAAGATACTTTGAATCTTCAAAAAATGCATATCATGAATTTTCTTAATATCAAATATTTTTACGTCACCTGTCCCTTTTCCATATACCTCTCTGACAAAGTCATTACCCATTTTTACATGAACCTTCACGGACTTGTCTATATCAGCAAATAAATCTGATTTTCCTGTCATATGATTACTACAAAGTACAAACACTATCCACATATCAATATAGTTAGAATTATCTTTTGTAGCCTGACAAGTGAACCAAATTCTTAGGTTTTTCTGACTCTTCTCCTGCGATAAATTTAGCATGTTGTTGTTTTAATCTACAAAACTTTTCAATATGACCAAATCTCTTGCAGTAATGACATTGAATTTTTTTTCCTGAATTGGGCTAAATTATTACCTTCCTGTGTTCTTTGATTCTGATGATCTGAACCATCATTTCTCTGACTGAAGCTGCCGGATTTTACCTTTTCCTCTTTGTCCACTGGCATGACCCGTCTTCCGCCTCTGGAGTTTTGTCTAGGCTATTTATCTACACTACTTTTGTTTGATAGATTCAATTTAGATTGTCAAGCATGCTCAAGATATTTTTCATAGGATCCATTCAATCTATCCTCATGTGATTGCAAATAGACCTTTTGATGGACAGCCCACTTGAGCTGCTCAAGTGCTCAAGCTCAAAGGCTTTTGGATGGGCATGGTCTTGGATTTTAAGCCCGGCAGCCTTGCCGAGCACTTGCAGACTGGCCTAATCTCAGCTCAGCCTAGATCTTAAATAGGTAATTCTAGGTAACCATCTCCTCCATCCTCCTCCTATGACCTCCTCCTCTAATCTCCTCTGTCGTTCTCCTCCTCCTCCTCCTCCTTCCTCTCCCCTTGAAGCCACAGATTTCTCCCCTTCAAGCTTGACGTCCAGCCCGAAGCTCAAAGGGCACGTAAATACCAGGCTTGGGCCTGGGAAGTAAGCCTGAAGGGCGAGTCAGTTTAGGCCTGTGTATGACTAATGTTAGTCATACTTTGGGCTGAGCCCGACCTGAACCTGGCCGGCTGATTAGATGAGCAAGCCTAATCACCAAGGACCAAAAAAATTAAAGAACATAATACATTTTTAGATTCTTCTATAGCAGCAACAGCATGATCATATTTTCAAGTTAAACTTTTGTAATTTTTCAATTACCGTTTTATCTTCAATTGTTTCACAATTTGTGTGCATCTGATTAACAATTTGCATCATTTTTGAAAAGAAATCATGCTCAGATTCACTTTCTTGCATAAATAAATTCTCAAACTTCCTTCTAAGATTCTGAAGTTTAACAGTTGTTGCTTTAATTTTGCCAGGAAAATCCTGCTTCGGAGTAATATGTCTCATGAGGATGCTTGGTGACTGAAACTCAGTGAAAAATGGTTTTGTCCGCACCCTGCTGGATGAAGTACAAGGTTTTGTAGTCTTTTTTCTTGACATCTTTCAATGCTTCGGCTGTCTGGCCATTGTTATCGTACCCCTTGTCCACTACATTTCAAAGATCTTGGAGGAACAGTGTCTTCGTCTTCACACTCCGCATGTCATAGTTGTCTCTATTGACGATTGGGACTGCTGGCTGCAAAGATCCCAACGTCAAGCAACTGTTCACCAATTTGAACTCTCTCCAACTAGGTTTTGATACCGATTTGTTATGGTAAGCTTTGATCCATAATAATACATCACCATACACCAGCTATTGGGTACAAGACTTAACAAAAAAGAGGTAGTGGAATAATGTAAAATATATAGAAGAAAGAAGGGGACAGAGAGAAGAAAAGGTGGGACATTTCTGTTTTTTCCCATTCATTCCTTGATTCCCATAAAATGGGTTTACATATATATATATATATATATATATATATATATATATATATATATATATATATATATATATAACAAATAGTTTGACTTTGAATAGAATAACTCCTAATCTACTACTTTGAGTAGGACAAAGGTTTAGTTTTTTAGTGGGATTCCATCTCGGGTTCTAGATTTGGAAATAAAGCTAAACATGATTAAAGTGACCACATACTACCACTGGGACTCTAAAAGTTTGTCACCAACCAAAATACTATCATATATCTCAGATTCTCAACTTTTGAGAATATGTATCATTGTCCATTAACTCCATGGACGATTCATAGATACATCAATATGGTGAAACTAATGTTCTTTTATTAATAAAAAAAATTAAGTATAAAGTTCATGTCCTAAAAATTATAATGTGTCAAGCCAACTAGATTTTCAATGTATACATCTAACAATCTTCCACTTGCACCAAAGCCAATTGGCTACATATCTAAGTCTCATCTTCTTAAAGTGGACTATATCATTTTGCTGGCTCAGAGTCTTAGTCAGTGGGTCTGCTACGTTGTCCGTGGAGTCTACTTTTCGTATCTCAATATATTTCTTTCTCGAGATAGTCGTGTATGATATGAAATCGCCACTCAATATGCTTAGATTTATGGTAAGACCTGGGCTTCTTAGCAAGAGCTATTGCATCATTATTGTCACAATATATGGGGATGTCATCACTCCAAGCTTCGCAATAAACTTTTTGTACCAAAAGGTTTCTTTTACAGCTTCAGAGGCAGCGATGTACTCTGCTTTCATTGTTGAATTTGTTATGATGGGTTGCTTGGAACTTTTTCAACTAGTTGCCCTATCATTGCACAATAACACAGATCTTGATGTAGACTTTCTATCATCAAGATCAAACATAAAGTCTGAGTCTGTATATCTCTTTATCCCTAATTTTGAATACCCTTCAAAGACTAAGAACAAATCTTTAGTCATTTTCAAGTACTTAAGAATGCTCTTCACAGCTATCCAGTGTTCTTCACCTAGATTCGACTGATATCTGCTCATGACACTTACAGCAAGTGCTATATCAGGTCGAGTACACAATATGACATACATAAAGTTTCCAATTGTCGAAGTATATGGAATCTTGCTTATGCGTTGAATCTCTTCAGGTGTGTTAGGACACAATTTCTTAGAGAGATTAATGCCATACCGAAGAGGTAACAATCCTCTTTGAGAGTTTTCCATGCTGAACCTTTTTAGCATTTCCTCTATGTACAATTTTTGTGAAAGGTCAAGCATCCGATTATATCTATCTCTATAGACCTTAATCTCCAAAATATAAGATGCTTCACCTAAGTCTTTCATAGAGAATTTTTTAGATAATCAATTTTTAACCGAAGTCAACATAGAAATATCATTTCCAATAAGAAGAATGTCATTCACGTACAATACAAGGAATGTCACCGCCCTCCTATGTGATGGGGGACGAAAATAAAATGATGAATGGAGAGTTTTAGCAAGCTAACTAGTAAATAAACTTGAGCAATTAATTATCAAATAAATGGACTAAATTAATCCAAGAAAAAAAATTTTATAAGGAGACTAGTTGATCTAATTTTTAAGACTCGCAATGTAGATCTAGTTCAAAATAAGGATTAGGATCTTCATAGCAAGGAAACCATTACTACTAGGACAAGTTAATCTTCAAATGATCAAATTTAATGAAGCTTAATAAGAGTTTTCCTACCAACAATGATGGCTAATTATTTGGTAGAAGAAGGAGCTCTCATCATTCAAGAATTGAGGCCTAGAAGTCAAGATTGGCACTCTCTACTTTGAGACTCACATTGGCCTTGATCCATGGCATGGAGACCTTCATCCTTGACCTAGGAACCTGAGAGAACCTACAAAGAAATTTGGGATTAGACATGGAAAAAGAATTGGAGTTGGAATAGAAACAAAGAAAAAAGAAAGAAGAAGAAAGTGGTCGGTGGCTTGGGACATGGAGCTTGATCATAGATCCATCAATGGGCATCCCATCATTTACTCCTTGCAAAAGCACTCTTCACTCTCAAACTCAAACTTAGAAAACTCTCATTCTCTCCTTGGATAAGGATCTACACATTCAAACAAGCTAGAAAACTTTCATTCCAAATAAGAATTCAAGAAAACTAGAACATAAGGAAACAATCCTTTCATTAATTCAAATCATAGCATAGAATGAATACAATGAGAGCCTAGGGGCTCTATTTATAGGCTCCAATGCTAGAAGTTTTATCCAATGGTAGAGAAGAGGGGATAAGGATGGCTTAGTTGGCTCCAATAATTTTTAGGTAAGCGGTTTTAACTAAAAATAAATTATTGGTAGAATGTTACAACCACTTGACATGTGGCATTCTAGAAGGTCTTCATGTGGTTGTCAAATACTGATGTAGAGGCCTAGGTGTTATTAAAGGTGGCACCCCACATGTCACTTGTTGGAAGGTATCTTTATGTTCTCCATAAAAGTCTTGATGTAATGTAATTTCTTCTCCTCCAACGTTTCTTGATGAGGTGTCCCTCTATGTGAAAATTTTGGCTTCAAGTTTTGGCTTAAATTGGGCTTTGAAGAGGTGCCTTTCCATCATGCTTTGAGCTTGAGTCAACTCATGAAAAAATTGCCTTTTCCATGTATTGACTCATGAGTATGCTTCAAGAAAATTTGGAACTTGTTTCGTGGCTCAAGATTTTATCAACTATAGCTGCAAAAACAAAGTTAGTTAATCAAAGTATATATTCTTATTATTGATGTCCTTATCAATTCTCTCGGGGTGAAAAAAAGGCTCGACTCCGTTGAGTAGGAATTCATCTGACTTTGGTGATACTCTAAGAGGTCAGGGTCGATTCTTTGTAAGTCCTCTTGAGTGATCTATGAATCTTTGGAATCAGGTTATCCTTGCTAGTGAACCAAGTAACGTTGATAGTCTTTGTTTTGAGTAATGACAATCTTGTCATCTAAGATTTGTTCAATCCTATCTTGCCGCTTTGGTAATTGGCTGGTGGACACTCAAGGGTTGTTTCACTCTCAAAGATGGAATCAGGCTTGAATAGCTCACTAGGTATCATTGTTAGTTCCTTATACTTTACTAGATTTGAAATGTTGAAAGTGGAACTGATACCAAAGGCGGATGGTATATCTAGCACATATTAAGTCCAATTTTTCTTACTATTTTGAAAAGGACCTATACCACGGGTATATAATCATTTTGAGCCTAATCAAGACATAGTCTCCTTCTTGAATTTTTTTAGCTTTTTTTTATACAAAATTTAGCTATATGCTTGTTAATTTCATTGTTCAAAATTTGTTTTACTAATCATGCTATGCATATGACTCTCGTAATCATGGATACTTATGCATGGGATACCAAGTGACAAGAGACAAACGCAAATGATACTAAATGGTAAAAGACAAATAAAAACAAAACAAGTTCAAATGGACTTTATTATCTATGGACTAAACTTTATTGTTGGGTTAGGAAACAAGGTTCCTAATTTCCAATATTCCCTAAATGGCTTTGAAGACTCTGTCAATTAAAATAGCTTTTACAATCAATTTATTTTTTAAATAAATACTATAAAAGTCTTTATTGAATATAAATTCAAATCCTTCCTATGTTAGCACAGAGACAGAAATCAAATTTTTACTAGCTCCATGCACAAAATAATAGTCACTAAGTACTAATCTAAATCTTAAAGGTAACACCAGAGAATATGATCGAATGGCTTGTGCAGCAACTTTTGCTCTATTTTCGACACGTAGGACCATCTCACCTTTTCTTAGCATTCTACTTCTTTCCAGACCATGCATTGAAATGCATATATGAGCACTAGAGCTAGAGTCTAAAACCCATCTAGAACTAGATGAAATTGTTAGGTTAGATTCAATAACAAGTATGGACTTACCTTTTGAAGGTGCATCCTCCTTCTGTTTCTTTAAGCTTTCCAGGTAAAGAGGATAATTTCTTTTTCAGTGGCCATTTGTATTGCAGTGGAAACATTTTCCTTTACTAACCTTAGCTTTCTTAGAAGTGTCATTCTTCTGTTTGTTTTCCTTCTTCTGCTTCTTTGTAAGTTTTTTCTTCTTCCAAGTAGAGACTTTCTTTTGGAGGAAGACTGCTCCACAGAGAAAACATAATCTCTTGAACTCTTCAGGGTCCCCTCATTGCTTACCAACATATTCAATAATTCAGGTAAAGTATAATTTACTTGTTCATATTATAGTTCATTACAAACTAAGCATATAAACTAGTCAAGGACTGGAGGATTAAATCCACCTGCAGCTCCTTGTGAATAGGAATGCCCAACTATTGCCTAGTAAGCAACCCAAGAAGGGGGGTGAATTGGGTCTCTAAAAATTTAAATGCAAGTATGTGCACCAGTCCAATAATTAAAATAAGTACTATGAATGTAAGTGTAATGTGCTTTTAATAAGTAAGTAGTGAAAATATAAAAGTAATTAGAGAAGAGCAAATGAAAGAGACAACCAACCACAAACACAAAGGAAATATAGTGGTTCGGTGCTATCCAATGCACCTACATCCACTCTCCAAGACTCACTTGGGAATTCACTATAATCTCAACTGATTACAGCTGATTAGTTTTCTGGGCTCACTAATCAAAACCCGACTTGTTTTCACAAGGCTCACAAGTCAAAACCTCACTTGGTTTTCCAGGCTAATCAAGAACCTAAATGGTTTTAAGGCTAACCACCAACCTTTCTTGGTTTTGCGGGCTAACCAAGAACCTAAATGGTTTTCAAAGGTTCACCAATAACCTCATTGGTTTTCCAATAGGCTAACCAAAAATCTTTACAACAAATATAAGTTTGAAGTAAAGAAACAATGAAAGCTTTCTAATAAAAACGAGTATCTTTTTGAAGCTTTGTTGTGGTGCTGCCTCCAACTTGATGAAGCCTCTTTTAATGCTTAAAAAGGTTGATCTTGAAAGCTCTTGAAGGCTCTTGAATGCTTGGAGACTTTCTTTTGGCTTAGAAGTAGTTGAACTCAATGAATAGGAGTGAATGCTCTTTTTTCTTTTCTCTTGGTTATTCTCTTTTCATTCTCTTGTGTTTTGATTTGATTTGAATCAATTAAATACCTTCCCAAGGCCTCAAACCCGATTTCTAGCTGTTAGACACGAAAAACTAGCCATTGGTAGCCAAGAGGAGTGAGTTCTGCATTTGAAAAACTAGCCGTTACTGTTTCCAAAACTCCAAGTGTCGACACTTCAAGCTGTGAGTCGATATTTCCAATCCATGAGTCGACACCTAGTTCAAATATCTTCAATGCAGCTTTCTAGAATTCTCAGATGTGTCGGCACTTCTTCAAGTGAGTCGATATTTAGCATCCATGTGTCGACACTTCAGACAAGTCTTCAATTTCAGCAAGTTCTGTAACCCAAAAATTCTTAAACGATGAGCTGATCCATATGTCGACACTTTAAGTTGACACCAAACATCCATGTGTTGACATTCAGCCGTGCCACTGAAACTTTCTTTGCGTAGTGGTTTGAGTCAATACCTTTTCAGTCATGTATCGACACTTGAGTCATGTGTCGACACTTTGAGTCGACACTTCACTAAGATTTTCACAAAAATAACTGAACTTTTGCTGAAACAAAATTGTGTTGACTTCTTGTATCCTTTCAAGCATTCTTCAACTACCAAAGTCCTCTTTGAGCAGATCTTCCATCCATATTTGGGACTTTTTAATTAATCAATCTTTTATTAAGTTGATGAGCACATTTTTCTATAAAAACATACTTCAAAGAAATCATTAATACTCAACTTATACTTAAGTATTTTGTTTATCATCAAAATCAATAATGGAGTCAACAATCTCTCCCTTTTTGATGATGACAAAATCTTTAAGTATAAATTGCACAATAAAGGCTTTCAAAGGAAATTTTCTATGTGCATAGCGATTATTGCAAAAGGTATTGAAGAAATTAAAAGAGATGTATCAAGTATTGCCGTAGCTAAGAGTATTAGAACTCAAAATATATAAGAGAGAACATCATGTATCAAGATATTCAAAAAAATGCTCAAAAGAGATAATTTCAGTAATAAACAATACTCCCCTGAAGAGATGATTTATAAAAACAATAGTGGACATCTTTTAAGCATCAAAAGATTAGAATTGGACAAGGAATTCAGTTTAAATCAGATTTTCAATACAAAATAGGTATTGAAACATACAAATTTTCAATATTCCCCCTCACTCAATGCATAGAAACTTTCAAATATGCAGAATTTTAAATTTCAAAATTTCTCTTTCAATCATACAAATTTACACTCATTTCTCATTTATACTTATACTAAAGTTTCTCTCCCTTTTTGTTATCATTAAAAAGGAAGGAAAAATAAATGAGTTTGAATAAAGAAGTAAGCCATTCACTCAATTATAAAGGAAGACAATGAATTACTGAGAGTAACTAATGCATTTCATTCACTCAAAGTCATAAGGTGAAACATAATATTTCATTCACTTAAAACAAGTTTGATACATAAAGGAAACATCAAAATATACAAAAGTACAAAAATATAAACTATATAAAAACTATCCTAAGCATCATCCTTATCATCTAAGGATTCAATCTCGATCGATCCAGTATCAGTGAAAGCATGAGATCGGGGCCACATCGATCTAAGATCACGAAGATGAGTCCTAGTCGGTCTAGAAGGAGTACGATGATCACGACCTCAATGTCGAACATAAGTCCTCCTTCTAGCTGGAGCAAAAGAGGTAGAAGCTATGTCATCAGCAGGAACAGAACTGATTAGAGTGATAGACTCAACAGCTATCGGATGTGGTGTATGGTCAAATAAAGGACCGGAATCAAGATGGTGGAAACCAAGTGTGTAGAAACCTAGCTCCCGAATAAGAGAAGATGTATGCAAGGATGGTGTATCAACTACAGGTGTATCAAAAATTGGTGTATCAACTGAAGAAATAATAGGTGTATCAATGATAGGTGTTTCAGCTGAAGAAACGATAGGTGTATCAATAATAAGGGAATCAATAATAGGTGAATCAATAACAAGTGAAAGTATAGGAATGGCAGAATGATCAACAGATCTAGAAGGTGGTGTGGATATGATAGGAGTTTGAAAGGATAAACTCGAAGGATCATGAATGGGACTCCTAGGTAAGTCAGCTGCTGTCTCCGGTACTAGCTCTGTCATCATATCTAGAAAGTCAGATCTATCAGAGTCAGTCTCATCATCATCATCATCGCTGTCTAGTCCCGGAGCAGGTGAAACTGGAGCTGAATCTGGAGCACTCCCAGAAGAGGGTCTAGATAGTGCAGACAATATAGCAGTGATACCATCACTCAATCCTCGATGGCTCTCTCTCGTTTCTATAATGAAGTTGTCAAGTCACTGTCAAATAATCATAATATCCATCTCAATGTGACCGACTTTATCCATAAGACTCTCTGAAGCTCCTGGATCATCTGATAATGCTGGCTGAGGCTGGGTAGCTGGCTTAGACTAAGGAGCAGGCTCTGGCTGCGCTGCTGGCTCAGGCTAAATCTCAGGTAGATGTGCCTCTAAAGGTTTTGCCTCACCTGAATATATGTGCTCCTCCTCTGTAGTGTCCTCATCTCTGTCATCGGCTTGTCCTGATACTCAACGACTCCATTGGCCCCTGACCAACTGATATCCCATCCGGTGAAGTGATTTGATGTCATAGACATCAGTGTGTAAAAGCATCCGGTAGGGCTTATCATCAAATGTCACTCCATATGCTCTGAAGAGCAAGGTCAAGCCCATCCCGTAGGGCAAACATAGTCTCTAACTGATTGATGCCTCCGTCATCTGATGTACCATAAGTACCGGAAGGCAAACTGGTACATGTTGAACTAAGGAGACCATCACAAGCAGCTCTCTCTTTGTGATGTAGTCAAAATGTCTGGTCTTCGGTGGAAGAATCCAGGCAATAATATGATGCAATAACCTCATCTCAACAGAAAGTCGGGATGCTGCAATAGTGGCTTCCTCAGGTAGAACATCTGACTCAAAAATACACTGGAGTCCACTGAACCTATCCACTGAGCTGTCAACAACAGATTCTGTCAGGGGTATATCCCATACTTTGCTTAGAACCTCTGCAGTCACCGGGATATCTCTGCCACGAACCTATGCTATCCATCCATCACTGTTGTGAGCTAAAGATCCGTATAACTCTTATATCAGGCTCGAGTAGAATCTCTCAGTCAACGAGCATAATGAAGTCAAACCAGCATCTCTAAGCCACCGACCAATTTAAAAGTGCTGCTGGTCGATGAATCCAAAGTCTACACGGTGTCCTCTGATAACTGTATTCGAACCCACGCAACTGGAAGCTAGAAAAAGTTGCCGAGCAGGTGGATTAGGTGCTCTAGCTTCATGTCTGGCTTTTGTCCTTCTCTTTTCTTCATGGTTAGATGGTCAAGGGTGACGAACAACTTGCTTTCTTGGTCCCATTCCACAGATTCACTGATTGAACAAAAAAGGAGAGGAAACCTAGGGTTTCCACGGTTCAAAATGGAAATGGAAGAGGGATCGTAGCAAAAACCGAACCAAGAACTATTCAAAATGGGAATTTGAGAGGGTTTTTGATGAAATTTGGAGGGAAACAGTGATTAGAACAGTGCTAGGGCAAGTGTCGGCTCGAATTGGGAAGAAATGTGGAGAAAACACTTCATTTTCACCTTTATTCTCGGTCTACAGTCGTTCATGTGTCGACTCACGACATAGGGCCATGTGTCGACACATCAAGGTATCGACACATACAGGTATCGACACATCGACTTAAAATTGAAAAAAAAGAAAATGAAGTGTAGAGCAAAATCACTAGGAATACAATGACATTCAAGATGATTAAATGTAATTGATGTCAAATTTGATCTTTTATGGGCCAAGGAGTAGAAAATTTCAATTAAAAGGATTAATGATTCCAAGTTCTCTTCTAATCATATTGAAATGATCTTCTTGGAGAGGCTTAGTCAAAATATCAAATAATTGTAATTCAGTACAAACAAATTCAAGTATAACATTATTATTTTCAATATGATCTCTAATAAAATGATGCCTAATTTAAATATGTTTACTTCTAGAATGCTGAACAGGATTCTTAGTTAAGCAAATAGTACTAGTATTATCACATTTTATGGGTGTGCAAGTTAATTTGATTCCAAAATCTTTAAGTTATTGCTTAATCCACAAGATTTGAGCATAATAACTTTCTACAGCAACATACTCAGCCTCAGTTGTGGATAGTGTAACTAAAGTTTGTTTCTTGCTGAACTAGGAGATTAAGTCAACTCCAAGAAATTGGCAAGTTTCACAAGTACTTTTTCTATCTAGTTTACACTTAGCAAAATCAGCATCAGAATATCCAATTAAATCAGCAGATGAGTTTCTAGAGTACCACAAACCGATATCAATTGTACCAGATAAATATCTAATAATATGCTTAACAGCCAACAAATGAAAGTCCTTAGGCTCAGATTGATATCTAGTATACATGCATACACTAAACATTATATTTGATCAACTAGCAATCAAATACAATATAAAGAGCCAATCATACCTTTGTATAATTTTTGATCAACAGATTTACCATGCTCATCTTTATCAAGTTTACAAGAGGGGCTCATAGGTATACCTCTTGACTTAGTAGTCTCCATCCCAAACTTCTTTATGATTTTCTTGTATACTTAGCTTGGTTGATGAAGATTCCATCTTTGGTTTACTTGATTTGGAGTCTGAGAAAGAAATTGAGTTCTCCCATCATGCTCATTTTGAACTCACCATACATTAGCTTTGCAAACTCTTGACAAAGAATCTCATTAGTAGCACCAAAAATAATATCATCAATATAGATTTGTACTATTAATAAATCATCATTTTTTTTTAGAAATAAGGTTTTATCAACATGGCCTCTAGAAAATTCATTTTTAGTCAAAAATTTGCTGAGTCTTTCATACTATGCTCGGGGTGCTTGCTTTAAACCATAAAAGTACCTTGTGCAATTTGAAAACATAATCAGGATATGTATGATTTTCAAATCCAGGTGGTTGTTTAACAAAAACTTCTTGTATATAGCCATTTAGAAAAGCACTTTTAACATCCATTTGAAATAGTTTGAAATTCATAAAACAGGCAAATGCTAACAGTAGTCTAATTATCTCAAGTCTAGCAACAAGAGCAAAAGTTTCATCAAAATCAATTCCTTCCTCCTGATTATAGCCTTTGGCAACTAGCCTAGCTTTATTTCTAATAACAATTCCATTTTTATTTAATTTATTTTTAAACACCCATTTAGTGCCAATAATAGAAATATTAGACAGTCTTTTTATTAATGTCCAAACATTATTTCTATCAAACTGAATTAGTTCATTTTGCATAGCATTATAGTTAGGATCTTTTTTAGCATCTTCAAAATATTTAGGCTCTACTTGAGAAACAAAAGCAATATAATCATATTTATTTCTAATTGAGGATCGAGTTCTTACTCCTTTTGATGGATCACCTAGGATTAATTTCTTAGGATGTCCATGAGCATACCTCCACTCCTTAGGTAGATCTTGGTGCTTTGGTGTGGATTGTATGGTTTCACCATTTTCATCTTGGTCTTGATTTTCTTCATTGTGTTGAGAGGGTTGATCATCCAATGTCAACTTTTGTAACTTATCAGCACCTGCACATACATCGAGGTATCCTCTTTTCTGGAGGATTTGTTAGTAGACTCTTCAAAAATCACACGTACAGACTCTTCTACAACTAGGATTCTTTTGTTAAAAATTATGTATGTCTTGCTTGATGTAGAGTATCCTAGAAAGATACCTTCATCATACTTGGCATCAAATTTTCCAAGATTGTCTTTACCATTATTCAAAATAAAATATTGACAACCAAAAACTCGAAAATACTTTAAAATTGATTTTCTTTGATTCCACGGTTCATAAGGAGTTTTCTTTAAGATAGGCCAGATTAAAACATGATTTAAAATGTAACATGCAATATTAATTACTTTAGCCCAAAAATATCTTGGCAAATCTTTTTCGCAAAGCATAGTGCATGCCATTTCTTCTAAAGTACGAATTTTTCTTTCTACTTCCCCATTCTACTGAGGTGTCCTAGGTGCAGAAAATTTGCGTTCTATACCTTTCTCATTATAAAAACGTTCAAAATTTTGATTTTCAAATTCAGAACCATGATCACTTCGTATGTAAATAATAGAAGTACATTTTTCATTTGAAACTTTTTGGTAAAACTTTACAAATGCAAAAAATGATTCATCTTTATGAGCAAGAAAGAAAATCTAAGTAAATCTTGAAAAATCATCCACTATAACCAATCCATATCTCTTACCTCCTAAACTAGATATTCTAGTTGGTTCAAAGAGATCCATATTGAGTAGTTCTAGTGGTCTACTAGTGGTAATAAAATCTTTAGGTTTGAAAGAAGTTTTGACTTGTTTTCCAAATTGGCAAGTTTGACAAACTTTATCTTTTTCAAAAACTAGTTTTGGTAAATCTCTTATTAAATCATTTTTACAAAGTTTTGAAAGTAAGTACATACTAGCATGTCCTAATCATCTATGCCAAAGCCAACTAGTCTCATCTTTAGTAGAATTCATTGCAACTAGGTATTCTCTATTAGGCAAAAACAGGTTATCTAAATCTACCAAATAAATATTACTATGCTTTTTTTTAATGAATTGTACTCCATTTTTATCAGGACTAGCAATCATGCAATAATATGATTTAAAAATAACTTGAAAATCTTTGTCGCAAAACTGACTAATACTTAAAAGATTATGCTTCAAACCTTCAACTAGAAGTACATTATTAATACATGTAGAAGGGGTGATGTGAACCTTACCAATGCCAATGATTTTTTCTTTACCATTATCCTCGAAGGTCACACTCCCTCCATTTATTACTTTAAGAGAAGTGAATTGCTTCACATTTCCTGTCATGTGCCCTGAGCAACCACTATCAAGATACCATAGTATTTTATTCTCCTTGGTTACAAGATACACCTGTAAAACAAATCAAGTTTTGTTTTTAGGTACTCAAGCCAACTTGGGTCCTTTATGGTTAGTGCTGAAATTGGTTCCTTTTAGAACCCAAACTTTTATAAAGTTATTACATTGAAAAGCTTTGTGTCCTTGTTTTTTGCATGAAAAGCATGTGATACTAGATGATGCAGATATAAAAAGTTTTTTAAATACATTTCTTGTTTTTGAGGTTTATAACCTAATCCTGCTTTATTGAAAACAACTTTTTTTTGTTTATTTAAAAGAAGATTTAGTTTTTCTGAGCTATAGGTGAACTTTTCAACAAAAGATTTTATTTCATCAAGCTCATTTTTGTAATTTCTGTTTTCTAATTCTAAATCCTTGTTTTTCTTCAAAAGGTCACCATTTGAAATGACAGTTTTAGGTCTTTTCAAAACATCATTTTCCATAGGTAAAGCCTTATTTTTCTTTTCTAAAATATCAAGAATTTACTAACTTCGTTCAAAAGAGAATTATTTTCATGAAAAAAACTATTTGCATACTTTTTCAACTTTCTATTTTTAGTTAAAATTAGTTTGTAATCATGCATTAATTCATTAAAAGAATTTCTTAATTTATCAAAAATAAAATCTATTTTTGTATCAGAAGTTACCTCTTCCTACTCTTGATGTGCCATGAGACATAGGTTTGTAGTTTCAGCTTGTTCTTCTTCTGAGCTGGAGTCTTCACTATCACTTCAGGTCACCATCATAGCTTTCTTCCTAAGCTTCTTTCTTGACTTCTTTAGGAGAGGGCAGTCAAATTTATAGTGACCAGGCTTCTTGCACTCGAAGCATATAGATATTTCTTTCTCCTTTCCCTTTTATTTCTCATTTTCCTTTCCCTTCTCTTTAGTTGATTGAAACTTCTTCTTATAGAGAAACTTCCTTCTCTTCATGAACTTCCTGAATCTTATAGCAAGGAGTGCTTCTTCACTCTCTTCTCCTTCTTTTTCTTCAGATTCATCATTTGAGGATTCTTCTTGAATAATATATTTGAATGCAATCCCCTTTTTCTTCTTGTCTATATCCATAGACTTTTGTTTTAGGTTGAGCTCATAAGTCATGAGCGATCCCACCAATTGCTCCAATGTTAGCTTGTCAACATCCTTAGCTTCTTGGATGGAAGTTACCTTTGGATCCTATGATGTTGGAAGTGACCTAAGAATTTTGTTGACAAGATCAACATTAGACATTACTTTTTCTAAACTTCTCATTCCATTTACAATATTTATGAATCTTGTATACATGTCAGTGATAGACTAATTTGGTTTCATTCAGAACATTTCATATATGTGCATAAGCATATTCACTTTTGTGTTCTTCACTTGATCGGTACCCAAATGGGTAACTTCAAGTGTATCCCATATTTGTTTGGCATATGTGCATATAAAAATCATGTTAAACTTACTAGGATCTAATGCACAATAGAGGAGATTCATTGCTTTCGCATTGATCTCGAATTATTTAATGTCATTTTCATCTTAATCATCTTCGAGCTTTGGGATGGAAACACCATTAACTACAATCGAAGGAATATATGGACCTTTGTCAACAACCTTCCACAAATTATAATCAGTAGAGTGCATATATATTCTCATCCTAGTTTTCAATAAGTAATATTTGTCCCATTGAAATATGGAGGTCTATTTGAGGCTTGTCCCACAACTACACTAGTATCAAAGGGGGTTACCTTAGATCTTTACTCAAGGCGGTTAGACCTATAAACCGAGAATAGGGCTCTGATACCATTTGTTGCCCAGTAACCAATCCAAGAGGGGGGTGAATTGGGTCTCTAAAAATTTAAATGTAAGTGTATTCACTAGTCTAATAATTAAACTTAGTACTATGATGCAAGTGTAATGTGCTTTTAATACGTAAGCAGTGGAAATATAAAAGTAATTAGAGAAGAGCAAATGAAAGAGACAAGCAACCACCAATACAAAGAAAATATAGTGGTTCGGTGCTATCCAATACACCTATATCCACTCCCTAAGATCCACTTAGGAATTCACTATAATCTCAACCGATTACAGTCGATTAGTTTTCTGGGCTCACTAATCAAAATCCAACTTGTTTTCACAAGGCTTACAAGTCAAAACCTCACTTGATTTTCCGGGCTAACCAAGAATCTAAATAGTTTTAAGGCTAACCACCAACCTCCCTTGATTTTGTGGGCTAACCAAGAACCTAAATGGTTTTCATAGGCTCACCAATAACCTCCTTGGTTTTTCAATAGGCTAACCAAAAACCTTTACAACAAATATAAGTTTGAAGTAAAGAAACAATGAAAGCTTTCTAATAAAAGCAAGTATCTCTTTGAAGCTTTGTTGTGGTGCTGCCTCCAACTTGATGATGCTTAAAAAGGTTGATCTTGAAAGCTCTTGAAGGCTCTTGAATGCTTGAAGACTTGCTTTTGGCTTGGAAGTAGTTGAACTCAATGAATAGGAGTGAATACTCTCTTTTCTTTTCTCTTGGTTATTCTCTTTTCATTCTTTTATGTTTTGATTTGATTTGAATCAATTAAATACCTTCCCAAGACCTCCAACCTAGTTTCTAGCCGTTAGATACAAAAAACTAGTCGTTGGGAGCCAAGAGGAGTGAGTTTTATGTTTCAAAAACTAGCCGTTACTGTTTCCAGAACTCCAAGTGTCGACACTTCAAGCTGTGAGTCGACACTTAGGGTCGATACTTCCAGTCCATGAGTTGACACCTAGTTCAAATATCTTTAATGCAGCTTTCTGGAATTCTCAGATATGTTAGCACTTCTTCAAGTGAGTCGACACTTAGCATCCATTTGTCGACATTTCAGACAAGTCTTTAACTTCAACAAGTTCTGTAATCCAAAAATTCTCAAGCGATGAGCTAATCCATGTTTCGACACTTTGAGTCGACACCAAACATCCATGTGTTGACACTTCAGCCGTGCCACTAAAATTTTCTTTGTGTACCGGCTTGAGTCAACACTTTCTCAGTCATGTGTCGATACTTGAGTCATGTATCGATACTTTGAGTCGACACTTCACTGAGATTTTCACAAAAATAACTGAACTTTTGCTGAAACAAAATTGTATTGACTTCTTGTATCCTTTCAATCATTCTTCAACTACCAAAGTCCTTTTTGAGCAGATCTTCCATCCATATTTGGGACTTTTCAATTAATCAATCTTTTGTTAAGTTGATGAACACATTTTTCTATAAAAACACACTTCAAAGAAATTATTAATACTCAACTTATACTTAAGCATTTTGCTTATCATCAAAATCAATAACGAGGTCAATACAAGCTTCTCAAGCTATTCTATGTCCTTGATCATTGTTAAACAATGATCATGGATTGACTGCCCTTCACGTATCTTGTTGTTGAAAAGCATTTTCGATACTTCAAAGCGCGCAATTCGACTTTGTTCACCATATAACTCTTGTAGGTGAATCATAGTTGATTTAGTAGTTGACATATCCTCATGTTGGCTCTGCAATTTATTTGACATTGAGGCCAATATATAACACTTAACCTTATTATCATCTTCCATCCATTTTTCATATGCAGTCATCTGACAAGCATTTGGATGGTCAGGTAAGACTGGAGGTTCCTGGTCAAGCACATAGCTCAACTTTTCAGAACTCAAAACAATCTTGATGTTTCTCAACCAATCTTTGAAATTAAGGCCTACAAGTCGGTTTGTCTATAGAATACGAGCTAAGGGATTTGAAGAAGACATGGTTAACTATAAGAGTAGAAGATTCAAATTAGATACTTTATACTTAATTATAAAAATTATTTTAGGGTCTTTAAGAAATAATTTTAGATTTTCCACTATTTTCTCGGATCTCTCACACTCCCCGTGGAGATGCGGAAACCTTGCGACTCTAGATTTCTAAGGGGTACTACTGTCCCATCAATGTGCGGCACCTCACCGTGCCTAGTTATTGGTAACACGCTATACCAATAAGTGGCCAACTTTTGTCCAATGTATCCAATACAAGTTGTAGCAACTTAGTCTCTAAATCATGGAACCTCAACATGTTCGTTTATTGGTCCAATCATTAGTTAAGTCAGACCCACCATTCCTGCTAGACAAAGCCATTATTGAGTCTCTCAACATGCCCATTTATTGGGCCTAACTCCATCAGTGCCTAGCAACATCTCATGCCTAATAGGGGGTTGTGTCTTCCCGATGCAACTAGACCACTGTAATCAGCCAAGAATAATCAATACTAGTAGGACACCCGCACACCTACAATGGTGGAAGACCTAAGACTTAATATTTATGGGAAGCTTAGGTTCAGGTCTCTTCTAAATTGATCAGCCAAATCATGCCTAATCAATTATATTCAGTCAGCACAATCTCATGTCTGACTAAAATAACTAGCATGGGTGAACTCAAATCAAAAGTGACTCTTTTGAAAACTTAATTAACCAAATTGGCCAGGTTAGTTTGATTCATGGGAGGGTTTAGCCATATACCCTCTTTCCACCAAACTAGTTGGTTGAGAAAGAGTTAGCCCCAATTAAAAACCATGATCAAAACTTTCCTTAAACACTAATTGATTGATAATATTCAATTAGGTTAATCTAATAATCTGAGCTCATCACTGAGCCAAATTAGGTCTTAACTTATCGATTCACAATCAGATGAATTGATCTGACCAGATATCATCTAAAAATAATTTAAAGGTGACTCAACTTATTTTGTTCAACCCAAACCCTCATTCACCTATTTAATTTTCTGATCAAATCAATTTTAAAATAGATTCAAGTACATGATATTAATGGCTTATGATCATGAATCAAATTTAAGATCTAATTTGGTGCATCATATACATCAACATATGTAATCATAAATTGATCAAAATCTTTTTGAAAATTCCTTTTTAAAACCAGGTATACATCAAAGTAGGACAACCTTTACACAATAGGGGGTAAACCCTATAGTAGGACAACCTTATGTCACTTTATGCAACCTTTGATCAATTAAATTTCAGATCATAATATTTAATTTCAGATCTGAAAATTATGATTTTAATTTTAAAAATAATTTTTAAAACATAATAATTTTATGCTAGAACAATCTCATATTCAGCATAGATTTGATACAATCATAATCTATCTATCTGATCTCAATATTTTTCAGATCTGATTCTCATCCAAGCATGTTAAAGAAAGGAGAACTGTGGCTCTGATACCACTATTGGATGTCTCCCAGGAATAGTAAATTGCAATAAATCAGCATAAAAGCCTGACACAACAGAAGTAGATATAAAAACTATTTTATATTTATGATGTAATTTATAAATAAATCTAATTTATTCATCATAAATTTTTAACATGCTATAATATATGAGAAAAATAACATATTTGAAATAAAATTATTTTAACCATAAAATACTTACCTGGATCGCTATCCTGGCCTGCTCTGAAAAATGTGCTGATCTGCTATTGAAATCGGGATTCTACCGGAGCTGCGCAATTACTTGGCCTCTGCTAGTATCCATACAAAGCTCTCATAACCAAGTCATAGAGAGCACTGGACTGCTAGATCCTTGCAACCCTCTCCTTTTTCAACAAATCAACCATTTTAAAAATTGTGCCAATCCGAATCTAGACCGGCTTCTGACTTCTATCTCGCAAATCAGACTATGTAAGACCTTTGGACCTCTTACTTTATTTTCTCTCTTATGTAGAAGACCTCTCAACACTCTTGAAAAGAAGGACTCAAACCTTACACAAGGAAGAGAAAAACAAATAAAAGGAAGAGGAATTTGCACCCCAAGAGAGAGACTCTCTGGAGAAGATGCCCAAGAGATGTTTATGCCAAAAAGAAAAGTCACATAGTCGGCCACCCTCTCTCCCCTTTTATTTCTTATAGTTAATCCCTTCTCCAATTCCTCCATGCCAAAATACCGGTATTTTATTTTAACTGGTTGAAAATTAAGAGTAAAAGAGAAGGACTCCTTCTCCTCTCTTTCTCTTCATGTTAAAACACATTTGTGCCCATCTATTTTTCGCCCCCCACTCTTTTTGTTGCAAAAAATAACTTGGGGCCCACTATGGCATGTGGAGACAAGGGAGACAAGGAGAGAGAGTTTCAGTCCAACTGGACTCTAGGTCATAGTCCAAATAAAATGATTTGATAGTCAAATCGAAGCCAATTTTAAATCCAAAAGAATTATTTTGAAAAGGCTATTGACCCAACTTAATTATGATCAATTAAGTGAGTCTAACTCAATTAAATTAAATCTAATTTAATTCAATTAATAATTAATCCATAATTTATTAATTGTAATATGTATAATTAGGTCCAAATGTACTAAAATTGTCAATTTTAATAACATTTTGATTTGCTGATTGGTTACTTAAGCTCCTAATGTGTGTGACCTCTCAGGTCCTATCTTGTCTGGTAATGAGATGCTATAATCTCCATTATACATAACCGAAACTCTTTTCGATGGACTGAAATAATTTCAGCTCAAACCTAATCAGAATCATCGATCCGAGAATGATCTTAATAGGCTAGCACAATCCACCAGTGACACCTAGCAGTATGTAGTGGCAACCTAGCAGAATAAGATTGGAACCCCTAGATGTAGTTACCATGTGATTCGAATCCTCTATCAAAAATCCTGACATGATGTTGGTTACAGATACTCGTCAAATCCATCAGTCATATGCTTAACTTAATCGACTCAAGTCCAATTGTGATACTAATGAAAACATCTTTTCATTATCACCTTGCTATGGCCATAGACTTTTAGACTTAGTATCATTAAGCTATATAGGATTATTCTTTACTACTAAGACTGATAGATCCCTACAAGTGAACACCCTACTCCTATAATAAACTTACTGTAGCCAACAAACACCGCAAGGTCCCGTATGGACAGGAACCATGTGTTTGTGCTGTCAAACTACAGCAACCTTATTGTGAGTAGCTAAGACACTCTAGGTCAAAAAACTATTCACATGACTACAGCATCAAAAAATTATCGACGAGTGAGTAGTCATCTGTATAACTTCCTGTACTTAGTTACGCTCAGTACTGTTAATCTCTATCAACTACTTGCACTTTCACTCCAGTGTCACCATACTGTAGATCAAAGACTCATCTATCCAGAAAGGGAAGTGATCTGTGCACCGATTTTAATGGATCAATCACCGTCCTCGATATATTCCAACAATCGGGAGCTTTTAGGAGTTAACTATAAAGACACATGGCTCAGATTCTCAACTCTTGAGAATATATGTCATTGTCCATTAACTCCATAGACGATTCATAGACACATCAACATGAATGAAACTAATACCCTGTTATTAATAAAAAAAACTAAGTACAAAGTTCATGCTCTAAAAATTATAATATATTAAGCCAACTAGGCTTTCAGGGCATACATCTAACAATCAGAGCTCCTCCTTTACCATGATAACAAACTCTAACTTCAACTCATATTATGATTTGGCCTTACCTCAAACACTATAGGAAGCACTCCCAACTTTGGATCTGCATGTCAGTGCTATCTTAAACGAAAATGTCCATCTACCATGCAGGGGTCCCCTGATGGATTGAGATGCACAAGGTAGGTTCTATTTTGTAGATGTTGGCCACACTATAGAGATTTATATGACTTGGCTGGAATGCTAGTGTCAGGTATACTCCACTCCATAGGTTCCATGGCATGCATTGGATGTCATGTGGGGATTCCTCCGGTCTGTTGTGAATGAATCTTACAACTATTATGCTTGTTGTGGACTTGCTATGCTGTAGACTCCTACAATGGTGGTCTCATATATGTGTGGTTGTTGATGATATCTACCTTCCCATGAAAGCCATATTTATATGTGTGTATATGGATAGTTTGTATGTATTTTATACTTTTACCCTATGCCTTTGATATATTCCCTCGGTATTATATGTCTACATTATGTCATTGCTACATCTCATTTTTCATGCAGACACTCAAGCTGGATTTATGAAATGATTGAGCTTGTGTTCATGGTCACATGCAACTTAGATGGCTTGCTTATGTTTAACAGTGAGCTACCATTCCAGATTGCAATGAGTTTCGATCGCTGATGATGACAAATGATGGATGATAGTGCTGAAATTTGTTCGAATGCTGGAGTGAACAGGAGAGGGGAAGCGAATAGCCAAATCCAGTGATTTTAGGAGGAGCTTAATTTGGCTTAGAGTCAAAACAAATGGTTATGGAATGAACTTTGCCTTGCTTGGGATCAAATACAGAATGAAGGGTCCTCGAGTTAGGATGATAAGGTTCATCAAGCCAAGCAAGCAAGGGACGAAGCCAAAGCTGAAGTTCGGTTCTTTCATCAAGAATTGGAAGAGGAGAAGAATAGAAATGCATTTGCTTTTTGATAGGTCTAGAACTGTCGTAGCATGGACATGGAAGAGAACTTGTCTCTATAGATCTAATTAAAGGCAGCCAGGATCACCATTGATAGCCTGAAGGATAAAGTTAATGATTATAGTGACGAGATCCTAAGGCTAGAGGCTTCTTTGGCCAAAGCATGCATGGGAGCTATTGAGACCCGGCTTTGGCATGCCAAAAGCAGATCATATAAAATTGGTTTCAAGGATTGCAGAACCCTAGCAACCCAGATTCTTCTAAAGATAGGAGCGTGTCAGCTTCAGACTCCTATCATGGTGTGGGCCATACAATCTCTCCATACTAGCCGAGCTAACTAGGAGCGAGGACAAGGGAACTAAAATTGTAGCTTTTTACTTATTTGTTACTAACTTATAAGATACCTTTGAATGAAAATGCAAATTTTTTTAAGTGTCATGAATCGGTACTTTTTGATAACATCTTGGTGTTCTTCGGGTGTTTTTGATCTTGTTGATTTTCATTTGATAATTTTTTCTTTTAGGGTAGATGGTTGAATGACCAAAGTTCACCCCCAGTCAAATCATATTAATTTCTAGCTTTTCCTTAATATGGCATGTCATTTGAGAAGACGTTTCATTGTAGGTTACTAGGGGACTGAAGGGCATTTATGACTTCATAATAGCCAGAGATATCGCAATGCTCAAGAGGGATCATGATTTTCCCTCACAAAAGACGATGAGATAGCGGAATGCATTCGAGACACTTCAGTGCCAACAATCCATGGGAACATGATTTGGCCTATTGCCAAATGCCACTTGTCTTCCACCTAATGGATCAATTTTTTGTTAATCGAATCTAGACGATTGGAAGGATTTTTATAAATAAAGGACCCTTTGTCGCTAGATCCACTCTTTGCTTTCATAAACCTTTCTTCTTCCTTTTGTTCCCTTCTCCCTCGAGCTTCCTCTTTCCTATCCAATAAACATTTCCGGTGAGCTCCACCAGCATTCGTTGTCATTTCTTTGATTTCCTCTTCATCCGGATCCTTTGATTTTCCATCTAGGTTTGTTTGGGGGCTTCCTTGCTTCCTTTAGAATAGTTTTTATCTTAGTGTCAGCAATTCTTTGCCGTCTCTTTTTGGTTTCAAGCTCTTAAGAATTCTTCCCTCTTATTTTTAAGGCAATTTTTTCTTGATTTTAAGTATTTTTGTTTGATCTTGAAATATCAAATTCTAAGTGGTCCTTTGAATTGGAGGGTTCATGGTCTTCGGACCATGATCCTGCCGAATGAGAACTTCCACCGAAGGTACGGGAGTCACCTTGAGTGGTGAAGTAATAATTGTTGTTACTTTACCACAGGGGTTGGTAGATCCCAAAGGAGGATCCTTTGCAAATCCTAAAGGAGAGCTTCCAAGGGATTCCGAAGAAGAACTTTTAGAGGACCCTGAGAGATTTACTTTCTGGACTTATCTAGTTCAAGATTCAGGAGTAATATTTGGAGAAGCTTTGGAATAAGTTCCAAATTTCACTGGATTTCGAATTGGAGATCTCGCTCGATACTGATCGAGTGTACAATCCTCTTTCGGGTTGGTTGTCTCTATACATAGAGTCTTTTTTGCTGGACTAAGTCTACCTTTGGACCCTTTCTTTGTTGAATTCTTTATGGTCATAGGTCTCCTTTCCTGTACAGTCATATAAAACACTACGGTTTCTTTTTGGTTTTTTAATAGTTTGTATTTTAGCTGAGATTCAACCTTTAATTCACTTTTTAGAGTTTCATTCTTCTTCAGCAAACACCGTCAGTATCACGGATAGTGGTTTGCCTGTCCCTGTAAAAGGCAACGCCCTTTGATTTGGTGCACTCCTTCCTACATACACTACTAGAAGGAGCAATTATTGTTTGAAAGGTACCCGGATGTCGATGATTGGGGTTTTGTATATTGAGGGCTCCAATCTTGGTAACAACATATCCTGCCTTTTTATTTGAAGAGGAGGGATGGATCGATGTTCTTTGGCACTTTCAAGTTTCTAGCTTGAAAGTTTTACTGTTTGAGGCAATCCTTTTCAAGATAGGGTTTAGCCAAGTTCAACCAAAAAATAAAAATAATTTTAATCCATTCCTTTTGCTCCTTTGTTTTGATATTTTTTTCTTTCTGAACATTCTTTTTTTACAATTTTAGTTATGGTTCATTCAGTCGACTATGAGTTGAGGAAGGTGATTATGAAAAAAGGAAGGCTGAAGTGACTCTCACCATCAGGAAGCCTTCGAGGGTTCAGGTCATGGTCATTCTCGAATATGAAATTGTCCTATCTATTGCTCTGGAGGTTGCTCTTATGGTTGTGGCTAAGCACTCCCAATTGTCTAAGGGTAGGTCTTCTTCCTCCGCTCCTTGATCGATTATTTGAAGGAGTCTCGGGTGAATAAGTTCTAGGGTCCAAAATTTATGCTTTCGATAATTGGAAGGCTGTCAAAGGCATTTTTAAAGAATTCATTCATTCCATAGACATGGATCGAGTCATGGGAGAAGGGAATCACCAACACTGTAAAGATACAGTTTGATCTACCCTGAAGGTCAGTTTTCCTTCTTTCTTTTAAATTCAACTTTAATCATTTGGTGATTTATCATTGAATTTGATGCTTCATAGATGTGCTACTTCATGAAGGACTATTTGACTTGAGGGGTCGCTGGCCGGCTGAAGAGAGAAAGAAGATAGATTTGGCAATATGTCTGAAGGAGGCAGAGATCAGCTAAAAGACTATCAAAGCCAGTCTCAAACATGTTGAGGCTAGAAAAGACTAACTTGAAAAGGAGCTTTCTTAGAAAAAGAGGCTCTGGAGACTACATGGTAGGAGATAAGGGATCTAGAGGCATAGAAAGAGGAGGTAGCTTAAAAAGCGGTGGAAGCCTATAAAGCTTTCGAATAGTGCCGCTAGAAAAAGTTACTTTTTGCCCAACTATCATTTGCTGAGGGCATGGAGGATACTCAAAAGAGGTTCCTCAAGTTCTACTTGAACCTTAACCTGGACTTCTTGTATGAGGACAAGTTCGACAACGAAGCTTCCCCTAAAGGTGCACCATTCTCTGAAGCAGAAGTGGCTGGGATCGAAGGAGTTGCCAGTCCTTTGTCCACCTAGAGCATGTTTTTTCTTTTTCCTTTTTGTTGTAACTTTTGTCAGCTTGTCTTATAAAGACGACCAATTTTGTAGAACCTCCAGGTTCCTTCTTTTGAATTATCAATGAAATAGTTTTCTATTTTTTGGCTAAGTACGATGATTCGGTATGCATAGTTGTAAATGCTCTCAAGTTCTATGTTCGATATAGGATTAGAAACTTACTAGTCACCGGTAAGGGCTCAAAGTTGTTATTATCATGCTATGGGCTTGGAGCAACCTCTTTGTAGTGAGGTACAATGTCTCTTCCACCCTCATGCAATGGCATGAATCGCAACATAGGTGATCCTTATTGGGGGTGAGCTATCCAATGCCAGATGTTCAATGGTCTAGGAATCCCTGGTTACGGGGTTTGAAATGATTCAACCTAGCTTTAGCCTAGGAAATTGAGTATTGCCTTGATTCGGTTATTAATTTATTGATATTATCATCATTCTCGAGTGGAGGTGGCATTGGAAAGTTGGATGTCTAATCGTAGACTTTCCAATGCTAGCTCGATCAAAAGCTTTCAGATATTGAATCTTTTTATCTTGGCTAAAGAATTTTGAAAGTTGAGCATCAGGTCAAAGGCTTTCCAACACTGGCCTAGCTAAAGGCTTTCAGGTATTGAATTTTTTATCCCAGTCAAAGACTTTCGGGAGTTGAATCCTTTTATCCTGGCCAAAGGCTTTTGGGCATTTAACATTAGGCCAAAGGCTTTCCAACATTAGCTTGGCTAAAGGCTTTCGGGTGCTAAATTTTTTTATCTCAAATAAAGGCTTTCAGAAGTTGAGTGTTAGGCCAAAGATTTTAGAATGCTGGCCCGGCTAAAGATTTTTAAGCATTGAATCTTTTTTTCTAGCCAAAGACTTTTGGGAGTTGAATCTTTTTGTCTCTATCAAAGATTTTTGGGAGTTGAGCGTCTAGCCAAAGGCTTTTCAATACTGGTCCAGCTAAAAGCTTTTGAGTGTTAAATCTTTTTATTCTGACCAAAGGCTTTTAAGAGTTGAATCTTTTTATCTCGGCCAAAGACTTTCAGGAGTTGAATCCTTTTGTCCTGGCCAAAGGCTTTTAGGATATATAACAAAGGATGCTTCGAGTCATTTTCCGGGGGTATTTGAGTATTAAAGGTATAGCTAACAAATAATATCAAATCCCAAAAATCCCAGTTCAATCTCTCGAGCCAAGAGTGTGTATGCAGTGTCGCTTGGCCAGGATTCCTGCAAGATTTTTGTGCTAATTCCAAGATAAGAGATGTGAAATTTTATCCTGGAAATCTATCATGCCTTTTTACTTTCTTAGAAATTTTTAATGGCAAAAAGAGATCCTTACTACTCGTCAGTCAGTCATTTTGTCAGCCAACTTTTTTTTAGTTTTTCTATAAATTGAGAGTTTGGGATGTTACTTTTCCATCGCCACTACTAGCTTTTTCTAGCTTTGATAGAGGAGTTCTATTAGTTTTCACTAGCAGCACCCTTGACCATAGACGTTGATATTGAAGATGAATAGTTTTTTTTTAAGTATAGCTAGAGAAAGGTGCCTAAGCAAGATTAGTGGTATGATGAGAGTTATTCACCTTGGCATGGAAGGTAATGGAAATGATCGACAATCTGGCTATGGTGCTGCTACCCTTGCTAGCGAGGATATGAGACTGGAGGAGGGTCTCTCATTATGAGTCTCCTCTTTTGGTTCCCCTTAACCATCCAGTGTCAATAGATACTGGGAGGGAGGAAGAGACGGGGAGCGCTCTTCTAGGGCCTTTGTTGTGGGCAGCAAGCTATCGGGGGCCTCTAGGATCTTCCTCTCCATTTCCTCCTTGTAACAGGTGGGCGCTTTCGGCCCATGCAAGTTCTTTCTCTAACTATTTACGGATTGGAGGGAGCCTTTGCATTACACCAACACCATGTGGAGAGGGTCTGGATGCATCATCTACCAGTTTAATCTATATGCATGATGTACCTCTCTGTCATGGCCTTCTTGATAGTTTTCCAGATCCCATCTGTGTTTCATAGAGTACTTGCAAGAAAAATGTAACTTGGCCAAAGCAGCAATGTATGTATCTCAAGATTTTTTGATAAGACAAGATTACTTTCTATGTTTCTTATACATGGTATTGTATATTTATTACTTGTTGAACTTTGGGCTCATAGCTGTCCATGTTTTCATCGAAGGTTTATGCCTTGAGCTAGTGAACATTCGACAAGAATACCATCTCTCCATCAGCATTTTTGGTCTAGTGACTATTCTAGCCTTTGAGATTTCTTATTTTTCAACATACCATTTTCATATAAATTTTGAAAGGATATAGTAGATCATTACTAATGATACACCCATAGGTTTTTCGAATTCCATGGTCTAGATAAGGGTGTACCATCCAGTTGTGTTACGCAATAAGTGCCGGGATGGATAACTTTATTTGATACGATCCCTCCCAATTAGGAGAGAGCTTTTCTTAATGAACCGTCTTGGATACCTCAGCTCACCTTACGACTAGATCCCCCACCTTGAAATATTTACCTCATACTTGGGTATTGTGGTAGTGGGTGACCCTCCTTCGATAGATGACTATTCTTATAATAGCATGCTCCTGTACTTCTTTTATCAAGTCTAGGTTTGCCTGAAGTCATTCGAGGTTGCTGCTTTCTTCAAAATTCTCTATCCTTGGGGATGTGAGTTCGACCTCCGAAGGGATAACAACTTCAGTATCAAGAGACGAGATTAAAGGGGGTCTCACCCATTGAGATCCTTGTATGGTTCAGTAAGGCCAAAGGACATGATATAATTCATCTGCCCACCATCCTTTTTTCCAATCCAAACACGTCTTCAATCCCTGCAAAAGAATTTGTTTAGCAACTTTGGCCTCCCCATTAGATTAGGGGTGGCCGACATAACTAAAACATTGGGTCACATGCAGATCCTAGTAGAATTCAGCAACTTTAAAGCTGCTAAATTGCCGACCATTATTGGTGATAATGGCTCGGGATAATTTGAAGTGGCATATAATGGATTTTAGATGAAGTCTTTTACTTTGGCTTTGATAATCTTAGTAAGTGATTCAGCTTCTATTCACTTGGTAAAATAATCAATCACCATAAGCAAGAACTTTCATCCTCCGGTGGCTAGGGGGAAAGGTCCTAATATATCCATGCCTCACCAAGTGAAAGGCCATGGTGTACTTATAGGGGCAAGTAAAGCGGTTGATAGTTGCTGTACATTAGAGTGGCTCTAGCACTGTCACATCTCTGGACTATATCCTTCGTGTCTTGCTCCATGGTAGGCTAGCAGTACCCCTGTCTCAAAATCTTGAGAGACAAAGCCTTGCCCCCAAGTGATTATCGTAAATCCCTTCATGAACCTCTTGGAGGTTATAGTTTATTTTAGAGGGGCGTAGGCACTTCAGCAAAGGTTAGAAGAATCCCCTCTTATAGAGCTTTTCTTTATGGAGGATAATTCTAGAGGCTTAATTCCATGTCTTTCAAGCTTCCTCCTTATCTGTGGAAAGGCTCCCATCACGGAGATAGTAGAAAAGTGGATCCATCCAGTAAGGTTCAGCATCTATTTGTTGTTTTGATGTTGGCTTATTGATGCTGGGCTCCTCTAAAACTTCAAAGAAGACTTGTGTACACAAGTCATTAGGCACAGATGTGACAAGTTTGGACATGGTATCGGCCCAAATATTCTCCTTCTAGGGATTTGATAGATGTCAAAGCTACAAAAGGCCAAAATCAGGTTCTTGGCCTTTTGATGATACCACTTCATGTTCTTCTCTCGGACCTCTACTCATTTACAAGCCAAGAGTCATTATGAGCTTTGAGATGCTGCACCCCTATTTCCTTAGCGATGGCAAGGCTGATAATCAAGGTCTCGTATTTAGCTTCATTGTTGATGAAGGAAAACCCGAAATGGAAGGCATATTGGATGTTTCATCCTTCCAGACTAATAAGTATAAGCTCTGCTTTGGAACCATTAGTATTTGATGCTCTATCTACATACAATATCCATTGATTCTTTAGATCTTCAAGTATTAGATCTCCTTCTTTAAGTTCTTCTTTAGAAATAGTGCATTTAGTGAGAAAGTCTACTACTTCTTGGACTTTAACAAAAGGTCTTGATCAAAATGCCAAATCAAACTCGAAAAGTTTAAGAGCCCATTTAGCAATCTTGCCCGAGGTGTTGGGTCGATGTAAAATCATTTAGAGGGATTAGTTGGTGAGAACCATGACCGTGTGGGCTTGAAAATATAGCTGAAGCTTTCTGGCCGATGTCATAAAAGTGAAGATAAGCTTTTCTAGCCGGGTGTATCTAGTTTTGGTGTTTTATAAGATCTAGCTAATATAATACACCAACTTTTATATCCGATTTTCTTCTCAAACAAGGACAGAGTCGATGGCAAAAGGGGAGACTGCCAAATATAAATACAACTCCTCACCTTCTTTCGGCTTGCTAAGGAGTGGCGGGGTACTGAGATAGGCTTTAAATTCCTTGAATGTCTTTTGGCATTTCTCGGTTCATTCAAAATCGTAAGACTTTTTCAAGGTCTGGAAGAAAGGCAACCATTGCTCAATCGACTTGGAAACAAACTGACTAAGGGTGGCAATCCATCCAGTAAGCATTTGGACCTCTTTCACAATCTTCGGTGTGGTCATTTGCATCACTACCAGGATTTTCTCTAGTTTGGCCTCGATCCCTCGGTCATACACCATAAACCTGAGGAACTTCCTGGAGGTTACTCCAAATGGACATTTGGCAGGGTTTAATTTTATCTAGATTGATGCAAGGTGGCAAAGGTTTCCTTAAGATCTTCTACCCGATTCTGTGAGATGCAACTCTTGACCAACATATCATCAACGTAAACTTCTATGTTGTGGCCAATCTAGTCCTTGAAGATTTTGCTCACCAGTCATTGGTAAGTTGCTCTTATATTTTTTAAATCGAAGGGCATCACCCTATAACAGTTAAACCTTTGCCAGCAATAAAAGAGATTTTTTTCTTGTCTTCCGGCACTATCCAGATTTGATTGTATCCTAAAAATACATCAACAAAAGTCAGGAGTGTGGCCAACCATTGTATCTACTAATTGGTTTGATGCAGGAAAGGGGATAAATGTCCTTTGGGTAGGCCTTATTGAGGTTTATGAAGTCCACACATATTTATCACTTCCTGTTACCTTTTTTTACCAATACTACATTTGTTGACCACTCGGGATAGTTAGCTTCACTGTTCTAGCATGAAACTTTGATAAGATGATGATTTAGGTCCACCTTCAAGTGATGTGTCAGCAGTTCGGGATCAATTCCAAGCATATTTGCAGGAGTCTAGACAAAGATATCAACATTTTTTTGTTGGAAGACTATCAGTCTTTGCTTTGTATCTTTGTCCAGCATTGAGCTAATTTGAATAATATGCCAAGGATCCTCATCATGCATAGGGACAGCTACAAGGTCCTCTACAGGCTTCCCCCTTTTTTCGATCAGTTCATTCCTGGTATCTAGCCCCTCCACTAAAAGACCATCCAGTGTCTTGACTTGTTTCATCTATCAGGCCACCAGTTAACACTGTCTCGCTAGGGCTTGGTTTCTTTGTACTTCTTTTATTCTTTGTAATGTGGAAAACCTCATTAATAGATAATAGGTAGATAATATCACTCATAGAGCATTCAGACCCAGTCGACCGAATATGACATTATAGGCTAAGGGCATCCTCATGATTACAAAAGTAAGAGATACTTCAAAATGTCGAGGGCCTTCCCTACTACTACCAGTGGAGTAATAGTACCCTCAATGGGGACCGACTCCCTCGAGAATTCTAATATCAGTGCATCTACCTTTTTAGTCACTCAAGAGAAATATTCATCTTTAGGAATGTATGATAAAACAAGATGTCTATCGAACTTCCACTATCAACAAGTATACAGTGGACATTATAGTCATCAATATTTAGTGTTATAACTACAGGGTCATGATGGGAATACTGGACCCCCCTTGCATTATCCCAAGTGAAGGTTATGGCTTCATCAAGACCTCCTCATGGCTGCTACCTTCGGCCTCTTCCTCTAGTCCACTGGTGATAGTGTTGATGTCATCTCTAGTGGGTGGGTCAGTGGGTTCTTTCACTTTTAGTAAAGGTTTTGGCAAGCATGGGACTAGAGCATCACGTCTTTCCCATCGATCTCCAAGGAATCGGCTTACTCAGTCTTGTCCTTAAGTTGTCAGCGTTCTTCAATATCACGGTCATGATCCCAGTGGTATAAATAGTATTTATTCTGGTTCCTTCTTTTAGATTTTGCTTATATTTTTTGAGCTTTGGATAGTTTCTCTTGAACTTGCATTAAAACATGAGCACATGGAACATTAAGAGGAGTATACAAGCTGAATTGTTGTGGCGGTATGATGCTTGGTTGAAGATGCCGAATTCAGGGGGTGACCTTTGGTGTCGCAGTGGTGACCGGCTTCTCGACCTTTTTCTTTGGTTTTCTTTTTTTGAGTAAAATTTGAAGGCCGATGATTGTTCCTTTCGTATCAGGGTAGTTGGCAAAATAGAAGGTGGAGCAAGGACTACGAGAGGTGGGATAATGGGAGGAACATGAGTGCCATATGCTTCCTCCGCATGCACATACTTCTCTGCTCTAGTGAGCATCTTAGAAAATCTACTGATGGCTTCATTTCCAAAGAGAAAATAAAGGGACATGATTGGAGACTGCATTTTATAGTAGTCATAGCAACCGAATGGTCGAGGTTATATACCTCCAAAATAGCTTTATTGAATCAGCTTACATAAAACCTAAGGGACTCTCCCTCCTTTTGCTTAATATGGATCAAGGAGTCAGAACTTCATCGTTACTTCTGGCTACTAGCAAAATGAGAGACGAAGGATCGACTCAACTAGTCAAAAGAGTGAATGGAACCTAGTTTCATACTGGAATACTAATATCCCATTAATTTTTCGAGAGTTGAAGGGAAGGCATGACACACCACTACATCAGTGGCTCCATATAGGAGCATCATCATTTTGAAGCCCTAGAGGTGGTCTATTAGATCAACAAACCCATCATACGTCTCCAGCTGTGATATTTTAAAGTGTTCCAGCAGTGGCTCTTGAGGATGCAGTCTTCAAAAGGTAGCTCAATAGTAAAGCTAAGGTTATCATCTCTGGATGGTGCTAAGCCTTGTAGGGCTTCAAGACATCGATCTACCTACAAAAATTTAAGATCTATCTCAATATTTCTAGCTAGGTATGCAGCAAAAGGTTGTAGAGGTGAACGGGCTGGAGTGGATCCTTTATCTGATCGAGGTGAAGGGGAGCGACTCCTTGTTTGCCTAGGATTCTCTTGGGCCATAGGAGGAACAGGTTCCTCCCGCTTGATATTTTGAGGAAATGGGAGTAGTCGTAGCCTAGACATGCCGCTCCAAGGGTGAAGGGGTTTATGGCAATGGGGTTGGATTTACTTTTAGCTACGATGCAACTGTCGGCATTGTGGGTACCATCGGACATTGCATCACCTAAACAACTATATCTAACTCATATACTTGCTGGGTGAGCCTTTCTAGGATGTCAGGTTGATTTTCCTGTGAGAGTGTGTCAACTTGAACACTTGGAATCAAGTTTTTAGCAGGTTGTCTATCCTGTTGAAAGTGATGGCACCGTAATACTGAATGGACATACATTTCTGAGGCATGTGACTTGCATTACATATCTCTTTTTAAATGGCGGGTGAATAATGGATCCTTCCTTTATCTAATGGAGCTAAAATTCACTCGAACACTGGAGTGAACTGGAGAGGGGACATAAATGGTTGTACTTATAAAAGAAGCTCTAGTCGGAGATGGTTCCAATGAAGGTCCTTTGATAGTCAAGTCAGTATCTTTTTAGATCATAGGGTGGAATAAGGGCGTAAGCATATGAGAGTATATATAGGGTATGTCAAGAAGTGCATACCTCCATGGGGTTCACTGAGAATCCCCTTTTTTTCTAGCAATCTAGACCTGGTATATCTGGCCATATCGGTGCATGAATCACCTCCCTTCTGTGTAGACAAGTATTGAGTCTATAATGTAGAGATACTCAAGTGAGAATGCAAGTGATTGTTAGAGTACAATGGCATTGAGCATAACTAAGTACGGGATGTCACATAGATGACTACTCACTTGTTAGTGACTTCCTGATGCTATATGCTATAGTAGTGTAAGTAGTTCTTTGACCTTTGGTACTTCAGCTACTCATAGTGAGGTTGCTCTAGTTTGATAGCACAGAAACCTAGTTCCTAACCATTTGGGATCTTGCGATGTTTGTTAGTTATAGTAGGTTCACTATAGGAGCAGGATATGCACTTATAGGAATCTATCGACCTTAATAGTTAAGAAATAGTCCTATGTAATCTAAGAGACCGAGTCCTTAAGTCTATGGCCATAGCAATGTGATAATGAAAAAGGGTTTTCATGGGAATCATATTTGAACTCAAGCCAATTAAGTTAAGTATATGATAGATGCTTAGGGTTTGACAAGGTTCCATGACCTATATCATATCGAGACTTTTAATAGAACTTAATCATATGGCAACTACATGTAGGGGTTGTTATTCTATTCTATTAGGTTGCCACTACATACTGCTAGGTATCACTAGTGGATGGTGAGAGCTCACTATGATCATTTTTGGATCAACAATCTTTATTAGGATTTAGTTAAAAGTGTTCTAGTCCATCGAAAGAATTTTGATGATAGATAGAGATTATGGCATATCTCATTATCAGATAGAATAGAACCTGAGGGGTCACACACAATAAGAGCTTACCTGACCAAACATAGATCTATATGTAAGGGTTACGTATTTATAAGTTGCTATTTATTTAAAGGTTACATATTTAGCAGCTGCTAATTTTGTAAGAGTTACATATTTAGTAGCTACTAATTTCAGCATCTATAGACCTATTTGTAAATGTTACAATTTAATTTGACTTAACTAAATTATGGATCATTTTTAGATTTAATTAAATCATATTTAATTTAATTTATATTGACCTAATTTAATGGCAGTTGAGCTAGTAATTCAAGTTGGACTTGAATTCTTAGTCTAGTTTAATTCGGGTTGACAATCTTTTTGAAATAGGTTTAATTAAATTTTGAAATAGTTTTGAAATTAATCCAGAATTGAACTAGATTGGACCAGCACCTAAGAAATCTAGTTGACTAGGTCTCTCTTTTTTATATAATGCCAAAATGAGAAAGGGGTGGGGGAATTTGTGCCCCTTCGTGTGTGCATGCATGATGACTAAGAAGGTGCCAACAGATGGCGCCACTCCTAATCGGGAGCTCTCTCTCTCTAGATAAGTGAGGAGTCTTATCTGATTGGATTCTTATCTTTATCAAGTTGGACTCTAAGTTTATCTGGAATTTCAAAGGGTGTGGAGATCTTATGAGGCATGGACTTTAAAAAGGGCACAACACTAGGCTATGCTAATCTTTTTCTGGTAGCCCTACTATTGTTGTTCTTAATTATTCTTCCACTATTAGATCTAATAAAAACTCCACAAATCTGAGAGAGAAAGGTTTAGGAAGGAAAAATAGATAGAAAAACTCTTTATTTATTTTAGGTGCAAAAGGATTTAGAATAGTGTAAGTGTGTTGCACTATCTTCTAGATCTACTAGTCCAAGAAGAAGGTCTAAGATCTGCTAAAGAAGAGAAGACTGCAAGGATCTAGTAGTCTAGTATCTTTGATGATTCAGACTGGAGGGATCCATAGAGATGCCAGCATAGGCCAGGCACTGCATGGCTCCTATAAATCCCGTAGATCCAGTAAATCCAATAGTTCCAGCATACCCGATCCTGAAAAAGAAGAAAAGCATTTTCATGTTCTTCATCTTAAAGTATTTATTTTTTGATCTAAGATTTTATTGCTTATTCCAGCATATTATAATTAAAATAAATAAATAAATAAATAAGATTTATTATTAATCTACATAATTCATGAAAAATAGTTTTTCAAGTTATACTTTTACTACGTCAAGTTTCGAACTTTGACTTTGCATGTAGTGATCTTTATACAAATTCTAATAATGGTATCGGAGTCATGATTTTTATTTTTTTTAATATGCATAGAATAGGTTTAGATATAAATTATCTCAAATCTAAAAGTTATGATCAGGTTTTGATCAAATCTATGCTAAATAATAAGATTGTCATGCTATAGGGTTTATCCCCTATAGTGCAAAGATTGTCCTAGCATAAATTTGATATATTTTGAAATTATTTTCAAAAATTAAAACTTTAACTTTTTGATCTAAAATAGAGATATATGAGATATTCCTTGATTAATATTAGATTTAAAATTAATTAATTATAGATTGCATCATAGTGAATGATAAGGTTGTCCTGCTATAGGGTTTATCCCCTATAATGAAAAGGTTGTCCAACTATGATGCGAACCTTATTTTGAAAAATATTTTCAAAAGTCTTTTAATCGACTTATGATCTGATATGCATATGAGATATGAACTATTTTGTATTTTAGATCTAAAATTAATGACATGAGATATAGGTTAATTAATTCAATCTAAAACTGCATATATGAGATACATGTACTAGGTCTAGATCTCAAATATGATTTAAGATTGTTAACGTTTAATTTAATGGAATCAAAAATTTCATTTTGTGCATGAGGGTATGGGTAGAATGAATTATATCTAGAGATTAGTGTTGCCCAGTGAAGCAAGCCAAGAGGGGGGGTGAATTGGGTTTCAAAATTTTTTTATAAGAATGTGCCAATTCAAAAGCAGTGAAGGTGTTAGTATGTTTTCAAAGTGTTTATGTGCTCAATAATCATATGCAGCAAAAGTAATGAAGTAGATGTAGGAAAAGTAATAAGCAATCACAAATATAAAAATTTATAGTGGTTCGATGCGTTCCAAGCACCTACATCCACTCTCCAAGTATCCTTTGGGAATTTCGCTATAATCCTCAAAGATTACAGCCAACTTGTTTTAATCGGGCTCACAAGTCAAATCCTTATTGATTTTGTCACTTAAGCTCACCAACAAACTAAGTTGGTTTTCATACAAAGGATCACCAACAACCTAAGTTAGTTTTCACACAAGGCTCACCAATAAACCTCAATACTAATTTAATCCCCTTGAAATTAGTAACAACAAAAACTCAAGTACAAGTGTGAGAATACATTTAGCTTTCTAAATAAAAGCAAATGTGTTGAGAAGCTCTTGAATATCATGGAAAAGCTTGTCTTCAAGTTGTTGAAGCCTCAATTAATGCTTGAAGATGTGGACTTGAATGCTCTTTCTGAAATTCGAGTGCTTGAAAGCTCAACTCTCTCAAAAGTATTGAATCCTTAAGATGTATGTAATTAGTTCTTCAATGAATGCTTCCCTCTTATATTTGGTGGAGTTTAAATACATTTCCAACCCTTAAAATCTCATTTATAGCCATTGGAGAGGAGAAATTAGCCATTGACATAAAATGGGGAAGTTCTATATTTCAAAAAACTAGCAATTACTGTGCTGTCAGACCTGCAAGTATTGATACTTCAGTCCATGAGTCGATACATGAGTCGACACTTGCATTGAAACTAGTTCAAATAATTCTTCTGAAGCTCTCTAGAATTCACTGGTGTATCGACACTTCTTCTGGTGAGTTGACACTTGAGTCAACATTTTATCTCCATGAGTCGATACTTGACCAAACTCCTGAAATCAGCATGTTCTATATTCTGTTTGGTCTTAGGCCTTGAGTCGACACATGAGTCGATACTTGAGTCGACACTTGGCTATTCATGAGTTGACACTTTTGTATGCCAGCTGAAACTTTCTTTGAGTATCAGCTCAAGTCTCTATTAGTCGACACTAGAGTTGACACTTGGTTATTCATGAGTCGACACTTGACTGAAATAGTACTAAAACTTGTCCAAACTAAAATTTTGGGCTCTTCAAAGTCTTTTTCATGTTCCAAAGTCCATGTAGCTTGAAAATTCATGATCTTAAAAGGCTTCTTCAACAGAATGATAAGCATTTCGATCATACAACACAAACTAACTTTGATGAGTATCTAAATCTGATAAACATATTTTTAGCATATAATTAGTATTCATATATACTTAAATATTTTGTTATTCATCAAAATCAAGACAGAATCAACAATCTTCCATTTTTTGATGATGATAAAATATTTAAGTATATAAACATGGTAAGCTCAAAAGATTAGTAATAAGTCTCAAAACAATTGGCTATAAGTATCATAACAATATTGTAATGACTATCAAAGAGCAAAGTCTCATCATTTAGCATGTAACTTAAATGAATTCAATTTATATATCTACAATGTGTCGATACTTAATCTAGCATATCAGATCTAAGGTAAGAAAGTATCAGAGCATATACATATATAAGAGTAGAATGATCATTAGCTTCAATCAGAGCAAAAAGAATAGCAATAATACATAGTCAGAGCAAATTGGTTTTGTAATGAAATTGAATTAAAACATTGAATTTCAACATGTATCAAGGTAATAGAGAGTCATAAAACCATATGATGTCAGAGCAAGTTTGAAATTGAGTATTAAAGCTGAAATTGAGTAAATTTTTGAGTCAAAGGGTATCGGAATGATAACATTTACTGTTCAAAGATTTTCAACGCAAAATAATTTTGAGAAAAGCATGTATCAGACCTAAAAGAGATTTGAAGGAATGAATATTAGAGCAAAATCAGGTTTAAAATTGAATATGAGTGTTGGAGCAAAATCTTTAAGGAATAAGAGTATCAAAGCAAATAATATAAAGATAGATCTCTCCCTCAACACATTATCTAAAAAAAATTTTCAAACTTTTCAAATATGGCTCACATGTTTAGCAGTTTTCAATAATATCTCCAAAAAGTTTAGAAATCTCCCTCTTTAATACTTTCTTTTCTTTATTTATTCTTCCCTCTATGTTTATTACTTATTACTTTCTTCTCCCCTTTTTGTACTTTCTTCTCTTCCCTTTTTGTACTTTCTTCTCTCCCTTTTTGTCATCATGAAAAAGGTGAAAAGCAATACAGTGAAGAGAAATAAGTAACAAACCTCCCCTTCAAGGTAGGGATAAAGTGGAAAGAATAGTGAGAAGAGTATTAAAAGCAAATAAAGCATGAACACACAAGTGAAAACACTGAAAGCATTATATATATATATAACTCCAAATGTTTTGTGATACATATACTGATATAGACTCCAAACATATATAGTAATGCACTGAAACATACATACTAAGTCTGATACACTGATACAGACTAAACAAACACATGTAAAACATAACATATAACTAACTCATATACTAACCACTTATAGTAGGCTCTGTCCTCATCAAAGGAAGACCCAATCTTTAATACTATAGGTCTAGTAGTCCTAGAAGGATAAGGTCATGGTCACATGGGTCGAAGATCTGCCAATCTAGTACGGACAACTCTAGGAGTGTCTCCACATCCTCGGCCTCTGTCTCTGGCTCATGCTGAAGGGGAAACAATGTCAAGGACAGGGACAAGGTCAGTAATAGTATGATTAGTATCAGAAGGTATAATGTCAAAGTCTGATAAATCCAATGGAGTATCAGCTGGTGTATGATCAAAAATAGGTCTAGATGAAGTGGAAATGATATGAAATCCAAAAATATAGAAACCTAACTCCCTGTATAAGGAAGAAATAGGTAAAGAAATAGCATGCACTAAGGGTGTCATACCAAAATCAGAAAAGGTAGGGGGAACAATAATAGATGTTGTAGGTAAGTCAGAGCCTAGTAAAGCATCAGATGGATTAGATAGAGTGATGGCAGTGGTGGTTTGAATGGCATTAATGGAAGTATCAGACAGAATGGGTGTGGATACAATGGATGTGCCTAAAGGAATAGAGTCAAAAGGACTAGAGATGACAGGAGTATTGGGTAAGACAGGGCTAAGAAGGGCTAGACTCAATGGAACTAAAACAGTCTCAGGTGCTAGCAAGTCATCAGCAGTAGCAGGCTCAGTAGAATCCATGTCCTGATCAACTCTCATCTCTGGCTCGAGCTCTGCCATAAGATCATTAATATCAATATGTATTGACGGATCACCCTGATCGGCTCCCATCTCTATATCATCTGCTGGTGGTGCTGGTGGAGAATCTGGTGATGATGGAGGAGAAGATGGTCTGCCAGGTGTCAGTCTCTGTAGAACAGCCATCATAGTAGTGAACCCCTCTCTCATCTCATGAAAACCAGACCTTATCTCCATGTGCATCTGATCGACTTGCTATCTCAAGGTCTGCATGTTTGTCTCCAAGTGAGTGATTCTGTCCACCAAAACATCTACTAGAGGTGGCACCTTAGTGTGTGCTGAGATAGAAGGCTCGAGCTGCAACTTAGATGAATCTCAAGGTGGCTCAGATGGCCTAGCCTCGTCTCCCTGTGTCTCCTGCTCCTCTACATCAACATCCTCATCTGAGTCAAGCGCCTGTCCAGAAACTCTACGCCTCTAGTGACCTTGGTATCTCTGGTATCCTATGTGATGTAAGGATCTCTCATCATATATGGATGTATGTAGAAGCTCTCTATAAGGCTCTCCGACAAAGTCCATAAGGTTGAAATAATCTGGTGAGTCCCATGCCATAAGACAAGCAGAGTCGTCTACTCGTCACTACCTCTATCATCTGGTGAATCATCAGCACTGGCAGGCAGATGGGCATCCTCCGAATCAGCGCCACCATGACTAAGAGCTCCCTCTCTGTAATAAAGTCGAATTGCCCGGTCTTCGACAATAGAATATAGGCCATGATATGATGAAGGAGTCTCATCTCAGCAGACAACTATGAGGCTACGATAGTGGCACCCTCACTTAAGTCGCCTCTCTCCATGATACATCTGAAGCCTCTGATCTGGTCTCCAAGTGAATCAGCTATAGTGCCTCTCATGGGTATCTCCCAAATGCAGCTCAGAATCTCAGCAGATAATGGAATAGAGATGCCTTTGACCTCTCCAATCCATCCATCACCACCCCTAGCCAAAGTCTCGTAGAGTTGTTTCATCAAGGCCGGGTAGAATCTCTCTCGAAGAGTGCAGAACTGAACCAATCCGGCATCCCTTAACCAATATTTGACCCGAAAATGCTGCTGATCAACGAAGTCAAAATCCACCTTGCATTCACCTACAACGGCCTTGGAGGCCATACAATCTGCTCCTAGGACAGGTGGTGGTTGAGCGGGAACATTGTGCTGCACTGGAGCATCTGCCGGCTGAGAAGCAACATGCCTTGCCTTGGTGCAACGCTCCATACCCTGAAAAACTGAATGGGGTCTCCTCACAACCTATTTCCTATGCCCCATTATCCAAAAAAACAAAAAAATAGAAAAGGGAAAGGCAAACAAGAGTTGGAATCACGGTCAAACCATGAGAAATAAAGAAACACGAGAGGAAATCAGGCTCAAGCTCAAAATGGAAGTGTTAGAACCCTAAATGGGGACTAACGGAAGCTAGGGCACAATGAGGGCAAGCGTCAACTCAGAAAAAATGTTAAGAAAAAAGTTGATCTGCCCTATTTAAATACAGTTCACACTGATCAAGTGTCGACACTTTCGTAAGTGTCAAGTGTCGACACTTTAGTGAGTCGACACTTCCAAGTGTTGACACATAAAAAAAATTAGAGAAAAACAAGAAAAACATAGAAAAATTAGGATAGATGTTTTGAATGGTCAATTATGATTGATCACGAGTTTCAAGATCATGAGATCAAGAAATTTTTAAAGAGAATTCCAAAGGTCATAAAGGATGATCGAGATCTAATTAAAAGGATCAATGACTCTTAATTCTTTTCTAATTATACAGAACCTATCTTCATTGAGTGGCTTGGTTAGTATATCAACTAGTTGCTTTTCAGTGCAAACAAATTCAAGCAAAATATCATTAATTTGAACATGATCTCTAATAAAATGATGTCTAATCTCTATGTGTTTACTTCTAGAATATAGCACATGGTTTTTAGTTAAATTGATTGCACTAGTGTTATCACATCTAATAGGTATTTTAGTTAATTTAATTCCAAAATTTTTAAGTTATTGTTTAATCCACAAGATTTGAGCACAACAACTTCCAACTACGATATACTCAGCTTCAGCTGTAGATAGTGTAACTGAATTCTATTTCTTGCTAAACCCAAAGATTTAATTGACTCCAAGAAATTGACAGGTTCCTGATGTACTTTTTCTATCTAGTTTATAACCAATAAAATCAGTATCAGAATAAGCAATCAATTCTATTGTTGAGTCCTTGAGTACCATAAACCAATTTTAATAGTACTAGATAGATATCTAAGTATATGTTTGACAGCCAATAAATAAGATTCTTTAGGTTCAGATTGATACCTTGCACACATACATACACTAAACATGATATCTGACCTACTTGCAGTTAAATACAATAATGAGCCAATGAAACCTCTATAAAAATTTTGATCTATACTCTTACAAGATTCATCTTTGTCAAGCTTGCATGAAAGGGCTCATTGGTGTGCCAAGAGGTTTTGTCTTCTCCATCCCAAACTTTTTCAGAATTTTCTTTATGTACTTAGCTTAGTTGATGAAAATCCCTTCTTTGGTTTGTTTGATTTGGAGTCTGAGGAAGTAGCTTAATTCTCCCATCATGCTTATCTCGAACTCACCTTGCATAAGCTTAGCAAACTCTTGACAAAGAGCTTCATTAGTGGTACCAAATATAATATCATCAACATAGATTTGTACCACTAAGAGGTTATCAACTTTTCTCCTTAGAAATTAAGTAGTATCTACATGTCCCCTAGTAAAACCATTATCAATAAAAAAATTGCTTAATCTTTCATACCAGGCACGTGGGGCCTGTTTTAAACTATAAAGAGCTTTATGCAATTTGAAAACATGGTCAGGATATGCATGATCTTCAAAATTAAGAGGTTGTTCTACATATACCTCTTCTACTATGTATCCATTTAAAAATACACTTTTAATATCCATTTAAAATAATTTAAAATCCATGAAACATGCAAATGCTATTAAAAGTCTAATTGCTTCAAGTCTAGTAACAGGAGCAAAAGTTTCATCAAAATCAATGCCTTCCTCCTTATTGTATCCTTTAGCAATAAGTCTAGCCTTATTCCTAGTTACAATTCTATTTTCATTCAGCTAATTCCTATATACCCACTTAATGCCTATTATGGAAGTATTGGATGGTCTTTCTACTAATGTCCAAATCTTATTTTTTTAAAATTGATTTAGTTTTTCTTGCATAGCATTCATCTAATTAGAATCTTTTTCAGCTTCTTCTATATTTTTAGGTTCTACTTGAGATACAAAAGCAAGATAATTATATTCATTTCTAAGATAATATCGAGTTCTTATTCCTTTTGATGGATCACCTATGATTAGTTCCTTAGGGTATCCATGAGCATACCTCCACTCCTTAGGCAGGTCCTTATGCTTTGGTGAAGGTCTTGAGATCTCTTCTTCATCCTCCTTATTTTGATCTTCATCATTCTCTTTGGAAAGAGGATCATTCAAAGTCAGCTTCTCAAGTCTTTGAAAACCTATAACATCATCGAAAATATCCTCATTTCTAGAGGATTTGTTAGTGGACTCATCAAATACAACATGAATGGATTCTTTTACAACAAGTATTCTTTTATTTAATATCCTGTATGCCTTGCTAGATGTTGAGTATCCCAAAAGGATACCTTTATCTAACTTAGCATCAAATTTGCCTAATTTATCTTTGCCATTGTTTAATATGAAACACCAGCATCCAAATATACGAAAATACTTAATTATAGGTTATCTTTTTTTCCAAAGTTCATAGGGAGTTTTCTTTAATATCGATCAGATTAAAACTCTGTTTAAAATATAACATACAATATTGATTGCTTCAGCCCAAAAATATCTAGGAAAATTATTTTCATAAAGCATAGTGCATGCCATTTCTTCTAAAGTTCTATTTTTTCTTTTTACTATCTCATTTTTTAGGTGTCCTAGGTGCAGAAAAATTATGTTCAATACTTTTTCATTGCAAAATTCTTCAAAATCTTGATTTTCAAATTTGGTTTCATGATCACTTCGAATGCAAACAATAAACATACCTTTTTCATTTGAAACTTTTCTATAAAACTTTGTAAAAGTAGAAAAAGATTCATCTTTATGAGCCAAGAACAAAATCTAAATAAAATGTGAAAAATCATCAACTATAACTAAACCATATCTCTTGCCTCCTAGGCTCGTGGTCCTAGTTGGCCCAAAAGGATCCATATGGAGTAGTTCAAGTGGCCTAGTAGTTGAAACAATTTCTTTAAATTTGAAAGAAGTTCTTGTTTGTTTGCCATATTGGTAAGCATCACAAATCTTATCATCTCAAAATTAAGTTTTGGCAAATCTTTGACTAAATCCTTTTTGCATAATTTAAAAAGTAAATGCATGTTAGCATGTCCTAATCTATGATGCCATAACTAGCTAGTCTTATTGATTTTGGCATCCATTGCAACTAGGCATTCACCATCTTCTATAGGAAGATTGTCAAGATCAACTAGATAAATGTTGCCATGTCTATGTCTAATAAATTTCAACTCATCATTATTGAGACTAGACACCATGCAAAGTGATGATTAAAAATAACTTAAAAACCTCTATCACAAAATTGGCTAATGCTTAGTAAATTATGCTTTAAACCTTCTACTAGTAACACATTATCAATGAAAGTACATGGAGAAATGTAAACTTTATCAACACTAATGATTTTACCTTTTTCATTATCTCCAAAGGTCACATTTCTTCCATTTAAAGCTTCAAAAGAGATGAATTGCTTCACATCTCCCGTCATGTATCTTAAGTAACCACTATCAAGGTACTATATTCTTCTTTTTTCCTTGGTTGCAAGACATACCTGCAAAAAGAATCAAGTTGATGCTTTAAGTACCCAAGCCATCTTGGTCCTTTAGGGTTAGTATTGAAGGTTCCTTTTGGAATCCAAACTTTTCTTGATTTGTTTATCTTTCTTAAATCACATTGATATCCTTATTACCAAGTTTACCATAACTAAAACAAGTAATACCAGATTAAGTTAGAACAAAGAAATTCTTTAATAATTTTTACTTCCTTTGTTGTTTATAACCAAGTCCAGCCTTATCAAAAATAGCTCTTTGATTGTTTAAAAGTAAATTTAGTTTTTTAGAACTAAAAGTAAACTTTTCAATAAATAGTTTTACTTTATCAAGCTCATCTTTTAGCTTCTTATTTTCTTGGGATAAGGTCTTGCATTCTTTGGAAAGTTTTTCTTTTTTAAAACTTGATTTAAGTCTTTTCAAACTTTGTATTTCTTCAATCAATGCATTTTTCTCATTTGAAAGCTTATTGCATTTATCTTTCAAGTCAACATTTTCTTTTACCAAACTTTCTTTTTCTTTAGAAACTACATATTTGGAAGATAATTCAAAAAATTGTTTCCTTAGAGCCTTATCTTTTGACTTTAGTTTCAAATAATCATCCATCATTTCATCAAAAGCATCTTGTAACTCATCAAAAGTAAACTTACTTTTAGTTTCAGAACTTACCTCTTCTTCATTTGTCATGAGGCAAAGATTGACAACTTCTTGCCACTCTTCCTCCGAACTAGAGTCTTTGTTTTCACTCCAAGTGGCCATCATGGCCTTCTTCTTGAATTTTATCTTGCCCTTTTTGAGAAGAGGACAATCCATCTTGTAGTGACCAGGCTTCTTGCATGCAAAGCAAATCGGGCATTCTTTCTCCTTCTCCTCCTTTTCCTTGCTTGGCTCTCCTTTTAATTATTATTTTTTAAAATCATTGCTTCCTCTTCCTCAAGAATCTTCAAAATTTATGAGCCATAAGTGCAGTCTCATCTTCATCTTCATCTTCTTTGGACTCATCACTTGTGTTCTCTTTGGGGATTGTAGATGCAAGGGCTATAGTCTTCTTCTTTTTATCATTTTCAGCCATCTTTTGCTTTAGGGACAGCTCATAAGTCATGAGAGATCCCAAAAGCTGATCCAAGGGTAGCACATCTAGATCCTTGGCTTATTGGATTGCCGTCACTTTCGTATCCCATGATGTAAGAAGGGACCTGAGAATTTTGTTTACAAGTTTAGCATTAGAATAAACTTTGCCTAGTTCTTTCAAGCTATTGATTATGTTAGTGAACCTAGTATACATTTCAGAGATAGATTTAGTAGGAGGGACACCTCGTTTGCACCAATTTAGGAGGGACACCTTGATCGAGGTACCAGATCCAGTGGCTAGTGACCTGGAACCCCTAGAGGAGAGAGCCACAGTCAAAACCTCGAGCCCAAGGGCATCTACACCTAGATCGAGGTCCCGCCTAGTTCCTCCTTTCGTGATAGCACGGTGGATGAGACAAGCTCGCTACTTAAATCCCAACCGAAAGGGGAGGCAATCTCAGGGGAATGGCCAATGAGCACCATTGACCTCCAAGGCTTCCAGAGGGGGAGAATCGAGGCACCGAAGTACCCAATGATCTCAAAAAGGCACCAATGGGCAAGGAAGAAGGTAAGTAATCAAGAGGGCAAATGCATGGAAGGAGAGAACAAGTGACTCTGAGACAAAGGCTTCGAAGGAACTCTCAGGAGTGAGTCCAGCGAGCCTAGTTGCGAGAACCGAAGTGCTGACCCCCTCTCATTCTCGCTCATTCTCACTCATCACCTCATCAAAGATTCCTCTAAGCATGGAGACCTAATGAGGATTCGCCTTAGTGGATCTATTCCACTTTGCCGCTCGCTAACTTGATCGTCGGAGTGGCCCCTCGGAACCCCTGGCCCAGGTCTTTAACCTTGTTTTGTAGGTCCAGGAATGTCAGGATTTCGAAGTAAAGGGGATCGAGGTCCGACACCAACTCGCAGCTACAGGCCATAGTGGTAAGGTCGGCAACAGATTGGTGCACCAGGAAGGGGGGACGAAATCCCCTATACGAACAAGCCCCCATGAACTTGAGAGCGGCTTGACCCCGAGCATGATGGTAACTTGCTAACATGAAGCTTCCACCAGCCGGGCGGGAGAGGTTCCCACTCCGCCAGGCCCTCGCAGCCCGGAGAGAGAACTTCTCGCTCCTCCTCATCTGCCCTAAGTAGACGATCAGTATGCTGCACTTGTCCAACATATGCAGGCACTGACTACGACTGTAAGGCAGTTGCAACATCAGCAGTGCTCCCTAGTAACTTAACCCCAACCAGGGACCCCCGTGGCCCATGCTGTGGGCCCCCGTGGAAGCCTGCACTCCATCCAAGGTAGGTCGTCCCATTCGCGGACCGCAACCAACCCCCGCGGGAGTCACCAGAGCCTCGCAAAGAGGAATCACACTGGATCGGCGGACCACGAGAGCCGATCCTCGACGGACGACAATGATGCCGCCAAGCATGGCAGGCATTGTCGGGGCAAGGCTCCTCGCCGTGACCCATCGGCTCCTTCTCCAGCAGCCTTGGTGGAAGGTTCTGCTGACGAGGTTATCAGGTACCAAGCCGAGAGGTTCCTGGAAGAGCAAGAGCGCAAACTGGTGGAGCTCTCCCAACGGTTTGCCAACATGCAAGGCTCCCCTAACGAGCCAGTGGGCTATAATGCCTAACCCCTTTTCTCTTGGGGAATCCAAGAGGAACCAATCCCAAGTCAGTTCTACATGCCTCAGGTGGATCCCTACGATGGGACCACCGACCCCCTGGACCACCTAGAGAGCTATAAAGCTCTCATGAGAGTCCAAGGGGCGACGGATGCCCTGCTATGCAGTGCCTTTTTGGCCACGCTCTGGAAGGCCGCTCGAGTCTGGTTCACCCGCCTCGAGCCCGAAAGCATCGACTCCTTCCAGCAGCTGGAGAGGGGCTTCGTGGTGCACTTTAACACCTGTTGAAAGGTGCCACAGAAGGTAGATAGCCTCTTCTCCATCCGGCAGCAAGACCACGAACTCTTGCGGGACTATGTGACCCATTTCAAGATTGCTGCCCTGGAGATCTATAGTCTGGACGAGCTCGTCGCCATGCTGGTGTTGAAGCGAGGGCTCAGGATCTCCCGTCTGACATATTCCTTAGACAAAAAGCTATCCAAGATGTACTTTGAACTCCTCCTCCGCGTCCACAAGTACATCCATGCCAAGGAGGCTGACCATACCAGGAGAGAGCTGGACGGGAAGCCTTCGAAGAAGCCTACCCCAAGGGATGTTCCTGGAACTCGGAGGCCCGGGCTGCGTGCAGGCTTTTGGTCGGGACTGAAGCCAAAGAATGGTCCCGTTCCTGAGCAGACCTTCACTCTCCTCCTAGCTCCAAGGATAAAGATTTTAATGGAGATCAAGGGTGAGCGCTACCTTCGCCGACCTCCTCAAATGCCTAGAAGTGGTCGTAACAAGACAAAGTACTGCTAGTTTCACCACAACCACGGCCCTGACACTTAGGACTGCCATAACCTGAAGAGAAAAATCGAGGACCTGATCAGGAGGGGCTATCTCAAGAAGTTTATGGGAAGAGAGGCCCTGGTAGAGGATCAACCAGTTGCGGCCCTTCCCCCTATTCCTGCAGTCGACAACCGCCCTATGGAGAAGTCGATGGGCATGATCTTTTAGGGAATAGGGCACACATCGAAGAGAGCCCAGGAGAGAGGAGATCTGGAAAATGTACTCCCTTTTGAGAAGGGGAAGGGAGGTGAAGATGAAAATGTAAATAATGATGCTGTCGTGGTCGAGATGACTATCGCTAAGCACCCTGTACATCATATTATGGTTGATAATGGGAGCTTTATAGATGTACTTTTTTATGATCTTTCTCCTGGATGAACTTATCTTATGACCGACTAAGGCCAGTACACACCCCTCTCGTAGGTTTCACCAGAGATTCTGTGGGAGTCAAGGGAGAGATCACCCTCCCTGACACCACCGGGACTCCACCCCGGCAGAGCACGATCATGATGACTTTCACTGTCGTCAGACTCCCGTCACCATACAATGCTATCTTGGGCCACCCTGGGCTCAACCAGCTCGATGCAGTTATTTTCACCAAAAGGTTGCTGGTATAATTCCCTACCACTTTTGGGATGGGAGAGATGAGAGGGGCAGTTTAGCCCATCCCGCATTGCTTGCAGGCTGTTCTAGGGGCCTGGAGCACCGAGCTCGATGTTGATGCCGATGACCTCGACCAAAGGGTGCAGGACCCTAGGGGTGGCCCCGTTGAGTGCCTCCTGATGTACCCCCTTGGCTCAGACCCACTGAAGACGGTATAAATAGGAGCCCAACTCCCGGAAGATGAGCGGGCTCGTTTGCTGAGTTTCCTTCGGGCGAACTCAGATGTGTTCACCTGGTCTGCGGTAGATATGCCAGGCATTTTTCCGGATGTCATCACCCATCAGTTGAAGATTGACCCGAAGTGCCGCCCAGTTCGACAGAAGAAGAGGAGTTTTGCCATAGAAAGGTAGAAGGTGATCAATGACGAGGTGGAGAAGCTCCTCACCGTTGGCTTCGTTCACGAAGTGCAGTACTCCAGCTGGCTAGGGAACATTGTGATGGTCAAGAAGAACAATGAAAAGTGGAGGATATGTGTGGACTATATCGACCTCAACCATGCCTGCCGAAAGATAGCTTCCCCCTTCCGAAGATCGACCAGCATATGGATGCGATTTCGAGACACAACCTCCTCTCCTTCATGGATGCATTCTTCGGGTATAATCAAATCTGGATGCATTTGGAGGACGAGGAGCATATCGCCTTCATCATGAATCATAGGACATACTGCTATAGGATGATGCTCTTCGATCTGAAGAACATTGGTGCCACATACCAGCAGCTGGTCAACAATGTCTTCAAAGATCAAATTGGTCATAACATGCAGGTGTACATGGATGACATGCTCGTGATGAGCAAGCTGACCTCAGACCATGTCGACGACCTGACAGAGACCTTCTGCAACCTTTGCCTCCACCAAATGAAGTTGAACCCGGTGAAGTGTGCTTTCGACGTGGTGGCGGGGAAGTTCCTTAGCTTCATGGTGACCCAAAGAGGGATCGAGGCCAACCCGAATAAGGTTCGAGCGATCCTTGACATGAAGCAGCCCACCTCCAAGAAGCAAGTCCAGCGACTCACCGATCGGATAGCAGCCTTGAGCCGGTTCATCTCGCGATCTGCTAATCGTTGCCAACCCTTCTTCAAGGCGCTGAGGAAGATGCATGACTTTGCCTGGACGAAAGAGTGCTAAGAGGCATTCGAAGAGCTGAAGAAGACCCTAGCATCACCACCACTTCTCTCCTGTCTAGAGGAGGGAGAAGAGCTCCTCCGGTATATGGTGGTCACTCCTGAGGCCGTCAGCTCAGTCCTGGTTCGGATGGATGAATGAGAGATTTAGAGACCTGTATACTATACAAGCAAGCTTTTCCATGATGCTGAGCTCAGGTATTCTCGATCTGAGAAGCTAATTTTTGTACTCATTGTGTCTGCACAGCATCTCAGTCCTTGTTTCCAAGCGCACCTGATTGTGGTCCTGATGGATCAATCACTAAAGGCCATGCTCAGCTGACCTGACACGTCTGGATGCCTAGCAAAGTGGGCACTGAAGCTCACTGAGTTCAACATCACCTATCAATCGAGGTCGTCCATGAAGGCGCAGGTACTGGCTGACTTTCTAGTTAAGTATGCAGGCCTGGGCGAGGGGACAGAAGAGAACCCCTAGAGTCAACAACAAGGACCTGAACCAGAGGAGGATATCTAGGTCCTACACGTGGATGGAGCCTCCAACTCTGATGGAAGCGGAGCTGGGCTCATCCTCGCTAATAGCGAGGGAGTCATCAACGAGTGTGCGCTCCACCTTCAGTTCGCTGCCACCAATAACTAGCGGAGTACGAAGCACTCCTCGCGGGACTGAGAGTCTCCCGCAAACTGGGTGTGACTAGCTTAAGGGTCTGCACCGACTCACAGCTAGTGGTCGGGCATGTCTCAAGCAAGTACGAGGCCAGGGACCCCCAAATATTGAAGTACCTAGAGCTGGTACATGCCAGTGCGGCAAGTTTTAAGCATTTCAGCGTCTCCCACATCCCGCATGGAGAAAATGCTCATGCTGACGACCTCTCCCAGCTGGCAACCTTACCAGACTCATCATTGGGCCACGCCTACATCGAACATCTTCAGGCCTCGAGCTATGAGGCCCCCAAAGAAATCCAGCAGGTCACCCCGGAGCCCAGCTGGATGGACAAGTATGTTAAATACATCACCAACAGTACCTTGCCCGAGGATCGGATAGAGGCTGACCTCATCAAAAGAAAGGCCGCGCGCTTTGTGCTGATGGATGGATTGCTTTACCGGAGGTCCTACTCCTATCCACTCCTCAAATGTTTGAGACCCACGGAAGCAGCACTCGTGCTCCAAGAGATACACGAAGGCCTATATGGGAATCATGTGGGGGGCAGGACTTCGGCATACAAGGCCCTTTGCCAAGGATACTTCTGGGAAACGATGAGGGAGGACACAGCCAACTTTGTCAAGAGGTGTGACCGCTATCAACGTCATGCCGTTGTGCAATGCCAGTCGGTTACGCCGCTCTCCCAGCTCTCCGCCCCATGGCTATTTGCTCAGTAGGGCATGGACATCCTAGGTCCATTTCCTCCTGCATTCGGACAGCGTAAGTTCCTGATAGTCGCCATCGACTACTTTACGAAGTGGGTCAAGGCTAAACCGTTAGCCCACATCATGGAGGCAAATGTCAACAAGTGATGCGGAACTAAAATGCATGCAATTTTTTTTGTATGTTTTACATGTTGAGTTAGGTGATTAATTCCCAAATTTTAGATCAAAATTATTTGTAGGGAATTTTGTATGAATTTTTGAAGATCAGCATGCAGATTAGGACCTAGAAAAGTAGCAAAGAAGGACCGCCGAGGCTGAGAAGCCTCGGTTAGGGCAAGTTCTCCTACAATAAAACTTCTGGAGGTAGAGGGGTGTACCTGACAACGTCTGTGAAGATCGCAGCGAAGGGGTCTCTCGTTCCTCGACGGATGCGGCCTGGAAAACCGAGCCAAAGACCCGCGGATACCCGGCTTTCTGCTCGGTGATCCGATTGAGGCTTGGCTGGAGTCGTTGGATTCGTAGGAACTCAGGGACCTGCAAACGACCTGTCAGGGATTAGAAAGCTCACAAAGGAACAAGAAAACAAAGTAAAAACAGCAAGGGAAGGCTTCTTTTGGAGTGGGCGTCCAGGGATCTGGAGGGTTTGTTGGCAGCAGGAAGATGATTGCAAACACCAGGAAGAAGAACTCTCACAAACCCCTTTATGCACACAGCAGGGTATCACACCACTCAATAGAAGAACTCAAGGTTTTCATTCATCAAAAATCCCCCTCATACAAGAGGCTAGGGTCCCTTAAATAGACCCTTAACCTTGGGCTCCAAGTAAGGGTACATAAGTCTTTACATAAGAATCCTTTTCCCTCTCAAACCCTAGCTAGAAAATAAGGAAATATTAGGTAGAAAAATCCCTAAAAATTCTCTTGACTTGGTCAACACTCCAAGGATGCCTAGGGGGGCGTGTTGGGCTTCTAGGAGCAGCAAGGGGCTGGCCCAAAGGGGCCCGGGTGCATGGGTTTGGGCCTCTGGAAGCTGGGGTGGCCTGGTAGCCAGGTAGCAGGAATATTCCCTGGTATCTTACTTCTTAGGGGCTTGGGCTTGGCACCTGGGCTTGATTTCTTTGGGCTAGGATGTAGATGGACCTCTAAAATCATGGATGCCTTGGTATATGAATATATTTTGGCATCTGGAAGGGAATCTGGGCATCTGGAGGGCATCTGCAAGAAATCAGGGTTTTCTGAATTTTCCTCTTGGGGTCTTCAAATCTTCAAGCTGGGTTGGACTTGTGCTATACTTCCATGTCTTCAATATAGTTGGACTTGGTCTTCACTTGTATGATATAGTCTTGAGTCTTCAGTATGCTTGGACAGGACTCAAAAAAATAAAATTAGCTCAACATGAGCTGACTAGCATTGGACTGAACTAGCTCAACATGAGCTGACTAGTACAGAACTGAAATAACAACTAAAAATACTCAAATAACAACTAAAATGGACTCAGATGAGCTAAGCCCTTATTACAGATGGACTCATAAATTATTGATCAATTTACAGAGGGTTGAAAAAGCCTCTATCTTATTCTGGTGCCTCAGGTGTCCCCACCAATTCTCCCGGGGTGGGAGGAACTCGACCCTATCGAGTGAAGGTTATACTGGCTCACATATCTCTCGAGAAGGTCCGGGTTGAGGCGTTGCAAGTCCTCTCGAGAAATCCACGAATCGTCCGACTCTGGCCAGCCTTGCCATCGGACCAGGAAGCGTTGATAGTCATGGCCCTGGGTCGTGATGGCTTGATTGTCCAGGATACGCTCGATCCGTTCTCCTCTCTCAGGCTAAATTTGTTTGTGGACACTCTAGGTTAGGGTCACTCACAATGAAAAGGAATAGGTCCAAAGGCCTCACTAGGTAGCGCTGCCGGTTCCCTATACTCAACCAGGTCTGTAATATTGAAGGTAGAACTAATGCCCAAATCCGAAGGCAAGTCTAACACCTAGGCATTTGATCCAACCTTCTCTATCACTTTAAAAGGTCCGGCTCTGCGAACATGAAGCTTCTTTTAGGCCTAAGCCTAACCAAGATAAAATCCACTACATCAAATTTTTTTTTTTTTTTTGATCCATCTTCGGGAATTAGCCAGTTGTTTTAATATTAGTGTGAGTGGTGAACATGCTAGGCACATGCAGACTCCTAACAAGATGATGCAAAGGACTCAAACCTACACCTAACAGACTTGACTATGCATTCTTATAGAAGGAAATCTTATTGAACTCTTTGGATCTAAACCTAAGAGATTATAGGTTCCCTAGGTTTGATCCTAGCTTGACATGCACATGAAAATTTACAGTGAACTCCTAGCAAATTCCAAAGAGTGTGCCAGAAGTAAGATGCAAACCTAACATGCGTGATGAATGCATGCAGTATGCTAATCTCAATTAAATGCAATCTAATAATCCTATAAATGCTGGAGGTGTCAGGAAAGGGCAGAAAATAGGAAGTGGGTTCAGAATTAGTTTGGTAAGGTAGAGAAAATGGTTCATGGTTAGTTGAATAAAGTAGGATAAAAGATGGGGTGTCAGGAACTAATCCTATACTAATGAGGTTAACCTTACGGGGTTGCGGTATATCTATGGGATTTGTATAATGGAAGGATGGGTTATTAATCTCAGGGAAGAGGTCCTTAATGGGAACTATAGGAGGAGGCTCATCTTGAAGGTATAGATTCAAAGAGATCAGGTCCTTAATAAAATCTTCAGGTTCTTGTATTTTAGGACAAGACTCTATAATTTGGCTCTCCTCTATGGTTTCCTCAGGTAAGGCTCTAGTAGCAGTACCCAGGTTCTCTTCCTCTATTTGTTCTTCCACTATAGCTTTAGGTTGGATGTGGTCAAGGTCAACTACCTCTAGGTTGGCTTTTACCTGGGCATCTACTGGGTCAGCTAATTCTAGGTCTACTAAAGGTGTCTCCTCTTCTCCCTCATACTCATCCACTAGGCTCACATCAGCTTCATACACTTCCGCGTTAATGTAAGCCTTGTGAATCTCAAGAATGGTTGGAGAAGGTCGGCTAGCAGGAAATTGGTTAGGTTCTGGTCTCTGATTATGGGTACTATTCCTAGTAGGTTCAGGTTGTATAAGGGGTAGTGGCTCACTTCTGGGTTCATATTTAGGGATACTAATCCTATGGGGTTCAAGTTGACTAGGGGAAGCATGACTAGGCTGATACTTAGGGGTTATGGGTTCTCTGGGCTCATAGGACAAGGGTGCAGATCTATGGGTCATGGGATTATAGGATCTCGGGTCATAGGATTTTGGGTTAGCTCTATGGTCAGGTTCTAAGGATGGATCATGGTATGGGGTCCTTCTAAGGTTGGGCTCTCTATATGGGTCAGGATTTTGGGTCCTCATAGGGTTGGACTCCCTATATGGGTCAGAATACTGGGTTCTCCTAGGGTTGGGCTCCCTATATGGGTCAGAGTATTGGGTTTTCCTAGGGTTGGGCTCCCTATATGGGTCAGAGTATTGGGTTCTCCTAGGATTGGACTCCCTATATGGGTCAGAGTATTGGGTTCTCCTGGGTTCAGTATCATAATAATGGTCACGGTAAGGGGTTCTTCTAGGTTCAGTATCATAATAAGGGTCATGGTAAGGGGTTCTTCTAGGTTCAGTATTATTGTATGGGTCAGGCTGAGGGGCTCTCCTAGGTTCAATCTCTCGGTATGGATCAGGGTTTGGGGTCCTCCTAGGTTGAGGATTATAGTACGGGTCAGAATAAGGGGATCTCCTAGGTTCGACCTCATGGTATAGATCAGGGTTTGGGGTCCTCCTAGGTTGAGGGGAATCAGGATCTGGCTCAAACTGTGACCCATGGGTTTTTCTTGGGGTCCCTACCCGGACTTTTAACTGATCAAACCTATTGGCAAGATGGTCAATTCTATCATTGGTTTGAATACGAGACTGAGTTAACTGGGTCATCTGGGTAGTCATCTGGGCCATTTGATCAACTAGGGCTTTTATTTGGGCTTGTAAGTTTTCCATGGGTTCAGACATTTATGAAGGAGGTGGGTGATATGAAACTCCTGATCTAGTGCTCATGCAAGACTCGATCAGACCGACTATAGCTGACTAGACCTAAAGTCCAAACTAGATGCTCAATCAGGGTGGCAAACTAGCCTATAGTAACCCTGTACTCAGCCAGGCAGGTGTAAGGGGAGTGTTAGGTCCCTGATTGCCAATCCTAGACACCAATCAGAGATTGGCCAGGTAGGCGGACCAGCACACAAGCCCTTCGGGATTGAATCCCTAAACCACCATTCTAGACACTGAGCACAAGGCACACACAGGTTAACTTGACACAGTGATCTAACACTACCCCGGACCCGACCAGTTGATGTCCCTAGCCCACTAGGGTAAATTAAGTCTAATTAATTTTAGGTTAAGGCTTGGGACTGAATGCAAGGGATGTGGTTTTGGGCTAAGGAGAGGTGATCAAATCCTCCCCCCATCTGATATAGCAAGAGTGCCCTTAAAAGTAAATTATGCAATGATGGCAGGCAGATGAGGATGCAAATTAAGGTTTAGATATTTTTTTTTTGGTATTTTTGGAAAATATGTATTTTTTTTTTTTTTTGGTATTTTTTTTTTTAAATAGAAGAAAACTTGCAAATCATGACCTAATATACTGAAAATATACTAAAATTAAGAAATATGCAAAAACTCCTAAACAAAACCCTAAAACTTCCAAACATGTCTTGCTAAAAAAAACAGAGCCGAAAATTTGCAGGCCCTATTTCGGCTTGCAGAAAATTCACATGCCATAATAAAATTTGAAAAAAATTTTTAAAATTACTGTGAATTATGATAAATCCAGGAAAATAAATTTCAGAATTTTTTGAGTTTTTAACAGGGAGAAATAATTAAAATAATAGAGTATATACGGACTGAAAAATTGCAGAAAACAAGCCCTAATCTAAGCTCTGATACCAAATGATGCGGAACTAAAATGCATGCATTTTTTTTTGTATGTTTTACATGTTGAGTTAGGTGATTAATTCCCAAATTTTAGATCAAAATTATTTGTAGGGAATTTTGTATGAATTTTTGAAGATCAGCATGCAGATTAGGACCTAGAAAAGTAGCAAAGAAGGACCGCCGGGGCTGAGAAGCCTCGGTTAGGGCAAGTTCTCCTACAATAAAACTTCTGGAGGTAGAGGGGTGTACCTGACAATGTCTGTGAAGATCGCAGCGAAGGGGTCTCTCGTTCCTCGACGGATGCAGCCTGGAAAACCGAGCCAAAGACCCGCGGATACCCGGCTTTCTGCTCGATGATCCGATTGAGGCTTGGCTGGAGTCGTTGGATTCGTAGGAACTCAGGGACCTGCAAACGACCTGTCAGGGATTAGAAAGCTCACAAAGGAACAAGAAAACAAAGTAAAAACAGCAAGGGAAGGCTTCTTTTGGAGTGGGCGTCCAGGGATCTGGAGGGTTTGTTGGCAGCAGGAAGATGATTGCAAACACCGGGAAGAAGAACTCTCACAAACCCCTTTATGCACACAGCAGGGTATCACACCACTCAATAGAAGAACTCAAGGTTTTCATTCATCAAAAATTCCCCTCATACAAGAGGCTAGGGTCCCTTAAATAGACCCTTAACCTTGGGCTCCAAGTAAGGGTACATAAGTCTTTACATAAGAATCCTTTTCCCTCTCAAACCCTAGCTAGAAAATAAGGAAATATTAGGTAGAAAAATCCCTAAAAATTCTCTTGACTTGGTCAACACTCCAAGGACGCCTAGGGGGGCGTGTTGGGCTTCTAGGAGCAGCAAGGGGCTGGCCCAAAGGGGCCCGGGTGCATGGGTTTGGGCCTCTGGAAGCTGGGGTGGCCTGGTAGCCAGGTAGCAGGAATATTCCCTGGTATCTTGCTTCTTAGGGGCTTGGGCTTGGCACCTGGGCTTGATTTCTTTGGGCTAGGATGTAGATGGACCTCTAAAATCATGGATGCCTTGGTATATGAATATATTTTGGCATCTGGAAGGGAATCTGGGCATCTGGAGGGCATCTGCAAGAAATCAGGGTTTTCTGAATTTTCCTCTTGGGGTCTTCAAATCTTCAAGCTGGGTTGGACTTGTGCTATACTTCCATGTCTTCAAAATAGTTGGACTTGGTCTTCACTTGTATGATATAGTCTTGAGTCTTCAGTATGCTTGGACAGGACTCAAAAAAATAAAATTAGCTCAACATGAGCTGACTAGCATTGGACTGAACTAGCTCAACATGAGCTGACTAGTACAGAACTGAAATAACAACTAAAAATACTCAAATAACAACTAAAATGGACTCAGATGAGCTAAGCCCTTATTACAGATGGACTCATAAATTATTGATCAATTTACAGAGGGTTGAAAAATCCTCTATCTTATTCTGGTGCCTCAGGTGTCCCCACCAACAAGTTTTTCTGGAAGTCAATCATATGCCTCTTCAGGCTCCCTCACACCATCATCATCAATAACGGACGACAGTTCGATAATCGAGAGTTTGAGGAGTTCTGCAATAACCTTGGCATTCGTCGTTGATGCGGCATACTTATAAAAAATATGGCATGAATGACTAAAGCAATTAAGCTAATAAAAACTCTAAAATATATGATCTAATTTTAGTCATAGTGGAGTCATTAAGATGCATTAAAGAAGACTAAACTAGAAGGCTCATATGCTTCGTAGTGCAAATTTGAATTAAGTTAATGAACTAGGACCTACGTAGCTAGAAGAACCATCTAATTAGGACTATACCCTATTCAAAAGTTCAGACCATAAGAGGAAAGGAAAGGATTTAGATACCAATAATGACTCTCCAATAACCTTATACTAGGTTCACTCCTTCACACTCAGGATTGGCGACTAACTGATCAAGCTAACCCACCCGTTGGAAGTAGAGGTTCCTGCTGCCGAGTTGAAGGCAAGGAGGACTTCATCCTGGACTGGATACTCCTTAGGATCCTGCAACAACAACCATTAGTATTATGGAGGAGATGGAAGATAGTATAGAATAAAAATAATGGAAGGGAGGGAAGTAGAGGAATGTTGGTGATGTTGGTGGAGTGTGGCCGGCTGCTCTTGAAGATGAGGTAGGTGTCAATGGAAGAAGAACTCTTACTGGAATTTGAGAACTAAAATACTTGGTTGAGCCTCTCACTCAATCCCTCACGGATGGCATTTGCAAACATAAATGGAGATAAGAAAATTCTGGATTTCATTCATTCAAAAGCACCCTTTTACAAAGAGATTAGGGGCCTATTTATAACCTCCTAAGCCCATTTGAAATTCAAATTTTACATGAAAAGAGGGGAAAATGTAGTTACAAATTTGAATTTCAAAATTCATGAAAAGGGAGGCACCAAATCTGAAAATCTGCATGCATAGGTGTCAAGTGTCTAAATCTGAAAATCTTCATATATGGGTGCCAAGTGTCTAAATCTGAAAACCTGCATGCATGGGTGCCAAGTGTCCAAATCTGAAAATCTTCATGTATGAGTGCCAAGTGTCCAAATCTAAAAATCTTCATGTATGGGTGCCAAGTGTCCATTCTCTTGGATAAGGTATCTTAGTGAGGTGGCTTCAATCAAAGCTTCATTCCATCCAATGGCTCTTATTTCATGCACCCATGATTTGAAGATTTACTTGATGTAGCTTCGGTTCATCCCTTGGTCCAATTATATGCTCGCTTGGTTGGACTTGACTCAAGCTCAAAAGAAAAGTTACAACTTAATTTGGACTTGAGTATATTTGACTCTTACAACTCAATTGATCCAAGGCTTCAAGATCTAATACTTAGCAAGACTCAAACATAAAATTCAGGATACAAGAAGACTTAACTAGACTCAAGACTCAGACTCGGAACAAGTTAACAAGGTTGGAACTCAATTTGCAATCCATAAGGAATTGGTGTTGACTAGGTTTGATTGAAGTTTTCTTTTAACCTTGGTTCCCACACCAATTCCCCTGAGGTGGGAAGAACTCGACTCTATCGAGTAGGGATCTGTTTTACTCAGGTAGTACTCTAATAAGTCTGGGTTGATTCTTTATAGATCCTCTCGAGTAATCCATGAGTCTTCAAACTCAGGTCGACCTTGCCAACGAACTAAATAGCATTGGTAACCTTTATTCCGGGTGGTGATGGCTTGGTCATTTAGAATACGCTCTGGTAGAATTGTTGGTGGATACTTAGGGATGGATTCACTCTCAATAATTGGCTCAGGCTCAAATGGCTCGCTAGGTATCATTATTGGCTCCTTATACTCTACCAGGTCTAAAACATTGAAAGTCAAGCTGATACGTAAATCAAATGGTAAGTCTAGCACATACACATTAGATCCTATTTTCTTTATAACTTTAAACGGACCTGTACTATGACTATGCAATTTTTTTAAGGTTCCTGATAGGAACCGTTCTGATCTATGCCTTATCATAACATAATCTCCTTCAATGAATTCTTTGACTTTCTATGTGAATTTGCCATATGCTTATTAGTTTCATTGCTTAATTGGATCTTTTTGTTAATTTCTTTATGTATATCTTTAATATGCTGTGCATATGACTCAGCTGATTCAGAAACTCGTGCTTGTGTAGGTAAAGGGATAAGATCTAAAGGCTTCCTAGGTTTGTAACCATGGACCACTTCAAATGGACTCTTCCCAGTAGATCTATTGACTGAGCTATTGTAAGCAAATTCAGCACGAGGGAGTAAAAGATCCCAATTTCCCGTACTATCACCAACTAGACATCTAAGCAAATTTCCTAGACTCCGACTACTTCAGTTTGGCCATCAGTCTGAGGATGATAGGCAGTGGAGAATTTCAGTTTAGTTCGTAGCATATGCCAAAGGGTCTTCTAAAAATAGCTAGTGAACCTAACATCTATATCAAATACAATGGTTTTAGGTAAACCATGTAGTCTAACCACCTCGTCGAGAAAAAGTTTGGCCATTCTAGAAGCATCTAGCATTTGAAAACATGGGATGAAGTGAGTCATCTTGGAAAATTGATCAACTACAATGTAGATGGAATCATGTATTCTTAAGGTCTTTGGGAGTCCTAGTACAAAGTCCATACTAAGATCCTGCCATGGACAATCAGGGATTGGTAAGGGAGTGTACAGACCGGTGTTTTGCCTTTGCTGTTTGGCAACAGCACATGTTCGACATTGAGCTACAACTTGGGCCACATTCCTTTTGAGGCCAAGCCAAAAGAATTAGTCTTCTACTGCTATGATGGTCTTGTTTCTTCCAAAATGACCTGCTAGGCCTCCAGCATGAACTTCCCAGATCAAAAACTCTCTAATGGAAGTTTGGGGAACACACAGTTGATTTCCTTTGAAAAGAAATCCATCTAGGAGAGTATAGTCACCATGTACACTAGATGGTCCTTGTTGGAGGGATTGATAGATTTCATTAAAGTCTGGACACTTAGGGTATTCTTCTTTCAGTCTATCAAATCCTATAACCTCGGTGCTAACTGAGGTCAAAAGCATGGATCGTCGGCTTAATGCATCTGCAACCCTATTTTCAGTACCAGCACGGTACTTCAGAACAAAGGTGTAAGCCTAAATGAATTCTATCCATTTCCCGTGCCTAGGGTTCAGTTTTTTTGGGAATTAAGAAATCGTAAGGCTTCATGATCGGAATAAAGAACAAATTCCTGCGGTAGTAAATAGTTTCTCCAATACCTCAAAGCCTAAACTACCGCATACAATTCCCTATCGTATGTCGAGTATCTCATCCCTGCCTCATTCAATTTCTCACTAAAGAATGCCACCGGATGACTCTCTTGACTCAAAACTCCTCCAATTCCTACTCCAGAGGCATCACAAGCAACCTCAAATACCTTTGAAAAATTGAGTAACATCAAAATAGGTGCTTTTATCATTTTCTTCTTTATTTCTAGGAAGGTTCTGTCAGTAGATTTTGTCCATTCAAAGATTTCCTTCCTAATGCAGTCAGTAATGGATGCTACTATTGTGCTGAATCCTTTAATGAATCTCTTGTAGAAGGTGGCTAAACCGTGAAAACTACGGACATCATGGTTTCTTTTGGGTACGGGCCACTCGACATGGACTTGACCTTTTCGGGGTCGGCAGACACCCCTTCAGTGGTGACAACAAATCCTAGAAAGATAACTCTATAGGTTATGAATTCATATTTTTGGTGGTTGGCATAGAGACTATCTTGTCTAAGGGCTTGGCAAACTTGTCTAAGATGGTCCAAGTGGTCTTCCTTTATTCTACTGTAGATGAGAATGTCATCAAAGTAGACTACTACAAATTTTCCTATGAATGTCCTTAAAACCTAGGTCATGATCCTCATGAAGGTACTAGGTGCATTGGACAGATCGAAAGGCATTACTATCCACTTATATAGGCCATCTTTGGTTTTGAATGCAGTTTTTCATTCGTCCCCGGGCCTAATTCTTACTTGATGATAGCCACTCTTAAGATCAATTTTGGAGAAGATCTTGGCTCCGGCCATCATATCCAACTTGTTGTCTAAACGGGGAATAGGAAAATGATTCTTAATGGTGATTTTATTTATGGCCCTACTATCTACACATATTTTTTATGTGCCATCTTTCTTAGGGGTCAGAAGGGCTGGTACTGCATATGGGCTTAGGCTCTCTCTAATGAATCCCTTTTGGAGAAGCTCTCCAACTTGACGTTGTAACTCAGAGTGTTTTGTAGGGTTCATTCTATAATGGGGGAGGTTCGGTAATGTCGATCCTGGGATCAAATCTATGGCATGTTGAATGTCTCTCAAGGGTGGAAGGTGATTAGGAAGGTTTTTAGGAAAGATGTCTTGAAACTCCTCTAAAAACCTTAACACTTCCTAGGATTTTTCCTTATGGGCTTGGTCCTGATTTTCCTTAGCTGCTAAAACCCAAATAGGTGAACCATTGCTAAGCTCTTGCTCCAATTCTTTAGCAGTGATCATGTTTATCCCCTGTTTCTTATCCCTCAAGTGACTTGATCCTCTCTTAACTTGGTCCTTAGGCGGTGAGGAATTGATTACAATCTTCTTTCCATTGTGGGTGAAAGAACATGAATTAGATCAACCATAGAGTATAGCATCATGACCATACAACCATAGTCGGCCTAATAAGATGCTGCTAACTCTCATTGGAAGAACATCGTACCAAACCTTTTCTTGGTATGATTGGAACTAGATTGTGACTTGGCACCTAGACTTAATGGGAATTGAGGTTGAATCTATATAGGATACCTTATATGGATTAGGATGGGGCATAGTGGGTAATCCTAGGTTCTTGACTGTATTGGTTGATATGGCATTGACGCAACTACCACTATCTAAGATGACCTTGCACACCTTTTCTCCTATCTTGATAAAGGTTTGTAGGATACTAGTCCTACACCAATTTTCTTGCTCCTTACTTTGGGTCAAGATACATCTCACAACTTCTAGGATTTCTGATGAGTCTATGATCTCTTCATCCCCTTTATACTTATTAGTTAAACTCATACCTGCCTCATATACCTCTTCTTCCTCCTTAGTTTTCAATGGGTTCAGTAACTTCTTCTTCTAATTCTCCTATGTATAATGCTCTAGTGGGACATTGGCTCGCATAGTGACCTATCTTGTGGCGCCTAAAACAATGGACATTTCATTCTCTTCTAAACAATGGACATTTTCTATCTTCCGACATTTCATACCAACCAAAATATTGGTCTATATTACCCTCATAGTCTATATACACCTTAGGATCCAAGTTTCCATCAAATGTGGGTGCATTTAGATGAATGTTTCTAAGGGCTCTCTCATCCTAGTCAACATAATCATGGTGAACTCTCCTTGGATGTGGGTCAGGAGTATATTCCTAGCGTTGGACTCTAGGATGAACAGGTGGCAATTTGGGTGATTGTGGCTTAGTAGGGGCAAACGGGCATCTTCAAGGGTTCCTATTCTCTCTTCCATTCGATCAAACCTAGTGTTCAATTGCTTTAACTGTTCAGTCATAATTCTCATCAGGGTTTCTAGATTGGGATCCATGAAAGAACTGGGATGGTCAAGTGAATGCTGATAGGGAGTTCCTAATCTAGTTGTCATGTGCACACAGACTCAATCTCGGGCTAAGGGTTTGCTAGACCTAGAGTCCAAACCAAATGTTAGGTCAAGATGACAATCTTGGTTGTAGTAACTTGGCACTTGGCCAGGTAAGTGTAAGGTTGGTGGAGGTCCCTCTTTGTTTGCCTTAGACACCAATTTGAAATTGGCCAGGTAAGCGGAGCAACCCACCTTCCTTCGGGCTCTTGTCCTTGAACCACTTGCCTAGACACTAGATACACAAGCACACACAAACAAGTTGTCTAAATTGGCTTGACACTTGGTTCGACCCGAACTTGTGAGTGTCCTTAGCTCACTACAACAAATTAAGTGTCTACTCAGTTTTAATTAAGGGTTGGGTCCGATATGCAAGGTGGTGATTTTGGGCTAAGGATAGGTGATGAAATCCTACCCCCATGTCATATTGATGCCCTTAGATTAATTTGCCATGAGATGGTGCAAACATGCATATGAACCCTAATCTTAGCAACATAAATTTTGTGTTGCAGTTCAAAGTGGGGGTGAGAAGTGCTGTGTAACAGTCTCAAAAAAATTTAAAAAATTCACAGAAGACTGCTAACTTACATCTGATATGCCATATGAAAGAAAATTTAAAAATAAAATCTGTGTTGTGCTGAGCAGATCCTGAAATTTAGATAATGTAAAAGGAATAGAACAGAACATACAGGAATTTCAGCAATGGTGATGGAGTGCAGGAATTTTCATTTTTTCTGTAATTTTTTTTCGTGGATAAAATTATGCATGATGATAGCTAACTTAACATGTATTAGTAAAAAAATTACTTCAATAAAAAATTAACTATTTTTTTTAAAGTTTTATATGAATTACAATCAGCCTACTCAGAAATACAGCAAGCAGAAAATAGAAAGTCCTAAGTGCAGACATTGGAAAATGTAATCTAACATGCTCTTTGTTTTCTTTAACATGGGTCAATCACAAAGGCACACTGACACGCCTTAGGAGATCCCCATGGAATAGGAAGAGGGGGTCTTGATACCCTACTTTTCTTCTAAGACCGGACGGCCTGGTGAAGCACCCGATCCAAGTACTTAAAGAACTTAACCCTAACCTACCATGCTCTGATATCAAATATGATGCGGCATACTTATATGAAATATGGCATGAATGACTAAAGCAAATAAGCTAATAAAAACTCTAAAACATATGATCTAATTTCAGTCATAGTGGAGTCATTAAGATGCATTAAAGAAGACTAAACTAGAAGGCTCATATGCTTCGCAATGCAAATCTGAATTAAGTTAATGAACTAGGACCTATGTAGCTAGAAGAACTATCTAATTAGGACTATACCCTATTCAAAAGTTCAGACCACAAGAGGAAAGGAAAGGATTTAGATACCAATAATGACTCTCCAATAACCTTACACTAGGTTCACTCCTTCACACTCAGGATTGGCGACTAATTGATCAAGCTAACCCACCCGTTGGAAGTAGAGGTTCCTGTTGCGGAGTTGAAGGCAAGGAGGACTTCATTCTAGACTGGATACTCCTTAGGATCCTGCAACAACAACCATTAGTATTGTGGAGGAGATGGAAGATAGTTTGGAATATAAATAATGGAAGGGAGGGAAGTAGAGGATTGTTGGTGATCTTGGTGGAGTGTGGCCGACTGCTCTTGAAGATAAGGTAGGCGTCAATGGAAGAAGAACTCTTACTGGAATTTGAGAACTAAAATACTTGGTTGAGCCTCTCACTCAATCCCTCATGGATGGCATTTGCAAACACAAATGGAGATAAGAAAATTATGGATTTTATTCATTTAAAAGCATCCTTTTACAAAGAGATTAGGGGCCTATTTATAACCTTCTAAGCCCCATTTGAAATTCAAATTTTATATGAAAAGAGGGAGAAATGTAGTTACAAATTTGAATTTCAAAGTTCATGAAAAGGGGGGCACCAAATCTAAAAATCTGCATGCATGGGTGCTAAGTGTCTAAATCTGAAAATCTTCATATATGGGTGCCAAGTGGCCAAATCTGAAAATCTGTATGCATGGATGCCAAGTGTCCAAATCTGAAAATCTTCATGTATGAGTGCCAAGTGTCCAAATATAAAAATCTTCATATATGGGTGCCAAGTGTCCATTCTCTTGGATAAGGTGTCTTGGTGAGGTGGCTTCAATCAAAGCTTCATTCCATCCAATGGCTCTTATTTCATGCACCCGTGATTTCAAGATTTACTTGATGTAGCTTTGGTTCATCCCTTGGTCCAATTATATGCTCGCTTGGTTGGACTTAACTCAAGCTCAAAAGAAAAGTTACAACTCAATTTGGACTTGAGTACTTGTTGCCCAGGTGGCTTTCCAAGAGGGGGTTGAATTGGGATTAAAAACTTTTACAAGTATTTGCACTTTCTTTTAGTATAGAAGTGAAGTGTGCAATGCGGAAGTAAATAAGTTGAAGCACAAAAGTAATGAAACCACAATTACAAACACCAAGAAATAGAGTGGTTCAGAGCAACCGGCTCCTATATCCACTACCCAAGAACCACTTGGGATTTTCACTATATCCCCCAACCGGAATACAGTCGGATTGTTTTACTAGGCTTACAATCCAAACCTATACACTTTGGTTTTATCGGGATTACCAAAGAAACCCTAACTCCCTTTGGTTTTACACGGGATCACCAAAGAAAACCCAAACACTTGGTTTTAAACCAGGAAAACCAAGAACCCAAACTTAGGTTTTACAAGGTTCATCTAAAAACCTTTAACTCTCTCTTAAGACACAGCCTCTTGCTATTCTTAGAGAATAAACAAAGATAAAGAATGTATAAACAAGCAATTACAACAAACCAAGTTTGTTTTGGTGTTGCCGATGTAGATCAAGATGAAGTCAAGCCTTGAATGCTTTTCAATGCTCTTCAATGCTGCTTCTTCCCTTCTTCAATAAGTGGATTCAATGATAGAGTAGAGTTGGTGAAGCTTTGAATCCAACTTGAATTCTCTTTGAGGTAGGTGGAGGAATGACTTGAAAGCTCTTTGATTTCTCAAGAAAATTCAGCAATAAATCTCAATCAATTGTTTAATCTTTCAAAAATAATCTCCTTTATAGTTCTCCATAAGATATGGCCATTGTAGGGCCTTGGGATTCATGAAATGGCCGTTGGAGACAAATTGGAATTCAAATTTTAACTTCTGCAACTAGCCATTGGAGTGCAGAAAATGGCTCTAAAAGTTGGCTCGAGTTTCAGGAGTTGGCTCGAAGTCTCAGATAGGCCAAAAACAAACTTCTGTGGGAGTCGGCTCTTGGACTAGGAGTCGGCTCTTGCCTTCTAGCTTTTAGTTAAGTCAAAAATATACATACCTAGAGTTGGCTCTTGGACTAGGAGTTGGCTCGAGATCTCAGAACTTTAAAAAATATATCTCTGGAAGAGTCGGCTCTTGGACTGGGAGTCGGCTCTTGGTTCTGAAACTTTGAAACATCCTTCATGCCATGCTACCATGAGTCGGCTCTTACAAGTCTTTTAAATTTGCTTCAAGCTTTTCAAAAATCTTTAACATTGAATCAACTAGAAGCTAATCTACATACTTTATTAAATTCTCAATTTTTAAAGCTCATTTTACATGATTACAACATTCATGAGCTAGGGCTTTTACAAACTCAATTGAATTACCCTTAAGTAGATTTGAAAACTATTTTAAACAAAGATAACCAATTCCTGCAAAACTTCTTAAACAATTTGTAAAGAGTTAGTATCTAATACATGCTCTAATATTTTGTGATCATCAAAATCATTCCAGGGGTCAACAATCTCTCCCTTTTTGATGATGACAACACTGGGCATGATTAAAAATTTAAAAGCATTTTACAATTGCAGTATTTTCAAGTCTATGTGCATCGTATAGGTTAGGTATCAGTGTATCAATGCAATGTGCCATAATGTATCGAATGTATATATAACCGAATACCAAATATCATGTGTATCAAGTGTATCGAAACATGATGTATCATAAGTATCATAACATGATGTATCGATACATGATGTATCAAAGGTATCGACTATACAAAGTGTATCGAAACTTATGGAATTTTCAAACTTTTGAAGTAAACTTAAGTTTCATCAAATTTTTATGAATCAACCATTCATTTTACCAAAATTTCATGTCATTCAATTTTCCATATAGCTTTTGTAAACAATTTTTGAGCAATTTTCATGAATCAATATAGATTTCCAAGAAATTTTCATGAATCAACATAGCTATCATGAATCAACATAGCTATCATGAATCAATAGCTTTTTCTTTTTCATGCCCACACACAGTCTCCATTCTCCCCCTTTTTGTCTCAACAAAAGGTATACAAGAAATGGGCATTCATTCATAACACATATTCATAACATATGAGACATGGACATTGATTCAATTATAACATTAATTCAGTAAACATGTATCATAATAAGTGAAGTATAAATATATATATATGAAATAAATTAGTACATAGCATATGTGATACTGTACAAATGTGCCACGGCACGACAAAATAGTATCACATAATTAGAATACAACAAAATCAACAACAACATAAGGTCCTAAAACAAGGATAAAAACCTAAATATCAGAATGAAGGGCTAGGATCACTATCAGGTTCTTCCTCATCAGAGGAGGAACCAACCTCTAAGATACCTGGACTAGGCTTGAACTTGGGAAACCTAGGGCGGAGATCCCTAATCCTAGTCCTAGTAGGAGTAGAAGTCCTAGTCACTTTAGTTTTAGGTTTAGCTTTGGGTTTTGATTATGATGAAATAACGATAGGTGTAGGTCTGGCAGTAGGTGGATCAACAGATAATGCTAAAGTGCTGGTGGTCGAAAGCATCTGAGTAGCCGGAGTCACTCCAACATCAGCAGATCCAGTAGCCTCCATACCATCCTGAGGCTCAATAATAGTAGGTGTAGTGTGATAAGGTGCATCAGTACAATGTATCCCCTGTCCCTGCTCTGCATGAGTGTCAGTGCCAGTCCCAGTGCCAGTAGAAGGTGCATGCTGGCTGGCCGCAGACAGCTATCTCAGTAAAGTCATAATATCCTGAAAACCCTGCTACATCTTGGACTAAAGTGAACTAATCCTCCTGTCAGTGTCAGTCCCGAGACAAAAAATCTCCTCCAAGACTCTCTGAAGTCTATCATCAGTATCAAGTCTAGCAGCAATAGGAGTCTTGACTGGTGAGTGAGGTGTAGTAGGAGCTGGCTCGGATGGTCCAGCCTCATCAGTCTATCCCTCAGCCTCCTCACTATGTCCTTGAGCAGCCTGTGCATCATCATCTGAATCCTCTGAATGTGCTGCAGGAATACCAGATGTCTTCCTGATCCAATTTCTATCAACTTTAATAAATCCCATTCTGGTCAGGGATTTCACTGTGTATCTGTCAGTGTGTAATAACAGACGGCAGTCCTCTCCAGTAGAATCAATATCAGCATCCTGGAATAATAAAGTAAATAGCATCCCGTAAGGCAAATAGGCTCATGCCCTATGTACTGCCTCTCTCATCTGAGAAATCATAATAAATGGAAGGTTGAGAGGCTCCCCCTCAATCAGTCACCTCATGAATATAAGATCTCTCTCACTAACTCAGTCGAATCTCCCCATCCTAGGTTAGAAAATCCGGCTAATGATATTATGCAATAGCCTCATCTCCGATGAGAGCTGATTTGCACTTACATGAATAATTTCCTTCACATTAGATCTTCCCAAAATGAGTCTAAGTGTCTTCACTTTCTCCTTTATGACTAAATAGCTTTCTCCTTCTTTAGGTATATTCAATAAACTTGAAAGTTTTTGCTCATTTACCTCTATGTACTTTCCTTTCACTGTTCCTTCCAAATGAAAAGCTCCCAATGACATGCTCTCAAAAATCGATGAACTAGATTTGGGTAAGTAGGAACATTCAATAAACAAAAGTCCTTCCAACCTTGTCTTTCAAGTCAATCACCAATATGAAGTTGTTTTTGCTCCAGAAAGTCAAAATCTATACATCTACCAAGGGTTACCTGTCGATTTCCCATAGGAATAACTTGCCGGGGTGCATGAACTTCTTCCTCTTGCTCAATCGATTGCTCTTCTTCCGAAATCACAGTGTCCAATCGTCTTTTGGTCCTTCGTTCTTCCGTGATAGATCGAACTACTCTTCTTGCTTTCTTTGCTACAGCCTTACGAGGCACCATTTTGTAAAGATCAAGGGTTTGAAGAGGTTAGAGAGGGTTTTGGAGAGTTTCTTAGAGTGGAGTGAGGAGTCAGCTAAGATAAAACGGTCAAAATCTAGAAAATACAATAAATAGGGAAAGAAGAAACCCTACTTAAAAAGCTTCAGCCCGACCTTCGAGTTGGCTCTCCGAGAGCCCTGAGAATTCAAGTCGGCTCGAGCAAAAAGCTATTCTAAAGATCAAAATGGGTCAAACTCAGTTTCTAAAGGTTTCTAGAGTCTAAACTAGGTTGCCCTATGCTCAAAGAAGAAATTTGAAATTTCTAGATAATTTTTCTTTAATTTTTAAAAATTAGTTCAAATAGGTTTAAAAGGGGTCACATAGCCCTAATTCGCCTCTAATCTTTTCAAATCTATCTAGATTTAATGGTTTAGTAAAAATGTCCGCTAGTTGGTCTTCAGTAGGTATAAATTCTAGTTCAACTATATTGTTTAAAACATGATCACAAATAAAATGATGTCGAATTTCAATGTGCTTAGTTCGTGAGTGTTGTATTAGATTTTTTGATAAATTAATAGCACTAGTATTGTCACATTTAATAGGAATTTTGGATTGGACAACACCATAATCTTCTAATTGTTGCTTGATCCACAATACTTGAGCACAACAACTCCCAGCAGCTACATATTCTGCCTCAGCAGTAGATAGACCTACAGAGTTCTATTTGCGATAGTGCCAAGAAATCAAGTTAACACCCAGAAATTGATAGGTGCCACTTGTTCTCTTTATATCTATTTTACAACCTCCATAATCAGCATCAAAATAACTAATTAACTTCAATGATGTGTGCTTAGAATACCATAAGCCTAAATTACATGTACCTTTCAGATATTTAATAATTCTCTTAATAGCTATGATGTATGATTCTTTAGGATTAGATTGAAAGCGTGCACACATACAAACACTAAATAATATATTTGGTCTACTAGCTGTTAAATAAAGTAATGATCCGATCATACCTCAGTACAGCTTTTGATCAACATTTGTGCCATCTTCATCTTTGTCAAGTCTACATATAGGATTCATTGGTGTTCCATTTATCTTGCTTGATTCCATGCCAAACTTCTTGATTATTTCTTTAATGTATTTGGCTTGGTTGATCAGAATACCTTCATTAGTTTGTTTAATTTGAAGTCCAAGAAAGTAACTCAATTTGCCCATCAAGCTCATTTCGAATTCTCCCTGCATTAGTTTAGCAAAGTCTTGATAAAAAGATTCATCAGTAGATGCAAAAATGATATCATCAATATATATTTGAACGATTAAAATATTATTTTTCTTTCTTTGAATAAACAGTGTGGTGTTAACACTACCTCTTATAAAATCATTAGCAATTAAAAATTTACTCAATCTATCATACCAGGCTCTAGGTGCCTATTTCAGACCATATAAAGTTTTATTTAGTTTAAAAATATGATTTGAAAAAATATGATCGATAAAACTAGAAGGTTTCTCAACAAAAACTTTTTCAGATAAAAATTCATTCAAAAATGCACTCTTTACATCCATTTGAAATAACTTGAAATTTATAAAACATGCATAAGCTAGTAATAATCTAATGGCTTCTAACGTAGCTACTTGTTCATAAGTTTCATCAAAATCTATTCATTTTTCTTGATTATATCCTTGTGCAACCAGTCTAGCCTTATTTCTAATTACATTTCCATCTTCATCTAGTTTATTTCTATAAACCCACTTAGTGCCTATAACAGGATGATCATTGGGTCTTTCTACTAAGGTTCAAATATTATTTCTCCTAAATTGGTTTAATTTATCATGTATTGCTAACATCCAATTAGGATTAGTTTCGGCTTCTTCTATATTATGTGGTTCTACATGTGAAACAAAGGCAATTAAATCATGTGCATCTCTATGTGCAGACTAGTTTTAAAACCTTAAGATGGGTCTCCTATAATTAATTCTTTAGGGTGTGATTGTACATACCTCCATTCTTTATGTATATCATCATGCTCTTTACTCACCTCTTCTTCATGTGGTTCACTTGATTGTTTGTCTTTCAGAGTCAAGTTTTTTATTCCATGTTGTAAAGTACCTGCATTATCATCAGCAAAATCTTCCTTTCTCGAAGATGTAATGTCAGACTCATTGAACACAACATAAACAAACTCTTTAACAGTCAAAGTTCTTTTATTGAAAACTCGATAGGCTTTACTATTTAAAGAATATCCAAGAAAAATAGCCTCATCGGATTTTGCATCAAATTTACCATGACTGTCTTTTCCATTGTTAAGAACAAAACATTTGCATTCGAAAACATGAAAATATTTGATATTTGGTTTTCTATTGTTCCAAAGCTTATAAGGGATTTTTCTGATAATAGGTCTAATCAAAACTTTGTTTAAATATAGCATGCGGTATTAACAGCTTATGTCCAAAAGTATTTTGGAAGATTTTCTTTACAAAGAATTGTTCTGAATATCTTTTTCAAAGTACGATTCTTCCTTTCTACAATACCATTTTACCATGGTATTCTAGGTGCAGAAAAGTTATGATCAATACCATGCTTTGTGCAAAAAAGATCAAAATACTGATTTTCAAATTCGGTACCATGATCACTATGAATTGAAATGACAGAAAGAATTTTCAAATTTATGATTCTTTTGTAAAACTTTTTGAATATATTGAAAGTGTGCAATAAACAAAACCCAAAACTGAATATATTGAAAGTATCATCTTTATGTGCAAAAATGTGTATCTTGAAAAATCATCTACAATCACAAGTCCATATTTCACACCACCTAGACTAGTAGTCCTAGTAGGTCCAAATAGGTCCATGTGAAGTAGCTCTAAGGGTCTAGAAGTTGAAACTATGTTTTTAGATTTAAAACTCCCCCTCACTTGTTTTTCTAACAGACATGCATCACAAACATAATCAAAATTAACTTTAAACTTTGGCAAACCTTTAACTAAATCTTTTGCAATAAGTTTAGCTATTGTGTCCATACTAGCATGACCAAGTCACCTATGCCATAGTAAACTTGATTCCTTGCTCTTGTCATTCATTGCTACAAGACTTGTATTACTTGACATATCTAGATCATTAAGATCTACCACATAAATGTTTCCAAGTCTGTGTCAAATGAATTTAGTATTAGAGTCAAGTGGATCAACTACTATACACATTGATGACTTGAAGAATACATTAAAACTAATGTCACATAGCTGACTAACACTCAAAAGATTATGCTTTAATTTTTCTACAAGTAGCACATTTTCAATAAATATGGAAATAATTTTGATTTTACCAATACCGATTATCCTTCCTTTTCCATTGTCACCAAATATTACCATTCTACCATCCTTTTATTCTAGAGTAAAAAATTGATCAGCATCACCAGTCATGTGTCTTGAATAGCCGCTATCCAGATACCATCTTTTCTTTATACTTGTGGCTGCAATATATCCCTGTAAAACAATCATTTAATAAATTTAGGTATCCAAGCTTTCTTGGATCCTTGCAAGTTAGCGGAAATGGTTTCTTTTGGAATACAAACTTTCTTAATTTTCCTTTTATCATTGTGTTTCAAATGACATTCAAAAGCTTTATGACCAATGTTATTACATGCATAGCATACAATCTTTGAATTTGAATAATAACTAAGAGATGATGCAAATTTATGTCTAACATATTTAGAGTTAATGAATTTAAGAGTATATAAAGTAGAAGCTGAAAATGTGTTTGAAATAGAGTCTTTGTAACCAATTCCAAATCTATTATTTATTTCTTTTTGATCTTTTAAGATTAACTCAATTTTGTTAGAACTTAGGATTAATTTTTCAACTAATGGTTTCAATTTTTGAACTTCTTTCTTTAGGTCATCATTTTCATTTTTCAAATTCTTATTTTTTTTAAAAAGCTCTTCTTTTTCAACTTAAACAATCTTAAGTCTTTCACAAACCAAATTTAGTTCTCTTTGCAAGATTTTGTTTCTTTCACAAGATTTATTTTTGTCTTTTTCAAATACATCATATTTATTTTTTAAATCTCTCAATTTTAAACCAGGTTTTTTATATTTTATCAATAGTTTACAAAAAGCATTATGCAATTCATCATAAGTGAATTCTAAATTAGGTTTAGAAGTGCTTACCTCATTCACTAAATCCATAAGACAGATTTGTGCAGTTTTTGTTGTCTCTCCATCCTCTTCAGTAGACGTAGTTTCATCACTATCACTCTAAGCAGCTAGCCTTGCCTTCTTCTTCTTTCTAGGGAATATCTTTTTCTTTCCTTCAAGACAATCAGGGTGGATGTATCCTGGTTTCTTGCATCCATAGTAGATAGGTACTTGATCTTTATCTTTTTCTTTATCTCTTTCCTATTCTTTTCCAAAGTCACCTTTTCTGTAATGCTTTCTCCATCTGTTTGTTTTTCTTCTGCCCATAAACATTTTGAATTTTCTCATGACTAGGGAAATTTCGTCACTTCCAAGATCATCATCATCTGATGAATCAGACTTTTCATTCTTGTCTTCCTTAGTAGCTTTAAATGCAATGGCTTTCTTTCTTTTTGTGTCTTCCTCAGTTCTTTGTTGCATAGCCAATTCATGAGTGATCAAGGATCCAAGAAGTTCATCCAGTGGCAGTGTATTTAGGTCTTTTGCTTCTTGAATTGCTGTCACTTTGGCTTCCCACTTATCTAGCAAAGATCTTAAGACTTTTTGGACAAGATCAGCATTAGAATAAGTTCTACCCAGACTCTTTAGGCCATTTATAATATCAGTAAAACAAGTATACATGGTGGATATAGTTTTATTAGGATCTATTTTAAACAACGCATAATTATGTACAAGTAGATTGATTTTCGATGTCTTAACTTGAGAAGTGCCTTCGTGTGTGATTTCTAATTTATCCCAAATTTCTTTAGCATAATTGCATGTCGAAATTCTGTTAAACTCATTTAGATCCAAAGCACAATACAATAGGTTCATTGCTTTGGCATTCAATTTAGCTAATTTCATATCATTCTCGTCCCAATCCTCTTCTGGTTTGGAAACCTCTATATCATTAATTTTAATTGTGGGTGTATGAGTTCCTTTCATGATAATTTTTTATAAGTGAAGTCTATGGCTTGAATGTATATCTTCATTCTTGCCTTCCAATAAGTATAATTGATTCCGATGAAATATGGTGGTCTATTTGTGGATTAACCTTCGGTCAATGAAGTGCTCATGGGATGTGCCATATGTCTTTACTCTAACTAACTTTTAGAGACTCTGCTCTGATACCACTTGTTACCCAGGTGGCTTTCCAAGAGGGGTGAATTGGGATTAAAAAACTTTTGCAAGTATGTGCACTTTGAAATTCTTTTAGTATATAAGTGAAGTGTGCAATGCGGAAGTAAATAAGTTGAAGCACAAAGTAATGAAACCATAATCACAAACACCAAGAAATATAGTGGTTCGGAGCAACCGGCTCCAACATCCACTACCCAAGAACCACTTGGAATTTTTACTATATCCCCTAACTAGAATACAATCGAATTGTTTTACCAAGCTCACAATCCAAACCTATGCACTTTGGTTTTACCGAGATTACCAAAGAAATCCTAACTCCCTTTGGTTTTATACGGGATCACCAAAGAAAACTCAAACACTTGGTTTTAAACTGGAAAAACTAAGAACCCAAACTTAGGTTTTACAAGGTTCACCTAAAAACCTTTAACTCTCTCTTAAGACATAGCCTCTTATTGTTCTTAGAGAATAAACAAAGATAAAGAATGTATAAACAAGCAACTACAACAAACCAAGTTTGTTTTGGTGTTGCCGATGTAGATCAAGATGAAGTCAAGCCTTAAATATTCTTCAATGCTACTTCTTCCCTTCTTCAATAAGTGGATTCAATGATAGAGTAGAGTTGGTGAAGCTTTGAATCCAACTTGAATGCTCTTTGAGGTAGGTAGAGGAATGACTTGAAAGCTCTTTGATTTCTCAAGAAAATTCAGCAATAAATCTCAATCAATTATTTAATCCTTCAAAAATAATCCCCTTTATAGCTCTCTATGAGAAATGGCCTCTTGGGATTTGTGAAATGGTCGTTGGAGATGAATTGAAATTCAAATTTTAACTTCTGCAACTAGCCATTGGAGTGTAGAAAATGGCTCCAAGAGTCGGCTCGAGTTTCAGGAGTCGGCTCAAAGTCCTAGACAAGCCAAAAACAAACTTTTATGGGAGATGGCTCTTGGACTAGGAGTCGGCTCTTACCTTCTAGCTTTCAGTCTAATAAAAAATATACATACCTAGAGTCGGCTCAAGATCTCAAAACTTCAAAAATTATATCTTTGGAAGAGTCGGCTCTTGGACTAGGAGTCGGCTCTTGGTTCTGAAACTTTGAAACATCCTTCGTGCTGTGCCACAATGAGTCGGCTCTTACAAGTCTTTTAAATTTGCTTCAAGCTTCCCAAAAATCTTCAACATTGAATCAACTAGAAGCTAATCTACATACTTTATTAAATTCTGATAATTTTTAAAGCTCATTTTACATGATTACAACATTCATGAGCTAGGGCTTTTACAAGCTCAATTGAATTACCCTTAAGTAGATTTGAAAACCATTTTAAACAAAGATAACCAATTCCTGCAAAACTTCTTAAACAATTTGTAAAGAGTTAGTATCAAATACATGCTCCAATGTTTTGTGATCATCAAAATCATTCCAGGGGTCAACTATACATTTGACTCTTACAACTCAATTGACCCAAGGCTTCAAGACCTAATACTTAGCAAGACTCAAACATAAAATTTTGGATACAAGAAGACTTAACTACACTCAAGACTCAGACTAGGAACAACTTAACAAATTTGGAACTCAATTTGCAATCTATAAGGAATTGGTGTTGACTAGGTTTGATTGAAGTCTTCTTTTAACCTTGGTGACCACACCAGTCATCGCTTCACTTCGGTAGCGCACCCTCAGACCAATGGGGAGGCCGAGGTGACCAACCGGACCATCCTTCAAGGGCTCCAGACCAGGTGGATCAAACCAAGGGGAGATGGGCTGAAAAACTTTCCAGCATCCTGTGGGCGTACCACACAACACCAAGAATGGCCATGAATGAAACTCCATTCAACCTTGTCTTTGGCGCAGAAACGGTGATTATGGTGGAGCTCAACTTGTCGACATTGCGTGTGGAGCAATACGACAAAGCCGAGAACCCAACACGGCTTCTGCTCAATCTAGATCTACTTGAAGAAATGAGGAACAAGGCTCGGGCTCGAATGGTAACCTACCGGCAACGGGTGGCCAGATACTACAACTCCAGGATGAGAGACAAGTCCTTCTGCCCAGGAGATATGGTATTGCACCGTGCTGAAGCCTCCCAACCTTGAGAGTGCGGTAAGCTCTCTCCAAACTGGGAAGGTCCTTATAGGGTGGTCGAAGCACTCCCTCACGGTGCCTACTATCTTTCCGAGCTCGATGGAGCTCGATTTCTGCGGACGTGGAACGCCGCAAACTTGAGGATGCATTACCAAAAATGTAAGACTTCCTGAACATCAATAATGAAATTCTCTTTAGTGCAATGCTTGTTTCTGTCTCGTAGGACTATTGTCGCCCGGCCTTAGGTCTGACGGACAAAGGCAAGGCAAAAGTCCCGCAAGCGGATCATGGAAAATGCGAAGCCCGGAGTTCAGTCTGGAAGATCGCACGGAACCCAGTTCCGGTGTGAAGTCCCGGACATCAGTCCGGAAGATGGCACGGAACCCAGTTCCTCCATGAAATCCTGGAGTCCAGTCCGGAAGTTCGCACGAAATCCAGTTTCAGTGTGAAGTCCTGGACCTCAATCCGAAAGATGGCACGAAATCCAGTTCCTCCATTAAATCTTGGACCTCAATTCGAAAGATGGCACAGAACGCAGTTCCTCCATGAAATCCCAGAGTCTTGTCCAGAAGCTCACACGAAACCCATTTCCGGCATGAAGTCCCGGACCTCAGTCTAGAAGATGGCACGGAACCCAGTTCCCCCATGAAGTCCCAGAACTCAGTCCAAAAGATGCCTCGGAACCCAGTTCCGATGCAAAGGCACAAAACCCAGTTTCGGTAACCCAAGTCTCGGTGCCAAGGATTTATAAAATACAAGCCAGAAGCTCCAGGAGTTCTTTCCCAAAGCCTGGAGGCCTCTTGAGTCTGATTTCTAACTGATAGTCAAAGTCGAACTACAAATTAGAGTTGTAGACTTGGCTCCCACAAAATAATAACAAGCAACGATAGGAAATTCAGACACACCATCAACAAAGAGTAGAATTAAGAGTCAAGATAAGAACAGTGAGAAATGAAGAGAAGAGGAATTTCATTTCCAGTGCAAGGGTTTCTTACAAGTGAAAGGGGCCCGACAGACCAGGTGACCCAACAGAACAAAAAGAAGCCCTAAGCTAGGGTACAGAATGGGTGACCCAAGGTCACTCCATCACAGGCTCCGCCCCAGGCTGGAAAGCCTCCGCATCGTCGGTTGCCTCCCCATTAGGCTGCCTGGCTACCTCCTCAGTTTGCTCCCTAGGGCCGCCATGTACGACTTTAGCCAGATCAAGCTTCGGGAAGAGGGAGGCCTCTTTCTCCTGGCAGACCCTGAAGCCCTTCAGGAAGGAGTCCACGACAGCCTCGTGGACCTAGTTCCTAAACTCCTAGGAGGCTCAGAACTTCGGCACGGCCTCCTGGGCATCCCTCTGCGCGGCCTCTAGTAGCCCTAAGATGGGAGGTCTTCTTCTTGGCCGTCGTCAGCTTTTCCAAGAGCTCTTCGACCCAGCTTTCCAGTGACCAGGACTGCTCCTTGAGATGGAAAATCTCTGCTATGTCCTCCTCGGCACAGTGCTGAGCCAAGATCCTCTCTTCAGACAGGGAGGCCTCAAGGTCCCTGATGCACCCTTTAGCACAAGCCAGGTCCCCCCAGAGAGCCTCGTTGCTCTCCCTCTGCTCACGTCCCTTCTCCATCAGATCCGTCACGTCGATCGCGAGCTTGGCCAGCCTTTTCTCCCTTTCGGCCTCTTTATTTGCAAAAGAAGTGAGAAAGTCATGGAGAAGTAGGACGTCGGTCCCGATCTGCATCAAAAATGAGGTTAGAATCCCTTAGCAATCCAACTGGAACAATAAAAAGGAAGGTGATGAATACTTACTGTGAAGAGCTGGGGAAGGATCCCAAGTAGTGCTGCCACACAGTCCCGGTCACCCCTCAGGCGGTGGTCCCGGGACTGGGCCGTGTACTCCATCATGCTCTCCGCTAGGCCCTGGTCCTGAATGATAGAGGCATTGCCAGGGAGCCCTGCCGGTGCGGGATGGGGCTCGGAGGAGGGCTGAGCAGGAGTCCCTCCGGTCGGTGGAGCATAGCTGGCGGGGTCGCCACCATCGTCACGCCCACTGTCAAAGCGTTGGTTGCCACGACCGTTGTAGAAGGTGCCAGTTGCTCCTCCTTCCCACTCCCGTCAATGTCGACAACCTCTGGAGCGGGAGTTTGCTGCTGAGATGGTCGAGGGGTGGCGTCCGCCCCCATGGGCTCTGAGGTCGGAGTGGGCTCGGGCCCTTGGTCCGTCTCCACGTGGGCCCTCTTCGACGGAGTCTCCTGGGCCCTGCTCGAAGCACTCCTTTTCCAGGCTGACTCCACCTGGCTATCCACGGAGAACATCATCCCTAAAAAGAGAGAAAAGTCAAAGGAGACAAAAAAAAAAAAAAAGAAGAACGAAGGCCCAGAGCCTCACCAATTATCCGGATCGGGCTAACCCCTACCTCGAACAGGTTCTGCTTCGAGAGCAGAACCTCGAGGGAAGGAACCACATCGGCTAACAACTGGGAGTAGACTTCTCGGTTAGCCGGCTCAACTTTGGAGTTCCAGTTCGGGGATCGGTCTGGCTCACTCCAGACCCAATCAACATCCCCAACCAAGGCAAAGAAGAATCTATTCTTCCATCCCTTGATTGATGTTGGGAGGCTGAACCAGAGGCACCTAGGCTGGGGGGAGAGGTACCATCAGCCATCATCGGTAGAGTAACACTTCAGGATAAAGAGGGCCCTGAATAATGAGAAACATGCGATAAACCCATGGAAGTGGCAGAAGACGATGAAGGTGAAGATAACCCTGATGGCATTAAGAGCCAACTGGGCTGGAACGAGGTGGAAGTTGCTGAAAAATAAAAGAAAGAAAAGGATGAAGTGGAAAACGAAGACCCCTGGCAAGGAAGTCCTCGTAGAAAGCGACCTGGCTAGGGCCGCTCGAGGTAACTCGCTACCCTGGCCTCGGGAGCGAGAGTTGGATGGAGTCTGGGACTCCAAACATGTTCTACGGTCATTGTTGAAGCAAAACTGGAGGGATCGGAAGGAGCCTCTGCCACCAAATGGGCAACGACAGAGATAGGAAGAGCGGGGATGACAGGAGGAGCCCTAGGGGCCCTAAAGATTCCAATGGTAATTCCACTCGACCATAACTGCCTACGGATGTTTAGGGGAACGTCATCCTCCGATGAGGAGGATGATGGAGTCCTTAGCCGGGATGGATCGGCCTCGTCCAGGTTAGAGGAGAAGTGAGGATGATGACCCAAAGGGGCCATCAAGAAGGAAGAAGTTAGAAAAAGATCTTGTTCACCCAAGGTAGGGGGAAAGACTGGAGTTCGAGAAGAAGCAGAAAAGAAAGTAAGGGTCACCGGACACTCACCAGGCTATTTTAGTGAAGAAAGGCGACCCGAGAGATGAAGAAGGATCGCTGCAACCGCCGGCGAGGTGCAAGAAAGCAAAGAGACCTCATTTCCGGAAAGTCTCCTCTCTTTTCAAAATCAATCGACAACAGTTGTACAGCCTCTTTTTGACCGAGCCATCGGATGAACACCGCATGTGAAAATGCCCGATGACGATGCTTTGGTTTGCTGAAAACTGCCTTGAGTCTGGCATGGCGTAATTATGGTCCGTCGAACATATAGACATGGCACCTACGTATTGGACCTCAGGCACGATGAGTGGAGTGGCGACAATCGTGGCAATTATTATGCAAGATTTTTGTTCTCCCACATCATCTCTGCATTAACTCCCCACATCCCAGCCACAGTGCTTCGATAGAACTTGGGAGTGGGGGGCAACTGATATGGCAAGATCGCTGACATAGAGCATGCGTCAGACCTAGCTGGTGGCTAAGTAGTGCCACGCGGTGCTCTCTTCCAAGCCTCTTGCCAGGTGGCCTGACCAGTGGTTGCGCCAACCTCGAGCCGAGCTCAGCACCTCTGCCCCTTTGCCAGGTGTCAACCAAGGTGGGGTCCACCTCGATCAAAGTAGGCCTGCCTCTGCCCCTTTGCCAGGTGTCGACCCAGGTGGGGTCCCCCTCGCCTAAAGTGGGCCTGCCTCTGCCCCTTTGTTAGGTGGTGCCCCTAGATAGGTCCACCTCGGCTAAAGTCGAGCCAAGCACCTCTGCTCCTTTGCCAGGTGGCACCCCTAGATGGGTCCACCTTGATCGAAGTCGAGCTTGCCTCTGCCCCTTCGCCAGGTGTTGACCCAAGTGGGGTCCACCTCGATCGAAGTGGGCCTGCCTGCCTCTGCTCCTTCGCTAGGTGGCACCCCCAAATGGGTCCACCTCGATCGAAGTCGAGCTAAGCGCTCCACCTCAGTCGAAGTGGGCCTGTCTCTGTCCCTTCGTCAGGTGTCGACTCAGGTGGGGTCCATCTTAATCGAAGTGGGCCTGCCTCTACTACTTTGCCAGGTGGTGCCCCTAGATGGGTCCACCTCGGTCGAAGTCGAGCCAGGCATCTCTGCTCCTTCGCCAGGTGGCACCCCTAGATGCGTCCATTACGACCGAAGTCAAGCTTGCCTTTGCCCCTTCGCTAGGTATCGACCCAGGTGGGGTCCAGCTCGATCGAAGTGGGCCTGTCTCTATCCCTTCGCCAGGTGTCGACCCAGGTGGGCTCCACCTCGATCAAAGTGGGCCTGCCTCTGCTCCTTCACCAGGTGGCGCCTCCAGATGGGTCCACCTTGGTCGAAGTCGAGCCAGCACCTCTACTCCTTCGCCAGGTGGTGCCCCCAGATGGGTCCATCACGGTCGAAGTCGAGCTTGCCTCTACTCCTTCGCCAGATGTTAACCTAGGTGGGGTCCACCTCGATCGAAGTGGGCCTACCTCTGCTCCTTCGCCAGGTGGCATCCCAGATGGGTCCACCTTGGATGAAGTCGAGCCTTCTCCATGGAGCATCAGAAGGGCCGAAGGTGCAAGCCCATAGGATGCTATTAAGGCCGGTGCACACAGTGCAGCATTCCCAGTATGGTGTTCCTAGATTCGTAACAGTGTGCAAAACCTTGTTTGCACCAGTTTAGGAGGGACACCTTGATCGAGGTACCAGATCCAGCGATTGGTGACCTGGAACCCCCGGAGGAGAGAGCCACGATCAATGCCTCGAGCCCAAGGGTGCCTGTGCCTGGAACGAGGTCCCACCTAGTTCCCCCTTTCATGACAGCATGGCTAATGAGACAAGCTCACCACTTCACTCCCAACCGAAATGGGAGGCAACCTCAGGGGAATGGCTAATGAGCACCGTTGACCTCCAAGGCTCCCAGAGGGGGAGAATCGAGGCATCGAAGCACCCAACGATCTCAAAAGGGCACCAACGAGCAAGGAGGAAGGTAAGCAATCAAGAGGGCAAACGCACGGAAGGAGAGAACAAGCAACTTTGAGATAAAGGCTCCGAAGGAACTCTCAGGAGTGAGTCTGGTGAGCCTAGTCATGAGAACCGAAGTGCTGACCCCCTCTCGTTCTCGCTCATTCTCACTCATCTCCTCATCAAAGATTCCTCTAAGCACGGAGACCCAACGAGGATCTGTCTTAGTGGATCTGTTCCACTTTGCCGCTCACTAACTTGATCATCGGAGCACCCCCACCGGAACCCCCGGCCCGGGTCTCTAACCTTATTTTGTAGGTCTGGGAATGTCAGGATTTCGAAGTAAAGGGGATCGAGGTCCGGCACCAACTCGCAGCTACAGGCCACAGCGGTAAGGTCAGCAACAATGATCATGAAAAATTTGGATGATTCCTCCATCATGGATTATATGTGGGTGCATAGGGATTGTTCATAGGTCTCTGGTATATAGAATTTACCTGTGCACATCCATTCTCTATTGGGTTCATCAGGAGTGGACATTCCTCAAGGACATGGTTTGGTGCATCGCACCCATTACACATTGGTGCAAACACTTAGTTCAAACTAGCAGGTCTCTGAAGTTCTAAAGCCTCTAACCTACGTGTCAAGGTTGCAATTTTGGCTTCTATAGCTAACGAAGTCTGTATTTGGTGCATAGCACCTCTTGAAGGTATGGATATCTCTGGTTCCATAGTTGTTTTCCATTGTAAATTCTTTTTAGCTAGGTCCTCTAGAAATTGCCATGCTTCATTGGGTTCTTTATACATGAATTGGTCTTGGCACATAGACTCTAGCATGGTTCTTGAATTGGAATCTAAATCCTCATAAATGATTTGGCATAGTCTCCAAGTTTTTATTCCATGGTTTGGACATTGGGTCAAGAGGTTGTTGAAATGGTCAAAGTATTTCCAAAATGACTCACCAGCTAATTGATAAAATTGATTTATTTCATTTATAATTTTAGCTATTTTATGATGAGAAAAATATTTTTTTAAGAACACTCTTACGAAGCCCTCCCAGGTTGTGACACATTGATTTAGAAGACTATAAAGCCACTTTTTAGCATTATCCTTAAGGGCAAAATTAATTAATCTCAGCTTGATTTTGTCCTCTGACAATTGTTGTAGCCTCATAGTTGCACAAACCTCTTCAAATTTCCTAATAAATATATATGCATCCTCTATTCACGTGAACTTTGGAAGCATATTATCATCTGAGGTTTGATTTCAAAATTATTTGCTGTGGGTTGAGGCAACCTTATACAAGAAGGTTGGACGGAACCAATTGGATAACATAAATTCTTAAGGGTTTGGGGTTAATTCATTATATCCATTGTAGAGATCGTAGGATCTAAAACAGGAATTAAATCAGTTCTAACAAGTCGACCTGATATCCTTCTCGATATAGGAGTTGGAGAATTCACTAAATCTATTATGTCTTCTATTTTTTTAAATTTTATATATTTATATATTTTTTAATTTTTTTATATTTTTTATTTTAGAAGCTTTTCTTCAAAAAAAACCTAAATTAATTCAACCTTTTTATATCCTAGGACAACCATGCAACATAACTTCCAGTTATGCCAGGTTAACCTTATGTCAGGACAGTCAAGATTGAAAATACTTAAAATAATTTAATTAATTTTTTAATTTTTTTTTAAATTTTTAAACAAGTTTCACACAAAATTAATCCTATCCTGGGGTTAACCTAGACTAGACAGCTCCTAACTATTCTAAGTCAACCTTCAAGCACTCCAAGTTCAAACCAATTCACCAAATTGGCCAGGCAAGTGTAAGCTTAGTGGGGGTCCCCCCATTACTTTCCTTAGATACCAATTGGATTGGCTAGGTCAGCAAACGGAACCAATTAAGTAACCGCCTTTCTTTGGGACTAAGATCCTTGAACCACTTTCCTAGACACCAATTCAATGATCAAAACTAGCTTAATATAACTCTTAGGTGTCCTTGTCCTAATGAGCTCGGATGTTCCTAGGGTCAGCGTCTAATTAATTTTGTTTAGAGGCTTGGGTTGATGCCAATGAAGGAGTCTTGTTTGTGGGCTAAGGAAGGGTGATGAACTCCCCACCTTATCTTATTTAGGTTCATGCCCTTAACATAATTTAGAAATGCTATGCACAAACAAAAAGATCAAATAAGTTTAAATTAAAAAATAAACTTAACTAAACTAAACTAAGATCAAGATGAAAATAAAATTTGCTAAAAGAAAAAGAAATAATTTAAAATTTGTACCTGCTTCCAGCACTCACTAACTTAAAAATAAATGATATACATATCAAATTAATGCAAGAATTTAAAACATAATTTAAAACAAACCAAGATTTCCGGCAATGGTGCCAAAAACTTGATGTGAACTTTAAATTGTAACCGCAAGCGTACGGTGTGTAGAGTAGCACGTCAAGTAAGTACGAGTCGATCCCACGAGAAATTTGAATTTGTGTTTGAACTATGTTCAAACCCTCGCTTAGATAAGCTGATAAGAATGAACAATGAGCAAAAGTTAATTAAATCGATGAAATAAATGACTTAAAGATCTAGGACTTTTGAATCCACTAGACCAATGATTAGAAAACTTTTCTAAGGATCTCTCTTATAAATCCTTCCAACTTCTTTCTCTATATTAACCAAGTATGGATTATGAAGAGATTTAACTCAACTATAACCCATCAAGATTTTATAAGGAAAGAAAGATAGAAATAAAAAATAAATTATTGAGCCTTCTATCTTTCGTCCTTCTTGCACCGAATCAAGCATGAATTATGAAGGGATTGAAACCTAACAATAGCTCATCAAGTCTCTTTGGCAAGAAGTTTGAAAAGAAAAAAAACTCTAAAAATTAAAGCCCGAAAAGAAATCCAAAGAAGGGCTTCTAATCATGGCCTAGCTTCATCGGCAACCCTAGGAGGTTCGCTTAGCCAGACATTATTTAAATTTAAAATACTATACAAATTATAAAAAAATTAAAATCAATTAACTACTTGCTAAAATTTAAATTGTAGGATTGTAAAAATAAAAACAACTCTAATTACAGGAATGTAAATTGCATAAAACAAATTTCAAAAAATTAATCTAATCTAATGCTTAAATAAAAAAAAAGAATAATTTAAAGAAAGAAAATAAAATTTTTCATTTCAAGAAAATATTCTAATTACAGAAATTTAACTCTTAAGCCATTAACAGGGCTGGAGTTAAAATAAAAATGAAAAAAATACTAAGACTCTCTCTCCCTGGCTTACTCTCCTTCTCGTATGTTGGAAGGGTGGAAGAAAGTGAGAAAAAGAGATGAGAAGGAGAAAGGACAAGAGGAAAGGGGCGACGGGCTGGCTTCAAGTGGAATCTGTCAATCAATGGATCTCCCCTAGTAATGAAGAGATGATGCTCTATATATAGGCAGAGAAAAATGTGTCGGTCTCGTATGGAAACTGTGTTGGTTTCTCATCGCTATCTGTCTCAACCGTATCGGTTCCTTATCGAGACTTAATTCTTATCTTTATCCTGGTACCTATTCCGTAAAAATTAAACATCCGGTATATCCCATCTCTATTCTGCATTCCCATCCCACAACCGAACATAATCTTTATTTAAAAATTAAACTCCATCAATCTTATCCATCGAGAATCCATGATCGATCTTTCTTCCTTCCTACTCCCTCGGACATCGAATCTCCCGACACAGGACCGAGAGTGGTGCTACAGTGCATATGGCATCGGAGACGAGCAAGTAACTATAAAATAATGGCAACGAAGAATAAGGTGGCGACTTGATGGAGACTGGCCACTTGAAGAAGACCAGCAACATCGAATGGAAGATGGTGATCGGTCTTGGACGGACATGGCTCGGCTTGGAACAAGAAGAAGCGGAGTGCAGTGTGTTGAAGGCAACCGGAATAGGGATGGCAGAAGCAGGGAGGCTCATGATGTCTTGGATGGACTTGGACACGGCTTGGAGGAAGAGGAGGTGAAGAGCTGGGATTTCCCGGCGAGTTCACGGCATCGAGGAGACTCCCGGCAGTATGGGAAAGAGTTCCAGCAAGTTTTTCGATGAGATCGTGGCTTGGTTTGGCTTGTGGTCCATGGACAGGAGTCATGGACCAGCTGCCATGGAGGATATGGACTGGCCAACCAAATCATGAACCATTCAGCCGGCTCACTATGGACCAATTGCATCAATTTTCATGCAACTTCATGAATAATTCCTTCAAAATTCTCTTTCCAGCTCATTTGAAATCCAAATTGCATGCCGTTCACATTGTTGAACTCCTAAAATTATGCTCTTCATGTTGGCAAGGTTCTTTTGTTAAAACACTACATAAAAATATTAATTTTAATTAAATAAAATAAATTTGATTAATAAATTAATGCACTTATTATTAATTTTTATGCACTTATCACAAACCAAGTTGGTTTTCACACAAAGGCTCACCAACAACCTAAGTTGATTTTCACACAAGGCTCACCAACAAATCTCAATACTAGTTTTAATCCCCTTGAAATTAGTTACAATAAAAACTTAACTACAAGTGTGAGAATACAAATAGCTTTCTAAATAAAAGCAAATATGTTGATGAAGCTCTTGAATGTCATGGAAAAGCTTATCTTCAAGTTGTTGAAGCCTTAATTAATACTTGAAGGTATGGACTTGAATGCTCTTTCTGAAATTTGAGTACTTGAAGGCTCAACTCTCTCAAAAATATTGAATCCTTAAGGTGTATGCAATTAGTTCTTCAATGAATGCTTCCCTCTTGTGTTTGGTGGAGTTTAAATACCTTTCCAACCCTTAAAAATCTATTTATAGTCGTTGGAGAGAAGAAACTAGTCATTAGATAGGAAATAGATAAGTTCTGCACTTCAAAAAACTAGCCATTACTATGCTATCAGACCTACAAAAATCGACACTTATGTCCATGAGTCGACACATGAGTCGACACTTGCATTGATACTAGTTCAAATAAGTCTTCTGAAGCTCTCTGGAATGCACTGGTATGTCAACACTTCTTCTGGTGAGTCGATACTTGAGTCAACACTTCATCTCCATGAGTCGACACTTGACCAAACTCCTGAAATAAGCATATTCTATATTCTATTTGGTCTCAGGTCTTGAGTCGACACATGAGTTGACACTTGAGTCAACACTTGGATGTTCATGAATCGACACTTCTGCATGTCAGTTGAAACTTTCTTTGCATATCATCTTAATCCTCTGTGAGTTGACACCTGAGTCGATACTTGGTTGTTCATGAGTCAACACTTGACTGAAACAATGCTGAAACTTGTCCAAACTAAAATTTTGAGCTCTTCAAAGTCTTTCTCATGTTCTAAAGTCCATGTAGCTTGAAAATTCATGATCTTAAATGACTTCTTCAATAGAATGACAAGCATTTCGATCTTACAACACAAACTAACTTTGATGAATACTTAAATATGATAAACATACTTTTAACATATAATTAGTACTCATATATACTTAAGTATTTTGTTATTCATCAAAATCAAAATATGAGTCAACAATTAGACTACACATCAGGGTTCGATTATATCAATTTAGAACCTTAGTTTGGTCTTGAGTAGTTGATCGAACCTGATCAAAGAAGGATTTGGGTTGGGTCAAAGGAACTCAAAATTGATTTTAGATATAGGTTGGTCATATCGATTCACACTTGATATCAACTGATTAATTTAAGACCTAATTTGGCTTAGTGACAAGCCCGAGTCATTAAGTTGATCTAATTGATTCTTATTGTTCAATTGGTATCTAAGGCAAGTCTTGATCATGGTTATTAATTAGGGCTAACTCTTACCTGGCCAACTTAGTTGGTGTCTAAGGAAAGAGATTTAAATAGCAAAACCCTTCCATGGATTTAACTTATCTGGCCAACTTGGTCGATTAAGTTTTTGATTAAGTTGCTTTGATTTGAGTTCACCCATGCTGACTAGGTTGTTAGACATGAGATTGTGCTGACCTAAACATGATTAGTCAGACATGAGATTGGGCTAACTAATTTTAGATGAGACCTAAACCAAAATCTTTCCTTAAATATTAAGTCTTAGGTCTTTCACCATTATAGGTATGCTAGCATCCTACTGGTATTGATTGTTCTTAATTGGTTACAATAGTTTAGTTGCACTTTGAAGATGCAACCACCCTATTAGCATGAGATGTTGTTAGGTATAGATAGGTTTGAACCCAATAACCAGGCATGGTAAGGGATCCAATGATGACTTTGCCTAAGTGCTAATGGTGGATTTAACCTAACTAAGGGTTAGACCAATAACCAGGCATGGTGAGGCTTCATGACTTAAAGACCAAGTCTCTACAACATGCATGAGTTGTATTAGACAAAGTTATCCACTCGTTGGTATAGCTAGTTACCAATAACGGGCATGGTGAGGTACCGTATATTAGTAGGACTATAGTATCCATTAGAAACTTTAGCCATGTAAGGATTTTTGCAACTCTGCGGGGGAGTGTGAGAGATTCATAAAAATAGTGGGAGTCCAAATTACTACTTAAATTTCCTAAGACAATTTTCATGATTGAGTACAAAAGTCTAATTTAATTTTCTACACTCGTAGCTAAGTCATATCAACTTCCAACCCATTATTCCGTATCCTTGAGACTAACCGACTTGTTAGCCTAAACTATAAAGATTGATTCAAAAACCTCAAAATAATCTTGAGTTCTGAAAAGTTGGGTTATATGCTCAATTAGGACCCTCCCATCTTACCTAACCATTCTAGTACTCACCAAATAGCAGCACATGAGAAGAGGATGGAAGATGATAATAAGGTAAAGTGTTACATGATGGGTTCAATATCAAACAAGTTGCAAAGCCAACATGAAGATATGCCAACTACCAAGGCTATAATTACTTATCTACAAGAGCTGTATGGTAAGCAGAGTCACACCGCATGCTTTGAGGTCACTAAAAGACTTTTTAATACTAAAATATGCGAAGGACAGTCAATCCACGATCATTGCTTGATAATGATCAAAGACATTGAATAGCTTGAGAACCTAGGCATATCGATTCATAGGGAATAGCAAGTCGATTTGATCCTTCAGTCCTTAACTAACTCATTTGCTTAGTTCATCATGAACTACAATATGAACAAACTGAGTTATACTTTGCCTGAATTATTAAACATGCCAGTAAATAATGAGGGAACCTTAAAGAGTTCAAGGAACACTATTCTGGTTGTGAAGCAGGCATCTCCTTCCAAGAAAAAGACTACTTAGAAGAAGAAGAAGCTTATGAAGAAGTAGAAGAAGGATAGCAAGCCAAAGAAGAAGGATGCTCAAAAGAGCCTATTGCAAACAAAGAAAAAATATTTCTATTGCAACATAGATGGGCACTAGAAGAAAAATTATCTGTTATACCTAGAGAGCCTAAATAAATAGAAGGTGGATGCACCTTTAGAAGGTATGTCCATGCTTATTATTAAATCAAATTTTATAGTATCTTCTACTTCTAGTTGGATATTATACTCTGGCTCAAGTGCTCATATTTATACTTTAATACAGGATCTAATGGAAAGTAGAATGCTGAGGGAAGGTGAATGATTTAGCATGTTGGTAATGGAGCAAGAGTTGCTTTAATCACCATTGGAGCATTTCCTCTACATTGCTGTTAGGGTTTAGTTTAGTTCTAAAAAATTGTTATCATATATCTATAGCTAGTAGAACAATTTCTATTTCTATGCCAGTACAGGAAGATTATGAATTGATATTTATAAAGATTTTTATTTAATTTATTTCAAAAATAAATTAATTACAAAAGCACTCTTGAATGACAGTCTATATCATTTGCATGCTGATGTATCTATAAACATTAATGAGCAAATAGGGAATGCTATAAGACTTAAACAACCTAGAGATGACCTAAACCAAAAGTATATATAGCATCTTAGGCTTGGTCACATTGGAGAAGATAAAATTAACAAATTGGAAAAGGATGGAATCCTAGACTCAATTAATTCCTAATCATATCCAATTTATGAATCATGTCTTCAAGTAAAAATGACCGAGTTATCCTTTATGGATCATGGAGAGAGGACCATTGAATTACTTGTCCTGGTACACACTGATGTGTATGGGCCATTTGATGTACAAGCCAGGGATGGTTTCAATACTTCATTACCTTAACTAATGATTACTTACAATATGGGTATGTGTTTCTTATGAAATACAAGTTTAAAGTTTTTCAAAAATTCAAGTAGTTTAAATATGAAGTAGAAAAGCAAACAAGAAAATCTCTTAAGGTTCTCCAGTCATATCGAGAAGGAGAATACTGTAGTGAAGAATTTCTGGGTTATCTCAAGGATAATAGCATAGTCTCACAATGGACTCCTCCTGACAGGCCTCAACTTAATAAGGTATTTGAAAGGAGGAATAGGATTTTATTGGATATGATCTGATTCATGATGAGCTTCACTAACCTACCTATGTGTCTTTAGGGTCATGCCTTGTAAACTTCAATTTACATTTTAAATAGTGTTCCCTCTAAGTCCATTCCTATCACTCCATATAAAATGTAGCATGGTAAGAAATCAAGTCTTGGCCATCTCAATATTTGGGGATGGCTAGCCTATGTCAAGAGACTAATAGCAGACAAGTTAGAGTCTAGATCTATGAAAGCTCACTTCGTAAGGTATCTTAAGGAATCCTAGGATACTACTTTTATTTCTTAGAGGATCATAATATAATTGTGAGCCGACATGTCATGTTCCTAGAGAGATAATTTGTTTAGGATGGTGGTAGTGGGAGGTTAATTAAGCTCGATGAGAAAGCATCTGAAGAGCGGTTGGCTAGAGATCAAGTTGAACCCAATGAACTAGTAGATGTAGTTGCTCCACCATCTCGTAGTTATGTAAGATCTCCCATCCTTCTAAAAGGTACTTACATATGTAATCGCTGTCATAAGCGATCAAAAATAAAACCTGCTCACTACTATAGCTAACAGTGAGTCGATTCGTATCCACGAGGATCAAGGATGATTATTTCATAAGAAAGAGTTAAAAGAAAAATTATTTTATAGAGAATTGGATTAAGGGTAAGAGTTATTAAAAGATAACTAATTACTTAGTTAAATCAGTTAGCAAGAGAAGTAACATAGGAATCTGAATCCATCATGCAAGCAGGTTTTATCTTCTTTTCTTTATTTTGCAATATTAATGATTCTTGCAGATTCCATGTTAGAGTAGCGTATCTCTTATTGCGCATGTGCTATATCCGAAGATCACATGTCTGCTAGAGTACAAACTACCTAATGATTGCATGATCCATAACTCTTGCAAATTCAGTGTTAGAACAATTTATCTCCTATTGGGCACGGGTTGTATCCGGAGATCACGACACATCCGCTTAAAGTATAAACTGTCTAATTGATTTACAAGGTTAGGGGTTTAATCTACCATATCACGATTACCTCTCTGAGGTACATACCGTATCTTGAGATCATGGCATGTCGATAGAGAGTATAGGCCATGTATGCCAGATTAAAACCTCAATCAAGAAGATAACTCAAACAATATGTAAATGAAGAACGTAATTTTTATTGCATAGAAACTACGTACAAAAATAGTGATAGAACCTGGTTACAAGCTTTATTTTCATCCCAGGTTGAAGGAGCCAAGCCGCGCATTACTGCTACCAACATCTCCTTACAAAATCTCCCTCTTTTATAAACCTAATACAATGTTCTAAATAAAAGAAAAAAATGATTACTGGAGTAACGGATGCTTGGACTACTGCCTGGGGTCCTCCTTTTATAGAGCTCATATAGGACTTCCTCTCGGTCAAATTTGGAATCAATCGGGCTCAAGATCGGCCAGATATCATGCAGGAAATTCTCAACCATCCATTCTGCATCACAGGTCTTAGGTCATGCCAGAAATTGTGCGAAGACCAGTCTCCTTCATTCTTCGATGAACCAAGTCTGATCTGGACTCCAGCCATATCCCGAATTTTTCTATCGATTGGCTTTGGACTGCTACTTCTCCCAATTTCGGATGGAGGTAGTGGTTGGTGGCGTTGATAGCGATGGCTGGAAACAGGCAGTGATGGCTATGAGCTTGTGGTCGGTGGGATGGAGGTTGAAGGCGGCGCAGGGGGGAGTCGGGCAAGATGGGAAGAAGACAACTGGTGGCTTTGGTTTTCTTCTCAATAGTGGTAGAGGCAGCACGAGCGGTGGCTTGGGCAGTGGTTGGACAGAGATGGGAGAACATGGAGGGGCGGTGGTGATTGGCGCTTCTCCAAGCACCTCCTCCGGCCATGACAATGCTCCTGATGGTGAGAGGGATGGCAGGGGACCACTCTGGTGGTCAGGTGGCAAGAAATGGCAACTATGGTCTATGGGCAGGGATCGTGGACTAGCTCCAATGGCTGCCCGTGGACTGTTCCCCATCCTGTAGACCGAGCGGCTGGTCCATGGTGGACTGGCTACTCTAAAAGTCATGCAATTCCTTAATAGATTTCAAATTTAAATTTTGGACCCGTTCGAACTCTGATTTAAGTGCCGTTTACATTGTTGGACTCCAAAAATCAAGCTCTTCTCATCCATGGACTTCTTTTCTATAAAACATTAACAAAAAATATCAATTTTTAATAAATATATATTAATTAATATTTATTTCAATGATTAAATTGAGATAATTAATAGACTTATCAGTATACTTACAAAGGACATAGAGGAAATGTTTCTTATAGGAGACAAGGATCAAATAATTGATCTTAAAACCTATGATGAAGCAATGTCTGATATGACTCTAAGAAATGGTTAAGTTTTATGAAGTCAAAAATTGATTCAATGCATTTAAACTTGATCTGGTCTTTAATGGATCCACTCGAAGTATAGTATCCATTGGGTATAAATGGATACAAAAAGAAGATGGGTGTAGATGGTAAGGTAGAAACCTATAAAGTTAGGCTGGTGGGAAAGGGGTATAGTCAGTGCGAAAGCATTGACTATCAAGATACTTTTTCACTGGTAGCCATACTGAAATCCATCCGTACATTACTTACCATTACAATATTTCATGATTATGAAATATGACAGATGGATATAAAAACTTTATTTCTTAATAAATATCTTGAAGAAGATATCTATATGGAGTAGCCTTTGGATTTTACTTTCAGTGATGAAGATTACAATGTGCAAGCTATATAGGTCTATTTATGGATTAAAGCAAGCTTCTTGAAGCTAAAACACTTGTTTCAATGATGCAATCAAATATTTGATTTCATCAAAAATGAGTAGGAGCCTTATGTATACAAGAACATCTATAAGAGGGTTGTGACATTCCTCATATTGTATGTAGATGACATCCTCCTAATTGAAAATGATATTCCCATGCTAACTTCAGTTAAAAGTTGGTTATCTAAAATTTATTTCATGAAAAGCCTAGGTAAAGTATCTTATATTTTAGGAATTAAGGTCCATAGAGATAGATCGAATTGGATGGTTGGCCTTTCACAAAAATTGCACATAGAAGAAATGCTGAAAAAGTTCAACATAAAGAACTCTAAGAGGGGATTATTATCCCTTTGCGTGGCATCAATCTCTCCAAGAAGATGTGTCTTAGCATATCAGAGGGGATACAATGCATGAATAAAATCCCATATACTTCACTAATTGGGAATCTCATGTATTCCATGTTATATACTCGACCCGATATTGTCCTTATTGTGAGTGTCACAAGTAGGTATCAGTCTAATCTAGCCAAAGAGCACTGGACTATTATGAAGAATATCCTTAAGTATTTAAAAAAAATTAAGGATTTATTCTAGATCTATGGAGGAAGTCCAAATTTATGGGTAGAGAGATACACTGATTCAGACTTTATGTTTGATCCTAATGATAGAAGGTCCATATCAGGATGTGTGTCTCTTTGCAATGGTGGTTCATTAGCTAGAAAAGTTTCAAGTAACCTATTATTGTTGATTCTACTATAGAAGCTGAGTATATCGCCACCTCAAGCACCTCTGAAGCTACAAAGGAAGCCTTTTAGAACAAGATATTCATTGTAGAGCTCGGAGTAATGCCATTAGATGCCATTCTATTGTACTGTGACAACAACGGTGTCATAGCCTTTGCTAAGGGGCCCAGGTCTTACCAGAAGTCCAAGCATATCGAGCGGTGGTTCCATATCATACGCAACTACCTTAAAAAAAGTATATTAAGGTACAAATAGTAGAGTCCATGTATAACATGGCAGACCCATTAACGAAATAGTTAAGCTAGCAGAAGACTGAAATCCATATTGAAAAGATGGGACTTAGGTATATGACCAATTGGCTTTAGTGCAAGTGGAAGATTGTTAGATGTATGTCCTAGTAGTCAAGTTGTCATGATACATTATATCTTTTCTAGGACATATTTTTGTACTTACTTTATTGAAATCAATAAAATTAAGCATTTTTCTTCATTCATATTTAATGTGTTTATAAATCATCCATGGAGTTAATTAATAATGATACATTCTTAAGAGTTAAGAATTTAAGATATGTGTCATTATAGATTAACTCCTAAAAGCTCTCTATCATTAGATCATCACAAGGATAGTGATTGATCCACTAAGATTGATGCATGAGTTGCATCCCTTCTGGGTAGACGAGTCTTAAGTCTATAGTATAGAGACACTGGAGTAAGAATCCAAGTGATTGTTAAAGTACAATGATACTAAGCATGATTAAGTACATGAAGTCATATGGATGATTACTCACTCGTCAGTTACTTTCTGATGCTATAGTAGCATAAATAGTTCTTTGACCTTTGGTGCTTCGACTACTCATAGTGAGTTGCTATAGTTTGACAACACATAAACCTGATTTTTAGCCACTTGGAATCTTGTGGTGTTTGTTAGTTGCAGTAGGTTCACTGTAAGAGTAAGGTATGTACTTATTGAGATATATCGGCCTTATTTGTTAAGGAATAGTTCTATGTTGTTGCCCAGTGATGAAGCAACCCAAGAGGGGGGTGAATTGGATTTTATAAAACTATTTGAACTATTTCAATGGATATAAAACAAGTATGTACCAATTCAAATTAAGTGCTTATGTTTTGCCAAAGTGTTTGTGTGCTTCAAAATAATATGCAACAGAATTAATAAAGTAAATGCATAAAGAAAATAATCACACAAACATAACAAATTTATAGTGGTTCGGTGCACTCCAAGGCACCGACATCCACTTCCCAAGTTTTTATTGGGAATTTCACTATAATCCCAAGATTACAGTCGATTAGTTTTCCGGGCTCACTAATCAAAACCCAACTTGTTTTTCCGGGCTCACAAGTCAAAATCCCTTGTTGGTTTTATAACTTAGGCTAACCAACAACTTCCGATGGTTTTACGGGCTCACCAACAATCTATATTGGTTTTACAAGATCACCAACAACCTATGTTGGTTTTATGGGATCACCAACAACATATGTTGCTTTTACACAAAGACTAACCAACAACCTCTTTGATTTTCTAAGGCTCACCAAAAATCTTGATACAACAAAGTAAGTACAAGATGAAAAGAACACAATAAAAGCTTTATTAAACAAAGCAAATATCTCTTTGAAGCCCTTGATTGTTGATGAAGAACTTGTTTTCAAGATGTTGAAGCCTTTGAATGTTGATGAAGATGTGGACTTGGAAGCTTTTCTCTCAATCTTGGAAGCTTGAAGGCTTGAACCACTCAAAACAATGAATCCTTAAGTGTATTCAATAAAACTCTCCAAAAGATTGCTTTTCCATTTGATTTTTGGTATTTATATAGCTCTCCAACCCGTAGATGATCGTTTATGATCGTTGGGGATGAAAAACTAGCCATTTGATTCAAGTTGGAGTCAATTCTGCACTTCTGAAAAACTAGCCGTTACACCAAGTGTCAATACTTCAATTTTGTAAATTTTCTTTATGAGTCGACCTCTTGAGTCGACACTTCACCATTAGTCGACCTCTTGAGTTGACACTTAGGTCAGCTCAAGGCAAAAATTCAGGTTTGATAATGTTCTATATTTTTCTTGTTCTTAGACTTTGAGTCGATACTTGAACTTCTTCATGAGTCGACACTTGCTTGTGCCAGTGTTGAAACTTGCTGAAACTTCTTCAAAATCAAACTTTAAGTCCTTCCAAGTCTTCCTTATGTTCCAAAGTCCTTATAACTTGAAATTTCATGAATTTGAAAGACTTCAACTAAAATACAAGCATTTCTTCATTCAACATGGATGAGTACTAAGATCTGAAAAATCCACTTAAAAACATAATTAGTACTTATATATACTTAAGTATTTTGTCAATCATTAAAATCAATGCCAGAGTCAACATATATGACCTAAGAAGTTGAGTCGTTAAGTTTATAGCCATAACAGTATGATAATGAAAAAGAATTTTCATGAGAATCATAGTTGGACTCAAGCCAATTAAGTCAAGCATATAACAGATACTTAGGATTTGACGAGATTCCATGACCTGTATCATATGATAGAAAAACTTAATCACATGGTAACTACATCTAAAGATTCTTATTCTATTCTACTGGGTTGCCACTACATACTATTACGTATCACTGGCGGATGATGAGAGATCACTAGGATCATTTTCGGATTAACGATCCTTGTTAGGATTAAGCTAGAAATGTTCCAGTCCATCGGAAGAGTTTCGATGATTCTATGATAGAGATTATGGCCTATCTCGTTACCAGATAGAATAGAACCTTAGGGGTTATACATAATAGGAGCTTACTTGACCAAAATATGGATCTATATGTAAAAGTTACATATTTATAATTTACTATTTATGTAAAGGTTACATATTTAGCAGCTACCAATTTTGTAAGTTACATATTTAGCTATTGCTAATTTTGGCACTTATGGACCTATTTATAAATGTTACAATTTAATTTGACTTAATTAAATTATGGATCATTTTTAAATTAAATTAAATGAGATTTAGTTTAATTTATATTGATCTACTTTAATATCAATTGGGCTAGTAATCTAAGTTGGACTTGAATTCTTAGTCTAGTTCAATTCGGGTTAACAGGCTTTTTGAAATAGGTTTAATTAGATTTTTAAATGTTTTGAAATTAACCCAAAATTAAACCAGATTGGACCAGCACCTAAGAGACCCAGTTGACTGTGACTAGGTCTCTCTCTTATCTCACACCAAAATGAGAAGGGGGCATGGGAATTGTGCCCCTTGCGTGCGCGCATGAAGACTAGGGAGGTGCCCATAGATGGTGCAACTCCTGTTCGAGGGCTCTCTCTCTTCGGATAAGAGAGGAGTCTTTTTTGATTAGATTCTTATCCTTATCAGGTTGGACTCCAAGCTTATTTGAAGTTTCAAAGGGTGTGGAGACTTTATGAGGTGTGGGCTATAAAAAGGGCACAACACTAGGCAGTGCTAATCTTTTTCTAGCAGCCCCACCATTGTTCTTCATTATTCTTCTACTACCAGATCTAATAAAAACTCTACAAATATGAGAGAAAGCTTTAGGGAAGGAAAAATAGATAGAAAAACTTTCTATTTATTTAAGGTGTAAAAAGATCTAAAATAGTTTAAGTGTGCAGCACTGTCTTCTAGATCTTTTAGTCCAAGAAGAAGGTCTAAGATATGCTGAAGAGGAGATGACTGTAAGGATCTAGCAGTTCGGTGTCTTCGACGATTCAAACAAGAGGGATCCATATGGATACCGGTAGAGACCGAGCACTTGCACGACTCCTATAAACCTCGTAGATCCGGCATATCCGATAGTTCTGGTTTACCCGATCTTGAAGAAAATGTAAAGCATTTCCAGATAAATTTTTCATCTTAAAATATTTATTTTTAGATCTAATATTTTATTTCTTATTCTAGCATATTAAAATTAAATTAAGTAAATAAATATAATTTATTCTTTGGATGGCAAAAGGTTATTCCTAGAATAGGAATAGGTATTCCCCAAGAATAGCTTATTCTCGTTGTTATTCTCAATTTCTGTTTGGATCAAAATCTGGTATTCCACCTTATTCCAATGCAATTAATGCAGTGTTATTCCAAATGGAGTTTGGATGATACGAGGATAAGCTTGTATTCTACTAGGAATAGGGGAGAATTTTTTTTGAAATCCCAATAATACCGCTGATCAATAAATAAGGTAAAATGAGTTATAAAATTCCTTTTTAATTATATATTTAAATAAATATAATTTTTTAATATGATCTATTAAAAAGATGTTATACTAAATAATTTATTAATAATCGCTAAGGCGATAGCCCGGTTGGTAGAGGCCTTGCCTCACCACCAATTGGTTCCGGGTTTGGTGTGGGGACAACCCGTTCTACCGGCGGCGACTTAGTGATGTCAGGATGACGTACTCACCGTTGATGGGGAAAGATTCCAAAATGGTCTTGAATCAGACATTGCATGGTGGGGCAGGGGCCTGAGGGGTAGCTACATTGAGATTTATCCCCCCATTAATTTCTTTGATAAAAAAAAAAAATATATTAGTATGGTATATTTAAATAAGTAATTAAATTAATTTATTTACATTAATTTATGATTATGATATATTAAAATTATGTTATATAAATTAATTTATTATTATAACCTATTAAATTAATATTGCTAATTTAAGAAAATCTATTTTTTATTCCCTCCATTGCCCTTGGAATAAGAAAAGTGAGAATAGGGCTATTCCATGGAAGGGCATAAAATAGCAAAATGGGAATAAGAGACTTTGACCGGAATACGGATTCTCCTGGGACCTATCTTCCTTTTTACACGTGTTTGATAGAATAGCTGAAAATAAGGATCTATTCTATGTTCAAACGTTCACTACCCAAGTGCATGCTTTACGAAAGATAGTTTTTCAAGTTCTACCTGCGCTGTGTTAGATTTCTGACTTTCTATGTACGAATTCTAACAATTTTAATATAATATTGTAATTTATATGTTCTTATTACATTATGAACAGCATTAACAGCATTTAATGTTATAATAGTCAGCTGTGCTTTGATTTAGAGTTCGCTGCGTCTGAGAAAACACATATCCTCACCTGATTAATCACTTCATGGTACCGGACAGCCATTATATATATATAGCCATCCAATATAATATGCACTATGGATTCATTCATCAAGGAATTATTATGATGTTATTAATAACATCATAACATATTGTATGTTTTTGGAAAGCATATCATAACTTTACTATTTCGTAACAAAATAGTAAAGATATAATATTATGATAACAATTATTAATACTACAATGTCGTCACATATTCTGTAATGTGATTAGTGATATAGTATCACATAATAGCATATTATTATAATATTATGCGATATTGTGATATTATCATATCATATTACATTATAATCAATAAAAATCAAATAATATTATATTTGTAGTATACATCATTATCTTATATTGTATTATAGATTAAAATACATCTACTATTAAATTAATACTCTATCAGTAATATTATGTACTATAAATAATATTTTTAGCTATTGTCAATTCATAAAGTTACTTTTTCTCTTTCTTATGAATTAGCCAAACGCAGAAATTCACATGGGATAGAGGGAAATAGCAATGGTAAACTTGTCACCTTCTAGAAAATTTGCTTTCACACCTCCATAAGTAATCAAACAGATGTTACAAATTAAACCCCCTCAGCATCCAAATACATTCTTACAAACAGTTGGATTTGAAACCATTTTTTAACGAACAAAAAAATATTTGAAACATGTAAAACCAGGTCTCGGATACGCGCCCCATCTGTTTTTATTTCCCTAAAAATTAGGTCTTATGAGAACAAGTACCAGATGGACCATAGAGTCATGACGGAAACTAAATTACTAATATTTTTTGCTATATTACCATGCAACCACATCAATGCAGGCTCCATTTAATGGTCATGCTTACTCTTCTGCCTTGTTTTCTCTTCTTTGCTTTTCTTTCATCCAATGCATGGTCCAGAACAGACTAAAAGTTACTACTAGAATAAAATATATTTTAGGTCCCTTGTTTTTCTTTTTCTTTGATATGGATATACTGGCCCTTAAACTAGATAAGACCTAGTTATCATTAGAGGTCCCAAACCTGAAATTCCCATTAAGCCTCCTCAGATACTGACTCTTTCACATGCAGTGCTTACTTTTACCATTCTGGCACCATTCTGACTCAATCATGTGTTCCTTCAATGTCGACAGGGAGGAGTTAAGCCACTGTGGACCATGCCTGAATGTTTTTCATGCGGTTTGGTGATGAGCAAAGCCATTGAATGCAATCCCAATTCAAGACTACAATGCCCTGGAGACAGTGATCCTGTCGCCCAATCCACCAACAATGTGGCAAATGGTCTCTTCACTTCCACTGTTTCCAGTAAGCTTGGCACTGGGAGATCCCCACCAATTTGATTGAAGTAAGAGCAAGGGGGGCATTAAGCATCAAATATTAAAGGCAGAATTTCCTGTGATAGGCTAAGCATCTTAGGGATATCTCTGAGCAGCCTAACCCCACTCAAACTTGATCTGTATGGCTTCACCAATGCATTATGAAGTGAGATATCTTCGACAAAGACAACTAGGAACATTAATCTTTTCAGCCTGTGTTAAGTGGTTTAGATTTCACATTAGCAGCTGCTTCGCCTTCAAACATTGTTTTGGCTTATGTTATAGAAGCATTCTGAATTGGTTTCTTGATGTCATGCTACAATTGGTTGCAAACTTGCCAGCCCTTCTCACTTCTGTCCACAAACATCTCCTTCACATTAAATTAATGGTCTCGGACTTTTGGCCTCGAATGATGCTTCCTGGCTTTTGCAATTATTTGGCTACGCTGGGGACACATTGGTTAGCGTTACTACAATCCAAAGGTTATGGCTCAGCTCCCAATATGAAGGAGTCTTTGGGTAGGTATGAATAAGAAACAATGAAAACGTTATGTCCCAATTCCAGGATATAACATGGTCATGTTAATATAGGATAATGTCTACGATAAGATGAAATTAAATTCATTTCAAATAAAATATAATGAAAATCAAATCTGTCATCTATTTAGTAATTAAATAAGTACCGGTTCAAAAAGACTAAATCTAAATTTAAATACTAAAATTCAAAACAATAAAAATTCATAAATCACTAGCTACAAGTTCAAAAGTGTAGAAACTTGAATTCCTTATTATTATACTTGGGATTCATCCCATTAAATATATACTTGAGGATGTACATAAGGTAAATGCCTACCAAAATATCCTAATTAGGATTAGCCAAACATGGTTACATATCAATATACATCCCAAATAAGAGCAACTAAACATTGAAGGATATCTCTTAGGAGGGAAATATATTTAACACCCCCTCTCAAACTGAAGGTGCTTCTTGCAAATAAAGTTTGGAGAGAAGGTAGTGGTAGCGCTCTTTGTCATGAGACTTTGTAAGTAAATCAGTAATTTGATTGGTGGAGGAGATATGATGTAGATCAATAGTCTGCTGCTGATAGTGATGGCGAGTAAAGTAACAGTCAATTTCAATATATTTGGTACGCTCATGAAAGACAGCATTGCGGGTGATTTGGATAGCACTATGACTATTACAATAAATAGGCGTTGGAGCAGATAGCTGAATGCCCATATCATTAAGTAGCCAGCGAAGCCAGACAATCTCATGAAAGAATAACGGTGCAGGTAGTTTGACATGATCCTACATTAGGCATGCAAACAGCTACGGGAGCAGGATGGATTTTAAAACATTTTTAAAAATCACTGCAGCGGAAAACTGCTCCGCCCAGAACCTAATCTATTCATGTTGCATGTAGGCATGTATCATGATATAAAAATATTTGCAAAAAATTAAACAAATAAATCTATTTATGCATGATTTAAAAAAAAATTTTCCATACCTTTATTCTGCTTGGAATAACTCTGGAATAAACCTGAAATATACTGGAATAGCAAGGATAAATCTATTCCAGTCGTCTTCCTCCTTTAGACGCTTGGAAGCTCTGTTTTTGCTCTTCAAAACAGCAACCAAAGGCAGCGTGTAGTGCCTCCTTCTTTACCCAGATTGGAGCAGCAGCAAAGGAGGAAAAACTTCCTTCGATCTTCAACAGTAATGGGGAAGAAAAATGGCAAATAGTTCGTCCAAATGCTGCCGGAAATCTGTGCTGCAGAAAAAAAAAAACAGAGTTTTTCTTGAAGGAATTTGGAATAGCAGCAATGGTAATCCGATCTGCTTGCTCTCAGGAGTTGAATGTACTCCCTCTAGAGGGGAGACACGCCGGGGGGTCCCTGAACCTCCCTCACGAGCGGTGCTAGCCGCTGGAAGGATCCAAAGGCCACGGTTGAAGGCAGCAACAAGAAGAACAGAGCAGTCTTCTTCTCTACCGTGAACACAAACTCCAGAACACTCCGTAAGCCTCTCACAAGGATTAAACTACCTCTCAAAACTCTCTGCTTTCAACCCAAAGGAGCACCAAGAAAATTAACTCCCAGCCAAAAGAAAAATCTATATATTTCTCTGAAGAACAAAGCATGCTGTATTTAAAGACAGCAGAGGGGAAGAGGGAGATGGAGAGGCTGGGAAAATGAAGAGTTAGAGGCTGCGTTACATCCAATTAACCAACCATAAACGAGGGTTAAAGCCATCTGGTGGAGGGAGAAGAAAGGACGCCGCCCAGCGATGTTTGGCCTCTTCGGATGCTTGGAATTCTTTCTAGCGTAAGGAGTTTCAACACGGTGAAAATCGGTTACGCTGAAAGAAAATGCCGGTCCAATCCCTTGGTTCAAATAACCGGTCCAATCGAAAGGGGTTCAATTCAATTGAATTGGTTCAAGCCCAAAAAATTGGTTCAAAGGATTAAAATTGGTTCACAACCAATTGGAGGCCAAAACGAACTCTGAATCAGTTCAAAACTGATTCAGAAAAATCCTGGTGCAGTCCTGGTCAACCCAGAATAATTTCTGGTTGACACAGATAAGGGCAAGATGGGGAAAATAGGGCTAGAAAAATACCGTGACCATAAAACCGAGACGATTCTCAATCATAATCGGTATCCAAATCAGAGAGTAATCCTTTGTGGCGTGTGACCTCATAGGTTCGAACCTAAATGGTAGCACTAGAACAATTCTAGCACCAGCACAGGAAACCATCTAGCAATGGATCCCGGCATCCGGATAGGTCGAAGATGCGGGAGCAAACTATCGAACCTTTGGCATATGGTTACCATATAATTCATCCCTTTGACCTCTAATGCTCAGGACGACTGAGATTAGGCTGCCAACCTTGACAGAGTCAATCCACTACGTGTCTCAACCTCGCAAGCCCAGTGACTCTTCACTAGGACTACCCCGGCCAAGGATTTGCTAAATTAAGATACTGCGAGACATTCAATCCAAATTGTTTGGACAGGTCAATTCCATCTTGGTCCATCACTGCTCCACAAGTACTTGCCTGTACCTAGAAACCTTCCATCACCAGATTAAAAATCCGGGTAGTCCGGCACAAAAGCACAGGGAGTTGCTTACAAGCTACCGTGATGACCTCAGGTCGGAGGGACACATATACCGTGAGTATCCCTTTGGCAGAAATGGGCTGCACGAAGTCACGTTCAATAAGATATCACATATCCCACTTGCAGATCACATCAGTGTCACCACACTCATTTGGTCAAGAGGACAACCAAACGATGAGAACTACAACAACCTATACTTGATATATTGCCGTCCAGTACAATATATCATTTGGTTGTGAACAGGGTTTAAGGACCACTCGATACATTCTCTCTGTATCGAAGTCAGTGTAGTCCTAAGGACTTCATCACATGAAAAGAGTTCATTTCAGGGAAATACAATATGTGATGAGCTGCCAAAAAATATATTTTATTAATTCAAAGAAAAAGTACAATACTGAGCTCAACCGCCTACAACCCAGGCGATTGGCTTTGGAACACAATTCCCAACAACTCCCACTTGTACTAAAGCCTATCAGAAGAGTATCTAATACACATTTCCCATTTACAATAGTTGAACTCTTTTATTCCGAGGGCTTTAGTGAAGGGGTCGGCCAGATTTTCTTTTCCATCGATCTTCAGAAGATTGATGTCGCCTCGTTCTACGATCTCTCATACGAGGTGGTAGCGCCGCAGTATGTGCTTGGTGCGGTGATGAGCTTTAGGCTCCTTAGCTTGAGCAATGGCTCCAGTGCTGTCACAGTACACCGGAATAGGACCATCTAGGGAAGGTGCCACCCCTAGCTCTCCAAGGAACTTCCGCAACCACACAGCTTCCTTTACTGCATCTGATGATGCAATATATTCTGCTTCGCATACCGAGTCTGCAACAGTTGCCTGCTTGGAACTTTTCCAGCAGATCGCTCCTCCATTCAGGGTAAATACAAACCCTAACACACTCTTGCTATCATCTCTATCTGACTGGAAACTGGAGTCAGAGTACCCCACAAGTTTCAAGTCAGGTTCTCCATAAATCAGCTATTGATCTTTAGTATTTCTCAAATACTTAAGGATGGACTTAACCACCTTCCAATGCGCCTCACCTGGGTCAGACTGGTATCTGCTCACTACTCCTAGTGAGTATGCCACGTCTGGTCTAGTACAAGTCATAGCATACATGATAGAGCCTACTGCAGAAGTATAAGGTACTCCACTCATGCGCTCTCTTTCCTCAGGAGTTGTCGCACAATCCTTCTTGGAAAGAGTAAATCCAGAACCTATCGAGAGATAGCCTTTCTTGGAATTTTCCATGCTGAACCGTTTCAGCACGGTGTCAATGTACGTAGACTGGGACAATCCCAAAAGCTTTTTAGATCTATCTCTATAGATCTTCATACCTAGTATGTAAGAAGCTTCACCCAAGTCCTTCATGGAGAACTGAGATGATAACCAGATCTTTATTCCTTGTAATGCTGCGACATCATTCCCGATCAAGAGAATGTCGTCAACATACAGTACTAGGAATACAATCACAGAACCATTAACCCATTTATAGATGTACGGTTCTTCTCCGTTCCTAACGAAGCCATATGATTTGATACACCTATCAAATCGTAAGTTCCAACTTCGAGACGCTTGCTTGAGTCCATAGCTGGACCTCTGCAACTTGCATACTTTTGATTCATTTGTGGATGTGAACCCTTTAGGCTGTATCATATACACCTCCTCTTCCAGCTCCCCATTTAGGAAAGCGGTTCGGACATCCATCTGCCAGATCTCATAATCAAAATATGTTGCCAAAGCAAGCATGATCCGAATGGACTTGAGCATTGCCACAGGGGAGAAAGTCTCGTCATAATCGATACCATATCGCGGACGATACCCCTTGGCAACCAGATGGGCTTTATAGGTCTCTACCTTCCCATCTGTGCCCCTTTTCCTCTTGAAGATCCATTTACACCCTATGGGTTTTATTCCTTCAGGCGGATCAACCAATGTCCATACATTGTTGATTTCCATGGACTCCATTTCGGATCGCATGGCTCCAAGCATTGACTCAGCGTCAGATCTCTAAAGTGCATCCATATAGGTGATCAGATCCTCATTATTCTCATCGAGCTCAATGGGATCGCCATCCCGGACCAAGAAACCATAGTATCTGTCTGGCTGACGCAGTATTCTACCGGATCTCCTAATGGGTTCTGGGTGTGATTCAATCACAGCCGGTTCCACGATGTCCTTAGAGTGTGCAGGTTCTTCTATTGGCTGAACTTCATCAAGTTCAATCTTAGAAGCTATAGTTCCTTCTCCAAGGAACTCCTTTTCCAAAAAGATAGCTCTAAGAGCAACGAACACCTTTTGTTCATTCTCCAAATAGAAGAAATACCCTTTGGTTTTCTTAGGATAACCAATGAATAAACATCGATCAGACCTTGGACCAAGTTTGTCTGAGTCTAAATGCTTTATGTAAGCCGGACAACCCCAGACCCGAAGGTGTGAGATTGAGGGTTTACACCCATTTCAAATCTCATACAGAGTGGAGACAACAGACTTACTTGGAATATTATTTAACAAGTAACAAGCTGTCTGAAGCGCATATCCCCAAAAGGATAGTGGCAGAGCTGCAAAGCCCATCATGGATCGAACCATGTCCAACAAGGTTCGATTCCTCCTTTCGGACACACCATTCAACTGTGGTGTTCCTGGAGGAGTCCACTGAGAGAGAATTCCATTCTCCTCAAGATATGTCAAAAAAGCACCAGATAAGTATTCACCACCTCGATCAGATCGAAGGGTTTTAATACTTTTTTCAGTTTGCTTTTCTACTTCATTACGGTATCGTTTGAACATTTCAAATGACTCAAACTTATGTCTCATTAAGAAGACATAACCGAACCTTGAAAAGTCGTCTGTAAAAGTAATGAAATATTTGTATCCTCCTCTAGCACTAACTGTCATCGGTCCACATACATCAGTATGTATGTGACTTAGAAGTTCTATAGCTCGTTCACCTTTTCCAGTAAAAGGTGACTTGGTCATTTTACCAAGTAAACAGGATTCACAAGTGGGCAGTGATTCAGAATCACTGACCTCGAGGAGTCCATCTTCTCGCATCTTGTTTATCCTATTTAGGTTAATATGACCTAACCTACAGTGCCAAAGATACAAATCGTTGACATTATCTAATCTTGGGCGTTTGCTAGATGTGTACATTACACTAACATGCCTTGATTGTACGTATATGCCATTATTTAATCTAGCTTTCATTATCACAGAGTTATTCAAAATAACATTGAAAAAATCTCCTTTTATTGATAGTTCAAAACCATAATTGACCAAAAGGCCTACAGAGATTATGCTCATAATGAAACTAGGACAATAGTGACAGTCGACTAGTTCGATAGTACAAGACTCAAAGACAAGACGCAGGACTCCGACCGCCAGTACTGGAACACGATTTTCATTCCCGACACTCAGAAATTGTTCTCCATCTTCAAATCTTCTGCTAACTTGAAGTCCCTGTAACGAATTACATATGTGAATTGGACTACCAGTATCCAATACCCAGTTAGCAATATCAACAATTGAGTAATTACAAGGTTTTATAATATAAATACCTTGTTCAATAGACTTCTGCTTCCTCGGCCTGTTCGGATCAAGGGATGCAATGTAAAGAGGACAGTTCCTCTTCCAGTGTCCCTTCTTCTTGCAGTAGAAACATTCTGTAGAAGAATGATCAGCCTTATACTTCCTGGTCTGACTAGGGCCATGAGCATTCGACACATTCTTTCCCTTTTTATTTATTTTCTTCTTCCCTTTCTTAAAGGGACGACGACCTCTACTACCTCCCACTAAATTCACCACCCCCTTATTTCGTTGGTGGTCTTTCTCGAAAGTCTGCAGCAACCCCAAAAGACCATGGTAGTTGACTACAGGCTTATTCATTCTATAATGATCGAGAAAATCAAGATAGGATGAGGGAAGAGAATTCAGGATCGCATCCTTGCCGAGCTGCTCGTGCAAGGGGTATCCGAGTTTGCCCAACTTTTCAATCAGCTCGATCATGTACAATACATGATCAGTGACTGAACCACCATTCGGCATCTTGGAGTTGTAGATGGCACAAGACACTTTGTATCGTTCTACATCATCCGGGGTGCCGAAGGATTCCTTCAACTTTTGAAGGATTTCATTAGGTTGGGCCTCCTCGAATTTGCTATTGAACTCATCGTTCATCGCTGCTAACATAATGCATCGGACAGTAGTCCGATCAGAGACCCACTTCAGATAAGCATCTCTAACCGCACTCCGTGCATTAGCGGGAGGGATTTCAGGTGCCGGATCCATTATCACATAGAGGATCCGTTCATGCTCCAGAACGATTCTCAATCTTCGATACCAACTATCGAAGTTGTGACCCTTTAACTTCTCATTATCGAGAAGTGACCGGAGCGATAAATTAGAAGACATCTGAAAATAAAATAAGACCAAATTAGTGTATGAATTAATAATTTAACCAAAAGACTTGGACTTTAGTCTAAAGGTTTCTCCCACTAATTTTTTAGATTGGTAGCCTCTAAGTCCAATCAGTTAAAACACTTTTTCAAGTGGGTACTGAAATCCAATAGGCCTCGCATGAGCCCGACTATGGCCAGCTCACCCATACGAGCCTAAAGGTAGGTTTGTAAACCAATTGTTTCCCTAAATAATTTTCAGTACTTTATTTTGCCCCAGAGAACACCCCAATCGGCATAGGGGCCTCCTATTGCGGGTCTCTAGCTAGGTCCAACCATTAAAATGACAAATCCAATGCTTCCAGCTAACTAAAGACCAAGCCCGACTATGGCCGGCCCACCTGGTCCCGTTAAGGAGGTTGCACTGAATCATCATCGATCAGATAGAAATTCCAGATGCCGGATGTACACCCGTTCTATGGAACTGTCGATGCATACGAAGCTAGTGGACACATTTCTATCCAACTTAATGGGAGGCTAAGACACTGTCAACTTTTTGACTTAGTCTTTTTAAGGACCTAATAATTTTAAGAGGATTTTTTTTTTTTTAGTTGTGACAGAAGAAAAAGACAAGGACATGGATCATCCTCCCACTGAATCAATCAGATTCCAGGAGGGTTGAAATAAATCAATAAATTGATCCATGGGCACCTATAGATCAGTCAGACCGATCAACCTGGGTGACATGGGTTAACTCGAGTCATTGAGCTTTTTCAATCAGTTCTGGTCGACTCGACTAGCCAGGTAGGTGAGATCATGGGTGAGTATCCGCCATTAACCATCTTTCCTAGACACCAACTAAGTTGGCCAGGAAAGAGGTAGCCTTATACAACCATGATAACAATGCCAAACCTACCTCGATACCAGTCGGTTTACCAGACTCGATTAGACTAGCCTAAAGACTCGGGCATCCACTGAGCCACTAATTGGATCCATTTTAGATAAACGGATCAACTAATCTAACTATTAGATAGTTCTAAAGAAGGGCATTAAACAACTTTTGTTTAATCTTCTTGTTATCCGGTTCAACTAAACATAGGTCTAACCTAGTGATGAACCCAACTAGTCAGCTAACCCAATTTAACACAAAATGGCTTATGCAAATTGTATTAGATTTCATAAACCTAAAAAAATTTTTAATAAGCCAAACACTTAATTAAAATAATTTTTAATTAAGTCACTATGTAAAACAATTTTACATAACTAATTATGCCTCTAGATTCAAAGTTTTACAAATATTTTATATCCAATATAAAACATGCCTAAAAACATGTGTCAACAAATTAAAACTTTTTTAATTTTAATATTCTTTAAGGATCCTTTTGAAGAGGCCAACACAGACGATCCGCATCGTGTCAAAGACACACGGTCATGGTGAAGGTCTCAACTAGGTGGTGTAGGCACCAGACTCAGAAGATGACTTCAGGGCTCCATCTGGATCTCTGATTGACCTTGCCCGAAGAATTAGGATTTTTTGATTTTGTAATAAGGGTTGACTTGGTCAACTCAATTTTAGTCTTGAGTCTGTATTTCGCTGCAATTTAAATATTGTTGAGTCATGTTGACTCAGTACAAGTCCTAGTAGTGGTCTAGGTCTTCTCCAGGTTGGTGCCACCTTTTTTCAAGTCAAGGTCCAGGGTGCCACATTTTTCTCCCAGGCTAAAGTAGGTGGGCGCCACACTCCCAGCCACACGCCAGAATCCAGGGGGCGCCACATCTCCATCCCAGTGTCTTGGTCCCCACACCCAAGGGAGCAAGAATTTTTCTTGAAGCCAAAATCAAGGAGGCGCCCCATATATACCTTAAAAGGCCAAGCTAAAGGAGGAAAGAGGCATTTCTTGGGGAGCACTTCAAGGGGGTGCCCAATCCATGCCTAAAAAGACCAAAAGCAAAGTTAGGAAGAGCCATGACTTGGGGAGAAAGAAAAGGAGGTGTCCAAAAGAGTTGAGCCATGAAAGGAAGAAGCCTAAACTTGTGGAGCAAGACTAGGAGGCACCCAAATACTTCCAAATAAAACCAAGCATTGAAGGAAAAAAATTTTTCTTGAAGAGCAAGGCTAGGAGGCGCCACCTACTTACCATTTGGAGCCACCAATCAACACTTATGGAAGCTCTTGGCCGGCCATATGAGAAGGATTTGATTCTACAATCCTAATTTGAGGATCCATCCTATTAGTCCCACATGGGAAGATGTAAAACCCTGACCTCTTGTAAAGACCTATAAAATAAATCCCTCTTGTAAGTTTGAAAAAGAACTGATGAATGAATTCAAATTTTGTGTGAGCAACTTTATGTTTCTCTCTTCCGCACTTGCATCCAGGTGTTGAGCTCCGTGAGGGAGTAAATCCGGGTTCCCCAGGAACCTTGAGGAGGTGTGAGATCTCCAACCCCAAAACTCTAGGTTAGCCACTTCACTTCCAAACCCTAGCCGCCCATCATCCTCTTCACTCCACCAAACCCTAGCCTACCCCATCTCTCACGGCCCCTCTCTCCAAGTAGTGGTCGACCACCAGCATTCAGGTCCAGTTCGGCTGCTTCGAATACGGAGCAAATCCCATAGGAAGCCAGATCAGCATCCAGGAGAATCAGGACTTCAGCAACATCAACTTTCAAGTTCTTCTATCTGGTAAATCCTTCCTTGAGTATCTGGTTCCATAAATTATTCTTCTTCTTTCCCAGATCTTGAGTTCAGGAGAAGCCAACTCTGCCAAAGGACCATTATTGGAGGATCCATTGCGAAGATATCTGAATCCGGGGATCCAACAATCCGCTCAAGAGAGTCCTTCCACTAAACTCTGTGAAGATCATTGCCTGGTCTGTAACCCTTCTCTTCTCTTTACTTCTGTCTTGTTGAAAGTTTAGAGCGAAACCCTAGGTCTGGGAGTTTCTCAACCCCCAGCGATCCTTTACTTCTGAACTACTCTGATAACATAGTTTCTTTAAATTGTGCTTTCAATTATTACATAGTTTCTTTCAATTTAGTTTAACTTTCCTTTGAGTCAAAGCCGACTTCTGAAAATATTAAAAAAACAACAAAAAAAGAATTAGTCTTAATTTATTTCCGCATCGCATCATCTTTTTTGTTCTGCATCATTTTTGGTATCAGAGCTTTCGTTCTGCATCATTTTGGTATCAGAGCCCTGTCTAGGGTTTCTGACTTGCTTGCATGTTTTGAGTGTCTCTCCTTTTTACTTTGTCTGCTCGAAGTAGACTCCCCAGGACGTCCGATTCTAGGAACGAAGCAAGGTGCAAGCCTCCTCTTCCCATTCCACGGGGTGTTCCTAGGGCGTGTAGGGGATCCGCTGGGTTACAACTTCGCAGCAGGAATTGTAAACGGGAGAAGCGTTCTATTTTCAGTCTGTAACTACTCTGTTGCAGGAATTGTTTCTCATTGTAGTTAACTCCAAATTACATGATTTTTTTTTTCTGGAACCAGTATAATTGAATCTATTTTACATAATTTTACTGTAATTTATTGGTTTCTGTGAGATTTCTGAGAGTTAAATTACAGAAATTCTGTTTCTGTGTTTCTGCAATTCAATATTTTTTTTGAGTGATTATCTCCTAATTCATCTTAAGGGCAATTGAGCATCTAAGATAAGGGGAGGAGTTGATAACCTCTCCTTAGCCCAAAACCACCACCCATTCATTCAATCCTAAGCCTAATTTTAAAATTTATTAGACTTAATTTGCCCTAGTGGGCTAGGGACACCAACAAGTCGGGTCTAGGCTAATGTTGAGTCAGTTTGTCTAGTTACTTGTGTGTGCTTTGTATTCAGTGTCTAGAATGGTGGTTCAGGGATTCTATCCCGAAGGGCTTGTGTGCTGGTCCGCCTACCTGGCCAATCTCTGATTGGTGTCTAGGATTGCCATTTAGGGACCTAACACTCCCCTTACACCTGCCTGGCTGAGTCCCGAGTTACTACAGGCTAGCTTACCACTCTGATTGGGCATCTAGTTTGGGCTCTAGGTCTAGTTAGCCCGTAGTCGTTTCAGTCGAGTCTCATTTGGTGTGCTTGCTTGCATCATCATGTCCACCCGGAACGGAGTACCCTACCAACCTGGTCAAACCCAACCTGATTTAGAGGCCATGATTAGAACTCTTACCGAAAGTATGACCAAATTGAGTCAGGATATGAATGAGGGTTTTGCCCAGTTTAGAGACCGAGCCTAGGGACTTGAGAAATGTAGACATCAAAATTGGACCCCTGATCTAAAATTTAATGGGCCCCAACCTTACCCATGCCAGGAGCCTAGGAGGACCTTATACCGTGATCCCGAGCATAATCGTAGGAGCCTATATCCATACTTGGTTGACTCAGAAAAGGGACCCGTTAGGAACACCGAACCTTATGCACCCACTTTTGATGGAAGACAAGATACATATATTAAGTGGGAAGAACAAATGGATCGGTATTTTGAGTGCACTAATATATCGGAATTAGGACAAGTTAGGTTGGCCAAAACCAAGTTCACCAAACATGCTAGGTCGCATTGGTTTGCTATTGAGCATGAGTGTTATCAAAGAAAAGAGGAAATAAATACTTGGAGAGATATGAGAAGTAAGTTGAGAGATAGGTACCTAGGTAGATCCTATGAGAAAAGACTTTTAGACCAATGGTACCAATTGCGACAAGGTAATAGGCCTGTGTCTAAATATATCGAGGACTTCCAGTGGTATGACATGAAATGCAATACCATTGAGACCGAAGCTCATATCACATCGAGGTTTAGGGTTGGGTTACACCCAGACATTTATAGGAAGCTATGCCTTGAAAAGACCAATAAGTTAGACCGAGCCTACCAAGAAGCCCAAGACTATGAGTGGTCTTTATGATATAACCAATCAAGTACTTTGGACTTAAAGCCAACCTCTACCAACTTGAGTCAAGTTCCGATTGATCCGACACCTGTAGTGAACCAGACTTTTGTTTGTCAATACCCACTTGTGTCACCTCTTGACCAGAAGGATACCAATGAGAAAGAAGGGTTAGGTATGACAAGCCCAGAATCAGTTGACCTGATTACCACTGACTCGAAACCCATTGAAGATGGCATCGAGGAAGTATATGATGCTGGCTTGAGTCTAGTTGATGAATATGAGGGGGAAGAACTTGAAGAATGTGACATCGATACTATTGGTTCCTTACCCGAGGAGACCTTGGAGAGCAACCAAGTGGTAGGACCTAGTTCAGAAATTCAAGAGATTTGTGAGAACCAGGTTCCTTTAGTCAAATACCCCTAGGAAGAACTCATAGTGTTAGCCCGAGCTATCAGTTCGTATCCTCTAATGACAGTCATTCCCCAAGTACCAATTGAAGATCTTTGCACTAAACTGTTTAAGTTTGCCCACCCTACGGTAGATCCTCTCCTTAGGATGACTGAATCAAGCCTCTTACAATTGGACCTTGTCCCATGCTCAGCCACTAAGGTTTCTCCCGTAATCTTAGTTGAACATCCTTTTCTTGAGCGGATTGATTCACCCAGTCCTGTAGAAGTCCTCCTTATGGCCCCAGACCCCTTCCTTCGCATGACTGAGCTACCCTTCTATAGAGTATACCTTTCCTCACCCATAGGTCAAATTTCAAGTCTTGAGGTCATCATCCATAGACCCTTCCCTGAATCATTCTCTAATCCATCTCTTGAGAAAGTGGATCATTATTTGCTTAGAGAACAAACCTTAACTGTTGCAATCACATGTCCTAGGCTACTCCCCGAACCATCTCTTGATCCATTCCTAGGAGTAGCAAACTTTTCCTTTCATAAGGATGACTAGTTGACACTCATAGATCACCATTCAAACCTTCAGGTCACCACCTTTAGTAAGCAGGTAATTCGAGACTCCGCCTCATATTTCCTCCATTTCTCTAGGACTTCCAATGCTTCTTACACCATCCAAGTATACTTTGTCGAAGTCTTTAGAGTGAACCACGTGTCAGAACCTATTAGGTTTGCCACCTACTTCTGGAAGACCTTATGGCACCTACTAGGCACCCATGATAAGTTTTTATGCTCTGCATGCCATCCTCCGACCCAAGGTCAAACCTAGAGAGCCGTAGTTTGTTAGGTTTAGACCTAGGGTTCCTTTGGAATAAAGTCCATTCTTTAGGAATGCGTCGTCAGTCTAATTTAGTTTTTCTTGACCCTTTACTAGGCTTTGGCTCAGATTTTGATTTGATTGAGAGCACCAGGAATTGGGATTTGTATTTGGTCCAGGGCTAAAATTGCATTCAATATTTCGATCAATAGGTCTATAGGCTAGAGTCCCTTTGAAATTGCTCATGGATACAAGCCTCACACACCACTTGATCTGGTTTCACTATTAGCCCACACACACAAGTCTCTTGATGCACTTGCATAGCATGTAAAGGACTTGCATAAAGAAATTCATGCCAAAATAACTTTAAGTAATAAAATTTATAAGAAGTTGGCTGATTCTCAAAGGCGAGTCAAAACTTTTATTGAGAGAGACTATGTAATGATTAGGTTAAGGCCTAAACGGTTTCCTCCTGGAACCATTAGAAAGTTACATGCTGGAGGAGCTGGACCATTTAGAGTGGTGAAGAGAGTAGGGTCCAATGCCTATGTGCTCGAGTTGCCTTCAGAGCTAGGCATTAGCTCCACTTTCAACATTACAGACCTAGTAGAGTATAGAGAGCCAGCTGTGATTCCCAGTGAGCCTTTTGAGCCTAATCCTGTTCTTGAGAGTGAACCCAACCCTGTGTGTCCACCAACAAACTGGCCTGCGAGGAAAGAGCAGATTGAAAATATCCTGGATGATCAGGTTATCTCTACTCGTAATCGAGGATACCAAAGATACCTGGTCCGCTGGCAAGGAAGGCCAGATTTTGATAACTCTTGGATCTCCCGAGAAGAATTACAAGAATTGGACCCAGACCTCTTGGAGAGATACCAGAGCCAGCTTGATCCATACTCGACAGGGTCGAGTTCCTCCCACCCCGGAAGAATTGGTGCGGGCACGAGACTCAGAAGATGACTTCAGGGCTCCATCTGGATCTCTGATTGACCTTGCCCGAATAATTAGGGTTTTCGGGTTTTGTAAAAAGGGTTGACTTGGTCAACTCAATTTTAGTCTTGAGTCTGTATTTCCCTGCAATTTAAATTTTGTTGAGTCATGTTGACTCAGTACAAGTCCTAGTAGTGGTCTAGGTCTTCTCCAGGTTGGTGCCACCTTTTTTCAAGTCAAGGTCCAGGTTGCCACATTTTTCTCCCAGGCTCAAGTAAGTGGGCGCCACACTCCCAGCCACACGCCATAATCCAGGGGGCGCCACATCTCCATCCTAGTGTCTTGGTCCCCACACCCAAGGGAGCAAGAATTTTTCTTGAAGCCAAAATCAAGGAGGCGCCCCATATATACCTTAAAAGGCCAAGCTAAAGGAGGAAAGAGGCATTTCTTGGGGAGCACTTCAAGGGGGCGCCCAATCCATGCCTAAAAAGACCAAAAGCAAAGTTGGGAAGAGCCATGACTTGGGGAGAAAGAAAAGGAGGTGTCCAAAAGAGTTAAGCCATGAAAGGAAGAAGCCTAAACTTGTGGACCAAGACTAGGAGGCACCCAAATACTTCCAAATAAAACCAAGCATGGAAGGAAAAAACTTTTTCTTGAAGAGCAAGGCTAGGAGGCGCCACCTACTTACCATTTGGAGCCACCAATCAACACTTATGGAAGCTCTTGGCCGGCCATATGAGAAGGATTTGATTCTACAATCTTAATTTGAGGATCCATCCTATTAGTCCCACATGGGAAGATGTAAAACCCTGACCTCTTGTAAAGACCTATAAAATAAACCCCTCTTGTAAGTTTGAAAAAGAACTGATGAATGAATTCAAATTTTGTGTGAGCAACTTTATGTTTCTCTCTTCCGCACTTGCATCCAGGTGTTGAGCTCCGTGAGGGAGTAAATCCGGGTTCCCCAGGAACCTTGAGGAGGTGTGAGATCTCCAACCCCAAAACTCTAGGTTAGCCACTTCACTTCCAAACCCTAGCCGCCCATCATCCTCTTCACTCCACCAAACCCTAGCCTACCCCATCTCTCACGGCCCCTCTCTCCAAGTAGTGGCTGACCACCAGCATCCAGGTCCAGTTTGGCTGCTTCGAATACGGAGCAAATCCCAGAGGAAGCCAGATCAGCATCCAGGAGAATCAGGACTTCAGCAACATCAACTTTCAAGTTCTTCTATCTGGTAAATCCTTCCTTGAGTATCTGGTTCCATAAATTGTTCTTCTTCTTTCCCATATCTTGAGTTCAGGAGAAGCCAACTCTGCCAAAGGACCAGTATTGGAGGATCCATTGCGAAGATATCTGAATCCGGGGATCCAACAATCCGCTCAAGAGAGTCCTTCCACTAAACTCTGTGAAGATCATTGCTTGGTCTGTAACCCTTCTCTTCTCTTTACTTCTGTCCAGTTGAAAGTTCAGAGCGAAATCCTAGGTCTGGGAGTTTCTCAACCCCCAGCGATCCTTTACTTCTGAACTACTCTGATAACATAGTTTCTTTAAATTATGCTTTCAATTATTACATAGTTTCTTTCAATTTAGTTTAACTTTCCTTTGAGTCAAAGCCGACTTCTGAAAATATTAAAAAAATAATAAAAAAAGAATTAGTCATAATTTACTTCCGCATCGCATCATCTTTTTTGTTCTGCATCATTTTTGGTATTAGAGCTTTCGTTCTGCATCACTAGGTTCCAAAAAGAAATCAGGATACATATTTAGATTAAACAAATTTTAATCTATAAACATGCAAACAGGAATAGATTACACATGCAACCTTGCTCTGATACCACTGAAAGAATAACGGTGCAGGTGGTTTGACATGATCCTACACTAGGCATGCAAACAGCTACGGGAGCAGGATGGATTTTAAAACATTTTTAAAAATCACTGTAGCGGAAAACTGCTCCGCCCAGAACCTAATCTATTCATGTTGCATGTAGGCATGTATCATGATATAAAAATATTTGCAAAAAATTAAACAAATAAATCTATTTATGCATGATTAAAATTTTTTTTTTCCATACCTTTATTCCATCTGGTATAACTCTGGAATAAACCTGGAATATATTGGAATAGCAAGGATAAATCTATTCCAATCGTCTTCCTCCTTTAGACGCTTGGAAGCTCTGTTTTTGCTCTTCAAAATAGCAACCAAAGGCAGCGTGTAGTGCCTCCTTCTTTACCCAGATTGGAGCAGCAGCAAGGGAGGAAAAACTTCCTTCGATCTTCAACAGTAATGGGGAAGAAAAACGGCAAATAGTCCGTTCAAAAGCTGCTGGAAATCTGTGCTGCAGAAAAAAAAAATAGAGTTTTTCTTGAAGGAATTTGGAATAACAGCAATGGTAATCCGATCTGCTTGCTCTCAGGAGTTGAATGTACTCCCTCTAGAGGGGAGACACGCTGGGGGATCCCTGAACCTCCCTCACGAGCGGTGCTAGCCGCTGGAAGGATCAAAAGGCCACGGTTGAAGGCAGCAACAAGAAGAACAGAGCAGTCTTCTTCTCTACCGTGAACACAAACTCCAGAACACTCCGTAAGCCTCTCACAAGGATTAATCAACCTCTCAAAACTCTCTGCTTTCAACCCAAAGGAGCACCAAGAAAATTAACTCCCAGTCAAAAGAAAAATCTATATTTTTCTCCGAAGAACAAAGCATGCTGTATTTAAAGACAGCAGAGGGGAAGATGGAGATGGAGAAGCTGGGAAAATGAAGAGTTAGAGGCTGCGTTACATCCAATTAACCAACCATAAACGAGGGTTAAAGCCATCCGGTGGAGGGAGAAGAAAGGACGCCGCCCAGCGATGTTTGGCCTCTTCGGACGCTTGGAATTCTTTCCAGCGTAAGGAGTTTCAACACGATGAAAACTGGTTACGCTGAAAGAAAATGCTGGTCCAATCCCTTTGTTCAAATAACCGATCCAATTAAAAGGGGTTTAATTCAATTGAATCAGTTCAAGCCCAAAAAATTGGTTCAAAGGATTAAAATTGGTTCAAAGGATTAAAATTGGTTCACAACCAATTGGAGGCCAAAACAAACTCCAAATCAGTTCAAAACTGATTCAGAAAAATCCTGGTGCAGTCCTGGTCAACCCGGAATAATTTTTGGTTGACACAGACAAGGGCAAGACGGGGAAAAGAGTGCTAAAAAAATATCTTGACCATAAAACCGAGACGATTCTCAATCGTAATCGGTATCCAGATCAGAGAGTAATCCTCTGTGGCATGTGACCTCATAGGTTCGAACCTAAATGGTAGCACTAGAACAATTCTAGTACCAGCACAGGAAACCATCTAGCAATGGGTCCCGGCGTCAGGATAGGTCGAAGATGCGAGAGCAAACTATCGAACCTCTGGCATATGGTTACCATATAATTCATCCCTTTGACCTCTAATGCTCAAGACGACTGAGATTGGGCTGCCAACCCAGACAGAGTCAGTCCACTATGTGTTTCAACCTCGCAAGCCCAGTGACTCTTCACTAGGACTATCCCGGCCGAGGATTTGCTAAATTGAGATACTGCGAGACATTCAATCCAAACTGTTTGGACAGGTCAATTCCATCTTGGTCCATCACTGCTCCATAAGTACTTGCCTGTACCCAGAAACCTTCCGTCACCGGATTAAAAATTCAGGTAGTCCGGTACCAAAGCATAGGGAGTTGCTTGCAAGCTACCGTGATGACCTCAGGTTGGAGGGACACATATACTCATATCCAATCATGAGTATCCCTTTGGCAGAAAGGGGCTGCACGAAGTTACGTTCAATAAGATATCACATATCCCACTTGCAGATCACATCAGTGTCACCACACTCATTTGGTCAAGAGGACAACCAAACGATGTGAACTACAACAACCTATACTTGATATATTGCCGTCCAGTACACTATATCCTTTGGTTGTGAACAGGGTTTGAGGACCACTCGATACATCCTCTCTGTATCGAAGTCAGTGTAGTCCTAAGGACTTCATCACATGGAAAGAGTTAATTTCAGGGAAATATAATATGTGATGAGCTGCCAAAAAATATATTTTATTAATTCAAAGAAAAAGGACAAAACTGAGCTCAACCGCCTACAACCCAGGCGATTTGCTTTGAGACACAATTCCCAACAACTCCCACTTGTACTAAAGCCAATCAGAAGAGTATCTAATACCCATTTTCCATTTACTATAGTTGAACTCTTTTATTCCGAGGGCTTTAGTGAAGGGGTCGGCCAGATTTTCTTTTCCATCGATCTTCAGAAGATTGATGTCGCCTCGTTCTACGATCTCTTGTACGAGGTGGTAGCGTCGCAGTATGTGCTTGGTGCGGTGATGAGCTTTAGGCTCTTTAGCTTGAGCAATGGCTCCAGTGCTGTCACAATACACCGGAACAGGACCATCTAGGGAAGGTGCCACCCCTAGCTCTCCAAGGAACTTCCGCAACCACACAGCTTCCTTTGCTGCATCTGATGTTGCAATATATTCTGCTTCGTATACCGAGTCTGCAAAAGTTGCCTGCTTGAAACTTTTCCAGCAGATCGCTCCTCCATTCAGGGTAAATACAAACCCTGACACACTCTTGCTATCATCTCAATCTGACTGGAAACTAGAGTCAGAGTACCCCACAAGTTTCAAGTCAGGTTCTCCATAAATCAGCCATTGATCTTTAGTATTTCTCAAATACTTAAGGATGGACTTAACCACCTTCCAATGCGCCTCACCTGGGTCAGACTGGTATCTGCTCACTACTCCTAGTGAGTATGCCACGTCTGGTCTAGTACAAGTCATAGCATACATGATAGAGCCTACTGCAGAAGCATAAGGTACTCTACTCATGCGCTCTCTTTCCTCAGGAGTTGTCGCACAATCCTTCTTGGAAAGAGTAATTCCAAACCTATCGGGAGATAGCCTTTCTTGGAATTTTTCATGCTGAACCGTTTCAGTACGGTGTCAAGTACGTAGACTGGGACAATCCCAAAAGCTTCTTAGATCTATCTCTATAGATCTTCATACCTAGTATGTAAGAAGCTTCACCCAAGTCCTTCATGGAGAACTGAGATGATAACAAGACCTTTATTCCTTGTAATGCTGCGACATCATTCCCGATTAAGAGAATGTCGTCAACATACAGTACTAGGAATACAATCACAAAACCATTAACCCATTTATAGATGCACGGTTCTTCTCCGTTCCTAACGAAGCCATATGATTTGATACACCTATCAAACCGTAACTTCCAACTTCGAGATGCTTGCTTGAGTCCATAGATGGACCTCTGCAACTTGCATACTTTTGATTTATTTATGGATGTGAACCCTTCAGCTGTATCATATACAGCTCCTCTTCCAGCTCCCCGTTTAGGAAAGCGGTTCGGACATCCATCTGCCAGATCTCGTAATCAAAATATGCTGCCAAAGCAAGCATGATCCGAATGGACTTGAGCATTGCCACAGGGGAGAAAGTCTCGTCATAATCGATACCATATCGTTGACGATACCCCTTAGCAACTAGACGGGCTTTATAGGTCTCTACCTTCCCATCTGCGCCCCTTTTCCTCTTGAAGATCCATTTACACCCGATGGATTTTATTCCTTCAGGCGGATCAACCAATGTCCATACATTATTTATTTCCATGGACTCCATTTCGGATCGCATGGCTCCAAGCCATGACTCAGAGTCAGATCTCTAAAGTGCATCCATATAGGTGATCAGATCCTCATTGTTCTCATCGAGCTCAATGGGATCGCCATCCCGGACCAAGAAACCGTAGTATCTGTCCGGCTGACGCAGTATTCTACCAGATCTCCTAATGGGTTCTGGGTGTGATTCAATCACAGCCGGTTCCACAATGTCCTTAGAGTGTGCAGGTTCTTCTATTGGCTGAACTTCATTAAGTTCAATCTTAGAAGCTATAGTTCCTTCTCCAAGGAACTCCTTTTCCAAAAAGATAGCTAAAAGAGCAACGAACACCTTTTGTTCATTCTCCAAATAGAAGAAATACCCTTTGGTTTCCCTAGGATAACCAATGAATAAACACCGATCAGACCTTGGACCAAGTTTGTCTGAGTCTAAATGCTTTACGTAAGCCGGACAACCCCAGACCTGAAGGTGTGAGATTGAGGGTTTACGCCCATTCCATATCTCATACGGAGTGGAGACAACAGACTTACTTGGAACATTATTTAACAAGTAATAGGCTGTCTAAAGCGCATATCCCGAAAAGGATAGCGGCAGAGTTACAAATCCCATCATGGATCGAACCATGTCCAACAAGGTTCGATTCCTCCTTTCGGACACACCATTCAACTGTGGTGTTCCTGGAGGAGTCCATTGAGAGAGAATTCTATTCTCCTCAAGATATGTCAAAAAAGCACCAGATAAGTATTCACCACCTCGATCAGATCGAAGGGTTTTAATACTTTTTCCAGTTTGATTTTGTACTTCATTACGGTATCGTTTGAATATTTCAAACGACTCAGACTATGTCTCATTAGGAAGACATAACCGAACCTTGAAAAGTCATCTGTAAAAGTAATGAAATATTTGTATCATCCTCTAGCACTAACTGTCATCGGTCCACATACATCAGTATGTATGAGACTTAGAAGTTCTGTAGCTCGTTCACCTTTTCCAGTAAAAGGTGACTTGGTCATTTTACCAAGTAAACAGGATTCACAAGTGGGTAGTGATTCAGAATCACTGACCTCGAGGAGTCCATCTCCTCGCATCTTGTTTATCTTATTTTGGTTAATATGACCTAGCCTACAGTGCCAAAGATACAAATCATTGACATTATCTAATCTTGGGCGTTTGCTAGATGTGTACATTACACTAACAGGCCTTGATAGTACTTATATGCCATTATTTAATTTAGCTTTCATTATCACAGAGTTATTCAAAATAACATTGCAAAAATCTCCTTTTATTGATAGTTCAAAACCACAATTAGCCAAAAGGCCTACAGAGATTATGCTCATAATGAAACTAGGACAATAGTGACAGTCGACTAGTTTGACAGTACATGACTCAAAGACAAGACGCAGGACTCCGACCGCCAGTACTGGAACACGATTTCCATTCCCGACGCTCGAAAACTGTTCTCCATAGCATTCTGCCAGGAAGGATTAGATGATGCCTCTTGATATGACTTAGGTTCATGTAAGGGCAAAATGGTGGACAAGTAATAATGATAGTCTGTCAACCGGGGTGGTGGATTGTGGTTGCGAGCAAGATACCGCCTCTCAATGGTTGCCGAATTGCTCACAGGGGGATTGGTTGCAGAGATGACAGCAGGTCTATCTGGTTGCTCAAGTGGTCCATGTTCCTTACGAAGTGGTGAAAAATGATCTAGTAGAGGTTCTTGACACGAAAATAGAGATACTTTGTGGGATAAGGAGAAAAAAGGAATATGTTCCCAGAACGCGACATGTCGAGAAATGCGCAGTTTGCATGTGGTAGGATCATTACACCGATATCCTTTTTGTTGGAGGCCATAACCTAAGAACACGCAGATTGCATTTTTCTTGGAAAGTTTGTCACACTCACATTTGGGAAGAAGAACAAAGCAAGTACAGCCAAAAACATGAAGATGGTCATAGGAAGGGGGAGAATGATAAAGGCATTCAAAGCAAGAAAGATTGGAAATGAGAGGAGGTGACAGGTGATGAGAGGAGGCGGTGGCTAGGGTGGGGTTGTGGGAGGCGAGGCGGTGATGATGGGAGGCGACGTGTCAGGGGCCGGTGACGGTGCTTGGGGTGGTGACAGGGGCCGATGGAGGCGACGGAAGGCGGAGAGGGCGAGGTCAGGGTGGAGGAAGGAGGCCATGTCATAGATCTCCTTTATGAGGAGGGGGTCTGACTGAGCGGCAATCAGCTTCTGGATGCGGGCGGCGGAGTAGATCGACGGCAGTGGGGCAGGAAAGGGAAGGGAGGAGAAGGATCGACGGGAGACGTGGGGGTGGTGATGGGGTCTGGGAGATTTGGTCTTGGGAGAAAAGGGAAAAGGGGCCAGAATAAGGTTGGAGTATGATTAGAATAGATTTGGGATAGGCAGGGATAGGCAGGGATAAGATGGAATAGCAACCCGCTCTGATACCATGTAGAAACTTGAATTCCTTATTATTATACTTGGGATTCATCCCATTAAATATACACTTGAGGATGTACATAAGGTAAATTCCTATCAAAATATCCTAATTAGGATTAGCCAAACATGGTTACATATCAATATACATCCCAAATAAGAGCAACTAAACATGGAAGGATATCTCTTAGGAGGGAAATATGTTTAACAAAAAGCAACTAATAAACTAAGGTTTGGTTTGAGGGAGTTGAGGTCTGGAATGGAAATTGGAATGGATGACTCCCGTTCCAACTATTTGGTTGGGGGGACTTGCATTCTGATTCCAATTTTTGGGGGGAATGGGAATGGCTCGATCCCTCAAAACCTAACTTGAGACCCTTCCACAGATTCAAAGTTCATTATGTTATGGTTGGATTTGCCTCTCCAAAACAAAAAAAATCATTAGCCTCACACCTGTTGCACAATTCTCAGCATTCCACCATCTCCCCCATGTTCACCGCCATCCACAGCTCTGCCAGGCATCGTCTATTGAGTTCCACCATACACTTGGCATACTAGCACCTACTCATCATCAGAGAGGGTTGGTGAGCATGATGAGAGAGTGAGTAGTTGGCATAAGGAGTGGTCGTGGGAGGGGGTGGGATGAGCATGGAATGGGAAAGGAGGAAATTAGAAGCTTCAAAGGCTGATCCTTTGCCGTGAATGGAGACTGGTAGTGGCTCCCTGAAATCATCTCCATCTCGGGCGATGATAATGGAGGGTGAGGTTGGAGGGCCCGTTTGGTATTGGCCCTGATATGCTACTCTCTAGTCCTACTCCCCCTGATCTATCTCTCCCTCATGTGCTCTACATTGCCTCTTTCTATCTCCAACTTCGATAGGTTGGTCGAGCTACATGAAGATGATGATGGCAGTGATGATAGTGGAGGAGGCCAACCGAGCTATGGAAAGATGATGATGGCAATGGAAGAAGTGTTGTGGTACCATCTATACTGATACCATTTATTGAAAAATCTTTCGTACAGAATTTGGATCCCCATTTTCAAGCTTACGATATTATTGTGATGCCACAAGAGAAGAAAAAAAAATTAAATAAAAGATAGAAGACATAATCAATAGAGTATACAAAATTTTACTATGAGAAAAATTACAAAGAAGATTTTATACTCTGATCCTATATAAAAAAACTCAACAAGAAATTTAAAAAACCCCTCTGATAAGTTCTTACCTTTCAAGAAGACCCTCTAGCTTGTATATGCTTTTTCTTCTATTGCCACACCTTCTAAAAGCCCTCCAGATCATCACACAGACCTTTCTGATCCTTGTCCCTCTTTTTATAATCTCTCTATTGAAGAGCACTTCGATAAGAGCCTAGTGATTCAAACTACATCGAAAAAGGACTCTAATTCTTTGTCCAACTCTTGTTTGACCCCTAGAAGTCTTCCGGCCAGTTGATCATCAACAAATGTATAAAATCAGCTCGAAATCTTGCAGGGTCATGCCTAAACCGAGTTAGAATCAATGTTTGCCATTGGATTTCACCCATGATTACTTTGGAACATTCGATCATGTAGAAAGTGCTGTAAACCACGATAAATGCCCCATAGACCACGATATCCCCTCCATAAGCCGCGATGAAACACCTATGGATTGTGCCATCCCTTAGACTGCATGTGGACTATGGTTGTTGGGTGCACGCGTGCTGGGCCACACGCTCGCCTAGGCTGCACCTCCTTGGGCCATGTAGGCTTAGTTTTAGATCCAGTTCTCATGCAGTTGGGCTTCTCGTGGGTCGGGCTCGAGGCATATCGCAATAACCTCCACCTTGACTCGGTGTCCAGCCTCCTCCCGATTTTGAGAGCTCTTGGAAAATCTCATCCACATGCCCTGGGTTAAATGACTGCTATTCATGGATGGACAAACATGAAAGTTAAGCAAGGCCATGCAATCCCATCTCTATTGTGGGCTATACTCACCTTGACCTAAGACCTGATCAGAGAAGTCTCTTATAGTAATACAAACTTTACCATGCAAAATCACCTATCATCCTCCCGAATTTCTCATCTCATGTCCAATCCACCTACTCGAGGAGTTCTATCTCACACTAGCTTCCTATCTGTATCAAGGACTCCGCCTTGCATGGACTCCATATCAAGAGATAATATCGAGAGGTAATGTCTTCTATACTTCTTTCCTTGCAAGATAATCCTATTATCGTGGATGACCTTTAGGATTCCATCACTGGCTCTTCACGTGTAGCCATTAGAATCCAGTTTACTCAATAAGATTAAACTCTTGTTGAAACTGGATATGTATTGGACCTTGCTCAATTTCCTTGATATTCTATCATGAAGCTTTAAGCTGACTATCTCTTGCCCTTGATTGTAAAGCTTGATCTATCTGATAAGTGAACAGCACTCTCTCTACTCTCTAGAAAGACAAATAACTTCTCATTGTAACATGCATGATGGGGATATACAGAATGTAAAATTCATTACTAGAAAGAATGAGATATCTCATCAGATATCATGAGTGCATCACTGTATCTATCACTATCGCTATGGAGCCTGTTTTCGCTATGGCAAGCAAGGGCACTGGAAGAAAAATTGCAAGATATATCTTCCAAGTGTGAAGCAAGATGCAAGTGGAGTATCTAAAGGTTTGTACATGATACAAACAAATGTATCATTGAGTTCTTCAAATTCTAATTCATGGGTATTGGATATCGCGTGTAGATCTCATATCTGCAATTCATTATAAGGACTCCACCAAATTAGATATTTGAAGAAAGGTGACTTCGAGCTATATGGGGCAAGTGGTGAGGCCATTTATGTTGAAGCTGTGGGCACCTGTATCTTATTATTACCTTAGAGTAATATGTTAAAGTTAGAAGAATGTTACTACATACCCAATATTGTAAGAAATTGATGCGGGATGGATGAGGCGTAACTTGATTTATTTGGAAAAGGAAAAAAACCTAAACAAACTAGGACCGTGGGAGGGTTAAGAAGCCTCCCAGGACTAGGGTGAACTGAAACTAAACTCCTAAAACAGCTGAACTCTTTTGGTTTTCAATTTTCTTGGTGGAAGAACAATGGGATGGAGGATAGGAAACATGGACACTCTAGGACTGGGGATTCACCTTCACGGAGAGACATCGCACCTCTAGGGCATATCACCCACCCCACTACATATAGTTTAGGGTGTCCCACCCATCTCACTACACGCGAAGCTTAGGGCATCCCATCCAAATCGCTACCTAGGGCTGTAAAGAAAAATCCCTAAGACCTAGAGGGGGACTCGATGGAAAAGGGGGATAACTAAGGCCTCGCACCCCTCGACGCTCGCATGGAAAGAAGAAAGTGGGGTCTCACACCCCTCGACACCTGCAGGTGAAGAAAAGATGGGCGTCAGCCCAGAATCGGAACTAGTGGCTAAACCAAAAATTCATATCAAACTTAACTTTACAAGAGGGGGAGGGGGCCATTATATAGAAAAACTAAAACACTTAGTTAGCCTACAAGAAACCCAAAAAAGGAAAAATAAATTACATCAAAATCCATGCTACATTAATATTGGTGCTGAACTGCTCTGGAAAGCTTGTTGGCTTGATGATCTGCTCTGAAAAGCAAGCTGCTTGGACTGCTCCAGAAAGCGTGCAGAACCATCTCTCGTGGACGTGCATAGAGGGAGGGTACCAACTCCGGTGGCAACCTATAGACAGGCGGCGGCCGGGAAGCATGCGGTGGACGAGGCAGGCGGACGGTGAGTGACGGACGGCCGACGACAGCACAGGCGGGAAGGCGGCACAGAGATGGCACGGCATGCCCAGGGCGTGCCGTTTGGTCTCCCACGGCTGTGGGGGACCCCTGGGCGCTAGCGAGGCTCTAGCAAGATGGTGCATGGCCGGACGGTGGCTCCGGCTGGACGGCGGCAGCGGTGGCAGGCGACATCGTGGACGGCGGTGCACGGGCAGCATGGCCGCACGACACGCACGAGCGTGCCGTTCGGTCTTACCGCGGGCATGGGGCCCAAGGGCACCGGCGAGGACTCCAGCGGCCGGGCGTGGGCCAGCGGACAACAGGCGAGCGGCCGGCACTGGCAGGTGGTAGCAGTGGGTGGTGGTGCAGGGGTGGATGGACGGCTCCGCATCTATTAGTCTTACCACGGGTGGGGCGGCGGGCGGCCGGCTTTTCCGGCGAGGGCGGGGCCGGCGAGCACCGGCGGCGGTCCGGCGGGGGTGGCCGGGGGTCGAGCAGCCCGAATCTGGGGGTGGCGGGGTGGTGGGCTAGGGTTTGAGAGGTTTTAAAAAATCATGGGAAGAAGATGGAATAAGGCTAGAATAACTTGGGGATAAACCAAGAATAAAACTGGAATAGCAGGGATAGGTGGAATAGTGGGAATAGAAAAATAAAAAAAGTACGAGAAAATTAAGAAAATGGAAAAAATTACCCGGACGATGGCTGGATCCCCATCATTCTCCTCGATCGCGAAGAACTTGACTCCGTCGAGTTCTAAAAAATGGAGCACACTCTAATCCACAACTCGCTCTGATACAAAGTTGATGCGGGATGGATGAGACGTAACCTGATTTGTTTGTAAAAGGAAAAAAATCTAAAAAAACTAGGACCGTGGGAGGGCTAAGAAGCCTCCCGGGACTAGGGCGAACTGAAACTAAACTCCTAAAATAGCTGAACTCTTTTGGTTTTCAATTCTCTTGGTGGAGGAACAATGGGATGGAGGATAGGAAACATGGACACTCTAGGACTCGGGATTCACCTTCACGGAGAGACGTCACACCTCTAGGGCATCTCACCCATCCCACTACATATAGTCTAGGGCATCCCACCCATCTCACTACATGCAGAGCCTAAAGCATCCTACCCAAATCACTACCTGGGGTCGTAAAGAAAAATCCCTAAGACCTAAAGGGGGACTCGATGAAAAAGGGGAATAACTAGGGCCTCGCACCCCTTGACGCTTGCATGGAGGAAGGAAGTGGGGTCTCACATCCCTTGACACCCGCAGGTGAAGGAAAGACGGGCCTCAGCCCAGAACCGGAACCAGTGGCTAAACAAAAAATTCATATCAAACTTAACTTTACAAGAGGGGGAGGGGGCCATTATATAGAAAAACCAAAACCCTCAATTACTTAGCCTATAAGAAACCCAAAAAAGGAAAAATAAATTACATCAAAATCCATGCTACATCAATATTGGTGCTGATCTGCTCTGGGAAGCGTGTTAGCTTGATGATCTGCTATGAAAAGCATGCTACTTGGACTGCTCCAAAAAGCATGCAGAACCATCTCTCGTGGACGTGCATAGAGCGAGGGAACCAACTTCGGCGGCAACCAATGGACGGGCGACGGACGACGCCGGTGGATGGTGAGCGGCAGATGGTCGATGGCATCTGTAGGCGGGGTGACAGAACAGAGATGGCATGGCATGCCCGGGGCGTGCTGTTTGGTCTCCCACGACTGTGGGGGACCCCTGGGCAACGGCGAGAAGGCGGATGGCCAGACGGCGGCAGCGGCAGGCGGCGGCGCAGGGGTGGCATGGCCGCACGGCATGCACGAGTGTGCCGTTCGGTCTTCCCGTGGGCGTGGGGCCTAAGGGCACCGGCGAGGACTCCGGCGGTCGGGCATGCACCGGCAGATGGCGGGCGGGCAGTCGGCAGCGATGGGCGGTAGCAGCAGGTGGCAGTGCAAGGGTGGACGGATGGCTCCGCGTCCGTTCGTCTTCCCACGGGCGAGGCGGCGGGCGATCGACTTTTCCGACGAGGGCGGGGCCGGTGAGCACCGGCGGCGGTCCGGCGAGGGCGGTCGGGCAGCCCGGATTTGGGGGTGGCGGGGCGGTGGGCTAGGGTTTGGAAGGTTTTAAAAAATCACGGAAGAAGAAGGAATAAGGCTGGAATAACTCGAGGATAAACCTAGAATAATACTGGAATAGCGGGGATAGGTTGAATAGTCGAAATAGGAAAATAAAAAAAATACGAGAAAATTAAGAAAATGGAAAAAATTACCCGGACGATGGCTGGATCCCTATCAGAAACATTATTTCTATATCCTTATTATTACAATAAGGATATGAAATAAATTTAAAGAGTAGTGGCTGCTCTATTCTTTATAATAATAAAATATTTGGGCATGGTTGTTTTATTAATAGTCTTTTAATTTTGGAACTCAATGATGAAATACTTCTTATTAATAATAAGAAGAGAAAGAGAGATAATGTCAATGTCACATATCTCTGGCATTGCCGGTTAGGTAATATCAATGAGTCAAGGATAAACAACTTAGTCAAAGATAATTACTTTGATCCTTATGATTTCTAATCATTAGGAACTTGTGAGTCTTGCCTCAAAAAAAAAATAACCAGGTATCCATTCACTAGACATGGAGACAGGGTAACTGAGTTACTAGGTCTTGTGCATACTGATGTTTGTGGACCTATGACAACTCAAGCCAGAGGTGGATATTTTTACTTCATCACTTTTATTGATGATTTATCAAGGTTTAGTCATGTGTATCTTATGAAACATAAGTCTGAAGCTTTTGATAAGTTTAAAGAATAGCAAAGTATGGTTGAAAAACAAATTGGTCATAGTATTAAAGCTCTTCATTCTGATCGAGGAGGTGAATACTTGCCTAGTGAGTTTTTAAACCATCTTAAAGATAAAGGCATAATCTCTGAATGGACTCCTTCTTATACATCCCAGTTAAATGGTGTGGCAGAAAGAAGAAATTGCATCTTGTTAGACATAGTGAGGTCCATGATGAGCTTCACAGATCTTCCCATTTCCTTTTGGGGACATGCCCTGGAAACTGCTGCATATATTTTGAACAGGGTTCCATCTAAGTCAGTAAGTAGCACTCCATATGAGTTATGGAATGGCAAAAGACCAAGTCTTAAGTATTTAAAGATTTGGGGTTGCTATGCTTATGTCAAGAATAACTTTGGACATAAGTTAAGTGCAAGGGCTGACAAGTGTTGGTTTGTTGGTTATCCTAAAGAAGGTATTGGATACCTCTTTTATAATGCTACCGAGCAAAAGATTTTTGTCAGTAGGCATGCTACATTCTTGGAGCAAGAATTTATCCAAGAAAGAAGTAGTGATTCTTCACTTGAGTTATGTGAAGAACAGAACCAACAACCTATTGAGTCTTCAAATAAAATTCCTCAACCAGAAGTTTTTGTAGATCAAGAATAGCCACTATACGCACCTCCTCTCCAAAGGTTAGACAGGGTGTGGGGAGCACCTCTAAGATATGGCTTTGTCATCGGGGATGACAATGAAGCCAGTATCATTCAGGATGATGATCCTGTGACCTATTCAGAAGTTGTCGAAAGAAAAGACTCCGACAAATGGTTAAGTGCCATAAAATCTGAGATGGATTCCATGTATTTCAATCAGGTTTGGACCTTGGTAAATCCACCTGATAGAATTAACCCAATAGGATGTAAATGGGTTTTCAAGAAGAAGATAGGAGCAGATGGTCAAGTAGAAACCTACAAGGCCAGGCTGGTAGCAAAAGGTTTTAGACAAAAATATGGCATTGACTATGATGAAATCTTTTCTCCAGTAGCCATGCTCAAATCCATTTAGATTTTGCTTGCCATAGCAGGATATCATGATTTTGAAATATGGCAGATGGATGTCAAGACTACTTTTCTCAATAGAAACCTTGAGGAAGAAGTCTATATGACACAGCTAGAGGGTTTTGTCTCAAGTGGGAGTCCAAACTAGGTATGCAAGTTAAAGAAGTCTATTTATGGACTAAAAGTAAGTGTCAAGGAGTTGGAACATCCGTTTTGATGAAACAATCAAGAATTTTGGTTTTGTCAAAAATGAGGATGAAACATGTGTGTTAAGAAGACAAGTGGGAATGCACTTGTTTTCTTGGTCTTGTATGTTGATGACTTACTAATCATTGGGAATGATATCCCAATGTTACATTGGTTAAAACTTGGCTATCATCAAAGTTTTCCATGAAAGATTTGGGAGAAGCATCCTATATATAAGGTATAAGGATCTATAGAGATAGATCTAAAAGGATACTAGGCTTATCCTAGTTTAGGTACATAAACTTAGTGTTGAAGAGATTCAACATGGATGCAAGTAAGAAAGGTTACTTGCCTATAAGTCAAGGCATATATCTCTCTAAGAAAATGTCTCCTAAGATGTCAGAAGAAAGAGAGAGGATGGCTATGATTCCTTATGTTTCAGCTTTAGGATCAATTATGTTTGCTATGCTATGTACTAGACCTGATGTTGCTTATGCCTTTGGCATAATGAGCAAGTTCCAGGCAAATCCAGGAGAGGATCACTGGAAAACTGTGAAAATTATTCTTAAGTACCTGAGAAGGACTAAAGATATTTTTCTGGTATATGAAGGATCTGAATTGAAACTAGAAGGCCATATAGATTCTAGTTTCCAATCAGATCCAGATGATAGCAAATCAACATCAGGGTATGTCTTCACCCTGAATGGTGGTGCAGTGAGTTGAAAAAGTACAAAGCAGCCAATAGTAGCTGACTCAGTCATTGAGGCAGAATACATAGCTACGAGTGAAGCTGTGAAGGAAGCTATCTGGATGAAGAAATTCATCATGGAATTGGGCATGATTCCTAAAATACAACCAGTGCTGCTATATTGTGATAACACTGGAGCTGTTGCACAAGCAAAGGAACCGAGGTCTCACCATAAGTCCAAGCATATTCTAAGACGGTTCCACCTTGCTCGAGAGATAATAGAAAGACAAGATGTTGTCATCGATCGAGTTGATACAAAGAGCAATATAGCAGACCCATTTACTAAAGCATTACCCAAGAAGCAGTTAGATTGCCACTTAGATAGTATGGGTATAAAGTATAAGGGCGATTGGCTTTAGTGCAAGTGGGAGATTGAAAGAAAAGTGCCCTAAAAGCCAATCATTGTAAGGGCAGTTTTGTAATCTTTCAACTCTTGTATGACATTATATTAATTAAAGGCATTTATTTTCATCATATACTGTTGTGTCTTATTTATGGATTATGATGAACCCCATAGATTAGGGTAATGGAATTAGGGTTATGATAAAGATCATAACAGTGAGACCTAAATTTCTAAAAACCCTAATCAAAATATTCCTAGTCAATGGATCATCGATTCGGGGATCGATGAATCCGGTAAGACTAGCTTATCCTATGTATGCTCAGTTAATGAGGATGGTTGGTCTCATAACCATTCATCTAGAGACACTAATACAAGGATAAGGGTGCTCATCAGGGTTTGAGTACACTAAATTGATCCACACTAACACTATCTTATGGAAGTCTTACTGCTTGTCAAAAGATAGGTCCCAGAGTAGGAGTTGTGCATGTGATCTTTGGACCTAAGGTCACCATGGTTCCTTGTTTACACTAAGCCATGTTTTGGTTCATATTCATTCATAACATTGAGTCATGTACGAGGTATTCTTGGTATGGTGGAAGGTGTACGAAGGATGTGAGTGGACCAACAATGAATCGATCATTCTTGGTAAGAGGAATTGTTATACCATGTAGTCTCTTCGATGAGAGACTCAAGGAGCCTTTGATCAAAGCAGGAAGAGATCAGAAGTGGTTTTTAATCAATCATCAGTTGAGTCCTCATGATTGAGCTAAGAATCGATATGTCTAAGTGTTAGGGTTTGACATATATCCAAACCTATCACTTAATCGGGATATTGGAAGATCGAAAGATTGAATTGCATGGTAATTTTCTACTGAAGGATATTTTGGTACTTTCCTCCGAATTTCATATTTTCTAGATAGGCATGACATGTTGCTAGATGTCAATCTTGTCTTATAGGTTTTCATGAACTAATTGGATTGGTTTCATGAGTCAATTCAATGGATGATCCGAATTGGACAATTAGATAAGCCAATTTGACCTAATTAGGTCAATCGGGTTCGATTGGATCGAATCGGCTCAAACCTAAACCTACTGCTGGATAAATGTGGAACCCAAAGGGTCACACACATTATGAAGTTGGCCAAGGAAGTCATACATGGGTTGAATTAGGGTCATAGCATCCTAATTGGTTAGCCAGATTATACACTAGCATATGTAGGCTAACCCAATTGATTTGGGTCTAGTTGCTTGTTAATTGGACTAACCTTATTGAGGGAAACCTATGTTAGGTTGAGTCCTAATTGGGGCAGCCTAAACCAGACTTTATTTGGTTTTATTTGAACATTAAACCCAATTTATTGAAGAGTCCTGGGTGCTCAGGACTCTTGGCGCCTCTTGGCGCGCGCGGGAGAAGAGAGTGCGCGCAGAAGGATTGAGAGTCCTTCTATAGATGAAACTCTGAAAGTTTCTCATCTGGGATGCCTCTTCAAATAGTCTCCATGCCTTTTGGTTTTGGTTGACCGGTAAAAGAGGGACAAAGGGTAGGCATGAAACATGAAGATGTCAGCGCGCATAGATGAAAAGTCGCGTCTCTTCATCTGCACACGATTTTGAGGCAGAGTCCTTTTGCTCTCAGGATTTCTCTTCTATGTTTTCAAGACATGAAAAGATGCCTCCATTTCTTGAGTTCGGTACATGCCATGTGGCATGAGGAGAGTTCATCTGGAAACCAAGAGAACTCAGATAAAACTCCAGAATCCTGAAGAGTCTTATTAGATATGAAGAGACATATTTGATAAGAAACTTTGGGATGCTTTTCATGCCCCTTAAATTCTTATTTAAAGGGTGTACAGTGAAATGAAAAAAGTTAGTGTTCGGTCTTCTGAAATAGGAGTACAATTTCACCAAGTCTTCTCTCTCTGTCTCTCCCTCCCTCTTTCTTTCTTTAAGACAAGACTTGTCTTGTTAAGACAAGGTCTTTTCTACTAGGACAAGGCTTTGTTTTAGGATATAAGCCTAAGGAGTCCTAGAGAAGGGTTATCCTAAAACCAAGAGTGCTTTAAAAGAGTGTTCATAGTACCCTACAGTGGGACAGGGTGTCCTACAGTGCTTAAAAATCCAAAGGCTGCAAAAAGAGTCCTACTCTAGCAAGCAACTTCAAGAAGGAGTTCTTCCTTGGTTCAATTCTCGTGTGGATCATCGTTGGAGGGCTTACACTTGTGAGTCTTGTGAAAAGAAGTGGAAAACAGCATTTCAGGTATGTTTCTTGTACTTCATTTATGATTCATTAGTTGGTTATGTCTAAGGGGATCTAGGAATTAGGGTATCTTCTAGCCCGTTAGGGTTTTCATACTTGAATTTTTATTTTAAAATTCACTTCCACAAGTAGCATGATGACCTTGGCTCCCTAGAAATCCCATCATCAAACTCTTTGATTTCAAGAGCTTTAGTAAATGAATCGGCTAAGTTCTCTTTTTTGTCCATCTTTTGAAGCTCAACATTACCTTGTTCCATGATCTCTCATATAAGGTGATAGCAATGCAGAATGTGCTTGGTTCTCAAATAAAACTTTGATTCTTTCACTTGAGCTATGGCTTTAGTACTTTTACAATACAGTAGAACTGGATCATCTATGAAGGGTGCCACTCCAAGCTCATCGATGAAATTCTTCTGCAACTAAACAGCTTTCTTGCAGCATCGGATGCTGCAATGTATTCTGCCTCGCAAATAGAATTGACTATAGTGCACTGCTTGAATTTTTTTCAATAAAATGCTCCACCATTCAAGATAAAAGCTTTTTCTATCATCTCAATCTGACTAAAAACTAGAATCAATATATTCTACAAGTTTTTAAATAGATTCTCCAAAACTGAGCCATTGGTCCTTAGTATTTCTCAAATACTTAAGGATTGTCTTCATAACTTTCCAATAATTTTTACCTAGATCAAACTAGCATCCACTCATTATCCTTGGTGAACAGGCTACATCTGATCTTGTACATATCATCCATACATGATCAAACCCAATGTCAAGGTATATAAAATTCTACTCATATGCTCTCTCTCTCTCTCTCTCTTTATGAGTTATTGCATAATCCATCTTAGAGAGAAAAATTCCTTAGCCTATTAGTAAATAGTCTTTCTTGGAATTCTCCATGCTGAGCCATTTCAACATATTATCAATGCACCTAGATTGAAATAATCTAAGTAGCCTCATCGATCTATCTCTATACATCTTCATCCTAAGGATATCGGATGCTTCTTCCAAATCCTTCATGAAGAACTAAGGTGACAATCAATATTTTATGCCCTGTAATGAAGGGATGTCATTTCCAATCAAGAGAATGTCATCCACATATAATACAAGGAATACAATTATAGAGCTATTAGCCTACTTATAGATACATTCTTCTCTATTCTTAATAAAGCCATACATTATGATCATCTTATCAAAATGAATATTCTAACTCTGAGATGCTTGCTTTAATCTATAAATAGATCTTCGAAGTATGCATACCATTGATTCATCTATAGATATGAACCCTTTAGGTTATATCATATATATCTCTTCATCCAGCTTTTCATTAAGAAAAGTTATCTTAACATTTATTTGCCAGATCTCATAATCAAAGGATGCTGCTATCGCAAGCATAATCCAAATAGACTTAAGCATTGCCACAAGAGAAAACATATCATCATAGTCAATACCATAATATTAATGATATCTCTTGGAAACCAAATGGGCTTTATAGATCTTTACCTTCCCTTCTGTGCCCCTTTTCTTTTTGAATATCCATTTACACTCAATGGTTTTACCCCTTCAGATAGATCAAAGAGTATCCATACATCATTGATCTTTATGGACTCTGTTTTAGATTTCAAGGCTTGAAGCTATTTATCAGAGTTAGATCTCTATATGGCATCCATATAAGTAGTCGGATCCTCATTGTTTTCATTATGTTTAACAGGATCACCATCTTGGATCAAGAAACCATAGTATCTATCTAGATAATGAGTACTCTATCAGATCTCTTCAAAGGTACCTCTATAATGGGCTTTGGATTTGATCTAATCAAAATTAGTTCTAAATTTTATGTTGGTTCTTTTACTTGTCAAACTTTATCAAGTTCAACCTTAGTGGCTTTAGTTCCTTTTCTAAGAAACTTGTTTTTCAAAAAGGTAGCCTTAAGACTGACGAGCACATTTTGTTCTTCAATAAGACAGGAGTAATAACTTTTTAGTTTCTTTGGGATACCTAATAAAAAGATATTTATCAGATCTAGGTCCAAGCTTATCTATCTTTAAACATTTGACATAAAGCTAGACATCTCCAGGCCCCTAAGATATAAGAGTATTGGCTTACACCTTATCCATATATCATATAATGTTCTATCGACATACTTGCTCGAAACCTTATTAAGTAACAGGCTATCTCAAGTGCATATCCCTAAAAGAAGATCAGTAGACTAGCAAAGCTCATCATGGACCGAACCATGTCTAACAGTATTTGATTCCTATTTTCTGACACTCCATTATGCTAAGATGTCCCAGGAGGTGTCCATTGAGAGAGAATCCTATTCTCTTCTAGATAAGTCATAAACTCATCGGTAAGGTATTCTCCTTCTTGGTTCGATCGAATGATTTTAATACACTTTTTTGTTTATTTTTCTATCTCATTACGAAATCAATTGAATATTTCAAATGATTCAAATTTATTCTTCATAAGATAGACATACCCATACCTAGATAGGTTATCAATAAAGGTAATGAAGCAGTTATACCTACCTCTGGTACTAATGTTCATCTATCCGTATACATTAGTATGCTTTAAACTTAGAACATTATTAGCTCTTTTACCTTTTCCAGTAAAAGGTAACTTGGTCATTTTTCCAAGAAGGAAGGATTCATATGTCGGCAATGATTTAGAATCATTGACATCGAGGTTTGTCTCTTTTGTTAACATGTTAATCCTATTTTTGTTAATATGACCGAGCCTATAGTGCCAAAGATAAGCATTAATGACATTATCTAATCTAGAATGTTTAATAAAAGTATACATTACACTAATAGGCTATGATAGTATATAGATGTTATTTTTCAATTATCCAGAAATTATAGTAACACCATTCACAATAATATTACAAAGATCATTTTTTATTGAAATTTAAAAACCATTCTTAGCCAAAAGACCTACAGAAATAACATTCAACAAGAATATTGGATAATAGTGATAATCACTTAGAATGACATTACAAGAATTGAAAACAAGCTTGACAATTTTTAAAGTTAAGACTAGAACTTGACTTCCATCTCTCACATTCAGGAATATCTCACATCCTCAAATCTCTTACTAACTTGAAGTCTCTCCAATGAATTCCAAATATTAATTGGACTTCTGATATTTAATATCCAGAAAGTAGTATCAAAAATAAAGAAATTATCATATAATTACCTTGTCCAGCAACAACTTGCTTCTTTCTCTTATTTGATTTGTTCGGATCAAGGGAAGCAATATAGAGAAACTAATTTCTCTTTCAATGACCCTGCTTTTTATAATAAAAGTACTTTGCCAAACTCTATCAACCTTGGACTTCTTGGTCTAAGAGGACTAAGATGTCCTAACACGTGACACCTTATTTTTAGGTTTCTTCCATTTCTTAAATGGATGATGCACAGATGAAGACCCGCTAACAACATTTTGAAGGGAAAGCAAAATGAGTATACAGGGCAAAAAAAATATTTTAAAATAATTTTAAAATAAGCATAGTGGAAGGCTTGGTAGATCGATCAAAATGATTTACCAATCTGCCTGCAACAGGAACAAGTATGATAATGTAGCATGCAAAAGACATTATAAGCAGAAAAAGATCCAAAAGGCATAAGGATACCTTATTGTTATATCTTTAGGAGGAGGTTGTGAAAGGCCTTTGAGCCACACACATGTCTGGCCTCTATGGATAGTTTATACCATGGCTCGATTCTAATCAACTCTCTTAGAGTGCTAGCTCCTTGGGATCCTTGAGGCCGATCTACTTCTTCTGGAAGACAAAGAGAGAGGTGGAACCCTTCCTAACTAACTCTCTTTTCAAGACCTAGCTAGAGTGCTAGGTAGTCACACATCCAAAATCATAGTCCTTACAAGTCCCTTTTCTTTTCTCTCTCAGAATTTCAGCAATCTCATTCAATAAGAGAACCTTTTCTTTTCTCTCTTTGCCAGCAGCCCCTAAAACAATCCTTATTTACAAAGGCAGCCATGAGAGGGGTTTCAGGTACTAGATCCGATATCACATACAATATCCATTCATGCTCCAAGATAATCCTGAGCCTTCGATACCAGCTATCAAAGTTGGGACCCTTGAGCTTCTCGTTATTAAGAAGAGACCGGAGTGACAAGTTAGAAGACATCTAAAAGGAAAACCAAAACTTATTAGTGCAAATGAATTATTAACTTAAAGACATGGACTTTAGTCTAAAGGCCCTCCCACTATTATGTTCAGACTGGTAGCCTCTACCTCTAATATGAGGAATCACTTTAATTCCTTAGTGGGTACTAGAACCCAATAGACAACACATGAGCCCAATTTTGGCCAGCTCACCGATGCGCATCTAAAGGTAGGTTCTTCAACTAATTACCTCTCCAAGTAACTTCTAGTATTTAGGTTTTGCTCCAAGGTGCATTTCAATCGACCTTTGGGCCTCCTATTGAAGGTCCCGGTTAGGTCCAACCATTAACATGACAAAAATTTAATGCTTTTAACTAACGAATAGTCAAGCTTAACTTTGGCCGGCCCACCTGGCTACCATTAAGAGAGTCACACTAAGCCATCATATTAGGAATAGTAATTTCAATAGCCCGATGAACACCCAATCTTTGGATCTGTCGATGAACATCCAACTATTGGATCCATTACCATCCCGCTTAATGGGAGACTAAGACTCGGTTATCCCCATAACTTCATCTTTTTATGGATCTAATAATTTAGAGGGTTTAGTTTTAATATGACAGAAGAAGAGATGAAAATACATGGATCAACCTCCCACTGACTACATCAGTTATCAAGGAGGGTTACACATAACTAATGATCTATGGGTACCTAAAATCAGTCAAGACTGATTAACCTTGGGTGACATGGGTTAACACGAGTCAGTGAGCTATCCAATCAATTCTGATCGACCATATTAGCCAGGTAAGTGAGATCATGGCCTGGGTTCCGCCATTAACCATCTTGCCTTAGACACCAATCGAGTTGGCCAGGTAAGAGGTAGCTCCAAAGAACTGAGATCAAACTGCCAAACTTACCATGGACACCAATTGGTTTATTAGACTCGATTAGACTAACCTAAAGACTCGGGCTATCCACTGAGCCACAAATTAGGTCTATTTAGATTTATGGACTAATTAATCTAACTATTAGAGAGATCTATAGAGAAGAAATCCTAACTCAATATTTGATTAGATTAGTTCTCTACATAGTCTAATGCATCTAAACTTGGGTTAAACCCAATTAAAGACCTAATAGAAGCTAACCCATAACCCTTAAGGCTTATTGAAATGATTTAAAATCTTTGAATCATATTCCTAGAGTTTTTTATGATTCAAGGTAACTTAATTCTCAATTAAGTTTAATAACCTTTATAAATTAAAATAATTTTAATTTGTAATATAAAATAATTTTACAATGAATCAAAATTTGAATTCATTATTTTTTTGTATTCTCAGGTCAAGTGTCGACACTATGCACTAATAAGTCGACTCAAGTGTCGATACTTCGTACTCATGAGTCGACTCAAGGCTTGAGATAAAGTGTTAACAGAAAGTCATATTTTCTATATGCATGCTTGAGTCGACTCAAGTGTTGACACTTGGGTCGACTCAAGGCCTGTCACAAGGCAAAAAATAGTGATTTCAAATCCAATTTTTTTTTTAAAACTTTTAATCAAAGTCAATCAAAATAATACTCTTAGATCTCATCTAAGTTTATTTTATGATCATAACATTAAATTAAAATATTTTAATCTATATTTTTTTATTTTTCTTCTTCATGAGTCAATCACAATCGGCACCCCTACACACCATAGGAGATCCCATTGAATGGAAAGAGAGAGTCTTGTAGCCCTACTTCTCTCCTATGACCAGACAGCAATGGTGAAGCACTCAATTCAAGTACTTTAAAAGAAAACTATGATGTTAAAACATGCTAGCATTATTATACTACAAAGAACCTGGCTTTGATACCATTGAAGGAAAAGCAAAACAAGCATGCAGGGCAGAAAAAAGTATTTTAAAATAATTTTAAAATAAGCACAGTGGAAGGCTTGGTAGATCGATCAAAACGATCTGCCAATCTGCTTGCAACAGGAACAAGTATAATAATGTAGCATGCAAAAGACATCATAAGTAGGAAAAGAACCATAAGGCATAAGGATACCTTACTGTAATACCTTTAGGAGGAGGTTGTGAAAGGCCCACGAGCCATACACATATCTGGCCTCTATGGATAGTTCACACCAGGGCTTGATTCTGATCAACTCTCTCAGAGTGTTAGCTTCTTGGGATCCTTGAGGTCGATCTACTTCTTCTTGAAAGACAAGGAGGAGAGGTGGAACCCTTCCTAACTAACTTTCTTCCCAAGACCTAGCTAGAGTGCTAGGTAGTCACACACCCAAAATCCTAGTCCTCCCAAGCCCCTATTCTTTTTCCTCTCAAAATTTTAGCAATCTCATTCAACAAGAAAACCTTTTTTCTCTCTCTCTGCCAGCAGCCCTTAAAACAATCTTTATTTATAGAGGCAGCCATGAGAGGAAGAAAGTGGAAGGAGTGATTGGAAGAGAAGGTTAAGGGCCATACTAAATTGGCTCTAAGCTCATAAGGCAAGAATGACCATCATTCCATGAAAGCTTGGAGTTAAAACTAGCTAAAATTTGAAATTTGAATTGAGGTCAAAACCTTTCAAAGAATGACCATCATTCCATGAAGGCTTGGAGCCAAAACAAATCAGAATTCGATATTCGAATTGAGGTCAAAACTTTCCAAAAATTCTTTCCATAATTTTTGCTCGTTATAACTAAGTGTCAACACTTCCTAGTGTCAACTTTCCAAGTGTCGACACTTGCAAGTGTTGATACTTCCAAGTGTCGACACTTGGAAGTGTCGACACTTGGAACATGGTCGATCATATTGATCTCCAGTGATGGCAAACGATTCTCAATCATCAATCAGCCTTTAGATCAGATAGAAACTTCTATGGTGTATGATCCCATAGGTTCGAACACTAAGCTGGTAGCACTGGAACACTTCTAGTACCAGTCAAAGTCATCATCTAGTAATGATACCCGACGTCCGTATAGGTCGAAGATTGTAGAGCAACTTTCTAGAACATCTAGCACATGGTTACCACATAATTGATCTCCTTGACCTCAAAATGCTCAAGATGACCTAGGGTTTGACTGCCAACCCTAACTGGTACATCCAGATCGTGTCTCAACCTTACAAGTTCTGTGACTCCTCACAGAAACTACCCTGGCCAAGGTTTTGCTAAATTGAGACATAGTGAGTCATTAACTCCAAACCATTTGTAGGGGTCAATACCATCTTGATCTACCATCGCTCCACAAGTACTTGACTGTACCCAGAAGCCTTTCATCACAAGATTAGAAATTCAGGTAGCCTGTACCAAAATATAATGAGTTGCTTGCAAGCTACCATGATAATCTTAGTTTTGAGGCACACATATACCCATATCCCTTCGCGAGCAATCCTTTGGTAGAAGGGAGCTCCACAGTTGGTCATGTTCAGTGAGATGTCATACATTTCACCTGTATATCACATCAGTATCTCTACACTCCTTGGTTAAGAGGATAATCAACAAATGTGACATACAACAACCTACACTTGATACATCACCGTCCTATAATAATGTATCCTTTGGTTATGAACCAGTTTAAGAACTACTTGATATATCCTCTCTATATCAAATATAATATAGTTTGAAAGACTCCATCACACAAGAGTTCTTTTCATGAAAATGTATATGTGATGAATAGCCAAAATAAATTCTTTTATTTATTAAGAAATTTATATACATTTATAAAATAGCACAATCGTCTACAGTCTAGACGATTGGCTTTGGGACACAATTTCCAACAACTCCCACTTGGACTAAAGCCAATCGGTATAGAATCTTATTCCCATTTTCCATTTACAACTGTCGAACTCTTGAACTCCGACAACTTTTGATGTGGGACGCAAGCTCTGATACCAAAACTAATGGGGAACATAGCTCTGATACCAAAGTTGATGCAGGATGGATGCAAAGATTAATTCTAATAATTAAAATTTTATTCTTGATGAGCAATGGTATCAAACTCAAATAAACTATCAAATTAATTAATAAAAATTAGACTAAGCCTCTACTAACTACCCGCAATATAATCAGCATGCAATCAAATAAAGAACTTGGATTCGATGATTGAGAAACTACCGAAACAAGATCATCCTGACTTCAATTAACCATATCTAATGAGATTTTGATGGTTATTTACCAATAATGCTTTTCCCTCCTCCATTTCAACAAATCTAGATTCAACTCTCATGATCTAGCGGTAGGATTGCAAACTTCAATTTCTTCGGAGCAGATCTTCTCGTTGATGGTTGGATGGCAAGGAAAACCTCCTCTTCTGATTGAGAATACTAGGGATCCTACAAAAGAACTGTGGTTAGATTTTTGGAAATAAAGTGGAAATCTGAAATGAGAGAGGGAAAGAAGGTTGGTTAGATGGGTTCTAGATCTGGACTGGATGCTGAAGATGGTGGTGCCTAGCTTCAAGATCTTGGACTTAGGAAATAACTCAGACTTCGGTGCTCCACACACCAGTGTAATGCTTAACTAGTAGAGCACTCACACACTATAATTGCTTAACCAGCAATTGCACTCTCAATACTTACCTAGTAATTGGAGAAAGGAAACTGGCAGAGTTTCATTAATCAATCATAAGTTCGATACAAGGGATAGATTGGAGTGGTATTTATAGACCCTTCATATAAGGTAGTATGATAACATAGAATTCTTTTGAATACATGATAATTTAGAGATTATATTGGACTCGACTCTCCTTCTTGACCTTAATGAAGACTCTTTGCAATTTAAATTGAGTAGACCCCCCTTGTAATTGGACTTCTCCATGGCTTGGGTGATGAATGAGGCTTTCCACAACTTTAAGAAGAAATGTGGTGACAAAATGAGATGAGATGTCATCTTAATTTCTTCTCAATTAGCAATAATCCATCCATGGCATGAACTCCTTCCTAGTTTCAAATTTGAATTGTAGGCAAGATAATAAAACTTCTCTTTAAATGTTGAATGGATTCTATGAGAACTTGTACTCCTTTGAAATTTAGATGAACCTCCACTTATCCTTGGACTCTTCTCCCATTTAAATTTGAATAAATCCTTGGGTGGGCGTCCATCTTGGAGTGGGTGATAATTTGAGGATGAAGGGGTGCTAGATGAGAGTAGAATCCTTCTGCTTTACTTCTCTTAATGGCATCTTCTTGGATTTTCAAATGGGCAATGAGAAGATAGTTGGATGGCACCTCTTTTGGATAAAGATGAACTTAAAATTGTCCCAATGTCTTGATGTCCCAATGTCTCATTGTCTCGATGTCTGGATGTTCTAATGTCCAGATGTCTGGTGAAAATTTTGGACAACCTTCTTTTATCATGGAATTGATCCACAAAGGTGATGATGACTTGGATCTTGGCTACTTATAAAACCCCTTGACTTATTCAAGTACTAATTACAAGACTCAAATTGACCAATTCATAAAATAAAGCAAACTCATGTTATTTACAGGACTCAAGCTGAAATTAAAATACTTGGCTACTCATTGGTGATCCACAATGAGCTTAGAGGGTTCTGACATCTTTTCCTAGCTCTGGTATCCTCACCAATTCTCTCGGGGTGGGAGGAACTTGACCTTGTCAAGTATGGGTTGATTTTGCCCTGGTTATGTTCTAGCAAGTCTGGGTTAATTCTTTGTAGATCCTTTCGAGTGATCTACGAATCATTAGATTTTGATCTACCTTGCCATCGAACCAGGTGATGCTGATAATCCTTACTCCTAGTAGTGATAGTTTTGTCATCCAAAATCTGCTCGATCTTATCTCTCCTTTCTGGTAATTTAGCTGGTGGACACTCAGGGGTAGGGTCACTCTCAAAGATGGAATTAGGTCCAAATGGCTCACTAGGTATCATTATTGGCTCCTTATACTCAACAAGATCTTATACATTGAAGGTTGGACTAATACCTAATTCAGGTCGTAAATCTATCATATAGGCATTAGACCCAATTTTCTTTATGATCTTGTATGGTCTTGCACTACGAGCATGTAGTTTTTTTATGGTTCCTGGTAGAAACCGTTTAGGACGAAGCTTGATCATGATAGAGTCTCCCTCATAAAATTCTTTGAAATATTTATGTGAGTTAGCCATATATATTCATAAGATTCATTGCTTTCAATAATTTTCTTACTTATCTCTTTATGCAATTCCTTAATATGCTGTGCATATGACTCACATCAATACCTAACGGACTCAACTATGCATTCCTATCAAATGAAATTCATTAGGTCTACAACTACAACTTTGGGCTTGATTCCTAGTTGATGGATAATATGCAGATGAAAATTTGACATGGACTCCTAATAAGTGCCATTAGGTCTTCCAGAAGTAGGTAGCAAATTGAATGGGCTCAATGGACTGATAAAACATGCTAACCTCAACAAAATGCAACTAGGTGGTTCTAAAAACATTGGAAGCCTCAGGGAAGGGTAGGAAATATGAGGTGGGTTTGACAACTGGGTCAGGATTCATGGGGGTGACCTTAAAGAATGGACATGGATCTATAGGTAACAAAAAGTCTACCTTATGGAAGGCTGAGTTGGTAATTTCAGGAAAGAAATCTTCAATTGGGACCAAAGGGCTGAATTCAACCTGAGGGTGCTGGATTGAAAAGATCAAGTTCTTACTAATTACTTTGGATTCTCGAATTTCAAGACTAGGCTCTATGGCTTGGCTCTCTTTTGGTGTTTCCTTAGGTAGAGCTCTAATAGTAGGGAAAGGTTCCTCTTTGTTCTCTTTGTCCACTTGTCCTATGGCTTGAATATTTTCATAGTCAACTAACTCTGGGTTAGCTACATGTATTTCTCCTTTAATGTCATCCTTATGAACCAATGGAGTAGTAGAATTGGGTCGGCTAAGGGAAAACTGATTAGTATTTGGGATAGTAGGGGTGGGTCGGCTAAGAGAAAATTGACTGATTCTGGAGTTCTGACTTGGTGCACAGATCCTAATGGGTTTGGGTCGATGGGTTTTGGGGCCAAGGGGAGTTGGATTTGGTGAACCAGGGCTAGCACAGGTCCTACGGACTCTCTCTAGGTTGTCGAGTCGCTTATCCAGTTGATTAAACCTATTGTCCATCAGGACATATTGTTCATTGAAGGTCCTCAATAAAGTTCTTATAGTAGATTCCATGGTCAAATTAGATTAGGTTGGGTTTGAGGCTATCGGTATTGGGCTCCTAATTTAGGGGTCATGTGATGCAATCCTAACTTCTAGGGTTCCTAGACCAAGAGCTCAAGTGGAATGAGTAACTCAAAGTACACCCAACTTTACAATTAGTCTTCCACTGGCCAGGTAAGAGGTGGGGTGGTTGGAGGCTCCCCCTGCTTGACACAGGGTCTTAATTAAAAACCACCAGTCCACTTAGGACATTTGCCTCTAGATCTCTAGCCTTAGACACCAGCTGCCAATAATAATTGAAAGGTTGAGTGCACTAGTTCACTCACAAGACTTGAACCCAACCTGTTGGTGTCCCAAAGCTGTATTAGGTTGCTACTCAGTTTTAGATTAGGGCTAGGACAATGCAAGATGAGGTTGATTGTTTGTAGGCCAAAGAAAGGTAATGACCTCCTTCCCTTATCTTATGATATTGTCACCCTTAAAATAATTTCAAATAGGATGAATGCACAACCAAACAAACTAATTATCTAGATAAGATAACACTTGCAATTCAAAACTTGAACTTTAAATTTCAAATTTCAAATTTGAATTTTCAGATTTAAATTTTAAATTATTAAATTTTGAATTTTAGATTTTAAATTGCAGAAATTAAATATGCTAGAATTTAACTAGGCTGAAATAACTATATGCTGAAATTCTAGTGTAGAACTATTCTCAGGTAGTAATCAGGCATGCAAAAATTTTATAGACCGAATTAAATCCTAAAAAAATTCTAAAAAATAAAATCAGATGTAATGAATCTAACAAAAAAAGAATTAATTTTTTTTAATTTTTTTATATATATAAATAATTAAAATAATAGACTATATACTAGGATGGACGTGCTGCAGAAAATTAACCTTAAAGATGCCTATCTCTTTGTTTTCTTCTTCAAGGGTCAATCACACCACTACACACTATAGAATATCCTTTTTGAATGGGATGTGATGATTTTGCAGCCCTACTTTTTTCTATGACCGGACGGTCATGGTGAAGCACCCGATCCAAGTACTTAAAGAGAAACTAAGTCCCAACCATGCTTTGATTTTAATATGGCTAAATTACTAAAATTAGTGCAAAAGAAACTAAAATCTGAAGAGCTATAGAAGAGCCTTCCAGATGCAATGCTAGAATAGTGCAGAAATTTCAGCTAGTCACTAAATGTCCTAGTCTAACCATTGGCTCCGATACCAAACTGATGCGGGACACAAGCTCTGATACCAAAATTGATAGGGAACATAGCTCTGATACCAAAGTTGATGCGGGATGGATGCAAAGACTAATTATAATAATTAAAATTTAATTCTTGATAAGTAATGGCAACAAACTCAAATAAACTATCAAATTAATTTAATGAAAATTAGACTAAGCCTCTACTAACTATCCGCAATATAATCAACATGCAATCACATAAAGAACCCTAAATCCAATGATTGAGAGACCACCGAAACATGGTCGTCCTGATTTCAATTAACCAGATCTAATGAGATTTGGATGGTTACTTACTAATAACACTTTTCCCTTCTCCGTTTCAACAAAACTGGATTCAACTCTCATGATCTAGTGGTAGGATTGCAAATTTTAGTTCCTTTGGAGCAGTTTTTCTCGTTGATGGTTGGATGGCAAAGGAAACCTCATCTTCTGATCGAGAATATTAGGGATCCTGTAAAAGAACTGTGATTAGATTGATCGAAATAGAGTGGAAATCTGAAATGAGAGAGGGAAGAAAGGTTGGTCGGATGGGTTCTAGATCTGGACTGGATGCTGAAGATGGTGGTGCCTGGCTTCAGGATCTTGGACTTAGGAAATAATTCAAACTTCGGTACTCCACACACACTAGTGCAATGCTTAACCAGTAGAGCACTCACACACTATAATTGCTTAACCAGCAATTGCACTCTCAATGCTTACCCAGCAATTGGAGAAAGGAAACTGGCAGAGTTTCATTAATCAATCATAAGTTCAATACAAGGGATAGATTGGAGTGGTATTTATAGACCTTCCATACAAGATAGTATGATAACATAGAATTCTTTTGAATACATGATAATTTAGATATTATATTGGACTCTACTCTCCTTCTTGATCTTGATGAAGACTCTTTGTAATTTAAATTGAGTAGACCCCCCTTGTAATTAGACTTCTCCATGGCTTGGGTGATGAATGAGGCTTTCCACAACTTTAAGAAGAAATGTGGCGACAAAATGAGATGAGATGGCACCTTAATTTCTTCTCAATTAGTGCTAATCCATCCTTGGCATGAACTCCTTCCTGGTTTCAAATTTGAATGGTAGGCAAGATAATAAAACTTTTCTTTAGAAGTTGAATGGATTCCATGAGGACTTGAATCCTTTTGAAATTTAGATGAACCTCCACTTATCCTTGGACTCTTCTCCCATTTAAATTTGAATGAATCCTTGGGTGGGCGTCCATCTTGGAGTGGGCAACAATTTGAGGATGAAGGGGCGCTAGATGAGAAGTAGAATCCTTCTGCTTTACTTTTCTTAATGGCATCTTCTTGGATTTTCAAATGGGCGATGAGAAGAGAGTTGGATGGCACCTCTTTTGGATAAAGATGAACTTAAAATTGTCCCAATGTCTTGATATCCCAATGTCCCATTGTCTCGATGTCTGGATGTCCCAATGTCTCGATGTCTGAATGTCCCAATGTCTCAATGTCTGGATGTTCCAATGTCTAGATGTCTGTTAAAAATTTTGGACAACCTTCTTTTTTCATGGAATTGATCCACAAAGGTAATGATGACTTGGATCTTGGCTATTTATGAAACCCCTTGACTTATTCAAGTACTAATTACAAGACTCAAATTGATCAATTCACAAAACAAAGCAAACTAATGTTACTTACAGGACTCAAGCTGAAATTAAAATACTTGGCTATTCATTGGTGATCCACAACGAGCTTGGAGGGTTCTGACATCTTTTCCTAGCTCTGGTGTCCTCACCAGCTTTAGTAAAGGGGTCGACCAGGTTCTCCTTTTCATCGATCTTCTGAATGTCAATGTCACCTCGATCCACAATCTCTCATACAAGGTGATAGCCCCATAGAATGTGTTTTATGCGGTGATGAGACTTCGACTCTTTGGCTTGACCAATGGCTCTAGTGCTGTAACAATATATCGAAATAGGACCATTTAGGGAAGGTGCCACTTTGATGTAGAACGAAGGACACGAAGAAAACCTATATTTATTTTGAAAAGAGGAAAAACACCTAAAGCAAATCAAGGATCGTGGGAGGGCTAAGAAGCCTCCGGGACTAGGATAGAACGACCCCCGAAAATCCTAAAACGACTGGGCTCTTTTGTTTTGTTTTTTTTTTTTTAATTTTTTTTTTGGCGGAGATGGCGAAGGAACGATGGGGATGGGAGGCTGGGACGGGAACTCCTAGACCTTGGGACTCATCCTAACGAAGAGATCGTCCACCTCTAAGGCATTACGCCCTCCTCAATACTTAGAGGCGCTAGGATGGATCTCAAGGTCGCGAAGGACGGGGGTGGGGAAGAACTCCTAGACCTTGGGACTCATCCTAACGAAGAGACCGTCCACCTCTAAGGCATTACACCCTCCTCAATACTTAGAGGCGCTAGGATGGATCTCAAGGTCACGAAGGACGGGGGGGGGGGGGGAAGAACTCATGGATCTTGGGACTCACCCTAACGAAGAGACCGTCCACCTCTAAGGCATTACGCCCTCCTCAGTACTTAGAGGCGCTAGGATGGTTCTCAAGACCACGAGGGGAAGACACGAAGGTGGGAGGGAGAAAGGAGATACTTGGGGCCTCACACCCCTCGACGTCCCGAAGGACAAAGGAAAAAGGGCCTCAGCCCAGAACCACACACTGGAAGAACACTCAAAAATTTCATTCAACTATTTTTTTTTACAAAGGGAGTATGGGTATTTATAGATGCCCATATCCCTTTTGAAATTCAAAAATAAAATCCCCTGAAATCCTCCCTTGATTTTGAAATCAAATTCAAAATCAAAATCCCCAAATTTCCCAAATTACATTTATTAAAAAAAATTACCAAATAAATCCTGTTTATTTGAATTTTGAAATCCCCTCCACTCTGAAACTCGTGCTACTCCAAAAATCATGCAAAACAACTCTTCTTCCACTGCTTTGAGAAGCGTGCAAAAGCTTCATTTGGCTGCTTTGAAAAGCGTGCGGAAGCTCCCTTCACGGCCGAGCAACAGGGGCATCTGGATCTTCGGCACCCGGCCCAGCAGGCGGCGGCGGGGTGGCCTGGTGGCGTGCCGGCGGGCGGACGGCGGCGGCGGGGCGGGACGGCGGCGGCGGGGCAGCACGGCGGCGGCGGCCGTGGATGACCGTTGGTCTTCCACGGTCCGCGGGTCTTCCCACGGGCGTGAGGCCTAGCGGGCGGCGGCGGGGTGGCCTGGTGGCGCGCCGGCGGGCGGACGGCGGTGGCGGGGCGGCATGGCGGCGGGGTAGCACGACGGCGGCGGCGAACGGCGGCGGCGGCCGTGGATGACCGTTGGTCTTCCACGGTCCGCGGGTCTTCCCACGGGCGTGAGGCCCAGCGGGATGCCGGCGGGGCGGCGGATCGGCGGAGCGCCGGCGAGCGGGCGGCGATGGCGGGGGTCGGGCACGGCCGATCGCGGACCGGTGGGGCAAAAAAAATCGAAAAAAAAAGCCTCTGTGATTTTTCTGGAGGTTGAAGGAGATAGGAATAGCCTGGAATAAAGTTGGAATAACACCGGGATAACATGGGAATAAAGGGAATAGGTGGAATAGCGGGAATAACTAAAATACAAAAATTCTAAAATTTTTTTTAAAATTTTAAAAATATTAAAAGGTGAAACCCGGATAGGTCTCGGGTCCCCCATCATTCTCTTGCAGCACGAAGAGCTCGACTCTATCGAGTTCGAGGACTAAGCAAATCCTAGCCCGCTGCTAGCTCTAATACCAAATTGATGTAGAACGAAGGACACGAAGAAAACCTATATTTATTTTGAAAAGAGGAAAAACACCTAAAGCAAATCAAGGATCATGGGAGGGCTAAGAAGCCTCCGGGACTAGGATAGAACGACCCCCGAAAATCCTAAAACGACTGGGCTCTTTTGTTTGTTTTTTTTTTTTTTAAATTTTTTTTTGGCGGAGATGGCGAAGGAACGATGGGGATGGGAGGCTGGGATGGGAACTCATAGACCTTGGGACTCATCCTAACGAAGAGATCGTCCACCTCTAAGGCATTACGCCCTCCTCAATACTTAGAGGCGCTAGGATGGATCTCAGGGTCGCGAAGGACGGGGGTGGGGAAGAACTCCTAGACCTTGGGACTCATCCTAACGAAGAGACCGTCCACCTCTAAGGCATTATGCCCTCCTCAATACTTAGAGGCGCTAGGATGGATCTCAAGGTCACGAAGGACGGGGGGGGGGGGAAGAACTCATGGATCTTGGGACTTACCCTAACGAAGAGACCGTCCACCTCTAAGGCATTACGCCATCCTCAGTACTTAGAGGCACTAGGATGGTTCTCAAGACCACGAGGGGAAGACACGAAGGTGGGAGGGAGAAAGGAGATACTTGGGGCCTCACACCCCTCGACGTCCCGAAGGACAAAGGAAAAAGGGCCTCAGCCCAAAACCACACACTGGAAGAACACTCAAAAATTTCATTCAACTATTTTTTTTTACAAGGGGAGTATGGGTATTTATAGATGCCCATATCCCTTTTGAAATTCAAAAATAAAATCCCCTGAAATCCTCCCTTGATTTTGAAATCAAATTCAAACTCAAAATCCCCAAATTTCCCAAATTACATTTATTAAAAAAAATTACAAAATAAATCCCGTTTATTTGAATTTTGAAATCCCCTCCGCTCTGAAACTCATGCTACTCCAAAAATCGTGCAAAACAACTCTTCTTCCACTACTTTGAGAAGCGTGCAGAAGCTTCATTTGGCTGCTCTGAAAAGCGTGTGGAAGCTCCCTTCACGGCCGAGCAATAGGGGCATCTGGATCTTCGGCACCCGGCCTAGCGGGAGGCGGCGGGGCGGGCCTGGTGGCGCGCCGGCGAGCGGACGACAGCGGCGGGGCGGCACGACGGCGGCGGCGGCCGTGGATGACCGTTGGTCTTCCACGGTCCGCGGGTCTTCCCACGGGCGTGAGGCCCAGCGGGCGGCGGCGGGGCGGCCTGGTGGCGCGCCGGCGGGCGGACGGCGGCGGCGGGGCGGCACGACGGCGGCGGCGAACGGCGGCGGCGGCCGTGGATGACCGTTGGTCTTCCACGGTCCGCGGGTCTTCCCATGGGGGTGAGGCCCAGCGGGATGCCGGCGGGGCGGCCTGGCGGCGGATCGGCGGAGCGTCGGCGGGCGGGCGGGCGGCGGTGGCGGGGGTCGGGCACGGCCGATCGCGGACCGGTGGGGCAAAAAAAATCGAAAAAAAAAGCCTCTGTGATTTTTCTGGAGGTTGAAGGAGATAGGAATAGCCTGGAATAAAGTTAGAATAAGACCGGGATAACATGGGAATAAAGGGAATAGGTGGAATAGCGGGAATAACTAAAATACAAAAATTCTAAAAAAAAATTTTAAATTCTAAAAAAATTAAAAGGTGAAACCCGGATAGGTTTCGGGTCCCCCATCACACTTCCAACTCACCAAGAAACTTTCGCAACCACACTACTTTTTTTGCTGCATCCGATGTTGCAATATATTCTGCTTTACATACTGAGTCCGCCACAGTAGGTTGCTTGGAACTTTTTCAGCAGATCGCTCCTTCATTTAGGATAAAGACAAATCCTTACACACTCTTGCTGTCATTCCTATCTGACTGAAAACTAGAGTTAGTATATACCATAAGTTTTAAGTTAGATTCTTCATAAATCAACCATTGGTCGCTAGTATTTTGCAAATACTTAAGGATGGACTTTACCACTTTCCAATGAGCTTCACCTGGGTCAGGCTGGTATCTGCTCACTACGCCTAATGAGTATGCCACGTCCAGTCTAGTACATGTCATGGTGTACATAATAGAACCCACTGCCGAAGTATATGGGATTCTACTCATAAGCTCTCTCTCCTTAGGAGTTGTTGCACAATCCCTTTTGGAGAGAGCAATTCTAGTGCCTATCGGGAGACAGACTTTCTTGAAATTTTTCATGTTGAACCGCTTCAGCACTGTGCTAATGTATGTAGATTGAGACAGTCCCAGAAGCCTCTTAAATTTATCTTTATAGATCTTTATACTCAATATGTAAGAGGCTTCACCCAAGTCCTTCATAGAGAACTGATATGACAACCAGATCTTTATTCCTTGTAGCGCTGGGATGTCATTCCCGATTAAGAAAATGTCATCCGCATACAACACAAGGAATACTATCACAGAACCATTAACCCATTTGTAAATGCAAGGTTCTTCTCTGTTCCTAATGAAGCTATATGACTTGATACACTTATCAAATCGCATGTTCCAACTCCATAATGCTTGTTTCAGTCCATAGATGGACCTTTGAAGCTTGCACACCTTTGACTCGTTTATAGATGTGAACCCTTTAGGTTGTATCATATACACTTCCTCTTCTAGCTCACCATTTAGGAAAGTTGTTCGGACATCCATTTGCCAGATTTCATAGTCAAAGTGTGCCGTTAAAGCAAGCATGATCCGAATAGATTTGAGCATTATCACAGGAGAGATTATCTTGTCATAGTTAATACCATAACGTTGATGATACCATTTGGCAACCAGATGGGCTTTATAAGTCTTAACCTGCCATCTATATCCCTTTTTTTTTGAAAATCCATTTGCACCCAATGGGTTTTTTCTCTTAGGTGGATCAACCAATGTCCATACATTGTTGATTTTCATGGACTCCATTTTAGATTTCATGGCTCCTAGCCATTTCTCAGAGTTGGACCTCTGCATCGCATCTACATAGGAGATTGGATCCTCATTATTCTCATCGACTTCATTGGGATCACCATCCCAGACCAAGAAACCGTAGTATATATCTAGTCGACTCAATACCCTACCGGATCTTCTTAATGGTTCCTATATGGGCTCTAGATGTGAACTAATCACAATCGGTTCTATGTTGTCCCTTAAGTATGTCGGTTCCTCTACTTGTTGAACTTCACTAAGTTCAATATTAGCGATTATAGTTCCTTCACTAAGGAACTCCTTTTCCAAAAAGATAGCCCTAAGACTGATGAACAGCTTTTGTTCCTTAGCCAAGTAGAAGTAATACCCCTTAGACTCTTTTGGAGACCCAACAAATAGGCACCAGTCAGACCTAGGTCCAAGTTTATGCATTTCCAGATGTTTTACATAAGCCGGGCAATCCCAGACTCGAAGGTGTGAGAGTGTCGGCTTACGTCTAGTCCATATCTCATATGGGGTTTTGCTAACGAACTTACTCGAAGCCTTATTCAAAAGGTAACAAGCTGATTCCATAGCATATTTCCAAAGGGATAATGGTAGAGAAGCAAAGCCCATCATAGACCGAACCATGTCTAACAGGGTTCGATTTCTCCTTTCAGACATTCCATTTAACTGAGGTGTCTCTGGAGGTGTCCACTAAGAGAAAATCCTATTCTCCTCAAGATATGTCAGAAACTCACTACAAAGATATTCACCACCTCGATCTAATCAAAGAATTTTGATACCTTCCAGTTTGTTTTTCTACTTCATTACGATATTGTTTGAACATTTCAAATGATTCTTATTTATGTCTCATCAAGAAGACATAACCATACCTCGAAAGCTTGTCTGTGAACGTAATGAAATAATCATACCTATCTCTGGCACTAATATTCATGGGTCTGCATACATCAGTATGTTTCAGACATAAAATCTCTTTAGCTAGTTCACCTTTTCCAGTAAAAGGTGATTTTGTCATCTTTCCAAGAAGACAAGACTCACAGGTTGGTGGTGAACCACTTTCACAAATCTCGAGGAGACCCTCATTTTTTAACCTATTTATCCTGTTCTTTTAATATGACCCAGCCTACAATGCCATAGGTATGCATCACTGACATTACCTATCTAGGATATTTGCTAGATGTGTACACTACACTAACAGGTCGCGATAGTATATAAATGCTATTGTTCATATACCCATTCATCACAACAAAACCATTCTAAATGATTTTGCAAATGTCATTCTTTATTGATAGTTCATAACCATACATAGCCAATTGGCCTATAGAAATGACATTCAAAATGAAAAATGAACAATAATGACACTCATTCAAAATAATTTTATAAGACTCGAAAACTAATTTGAGGACTCCCAACACCAAGGATGGGACTTGGCTTCCATTTTCCACGTTCAAAAATCTCTCACCATCCTCAAATCTTCTACTAACTTGAAGTCCCTACAAAGAATTGTAAATGTAAATTGGACTTCCTATATCCAATACCCAATTAGTAGTATCGCAGATAGAGAAACTACAAGGTGTTATCATATAAATATCTTATCCAGCACTATCCTGCTACTTTCACTTCTTGGACCTGTTCGAGTCAAGGGACGTAATATAAAGAGGATAGTTCCTCTTCCAATGACCCTGCTTCTTATAAAAGAAACATTCCACTTGGCTCTTATCAGCCTTCACCTTCTTGGCCTAAATGGGCCCAGAAGCATTCTGCACCTTTTTTCCTTTATTCTTCTTATTCCTTTTCTTGAAGGGATGACATCCTGTCGAAGATCCTCCTACTAGATTTACTATCCCTTTGTTCAGTTGGTGGTCTTTCTCATAAGTCTGCAATAACCCCAACAGATCGTGGTAGTTAACTACAGGCTTATTCATTCTAAAATGATCGAGAAAGTATAGGTAGAAAGAGGGAAGGAAATTCAGAATCATATCTTTCCCGAGCTGTTCATGCAAGGGACATCCAAGGTTGCCCAAGCACTCAATCATCTCGATCATATACAATACATGATCAGTGACTGAGGTTCCATCATGCATCCGTGTGTTGTAGATAGCACAAGAGATAATGTACCTCTCAACATCATCTAGTGTGCCGAAGGACTCCTTTAACCTTTGAATGATTTTCTCTGGCTAGGCTTCTTCAAATTTGTGACTGAACTCGTCATTTATCGCTACCAACATAATGCATCGGACAGTGATCCTGTCAGAGAGCCACTTCTGATAAGTGTCTTTGACCGAAACTCGAGTATTATGAGCAAGGGTTTCAGGTATCTGATCCAATATCACATATAAGATCCATTCATGCTCCAGGACAATCCTGATCCTTCAATACTAGCTATCAAAGTTGGGACTCTTGAACTTCTCATTATTAAGAAGAGACCAGAGTGACAGGTTGGAAGACATCTAAAAGGAAAACCAAAACTTATTAGTATATATGAATTATTAACCTAAAGACTTGGACTTTAGTCTAAAGGCCCTTCCACTATTATGTTCAGACTGATAGCCTCTACCTTTAATCTGAAGAATCACTTTAATTCCTTAGTGGGTACTAGAACCCAACAGACAATACATGAGCCCGAATTAGCCAGCTCACCCATGCACATCTAAAGGTAGGTTCTTTAACTGATTACTTCTCCAAGTAACTTCTAGTATTTAGGTATTGCCCCAAGGTGCACTTCAATCGACCTTTGGGCCTTTTATTGAAGGTCCCGGTTAGGTCCAACCATTAACATGACAAAAATTTAATGCTTTTAACTAACGAATAGTCAAGCCTAAATTTGACCGGCCCACCTAACTACCATTAAGAGAGTCATACTGAGCCATCATATTAGGAACAGTAATTTCAATAGCCCGATGAACACCTGATCTTTGGATCTGCCAATGAACACCCAACTATTGGATCCATTACCATCCCACTTAATAGGAGGCTCAAACTCGGTTATCCCCATAACTTCATCTTTCTATGGACCTAATAATTTAGAGGGTTTAATTTTAATGCGATAGAAGAAGAGATGAAAATACATGGATCAACCTCCAACTGACCACATCAGTTATCAAGGAGGGTTACACATAACTAATGATCCATGGGTACCTAAAACCAGTCAAGACTGATTAACCTTGGGTGACATGGGTTAACATGAGTCAGTGAGCTATCCAATCAATTCTGATCGACCATATTAGCTAGGTAAGTGAGATCATGGCTTGGGTTCCGTCATTAACCGTCTTGCCTTAGACACCAATCGAGTTAGACAGGTAAGAGGTAGCTCCAAAGAACCAAGATCAAACTACCAAACTTACCTTGGACACCAATTGGTTCATCAGACTCGATTAGACTAGCCTAAAAACTCGGGCTGTCCACAGAGCCATAAATTAGGTCCATTTATATTTATGGACTAATCAATCTAACTATTAGAGAGATCTATAGAGAAGAAATTCTAACTCAATATTTGATTAGATTAGTTCTCTACAAAGTTTAATGCATCTAAACTTAGGTTAAACCCAATTAAGGACCTAATAGAAGCTAACCCATGTCCCTTAAGGCTTATTGAAATGGTTTAAAATCTTTGAATCATATTCCTAGAGTTCTTTGTGATTCAAGGTAACTTAATTCTTAATTAAGTTTAATAGCCTTTATAATTTAAAATAATTTTAATTTATAATTAAAATAATTTTACAATGAATCAAAATTTGAATTCATTATTTTTCTGCATTCTCAGGTCAAGTGTCGACACTATGCACTCATGAGTCGACTCAAGTATCGACACTTCGCACTCATGAGTCGACTCAAGGCCTGAGATAGAGTGTTAACAGAAAGTCATATTTTATGTATGCATGCTTGAGTCGACTCAAGTGTTGACACTTGGGTCGACTCAATGCCTGTCACAAGGCAAAAAATAGTGATTTTCAAATCCAAAGTTTTTTTAAAAAACTTTTAATCAAAGTCGATCAAAATAAAACTCTTAGGTCTAATCTAAGTTTATTTTATGATCATAACATTAGATTAAAATATTTTAATCTACATTTTTTTCTTCTTCTTGAGTCAATCACAATCGGTACCCCTATAAGCCATAGGAGATCCCATTGAATGGGAAGAAAGTCTTGCAGCCTTACTTCTCTCCTATGACCAGACGGCCATGGTGAAGCACTCAATCCAAGTACTTTAAAAGAAAACTATGATGTTAAAGCATGCTAGCATTATTATTTATACTACGAAGAACCTGGCTTTGATACCATTGAAGGAAAAGCAAAACGAGCATGCAGGGCAGAAAAAAGTATTTTAAAATAATTTTAAAATAAGCATAGTGGAAGGCTTGGTAGATCGATCAAAACGATCTACCAATCTACCTGCAATAGGAACAAGTATGATAATGTAGCATGCAAAAGACATCATAAGCAGAAAAAAAACCACAAGGCATAAGGATACCTTACCGTTATACCTTTAGGAGGAGGTTGTGAAAGGCCCACGAGCCATACACATATTTAGCATTTACGGGTAGTTCACACTAGGGCTTGATTCTGATCAACTCCCTCAGAGTGCTAGCTCTTTGGGATCCTTGAGGTCGATCTACTTCTTCTTGGAAGACATAGAGGAGAGGTGGAACCCTTCCTAACTAACTCTCTTTCCAAGACCAAGCTATAGTACTAGGTAGTCACACACCCAAAACCCTAGTCCTCTCAAGCCCCTTTTCTTTTTCCTCTCAAAATTTTAGCAATCTCATTCAACAAGAAAACCTTTTTGTTTCTCTCTCTGCCAGTAACCCCTAAAACAATCCTTATTTATAAAGGCAGCCATGAGAGGGAGAAAGATAAAGGAGGAGTGATCGGGAGAGAAGGTCAAAGGCCATACTAAATTGGCTCTAAGCTCATAAGGCAAGAATGACCATCATTCTATGAAAGCTTGGAGTCAAAACTAGCTAAAATTTGAAATTTGAATTGAGGTCAAAATTTTTCAAAGAATGACCATCATTTCATGAAGGCTTGGAACCAAAACCAACTAGAATTCAAAATTCGAATTGAGGTCAAAACTTTTCAAAAATTCTTTCCAGAATTTCTACTCGTCATAGCCAAGTGCTGACACTTTCTAGTGTCGACTTTCTAAGTGTCGATACTTGCAAGTGTTGACCCTTCCAAGTGTCAACACTTGGAAGTGTCGACACTTGGAACATGGTCAATCATATTGACCTTCAGTGATGGCAAACGATTCTCAATCTTCGATCAACCTTTAGATCAGATAGAAATCTCTATGGTGTGTGATCCCATTGGTTCAAACACTAAGCCGGTAGCACTGGAACACTTCCAATACCAGTCAAAGTCATCATCTAGTAATGATACCTGACGTTCGTATAGGTCAAAAATTGTAGAGCAACTTTCAAGAATCTCTGGCATATGATTCCGCATAATTCATTCCCTTAACCTCAAAATGCTCAAGATGATCTAGTGTTTAATTGCCAACCCTAACATGGTATATTCAGATCATGTCTCAACCTTATAACTTCTGTGACTCCTTATAAGAACTATCCTGGCCAAGGTTTTGCTAAATTAAGATATAGTGAGTCATTCACTCCAAATCATTTGGAGGGGTCAACCCCATCTTGATCCACTACCTCTTCACAAGTACTTGACTGTACCCAAAAGCCTTGCATCACTGGTGTTGACTCTGGTCTTGATTTTGATGATTGATAAAAGGTTTAAGTATATATTAGTACTAATTATATTTTAAATATATTTTTCAGATCTTAGTACTCAACCATGTTGAATGAAGAAATGCTTGTATTTCAGTTGAAAAAGTCCTTAAATTAATGGAAAATCAAGTATATAGACTTTGGAATTAATATGGAAGAACTTGAAGAGGTTAAAGGTTCAATTTGAAGATGCTTCAGCAATGGCACAGGCAAGTGTCGATACCTGGAAATGAAGTGTTGACACCTGAGCATCAAGTATCGACACTTGAAGAGTGAAGTGTCGACTCAAGGCCTGAGATAAACAGAAAACTTCAGAAAGCACTTTCAGTCAAGTGTCGACACCTGGAGCTGAAGTGTCGACACTTGGAAGTGAAGTGTCGACACCTGGAGAATGAAGTGTCGACACTTGAAACTGAAGTGTCGACACCTGGAGGTGAAGTGTCGATACTTGAACAGTAACGACTAGTTTTTTGGGCTGCAGAACTTCTCCAACTTCGCTCCAACGGCCATATTTTCCTCCCTAATGGCTATAAACGGTCATTTAAGTGTTGGGAGGCTATATAAACATCAAGAATCAAATGGAAAAGTAATCCTTTGGTGAGTTTCTTGAATATTCTTAAAGGATTCAATAGTTGAGTGATTAAAAGCCTTCAAGCTTCCAAGTTTCAAAGAGAGCATTCAAAGTCTACATCTACAAGCATCAATCAAAGGCTTCATCAACTTGAAGACAAGATCTTTATCAACAATCAAGGGCTTCAAAGAGATATTTGCTTTATTTTAGAATGCTTTTATTATATTCATTTATACTTGCTCTTGCATTATTTTACTTAAGGTTTTTGGTGAGCCTTGGAAAATCAAAGAGGTTTTTGGTAAGCCTTTGAAAACCAAAGTGGTTGTTGGTGATCCTTGAAACCAACTAGGGTTTTACTTGTGAGCCCGAAGTCAAAATAAGTTGTTTAGGTTCTTGGTTATCCCGTAAAACCAAGGGTGGTTGTTGGTGAGCCTTGAAACCAACTAGGATTTGTCTTGTGAGACCGAAGACAAAACAAGTTGTAAAGGTTATTGGTGAGCCTAAGTTATAAAATCAAACTTAGTGAAATTTCCAGGGGATTCTTGGGGAGTGGATGTAGATGCTTGGTTGGCACCGAACCACTATAAATCTTTGTATTTGTGTGATTGTTCTCCTTGTGCTTTTATTTCTTTAATTTCGCTACATTTATTTGAAATACATAAGCACTTGAATTGCATTAGCACATACTTGCTTTAGTTCATAGATATTTTAAATAGTATAAAAGTTTTATAAAACCCAATTCACCCTCCCTCTTGGGTTGCCTACCTGAGCCTACAATTGGTATTAGAGCAGGTGCTCTGTTTGAAAATCTAATAATTTTGAGCTAAAGTTCATGGCAACCCTTGTAGGTATTAGTGTTAGACCACCGTTTTTCAATGGCATAAATTACACATTTTGGAAAACTCGCATGTGCATCCATATTCAATCTATTAGTTATCATCTTTAGAAAATCATTGTTAGTGGTCCTCATATTCCTTCCATTTTGGTTAATGGCATTTTCATTCCAAAGCTCAAAGAGGATTGGAATGAATATGACATTAAATAAACTGAAATCAATGCTAAAGCAATGAACTTGCTTTATTGTTCATTGGACTTAAATGAATTTAATAGAATTTCTACATGCACATCGGCGAAGGAAATATGGGACACACTTGAAGTTGCTCATGAGGGTACTCTTCAAGTGAAGAATACTAAAATTAATTTGCTTGTACATTCTTTTGAAATTTTTGAAATGATGCATTATGAATCTATTTCTGATATGTATACTAGATTTATGACTATTATTAATGAATTAAAAAGTCTTGGCAAAATCTATACTAATGCTGATTTGGTGAACAAAATTCTTAGATCCTTGCCAAAATCATGGGATCCAAAGATGACGGCGATCCAAGAAGCTAAAGATATAGAAACCTTACCTTTGGAGAAGCTTATCGATTCACTCATAACCTATGAGTTGAACTTATGGCAAAGGATAGTGAAAGCTGATGTAAATAAGAAGATAATAGCCCTCAAGGCCAAAAAAAAATTCAATGCAATAATGGCAACTTGGAGCGATAGCGAAGATTCAAGTATGGATGATGAAGTTGCCCATCTTTGCTTCATGGCAAATGAGAAAAAGGTATGTGCTAAAAATAATTATGATTTTACCTTTAAAGAATCACATGATGCATCTAATGACCTTGTGCATGAATATAGATTGCTAAAAATTGAGTACAAGAAATTAAATAGACATGTAGATTCATTTTCTCTTGACAACACCAATCTTGCAAATAATGATGATTTAAATACCAAGATTGATATTTTGAAAAATGAAAAGAATAATTTTTCTAAAGAAAAAATTTTTTAGAAAAAGAAAATGTTATTTTGAAAGATTATGTGATAAAAATATTTTGGTTGAGGAAAAGAAGCAAAAACTTTTAAAAAATTTCTTTATTCTTGCTTCTTTCAATTTATTTTCTAAATATGGTTTTCATGCTTATCCTTCTAGATTAAGAAAAGTTTGGGTTCCAAAAGGAACCATAATTACTAATCATAAAGGACCCAAGAAAGTTTAAGTACCAAAAATGTCCACTTAATTTGTTATGCAGGAATGTCTTGCAACCCAACATGAAGAAAGGAAGTTCTTGAAAAGAGGTTGTACAAGACAATTTAAAGAAGTGGACAAGCTACATTTTGAACTAAATGGTAAAAGGAAGGACTTTGTATATTGGTAAATTCTAAACATCTCCTTTCATAATTAAAAATATAAATTAATTTTTATTGCATTAATTACTTTGAAAAATTATTTTAAATAGTTAATTAGAATCAAGTTTGGACTTATCATCATTGGCTATGATCATGAACTTTTTGGTGTTGATGAATTTCATGCTATCATGATTAAACTTATGGTTGTAAGACCTTCACTTGATTTTAATTAATGTATTTTATGAAAAATACTTTTAAAAATACATATTAATTTGAAAAATATTTTAATTGATTAATTAGAATCAAGCTTAGACTAATAATCATTAGTTGTGATCGTGACTATTTTGAAGTAAATGGATTTCATGCTCTCATGATTTCAACTTATGATTATTAGACTTTCACTTGATTTTCATTAATACAGTTTTTGAATTATTTCAAGTGAAATGTTACGATTTATGTGCTTTCATTATTGGCATCTATGCTTAAGTTAGAATTGATTTGAATCAAGTATAAAACTGGTGTTTAAGGGTTACTTTTAATAAGAAAGTATGCATATTGATAAACCCTTGCTCTAGTAGCTAGACTTAATATCATATTACTTCTAGCATTTATATGGATATCAAATAATTTTAAATGAATTTGAAATCATATTGAAAGTTTTTAAGTGATATAAATGCTTTGTATTTTAAAAATCATGAATATCTTGAAAATTTCAAATCCTTGATTTCAGACTTAGAATTTATGTTCATATCTTAAAATAGTTTGAAATTATATTGCATGTGCTTTCATGTTCTTATTCCTCAAATGAATGCATATTTTTAAGGGGGAATAACATTCAGGGGGAGCATCCAAAGATTTGTTATCATATTTGATGCTTTGAATATCTTGCTTGATATCATGCTATACTTATATTGCTCTTATACTTCTTCTCCTTGTTTTCAAATCTAATTTTTTGAGGGGAGTTACATTCAAATTGTATCATGATCAATTTGTATCATAATTATTTGATTTTTTGCATTGATTTTGATGACCTACTTGCTATTCTTTCCGACTTCATTCCCACTTTGTATTGTCCTTCACCCTTTTTCATGATGTCAAAAAGGGGGAGAAAAATGTTAAGTATGAAAAGGGGAAGATAGGATAAACATGAAAATTCATATGAAAAATGAAAGAAAGTGCAAAAGGGGGAGAAGAATGCAAAATATTTTTATCTAAAGGGAAGAATTAGTAAGAAGAAGAAATTTTGAAAATTTAAAAATTTTGCATATTTTGAAAAATATTTTTTAAAAATTTTGTGGATCATATATTGAGGGAGAGCTTGGTGCTTATTGATTTTGAGCTTTCATGTTTATACTACTGTTAATCTTTTTAAGCTTACCCTATTCTTATACTTAAAGGTTTTATCATCATCAAAAAGGGGAGATTGTTGACTCTGGTCTTGATTTTGATGATTGACAAAATGTTTAAGTATATGTGAGTACTAATTATATTTTAAGTGTATTTTTCAGATCTTAGTACTCAACCATGTTGAATGAAGAAATGCTTGTATTTCAGTTGAAAAAGTCCTTAAATTAATGAAAAATCAAGTATATGGACTTTGGAATTAATATGGAAGAACTTGAAGAGATTAAAGGTTCAATTTGAAGATGTTTCAGCAATGGCACGGGCAAGTGTCGACACCTAGAAATGAAGTGTCGACACCTGAGGATCAAGTATCGACACTTGAAGAGTGAAGTGTCAACTCAAGGCCTGAGATAAACAGAAAACTTCAGAAAGTACTTTCAGTCAAGTGTCGACACCTGGAGCTGAAGTGTCGACACTTGAAAATGAAGTGTCGACACCTGGAGAATGAAGTGTCGACACTTAAAACTGAAGTATCGACACTTGAACAGTAACGGCTAGTTTTTTGGGCTGCAGAACTTCTCCAACTTCACTCCAACAGCCATATTTTCCTCCCTAACGGCTATAAATGATCATTTAAGTATTGGGAGGCTATATAAACATCAAGAATCAAATGGGGAAGTAATCCTTTGGTGAGTTTCTTGAATATTCTTAAAGGATTCAATAATTGAGTGATTAAAAGCCTTCAAGCTTCCAAGTTTCAAAGAGAGCATTCAAAGTCAACATCTACAAGCATCAATCAAAGGCTTCATCAACTTGAAGATAAAATCTTCATCAACAATCAAGGACTTCAAAGAGATATTTGCTTTATTTTAGAAAGCTTTTATTGTATTCATTTATACTTGCTCTTACATTATTTTACTTAAGGTTTTTGGTGAGCCTTGGAAAGCCAAAGAGGTTTTTGGTAAGCCTTTGAAAATCAAAGTGGTTGTTGGTGAGCCTTGAAACCAACTAGGATTTTACTTATGAGCCCGAAGCTAAAACAAGTTGTTTAGGTTCTTAGTTATCCCGTAAAATAAGGGTGATTGTTGGTGAGCCTTGAAACCAACTAGGGTTTGACTTGTGAGCCCGAAGACAAAACAAGTTGTAAAGGTTGTTGGTGAGCCTAAGTTATAAAACCAAACTTAGTGGAATTCCCAAAGGGTTCTTGGAAAGTGGATGTAGGTGCTTGGTTGGCAGCGAACCACTACAAATCTTTATATTTGTGTGATTGTTCTCCTTGTGCTTTTATTTCTTTAATTTCACTGCATTTATTTAAAATACACAAGCACTTGAATTACATTAGCACATACTTGCTTTAGTTCATAGATATTTTAAATAATACAAAAGTTTTATAAAATCCAATTCACCCTCCCTCTTGGGTTGCTTACCTGAGCCTACAACTGGATTAGAAATCCAGGTAGTCTGGCATCAAAGTACAATGAGTTGCTTGCAAGCTACCATGGTGACCTCGGGTCTAAGGGACATATATATCCATATCCCTTCGTGAGCAACCCTTTGGCAGAAGGGAGCTCGCAGTTGGTCACATTTAGTGAGATGTCATACATTTCACCTATATGTCACATCAGTGTCTCTACACTCCTTGGTTAAGAGGATAACCAACAAATATGACATACAACAACCTACACTTGATACGTCGCCGTCCTATAATAATGTATCCTTTATTTATGAACCAGTTTAAGAACTACTCGATATATCCTCTCTATATCAAATATAATGTAGTTCAAAGGACTCCACCACATAAGAGTTCTTTTTAGAAAAATACATATGTGATGAACAGCCAAAAGAATAACTTTTATTCATTAAGAAATTCTTATATAATTACAAAATAGCACAGTCGTCTACAGTCTAAATGATTGGCTTTGGGATATAATTTCCAACACATTCACTAGTTCCTCGTGAAGTGGTGATCCTTCTTATAAGTCTACAGCAACCCTAGCAATGGTAGTTCACTGCAAGCTTTGTTATTCTATAATGACTGAGAAAATCTAGATGAGACTTAGGCAAAGAATTTAGAATCACATCTTTCCCTAGTTGTTCATGCAAGAGAAACCTAATTTTGCTCATGCATTCGATTTGCTTGATCATATACAATACATGATCAGTGACTGACACCCCCTCATGCATCTGAGCATTGAAAATAATATAAGAGATCTTGTGCCTCTCAACATTATCCGGAGTGCTAAAGGATACTTTCAATACTTAAAGCATTTCCTTTGACTAAGCATTCTTGAACTTGCAACTGAACTCGTCATTCATCGCTGCCCTTATAATGCAGTGCATTATGGTTTGATCATTGAGCCATTTAGATAAGTGTCCTTGACTGCACCACGAGCGTTTGGAGTAGGCTCCTCAAGTGTCAAATCTATAATGACATACAAGATTTGTTCATGCTTCTAGACTATCTTTAATTTTCAATATCAGCAATCAAAATTGGGTCCCATCAACTTCTCATTATCTAACAATGATTGGAGCAATAAGGTAGTAGCCATAACTGAAAAGAAAACATAAGACCAATTTAGTATATGAATTATTTAATACTAAAGACTTGGATTTTAGTCTAAAGGTTCTTCTACTATTTTATACAAATTGATAGCCTCTACCTCTAATTTGAGAAATTACATTAATCCCTTAGCAGGTATTAAAATCCACACAGATTGCACACAGGCTCGAGTGTGGCTTGGCCAACCTCTATGCATCTATAGATAGGTTCTTAACTAATTATTTTTTAAAACAACTTCTAGTAAGAGTTTTGCCCTACGCACCTCTTTAACAAGCATGCGGGGTCTCCACTGAAAGTCCTAGTTAGTCCAACCATTAACATGATAAGACTCAGTACTTCTAACCCACAAATAGTTAAGCCTGAGTATGGCTCAACCCACTTGACCATCATTAAGAAAGTCATAACTGGATCATTATATTATGAATGATAATTTCAGTAGCCAAATAAGCACCAGGCATGCCATTCCTCCAATGATTATCTAGACTGTTAGAGCCATTATCATTCAATTAATAAAAGGCTATAACTTAGTTATCCCTATAACTTCATTATTTTAAGGATCTAATAATTTAGAGGATTTATATACATGTTATAGAATGAAGAGAAGATATCCGCTAGTTAGTCAACAATCTTTCCACTTACTTCACCAAGTCTTAGAAGAGGGTTCAAGATAAGCTGGTCTAAGAGCACCTAAATCAGTCCTACTGATTAACCTTATAACATGGGTCAGCTCAAATCACTAAGTGACCTAATCAAAAGCTGATTGATTACTTTGGCAAAGTAAGTGAAGATTGGCCGGAGGGTTCTCATTTCTTTCCTTAGACACCAACTTAATTGGCTAGGAAAGAGAACAGTCCCAATTAAAAATCCCTTTTAGCCACTTACCTTAGATACCAATTAATTCATTAGTTTCAATTGGGTAGCCTTTAAACTTGGGCTTAACCATTGAGCCATAATCAAGTTTATTAAATCAAAGATATAGAATTGATCAAGCTACAACTATTGAGTTTGATCTAGAAAGAAGAAAATCTAATTTAACTATTGGTTAGATTTTAATTTTTCAATTTAGTTCATATTTATTTGATTCTAATTCTAGTTCAAACCCAATTAAATTGACCTAATTGAAGCTAATCCATAATCCAAAGGTTTATGAAATAGCTTAAGATCTTTCATTCTCAAATCTAGCTCTTTTAACCATCAAAACCTAATTCTTAATTAGTTTACAAACATTTGAAAATTGAAACAATTTCAATTTGAATTGTAAAACTCTTTTACAATTTTTTATATAAGAAAAATTATATTCACTTGCATGAGCTAACTCACCTAGATTTGAGTCGACTCATTAATGAGTTAAGTCACCATGAGTCGACTCATCTTGTGACTGTGACACATAGAAGAGAAACAGAGACTTATTTTTCCCAGTCTACATCTTTGTGTCGACTCAACAATATCTTGAGTCGACTCACCAAGGTCATGAATCAACTCATCAGGGCCATGGGTTGACCATGTAGGCTAATAGCAATAGGTGCAGTTTAGAGATCTAATTTTATGCTAAACAATTTAACATAACAAATCATAAAACCCTTTTGAGATCTATCTAAACATCTTTTTGATTTTAGATCTAAATGACATGGATTAAAATAATTTTAATCAAATCTTTTTCATGATTTTTCTTCATGAGTCATATTACAAACAGCATATCTACATGCCACGAGACCATATGGAAAGAAAGGGACTTTAAACCCTGCTTCTGTCTTATGACTGGATGATCATGGTGATTCCTTCTAATCAAAGTACAAGTAAAAAAGGTGAAAACTAATAAAATTTTAAATGTATATGCAATAATATCATGCTAAATGAACCTAACTTTGATGCCCATTAAAGAAAACCATAGGCCATTTCATGCATGTATTTAAAAACTTTTTCAAAATTTAAGTAGCCAAAAATAACTAGGTTAATCAAATTAATCAAATATGCAGTAGATTAAATCTATAAATAGCTAACATAAAGATCATGCATAATGATGCATATAAAAGAAATTAGATATATAAAAGAAAAACATAGATCATATCTATGCTATAAAACTGGTATTATAGATCACATCTATAATGTCAATAAGTTCGAAACTCATTACCTTTGTACAGGTCAAAGATTTCCATAGTTGAAAAACCATGGTAATAAGGTTCTTCCAAGCCACACAGGATGTATGGCCTTTGTAGGATGTCTACACAAAGCCCTGTATTGACTAGTTTTCTTGGAGTGCTAGCTTCTTTCAGAGACCTTGACGGTTTATCAAATTTTCTTCTCCAAACCACTTGGACTTTCCATAGGAAGAAGAAGACACCAAAGAAAATGAGTTAGTGAAGGAAATAGAAGACAATACTAGAAAAATATTCTATTCTCACTTCCCAAAACCTAGTATAAGACCTAGGAAAATGCCCACACCCAAGAAAACTTTTCTCTCCTAGAAAATTCTACACACTCGCACTCTTTTCTGGTTAGAAGACCTTCTTCTCACTCTCAACCTTCTCCCATGTCCATTAGCAACCTCTTTAAGAAGAGGCGCTCAAAGGAAGTTAGGAGGTTAGGGGGTTAGAAATAAGATAGGGAGTTAGGATGTGATGAGGTAGTTTTGATTAAAAATTAAAACTAATTCATTTGAATTCAAAATTCAAGTTCAAATTCTAATTTGAATTCAAATTCAAAATCAGATTTAGATTTCAAATTTCAAATGCATGATGCAAGAAAGCTTGGATGCGATCCAATCAATTGGACTCCGGCTCGATCTTAAACCAAATCCCATTTAGTTATACCCAAAGAGAAAAGTAAACTTAATTAAATCAAGAATCAAACCTCTACTGTGATTAGGTTATCTCATAATTTAATTGGGTCAACTTAATTGAATATAATTCAATTTGACTTGATCCAAATCTCATTGCTTAATCAAATTAAGCTATTTAGCAATCTAATTGCTAATTAATTCTCTCATAATTTACTAACTCTTAATGAATTACTGATAAGTCTACTCATTGAAAATATTGATGAGTTAACTCACTGATGAGTCAACTCAAGGTTAATCATTAACCAGTTTGATAATTAAATCCTAGAATGATACATAATCATTGATCTGATATTAGATCAATTAGGAACTTTTACTGTTTGTAATCCCATAGGTTTGAATATTAAGCCGGTAGCACAAGAATAATTTATGTACCAATCGAACTAATCATCTAGTAATGATATTCAACATCTAGATTGGTCAAATTGTTGTAAAGTAATATTCAAGAACCTTTGGCATATGGTTATCATATAATTCATTCCTTTTATCCTCAATGCTTAAGATGATTTCAGGATTAAACTACCAACCCTTAATCAGTACATCCATATAGTATCCCAATCTTATAAACCCTGTGACTCCTTACAATGATTACCCTGACCAAGATTTTGTTAAATTAAAACATAGTGAGGTATTATCTCTAACATCTTGGAGTAGTCAATCCCATCTTGACTTATATACCAACTTTATATGTACTTGACTGTACCCAAAAATCTTTTATCACTGAATTAAAAATTCAGGTAGTCTGGTACCAAAGCATAGTGAGTTGCTTGCAAGTCATCGTAGTGATCTCAGGTCTGAGGGATACTTATTTCCATATCCTTTGTGAGTAATTCTTGATAGTAGAGTGCTCGGTAGGGGGTCACGTTCAGTAAAATGTATTCTTATATTCCAGTTGTATACCATACCAGTGTCTCCACATTCTTTAGTTAAAAAGATAACCAACCCATATGGCACACAATGACTTACACTTGATAAATATTATCGTCCTTTAATAATCCATCATTTGGTCGCAAACAAGTTTAAAAAATTACATGATAAATCCTCTTTTATTGAACAAAAGTAGTTCTAAGGACTTCATCATAGAAAAGTTCATTACAGGAAAATGCACATATAATGAACTACCAAATAATTTTTATTAATAATTCATATACAATTATAAAGAGCACAACTGTCTACCGACTAGATGATTGCCTTTAGGATACAATTTCCAACACACTCTCCCACCCTTCCTCCCTTCCTCGACGTTGAAGAAGAGCTATTTCCTTGGACCTCGGCCCCCAATGTAAAAAAAAGGATAACTTTTGGCTCTCTCCCATGAAATAACTAATATTCGCATGATTGCTGAGGATGTCTGACAAATGAATAGTGATCTTATAGGGCTGCTTAAATGAATCATCTCCGTCTCTCACCATAGATTGGATTTTTTTTAATAAAACCAATAAATAAATAGGGAAGAAAAGGAGAAAGGAGATTAGTGTTTTTTTGTTAATCCAGTTTAGTCGATAAATTTTTAGATTATCCAAATTAATAAATTATATTTAATTCCAAATTCTTGATTATATATTTTAAATGAAATAGAAATAAAAATATTAAAATAGATAAAAATAATCAATATTTGAATTTTTTTGTTGTAAGGATAAAAATGGACATTTGAGTTGATTTCTATTCCTATAGTTAAATAAACCAAACAACTACAATAGAAATCATCCATTCTGATTCCAATTCCAATCATAAATCAAACACTTTAGGACACATGGCCATTTTGATTTCCATTCTAATCCATTTTAATTTTGATTTTGATTTCGATTCCATTCACGAGCCAAACATGCCCTAAAATCCTATTATTAAAACCTCCAAACTAGATCAATTAATAAAATCCCCATGGGTAAATGGATAGAAGGGCATGATTCATATATTTGTTTTCAATTATTTGTCATGTTCCTCGATTGTCTAAATAAAGACAAGTACTGACGTGATAAGGTTTCGACTTGTTTTGGTTGCTTGTGTTAAGACCGGCGTTATGGATGTGCTTGAAAAATCACATGTGTGCATGGTCTTTGGTTGGAGAGCTCTCACAATTGGAACTATGAAATCTTTTATAGATTATTATTTTCATAGCTCCTGATCTCGTATTAATTAATTCTATCGACCATACTCACCTAACTGTCAGCAACCCAGCATTTGATTTAGATAGTTCCAATTCAAAATTAATATTTTAGGTCATATTATAGTTCTAAAATAACTTTAAAACCTTTTTATAAATGGATTCATTAGTCGAATATTTTTATGAGCCAAAATATGGAAATACGTAGCATGAGAGGTGTAAAAAAACAAAAAAGAACACAAAAACTTCTGGCAATGATAAGTGCATGCTGTCGGAACTTGAAATTCTTTATCTTATTATGCTTGGGATTCATCCCACTAAATATATACTTGATGATATACATAAGTTAAATGCCTACCAAAGTATCCTAAATAGGATTAGCCAAATACGACAAAGTATCCTAAATAGGATTAGCCAAACATGGATACATATCGATACATCCCATATAGGAATATCTAAACTTGGAAGGATATCACTTAGGTAAGAAAGATGTTTAACACCCCCCCTCAAACTAAAGGTGCTTCTTGTAGATGAAGTTTGGAGAGAAGGTAATGGAAGTGCTACTTGGCATGGGACTTTGTAAGTAAATCAGCAATTTAATTAGTTGAGGAGATATGATGTAGATCAATAGTCCGCTACTGATAGTGGTGGCGAGTAAATTGACAATCAATTTTAATATATTTGGTATGCTCATGGAAGACAGCATTGCGTGTGATTTGGACAGTACTATGGCTATCATAATAAATGGACATTTGAGAGGATAGATGTATGCCCATATCATTAAGTAGCCAGTGAAGCCAGACAATCTCAGCAGTAGTATTAGCAAGGGCACAATATTCAGCTTCTGCACTGGAGCGAGATACAACTGATTGCTTTTTACTTTTCCAAGCAATCAATGAGTTTTCCAAGAATATGCAATATCCAGTTGTAGAGCATTGATCAGTGATATCTCCAGCCCAATTTGAATCAGAGTATGCATGAAGATTGAGATCAGAAGAGGAAAGAAGAAGCCCATGATATAGCATGCCTTTGATATATCCGAGTATCCGAAGCACAGAAGCATAGTGAATAGAGCGAGGTGCAGACATTAATTGACTGACAATATGAACTGCATGAGAAATATCTGGCCGAGTGATAGTGAGGTAGTTAAGACTACGTACAAGTTAGTGATACCGAGTGGGATCAGTAAGAATTTTTTCATCAGTAGCCTGAAGCTTCAGATTTATCTCAAGAGGGGTATTAATAATTTTATTGTCCGAAATGCTGGCACAAATAAGCAAATTAGAGGCATACTTAGCTTGAGAAAGGAAAAGACCATCAGATTGATGGTTGACTTCAATGCCAAGAAAGAATCGTAATAAGCCAAGATCTTTCATTTCGAAGCACTTGTACAAATATTGCTTGGTATCATAAATGCATTATTAGTCATTTCCAATGACAACATATCATCAATATAAAGAAGAAGTAGAACTATCCCATGAGAGGAGCAGCGATAGAATAAGGCGGAGTCATGAAGGCTTTGGAGAAATCCATAATCAAGAAGAGTGGTTTGGAATTTTTCAAACTAAGCGTGAGGTGCCTGTTTGAGACCATAAAGTGCATGACGAAGTTTACATACTTGATGAGGCTGGTGAGGTAAGCCAAGAGGCGGCATCATGTATACTTCTTCAGATAGGTCTCCATGAAGAAAGGCATTCTTGACATCAAGTTGATGTAAAGACCATCGTTTGGCAGCAGCTATAGCAAGTAGAGTATGGACAGAAGTGATCATACGAGCAATAAGAGAAAAGGTCTCTTCATAGTCGATGCCATACTCCTGTATAAATCCTTTGGCAACAAGACGAGCCTTATAGCGCTCGATGGAACTATTAGCCTTAGTTTTGATATTGTATATCCATTTGTAGCCCACGATCGATTTTCCAGACGGCAGATCAACCAAGTCTCATGTATGGGTTTTTTGTAGAGCCCCAGTTCTTCTGACATGGCATTCTGCCAGGAAGGATTAAATGATGCCTCTTGATACGATTTAGATTCATGTAAAGGCAAAATAGTGGACAAGTAGCAATGATAATCTATTAAATAAGCCGGTGGACTATGTGGCGGGTAGGATATCACCTCTCAGGTGCTGCTAGATTGCTCACAGGAGAAGTGTCTGTTGGAGAGACAGTAGACTGGCCAAGTTGTTCGGAATGCCCATTTTCTTCAAGTAGTGGTGCATGAGAGGGAAAAGGATCAAGCAGAGGTTCTTGACATGAAAATGAAGATTTTTTATGAGGTAAAGAAAAAAATGGAATCTGTTTCCAAAAGGTGACATGCCTAGAAATATGTAATTTTCGAGTTTCGGGATCATAGCATCGATATCCTTTTTATTGGATCCCATATCCTAAGAAAACACATATTACATTTTTTTTTTGATAATTTGTCACACTCATGCTTGGGGAGATGAAAAAAGCAAGTATATCCAAAAATATGAAGATGGTCATAGGAAGGGGGAGAGTTATAAAGTTGTTCCAAAGGTAAGAGAATACAAAGGACACGGGAAGGAAGGTGATTAATTATATATATTGCAGTATTCATGGCTTCTCCCCAAAAGACTTTCGGAACAGAAGAGGAAAGGAGTAAAGTATGGGCGATTTCAACAATATGACGATGTTTTCTCTCAGACACACCATTTTGTTGAGGAGTTTCAACACAAGATAACTGCAAAGTATGCCCTGAGATTTAAGATAATCATTGAATGATTTTGAAAGATATTCGCCACCAGAGTTAGAGCGAAATATTTTTATATGTTTAGAAAATTATGTTGTGATCATGGTGGAAAATTCAATATAAACTTTTAAAACTTCAGAGCGAGCATGCAAAAGATAGAGCCAGGTATAGTGAGTGAAATCATCAATAAAAATAACATAATAAGCATAACCACCCATAGAGGATATAGGGGCAAGACCCCATACATCAGAGTGAATAAGATCAAAAAGAGCAGTAGTAGTGGAGTGACTTAAAGAAAAAGGTAAAGCAGATTGTTTTGATAATTTACAATGAACATAACATGGTTCTTTTATTACAGAGACAACCTAGCAAACCTTTATTAATTAATTGAGATAACTTTTAAAAGGAAAGATGACCTAAACGATCATGCCAAGACATAAAGGAAGAATTATTAGTGGAAACAACAGCGATAGAGTGTGTACCAAAACTAGAAGGAACATAAAGCTTATCTAGAACAAAAAGTCGACCAATCTTACGGCCTGTCCTAACTTCCTTCCCTGTCGAGCAATCCTGTACAACACAACCAGAAGGAGAAAATGTAACTGTAAGTCCTTTGTCACATAATTGACCAATGAAAATAAGATTCATAGAAAGTTTAGTAGCAAGAAGAACATCAGAAAGGTATAGGTTAGGAGAGTGAATGGTTCCACGATGGCTAGCAATAATAAGTGATCCATTTATAGTTTGAATATGGGATGGAAAAGGAAGGGAAGAAACATGTTGGAAGATGTCAGGGTTGAAAGTCATATGATTAGAGGCACCTAAATCAAAGAACCACTTACCTGGCAGAATGGAGGTGTCAGAAGAAGATGAGGCAGTAGGATTACCAATAGAGAGAGACTGATGAATCATTGTCTGGATATCATTGGGAGTAAGTGATGTGGTTGCTTGGGCTGTAAGCTTTGGCATAATAGTAGTAGCAGCGGAGGATGAGCGATCTCCAAAATTTTGAGTTTTGGTTCTCATGGTGTTGGAGTTTGGATGGGGGCAATTCCAAACAACATGTCTGACTTTCTTACAGTAGGTACACTGCATGGAGGATGCATCCTGGAGTCGAGAAGTAGATGCCTGACAGTTGCAAGCAATATGGCCAAATTGCTTGCATGAGTGACATTGGATTTGAGATAGTCCCTTTGATTTAATCCATGTAGACAATATTAGAGAGTCATCATGGTTGGAGGAGACAATCTTCTTCCAGGTTTCTTCAGCAAGTAACTCGAAAAGTGCAGTGTCAACAGATGGAAGAGGAGATCTATAAAGAATAGAAGCTCGAACAAACTCAAACTCATCGCGAAGAGCTATTAGGAACTGGACAAGACGAAACACTTCTCGAAATTGATAATAAATTTTTGCATCATGGATCCACTTGGGCTCCATCAGGGCAAGTTGATCCCAAATCAGAGACATCTGAGAGTGAAAGTCAGCCACATACTGCTCTAGTTATTGCTTAAGATTACGAATGTCCAATTCAAGCTTATATTTGAGAGCAAAATTTGCTTGATTATATCGCTTAGCAAGGAAGTCACACACTTCCTTTGCAGCGTCAAACTTGCTAAAATGTAGGCTGATGGATGGGCTGATAGTATTAGAAATTCATGTCATGATTTTGTTGTTGTCAATGTCCCATATAGCAAAAGATTCCCCGGGTGCAATTGGACATGGAATTTCACCAGTAATATACTGCCAAAGTCCACATCCTTTTAAAAAGATTTTCATCATGAAGGACCATCGGGGATGATTATTTCCATTCAAGTGAACCATAATCGGTTAAGCGACATCAGTCATGATGAACCAAGTAGAGTCGGTTGAAACCCATGGAAGGGTCAAGTAGCAGATCCGGTGGAGACGCAGTGATCACGGGTGGAGATGGAGGATTTGAATGGATGGAGAGACTCCCAGCAGTGAAATCTGGTGGGGTTCTCACTGGCATCCTTGGAAGATTCATCACTGGAGAAGGGTGGCACGGTCGACAGCTGGCAACACGGGAGAAGGTGGCATGGTAGCATCATAGCAACATGGCAGCGTCCTTGGCTCCAGGCGTGTCTGTGCTTGGATGGGAGATCGGAGGCCCCAAACATGCTCGGATGGGAGATGTACTTTGATATGGGAAGCAAAGGGGGCCATCGATGGATGGCTCACGGGGAGACAAAGGAGTCGGGGATGGATCTGGAGGAGCCCTGCATCATTGGCGTCAATCAGCTACTGGAGCAAGAAGGGCCATCGATGGACAGTGCACAGGGAGATGGAGGAGTCGAGGATGGATCTGGAGGAGTCCTGCATTGTCGGCGTCGATCGGCTACTAGGGCCAGTGCAGGGCGGGCTCAGTGAAGATGGTGACGTCGCTGGGAGGATGAAGGAAGGAGAGCGTCGGTGGGGACAGGGGCAGCGGGAGGCGTCAGCGGGGGCAGGGGTGGCGGGAGGTGTCGGCAAGGGCAAGGGTGGCGGGAGGCATCAACGAGGGAGGCGGGGGTGGGGGAGGGGGCGGTGGGAGGCGTGCGGTGACAGGGCTGGGAGAGTTAGAGAGGCTAAGAGGGGAGGGAGGGCTAGCGAAAAGCATCGGGAGGCGTCGGTGAACGGGCGGTGATGGGGCTGGGAGAGTCAGACGGCGTCGGGGTCAGGATTGAGGGAGAGGGAGAGGCCGAGAGGGGGAGGGAGGAGATTAGGGCGGCCCTTAAGAAAAAGAAGGGAATATGGCAGGAATAAGATGGGAATAGGATTGGAATATGGTTGGAATAGGCAAGGATAAGGTGGACTAGGAACCTTGCTCTAATACCATGTAGGAACTTGAAATTCCTTATCTTATTATGTTTGGGATTCATCCCATTAAATATACACTTGATAATATAAATAAGGTAAATGCCTACCAAAGTATCCTAAATAGGTGTTGCCCAGATATGGTGCCCAAGGGGGGGGGTGAATTGGATCTTTTTTTAAAAAATAAAGCAATATATGTGCTATCAATTTCAAATGTGAAGAGTGATAGTGCTCAAGTAATTGTGCAACGGAAGCAATGAAAGATAACAACAATTAAAGAGCAATAGAGAGTAAAGCAATGCAAACACACAAAACGTATAGTGGTTCGGTGCACCTAGCACCTACATCCACTCCCCAAGCTTCACTTGGGAATTTTCACTATAATCATCTCTAGATTACAGCCGACTTGTTTTACAAGGCTCACAAGTCAAAACTTAAGTTGGTTTTGTTACCTAGGCTCACCAACAAACCTTACACACTTGTTTTGGCTTCGGGCTTACAAGCAACCCTAGTTAGTTTTATCAATTGGCTCACCAACAAACCTCACACTAGTTTCAAATTCCCTTGAAACTAGGCTAGCACAAATAGAGTATGAATACAATGAATAAAAACAAGACAAACTCCTTTTTGAGAAAAAAATAATTCGATGTAGCTCTTGTTGGAGACTCTTCAAGTCTTCCTCTTGGAATCTTGGACCTCACTAAATGCCAAAGACTTGAAAGCTGGATTCCTCAAAAATGGAAAGCTTTTGGCTAAGGAATCTCTTGGATTTTCTCTCTTTTTGGCTTAGGATTGATTGAAAGCTTTGTACTTTTACTCTCTTCTTTTTCACTTTGTCTCCTTTTCTTTTTTTTGAAGTTAGGTGGAGGTTAAATACTTCATTCAAGCTGAAACAACTCCACAAGACCGTTAGAATCAAAAATATGACCGTTTATGGCCGTTAGAAATCAAATCAAAAGTTCAGAAAAACTAGCCGTTATGCCATGAGTCGACCTCATGAGTCGACCTCTGGGTCAAGTGTCGACCTCCAGTTTATCTTAGGAAAAATTCCAGAAAACTATAGTTCTGCCCAGTTTAAATTCTCAGGCGATGAGTCGACCTCTGGTGTCGACCTCTGGACAGGTGTCGACCTCAGGTGGTGACCTTTGAAGCGTGCCACTAAAATTTTGCCATGTCGGCCTTGCTGAACTTTTCTTTTCTTCATGAGTCAACCTTTGGTGGTCGACCTTTGGCAAGGTGTCGACCTCTGGAGGTCGACCTCTGGTCTGAAATTTTCTGAAACTCTGGAGAGGTGCGTGCCATGCTTGAGTTTCTCTAGGCCTTTGTTCCTTTTGTCAATTACTTCTTAATATGAAGGTCCAATATGAGAAATTTGATCTTGTTTAAGGTAGAAGAGCTCTTTCCCAAATCAAGCAAGCTTGGTTTCATCATTGTACTCTTGATACTCTTTTTGAATAACCTAAGGCCTGAAACTTTATCTTGAAATGAAATATTAGTCCAAACATATACTCAACCTTTTGTTAATCATCAAAACTGAGCCAAAGCCAACAATCTCCCCCTTTTTGATGATGACAAAACCTTGAGTATATATGCAATTAAGTCCAAAAGCAAAATATAGTATTAAAAAATTTTCAAAGAAACCTCACATATATGAGTATATCATAAAAATTTACCTTTCATCTACTCTCCCTTTTTTGTGAAAACATTCTCATGAGTCAAAAAGTTAAGAACCATACAAGCTTTACTCTACTCTATGAAAGAGTCATAAGAACCATATATACTTTACTATGCTCCCCCTTTTTGTCAAGAATCAAAAAGTGCATTCTTTGTAGTAAAACATATACTAAAGAAAATTATGTTCCATTGCAATGAAGTACTTAGTTGCATAAAATACATGCTCCCCCTCAATTTGTGCATTTGATATAGCAAAGACATTCTAACTTGAGGGTTTAAAAAGATAAATGCTAAGAGCTGGCATCAGACAGTAAAATACCACAATGTAGATAAATATATAAATGAATGTATTCAGTTACAAAATTGCTTACATAGTAAGCAGAAAACACTGATACATCAGAACATACAAAGCAAACTAGTACTTCAGTAAACATCATATATCAAGAAAATCTATGAGGCTACTCCTCATCAGAAGGTACATCAAAAGAGATAGGAGCCGAGATCCTAGATGAGAATTTTGGAGTCCTATGAGTGAGACTCCGAGTCCTTAGAGAGGGACTAGACCTAGGGGTAGTCCTACGAGATCTATAGGTCCGTGGAAAAGACTTCGAAGGTGTCCTAACAGAAGTAGTAGCAGTAGGAGTAGGTGGATCAGTATGCTGAGTAGACTGAGCTGGAGTGTGCCTGCTGACAAGCTCATAAGCAGTGGGATCATCAATATCAGTCTCTGTACGCTCATCTCTATCATCTGGAATGCCTGTAATAGACTCAAAGAGTGACTCAGTAATCTCAGTATCTACTGGCACATCTGTAGCTGGAGGATCAGTACTAGGAAGATCAGTAGAAGGAGGATCAGCAGAAGGGGGAATCTCTGGAATCGGATCAGCAGGTGGAACATCAGAGCTACCTGCTCCAGGCTGATCTCCATCACTGTCACTGTAGCCACTAGAGTCATCATCATCATCATCATCAGAATGTGGAGGAGGCACTGTCAGATCTACAGTCCCTGGTGGCAATGCCAATCTCAGTAAGCTGAGGATCTGTCGGAATCCTACATCGACAGTAGCTGAGAGAGCTCCAATGCGCATTTCTGTGTGGATCCGCAGACCATGTAGCTCCTGTCGTACACCAGCAATCTCTGTCCGGACCTCTGAAATGTGATCAGTCACTCTCTGCACAATGTCCGATGTGCTCGTTGTAGTCCTCTATGGTGTAGCAGTAGCAGAAGGTGCTGGAGCTAATGAGGGTGGTGGCGTGAATGGCTCAAGCACCGCAGTCTCTGACTCTGGTGCTGGACAAGGAGGTGTACCATGATCAGTAGGCTCTGAAGGCCCTGCCTCAGCTGCTCGAATCTCCTCCTCCTCATCTAGCTCCTGGCCAGACTCCCGTCGCACCCAACAATCACCAATCAGTCAAAATCCCATCCTATGCAGGGATTTCTCTCCGTATGTGTCAGTATGCTGCAGCTGACTGAAGGGTATACCATCAAATGATACTCCATACTCCCTGAATAACTGTGTCAGCCCCATGCCATATGGCTGAACTAGTCTCCTATGAGATGCTGCCTCTCCCATCTGCTGAAGCATGATCCTGGGAAGGTTGATGGGAGTCCGCTGTCTCAGGGACACCATCAACACTAGCTCACGCTCAATAATAAAGTCGAACCTCCCGCTCTTTGGAATCAAGATGCGGGCGATGATATGATGTAGCACTCTCAACTCCAATGATAGCTGGTTAGCGGCTACTATGGAAATGCCGCTAACATCCTCACGCTCTAAGATACATCTGAAGGCATGCTCTCGGTCGCTGATAGTAGTGGCGGCTGTGCCATGAAGTGGAATCCTCCAAACACGACTGATGACCTTCGGTGTCACTAGAATCTCGATCCCACGAACAGTAGCAGACCATCCAATGCCATCAGTGGCCATGGATGCATAGAACTCCCTGATGAGGTCTGGGTAGAATCTCTTAGTCATCATGCAGAAGTGAACCAGACCTGCATCTCTCAGTACATCTCTTATAAAAAAGTGATGCTGATCCCAGAAGGGTATATCCACACATCTCCCACTCGCAATGCTCTTTCGTACTAAGCTGGCTGGCACTGGTGCAAGTTCCTCTGGGGATGGCTCATGCTCATGTTTGGCCTTTCTTCGTCGCTCAGTACTACCTTGGCCTTGTTCCATTTTCCTTTTCCTTATAGCCAACTGCTTCCTTAGACCCATATGGATGGAAGAGGGTAATTTAGGAAGAAGTAGGATAATGCAGTGCTAAGAAAAAGAAGAACCAATAATTTGGAGAGGAGAAAAGGATTTCATGGTTGAGCAAATGAAGGAACCGTGAAAAGGTAAGTGAGGGTTTGTGAAATTGAAAAAAAGAAGAAGAGAGCAAATAGAGGAAATGCACGAAATGGAGGGAAGAAATGAGTGTTTTCAATCGAATATCAACTGATAATTGAGGGTAAATAGAGGCAAAAACCTACATTGCCCAAAAACGAGGAACACGGTAAAAACCGGTTCGGTCCAAGAGAAACCATGAGGGGAGGAGAAGATTATCCAAAAAGAGGAGGGAGAGGGTTGGAAATCCACTATTCAGAGCTTAGGAGCATTGGAGGGGGACCACACGAAGGAGAAAAAGAAAAGAAATGGAGGAAATAGGGCTCGCGGATGGGTTTTAAAAGTAGGTTTTCCGACCAAGTGTCAACCTCTCAAAGATTTCAGGGGTCGACCCCAAGTGTCGACCTCCGAAATTTTAAATGTCGACCTCCAAAAATAAACTAGTCAAAATAAAATTTGGTAAAATTGATAAAATTTAGAATGAATTCTTAGAGAAGCTTTAAATATATTTGAGAATTTATAAATCATTTTTGAGGAATTTTGAAGGAAATTGAAGAGTTTCAAGCAAAAGGGTCAATGACTCCCAATTCTCTTCTAATCATGCAAAATCTATCTTCATTCAATGGTTTTGTGAATATATCAGCCAATTGATAATCAGTACAAATAAATTCTAACAACACATTAGAGTTTTGAACGTGATCTCTTATGAAGTGATGTCTTATTTCAATATGTTTGCTTCTTGAATGTTGTACAGGATTTTTTGTTAAATTGATTGCACTAGTATTATCACATCTTATGGGTGTTTTAATTAGTTTGATGCCAAAGTCTTCGAGTTGTTGTTTGATCCATAGAATCTGAGCACAACAGCTTCCGGTTACTATATATTCAGCTTCCGCCGTAGATAGAGCAACCGAATTCTGTTTCTTGCTGCTTCATGAAATCAAATTAACTCCTAGGAATTGACAAGTTCCACTAGTACTTTTACGATCAAGTTTACACCCAGCAAAATCAGCATCAGAATAAACAATCAATTCATATGATGACTCTCTAGAGTACCAAAGACCAATCTCAATTGACCCAGATAAGTATCTAAATATATGTTTTACAGCTAAGAGATGTGATTCTTTAGGAGCAAACTGAAAATGTGCACACATACAAACACTAAACATTATATCTGGTCTACTGGCAGTTAGATATAGCAATGAACCAATCATGCCTCTATATAATTTTTGGTCAACTGATTTACCACATTCATCTTTGTCTGATTTACATGAAGAGCTCATAGGGGTACCTATTGGTTTGGTAGTCTCCATCCCAAACTTTTTCAATATTTTCCTTGTGTACTTGGCTTGGTTGATGAAGATCCCCTCTTTGGTTTGCTTAATTTGGAGTCCGAGGTGAAAGGGATATGCCCTACAAGCCAATCTATGTTGTATCTCCCAAACCATTATAATTGACAATATTCTAAATAAAGGCATTATTTTTTATCATACGCTGTGTTTTATATGATGAACCCCATAGATTAGGGCTATCATTTTAGGGTTATGATGAGATCATACCAGTGAGATCTAAAATCTTAAAACCTTAATCTAAAGTATTCCTAGTCAAAGGAACCCTGAGTAGGGGATCAGGATTTTCCGATAAGACTAGCACATCCCATGTATACTGGAAAGGGTGACTGCTCTCACAGTCACTTGTGTATGACACTAATACTGGGATGTGGGTGCTCATTGGAGAATGAGTTCACTGATATGATCCAACTTGAGAACATCTAATGGAGTCTTAGCTACATGTCAATAGAAGGTTCTCATAGTGGGAGTGGTACAAGTAATCCTTTGACCTGAGACTGCCATAAGTACCTTATGTACATCAACCCATGCTTTGGTTCAATCCTAATCATGACACTGAGTCGTGCACAGGATTGATACTGGGAATGGTGAATTGGATATGAAGGTAATGAGTAGGTCAACAAGGAATCGATCACTCTTGGTAAGAGGAGATTGCATCCAGCTAGTTAACAATCGGATGATGATTCAGGGAATCTTTGATCAAAGTAAAGATATTAGAGATGGTTTCTAATATCAAGATAATTGAATCATCAATATAAGATTGGGCTAAAAATAAATATAATATTGGATTTGACATATATCCATATCCATAGTTATATTTTGGGTGCAGGCTGATCGAAAGATTTAATTGTACGGTAACTCTCTACTGAAGGGTAATTTTGGTATTTCACCAGAATTTCCATATCTTCCGGGTAGACATGATACGTTGCTAGACATCAATCTTGTCTTGTGGGTTGATCAAATTCAAAGATCACTTATTAGGAAGAGTCCTAATTGATCAAATCGGGTAAGCCCGGTTTGACCTAAATCGATTAGAAAGAGTTCTAATCAAATTAGGTCAACTTGTATTCGAACCCACTGCTGGATAGATGTGGAACCCAATGGGTCACACACTTAAGAGGATTGATCAAGAGTTTAATTTGTGATTAAATCATCTTTGCAGGATAACACTCTAGCAGGTGTTGCAAACCGTAGCTTCTATTCGAATCGGATTCGAATTAGGGTTCCGGATTGGTTCAAATTGGGTTCTAATTGGACCTAATTAGACCTTAATTATGAAAATAGGGATTATGGCTAACCCTATTGGCTAGCCATGTAACTAGGCTAGCCTCCCCACCCGCCCCTTTTCATTTTTCATGCCAAAAGCCAAGAGTCCATGCGCTTATGGACTCTTGGCGCGCCATTTGGAAGAGTCCATGGCGCATGGACTCTTGGCGCGCCCCGCTTAATTCTTCGATGAATTAAGATGGGGCGGCCTTCTTTTCTTAAAATTAGCGCCTCACATACCCCCCCTTGGATGGGAACCCAACGGCTGATGGGTTTTTAAGAAAAAAGAAAAGCGTTGTTTCCTCCCGGGCGCGCGAAATAACATCTCTTCGGAGATGAAAAGTCGCGACTCCCTTCCTTTTAAAACACCACGGTTTTTCCTTTAAGAAAAGCCATGGTATTTAATCTGGAAGGCCGTGAGATGGGAGGATGGGGTGTGAGAAATTGAGAAGGGCATGAGAAGGAGTTTACGGAGAGTTTTGAAGGCGCCTCTCTGAAAACTATTTAAGGGACAGGAAAGATCAGAACTCGGGTAATGTTTTTTCTTTTATTTCCTTCTTCCTCTCCTAAAGACTCTTTTATTCTTTTCTTGCTCTTGCACTGTTTCCTTTACAGAGTACACCTCTGTCGAAACTCTGCTACTGAACAAGAATAAGAGTAAAAGTCTCCGACGGTACAGGAAAGAAAGGAGTTCTGATTTATTCCTTTCTTTCTTACATTAAGACATCATTGTCTTAATTCTCCTCCAACTTAAGACAAGCCTATGTCCTCTTAGGACAAGGTCTTTTCTTCAAGACAAGGGTGTCTAAAGGGCCAAGGTCTTAGTGGAAGGAGGAGAAGAGGTCAAGGAAAGGGAGGCAAGCTCTTGTGTGGAGGAATTCAAGCCATAGTCCAAGCAATTGAGTTCTAGGAAGAACAACTCAATAGAAGGAACCATTGAAAAGAAGATAGAGTTTTCTTGATCATTGCTCTGTGTGGATCACCATCGGAGGGTGGACACTTGGATGCCTGGTGAAATCAATTAGCCTCTTCAACATCAAATTTTGTTGGAATTAGCGATTACAGGTTGGTACCCTAATCCTAATTTACATAGATATTTTTGTCATATGATCTAGTCTTATTTAAGGAGTTCCTGTTTTAGGGTTTTTGGTGTGAATTTAGTTTCATTTTTTGAAATTACACTTCCGCTGCGTTGCACCGGAACCCTACAATGGTATCAGAGCCACCTTAATTAGGACTATGATCTATGATATTTTGTGTGTTACATATTAGGGTTTTTTAAGTCCTAATATGCTATAACACTTAGCATATTTTTGTTGCATATATGTTTTGGTGTATGCCACTAGTTAGGGTTTTTCACTCAAACCCTAATTATTATAGAGATATGATTAGTTTTGAAGTCATCATACTGAAATAAGGTTGCCCTGGCATAATGGTGGATCCATTATGTGGTAAATGGTTGTCCTAGTATGATGACACACTTTGCACATATTTGTTTATCAGAGTGATATGATTGAGATATGTTCTATACGAATGTGCTGGCAATCTTATAAAGCCCTTCTCTTAAAATTATATTAAGTCATAGTATATTTAACTAATAAGCATCACTAGTCATGATGAACAATTGATCATTCGGTGTCTAGAAAGGTGGTTCTGGGAAGGTAAAGAGAATTGTGGTTTTTAATTGGTTCCGTTGACCGACCTGGCCAATTTTTATTGGTGTCTAGGAAAGCAACGGGGGGACTCCCACATCTCTTCCACTTGCCTGGCCGATTTGATTATATTTAAATCTTGACTAAAATGCTTAGTGTTAAAAATACTATATATTGGCCTTCCTTCATGCTGGATCATTATTGTGTTATGAACCACATTAGGTTTGTTGTGTTATCTGCAAGACCTAATATGGTGATTGACATAATACTAGTCTAGTGCATAGATATGCTTACAGTACATTCAGTATAACGCCTTGTTGTGTTATCTGCAAGGGCATTATATTTGAGTACTGACTGTATAGAAATGAAAGGGTCTTGACTTAACTAGAACATTATGGTTTGTTGTGTTTTCTACAAGACTTATAATGTTCTAGAGGCCAAGTTACTTTTTTGAGAATTATATGAGATATAATTGGAAGAGTTTCCTATCTTTGAGCTTATAAAAGATTTGTTGTGTTTTCTCCAAGATCTTTTATAAGTTATTAGGATCTTAATCTCACTAAGAAAAATCGATCAGGGTTTTATCTCGATTATCATAGTGAGGGCTATGATTTTTGATAAAATAGTGGGAGACATAATTAAATTGAAGACCTAATTTAATTATATAAGTCATTTCATGGTTGTTTGCTTATGTATTGTTCTTTATTAAATGTAGATAAATGGCATCTTCATTATCACTGCGAAGTATCTTAGATACCAACAAACTGACTGGTCCAAACTATATGGACTGGTTGAGAAACTTAAAGATTGTATTGAGTTCAGAAAAACTTTCTTATATTCTTGATACCCCTAGTCTTAATCCACTAGGGGATGATGCCACACAGGAAGATATGGCCACATACAAAATGTGGCAGAATGACTCCCTCACTATCAAGTGTATCATACTGGCCTCTATGACCAATGAGTTATAGAGGCAGCATGAAAGCATGGATACTCAATCCATAATGCTCAATTTAAAAGAGCTTTATGGAGAACAAAGCAGAACTGCTAGATACGAAATATCTAAGCAGTTATTCCGTGCTAGGATGACAGAGGGAACATCCGTTCAGGATCATGTTCTGAAGGTAATTGACTTAATCACCAGATTGGGTCAATTAGGGTTTATTATGGATGGGGAGCTGAATCAGGATTTAATCCTGCAATCACTCCCGGAGTCATTTTCTCAGTTTGTCTTGAATTATCACATGAACAAACTGAACACTTCCTTGCCTGAGCTGTTAAATATGTTAAAAATAGCAGAAAGCCATGTTAAGAAAGAAAAGACTCCGCTTCTTCTTGTTGATAAGACCAATAAGAAGAAATCAGGCAAAAAGGGTTTTAATAGGAGGCTAAACCCTAAGGGTGGCATCAATAAGAACAAGAAAGGAAAGAAGGCCTCAAAACAGTCAACCTGTTTCTTTTGCGGCAAAGCGGGACATTGGAAAAGGAATTGCAAGGCTTACCTTGCAACTGTGAAGCCTGGTGCGGCAGATGCACCAAAAGGTATGTATGAAATATATACTATATTGACATTAAATTCGTCTATATCAAATACTTGGGTATTGGATACCGCTTGTGGTTACCATATATGCAAATCTTTGCAGGACCTCCACAAGCTTAAAGTATTGAAGGAAGGCGACTTCAATCTCTACGGTGCTGGTGGTGATATCATCCAAGCAGAAGCTGTAGGGACCTATATTCTGAAGTTGCCTTCAGGGAAGATCTTGGAGTTAGAAAATTGTTACTGTATGCCAAAGATTATTAGGAACATTATATCTATTCCTTTGTTTTTAAAACAAGGATATGTAATGGATGTAACGAGCACTGGTTGCTCGATAATATTGTCTAATAAAGTTATTTGTTCTGGCATATTTAGCAATGGGCTCTTAACTCTTTCTTCCAATGATAGTGTTTTTCATGTCAATAATAAAAGAAAAAGAAAATACTTTAATAATACTTTACTTTGGCGTCATCGACTTGGTCATGTTAATGAGTCTAGGATAAGCAAGTTATATAAGGAAAAATTCCTTGATCCTTATGAGTTTGAATCATTAGAAACTTGCGAATCATGTCTCATGGGTAAGATGACCAAGACTCCATTTACCGGACATGGAGAAAGGTCAACTGAGTTATTAGGACTTATACATACTGATGTATGTGGTCCAATGACAACTCAGGCCAGAGATGGATACTCATATTTTATCACTTTTACAGATGATTTATTTAGGTTAGGATGTGTATATCTTATGAAACATAAATCTGAAACCTTTGATAAATTTAAGGAGTATCAAAGTATGGTCGAAAAACAAACCAGGAAAAGTATTAAAGTTCTTCGTTCTGATCGAGGAGGAGAATACTTATCCATGGAGTTTTTAGACTATCTTAAAGTTAATGGAATTCTTTCTGAATGGACTCCTCCTTATACACCACAGCTAAATGGTATAGCTGAAAGGAGGAATCGTACCTTATTAGATATGGTATGATCCATGATGTGCTTCACAAATTTACCCATTTCCTTCTAGGGTCATGCCCTAGAAACTGCTGTTTACATTCTGAACAAGGTACCTTCTAAATCCGTTGATAGTACTCCATATGAAATTTGGAGTGAAAAGAAACTATATCTTAAATATTTTAAGGTATGGGGATGTCCAGCTTATGTTAAAAGAAATTTTGGACATAAGTTGGAACCTAGAACGGATAAATATCTATTTGTAGGATATCCTAGAGAGGGTAGAGGATATCTGTTCTACCATCCTACTGAATAAAAGATTTTTGTCAGTAGGCATGCCACTTTTCTAGAAAAGGAGTTCATTTTAGAAAAGGACAATGGTAGAACTGTTGAACTTGGAGAAGTACAAGAAACACAGATAGATAATTCTCAACCATTAAAACATATAGTTAGGACAGAACCAGAACACAAAACTCATCCCCGTAGGTCTGATAGAGTGCCACGGGAACCTAAGAGGTATGGGTTTATTATTGAAAATAATGAAGCCCAAGTCATTCAAAATGATGAACCTCTGACCTATACGGAAGCTATCTTGAGCACTGATTCAGATAGATGGCAAGAAGCCATGGAATCCGAAATAGACTCTATGTATGTAAACCAAGTATGGTCTTTGGTCGATGCACCAGAGGGTGTTAATCCTATTGGGTGCAAATGGGTCTATAAGAAAAAGATTGGGGCTGATGGCCAAGTTGAAACCTATAAAGCCAGATTAGTGGCTAAAGGTTTTAGACAAAAACAGGGAATTGATTATGATGAAACATTCTCACCTGTTGCCATGCTCAAATCAATTCGGATTTTACTTGCTATAGTAGCATACCACGATTATGAGATCTGGAAGATGGATGTGAAGACTGCATTCCTCAATGGTTTCCTTGAGGAAGAAGTCTACATGTCACAGCCAGAAGGTTTTATTTCAAAGAATAAACCTAATCAAGTATGCAAGCTAAAGAAATCCATTTATGGATTAAAGCAAGCTTCCAGGAGTTGGAACATCCACTTTGATAAAACTATTAAAAGTTTTGGTTTTATCAAAAATGTGGATGAACCCTGTGTTTATAAGAAGACTAGTGGGAGTGCCATAGTCTTCTTGGTTCTATATGTAGATGACATACTCCTTATTGGGAATGATATCCCAATGTTGCAATCAATCAAGGTTTGGCTATCAAACCAGTTTTCCATGAAAGATTTGGGAGAAGCTTCCTATATACTAGGTATTAAGATCTATAGAGATAGATCTAAGAGGATGCTAGGTTTATCCCAATCTAGGTACATTGACTTAGTGCTGAAAAGATTCAGCATGGATGGAAGTAAAAGAGGTCATCTTCCTATGAATCAAGGCATACATCTTTCTAAAAGGATGTCTTCTAAGACACCTGAAGAAAGAAATAGAATGAATTCTATACCCTATGCTTCGGCAATAGGGTCCATAATGTATGCCATGTTATGTACCAGGCCTGATGTGGCATATGCTTTAGGCATTGTCAGTAGGTTTCAGGCTGATCCAGGAGAGGATCATTGGAAATCAGTTAAAAATATTCTTAAGTACTTAAGAAGGACTAAGAATATTTTTCTGGTTTATGGTGGTTCTGATCTTAAACTAGAAGCTTATTCTGATTCTAGTTTTCAATCAGACCCTGATGATAGCAAATCCATTTCAGGATATGTTTTTACCCTAAATGGTGGAGCAGTGAGTTGGAAGAGTACCAAGCAGCAGACTGTAGCTGACTCAACCACAGAGGCAGAATACATAGCTGTTAGTGAAGCCGCCAAGGAAGCAGTCTGGATGAAGAAGTTCTTCACAGAGTTGGGTGTTGTTCCTAAAATTGAAAACCCAGTGCCACTTTACTGTGACAACACTGGGGCTGTTGCTCAAGCTAAGGAACCAAGAGCTCATCATAAGTCCAAGCACATTCTGAGATGCTTCCATCTCGTCCGAGAAATAGTAGAAAGACAAGATGTCTACATAAATAGAGTTGATACAAAGAACAATGTAGCAGACCCGTTCACTAAGGCTCTACCACAGCGAGATTTTGATCACCACCTCGAGTGTATGGGATTAAGATTTAAAGGCGATTGGCTTTAGTGCAAGTGGGAGATTGAAAGGAATATGCCCTACAAGCCAATCTATGTTGTATCTCCCAAACCATTGTAATTGACAATATTCTAAATAAAGGCATTATTTTTTATCATACGCTGTGTTTTATATGATGAACCCCATAGATTAGGGCTACCATTTTAGGGTTATGATGAGATCATACCAGTGAGACCTAAAATCTTAAAATCTTAATCTAAAGTATTCCTAGTCAAAGGAACCCTGAGTAGGGGATCAGGGTTTTCCGGTAAGACTAGCACATCCCATGTATACTGGAAAGGGTGACTGCTCTCACAGTCACTTATGTATGACACTAATACTGGGATGTGGGTGCTCATTGGAGAATGAGTTCACTGATATGATCCAACTTGAGAACATCTAATGGAGTCTTAGCTACATGTCAATAGAAGGTTCTCATAGTGGGAGTGGTATAAGTAATCCTTTGACCTGAGACTGCCATAAGTACCTTATGTACATCAACCCATGCTTTGATTCAATCCTAATCATGACACTGAGTCGTGCACAGGATTGATACTGGGAATGGTGAATTGGATATGAAGGTAATGAGTAGGTCAACAAGGAATCGATCACTCTTGGTAAGAGGAGATTGCATCCAGCTAGTTAACAATCGGATGATGATTTAGGGAATCTTTGATCAAAGTAAAGATATTAGAGATGGTTTCTAATATCAAGATAATTGAATCATCAATATAAGATTGGGCTAGAAATAAATATAATATTGGATTTGACATATATCCATATCCATAGTTATATTTTGGGTGCAGGCTGATCGAAAGATTTAATTGTACGGTAACTCTCTACTGAAGGGTAATTTTGGTATTTCACCAGAATTTCCATATCTTCCGGGTAGACATGATACGTTGCTAGACGTCAATCTTGTCTTGTGGGTTGATCAAATTCAAAGATCACTTATTAGGAAGAGTCCTAATTGATCAAATCGGGTAAGCCCGGTTTGACCTAAATCGATTAGAAAGAGTTCTAATCAAATAGGTCAACTTGTATTCGAATCCACTGCTGGCTAGATGTGGAACCCAATGGGTCACACACTTAAGAGGATTGATCAAGAGTTTAATTTGTGATTAAATCATCTTTGCAGGATAACACTCTAGCAGGTGTTGCAAACCCTAGCTTCTATTCGAATCGGATTCGAATTAGGTTTCCGGATTGGTTCAAATTGGGTTCTAATTGGACCTAATTAGACCTTAATTATGAAAATAGGGATTATGGCTAACCCTATTGGCTAGCCATGTAACTAGGCTAGCCTCCCCACCCACCCCTTTTCATTTTTCATGCCAAAATCCAAGAGTCCATGCGCTTATGGACTCTTGGCGCGCCATTTGGAAGAGTCCATGGCGCATGGACTCTTGGCGCGCCCCGCTTAATTCTCCGATGAATTAAGATGGGGCGGCCTTCTTTTCTTAAAATTAGCACCTCACATACCCCCCCTTGGATAGGAATCCAATGGCTGATGGGTTTTTAAGAAAGAAGAAAAGTGTTGTTTCCTCCCGGGCGCGCGAAATAACATCTCTTCGGAGATGAAAAGTCGTGACTCCCTTCCTTTTAAAACACCGCGGTTTTTCCTTTAAGAAAAGCCGTGGGATTTAATATGGAAGGCCGTGAGATGGGAGGATGGGGCGTGAGAAATTGAGAAGGGCGTGAGAAGGAGTTTACGGAGAGTTTTGAAGGCGCCTCTCTGAAAACTATTTAAGGGACAGGAAAGATCAGAACTCGGGTAATGTTTTTTCTTTTATTTCCTTCTTCCTCTCCTAAAGACTCTTTTATTCTTTTCTTGCTCTTGCACTGTTTCCTTTACAGAGTACACCTCTGTCGAAACTCTGCTACTGAATAAGAATAAGAGTAAAAGTCTCCAACGGTAAAGGAAAGAAAGGAGTTCTGATTTATTCCTTTCTTTCTTACATTAAGACATCATTGTCTTAATTCTCCTCCAACTTAAGACAAGCCTATGTCCTCTTAGGACAAGGTCTTTTCTTCAAGACAAGGGTGTCTAAAGGGCCAAGGTCTTAGTGGAAGGAGGAGAAGAGGTCAAGGAAAGGGAGGCAAGCTCTTGTGTGGAGGAATTCAAGCCATAGTCCAAGCAATTGAGTTCTAGGAAGAACAACTCAATAGAAGGAACCATTGAAAAGAAGATAGAGTTTTCTTGATCATTGCTCTGTGTGGATCACCATCGGAGGGTGGACACTTGGATGCCTGGTGAAATCAATTAGCCTCTTCAACATCAAATTTTGTTGGAATTAGCGATTACAGGTTGGTACCCTAATCCTAATTTACATAGATATTTTTGTCATATGATCTAGTCTTATTTAAGGAGTTCCTGTTTTAGAGTTTTTGGTGTGAATTTAGTTTCATTTTTTGAAATTACACTTTCGCTGCGTTGCACCGGAACCCTACACGAGGAAGAAGTTGAGTTCTCCCATCATGCTCATCTCGAACTCACTCTGCATTAACTTTGCAAACTCTTGACAAAGACATTCGTTAGTAGCACCAAAAATAATTTCATCTATATAGATTTGTACTACTAAGAGATCATCATTTTTCTTTTTCAAAAATAATGTGTTATCTACATTACCTCTAGAAAAATCATCCTTCATCAAAAATGAACTTAATCTATCATACCAAGCTCTAGGAGCTTGCTTTAAACCATACAATGCTTTATGCAATTTAAAAACATGGTTAGGAAATTCATGATTTTCAAAACCAGGAGGTTGTTCAACATAAACTTCCTCTTCAATAAATCCATTTAAAAAGGCACTTTTAACATCCATTTGAAATAACTTGAAATCCATAAAACAAGCAAAAGCAAGTAAAAGTCTAATTGCTTCCAGCCTAGCAACAGGAGCAAAGGTTTCATCAAAGTCAATCCCTTCTTCCTGGTTATAGCCTTTAGCAACAAGTCTAGCTTTGTTTCTAATTACAATACCATGTTCATCAAGTTTATTTCTAAAAACCCATTTTGTGCCAATTACAGAAACATTAGGGGATCTTTCAGTTAAAGTCCAAACGTTATTTCTTTTAAATTGATTTAGTTTATCTTGCATGGCATTAATCCAGTTACAATCTTTTTCAGCTTCTTTAATTGACTTAGGCTCTATTTGAGAAACAAAAGCTAAATAATCACAAACATTTCTGATAGAATAGCGTGTACTTACTCTCTTTGACGGATCACCAATAATTAGCTCTTTGGGGTGTCCGTGTGCATACCTCCACTCTTTAGGTAAAGGTTTTGGTGAAGTTGCATTGATCTCTTGAATTTGATCTTTATTTTCTTAATCATCATCTCCTTTGGGCACATCTTCATTGATTGTCAATTGTTCAAGCTTCTTTGTACCTGTTTCATCATCAATAGAATCTTCTTTTCTAGAAGATTTTTCGTTAGTTTCATCAAATACTACATGAATTGATTCTTTAACTAGAAGAGTTCTTCTGTTGAAGACCCTGTATGCCTTGCTAGAAGTAGAGTATCCTAAGAAGATACCCTCATCTGACTTGGCATCAAATTTACTGATATTGTCTTTGTTATTGTTTAATATGAAACAGCGGCAACCAAATACACGAAAATATTTAAGATTAGGTTTTCGATTTTTCCAAAGCTCATATGGTGTTTTCTTCAAAATAGGTCGAATTAAAACATGATTTAAAATGTAACAAGAAGTATTAATGGCTTCTGCCCAAAATATCTAGGTAAATCATTTTCGCAAAGCATTGTGCGTGCCATTTCTTCAAGAGTCCTGTTTTTTCTTTCTACCACCCCATTTTGTTGAGGTGTCCTAGGTGCAGAAAAATTATGACTAATGCCATTATCATTACAAAAAACTTCAAAATCATGATTGTCAAATTCAATTCCATGATCACTACGCAAAGAAACAATAGTGAGATCTTTTTCGTTTGAAACCCTTTTATGAAATTTAACAAAAGTTGAAAACATTTCATCTTTATGAGCTAAAAACATTATCCAAGTAAATCATGAGTAATCATCTACAATTACTAGCCCATATTTCTTACCTCCCAAACTAGTTGTTCTGGTTGGTCCAAAGAGGTCCATATGCAATAATTCAAGGGGTCTAGTAGTAGATACTACTCCTTTAGGTTTGAAAGTAGATTTAGTTTGTTTTCCAAATTGACATGCAGCACAAATCTTATCTTTTTCAAATGTGAGTTTTGGCAATTCTTTTACAAGATTCTTTTTGCTTAATTTTGAAATCAAATGTATACTAGCATGCCCTAGCCTGCGATGCCAAAGCCAACTAGTTTCGCTTGCCTTGGCTTCCCTAGCCACTAGGCATTGACCACTTTCCATGGCTAGATCATCAAGATCAACCATGTAAATGTTTCCATGCCTATGACCAGTGAACTTGATGCCATCGACATCTAGACTAGACACCATGCACAAAGATGATTCAAAAATTACTTTAAAATCCTTATCACAAAACTGACTAATGCTGAAAAGATTATGCTTCAAGCCATCAACAAATAATACATTATCTACATAAGCATTAGGGGTGATATGGATTTTACCAATTCCGACGATTTTACCTTTTCCATTATCACCAAAAGTAACGTTTCCACCATTTATAGCTACTAGTGATGAGAATTGCTTCACATCCCCAGTCATGTGCCTTGAGCAACCACTGTCTAGATACCACATTCTTCTTTTATTTTTGGTTGCAAGACACACCTGCAGAAATTGATCAAGTTGAAACTTTAGGTACCCAAGTCATCTTGGGTCCTTTAGTGTTAGACAAATTGGTTCCTTTTGGAACCCAAATCTTTCCAAAGATACTTGATTTTCTTCTATTACAAATATATGATTTATGTCCTAACTTACCACATGCATAGCAGGTAATATTAAAAGATGCAGGTATGAAAAAGTTTTTGAAAAGTTTTTGCTGATTCTGTGACTTAAATCCAAGTCCAGCTTTGTTAAAAACTGCATGTTGACTGTTTAAAAACATACTTAATTTTTCTGAACTATAAGTAAGCTTTTCTACAAAAGGTTTCACTTTTTCTAACTCTTCTTTGTAATTCTTGTTTTGAAGCAACAGTTCTTTGTTTTGTTTTTCAATTTTCTCATTAGTTTCAAAACTTCTATTATTTTTCAAAGAATCCTTTTCTTTTATAAGATTGCCCTTATCATTTTTCAAGGTCTTTACATATTCAGTTAATTTCTTGTTTTCTTGAATTAAATCTTTAATTTCAATTGAAAACTTGTCTGAATTTTTGGTAAGCTCTTGATTTAGATTTCTTAATTTCTTATTTTTCAGTTTTAGTTTTTCATATTCCATAACTAAATCATCAAAAGCATCGTGTAGTTCATTAAAAGTAAATTCATTTTCAGGTTCAGAATTTACCTCATCATCTTCATTGGCCATGAAACACAGGTTGGCAACTTCCTGCTGCTCTTCATCACTGCTGGAGTCCTCACTCTCACTCTAGGTAGCCATCATGGCTTTCTTTCTCAACATCCTTTGACTCTTTTTAAGCAAAGGGCAATCCATTTTATAATGTCCAGGCTTCTTGCACTCGAAGCAGATGGGTGGATCCCTTTCTTTTTCTTTCTCTTTATGTTTATTGTAATCACCTTTTTGTGGCCTTTTCTTGTAGAAGTCCTTCTTCTTTCTCATGAATCTTCTGAATTTTCTTGTAATGAGGACTGTCTCATCATCATCAGTTTCTTCTTCTGATTCATCACTTGACTCTTCCTTTGTAGTGGACTTGAAGGATATGGCTTTCTTTTTCTTGTCATTGTCCACTGTCTTCTGTTTTAGTAAAAGCTCATAAGTCATCAGTGATCCAAGAAGCTGCTCAAGAGGTAGAGTATTGACATCCTTGGCTTCTTCTATGGCCGTTACTTTCGCATCCCATGAAGCCGGAAGAGACCTGAGAAGTTTGTTAACAAGTTCACCATTAGATATAATCTTTCCCAAACTCCTCATACCATTTACTATATTGGTAAATCTAGTATACATCTCACTAATACTTTCAGTTGGTTCCATCCTGAGCATCTCATACGTATGAATGAGCATGTTCACCTTTGTGGTCTTCACTTGGTGTGTACCCTCATAGGTAACCTCAAGTGTATCCCAAATTTCTTTGGCGAAAATACAATTTGATATTCTGTTAAATTAACTTGGGTTAAGTGCACAGAATAGCAAATTCATCATCTTTGCATTTAACTCAGCTTGTTTGATGTCATTGTCATCCCATTCTTCTTCAGATTTTGGGGTGATAATGCCATTAACCAAGTGAGTGGGCTGATGAGGCCCTTTAGTAATTACTCTCCATATATTATAATCTACAGCTTGTAAATAAATGCGCATACGAGTTTTTCAGTATGTGTAGTTTGTGCCATTAAAGAAAGGAGGGCGATTTGATGCTTGACCTTCAACTACACCCATTCCAATTGGGGCGGCCATGATCTTTCACTCAAGATCGTTGGACCTACAAGAGAGTACTAATGCTCTGATACCACTTGTTGCCCAGATATGGTGCCCAAGAGGGGGAGTGAATTGGGTTTTTTTAAAAAAAATAAAGCAATATATGTGCTATCAATTTCAAATGTGAAGAGTGATAGTGCTCAAGTAATTGTGCAACGGAAGCAATGAAAGATAACAATAATTAAAGAGCAATAGAGAGTAAAGCAATGCAAATACACAAAACGTATAGTGGTTTGGTGCACCTAGCACCTACATCCACTCCCCAAGCTCCACTTGGGAATTTCCACTATAATCTTCTCTAGATTATAGCCGACTTGTTTTACAAGGCTCACAAGTCAAAACCTAAGTTGGTTTTGTTACCTAGGCTCACCAACAAACCTTACACACTTGTTTTGGCTTCGGGCTTACAAGCAACCCTAGTTGGTTTTATCAATTGGCTCACTAACAAACCTCACACTAGTTTCAAATTCCCTTGAAACTAGGCTAGCACAAATAGAGTATGAATACAATGAATAAAAACAAGACAAACTCCTTTTTGAGCAAAAAACAATTCGATGTAGCTCTTGTTGGAGACTCTTCAAGTCTTCCTCTTGGAATCTTGGACCTCACTAAATGCCAAAGACTTGAAAGCTGGATTCCTCAAAAATGGAAAGCTTTTGGCTAAGGAATCTCTTGGATTTTCTCTCTTTTTGGCTTAGGATTGATTGAAAGCTTTGTACTTTTACTCTCTTCTTTTTCACTTTGTCTCCTTTTCTTTTTTTTTGAAGTTAGGTAGAGGTTAAATACTTCATTCAAGCTGAAACAACTCCACAAGACCGTTAGAATCAAAAATATGGCCGTTTATGGCTGTTAGAAATCAAATCAAAAGTTCAGAAAAACTAGCCGTTATGCCATGAGTCGACCTCATGAGTCGACCTCTGGGTCAAGTGTCGACCTCCAATTTATCTTAGGCAAAAATCCAGAAAACTATTGATGGGGACATTGAGTCAGTTCAGATCCAGCCAGTCCAGACCCAGCAGCCAGCCCAGATCTCGGTGCCAACCCAGTACGGATCTTGATGTATTTTTTATTTTTTTTAATTTTATGGGTGTACGTGGGATTTGGGATATCTCCAAATCGGAGATTAGTTTTATTTAGAGTTATCGGAATCTCTTGTAGTTCCGATTACTTTGAGATTATTTAGGGATTTAGTTTTACCGATAGTATCTTGTTTTTAGGTTTATTTAAGATCATGTTCTTGATGAATAAAAAAAATTAGCGAAGATTATATTTGAGAAAATATCTGGGTGCGTCCCGACTTCTCCCCCTTCTCTTCTTCCCTCTCCTCTACCTGGGTCTCCTCTCCCTCTTCTCGATATTTTTCCTCCCGGCTATTTCCTCTCTTCCCTTCCGGTTCTCTCTCTCTTTCCTCTTTCTCTTCTCTATGCTTTCCCTCCTCTACTCCTCCTCCAATTGACTTCTCCCGAACGAATCAACTGAAGCCAGACCAACACCGTCCACCGCTCTCCCACGGGATCTGCCCGACCGGAAGCCTCCAAACGGGCCAAGCCGGCCTTTCCGTCGCCACCGACGCCCTCTGTCACCGCCATCTCCGTCGATCGGCCAGCCCTAAGACGCCTCACCTCGGCATCGTCTCCACCGCAGGCCTCCACGCGACGCCTTCCGCGGTCTCTTCCTCCCTTCCGACCACCGTCGCTACCCTCTGCAGCCACCTCCGTCGACCGGCCTGCCCTAAGCGCGACCGACGCCTCACCTCGGCATCGTCTCCACCGCAGGCCTCCACGCGACGCTTTCCGCCGGTCTCTTCCTCCCTTCCGGCCACCGTCGCTACCCTCTGCAGCCACCTCCGTCGACCGGCCAGCCCTAAGCGCGATCGACGCCTCACCCTCTGAACCATCGTCGTCTTTCGCCCGGAGTCGTTCACAGCCGGCCAACAACCCCTCTGCTGCCAACTTCTGCACCGCACGGACCCCAGAGCGCACGGATCCCAGAGGAGCGCACGGATCCCAGAGCACACGGACCCCAGAGCGCACGGATCCCAGAGCGCACGGATCCCAGAGCGCACGGATCCCAGAGTGCATGGATCCCAGAGCATAGATTTCAAAGCATTGGATTTTAATTAAATTTTATTTTGGAATTTATTCTTCACTTGTATTTTTTTTTGGTGTTCCAGGTCCATCGGCTTCTGATCCACCTCACTCGTGAACTACTGGTCCGGATTTTGGACGATCTCAGGACGATCTCCCTCTTCCAAATTTCGTGAGATTCCGTGTTTTTTTTTGGGTGAGATCCATTTTGATAACCTGACCCAATTGCTGGTTATTTTTATTTAATTAGATTTAATTTATTTAAATTGAACACCCTAATCTAGAGATCGTTTCTTAACGATCAACGGTCCGACACCGGTCTTGATATCAGAGTGTACGGTCCCGCATCAAATTGGTATCAGAGCAATAGGTTAGGTTAGGGTCAATTTTAATTTTGCATGACAACTAGGTCAGGAAACAAATATCAATCAGAACATTCTTCCGTAGATAACAAAATGGATCCCAGTTTAGAAGCTGCCCTTCAAGTAATCATGGGTAAACTCGAAAAAATTGACAGCAAGTTAGGATCTTTAGATGCCAGGATATTAACTCTTGAAGAGGAACAACTAGTGAACACCAATTACCCTATTAGGAACTCTTCATCAAGAGTTACAGATCCTAGAGTTCCAGATCCTAGAGATCCTAGAGACCGAAATGACTACCTAGATCATGATAGTGGTCGTACTCAAATCCTTCGACCTGACCCTAGGGATCGACATGATTATCCAGGTAATCAACCAACACTTAGGTCTTATCACAACCCAATCGATAAAGATGAACGAATCATGAGGAGTGTTAAGATTGACGCCCCAAGTTTTGTAGGTCGCCTGGACCCCAAAGAATATATTGACTGGGAAGCTAATATGGACCATTACTTCTCCTGGTATGATATGTCTGAGGATAGAAAAGTTAGGTTTGCCCAAATGAGATTGTTAGGCCAAGCAAAGCTATATTGGCACAATGTCCAGAGGTTAGCCATTCATAAGAGACAGGACCCTGTTGGAACATGGGATGAGATGAAGGATAAGCTTCGAGAGAAGTATCTTCCTGTATCTTATCAACAGCAACTTTTGGATCAATGGCAAAGGTTGACCCAAGGAACTGGACTTGTAAATGATTACATCGATAAATTTGATGAATACCTTATGCGATGTAATGTGCATGAAGACCCATCTGTCACTTTATCCCGGTTTAGAGCTGGTCTGAGAGTGGATATCCAAAAGGAACTGTTTTTGAGAGAAGTTTATAGTCTAGAGCAAGCATATCAATTAGCTCAAGACTATGAAAGATTTCAGCAAATGTCTATCACTCGTAGATCTGAACCTTCTAGACCAGGAATTTTAGGTCCAAGGCCTAGCATGAACCTAGCCCCGACTGGTCCACAACCTAACATTAGTCAGGCCCCTGGTAGTCGACCCCCGAGAGATGACAAAGGAAAAGGGATTATAGGAGAAACTTCCCGTGGAAGTAGCTCTAAGATCCACTGCTTTAGATGTAATGGGATAGGTCATGTAGCTAGCCAATGTCCATCTAGAACCTTGCATATAGGGACACTTGAAGAACAAGAAGATCTAGGTGATGTCCTTGAAGAAGAAGTTTACACTGCTGACCCAGGATTAGCCGATGCCTACGAAGAACAAGACCATGAGGTTGGAGCTGAAAAACAATTAGGAGTTAATTTGATTAATAATTTGGATCTAATTGAATATAAAGAACCAGCATTGACACCTGGTGATGTATTTGAGCCTGCATTCCTTGAGAGTGATCATCTTTTTGAGAGTCCACTTTTCCAAAAGAGAGGACAACATGATGTGATTGAACGAATTTTGGACGAGGAGATCAAGTCTTCAAGGAGTCAAAATTGCTACCGCTACCTGGTTCACTGGCGAGGAAGACCAAAGTCAGAGGACTCCTGGATTACTGAAGAGGAGCTGCAGAACATTGATCCAAATCTATTTGAGCACCTCCAGCCTGACTCGACAGAGTCGAGTTCTCCCCACCACAGGGGAAATGATGGGGACATTGAGTCAGTTCAGATCCAGCCAGTCCAGACCCAGCAGCCAGCCTAGATCTCGGTGCCAACCCAGTACGGATCTTGATGTATTTTTTATTTTTTTTAATTTTATGGGTGTACGTGGGATTTGGGATATCTCCAAATCGGAGATTAGTTTTATTTAGAGTTATCGGAATCTCTTGTAGTTCCGATTACTTTGAGATTATTTAGGGATTTAGTTTTACCGATAGTATCTTGTTTTTAGGTTTATTTAAGATCATGTTCTTGATGAATAAAAAAAATTAGCGAAGATTATATTTGAGAAAATATCTGGGTGCGTCCTGACTTCTCCCCCTTCTCTTCTTCCCTCTCCTCTACCTGGGTCTCCTCTCCCTCTTCTCGATATTTTTCCTCCCGGCTATTTCCTCTCTTCCCTTCCCGGTTCTCTCTCTCTTTCCTCTTTCTCTTCTCTATGCTTTCCCTCCTCTACTCCTCCTCCAATTGACTTCTCCCGAACGAATCAACTGAAGCCAGACCAACACCGTCCACCGCTCTCCCACGGGATTTGCCCGACCGGAAGCCTCCAAACGGGCCAAGCCGGCCTTTCCGTCGCCACCGACGCCCTCTGTCACCGCCATCTCCGTCGATCGGCCAGCCCTAAGACGCCTCACCTCGGCATCGTCTCCACCGCAGGCCTCCACGCGATGCCTTCCGCCGGTCTCTTCCTCCCTTCCGACCACCATCGCTACCCTCTGCAGCCACCTCCGTCGACCGGCCTGCCCTAAGCGCGACCGACGCCTCACCTCGGCATCGTCTCCACTGCAGGCCTCCACGCGACGCCTTCCGCCGGTCTCTTCCTCCCTTCCGGCCACCGTCGCTACCCTCTGCAGCCACCTCCGTCGACCGGCCAGCCCTAAGCGCGATCGACGCCTCACCCTCTGAACCATCGTCGTCTTTCGCCCGGAGTCGTTCACAGCCGGCCAACAACCCCTCTGCTGCCAACTTCTGCACCGCACGGACCCCAGAGCGCACGGATCCCAGAGCGCACGGATCCCAGAGCATAGATTTCAAAGCATTGGATTTTAATTAAATTTTATTTTGGAATTTATTCTTCACTTGTATTTTTTTTTGGTGTTCCAGGTCCATCGGCTTCTGATCCACCTCACTCGTGAACTACTGGTCCGGATTTTGGACGATCTCAGGACGATCTCCCTCTTCCAAATTTCGTGAGATTCCGTGTTTTTTTTTGGGTGAGATCCATTTTGATAACCTGACCCAATTGCTGGTTATTTTTATTTAATTAGATTTAATTTATTTAAATTGAACACCCTAATCTAGAGATCGTTTCTTAACGATCAACGGTCCGACACCGGTCTTGATATCAGAGTGTACGGTCCCGCATCAACTATAGTTCTGCCCAGTTTGAATTCTCAGGCGATGAGTCGACCTCTGGTGTCGACCTCTGGACAGGTGTCGATCTCAGGTGGTGACCTTTGAAGTGTGCCACTGAAATTTTGCCGTGCCGGCCTTGCTGAACTTTTCTTTTCTTCATGAGTCGACCTCTGGTGGTCGACCTTTGGCAAGGTGTCGACCTCTGGAGGTCGACCTCTGGTCTGAAATTTTCTAAAACTCTGGAGAGGTGCGTGCCATGCTTGAGTTTCTCTAGGCCTTTGTTTCTTTTGTCAATTACTTCTTAATATGAAGGTCCAATATGAGAAATTTGATCTTGTTTAAGGTAGAAGAGCTCTTTCCCAAATCAAGCAAGCTTGGTTTCATCATTGTACTCTTGATACTCTTTTTGAATAACCTAAGGCCTGAAACTCTATCTTGAAATGAAACATTAGTCCAAACATATACTCAACCTTTTGTTAATCATCAAAACTAAGGAGCCAAAGCCAACAATAGGATTAGCCAAACACGGATACATGTCAATATATCCCATATAGGAACATCTAATCTTGGAAGTATATCACTTAGGTTGGAAAGATATTTAACACATGCTATATGAACAAGTTGAAGTACGTTTGACTCAAAAATCATTCATATATATTTGATTTTTTCCTCCCCTCTCATGAAAGATATCTTTAGCTCCTTTTAAATACTTCAAGATTATTTTTCAAAAAAAAAAAATCAAGATTATCATTACTGCAATTACAATCTCAAATATTTTAGTTTGTGTGTGCATGAGAGAGGGAAAACAACACGTGGAAATCAACAACCCATCTATTTGTGGACTGCCCGTGCTTGCCAAGGGGATGGGAACACTATGTTGCATTAAAATTGGTTGTCAACTTCCTCCTGACTTCCTTCACCAGCATCACCCTCCCCTCTTCCTTCCTCTCCCAGACAAGGTCCCGTGCCACGCGGCCATGCTTCTCCTCAGCCAGGTGGGCCATCGCCAGCCCCGATCTAAACAAACACCCTCTACCATCTCATCTCGGCTTGCCTGGCCCCATTAATTAAAGCTTGGTCCATCTCTAGTCATATATATATATATATATATAAATAGAACGGTTGCTAACAATACTATTGCTTTCTTTTGGCAAAACTTGAACAATCTCAAAAGTCTTTAGCATTGGCTTGTATTTGGCATTTGTATGGATATGAGCAGTGAGGTGGGGGTGTCTACAAGTCTTGGGTTAGGATTGTATATTTTTTGCATGAAAAAATGGTTGATCTTTTTTCATAATATCAAAACCATTGAATTGTAGCTTATACATATTTCAAAGCATTTAACTATCTTTTTATCTACCTGTACAGATCTCAAAGCAAATATTGCATGATCCAATGATTAATGCCATGAAAGAAGGAGAATCATTTTTTCGCTACAGCCCGGATCCACAAGCCTTGAGTGCTTTGGGGTGGTACCCAGTGCAATATCTTAGTGGATGGTGGCATAAAAAATTTGTATGGTTTATGGTGACTCACATCTAATTTAACACACCTTGCAAAGATTTATCACCTTATTAGTGGTGTCCACCCAAGAATGTAATTTTATCTTCTAGCAATATTAGAGGCCTTGAGAATTGTTTAAGATATAATTACATGTTAACTTTGCTTTTTGAAAAACATATATTGAAATAGAGTATTTAATTTTGTAAATAGGAATTGCATTGCACAAAATTTTTAATTATTTTCTATTTTCTATTTTTTATTACACAGTCTGTATATAATAAAAGATTGATCATATTTCTTTGTTACAGGGTAATGGTCGAAGATAGCTCAGGGAAGAATTGAGTGGCAAAGAGTCTTTAATAGTGTACAATAAGATTTATTTCTTGCATGAAGGAAAAGTACTTCTTTCAAATTCAATTTTACTAGAATTGATAGGATAAAATAACAATTATTTATATCAATTATATATTTTGATTTAAAAATTAGTGTCTAATCTTTGAACTCTAGAATTTAATTCATAATTAGATTATGGATTTGCCACCAGGACTTCAATACCACCCTATACTAGATAACATAATAAGGAAGATTGGTGTATAAAGCTAAATCAACATGATTGATGATCGAGAGATATGATTATGTGAAATATTCACTAAAGTGGACATAACTTGAAATCCACCTATTAGACCCCATTCCTGAATCACCATTCTCAGGTAGTGTTTCTAACAATGGATAGAAAATACAGAGTTAATGAATTCTATGTTTCACCATTAAAATCCTACCAAAGGAAATTTAGAGATAGAAATTAACTTTATATATTCTCGTAATTTGTTTAATAGGTTTATTAGGTCAAAAAAATTCGAATCACCTTAGAATTTTACAAATGTGTTATACATTGACATATTTTATATTCTTATAAATTTTAGAGAGATTTGCATAACTTTTGTTTTTGGTAAAGTTGGCATGGTTAGGTTGATGACGGAGTTGATTATCAATCTGTGAAATGATGGAGTATCTTCTTTTGGTCTATCCCTCTCTATTCTTTCTTTTGCTTCTTTCTCTTCAACATGTAGTCACTTTGGAGCTACGTCAAATTTGATCCAAAATCTTGTAAGTATAAAACATGCAATAAATTAGCAAAAATGGGGATGAAATGTTATGCAAAGTTGAAAACATTTCAAATATATTAGTTTAATTAGGAAATAGTTTGGAATTAAGTTTTTTTGCCTCTTGTGGTCATAAAATTGATAAATTAAGATAAAGATGATATAATAACTTTTAGGATTTCTTATAGACTCTTATTTTATATATTCACAAATCAATGCCTCAACAAGTTTTTTTATTAGTAATAATGGAAGTTTGCTGCATTTTGCTAGATCTCTATTCTAACACAGCTTATGGAGCTTCAAAATAGCTTATGAAGATTCAAGCTGTTAAGCACCACAATTATTGCATTTGAGCTCCTTATTACTATTGCTACGATGGTTTGGATCATGATTTTTGCTTAAACCAAGCAGTGGCGAACTTAAAAGGCACCAGTAATTCGCGTGGAAAAAGATTCAAAGGGCTGAGAGAGGAGAGATATGGGAGAAAATATAATCCATTGGACTCAAGAAAAGTTTAATTCGGCATCCTCTTAGGAAATTAATCCTTAGGATATAGAACATATTAATTTGCAAATAAATAAAATAAAGCCTTCACATGTATTTAGCTGTAAGAGAAGGATTTTACGAAAAAAATATTTTATTTGCATTTATATTTACAAATATCTAAATTAATCAAAATTTTAACTTACATATAGTAATCAACTATGCAGATATTTTATTTATATGATCTGTCATGTATGGGTTTTTGCACTATAACTTTATTGGTACTATTATCCAAATAATTAAGAAAATTTTCAAAAATACTTAATTTTGGTTTGTAGATGTTTTAATCATTATAGATATGCTACTGATGGAGATCCCGTCGCTGTCCGGATATTTTTTCTATTTTTCTTAATTTTCTTATATTTTTTTATTTTTTCTATTCCCGCTATTCCACCTATCCCCACTATTCTTGTTTTATCACCAACCTATCCCTACTTTATCCCAGTCTTATTCCATCTCCCTCTGGTGATTTTTAAAACCTCCCAAACCCTAGCCCACCGCCCCGCTGCCCACAGACACGGACTGCACGACCCCCCCGGCCGCCGGTGCTCGCCGGCCCCTCTCTCGACGGAAAATCGATGTTCGCCGCCCACACCCGTGGAAGACGAAGGGACGGCCGTGGGAAGACCAACCGCCGCCGTCCGCCGGCCCACGTCTGGCCGTCGGAGGTCCTCGCCGGCACCCATGGGTCCCATGGCCATGGGAAGGCCAAACAGCCCACCCGTGCATGTCGTGCCCCTACTTGCCGCCGCCCCGCCTGTAGCCACCGCCGTCGTCTGCCGTCGTCCCGCCGCCCGCCGTCTCCCCGCCGCCCGCCGTCTCGCTATCCTCTGGCCAAAGCTCGACCGCCAGAGGCCTCGCCGGTGCCCAGGGGTCCCCACGGTCATGGGAAGACCAAACGGCATGCCCTGGGCGTGCCGTGCCACCCCTGTGCCGCCGCCCCGCCTGCAGCCCGCCGCCAACCGTCCGTCGCTCGCCGTACGCCAGCCTCATCCACCGCCTACTTCCCGACCACCGGCCATCCACTGGTACTCGGTGGAGATGGTTCCCTCCCCCTGTGCACGGCAGCCAGATGAGTCCGCATGCTTTCTGGAGCAATCCAAGCAGCATGCTTTTAAGAGCATTTCATCAAGCCAACACAAATTGCAGAGCAGATTAGCACCAATTTTGATGTAGCATGGATTTTGATATAATTTATTTTCCATTTTTGGTTTGTTTGTAGGCTAAGTAAGTGAGGGGTTTTAGTTTGTCTATAAAAAGGCCCCCTCCCCACATGTATTACTCAGTTGAATAGAACTATTTGGTTTAGCCACTGGTTCCGGTTCTGGTTTTGGGCTGAGGCCCATTTTGCCTTCACCTTCGGGCGTGAGGGGTGTGAGGCCCTAGTTATCCCCTATCCCATCTTCTTATCCCCTCGTGATCTTTGAGACCCAATCTAGTGCCTCCAAGTATCGAGGAAGATATGATGCCCTAGAGGTGTGAAATCTCTCCGTACGGCTCCATTAGTGAGGTGGGTGGGATGCCCTAGAGGTGCGACATCTCTCTATACAGCTCCATTAGTGAGGTGGGTTACCTTAGAGGTGAGAGGTCTCTTCGTTAGGGTGAGTCCCAAAGTCCACGAGATCCAGATCCCAGTCTCCCATCCCCATCCTTCCTTCACCACCTCCACCAAAAAAATTGAAAACAAAAGAAATCAGCTGTTTTAGGATTTTTTTTTTGTTTCAGTTTTGCCCTAGCCCCGGGATGCTTCTTAGCCCTCCCACAATCCTAGTTTGTTTAGGTCTTTCCCTTTTCCAAATAACCCATGTTACATCGCGCGTCCGTCCCGCACGTCTTCTCTCTTGCAGGCCTCATGCCCCAAGAATCCACATACACCATGCACTGACAATACCTCAACGTGCGTCCTTCTCCAAAGCCCCATGAAACACCATCACGGTACAAGCCCTCCACGTGATATCTCCCTCACATGCACCTCTCTGCAGTCCATCACCATGGTCTCCCATGCGGACTCCCTCACGTGTGGTCTCCAAGAAGCCTCCACCTTAGAACCATGAGCCAAGCCCCACGGACCAAGTCCTTCACACTGATCTCCCCAACAATTGGTATTAGAGCCTGTAATTTTCTCAACACTTGGATTGGGTGTCTGATATTAGACTTCTTGTTGGACTACAACTACCTCTTGAATCTTGTTAGGATTCAATCATATGGGCGGTTAGGACTTGTCATGGGCCAATAACAAACTGATTAGGATACCTCACATAGTTGGGCTTTCTAATTGGTTACAACCAACCAACTAACCAACCAATTGGCTAACCTCCTAACCAATTTAACAAACCTAGACCTAACCCCATAACCCAATTGGGATATGTTACAATCTCTCAAAAAACTCCCCCTTTCAAAGCCAACATAAAATTAATAATCCTTGGGTCAAACCCCCTGACCCAACATGACTCAAAAGGGACCCTGGGAAAAAATCCCAGAAAACCCTGGAATACCTCCAGGATAGCTTGGGACACGTCCCCAAGCTCCATGGATCGCCTCTAGCATCCCTGCCATGGTCTCCCAAGTCTCTCCAAGGCTTTGGAGCACCACACAAAACTCTACAATCTCCACCTTGGTGCCCCAAGCATTGGCAAACCTGGCAATGTCCTCCATGCACAACCCGACTGTAACTGCATGTCCTAACAGCTTCTTGTGCGGATCTCCTTGCCTTTGCCAACACCCTTCAGCTGCTGCATGCACTTGGAGACCTTTGGGATGACCGCCTCCACAGCTGAAGTCCTTGCTTGTACCTTGGCACCACGATTGTAGCCTTCCTTCTGCCTGGCAGCTGCATCAGACTTTTTCTTAGACTTCCCTGGAGAGAACATAGCGAACCTGAACCAGCACTCGCTGTAACTGGAGCTCTACCTAACACCATCTTCTCATAGCCATGCTAATCTCTGCACACTTTGCTCCACCTGGCTAAGTGCACCCTTGATGCTCGTGCTAGGATATGGCCAATATCCCTACATCTCCCGCTCTGAACTCGTGTCGAATCCTGCTCCACCCGTGAAGCCACCTCTCTCGGGTGCTCCACCTGAAACTAAAATCCTACTGATGCCACAGAAAGAAACCCCGAGGCTAGCCACTCAACGCTGCCCTGCTGAGCCTGCCGCTGCACCTCGAACACTGTCGTTGCCTCCTCAGACCCTCCGCATCATGCGGACCTCTCCGAGACCGTTTCGGATACACTGCATCCCGCAGGCTCCTCCGAAACCAAGAGTTCATCCCAACTCTTCTGCTAATCTAGCGACTGAACCTAGCAACCATCTCCAGTGGCTGCTCCATCATGTCCCAACCTGTCTCTTGGCTGCATGATATCCCTGGCACTCCCTGAGACCTATCTCTGGTCTTCCTGAGCTGCCATCTCAATCAGCTCCAGTCTCCATCCCTAGGCCAATCCTGCCATACCGGGATACTCCCGACTGTCCGATACCTCCAGCGCTCCCTGAGACTATCTCCTGTCTCCCTGAGCTGCCCCTGGCACTGCCTCTGCTAATGTACTCAGTCTCCTTGAGATATCCATCTCCCGAGACTCCTCTCCAACCATGCAAGATACCACCCATGTCCAACTCCATCACGATCAAGGTAGCTGAAGTACTACCGATCGCTCTCCTCCATAGTGACCAAAAGCCTGGTCCACTACTGATGGAGCTACCACTCATGCTACTCTGAAGATCTCTGGTATGTGTCGCTCCACCTGTGCTGAACCACAGATCACCCGACCTATCAACACTCCACAGCACAGAACCTGCAGCTCTACACCACCGTCGCGAACTCCTGCACCACAGGAAACATCATCCTTGGCAAGATCCAGACCACCACACTGCTCCCAACACCACGAACCGCTGTCCACCTGGGAGAGCCGAAATTGGAACCAACCTGCACGTGCTGCCCGCACACACGGCCACTGCACCACGATCTCCACATACCCTATGATCTGACTTCATCATCAGATCCAACCTAGCTCAACATGAAGAGTTCGAAAAATGGAGTCCAACGGCATAGACAGGGCTCAAATCAGAGTTCAATTGAGCCCGGAATCGCTAAAAATCAATCTGTACAATTTTCAGAGCATAGAGTGACTTGAAATCCTGATTGGTCGGTTCACCGTGAACCAGCCCGTTGGTCCACACACACCAAGCCGGTCCACGGCAGGGAATTGTGGACCGCAGCCTCTCCCTGCCCGCTATCGCCCTCCGGCCGCCGCCATTGCCTCCAGCGACCTCCCGCTACGATGCCGAGCCATCGGCGACTGGCCACGCACCATCAGCGTGCCCACCCAGCCCCGCGATGCTCCCGCGAAGCCCCACGCTGCTCCCGCGATGCTACGACCGAGCCAGCGCCCACGACCGGTAGTGCCGCTCCCATGATAGCCCGCGCCTCCGTGCGATCGGCGAGTCCGCTCCCTGCACCGTGCCCGCGGCTGCGCCGCGCCCGCAATAGCCCGCTGTGATGCCTCTGCGCCGCTCCGCTGCGGCCGATGCCCTGAGCCACATCCGCGCGCGACTCCGTGCATCGCCCAGATCCGGATCTGCACCTCCAGATCCGGTTCTTCTCTGTTTCTCCAGGGAGGAAAACGAGCCCTTACCTCCAGATCTCAGAACCAGAGATCTGCACCACCATCGCGAGTCCTCTTTCCTGCATCCTTCACGCCATCGCATCAAGATCGGCTCTGATACCAGTTGTTGAGAAAATTACAGGCTCTGATACCAGTTGTTGTCGAGCAAACCCGTTCCACAGAATACCCGGATCCAACTTGATACTGTCTTGGTGGAAAGGGAACAATTACTAGGGAAGAGATGTAGGAGAAAAAGAGAGATTGCTTTATTCCTTTGAAGAAAAACCTTGTTACAACAAACAAGATAAAACTTGATAGCCCTTCTGAAACCCAGAAGCTTCTCACCGTCCCGCACGTCTTCTCTCTTGCAGGCCTCATGCCCCAAGAATCCACGTACGCTACGCACTAACAATATCTCAACGTGCATCCTTCTCCAAAGCCCCGTGAAACACCATCACGGTACAAGCCCTCCACGTGATATCTTCCTCACGTGCGCCTCTCTTCAGTCCATCACCATGGTCTCCCACGTGGACTCTCTCACGTGTGGTCTCCAAGAAGCCTCCACCTTGGAACCATGAGCCAAGCCCCACGGACCAAGGCCTTCATGCTGATCTCCCCAACAAATGATGGGGATCCAGCCACCGTCCGGATATTTTTTCCATTTTTCTTAATTTTCTAGCATTTTTTTTCCTATTCCCGCTATTCCACCTATCCCCACTATTCCTGTTTTATCCCCAACATATCCCTACTTTATCCTAGCCTTATTCTATCTCCCTCCCATGATTTTTAAAACCCCCCAAACCCTAGCCCACCGCCCCGCCGCCCCCAAACCCGGGCTGCCCGACCCCCCCGGCCACCCCGCCGGTGCTCGCCTGCCCCTCTCTCGCCGAAAAACCGGTGTCCGCCGCCCACACCAGTGGAAGATGAAGGGACAGCCATGGGAAGACCAACCGCCACCCACGGCCGCCGCTGCCACCCGCCGCCACCGGCCTGCTGCCGGCCGCCCGCCCGCCGTCCGCCAGCCTCCAACCCACGCCGGGCTGCTGGAGGTCCTCCCCGGTGCCCATGGGCCGCACGGTCATGGGAAGGCCAAACGGCATGCCCGTGCATGCCGTGCCCCCGCTTGACACTGCCCTGCCTACAGCCACCACCGCCGTCTGCCGCCGGCTACCATCCCGTTGCCCGCCGTCTCACCGTCCACCGACCAAAGCTCGGCCGTCGGAGGCCTCGCCGGGGTCCAGGGGTCCCCACGGCCGTGGGAAGACCAAACGGCATGCCCTGGGCGTGCCATGCCACCCCTGTGCTGCCGCCCCACCTGCAGCCCACTGCCAGCCGTCCGCCGCTCGCCGTCTGCCAGCCACATCCACCACCCGCTTCTCAATTGCCGGCCGTCCGTCGGTACTCGACGGAGATGGTTCCCTCCCCTTGTGCACTGCCGCGAGATGAGTCTGCATGCTTTCTGGAGTAGTCCAAGCAGCATGCTTTTCAGAGCACTTCATCAAGCCAACAAGCTTTTTAGAGTAGATCAGCACCAATTTTGATATAGCATGGATTTTGATGTAATTTATTTTCCATTTTTGGTTTGCTTGGAAGCTAAGTAAGTGAGGGGTTTTAGTTTGCCTATAAAAAGTCCCCCTTTCCTCCTGTATTACTCAGTTGAATAGAATTTTTTGGTTTAGCCACTGGTTCTGGTTCTGGTTCTGGTTCTGGTTCTGGTTCTGGGCTGAGGCCCGTTTTGCCTTCGCCTTCGGGCGTCGAGGGATGTGAGGCCCCAATTATCCCCTATCCCATCTTCTTATCCCCTCATGATCTTTGAGACCCAACCTAGCACCTCCAAGTATCAAGGAAGGTAGGATGCCCTAGAGATGTGAGATCTCTCCATACGGCTCCATTAGTGAGGTGGGTGGGATGCCTTAGAGGTGTGAGATTTCTCTGTACGGCTCCATTAGTGAGGTGGGTTACCTTAGAGGTGAGAGAACTCTTCGTTAGGATGAGTCCCAAAATCCACGAGATCCAAATCCCAGTCTCCCATCCCCATCCTTCCTTCGCCACCTCCACCAAGAAAAACTGAAAACAAAAGAAATCAGCTATTTTAGGATTTTTTTTTTGTTTCAGTTTCACCCTAGTCCCGGGAGGCTTCTTAGCCCTCCCATGGTCCTAGTTTATTTAGGTCTTTCCCTTTTCCAAATAACCCAAGTTATATCGCGCGTCTATCCCACATCAATTGCCCAGTAAGCAACCCAAGAGGGGGGATGAATTCAATTTCTAAAAAATTTCTTGCAAGAATGTGTGCCCATTCAAATTTCTAATCAAGTGCTAGTGTGAGGTGTAAGTGTATGCTCTTGAAGAGTATGCAGCATAAATATAAATGCAACAAATATAAGAGCAAGTAAAGAGAGCAATAGACAATCACAAATACAAGCCAAGTATAGTGGTTCGGTGCTTTCCAATGCACCTACATCCACTCCTTAAGGTCCACTTGGGAATTCACTATAATTTTCTACAATTATAGTCGATTAGTTTTCTGGGCTTACTAATCAAAACCCCTTTTGGTTTTTACAAGACTCACCAAAAGAAATCTCTTGGTTTTCAAAGGCTAACCAATAACCTCAGTTTTCAACTAAACTTACCAAAAACCTCCTTGGTTTTCAAGTAGGCTTACCAAAAATCTCCTTGGTTTTCAACTAGGCTTGCCAAAAATCTCCTTGATTTTGTTCTTAGGCTCACCAAAAACCATTACAAAAAAGATATAAAATAAAGTAAAGCAATAAGAAAAGCTTTCTAATGTAAAGCTGATATCTCTTTGAAGCTTGGAGAAGTTGCTTGTCTTGAACTTGATGAAGCCTCAATTAATTCTCAAAAGTATTGGACTTGAATACTTCTTGATAGCATTGAATGCCTGGAGACTTTTTTTTGCTTGAAGGTAGTTGCTCTCAATGAATGGGAGTGAATGCACTTGCTTCTCCCTCCTTTTTTTTTGTTTTCTCTTGTTCTATTATTTCTTGTGTTTCTTATTATCATTTTCTTGAATTCAAATCACTTAAATACCATTCCAAGGCCTTAAAGATGGTTTATAAATGTTAGATACGAAAAACTAGCCGTTGCGAGCCAAGAGGACCGAGTTCTGTATTTGAAAAACTAGCTGTTATTGTTCCCAGAACTCCAAGTATCGACACTTCAAGCTGTGAGTCGATATTTAGAGTCGACACTTAAGTCCCATAAGTCGACACCTAGTTCAAAATTCTTCATTGAAGCTTTCTGGAATTCTCAGGTAAGTCGACACTTCTTCAAGTGAGTTGATACTTGAGTCGACACTTGATATCCATGAGTCGACACTTCAAACAAGTCTTCAACTTCAGCATGTTCTGTAAGAAATTTTTTCTTAGGCTTTGAGTCGACACCTTGAGTCGACACTTGAGTGGCATGAGTCAATACTTCAGTCGTGCCATCTGAAACTCTTTCTACATGTCGGCTTGAGTCGACACTTGCACTGCCATGAGTCGATACTTGAACTGTGAATAGACACCTTGAGTCGACACTTGCTGAGATTTCTTCAAAAATCATTGAAACTCTGCTGAAACCTTTTTGAGCTGAACTCTTTAAGTCCTTTCAAGCATTTCTCAAGTACTTAAATTCATTTATAACTGATCTTTCATCTACAAAAATGGCTTCTTTATCATTTGACAAACAATCCAATTTAGCTATTTTGATAAGTACCTTTTTCTATTAAACACACTTCAAGGAACATGTTAGTACTCAACTTATACTTAAGTATTTTGTTTATCATCAAAATCAATAACGGAGTCAACAATCTCTTCCTTTTTGATGATGATAAAATCTTTAAGTAGAATTCATATAATAAGCCCTTAACAGAATTTTCAATTTGCATAAGCTTATTGCATTTTATATTAGAGTAAAGAAAGATAAAAGATAAAGTCTAAAAGCTCATTTGAATTGAATTAGAACTATAAGAGTATCAGAGATAAAAACAATTTCATGTATCATGATACTTCAAATGAGTATCAAAGATAAAACATGCTTTAAGATAAGAAATTCAGCAAAGAGCAATAGTGAATGTAATCAAAAAGAAATTTTTGAATAATAGATTGAAGAGTATAAATACTCCCCCTCAAAAGATAATTCAAAAAATTGATTTTCAATGAGTTTTTATAAACCAAAAAGCTGAAATTAAAGATTTTGCAAGAAATTTTAGCAAACTGATTACACAATTCAGCAAATGAAGGATTACTCCCCCTCACTCATTGCTCTTTTCTTTTTACATTCATTTTTCTTTCACACACAAACTGCTTTTCATTTTATTCTCATTGTTAACTTTTATATATATCTCTTTTACTTATCTCTCCTATCTATCTCTCTTCTTTTTTTTGTTATATTTATCTCTCTCTCCTCCTTATTTCTTACTTAATTCTCCCCCTCTTTGTCATCATAAAAAAATGGTTAGACAAGAGGGAAGGATGAAAACATCATAAAAACTTAGCAATACATTTCCAAAGATAAAATATTGATACAAAAAAGATTTCATTCATTGAAGTGCACTTCATACATTTACACAAGTAAAGATACAAGATAGTAAACAAACATAAATGCATACAAGAGTGTTGAAATATAAACTATCTAAGCAATAAAGACTATCCTAAGCAGACTCCTCGTCATCTGAGGATCCAATCTCGATCGATGTAGTAGCAATAGAAGAACGAGATCGAGGCCACATGGGTTGAAGATCAACAAGATGGGTCCTAGTCGGTCTCGACATGCCACGACGTCCTCATCCTCTATGTCTAACATAAGTCCTACCTCCAGCTGGTGCAAAAGAGGTAGAAGCTATGTCAGCAGCAGGAACTGCACTGATCGGAATAGCAGTATCAAAATCAATATGGAGGGGGGTATGATCAAAGATAGGTCCTGAGTTAAGACGGTGGAAACCAGGGGTACAGAAACCTAGTTCCCTGATAAGAGAGGATGTATGCTAAGATGGAGAATGTAAGATAGGTGTACCAAAGGATGATGGAATGACAGGAGCAGGTTCAGGAATGGAAGTAGGATATGGATCAGATCTGGAAGGTGAGGATGATAGGATCAAACTCTGCAAAGATGATCTAGATAGATCAAGAATAGGACTCCTAGGTAAGTCAGCTGCTACCTCTGGAATTGGCTTTATCATCAGATTAGCAATGTCAAACTCAGCAGAGTCAATCTCATCATCATCCAAACTAGGTCCTGGTGCTGAAGGTGCTGGAGGTGAATCAGTCGGAGCTGAAGGTGCAGGAGCTCTACTTGATGAAGGTCTAGCCAATGCAGACAAAATGGTAGAGATGCCTTCACTCAATCCTCGATGGCTCTCCCTTATCTCCATAAGAATCCTATCAACTCGATGACGAATGATCTCACCTCAGTCTCAATGCGAGTGACCTTGTCCTCTAAACTATCCATAGCACCAGGGATATCTGTCTGTGCTAGCTCAGGCTGAGGAGTGGGCTCTGGCTATGCGGAAGGCTCGGGCTTAACCTTAAAAATGTCACTGGGTGGCTTTGAGGGCCCTGCCTCACCTAAAAAGATATGCTCCTCGTCCACCACATCATCATCTCTGTCAGTGACCTGACCAGATATGCATCATCTCCACTGGCTTTTAATAAGCTGATACCCCATCCGGTGAAGTGATCGATGTCATAGATGTTTGTATAAAATAGCTGCCTACAGGGCTCATCGTCTATAATCACTCCATAAGCTCTAAATAGTAATGTCAACCCCATCCCGTAGGGTAGACACAATCTCTGGCTAATCAATGTCTCAGTCAACTGATGTACCAGAAAAACCATGACTAGAGCTCACACTCTGTGATGAAGTCGAATCGACTGGTCTTCGATAGAAGGATCCGGGCAACAATATGGTGTAGTCACCTCATCTCAGGCGTCAGCCTCAAAGCAACTACAGTGGCTCTCTTAGGAAGATTGTCCGTCTCAAAAATGCATCGAAGACCACTGAATCTGTTTACTAGAGCATGTACGATTGATCCTGTCATAGGGATGTCCCATACTCTGCTCAAAATCTTTGCAAATACTGGAACATCTCTGCCACAAACCTATGCAATCCAGCCATCGCTACCTCGGGCAAGCGATCCATAAAACTCTCTAATCAGTCCTGGGTAGAATCTCTTTGATAGTGAGTAGAATGGTGCCAAACCTACATCCCTCAGCCACTGACCTATCCTGAAGTGCCGCTGGTCTATGAAATCAAAGTCCACTCAGCGACCACCGATAATGGTCTTCGATCCCATTCTGTTTGCTGAAGAAACTGGGGATCAAGTAGGATATCATGCTCAATCGCTGCACTGGCCTCATGCATTGCTTTAGTTCTCCTTTCTTCTTCCTGAATGGATGGTCTTGGATGCCGGACAACTTGTTTCCTAGGCCCCATTTCAAGGATACAAGATAGGAATGCAAGAAGGGAAGAAAACCTAGGGTTTCTACGACGCAAACACAGTGAAACAGAATGAAGAACATTGGAAATAGGAGAATGAGCAGTGAGAAACCAAAGAAAATCTGTCCCAAACAAAGAATTGGTCAATTGAATCCAAGATTGGAGGGAAGAGGATGGTGGAGCTCGATTAGGGGATGAGTCGGCTCGAACTGGAGTGAGAAAAGTGAAGAAAACTATCTATTTTTCCTATTTTAGCTTGATTTGTCGCCATTCAAGTGTCAACTCATGCACAGAGTCAAGTGTCGACACTTCCAGGTGTTGACACTTTCAAGTATCGACACTTTGACTAAAAATCAGAAAAAAATGGAAAATGAACCAATTATCAAAATAGGAAGGATTTCAAGGAATTTGAACAAGATTAATAAGCAATTTTGGTCAAACAAGGGTCAAAGATTGTGAAGAGCTGGAAATCTCAATCAAAAGGGTTGATGACTCCAAGTTCTCTTCTAATCATACTGAACCAATCTTCTTGGAGAGACTTAGTCAATATATCAGCAAGTTGTATTTCATTACTAACAAATTCAAGCATAATATCATTATTTTCAACATGATTTCTAATAAAATGATGCCTTATTTTAATATGCATACTTCTAGAGTGCTGAACAGGATTTTTAGTTAATTTTATAGCACTAGTGTTATCACATCTTATGGGTGTCTTAATTACTTTGATTCTAAAATCTTCAAGTTGTTGCTTAATCCACAAGATTTGAGCACAATAACTTCCTACTGCAATATACTCAGCCTCAACTATGGATAGTGCAACTGAAATTTGTTTATTGCTAAACCAGGTGATTAAGTTAACTCCAAGAAATTGGTAAGTTCCACTTGTGCTTTTTCTGTCTATTTTACACCCAGCAAAATCAGCATCAAAATATCCAATCAAATCAATAGATGAGTCTCTAGAATACCACAAACCAATATCAATTATAACAGATAAGTATTTAAATATGTGCTTAATAGCTAACAAATGAGATTCTTTAGGATCAGACCGATATCTAGCACACATACAAATACTAAACATGATATCTGGTCTACTAGCAGTCAGATATAATAATGAACCAATCATTCCTTTATATAATTTTTGATCAATTGATTTACCATGTTCATCTTTATCAAGTTTACAAGAGGGGCTCATAGGTGTACCTATTGATCTGGTAGTCTCCATCCCAAACATATTTAAGATTTTTCTTATATACTTAGCTTGGTTGATGAAGATTCCATCTTTGATTTGCTTGATTTGGAGTCCGAGAAAAAAATTGAGTTCTCCCATGATGCTCATTTCGAACTTACCCTGCATAAGCTTGGCAAACTCTTGACAAAAAAGTTCATTACTAGTACCGAATATAATGTCATCAACATAAATTTGTACTACTAATAAATCATTATTTTTTTCTTTAGAAATAATGTAGTATCAACATGGCCTCTAGAGAAATCATTTTTAATTAAAAACTTGCCGAGTCTTTCATACTAGGCTCGGGGTGCTTGCTTCAAACCATAAAGTGCTTTGTACAGTTTAAAAACATGATCAGGATTTGCATGATTTTCAAATCTAGGTGGTTGTTCAACAAACACTTCTTCGATAATAAACTATTTAAAAAAACACTTTTCATATCTATTTGAAATAATTTGAAGTTCATAAAATATGCAAATGCTAAAAGTAATCTAATTGCCTCAAGTCCAGCAACAGAAGCAAAGGTTTCATCAAAATCAATCCCTTCTTCCTGATTGTAGCCTTTGGCAACTAGCCTAGCTTTATTTCTTGTTATAATTTCATTTTCATCCAATTTATTCTTAAATACCCATTTTGTGCCAATAATAGAAACATTATATGGTCTTTTTTATTAGTGTCCAAACATTGTTTCTTTCAAACTGATTTAATTCTTCTTGCATTGCATTAATCCAATTAAGGTCTTTTTCAACATCTTCAAAATATTTTGGTTCAACTTGAGAAACAAAAGCAATATAGTCACATTCATTTCTAATTGAAGATCTTGTTCTTACCCCTTTTGATGGATCACCTAAGATTAACTTCTTAGGATGTCCATGAGCATACCTCTACTCCTTGTGTAGATCTTGATACTTTGGTATGGATTGTATGACTTCTTCTCTTTTATTTTTGTCTTGATCTTCTTCATCTTGTTGAGAGGGTTGATCATCCAATGTCAGCTTCTTTAACTTTTTAGCACCTGCACATGCATCAGAAGTATCCTCTTTTCTAGAGGATTTATTAATAGGTTCTTCAAAGACTACATGTACAGACTCCTTTACTACTAAAGTTCTCTTGTTAAAGACTACATGTATGTCTTGTTAAAAACTCTGTATGTATCCTAAGAAGATACCTTCATCAGACTTGGCATCAAATTTTTCTAAATTATCTTTACCATTATTCATGATAAAACATTTATAACCAAAAGCACGAAAATATTTCAAAGTTAGTTTTCTTAGTTTTTAAAGCTCATATGGAGTTTTCTTTAAAATTGGACGAATTAAAACATGATTTAGAATATAACAAGCAGTATTTACTACTTTAGCCCAAAAATATTTTAGCAAATCATTTTCACAAAGCATAGTGTGTGCCATTTTTTCTAAAGTATGATTTTTTTCTTTATATAATTCCATTCTGTTGAAGTGTCCTAGGTGCAGAAAAATTATATTCAATTCCTTTTTCATTGCAAAAGATTTCAAAATCCTGATTTTCAAATTCAGAACCATGATCACTACGAATGCAAATAACTGAAGTATATTTTTCATTGAAAACTTTTTGGTAAAACTTCATAAATGTTAAAAATGATTCGTCTTTGCGAGAAAGAAATAAAACCCATGTAAACCATGAAAAATCATCCACTATAACTAATCCATATCTCTTACCTCCTAGGCTAGATGTCCTAGTTGGTCCAAAGAGATCCATATGGAGTAGTTCTAATAGCCTAGAAGTTGTGACATAACCTTTATGTTTGAAAGATGTTTTTACTTGTTTTTCAAATTGGCATGCTTCATAAATTTTATCTTTCTCAAAACTAAGTTTTGGTAAGTCTCTTACTAAATTCTTTTTGCAGAGTTTTGATAGCAAATACATGCTTGCATGACCTAATCTATGATGCTAAAGCTAACTAGTCTCATTAATAGTGGAATTCATTGCAACCAGGCATTCTCCATTAGGCAAAGATAGATTATCCAAGTCAACAAGATAGATATTATCATGCATTTTTTCAATGAATTTCACTCCAATTTTATCAGGACTAGCAATCATACAAAAAGATGATTTGAAAATAACTTGAAAACCTTTATCGTAAAATTGGCTAATATTAAGAAGATTATACTTTAAGCCTTCAACTAAAAGAACATTTTCAATCCAAGTAGAAGAAAAGATGTGAACCTTACCAATACCAATGATTTTTTCTTTACCATTATCACCAAAGGTTACTCTCCGTCTATTTATTGTTTCAAGAGAGGTGAATTGCTTCACATCTCCTGTCATGTGTCTTTAACAACCACTATCGAGATACCATAATCTTTTATTTTCTTTGGTTGCAAGACACACCTGCAAAACAAATTAAGTTTTATTTTTAGGAACCTAAGCCAACTTGGGTTCTTTAGGGTTAGTATTAAAAGTGATTCCTTTAGGAATTCAAATCTTTCTAGAATCATTAATTTTTCATAAATTACAATGAAAAATTTTATGACCTACTTTTTTGCAAGAAAAGCATGTAATGCTAGATGATGCAGGTACAAAAAAAATTTTGAAATACTTTTACTATTTTTGAGGCCTATAACCTAATCCATTAAAAATAGCTCTTTGATTGTTTAAAAGAAGATTTAACTTTTCGAAACTATATGTGAATTTTTCAACAAAAGTTTTTATCTTATCAAGCTCATCTTTATATTGCTTATTTTCTATTTCAAGATCTTTACTTTTCTTCAATAGTTCATTATTTGAAACAAATGCTTTAGGTCTTTTTAAAACTTCATTTTCATAGATAAAGCTTTGTTTTTCTTTTCTAAATCATCAAATGAAAAAGAGTAGTGTTTTCATATGAAAAAGTGTTTGCATGCTTTTACAACTTTCTATTTTCAGAAATCATCACCGTATAGTCATGCATTAATTCATCAAATGCAATTCTTAATTCATCAAATGTATAGTCTACTTCAAGATCAGAATGTACCTCTTCTTCTTTATGTTGTTGTGCCATGAAACATAGATTGGCAACTTCAGTTGGTTCTTCATTTGAACTGGAGTCCTCACTATCACTCCAAGTTACCATCATTGCTTTTTTTCTAAGCTTCTTTTTTGATTTCTTTAGAAGAGGGCAGTCATACTTGTAGTGTCCAGGCTTCTTGCATTCAAAGCAGATAGACAGTTCCTTCTCCTTTTCTTTTCCCTTTTCTTTGCTTAGTTGAAACTTTTTCATGTAAGGAAATTTCTTTCTCCTCATGAATTTTCTGAATTTTCTTGCTAGAAGAGCTTCCTCACTCTCATCATCTTCTTCTTCTGATTCTTCATTTGAGGATTTTTCTTGTGTTATGGACTTAAAAGCTATCCCCTTTTTCTTTTTGTCTAAATCCATAGACTTTTGTTTCAAATTTAGCTCATAAGTCATGAGCGATCCTACTAGCTGCTCCAATGGTAGTTTGTCAATATCTTTGGCTTCTTGTATGGCTGTCACCTTTGGATCCCAAGATGTTGGAAGTGACTTGAGAATTTTGTTAACAAGATCGGCATTAGACATAATTTTACCTAAACTTCTCATGCCATTTACAATGTTTATGAATCTAGTGTACATGTCAATGATAGATTCATTTGGTTACATGCGGAACATCTCATAAGTGTGCACTAACATGTTAACTTTAGTGTTCTTCACTTGATCAGTACCCTCATGGGTAACCTCAAGTGTGTCCCATATTTCTTTGGTTGATGTGTACGTAAAAATCCTATTGAACTCACTAGGATCCAATGTACAATAAAGGAGATCATTGCTTTCGCATTGATCTCGGATTGTTTAATATCATTTTCATTTCAATCTTCTTCAAGCTTTGGGATGAAAATACCATTAACCACAACCGAAGGAATATGAGGATCTTTATCAACTACTTTCCATAAATTATAATCTATAGAATGCATATAAATTCTCATTCTAGTTTTCTAATATGTATAATTATTTTATTAAAGTATGGAGGTTTATTTAAGGCTTATCCCTCAACTACACTAGTACTAAGGGGGTTGCCATAGATCTTTACTTAAGGCGGTTAGACCGATATACTGAGAACATGGCTTCGATACCATTTGTTGCCCAGTAAGCAACCCAAGAAAGGGGATGAATTGTGTTTCTAAAGAATTACTTGTAAGAATGTGTGCCAATTCAAATTTCTAATCAAGTGCTAGTGTGAGGTGTAAGTGTGTGCTCTTGAAGAGTATGCAGCAGAAATATAAATGCAATAAATATAAGAGCAAGTAAAGATAGTAATAGACAATCATAAATACAAGCCAAGTATAGTGGTTCGGTGCTTTCCAATGCACCTACATCCACTCTTCAAGGTTCACTTGGGAATTCACTCTAATCTCCTATGATTACAGCTAATTAGTTTTCTAGGCTTACTAATCAAAATTTATTTTAGTTTTTACAAGGCTCACCAAAAGAAATCTCTTGATTTTCAAAGGCTAACCAATAATCTCCTTGGTTTTCAACTAGGCTTACCAAAAATCTTCTTAGTTTTCAACTAGGCTTACCAAAAACCTCCTTAGTTTTGTTCTTAGGTTGACCAAAAACCTTTACAACAAAGATATAAGATAAAGTAAAGCAACAAGAAAAGCTTTCTAATATAAAGCTGATATCTATTTGAAGCTTGGAGAAGTTGCTTGTCTTGAACTTGATGAAACCTCAATCAATGCTCAAAAGTGTTGGACTTGAATGCTTCTTGATAGCTTTGAATGCTTGGAGACTTCTTTTTGCTTGAAGGTAGTTGTTCTCAATGAATGGGAGTGAATGCATTTGCTTCTCTCTTCTTTTTTTTGTTTTCTCTTGTTCTCTTCTTTCTTGTGTTTCTTATTATCATTTTCTTGAATTCAAATCACTTAAATACCATCACAAGGCCTTAAAGATGGTTTATGACCATTTAACATGAAAAACTAGCCATTAGAAGCCAAGAGGACCGAGTTCTGTATTTGAAAAACTAGCCGTTACTGTTTCCAGAACTTTAAGTGTCAACACTTCAAGCTGTGAGTCGATACTTAGGGTCGACACTTAAGTTCCATAAGTTGACACCTAATTCAAAATTCTTCATTGAAGCTTTCTGGAATTCTCAGGTGAGTCGATACTTGAGTCAACACTTCAGGCAAGTCTTCAACTTCAGCATGTTTTGTAAGAGATTTTTTCTCAAGCCTTGAGTCGATCCTTAAGTAGACATCTTGAGTCGATACTTGAGTGGCATGAGTCGATACTTCAGCCATGCCATCTGAAACTCTTTCTACGTGCCGGCTTGAGTTGACACTTGCACTGCCATGAGTCGATACTTGAATTATGAGTCGACACTTACTGAGATTTCTTCAAAAATTATTGAAACTCTACTGAAACCTTTTTGAGCTGAACTCTTTAAGTCCTTTCAAACATTTCTCAAGTACTTAAGTCCATTTATAACTGATCTTTCATCTACAGAAATGGCTTCTTCATTATTTGACAAGCAATCCAATTTAGCTATTTTGATGAGTACCTTTTTCTATTAAACACCTCAAGGAACATGTTAGTACTCAACTTATACTTAAGTATTTTGTTTATCATCAAAATCAATAACGGAGTCAACAAGATAATGTAACGATCTAGTTTCTATTTTAAAAGCACCATCTTAATTTTCCTTTCTGGTACCTAAATTCATATCCTATCATAGCTTTGTTGCAAAACATGAAATGATGTACACTTTAAATTGGATCCATGGTTTTAGAAATTATGATCAATATAATACTAGGAAAGGCCTTTAGTATTAAGCATGTCAACATTTTTCTACTACTATATTCTCCATTATGACTTACATGAAAGAGAGTGTGAAGTTCCATTATGTATGATAATTAAATATCCAAAACTTGTTCGAAGGGTTGATTAGGATAATTAGAAAAGAAATTATCTCTTACAAGTTTAGGATTTCCTATCTTAAAAATTCTTTTTAGTGAACGAATTATGCCCTACAATCCAATCGCATGGTTGATGCGAAGGAACATTTTTGTATTTTATCATCCTACTCATGTAAATGATATTTATTATTTATTAATATAATAAGATATTTTGTTTTGTCATATGCTGCCACTTGTCAGAGATTATGATGAACCCTATTAACTAGGACAATGATTTTAGGACTATAATGAGATTATGCCAGTAAGACATAAAACCTTTATGGCCTGATCTAAGATATTTTCAAACATATAATCATCGAGTCGGAAATCAATAATACCAGATAGACTGGTACATCTTATATATGCTTGATGAAAAGGATGATTAATCTAACAGTCACTAGTCTGGAGATACTAATACAAGAATGTAGATGCTTATTAGAGAATGATTCACTAAATTGACCTACAAGGAGAACATCTAATGGAGTCTTACTATCTTATCAATGGATGATTCTCTAGTAAAAATGGTGCATATAATCCTTAGACCTAAGATTACCATGATACCTTGTGTATATAAATCTATGTTTTTATTCATACCCTAGCATGACTCTTTGAGATATGCATGGGATGTTCTGGGTGCAGTAAAGCATACATGAAGGTTGTGAGTGGTTAATAAGGGCTCAATCACTCCTTATAAGAGGGAAGAATATCCTATGTAATTTCATAGGATGATGACTCATAAATTTCTGACCTAAGTAAAATGAAAATCTAGAAAAGTTTCTGATAGTTCATTAATTGAGTCATCATCTTGGATTGAGATACATATGGTTAGGTATTTGGACTTAATATAATTCTATGTTCATGATCTTTTCAGGATGTTGTGTGATCGAAGGATTAAACTGTACTATAATTCACCACAGGAGGGTATTTTGAAAATTTCATCAAAATTTTACATCTTCTAGGTAATCATGATATCTTGCTAGATGTTAATCTTAACTTATGAACTTGCACAAATTAAAGAGTTTAATTACTACTAAGTGGTAGTTCAGATGGAATGGGGCTTTGGTTCCGCATCCACACGTTCAGGTTTGAGGAATGATGTTGTGGCCAACTCAAATAAATCCAAAATTAGTCGTAGGGCCTGGATGCGGGGTGTGGGATGGCTATATTCTCTTTTAGGATCAGTCCTTCTGATACTTTGGTAAGATTGGGATGATGTATCCATCTAATGTGGTGTGGAATTGTTGAGTTGCCTTTGTTGTCATCCTGTATCGAATATTTTTCAATAGAGTTGGGTTCCTTATAATCATGCCTAGAGAGGGTAGCTATGTTGGAAGCCTCCCCTTACTTCTTTTTCTTATAAAAAAAGAGTTTAATTCAGCAATTAATTTGGAGTTTAATTAATTAATACATTTGGGTTTGACTTACTTAGATTGGGTTCAAACCTAAGTCTATTACTGGCTAGGTGTGAAATATAATGAGTCATGCACAATAGGGAAATAATTTGGACCAAATATAATTAGATTTATTATAAATCCTATGGATCTAATGTTAGAAAATTGGATAGGGTTTCATGCATGTATTTTTTTAAAAAAATTATAATTAAATATCAGTGGAAGCAAATTATATTAAAACACTTTTAATCCAAAAATACATGTATAAGAATAATTCTAAAAATTCCTTTCTAGGATCTAGACAAGATATGCAATGCAGAAAATAAAATTAGCATGCATCGATCTAACCAATGCATGTTGTAAATCTAATCTACTTTAATTGTGAGATTAAATCTCATATCTAATCATGGATCACAAATTTCCACTGCTGATGGTATATAGAAAAGGATCTTTAGGTTGTTTTGTAGCCGTATAGCTATCCACACGAAGCACCAAACCCGATCAACCTCCCTGAAGTGCTAGCTTCACGCGAAAGCCTCCAGAGAGCTGATGTAATTCATTTTTCAGATCTTCTTCAACCTTTTAAGAAGAAGATGAAGAGGTGATGTAGGAGGATAATGTCAAAGAAAACTAAAAGGAGACTCCTCTCTTTTTTTTTTTCTTTCTCTCCCTGAAAGAAAAACCTAGGGCCAAGAACTCAAGATCCCATCCCTTCTTGATTTTGCACCCCCTCCAATTTTTTTCTTGGTGAATTCCTCTTAGATTACATGGTAATAATGCCTTCTTATAGTCACACAATACCAAAAAAATCCAATTAAAATTAGCATGTAAAGTATATTAGGATAAGGAGAGGTTAAGATAGAATTTGATTTGGATAAATCAAGGACAATCAAACTCCTCCAAATTGAATTCAAAATCCAATTAAATTTTAACCAAACCAATCTTAATATAAATATGTACAAGAAAAGATGTGTAATATCAATTTTGGCATGGAAATCTTCATGCAAATTCTAGGATTGCATAAAGAAGAAGCATGGAATATTTCTAAGGGGTGCTAGGTGGGGATTCTTGATCATGATTTGATCTAAATTAATTGTAACCAAATCCAATTTGGTTAGACCAAGTTTAGAACTTTTAACCAAATTTAATCAGGTCCTAATTAACTTTATTAATTCTCATTTAAATTAAAAATTAATTAGATCCAAGTCTGAATTAAATCAAGATTAAAAATTTCTTAGTGATTAGGTCATGTATAACCTAATTGGGTGAAACCTAATTGAACCAAATTCAATTAGACTTAATCTAAACATCTTTGCTCAATCAAATTAAGATAATTAGCAATCTAATTACTAATTAATCATTCTATAATTAATTAGCTCTTAATTAATTATTTATCTACAATACTTGTATAAGATTAATTATCAATTAAATTGATAATTATATCCTTGAATAATTCATAATCGCTAATCGGCCATCATGATTGGTTAGAAACTAGTATTATATGTAATTTCATAGGTTCGAATACTAAGCCGGTAGCATAACAACGAATTCTTGAATTAATTAATGTGACCGTCTAGCAATAGTACCTGATAACTGGATAGGTTAAATGATTACAAAGCAATATTAAAAAATATAGGTATATGATTATTGTATAATTCATCCCTTTAACCCAATGCTTATGATGACTTCAGTGTTAACTATCAACTCTTAAGCAGTACTTCTAGATGTGTCGTAACCTATTAAATCCTATGACTCCTCACAAGGATTATCCTAGCTAAAATTTTACTAAATTGAAATACAACAAAATATTTTCTCCAACACTTTGGAGTGGTCAATCCTATCTTGACTGACACACCAATATTATAAGTACTTAACTATACCCAATATCCTTCCATCACTGAATTAAAAATTTAGGTAGTCTAGTTTTAAAGTATAGTAATTTGCTTGCAAGTCACTATGATGATCTCAAGTTGGAGAGATATTTATACCTATATCCTTCTACGAAATAGTCTTGATAGCAGAGTATTCTATAGTATTGGTCCATTTAGTAAATATACTTTTACACTCACTTGTATACAATACCAATATCTACACACTCCTTGGTTATCAGAATAACCAATCCATATGGTATATAATGACATATACTCAATAAACATTATCATTCTAGGTAACAATATATCATTTAATCACAAATAGGTTTAAGAACTGCATAATAAATCCTTCTTTGTTGAATAAAAGTAGTTCTAAGGATTTCATCATTAAAGAGATCAAAAGGAAGATGCATAAAAAGTGATGAACTACCAAAAAGAACTTTTATTTATTAATGATTCATATACAAATTATAATAAGCTCAATCGTCTACAACTTAGATGATTGGTTTTAGAATATATTTTCTAACATCTAATAGACTTTCTAGTACATGAATTAGATCCAATTTTTTAATCAATTTAAAGATCAATTTTGATTTGGTCAAATCACAATCCTAGAAGGAATAGGTTTACTTGTGGTGCCCAAAAGTTGCTGTGCCACATATTTTCTTCATGCTTATTTTTCTTAGCATGAAGATGACTTAATTAGTGCTTAAGAAGTCCTTTCCTAGGATTCTCTATCTCTTCCACGTTCCATATAGCATAGAATTCCTAGTGCCAAAAAACTAGTTGGCATTTGAAACTTCCTAACACCAATTGTTAGTGCACGAAACTTTTCTCCATGCCCCACTAGGAGTCCTTTTGGGGGCTTTAGATTAGTGTTGGTACCCCAAATTGAAAAGGAATTCTCTATGCTAAGATCCTCTCATGCACCATAAGTTGGCACTCCAAAGAAAGAGTCATTCTCCTAAGGGAATATAGCCAAGAGTTGGGTAGAGTTGAGAGGGTTCTCATGCTAGGACTTCTATGTCAAAAAGGTTTTGGCATAAGCATGAGATAAGGCTATAAATAAGAAGGCATTGAAGAGTTGGAAATCAAGTCAAGAAAGAAAAGAAAAGGGGAGGAAAAGAGAGAAAGGATTGGTGATTTCTTGAGAAGGAATCATATGGGAGAGAGAAAGGTGTGCATCTCCTTGAGAAGGAGAGTCTAAATTTCTTGAGAAGGATTTTCAATGAGATTTTTTTGATTGAAAATGTCCTTAAAAAACTCCTATGTAGACTATTAATTAAGAAAATTCAAAAAAAACTATTAGTGATGGCTTTCCTGTCGCTAATACCGTAGCTAATAACCCATATTAGCAATGGTTTTCTTAATATTGCTAATAGGGCTTTCAACGACTGAGTTTTTTCTGACATGTTATTAGTGACAATAAACTTGTCATTAGTGATGGTAATTAGCCATTGCTAATAACCTTAATTCTTGTAGTGCATGTTGATTTAACCATATGATCACTATGTCGCATATGGGATGTGCAAGATAGGGGCTGCTACAATAGCCATCTATTTAGCATATCCTAAAACCCCTTTCTAACCCCTCATATGCCTAGGTTTGATCATCATGATCACTAAAATTTCTAGTTATAGAATTTTCAACATACTGGAATTTTTAGGATTGCTAAAAATCAGAGTTGCTAGAATTTTTTAATTATTGAAATTTTTTGATTACTGAATTTTTGAGTTACTGAAATTTTTTGGTAGCTAAAATTTTATGTTGTTGGAAATTTCTAGAGTGGAGATGGTGTTTTTTTATCTTTAACGCACCAAGAGTTGGTGGCTGTGAATTAGATTTATGGTTGAGAGATGCTACAATCAAAATCCTAGGATTTTAGAATTCATCCAAAGATCAATTATGAATTGACTAATATTTTGATCTTAATAAGACCAAAACTCTTCTTAGATAGAGTTATAGGTTAACCTAATTAGATTAGGGTTTCAATGTAACTAGACTTAATTATAGTTTGATTATAATTTGAGTCAAAGTTCACATGAGTCGAACGTAATTGGATGAAGGTCATTGACTCAAGTCAATTGTTAACTTATGACTGACCTAATTTAGACCAAGAGTTAGCCCAAATTATGGTCCAATTCAATTTGGCTTAAGAGTTGAACCAAATTCATCCTAGGAGCAATAGAATTTTAACATATGAATGGTCTCATAAATTATAATAATATGAGTAACATAAAATGCATGCTGGTAGATGTATAAAATACATATTTAAGATGTGCATGAGACTGAAAGTCCTTCACAAATTTTATTAAGTCTTAATAGCAAAGTGTTTAGAACACTACTCATGCCTTCTTTCATACTGAGCCAATAGAGTATATCAATATCTATGGTGAACTTGTTGTGTTATCCACAAGGGTTGCTACGGAAATTGGTATGATGTTGACTTAGTGCATAATAATGCTTATAGCATGGCCAAATGGTATTACTTTATTATGATATCCATAAGAGTAATATTATAAAGTTATGACTATATCGAAAAAAAGGATTAGACTTAACTAAAACATTGTAATTTATTATGCTATCTACAATACTATAGGTATTTTATAGGTAAAAGAGAAGTTGGGAATTGCATAAGATGTAATTGGTAAAAGTTACCTACCTTTAACTTATGACTATTTGTTATGCTATCCACAAGGCTTTTATGATGAATTTCGATCTCAACCCAACTAAGAAACTTGGGTTACGGTTTCTCATTTTTTATACACAAGAGGGCTATGGAATTCATCAAGTTAGTGGGAGACATGATTAGACTAAAATACCTCATCTAATTATGAATGTTATCATGAGTGGTTTGCTAATGTATTTATTCTTAAACTTGTAGATTTGTTAATATAATTGCTTCTCTTTCATTGTGAGATATACTTGATGCCAACAAGCTAACCATATCAAATTTTGTGGATTAGTTAAGGAATCTAAAAATTGTTCTTACCCAGGAGGTCTTCTATATTCTTGATATGTTTGATCTTGATCTAGTGATGGATGATGCTTTGGAGGAGGAAAGAGCCACTTATAAGAAGCAACAAAAAGTATGACTGTCAAATGCATTTGTTATTCTCTATAAATAATGAGTTGCAGAGGCAACATGAGAGCATGGATCCTGATGAACACATAATTTAGGTACTAGAAGCATTAAATATTTTATTAATTAATATTCATTAATTAGAATTTGATACTTTCTATATCTTATTTCAAGCATTGTAAACGTCCAATAATTGTAAAAACTTAACCCAACTAATGAAGCCAAACTCAAACCTACGGTAATTAAAGCATATATGAAAAAGTTAGTGGTAACCATAAGCCATCATGGGCATGTCACTAGTAGCCACAAGCTACCATGAGCCTGCCACAAGCAGCCACAAGCCACCCCAAATCAAGCACATGCCATTGCCTAAGTAGGCAGGTAATTTAGAAGCCAAAACAAGTAAGAGGAGCTAACAAAGCATCAACCAAAGCAAGCAAGTCTTAGAGTACCACTTATGAAGATCCACGGGCCACAATGCTAAGTGCCACATTTCTCATGGATCTAGGAAGAAAAAGCAACACTCTAATCAAGGGCTCTTGAGTATTCAAGAAAGATCTCATGGCTAAGATTTCATGATACCTCTTCATGCAGGTTCAAAGGCTTTTCAAGGGCCAAAACACCACCACAAAGGATCCAACGGATGATTAATGGTGCCCCTCCTTATGAAACCTTAGAAGCATCTATTTAAACTCTTGTGCCACCCCCTCCTAAGAGTATCAAGATGTGCCTCCATGCAGCTACCCTTGCTTCCTCTCCCTCTCTTCCACACCCCAACCAAGCCACCATCCCTCTTCTTCCATGCCTTAATAGTTGCCACCTCCCTTCTTCCTCAAATCTTGTTGCCACCACATCCCTTCCATTCATCCTCCATCTACCTATCCTAAGAAGGAGCTGTAGGTCTAAAGTCAAGGAGGGCACGAGCCATGAAGATTTTATCAAGCATGGTTGGCTAGGCTCTTCCATCTTGGAAAGAAGAAGAAGTCCTATAAAATAAATTTGTGCTTATGTTCTTATGCTTTATTTTATATTCCTTTTCTTATGCAAATCAAAGAATGTCTTTTCCTTTTATCACTTTCTTATGCATAGTCAATAGCTAATGTTTTATAGATTGATCTAAACTTCTGAACAATCTATGCTATATGGAGATGCATTGTGATCCAAGGATATATTGTGTGCTCAAGAGAAATTGGTTGTTTTAGAACTCAATGCTTTACTTTTGACTTATGATATCCATCTTGGAATCGCCTATACTCCAAAGGGACGGGCCATGATCCAAGGATACGATTCGTACTCAATAGATATAAGCTATACCGATACTCTTTTTAGAAGCTTCTATTTGCACCATAAAGAGAATACAAAATCTATTTTTATAAGGTTGATTTGAGATTCCCAAGGTATTCATCCTGCTTAATCACTTTCTCAATTTAGTTATATTTCACTTCACTTTTCTTGCATAATCTCTCATAGTTTTTATACAAACATATTTATTTTTTTTTAACATGACTTAGCCTAAAGTCCTTAAGGAATTGACCTGACTCACCCTATTCTGTGAAGTAGTTAGTAGTATTAATCAACTTTAACTATGTTGCAATAAGCGATCAAATTTTGATACCATTGTTGGAAAACTTGGCATGATTATTTTTGAAAGAAAATATTCTTTATTTGCTAGTTTTATTTCTTGTCTTATATTTTTTACTTTAAATAACCAAACACATGAATAAAAAAAAAGAGAGAAAGACACTTTCCATAATACTTAACTAATTTAAAGAAATAAATTAAAAAATCTAAAAACTTTCCAACTTATTTGGACATCTTGTTTTAATTACATTGCATACTCGTAAAACACTTTAAGGAAACTAACCTACTAAATAAGATAAGGTGAGATTTTATTACCTTTTCTTAGCCCATGAATCTTCTTCTTGCATCTGCATAACCTAGACCTTAATTTAAAATTAATTAGACATTGGCCTTAGGATTCTCGAGCTCTATTGGATAAGAGACCCTAAGAGTTGGACCAGATTAAGATTGATTAGTCAATTGATGTCTAGACAAGTGGTTCAGGAACAAGATCCTGAAGGAAGGTGGTTACTTAATTGGTTTGTTCATTAACCTGGCCAATTTATTTGGTATCTAAGGAAAGCAATGAGGGACCCCCATCAACCTTATACTTACCTTACCAATTGGTTAAATAGCCTCTGACTTGGAGGGTTCAAAGAAAATCTTGATAGTTAGGAGCTGTCTAAATATAGGCTAACCTTAGGTAGAGTTTAATTACTTGTACAACTTGTTTTGTAACAAAACTTAAATCTAATTAAAATACTCTTCTCTATCATCTCTAAATTTAGGACCCTTTAGGTTACTCACCTTTAGAATCTACTCTCGTCTATCACCCCTTCATTTTCTCTTCTTCATCTAAAAAAATAAATTAATATATATATATTCTTGCTAGGGCAAAATGATAATTGGTCAGACACAATCTAAGCCTAAAAGATTATAAGGTTACTGAGAAAGGAATGGATTTTAGCATATGTTGGCATGGAGTCCCTGAATCGGCTGGTCAGAGCCGCTGCATCGCAGGACCGCTTCCTAGTTCACCTGCAAAATAGGTCCCTTGCCGGAGTTGTTCCGGCGGAGGACACTCCAATGCCTAAGTCAGTGGCGGATTCTAGCCACAGAATGGAAAAGGTGTCGAGAGTGGAAGTGAAAAAGAGTTCTTGGAGAATGCAAGTGTGTATCAGCGAGAATATTTGCGTACCTCTCTGGCTACCCTTCTTACCCATATTTAAAAGATGGCCTCCGGTCTGTGGCCCGCTCTTTTTTCGGTGATCATGGAGAGCCAATCAATCCCATGATTAGCGATCATGGATTGTCAGTGAGCGGTTCTGACCAGATCGGAGGCGTGGCTGTAGGAGTTGCGTGCCATGATCATGGCATGATGAGTGTCGATTGTAACCATTGGTTACAGTTTCCTTTCTGGAATAGATTATGGTTCAAACTTCAGGTTTCCCCTTGCATGGGCCGAAGACTTGGCATTTCTCCAAGGCCGAAGATTGTGTCTACAACGGGGACCGAAGTACGTGCCTTCGAAAGTTGATGAGTAGTTCGGATTTCGACTGGGGTCGAAGGTGCTACTGGAGGACTGGCCTCCGGATGTTGTAGTCCAGTGTGAAGCCTTGGGTTGCTTGCAGTTGGCCTATCATCTGCTTGGTCCAAAGTCTGTAGTCTGGAGAAACGGGCTTCGACCAGTCGAACCGGGGTTTGGTGTATAGCTGAACCGAGATATCCCAACAGTTGCCCACCTACTCTCAGTTTTCAAAGCAGAGATTTATCTCGAGAAGTGAGAGTAGTAATGCCTTATCATTTTCCTCCTAAGAGACGGTGCAGGGGATGATTACGAAATCCCTTACTGGTTTGTCCATCATGACCTGAGAATCAGATGGTGGACAGGTGCCATTCCCGGATTGGAAAAAAGAAAAAAAGTGGATGGCCCTAGGGCCATCTTTTCTTTTCCCGTTGCACGATGGTTGAGGCGATCTTTTGGTTGGGATTTGGATGGTTGTGGTGGCTACCCTCCGTCCGTTGGATGAAGGGTAGATCTTATCCTTTCTTTTAGAGAAGGGCGAAGGTCTGGGCAAGGAAGCTTCTTCAACCTCATCTTAATCTCTGCCCAAACTATTCTGGACTGCCAGTCTATTCTCCAGGTAGAATCCTCTTTCCGTTCTCTTGCTTCATTCCTTTGTCATGGAAGAGACCGTAGAGAGTCAGGGGAAGCAGGTTGGGCCCTTGGGGGCCAGAGATGTAGTAGGTCCAGAGTCGATCCCCAGCTCGGTTTCTCAGAGCAACGCAGCCCTTCTTCGGGAATGCTACCGCATTCTTGAGGACTTTCCCTTTGTCCTCCCCGCGCCCGAGGAGCGGGCAAAGAAGCTCCCCCTGGGTGCCTAACTGTATACGAAGATCACCTGAAGGCTGGTCTTCGGTTTCTCCTGCACCCCTTCTTTATTAAGATTTTTTGCTTGGACCAAGTGGTGCCAGCGTAGTTGACCCCAAACAGCATCAGGAACATCTGCGGGTTCCTGGTTATGTGCAGCATCGCCAATGTAGAGCCTAGGACCAACTTGTTCACGACCCTTTTCATCCTCAAGAGGGACTTCCACGGTAACGGATGGTGGGTGATTGGCCCTAGATCAGGCCATAGGGTTATCAAGGACACGCACAGCGCCATCCATGGGTGGAAATCCTCTTCGTATTTATGTTGTCTTTTGATCCATGGGGCTTCGACACTGTATGGAAGAAGCCTTGCCTGACCACCAATGATAGAAAGAAGGTCTTGGCGACCGATCAGTCGGACTATGATCTTCTAACCAACTCTGAAGTTGCCCCTATCCGAGAGTTGTTGGAGGAGAAGAATCTCCATCGAGCGGGAATTAGTAAATTCCCCACATTAGGTATAGCCACGGGAATTTCTGCCCCTCTACTTCAGGTTTTATTGTAGTTCACTTAACTGAGGTGATCCCCTTTGCCTGCAGGTGGTGGGATGAAGTGCGATTTGAGCTGGCTTCGCTAGACTTCGGAGAAGAGGGTTGCACAGGCCCCTTCCACCAGGTCTGCGGTTCGGAAGAGAGTTCAGAGGGATGGTCCCGAAGGGGACCAAAGCACTTCGTCCTCCCGAGGCACCTCGGGGGAAGATGTAGTGGCCGTGGAAGGGGCTCCGACGAGACCCTATCCAGTCAAAACCCTACCGACGGTCACCTCCCCAGCCGACACAATGGGGAGCCCGCCTCAAAGAGTGAATGTGCCGCCGGTTTGCCCCCCTGCCGCTGATAGGGGCAAAGCACGGCAAGTCGAAGGAGAGTTCATCAACTGGGCTTCTACAGCCGGAGGCCGTTCGACGGACTCTTCAGAGCTTTCGCCTATGGGAGGGCTGCTGGTCCTGGCCGAAGCCAGGCAGGCGTTGAAGGGTACGATACTACCCCACAACCTGGCGATTCTCCGAAATCGGAGCTTTCTCAAAGTGTCCAATTCTGGCTTCGCCGTCCTACAAAAGGTATGACTATCACCGCCTCCTTTGTCTTGAGAGTTATTTGATCCTGAATTCTTCTTTTTTGATGTAGTTGGTCTATGACTTCACCTTCATGGAGGAAGGCCTGGAGAACGTGGATAGCCTTATCCATGGCCTCAAGAAGGAGCTTCAGACCGCTAGGGCTACCAGAGAAGTAGCCGAAGAGCTGAAGCAATCCATGGAGGACCATCTTGTCTGGATAACTGATGAAGTTCGTGACCTGAAGGGCGAACTAAAAAGTGCCCACTCGAGGATAGCGGGACAAGAGGCAGGGTGGAATAGGAGCAGGAAGCAAGTTGAATCCCTGGAGCGGGCTGCCAGGGAGGATCAGGAGAGGATGGAAAATCTGTCCAAGGTGGCGGAGGAGGCTTCTAGGAGGGCCGAAGAGGTGATCCTGGAATCCGAAGCTGCTAAGAGGGAGGCCAAAGCCGCCAAAAGGGAGTCCGAAGCTTTGAGGAAGCAGGTAGACAGTGCCGTGGCTGACTTCAAGACGTCTTCACAATTTCAATCAGAGATTGATGAAGCGTCATTGTTTGCCTACCAGCACAGCTTCAACAACGGGCTCTCCAAGGTAAAGGAGACCCTCCCTCACCTCAACCTTTCGAGCATTCCCTCCTACAACATAATTGGAGAGGAAGGAGAAGAAGTGGAGGAAGCCGAAGTCACAAGGGAGGTCGAGGAGTTGCTATGTTCGGCAGAGGAGGCTGCTACCTTAGTCGAAGATCCGGAGGTGATCCCAGCTCCGATCCTGGCCTAGGAGGTGACTCAGGCTGGAGGAGTCCAGGCTGAAGGCTCTCCCGTCCCGGCCCAGATTGATGAGATCCTCTCAGAGCAAGTTGACAAGTTGCTCCAGTCCTGTTGTGTGGAGCCTTCTCCTGCTGATGTTGAGTGACCTAAATCACTCTGAATGTATTTTCCTTCTTTCTTACTTGTATTGCCAATGAACTTTGTATTGCAACTTTCCTAGATTTTGGAATGAATTCTCCTTTCTTTGCACATGCGTTGTTGTGTCTCATGTATTGCTTGAATCGATCTTCCTGTTCTTTTTTCTAGTTAGTCGAATAATCGCATCTGGAGACCGTTTAGTCGATAAGAACTGGTTCTACCATTCTATTTTCCATTTAGTTGAATAGTCATGGCCGAAGGCCGTTCAATCGATGAGGACAAACCCTTGAACGGACCAAAACTCCATTGCCTTTCTTCGAATGTTGAGCTTGTCTATTGGGGCGGACATGAGTCATCTTCCCGCCAATCAGTGATTAGGAAGATTTGATTAGGATCATTGTTGTCCACGTGGCACGTCGAAATTTGTACAGTCGTAATCTCTTGCACCTTATGAGCCGCCGGGCCTCTTTTTCCAAAAAAAGATATCATTAATGATGACGTTGCATGATGTAGATTTCTCCAGATTCGAAGTGATGGCGGTTGCTATCCTGGGGATGGCTTCCAAGAGACTTTTTGGTTCTCGAAGCGTCGCCCGGACACATGGCACCTTCTCATGCGGCTAGGAAGGACGTGGGACATGCCTCCCCACAGTCGGTCGTGGGTGCAGGGTTTCTATAAATAGGACCCTGCCCTCCTGCTGTCGAAGGCCATCATTTCCGTTGGTATCTTTTTCCCATTAACAATGAGGTTCAGTACTTCCGAGTTTCGTCGCGCAGTGAAGAGGAGGGCCATCGACCCCAAGAGGAAGCGAAGCCCGGAGCTGCCTGAGCCGGAAGGCAAAGAGGAGGGGCCTCTTGTGGACCAACTGGAGAAGAAGGTCCGACAGTTGGAGGCCCGTCTGAGAAAATCCAGGGCCCAGGTCATGGTGGCAACGATGGCAACGGAGGAGGCAAGGAAAGAGGTGGCGGACGCCGTTGCAAATTTCAAAGCCTCGACCACCTTCAAGGATGAGCTCACCACGGTGGCCCTGGACTCCTTCCATTAGGGGTTCTGGGAGTGTCGGAGGAAGGCTTCCAAGTTTTACAACTTGAAGGGCTTGGATAACATCAAGCCCTCCGTTCCCTTCCTTGGCCACGAATTCGACTCTGACTCCGATGAGGGGTCAGATTTGGGTTTGGACGGGAACCCCGGGGGCCCTTCGTCATCCCATCTGGTCTCTCCCCGACGGTACGAGAAAAACTCATCGGGGAGTTATTGAAAATTTCCCAACTTTGCTGTTGCTGCTGCTGCTCTTTTTTTTTATATATATATCTCTTTAGGAGAGTTTCTTTTCTTTTTTCTTACTCTCTTTTTAGAAGAGTTTCTTTCTTTCTTTTGTCTTTCTCTCTTTCTTTTTTTTTTTGTAAAAATTTGAAAGAAATGAAAGATCTTTTCTTTTACCTCTTCGTGCATATTTTCTGCGATGTATTGCATCACAATTTGTCCATAATGTAGACTCCGTAGACTACTTGCAGTATGTAGGGAAGAAGTAGGGTCAGTTGGACCGTTCTGAGAACGTCTGTTGTTGACAGAAAGAACGATAGTGGTCCTTTTTGGCACGTGTTTGGATTTTCCATAGGATAAGGTGTTTACACCATCCCTGTGCTCTTTCTGTCGTAATTAAGGTAGGCTGTTCAGGCCTGTCTCGGCGTGTGTTCAGATTCACTATAGGGTAGGTTACGAAAACCATCCCTGCACCTTTGATCTTTTCGTGGCCTAATTAGGCCATCCATTGCGCTCGTCAGGCATACCGATAAGGTGAGTGGATTAGACTCTCCTTTGTACAGGCTGTTGTCGTTCAGTCGATGCAACTAGCCATTCTAAGTTGAGTAGATTGAGAAGCTTTGCACAGGAGTTTTTTGAAACTTTTTCATTGATAGTATTTGCAAAGGTTTTGTACATTCCATGGCCAGGATATGGTCTTCCCCTCCAGGGTCTTGAGTCGATATGTCCCTGGTCGAATGACTTCTTTGACTTGATATGGGCCTTCCCAATTGGGGAAGAGTTTACCTTGTTCCATTGGCCTGGACACTTCTACTCTTCACAATACCATGTCCCCCATGCGGAAAGTTTGCTCCTTCACCCTTGAGTTGTAGTACTTTGCGACCTTTTGCTAGTATGCTGCCATTCTTATCTGGGCCTGTAGCCTGGTGCTTGAAAGAAAATCAAGATCAATCCTTTTGCGATCAAAATTCTCAGGCTCTTCATAGTTGTCAATTCTCAGGGAATATAGGGAGACTTCGATAGGTAGTACGACTTCGGTACCGTAGGCTAAGTTGAACGAAGATTCATCGGTGGCCATTCTTGGGGTAGTTCGGTATGCCCAAAGAATGGAGGTCAGTTCTTCGGCCCAAAGCCCTTTGGCGGCGTTCAACCTTGTCTTCAGACCATGGAGGATGGTCCAGTTGGTGACTTCGGCTTCTCCATTGGACTGTGGATGAGCAACGGATGTTAGCCGATGCTGGATATGGTACCGCGCACAGAAGTCCTTGAACTTCGGATTATCGAATTGTCTCCCGTTGTCCGTGATGATGACATGTGGGATGCCAAACCTGAAGATGATAAAATTTTTCACAAAATCTTCCACCTTGCCTTCTGTGATCTGGGCCAATGGTTCGGCTTCCACCCACTTCGTCAAATAGTCGATGGCCACTAGGAGAAACTTTCTTTGCCCTAATGCTGGTAGAAACGGGCCAAGAATATCCATCCCCCACTGGACAAAAGGCCATGGGGCTGCCAACTGAGTCAGGTGACTCGCAGGTTGTCTCTGAACATTGGCATACCTCTGGCATTGGTCACACTTCCACACAAAATCAGCTGAGTCCTTCTGGATGGAGGGCTAGTAATACCCTTATCGAATAATCTTGTATGCTAGAGATCTGCCTCCCAAGTGATCCCCGCATATGCCCTCGTGGACCTCTCTCAAAGCATAATCCGCATCGATGGGTCCTAGGCATTTTAGCAGTGGTTGGGAGAACGATATCTTGTAGAGGGTTCTGTCTAAGATGATGTATTGAGACACCATCCAGCGGATCTTCTTGGCCTCTGCCTTATCTTCTGGCAGTTTTCCTTCATTCAGGAATCTGATGATGGGATCCATCCAGCTTGGCTCAGTATCAATCTGGCACACCTCCGCAGCCTCTTCGGCAATGCTTGGAGTTTCAAGATGTTCAACAAAGGTGTGTTCGAGAGACTCCAGTGCTGTAGTTGCCAGTGGAGATAGTGCATCCGCCCGAGAGTTCTCTGATCGGGGAACATAAATAATTTCAAAATGTTCCAATTGAAAGGATAAAGTCTGAACCTTCTCTAGGTATTGCACCATGGTTGGACCTTTGGCTATGTATTCTCCGTTGACTTGATTCATAACCAGTTGAGAAACAGAGAAGGCTCGGAGTTGCCGGACTCCAAGATCTTTGGTGATCCAAAGTCCGGTAAGTAGGGCCTCATATTCAGCCTGATTATTGGAGGCGTGGAAGGAGAAATGTAGTGAATATTCTATGATATGGCCATTTGGTTCGGCCAGCATGAGTCCAGCCCCGCATCCGGTAGCATTGGAAGCTCCATCCACATGAAGCACTCAAACGGACTTCATCTCCTTCGAGGCTTCTTCTTCTTTCGAAGAGACTTCATCTTCAGACTTCCAAGTGCACTCAGTCAATAAATCGGAGAGCACCTGGGCCTTCATAGTCGCTCGGGGCTAAAAGATAATGTTAAATTTGCTTAGCTTCACAGCCCACTTGGCTATCCTTCCAGAAGTGTCCGGAGATCGGAGAACGGCCTTGAGAGGTTGATCAGTTAGCACCACAATAGCGTGGGCCTGGAAGTATGGCCGTAATCGCTTTGCCGTAATTACCAATGAGTAGATCAACTTATGCATCTTTGCATATCGCGTTTCTGCGTCATGCAGGACCTTGCTGATATAGTAGATGGGCTTGTGAGACCCATTTTCTTCTTTCTGGACAAGTACCGAACTCACTGCTTCATCTGAAGCAGAGAGGTACAGGTAGAGGACCACGCCTTATTTTAGCTTGGAGAGCAATGGCGGGGTCTCCAAATACTTCTTCAATTTCTCAAAGGCAATGCAACAGTCTTCGAACCATTCGAAGCCCTTTGATTGCCGAAGTACCTTGAAGAACGGAAGACATTTCTCAGCTGACCGAGAGATAAATCTGCTTAGGGAGGAAATCCTCCCTGTCAACTATTGGACTTCCTTTTTGCAGGAGGGATGTCTCATATCTTTCAAGGCTTGGATCTTCTCGGGATTGGCCTCAATCCCTCATTTGGTGACAAGGAAGCCTAGAAATTTACCCGACGTGACCCCGAAGGCGCACTTCATCTGGTTTAACTTCATGTGGTAGCACCGGAGAGCGCTGAATGACTCCTCCAAGTCGTGGATGTAGTCTCTCCAGTGAAGACTCTTGACGATCATGTCATCAACATAGGTCTCCATATTTCTTCCCAGTTGCTTTTCGAACACCTTATTGATGAGTCTTTGAAATGTTGCTCCGGCGTTCTTGAGGCTGAACGGCATTATCTTGTAGCAGTAGAGACCTTTATCAGTGATGAATGCCATCTTCTCCTCATCTTGTGGATCCATTCTGATTTGGTTGTAGCCGGAGAAGGCGTCCATGAAGCTCAGCAACTAGTGGCCAGCGGTAGCGTCGACCAGTTGATCAATCTTTGAGAGAGGGAAGCTATCCTTTGGGCAAGCTTTGTTGAGGTCTATATAGTTGATGCATATCCTCCACTTGCCGCTAGCTTTCTTCACCATCACCACATTGGCCAGCCACTCAGGGTAGCAGGCCTCTTTGATAAATCCTACTTTGAGGAGCTTGCCAACCTCTTCATCTACGGCTTGCTGTCTCTCGGGGGCGAAGCTCCTCTTCTTCTACTGCACCGGTTTGTACCCAGGGGTTACTTCCAGCCGATGAGTAATCATTTCGGCAAGAATCCCGGTCATGTTCGAAGTCGACCAAGCGAAGACATCGACGTTGTCTCTGAGAAAATGGATCAGCTCCGTTCTGGTTTCCTCATCAAGGGCGCTCCCGATCTGCACAACTCTAGAGGGATCTTCCTCTTTCAAAGGTATCGGGATGGTCCTCTCCATGGGTTCACCAAGATTTATGGTTGAATCCCTCGGATCCAGTTGATCCAGAGTAGTCGAATCCTTGAAATGCTGGTCTTCAATCATTAAACACCGCCGTGCCATCCTCTGGTTTCCTCTAACTTCTCCAACACCATTTCTGGTAGGGAAGCGTACCAAGAGATAGTGAGAGGAGATTACGGTCCGGAACTTGTTCAAGGCAAGCCACCCCAGAATAATATTGTATGCTGAGGAGATTTGGACCACCGTGAAGTTGATCGACAATGTCTTTTGTCGATGCTCGGTGCCAAGGGTTACATGCAACACTATTTCCCCCTCGACAAAAACTTGGTTGCCCCCAAAACCAGAGAGTGGTATGGGGGATCTTTGCAGTTGATGTCTAGGCAAACACATTTTGGAGAATGCATCGTACATCAAGACATCAGTCGAACTTCCATTATCTACAAGAATTTGCTGTACATCATAATTGGCCACTACGATCGAAATTACAAGAGGATCATCGTGCGGGAGTCGAACTCCCGCGAGGTTGTCGTTAGAGAAGAGGATGGAGTTGTTATCCTTCAGTCACTTCTAAGCTTCATCTTCATCCCTTCTCCAGTTGGTGGGCCAGTGTATCATCCCTACACCTCCATTGGTGGGCCTTTGATTTGGCAATTCGGCCTCTTCAGGAGGTGGCTGGGGAATAGTTGCTTCTGACCGGGGGTCTTGGCGACCGATATACCACCCCAGGTACCCTCTCTTGATGAGATCCTCAATTGCATTCTTCAACTGGATGCATTCTTCTGTATTGTGGCCGTGGTCCCGATGGAATCGGCAGAATTTGTTCCTGTTCCTGATGGAAGAGGAGGCCTTCATGGGACGGGGCCATTGGAGATAGTTTTCTTTTTCTATCTCCATGAGGATCTTCTCTCGAGGGAGGTTGAGGGAGGTGTAGGAGTCGAATCTTCTTCCCAATGCTTTGGGCTTGGGAGGGCTTCTTCGGCGGTCTGCATATATGCCGCCGTTGTTATTGAAAGTTTGGGAGCCTGGCCCCCTATTATTCTTTTTCTTTGAAGGGGGTTTCCCTTCAATCAACCGTCAATTCGCTGCCTGCTCTTCAGCATCGGCATATTTCTGAGCCCATGATAGGAGATCAGCGTAGCTCTTAGGGAACTTCTTATCCAGGGAAAAAGTAAGCCTGGAGGTACGAAGCCCCTTCTTCAGCGCTGACATGGCCACGTGCTCGTTGAGATCGGGGATATCAAGCATGGCCGCATTTAACCTGGAGATGTAATCTCTCAGGCTCTCTCCTTCATGCTGGTGAAGGAGGAAGAGTGTGTCCGTATTCCGAGGAGTCTTACGGCAGGTCCTGAAATGCAAGACAAATAATTTTTCTAACTCGGAAAAGGAATCAATGGTACCTGGGCGTAGGCTCGAGTACCACATCCGAGCGGACTTCTTCAAGGTAACCGGGAATGCTAAACAGTACATCACATCCGATGCTCCTTGGATCATCATATGGGCTTTGAAGTAGCCTAAATAGTCGAGAGGGTCGGAGGTGCCATCGTAGGGTTCCATCTAGGGAACCCTGAAGTGCCGAGGAATGTCCTCAACCATTATGTAGTTGGTGTAGGGTGGACGTAGATCACCCACAATCAAATCATCGGGATCTCTCTGATCCCACATTCTCTGTTCTCGCGCCTTTGCCATCTCTGACTCGATGGCTTTGAACCTCCCGTCATAATCGGGAGTCTGCTTCGGCGCTTTTTCCACTGAAGTGGAGTCTTTGGAGGAAGAGGAGGAGGTTTGCCTAGGCCTTTTCCCTTTCTGCGGAGAATCAGCAGACCTAGGCAGTCTTGAAGTCCGGCCTTCAGGAGAAGGCCAAGAATGGGGGGAGGGATGTGTAGAATCCTCCCACGGAGCTCTCCTTCTTCGAGATCGAGAGCTATGTCTAGAAACAACCGACGGGTTTGCCACCGAAAAGGCTTTGTCTTAGAATTCTTGAACCATTGCCATTAGGTTGGCAACCTGGTTTATAAGAGCTTTGAACTGCTATAGTCCTACAACAACTGTGGGAGGTGGGACATCGTTCTCCTCTGGGGTTGCACCCCCCTGAGATAGAGCTCGACTCCGGCTTGTAGAAGCAACTTGAGCTTTTCCTCTTGCCATCAAAAAACTTTTTCTTTCCCTTATCTGGGAGGGAGCTTAAAAAATGTTAATGTCACCCCCTACCTGGCATGCCAATCTATTGGCGTGGAGTCCCTGGATCGACCGGTCGGAGCCGCTGCGTCGCAGGACCGCTCCCTGGTTCACCTGCAAAACAGGTCCCTTGCCGGAGTTGTTCTGGCGGAGGACACTCCGATGCCTAAGTCAGTGATGGATTCCAGTCACAGAATGGGAAAGGTGTCGAGAGTGGAAGAGAAAAAGAGTTCTTGGAGATTGCAAGTGTATATCAGCGAGAATGTTCACGTACCTCTCCGACTACCCTTCTTACCCATATTTAAAAGATGGCCTCCGGTCTGTGGCCCACTCTTTTTTCGGTGATCATGGGGAGCCAATCTCTCCCATGATTGGCGATCGTGGGTTGTTAGTGAGTGGTTCTGACCAGATCAGAGGCGTGGCTGCAGGAGTTGCATGCCATGATCATGGCATGATGAGTGTCGATTGTAACCGTTGGTTATAGTTTCCTTTCTGGAATAGATTGTGGTTCAAACTTTGGGTTTCCCCTTGCATGGGCCAAAGACTTGGCATTTCTCCAAGGCCGGAGATTGTGTCTATGACGGGGACCGAAGTACATGCCTTCGGAAGTCGATGAGTAGTTTGAATTTTGACTGGGGCCGAAGGTGCTACCGGAAGACTGGCCTCCGGATGTTGTAGTCCGGTGTGAAGCCTTGGGTTGCTTGCAGTTTGCCTATCCTCTGCTTGATCCGAAGTCCGTAGTCCGGAGAAATGGGCTTCGACCAGTCGAACTGGGGTTTGGTGTATAGCTGAACTGGGATATCCCAACAGCATACAACCTAAAATCTTACAAGACTTGCATTATCCGATTGGTTCTATCCAACCATCTAGAATTAGATTCCCAAGTAATAATTTTGTAATTATACCTCAAATAATTAACATGTATCCTAAATTTACTGGAATTAAAGATGTATACATTTATACAAGAGAGTATGAAGAAGCTAGAATTACAGCTTTGATCAGTAGGATTGAAGCCCTAACATTCAAATGACATACCCAATTAAACCAAGTGCTAGCACCTATGTGCACTACATGTGATGCACCAGATCATGTTATAGAAGAGTGTCCTTTCTTAATGAGTCCAATCCAAAATAGGTTCATATAAGGAAGTGTAGCCAATGAAATATATATGAATGAACCTTATGCACCAACTTATAACCCAAGATGGAAAAATCATCCTAATTTTGTATGGTCACGAGATGCAATATTAGGAGCCCACATTTTTTATCAGCCCTACATAAGATCCAACTAAGTACTAAATAATTAACCAGGTTTAGATCTTGAAGAAGAAGACAATACATTAGAATAGAGTTTAAAAGTCTTAGTACGATCAATCTCAAATACTACAAATACTCTTTCTAATTTCATGCAAATCGGTAACTAGTTATTAATACAATTAGGCCAAGTAGCTATAGTGGTTAGTGAATAAGAAGAGGGCAAATTACCAAGCCAACTCGATGTTGACCATAGAACCTAGAATGGTCTAGAACTCAAACAAGGAGACCAGTTTGACCAGTTGAGAATATTCAGGTTTGAGAAACTGGAGGAGATACCTAAAGTTGAAAATATTAATAAGGTATCCATATTTAGTGACCATTGCATTCAACCAAGACCAGAAATATTAGTTAAATCTCTCATGACACTGGTTGAACCTTTGCTTAAAATAAAGGAGGTAAGAAATTGAGATCTTGAAACACTCCCTTAGCACTTCGAGTACATTGATATAGGATCTTTAGAACCCTAACCAATACTTAAGTCAGACCTAGATCTAATTGTAGAGGAAGAGCTATTAGCTGTCAAGGGGATGAGTCATGTAATGGTCCCATGTAGGAAGTACTTTGAGAAAGATCCTGAATCATATAGGGAGTCACAGATCTACATTAAGATTCGAGCAAGAATAGGATAAGCACTCTCATAGCATCTAGCTGAAAATGTTAAACTTAGTACTTATTGGAAGGCAATCTAATTTCTTAGAAAAATCATTAATAAAAATAAAATAAATATTTTTTAAAAAAAACTCTTGTTGAAGACTTTAAATTTAGTGCTTGTTGGAAGGCAATCCAACCTTTATATTTAAATTTTTTTCAATTTCAATTTGCTTAACTTCTTTTAAGACTGTCAAAGCTAAGTTGGGGGGGAAAGCCAAATCTACAAGAATCTGAAAGTCTATGCTGGACAGAGAGCACATCTAGCCTAGGCATAATCTTTTATTTCTCTTATTTCTACCTTTGCATCCTTATCTTTTCATTCCATTAAGAATAATGTAAAATAAGTTAGGGGGAGAACAACTAATCTAATTAAGTCCTTGAGTATGATCGAAAGTAATTAATTTTGTATACTTGAACTTATTCTTGATTTGAAGTTAATTAGGTATCCTAATCAATGAATGATTAACGGTCTAGATAATTATAGAGATACTGGGAAGCAAATTACCAAGAAAATCTAATGAATGGTAGGATTTAAACCAAACCAAATCTAGGAGTGATTTTAGAGCCTTCTTCCTACTTATCTCAATGAAGAATCTACTTGATGGGGGTATGGATGGAAAGGTCAAGGTATACAAAAAGTCCTCTTTAGAATCTAAAAAAATAATAATAAAAGTTTTGGTATTAGCTCACTAAGTAACTAGGTCCCTTTGCCTAAGTAAATAATATGATTCACATTAAAAAGTGGGGATACCAAAAGACCTATTAGAAAGTCATTCTTATATTGCAGCTTTTCTTGAACTCTTGCTAAGTAACCGGGCCCATTCACCTAAGTAAAAGATGTGATTCACATCAAAAGATGGGAAGGCTAAGAGATATGTTAAGAAATGGTACCTCATTGAGTAACCAGGCCCCTTCGTCTAAGTAAACAATGTGGTTTACATCAAAAGATGAGGATGATAATATTTAAGAGGCTAAGACATTGCACTAGGCTCCTAATAAAAAAAGAGAGAGAGATAATAAGGGGACTAAAGTGTAAGAAAATAATAAACCCAATTCATATCAAGTTAGAGGACTTAAAGAGTAAGTTGGGAAGTTGGTGAAGGAAAACTTCTAAAAATTTGTATGGCTAACACTTAACCACTAACTAGATTGACTCTGTGATCAATGAAGTATCTCTTTAACAATCTAGTCAGGTATCAGTTGTCCTTAGGAATGCCTAATATAATTATCAATTCAAGGATGAGTCGGTACACACCACTAATTGTTTCTATTATATAAGAGGATGAGCAAAAGATAAGTTAGGGGGTGTGATGAATACATAATTTAGGAACTAAAAGCATTGAATGTTTTATTAATTAACATTTATTAACTAGAGTTTGATGTTTTTTATTTCTTATTATAAGTATTGCATTTAGTCCAATAATTACAAGAACTTAACCCAACTAATGCAGCCAAGCTCGAACCAAAGGTAATCAAAGTATATATGAAAAAGTTTATGATAACTACAAGCTACCATGAGCTTGCCACAAGCCATCCCAAGTCAAAAACATGCCCATGCCTAAATAGGCAGGTGATTGGAAGGCCAAAACAAGCAAGAGGAGCAAACAAGGCATCAACCAAAGCAAGCAAGTCTTGGGATGCCACCTATGAAGATCCAAGGGCAACAATGCTAGGTGCCACATTTTTCATTGATCCAGAAGAAAAGGCAACACTCTAATCAAGGGCTCTTAAGCATTCATGAAAGATTTCATGACTAAGATTTCAAGATGCCTCTTCATATGGATTCAAAGATTTATGAAGGGCAGAATACCACCATAAAGGATCCAAAGGATGTGATTAATGGTGCTCCTCCTTATGAAACCTTAAAAGCATCTATTTAAATCCTTGTGCCACCCAACCTATAGGTATCAAGCTATGCCTCCATGTAGCTGCCCTTGTTCCCTCTTCCTCTCTTCCACGTCCCAATCAAGCCACCATCCCTCTTCTTCCATGCCTTAATAGTTGCCACCTCCCTTCTTTCTCAAACCTTGTTGCCACCACATCCCTTCCATTCATCCTCTATCTACCTATCCTAAGAAGGAGCTGCAGATCTAAAGTCAAGGAGGGCACGAGCCATGAAGATTTCATCAAACATGATTGGTTAGGCTCCTCCATCTTGGAAAGGAGAATAAGTCTTATAAAACATATTTGCACTTATGTTCTTACACTTTATTTTGTATTCCTTTTCTTATGCAAATCAATGAATGTCTTTTCCCTTCATCACTTTCTTATGCATAGTCAATAGCTAATATTTTATAAATTGATCTAAACTTCTGAGCAATCTATGCTCCATAGAGATACATCGTGGTCCAAGGATATGTTGTGTGCTTAAGAGAGATAGGTAGTATCATAACTTGATCTTTTACTTTTGACATGTGATATCTATCTTAGGATAGCCTATATTCCAAAGAGACGGGCCGTGATCCAAGGATACAATTCATACTTAATAGAGATAAGCTATACCAAGACCCTAATTAGAAGCTTCTATTTGCACCATAAAGAGAACACAAAATCTAATTTTACAAGACAGATTTGAAATTCCCGAGGCATTCTTCCTGCTTAATCAATTTCTCAATTTAGTTAGATTTCACTTTACTTTTCTTGCATAATCTCTCATAGCTTTTATACAGACATATTTATTATTTTTTGAATATAACTTAGTCCAAGGTCCTTGAGAAATTGATCTAACTCATCCTATTTAATGGAGTAGTTAGTATTAATTAACTTTGACCATCTTGTGACAAGCAATCAGATCCACCATCCATACTTTTCAATCTAAAATAATTGTATGGTGAGCATAATCGGATTACTAGATATGAAATATTTAAACAGTTGTTCCATGCTATGATAAGTGAGGGCACATCCATGTAAACCCATGTTTCGAAAATGATTGACCTGATCACTCAATTAGGTTAATTGAATTTTATCATAGATATTGAGCTCAATCAAGATTTAATTCTGTAATCACTTCCCGACTCCTCTCAATTTATCATAAGTTATCATATTAACAAATTAAATACTACAAGGATTCAAAAAAAAAAATGAAGAAGCTGAACTCTAAGGAAAGTATCTCAAAGAAACCAAAGATGAAGAGTCTCCATCAAAGGTAGCTATTTCCACTATAGCAAGGACTAGTATTAGAAGAGAAACTGCAAGATTTATCTTGCAAGTATGAAGCAACAAAAAGAGAGTACAAATATTGCATATTTTCAAAGTATGTACATGATACAAACCAATTTATCATTGAGTAATTCAGTTTTTGATCCTTGGATATTGGATACTGCTTGTGGTTCTCACATATGCAAATCATTATAGGGACTTCAGGGAATCATGAAGCTTAATGAAGATGAATTTATGCTATTCGATGCTAGTGGAGATCCATCCAGGCTGAAACTATAGGTACTTTCTTATTAAAGTTACTTTTAAGCATGATTTTAGAATTGTTAGACTATTACTTTATGCCTAAAATTATTAGAAACATTATTTCTATACCTTTGTTATTAGAACATGGTTTGGAAATAAAAGGAAAGGACAATGGTTGCTTTATTTGTTATTCTAGTAATTTTTATGGCAATGCATTTGTAAATAATGATCTTTTATTCTTGTCACTCAATGATAATGTACTTAATATGGATAAGATCAATAAGACAAAAAGAGATGATATAAATGTTACATATCCCTAGCACTGTCAACTTGGACATGTTAATGAGTCAAGGATAAATAAGCTTTATAAGGATAATTTCTTTGATCCATATAATTTTAAATAGTACGGAACCTATAAATCTTGCCTCATAAGCAAGATGACCAAGATTCCATTTATTGGACATGGAGAAATGGTGAGTGACTTATTGGGCCTTGTATATACAGATGTCTGTGGCCCGATAATAACTTAGGCTAGAGGAGGATACTCTTATTTTATTACCTTTACTGATGATTTATCTAAGCCTGGATATGTACATTTAATGAAATATAAATCTAAAGCTTTTGATAAGTTTAAGGAGGACCAAAATCTGGTTGAGAAATAAATCAGTAAGAGTATCAAGGCTCTTTAATTTGATTAAGGTGGTGAATACTTGACCAGTAAATTTCTTAATCATCTTAAAGAAAAAGAAATTCTTCTTCTATGGACTCCTTATACACCAAAATTAAATGATGTTGTAGAAAAGAGAAATCACACCTTTCTGGATATGGTGTGATCCATGAAATGGATCTTTTGATCTCTTTCTAGGGGTTTGTCTTGGAGACCAATGCATATATATTTAATAAGATACCTTCTAAATATGTTTCTAGCACTCCATATAAGGTCTAGAAAGGAAAGTGGCCTAGTCTTAAGCATTTAAATATATGGGGCTATCCCGCTTATATTAGAAGGTTTAAGGCACTATGCTAAGTTCTAGTTCAAATAAATATAGATTTATAGCTTATCCTAAGGAGAGTATGGGATATTACTTCTACCATTCCACTAAACAAAAGGTGTGTATTAGTAGGCATGTTGTTTTCTTAGAAAAAGAGTTTATCCTAGAAGGGGGTAATGGAAGAAGAATTGTGATATGGGACAGGCTATCTATCCTAGATCTAAAGACTCACTATTGAGATCAGCAAATAAAATTAAATATGTAATTAGAATAAATAATAGCATATATCAAAAATAAGTAGCAATTAAGCAAATTGATCTGGTCAAAATTAAGGTCTGATCTTGGAAGTGACACAATCAGCATGCACAGTCAAATATTTTCAAAAGTTGGATTATTAATCATTAAGGAATGACCACTAGGCTAGGTTTATTCAATTTAATTAATCCAAATCTGATTAAATTAAAGATAGAACAACTAATAAAAATAATTTTTTGGCAATGATTTTTAAATCCTAATCTAAATCATGAAAAGTTCTCATTGAGCACGGGATGTCACGGCTTCCTGGAAGAGGAAGAATAATCCAGAGGTTGTCAGGATATCAGGGCAATGGTTCACAAGTGAATCAAGTAGGAAACTTTGGACCTAGTTCAACCAAAATCATGAGGAAATCAAATAAGGCAGAGAATAAATGGTGAAGTCAGTGAAAGGCCTAGGCTTTTCTTTGAGATTCATGCAAGGTTGCTTCACAATTATGCTACCAAAGGCATAGTGGAATAGCGGATGGCCAGCTTTGGATGAGGCTCACTAGAACTAGGGGATTCCGATAGGATTGGTGATGTAGAGGAACTCAAGGAAGGGGTGATATGCATAGCCCAATTAATATTTAACCAACTCAATATTAGCCTAAGAACTGAAATTGACATACTGCATGGGTTTGCATTGAAAAATATGCAAATTAAACTTCCTTTCTTTCACATTCATGTAGAAGGTCTTTCCAAGGTTGCGAACTAGTGACGAGGCCAAGCAGGCTACCCGTGGAGTCGACTGGCAGGGATGCATAGTCATGGAGTGGAAGGTGGCACGGTGGCGGCATGAAGACACGAACACCGGCATGGAGGTGCGGAAGGTGGCATGATAGGCTTGGTGGGTACGTTGGCCATAGGAGACCAGGGGAGAAGGGGTGGAAGGCTTAATGGCGGCCAACGGTAGCCAAGGATGCAGTGGAAGGGTGACCAGGCAGCAAACGGAGGATGGGGTGTCATGGCTAATGGAGCACCAATGTCGGAGGAGCTGGGAAAGGTCTCGGGTGATGGCATCACGGGGAAGGCAATAGAGGGAGTCTATGGCTTATCGATGGCAGTAGGAAAAAGAGGATGTAGGAGGCTTCACGGGCGAAGGATCAAGTTCATGCCCTTTCCATGGTGCTTGGATGGAGGTCGGTGGTGCGGTAGTTGATGCTAGATTGATGTCGACGAAAAGATTGGTGGTAAATGAAGGTGGAGGTGACTGTTTCATCACACAATAGAGGGGAATGTTGATCAGAGATGACCAGTCCCATGGGAGGTGGAGCCCTTAGGGCTGAGGCCGATCAGAGGTGGCATGGATGCTCGGAGACAGGGAAGAGGGTTCGGCCCATTGAGTGCAAGCAATGGAAAGGGGGAAAGGCTCGCGACAGTGAGGGAGGGGTTGGTCATCGTCGGGAGTTCAAGGGCATTGTCGATGGCTTCGAGGGCTATGATGGATAGTGGTGAGTGGAGGCACAGAATGGTGGGAAGATGGTAGGGCAGGGCAATGGATGCCTGGTGGTTCCATGGGGAGATTGTTGTTTGGTGGGTTGAGTGAAAATACGGAAAATCTTGAAGAAATTATGGATTTCAGGAGATCTTGGTGAAGTAGAGAAGAAGGGTGTTAAGAGAAAGAGAGAAGAAGAGGAGAAGAACAGGGGAAGATAAAGAGAAAGAGGTAAAAGAATTAGTAGGAAGCAGAGAAAGAAAAGAGAAGAAGAGGGAGGGAGAAGAAGAAGAGAGAAGTAGAGCAAGAACAAGGGAAGGAAGGAGTAGGAAAAAATCCAAATATATTTCTTCTTAATTTCTCGATTCCTTTATTCCAATAACAGGACTTCTTTAAATAGACTTTAGTCCCCAACAAATTGGAGACCAACATAACCAAAACTCTAGGGCTCCAAACTAATCTGAAATAAGGAGACTAATCTGAAACAAATTCCAAACTAATCTAGTTTCATGCTCTGAGATCTATGCATGAGCTGGATACAAAATAATAAAAATAAAAATAAGCCCAATCCCCATACACCCAGGTAAAAATAAAATAAATATAAATGTCAACTCAAAAAAATACTGGATGTGTATCAGAATCTATACTGGATGATGTATCATTAAATTGAACATAGAGAAGTTCAAGAACAAAAACAATCTGAAGATGGTCCACAAGTCAATCCCCAACTAGAAGTTCCCATTGATAAGGCACAACCACAATACAACTTTCATCCAAAAGTCAATGAGAGTGTGTAATGTATCAATAAAGTATGGGTTCATTATTGAGAATGACGGTGATCCATATATCATTAAGAATGATGATCCCATGATTTATTCATATACAATCATGAATAGTGACTTTGATAAATGGCTTGAAGCTATGAAATCAGAAATGCACACCATGTATATCAACCAGTTCTAGACTTTGATAGATCAGTCTAAGAGTATGACCCTAATAGGTTGCACATGGATCTTCAAAAAGAACATTAGAGTAGATGGTCGAGTAGAGACCTACAAGGCTAGACTAGTGGCTAAAGGTTTCAAAAAAAGGTAAAGTGTTGACTATGAAGAAACCTTTTCACCAGTAGTGATACTTAAGTCTTTTCAGATTTTGCTGACTATAGCTACATATCATGATTATGAAATCTAACAAATGGACATGAAAACTATTCTTAATAAAAATCTTAAGAAGAAAGTTTAAATGACTCAACTAGAGGGATTTATCTCTAGTGGGATGATGAATCAGGTGTGCAAGCTAAAGAAATCTATTCATGGATTAAAACAAGCATCTAGGAGTTCAAACATCCATTTGGATGAGACAGTCAAATTATTTGATTTTATCAAAAATATGGATGAACCATGTATGTATAAAAAGACTAATGGCAATGTTATTGTTTTCTTGGTTTTGTATGTGAATGACATACTATTCATTAAAAATGATATCTTAGTATTATAATTGGTCAAGACTTAGCTATCACAAAAGTTTTTTTATAAAAGGCTTGGATAAAATATTTTAAATACTTGGTATTAAAATTTGTAGAGATAGATCTAAAAGGATGCTTGGCTTATCCTAGTCAAGGTACATAGATCTCATGTTGAAAAGATTCAACATGGATGGGTGTAAAAGAGGTAACGTTACCCATGAATCATGGCATACATTTCTTTAAGAAGATGCCTTCCAAGACACCTGAAGAGAGAAAGAGAATGAGCTCAATCCCTTATACTTTGATTGTGGGGTAGATCATGTATGCTATGCTATGTACCAGGCCTAATGTTACTTATGCTTTGGGCAATACTAGTAGATTACTGGTAGATCTAAGAGAGGATTATTGGAAAGCTATTAAAAATATTTTCAAGTACTTTAGAAGGACTAGAGATATTTTTCTCATATATGGTAGATCATATTTGAAACTAAAAGAAAATACATATTTTAGTTTTCAGTCTTATACTGATAATAGCAAATCTTGTTAGTTTTATGATATTTTCATGCATGTAGATTTTAAAAGTTTGAAAATAGTGAAAATAAATCAGATTAAAATAATTTTACTTTAACTAGCATATGTCAAACTTCATCTATAAAATATCTAACAGATCTAGTTCATATGAAAGACATAACATGCATGAAATTTAAAATCTAATATAAAGAGAACCATGAGATCAAATTTCGTACCTAATTCACTTAATCCTTCACCTTGATTCGAGATTTAGATGTCTTTGAGGTTTCTTAAAGAGCCACACACATGTCTAGCCTCTATAGGTATCTACATTGAGCCTATCTTGATCAAGAGATGCTAAACCATCGGGATGCTAGCTTCCTTTGCAGGCTTCACTCCTTCAATGGCTGGATTTGTCTTCATCTTTATATCTTCTTAAGAATAAAGAAGACCATGATGGAAGAAGAAAGAATGCATGAACACCTTCACACGAGAAGGAAGGAGAAGAAAGGGGTGGAACTAATCCTCCCTATATCTCTCTCTATCTCTCTGTGGCATCAAAAGGAATAAAAGAGAGGAGGCATAGAAAAGAAATCAGATTTCTTGTATGCAAACTTGAACTATTCATGAAATACATTCTTAAGGCCTTACGCGAACCCTAACCCTAGGGTGTAATTTTTAAGTTTGAATCGAATTCAAACTTTAAACCAAATAATAGATAGTTTGATAAGAGAGAACCTTGGTGGGCCACCCAACCCATGGACCACACTTCCCAAATTTCCATGCATGTAAGGAGGAAAGAGAATCTCAGGGGTGCATGTCTAAACCTTGGGATGCATGCCCTCTCTATCCTTTTTTTTAATTTCATGCATGCAAAAATAAATTTCATGAAATATATGACATGAGATGAAAGGTGGGGTGTGAAATTCCTTTAGGCATGGGTGTGAGAGAGTTCCAATCAAACTAGGACTCTAGGATCCTTATCCTAATTGGGTCCAATTCAAATTTGATTTGAATCTAATTTGAATTCAAATTAGCTAAATCCAATCCTAGTCCAATTAAAAATCAAGTCCAAATCCAATTTGGATTAGGAGAAACCAATTAGACTTGAATTAGAGCAAGTATAACTAAAAATTAAGTCCAAATCCTATTTGGACTAGAAAACCCAATTAAATCAAGTCCTATCCTAATTCAATTAGGATTAGATTAGACCCAATCCAATTAGGATTAGTCAAATTCCTATTTGACTAGGATTAGACCCAATGTAGTCATATTAAATTTGATTTAATTTGATTAAAATTAGAGTCCCAATTTGATCGAATTAAATTACATTGCAACCATTGAAATTAAATCCTCCTTGCTAACTTTTAGTAAATCCTCTTATTTATAACTTTTATAAATTGATCCTAAATAACAATTACATTGATAATTGCATCATGATCCAACCATTCGATCGAGTCAAACCCCTATTATGTGTAACCCCATAGGTTTTAATTTATCTGATAGTGAGATATACCATGATCTCTATCATGGTATCATTGAAATCCCTTTCAATAGATTGGAACAACTCGAACTCTACTCAACAAGGTTTATTGATCTCAAGATGATTCTAGTGAGTTCTCATAATCTACTAGTGATACGTAGCAGTACATAGTGGTAATCTGGTAGAATAGAATATATTGAACCTCTAGGTGTAGTTACCATGTGATTTAGTTTTTCTATCGAAAGTTCTGACGAGATAAAAATTATGAAAAACTTGTCAAAGCCTATCATTTATCATATATAAGATTTATTCGACTCAAGTTCATGATGTAAAATTTAATAAAAACTCCTTTTCATTCTTCATACTATCATGGCCATGGATTTTCATAACTCAGTTTCATAAATCATATAGGTTTATTCCTTTATATCGATGTCGATAAATCCTATCTAGGCATGTACCCAACTCCTACAATAGATCTACTATAGCTAACATATACCACAAGGATCCAAATGGCTAAGAGACTAAGTGATTATATAGTCAAACTATAGCAATCCTATTATGAGTAGCTGAGATACCGTATATCAAAGAACTACTCATACAACTATAGTATCAAAAAAGTTACTAATGAGTGAATAGACATTCAAGTAACTTCTTTTTTCAGTCATGCTCGATATCCTTGTCTTACAACCACCTGCACTCTAGCTCCCCATATTATAGACTTGAAATTTATCTTCTCGAAAGGAAAGTGATCCTTGCGCCAATCTAACCCGATCCATTATCATTCCTAGGATGATCCATTGATCAGGAGCAATTTAGAAATTAACCATCAATGATACATGCATCAAATTCTCAACTCTTTAGAAAATATGTCATCATCTTATTAATCCTTTGGATGATTCATGGACACATATTAACATGAATGGAATAAATAACCCAATTTAAGAATCTAAAATACAAAATTATGTTCTATAAAGAAAATATGCATCTGCCAAATTGGCTTCTAGGTGATACATCTAACAAATCCTTCACAGGATATGTATTTACTCTATATGGAGAAGTAGTAAGTTAGAAGAGTTTGAAATAACAAACTATAGCTAACTTAGTCACCAGAGCTAAATATATTATTACAAGTGAAGTTGCCAAGAAAGCTGTCCAGATGAAAAAGTCTATCATCGAGTTGGATGTAGTTCTAGAGATTAAACACCCCATGCCACTTTATTATGATAACAACTGGATTATTACTTAACCAAAGAAACCAAGGTCTCATCAGAAGTCTAAGCACAGTCTAAAATGATATCACCATGTTCGAGAAATAGTCAAAAGACATGTATGACTATAGAACGAGTTGACACAAATAATAATAGAGTGGATCCATTCACTAAGACCTTATCATAGCAACTGTTTAATCACCGCCTTGATAGCATAGGCATCAAGTATGGGGATGATTGGCTTTGGTACAAGTAGGAGATTGAAAGCATTATACCCTACAAGCTAATCATATGGTTGATATGAAGGGATATTTTTATATTTTATCATCCTACTTATATAAATAATATTTATTATTTTAATATAATGAGATATTTTATTTTGTCATATGCTATATCCTGTTAGAAATTATGATGAATCCCATAAATTAAGAAAATAATTTTAAAGCCATGATAAGATCATTCTGGTGAAACCTAAAATCTTTATAGCTCTAATCTAAAGTATTTTCAGTCATAGGATCATCGAGTCGAGATCAATGATATTAGATAGATTGAAGCATCTTATATATGCTTTATAAAGAGGGTGATTAATCTCATGGTCACAGTATAGAGACACTAATACAAGGATGTAGGTGCTCATTAGAGATGAGTTTACTGGATTGACCTGTAAGGAGAACATTTAATGGAGCCTTACTTACTTATCAATAGATGGTTTTCTAATAAGAATGGTGCATGTGATCTTTAAACCTTAGATCATAATGGTACTTTGTGTACATAAATCTATGCTTTGGTTCATATTTTAGCATGACTCTTTGAAACATGTGTAGGATGTTGTAGATGTGGTGAAGCATACAAAGAAATTATGAGTAGTCAACAAGAGATCGATCACTCATTGTAAGATGAGAGAACATCCTATATGATCTCATAGGATGATGACTCAGGATTCTTTGGCTAGAGTAGAATAAAAATTTAGAAGGGTTTCTGATGTTCATTATTAAATCATCATCTTAGATTGAGATACATATGGTAAGGTTTTTAGACTTGATATAATTATATGCATATGGCATTTTCTGGATGTTATGTGATCGAAAAACTAAACTACATGATAATTCATCATGAAAGGGTGTTGATGGTGCTAAAATCTATCCGATCTTTAGAGTAAGCTAGAGAAGAAGTGCTACTGGCTATTCTTGCAAAAGAATCCAGACCAGAGATGGCCCGACCAAGGCCTTCTAGCACTCAAGTCAGTATCTCAGACCATAAAAAAGAAATGGAGTGATGTCGACATTCTGCTCGATGCTTCCTCCTAAAAATGGGTGGACAATAGCCTGTTGTTCCCATAGACGGTGCAAATCTATTAACGCTATTTCCTGCCTATCCACTAGAGGTCATTGGAGGAGAAGCTCCAAGGATGGTACTTGCAAAAGAGCCTACCGGGGATAGCTCCAACATGGGCACTCTGATGCTTAAGTATGTAAACAAAAAATAATGGAAAGAAATTTGAATAGAATAATGAAAGAGATAGATCGAGCTCTATAAAAATGAGAGCATATATATAAATGCATACCTGGGGGCTCCCAGGGAGCCCTCTTTTATAGGTAAATAGAGAGAGTATTTTAGGAATGCAGAAATCTCTAGTAAGGTTTGATGAGAAGTGATTGGGCTGCAAGCTTTTGTTGAAGATTCTGACAATGAGCTGTTCAATTTGTCCAAATATCTACCTCTTATTAATTAGAATGTTTGTCTCATGCATACTGCTAGCTATTCTTCTTAATGGTGATGAGGACGGTTGCTTGGGATGGGTCACATCCCCCTTGATTAAGAGGACTTACTAGCAATTATAGGATGTATTCTCCTGGTCGTGCATAGGAATGAGTATTGGTTATTTATATTATTATGGTTGCTTGAGAGTATTTTATTAAGGCATTTCCCTCTTCCTAAGCTCAAGGTCCTAGGTCGGACCTAATCCCCTTGCTGAGGCCAAGGGTCGAGGGTTGGCTAGAGCTTAGGATCCTTCAGAAAGTGCCCTAGTTGTTGCACTGAGGCTTAATTGTTGAAGGCAAGGTGAGCCTTTTGAAGAGGCTAAATTGACTAAGCTGAGGGTCAACAAGGCTAAGGGTTCTAAGGATGAATCAAGTTGATGGTTCTCTAGGTTGAAGATAAATTAGACCGAAGGTCAATATTGGTCGAATCTCTATATTTAGCCAAAATATGCAGAACTAGGGCTTGCCAGGTTGAGGCACATTTAGGTTGAGTCTCCATACTTAGCTAGAATATGCAAATTCAGGATCTGCCTGATTGAGGCACATTTATGCCGAATATCCATACTTAGCTAGAATATGAACTGGGCAAAAGGCCAGATCTCTGCTTTAGTGAACATGAACAGGCAGAAGGCTGAATCTCTATCTTAGTGAATATGAGCTAGGCAAAAGGCCAAATCTCTACCATAGTGAATATGAGTTGTTCAAAAAGCCAAATCTCTACCTTTGTGAATATGAGCTGGGTAGAAGGCCAAATCTCTGCCTTAATGAATATGAGCTGGGTAGAAGGTTGAATTTCTGTCTTAGTAAATATGAGCTAGGCAGAAGGCCAAATCTCTACCTTAGTAAATATGAACTGAATAGAAGGCCGAATCCCTACCTTAATAAACATGAGCTGGGTAGAAGGCTGAATCCCTACCTTAGTGAACATGAACTAGGTATAAGGCCAAATCTCTGTCTTAGTGAATATAAACTAGGCAGAAGGTCGAATCTCTGCTTTAGTGAATATAAGCTAGGCAAAAGGCTAAATCTTTATCTTAGTGAGCTAGGTAGAAGGCCGACTCTCTGTCTTAGTAAATAGGAACTAGGTACAAGGTCGAATCTTTGCCATATGAATATGAGCTGGTAAGAAGGTTGAATCTCTACCATAGTGAATATGAGCTAGATAGAAGGCCGAATCTTTGCCTTAGTAAATATAAGTTAGGTAGAAGGCTGAATCTCTGCCTTAGTGAACATGAGTTAGGCATAAGGTCAAATCTCTACCTTAGTGAACATAAGCTAGGCAGAAGGCTAAATCTCTGCCTTAGTGAATATGAACTAGGCAGAAGGCCAAATCTTTATCTTAATAAATATGAGCTAGGTAGAAGGCTGAATCTCTGCCTCAGCGAATATGAGCTGGACAAAAGGCCGAATCTCTGCCTGAGTTTTATTCTTAATGATGCTAGTGAATATGCTACCTTGGAGATTTTTATTTTCCTCCAGGCTAAAGGGTCTCTCAAGGATGGACTTTAGACGAGGCATTTGATGGAGATAGCCTATAACTGATGTTATTTCATCAAAAAATTCTAGGGGCAACTCTGGTGGCATTCCTCTATTTTTGTAGATGTTTGGTTGATGTACCCTTTAAGCAATTTCTTTGCATATAAATAATCTAAGCATGAAGGGTCCGACTCTGAGAGTTGGTGATGCTAGAGAGACTTGAGCATGGCCTTAATTTATCTAAGAGATGGTTGGTGACTGTATAATCCTTTATTTTTCTTGGAGATCCTCAGAATTTTGAGGGTAGGGGTTTATCCCACATCAGATACCCCCTACTCTTTAGTCTGAGTACAAAGCATCTGAGACTGGAGAGTAGATCCTACTACATACTCCAGGAATTTTAAGAATTGTCGTAGTCAGTTATCTCAATTTATATCAAAGGATAAAGATGTACTAGGCTTCCTGATGCCCTTGTCAAGTAGTGATACTTTAAATTTTGTCAGACCGATCATAAGTCTTCAAGTTTTTTGGCCCAAACAAAGGTGATTAAAGAATGACTCATAGAGCAAATACCAATCAGAGACTTTTTTCATAAAATAGATGCCAATTAGAGGCTTACCTCATAGAGTAGATGTCAATCAGAGGCTCATAGAATGAATGCATAATATGGGCTCACTTCATAGACTAAATGTCATTCTGAGGCACATGAAATAAATGCCTATCAGATGCTCATGAAATAAATACCTGTTAAAGGCCCATAGAACAAATGCCGTCAGAAGCTTTCTAGCATTGAATATGAGGCTGGCCCAAAGGCTTTCAACCACTGAATCTTTACATCCTGGCTAAAGGCATTCAAGAGTTGAGTGTCAGGCCAAAGACTTTCCTATACTATCCGACCAAAAACTTTCAGGCATTGACTAGATATCCTAGTCAAAGGCTTTCGAGAGTTGAGGCTTAGGCCAATCAAAGGTCATTTAGAATAATAGGAATATGTGCTGTCTTAATGTAAATTCTCTTTAAAATGGAGAAAATTACCTAGGTTGAGGCTGAGAAGGTCTCCTTTAAATAATTGGCTAAGGTATTTCAGCTTGCCAAAGTTAAATCCAGGTGATGAATTGATGGAGGAGGATGTCTTGGGAAGTAAGGAGGTTGAGCTATCCAATATTAATTTGATAATTGGAGGAGTTTCACAGGTTAAGTAGCAGTCTCTTGGACTTTTTGGATTTACAACCAAACCATCTCCCAGTACCGGCATCCCTCTTCCATGATATGAATTAGTTTTTTCATAGCTTGTTATAAGCTAGTGGGCCTGCAAAAGAGAAGGTCAAAGCAATAGGTGGGAGTTTTCTGGAAATATTAAATTCAAACAGGAGTTCAGATGATGAGCCGATGAGGGAGAAGGTCTTATAAAGTGAGCATATGGGGCCAATATTAAATATAGTGAACTTCTTAAAGGTGGGAGGGCATATGTGCACCTAACATCTAGTCATGAAATAATATTCATACGTGTGCATTTATTTGATGTGCCAACATGGCTAATCTTATGTGGGGTCAATTGTGGAGTTGGTAAGAAAATAAGTTAGACTAGGAACTTCCCTCAAAGTGATGTAGTCGACCCTTTTTTCGAAACATTATTGTTGATCCATAGTTGATAGTGGGACTTAACTACATGTCACTATGATTCTTTTTGATTAAGCCATCTGGGTGGTCAGTTCCTTTTATACCAAGCCATCTAGGAGGTGAACCCAACTACACTTCATCTCGATTCTTTTACACCCTGCAGGGCATCTATTTAGCCAAAGCATAATGGCCAAAGTAGCTTGGCTAAGGTTTTGCAGGGCATCTTTCTAGCCGAGACATCATGGCTAAAGTAGCTTAGCTGAGGTGCTACAGAGCATCATTTTGGCTGAGACATCGTGGGAGGTGGTGGAGCCGAAGCAATCCTGGTGCAATTGAAACTAGGCCATAGAGAACCCAAGACTACAGCATGACAAGGCTCTCATGATCAAGGGGTGTTAAGAATTGTGTCCCAAAGTCAATCGTCTAGATTATAGATGATTATGCTATTTTGTAATTGTATATGAATTTCTTAATGAATAAAAGTTACTTTTTTGGCTGTTCATCACATATGCATTTTCCTGAAAAGAACTCTTGTGTGATGGAGTTCTTAGAACTACATTATATTTGATATAGAGAGGATATATCGAGTAGTTCTTAAACTGGTTCACAACCAAATGATACATTGTTATAGGATGGCGATGTATCAAGTGTAGATTGTTGTATATCACATTTGTTGGTTGTCCTCTTAACCAAGGAGTGCAGAGACATTGATGTGACATACAGGTGAAATGTATGACATCTCACTGAACATGACCAACTACGGAGCTGTCTTCTGTCAAAGGGTTGCTCACGAAGGAATATGGATATATGTATCCCTCAGACCTGAGGTCACCATGATAACTTGCTAGCAACTCACTGTATTTTGGTACCGGACTACCTGGATTTCAAATCCACTAATGAAAGGCTTCTGGATACAGTCAAGTACTTATGGAGCGGTGGTGGATCAAGATGGGATTGACCACTCCAAAAGGTTTGGAGTGAATGACTCACTATGTCTCAATTTAGCAAAATCTTAGCCAGGGTAGTTCTTGTAAGGAGTCACAGAACTTGTAAGGTTGAGACACGACCTGAATGTACCAGGTTAGGGTTGGTAGTCAAATCCTAGGTCATCCTGAGCATTTTGAGGTCAAAGCGATGAATTATATGATAACTATATACCAGAGATTCTAGAAAGTTGCTATGTAATCTTCGACCTATCTGGACGTCAGGTATCATTGCTAGATGATGACTTTGATTGGTACTGGAAGTATTTCAGTGCTACTGACTAGTATTCGAACCTATGGGGTCATGAACCTATGGGTTCACACACCAAAGGGGTTTCTATCTGTTCTAAAGGCTAATCGATGATTGAGAATCGTTTGCCATCACTGGAGGACAATATGATTGACCATGTTCCAAGTGTCGATAATTTCAAGTATCGACACTTGGAAAGTTGACACTTGAAAGTGTTGACACTTGAAAAGTCGACACTAGGAAGTGTCGACACTTGGCTATGATGAGCAAAAATTCTGGAATGAATTTTTGGAAAGTTTTGATCTCAATTTGAATTTTGAATTATGGTTGGTTTTGGCTCCAAGCCTTCATGGAATGATGGTTATTTTTTGGAAGGTTTTGACCTCAATTCGAATTTTGAATTTTGGCTAGTTTTGGCTCCAAGATTTCATGGAATGATGGTCATTCTTGTCTTATAAGCTTAGAGCCAATTTAGTATGGCCCTTAACCTTCTCCCCTAATCACTCATCCTTTATCTTTCTCTCTCTCTTGGCTGCCTCTATAAATAAGGATTGTTTTAGGGGCTGGTGGTTGAGAAAAGAAAAAAAAAAGGAGTTTTCTTGTTGAATGAGATTGCTGAAATTCTGAGAGGGAAAAGAAAAGGGGCTTGGGAGGACTAGGGTTTTGGGTGTGTAACTACTTAGCACTCAAGCTAGGTCTTGGAAAGAGATCTAGTTAGGAAGGATTCCACCTCTCTTCCTTGTCTTCTAAGAAGAAGTAAATCGGCCTCAAGAATCCCAAGGAGCTAGCACTCTAAGGGAGTTGATCAAAATCGAGCCCTTGTGTGAACTATCTGTAGAGTCCAGACACGAGTGTGGCTCGAGGGCTTTCACAACCTCCTCCTAAAGGTATAACGGTATGGTATCCTTATGCCTTTTGATTCTTTTCCTCCTTATGATGTTTTTTGCATACTACATTATCATAGTTATTCCTGTTGTAGGTAAATTGGTAGATCATTTTGACCAATCTACCAAGCCTTCTGCTATGCTTATTTTAAATTTTTTTTAAAATACATTTTTTTCTGTCATGCATGCTATTTTGCTTTCCCTTCAATGGTATCAGAGTAAGGTTCTTCGTAGTATAATAATGCTAACATGCTTTAACATCATAGTTTTCTTTTAAAGTACTTGGATTGAGTGCTTCACCATGGCCATTCGGTCATAGGAGAGAAATAGGACTGCAAGATCCTCTCTTCCCATTCAATGGGGTATCCTATGGCATGTAGGGGTGCCGCTTGTGATTGACTCATGAAGAAGAAAAATAAAAGAAAATATAGATTAAAATATTATAATTTAATGTTATGATCATAAAATAAATTTAAATGAGATCTAAGAGTTTTGTTTTGATTAGTTTTTATTAAAAGTTTTAAAAAAAAACTTTGGATTTGAAATCACTATTTGTGCCTTGTGACAGGTCTTGAGTTGACCCAAGTGTCGACACTTGAGTCGACTCATGCGTGCATACAGAAAATATGACTTTCTGTTAACACTCTGTCTCAGGTCTTGAGTCGATACTTGAGTCGACTCATAAGTGCGAAGTGTCGACACTTGAATCGACTCATGAGTGCATAGTGTCGCACTTGACCTGAGAATGCAAAAAAAAATAGTGAATTCAAATTCCAATTCGTTGTAAAATTATTTTACATTATAAATTAAAATTATTTTAATTTATAAAGGCTATTGAACTTAATTGAGAATTAAGTTATCTTGAATGATAAAGAACTTTAGGAATATGATTCAAAGATTTTAAGTCATTTCAATAAGTTTTAAGGGTCATGCGTTAGCTTCTATTAGGTCCTTAATTGGGTTAGACTTAAGTTTAGATGCATTGGACTATGTAGAGAACTAATCTAATCAAATGTTAAGTTAGGATTTCTTCTCTATAGATCTCTCAAATAGTTAGATTGATTAGCCCATAAATCCAAATAGACCTAATTTGTGGTTCAGTGGATAGCCCGAGTCTTTAGGCTAGTCTAATCGACTCTGTGAACCAATTAGTGTCAAGGTAAGTTTGGCAGTTTGATCTTAGTTCTTTGGGGCTACCTTTTATCTGGCCAACTCGATTGGTGTTTAAGACAAGATGGTTAATGGCGGAACCCAACCCATGATCTCACTTACCTGGCCATGTGGTCAATCATAATTGATTGGATAGCTCACTGACTCATGTTAACCCATGTCACCTAAGGTTAATCAGTCTTGTCTGATTTTAGATGCCCATGGATCATTAGTTATGTGTAACCCTTCTTGATAACTGATGTGGTCAGTGGGAGGTTGATCCATGTCTTCTCATCTCTTCTTCTGTCATATTAAAATTAAATCCTCTAAATTATTAGGTCTATAAAATGATGAAGTTATGGGGATAACCGAGTCTTAGCATCCAATTAAGTAGGATGGTAATGGATCCAATAGTTGGATATTCATATGCAGATCCAAAGATCGGGTGTTCATCGGGCTATTAAAATTATTGTTCCTAATATGATGGCTCAGTGCGACTCTCTTAATGGTGTCAGGTGGGCTGGACAAAGTCGGGCTTGACTATTCGTTAGTTAGAAGCATTGAATTTTGTTATGTTAATGGTTGGACCTAATCAGGACCTTCAATAGGAGGCCCAAAGGCCGATTGAAGTCCATCTTGGGACAAAACCTAAATACTAGAAGTTACTTGAAAAAGTAATCGGTTGAAGAACCTACCTTTAGTTGCGCATGGGTGAGCTGCCCAAAGTTGGACTCATGTGTTGTCTATTGGGTTCTAGTACCCACTAAGGAATTAAAGTGATTCCTTGGATTGGAGGTAGAGGCTACCAGTCTGAACAAAATAGTGGGAGGGTCTTTAGACTAAAGTCCATGTCTTTAGGTTAATATTTCATATACACTAATAAGTTTTGGTTTTCCTTTCAGATGTCTTCCAACTTGTCGCTCCGGTCTCTTCTCGATAATGAGAAGCTCAAGGTCCCAACTTCGATAGCTAGTATCGAAGGCTCAGGATTGTCCTAGAGCATGAACGGATCTTGTATGTGATTTCAGATCCGGCACCTGAAATCCCTGCTCCCAATGCTCGGGGTTCGGTCAAAGACACTTATCAAAAGTGGCTCTCTGATAGGACCACTATCCAATGCATTATGTTGGCATCAATGAACGATGAGTTCAGTCACAAATTCGAAAAAGCCTAGCTGGAGAAAATCTTTCAAAGGTTGAAGGAGTCCTTCAGCACACCAGATGATATTGAGAGGTACAGGGTCTCGTGTGCTATCTACAATGTGTGGATGCGTGATGGAGCCTCAGTCACTGATCATGTATTGTATATGATAGAGATGATTAAGCATCTGGGCAGGCTCGGATGTTCGTTGCATGAACAGCTCAGGAAAGATGTGATTCTAAATTCCCTGCCCTCTTCCTACCTAGACTTTCTCGATTATTTTAGAATGAATAAGCCTGCAGTTAACTACCACAGTCTATTAGGGTTATTGCAGACTTATATGAAAGACCACCAACTAAACAATGGGATGGTAAATCTAGTGGGAGGATCTTCGGTAGGGCATCGTCCCTTCAAGAAAGGAAAAAATAAGAATAAAGGGAAAAAGGTGCAGAATGCTTCTGGGCCCAGTCAGGCCAAGAGCGTGAAGGCTGATAAAAGCCAAGTGGAGTGCTTCTTCTATATGAAGCAAGGTCATTAGAAGAGGAACTGTCCTCTTTATATTGCATCCCTTGACCCCAACAGGTCCAAGAAGAGAAAGCAGTAGGATGGTGCTGGAAAAGGTATTTATATGATAACACTTTGTAGTTTCTCTATCTGTGATACTACTAACTGGAATTGGATACAAGAAGTCCAATTCATATTTGTAATCTTTACAAGGACTTCAAGTTAGTAGAAGATTCAAGGACGGCGAGAGATTCTTGAATGTAGAAAATGGAAGCCAAGTTCCAGTCCTGGCATTGGGAGTTCTCAAATTAGATTTCAAGTCTTGTAAAATCATTTTGAAAGAGTGTCATTATTGTCCGTCTTTCATCTTGAATATCATTTTTGTAGGCCAATTGGTCATGTATGGTTATGAACTTCAATAAAGAATGACATTTGCAAAATCATTTGGAATGGTTCTATTGTGATGAATGGACATATGAATAATGGCATTTATGTACTATCGTGACCTATTAGTATAGTGTACATGTCTAGCAAACATCCTAGGATAGATAATGTCAACGATGCATACCTAAGGTATTGTAGGCTAGGTCATATTAACAAGAACATGATAAACATGTAGAAAAGTGAGGATCTCCTCAAGATTAGTGAAAGTGGTTCACTACCAACCTGTGAGTCATGTCTTCTTGGAAAGATGACAAAATCATCTTTTACTGGAAAAGGTGAACAAGCCAAATAGATTCTAAGTCTGGTATATACTGATGTATGCAGACCCATGAGAATTAGTGCCAGAGATGGGTACAGTTATTTCATTACATTTATAAATGACGTTTCGATGTATGGTTATATATTCTTCTTGATGAGATATAAATCTGAATCATTTAAAATATTTAAACAATATCATAATAAAGTAGAAAAACAAACTGAAAGGTATATCAAAATCTTTCGATCAAATCGAGGCGGTGAATATCTTTCGGTGAGTTTTTAACATATCTTAAGGAGAATGGGATTCTCTCTCAATGGATACCTCCAGGGACACCTCAATTAAATGGAATGTCTGAAAGGAGAAATCGAATACTGTTAGATATGGTTCGATCCATGATGGGCTTTGCTTCTCTATCGCTATCCCTTTGAGTAAGTCCGTTAGCATAACCCCATATGAGATATGGACTGGATGTAAGCCGATACTCTCATACCTTCGAGTCTGGGGTTGCCCGTCTTATGTAAAATATTTGGAAACAGATAAACTTGGACCTGGTCTGACCGGTGCCTATTTATTGGGTATCCAAAAGAGTCTAAAGGGTATTACTTCTACTTGGCTGAGGAACAAAAGCTGTTCATTAGTCTTAGGGCTATCTTTTTGGAAAAAGAGTTCCTTGATGAAGGAACTGTAGTCGCTAAGATTGAACTTAGTGAAGTTCAACAAGTAGAGGAACCGACATACTTAAGGGACAATATAAATCGGTTGTGATTAGTTCACACCCAGAGCCCACCCAAGAATCATTAAGGAGATCCGGTAGGGTACCAAGTCGACCAGATAGATACTATGGTTTCTTGGTCTGGGATGGTGATCCCATTGAACTCGATGAGAACAATGAGAATCCGATCTCCTATATGGATGCGATGTAAAGGTCCGACTATCAGAAATGGCTAGGAGCCATAAAATCTGAAATGGAGTCCATGGAAAACAATAATGTGTGGATATTGGTTGATCCACCTGAGGGGATAAAATTCATTCGGTACAAATGAATTTTCAAAAGAAAAAAAGGCGTAAATGGGCAGGTAGAGATCTATAAAGCCCATCTAGTTACCAAAGGGTATCATCAATGTTATGGTATTGACTATGACGAGACGTTCTCCCCTATGACAATACTCAAATCCATTCGAATCATGCTTGCTTTAGCGGCACACTTTAACTATGAAATCTAGTAAATGAATGTCCGAACAACTTTCCTGGATGGTGAGCTAGAAGAGGAAGTGTATATGATACAACCTGAAGGGTTCACGTCCACAGATGAGTCAAAGGTGTGCAAGCTTCAAAGTTCTATCTATGAACTGAAACAAGCATCACAGAGTTGGAACATGCAATTTGATAAGTGTATCAAGTCATATGGCTTCGTTAGAAATAGAGAAGAATCGTGCATTTACAAATGGGTTAATAGTTCTGTGATTATATTCCTTGTGTTGTATGTGGATGATATTCTCTTAATCGGGAATGACATCCCAGTACTATAAGGAATAAAGGTCTAGTTGTCATCTTAGTTCTCTATGAAGAACTTGGGTGAAGCCTCTTACATACTGGGTATGAAGATCTATAGAGATAGATCTAAGAGGCTTCTAGGACTATCCCAGTCTATATACATCAGCACAATGATAAAGCGGTTCAGCATGGAAAATACTAAGAAAGGCTATCTCCCGATAGGCACTGGAATTGCTCTCTCTAAAAAGGATTATACGACAACTCCTGAGGAGAGAGAGCATGTGAGTGGAATCCCGTATGCTTCGATAGTGGGTTTTATCATGTATGCCATGACATGTGCTAGACCAAACGTGGCATACTCATTAAGCGTAGTGAGCAGATACGAGTCTGACCCAGGTAAAGCTCATTAAAAAGTGGTAAAGACCATCCTTAAGTATTTGTGAAATACTAAGGACCAATGGCTGATTTATGGAGAACCTGACTTAAAACTTATGGGGTATACTGACTCCAGTTTTTAGTTAGATAGGGATGACAGCAAGAGTGTGTTAGGTTTTGATTTTATCCTAAATGAAGGAGCAATCTGCTGGAAAAGTTTCAAGCAGCCTACTATAGTAAACTCAGTATGCGAAGCAGAATACACTACAGCATCAGATGCAGCAAAGGAAGCAGTGTGGTTGCGGAAGTTCCTTGGCGAGCTGAGAGTGGCACCTTCCTTGGATGGTCCTATTCTGGTGCATTGTGACAACACTAGAGCCATTACTCAAGCCAAAGAGCCAAAGTCTCATCACCGTACAAAACACATTATGCAATGCTATCACCTTATACGAGAGATCGTAGAATGAGATGACATTAACCTTCAGAAGATCGATGGAAAGGATAACCTGGCCAACCCCTTTACTAAAGCCATCGGAGTTCAAAAGTTCAACAATTGTAAATGAAAAATGGGAATCAGATTATGTACTGATTGGCTTTAGTCCAAATAGGAGTTGTTGGGAATTATGTCCCAAAGTCAATCGTCTAGACTGTAGATGGTTATACTATTTTGTAATTGTATATGAATTTCTTAATGAATAAAAGTTATTCTTTTGGCTGTTCATCATATATACATTTTTCTTAAAAGAACTACATTATATTTGATAGAGAGATGATATATCGAGTAGTTCTTAAACTGGTTCACAACCAAAGGATACATTATTATAAGACGACGATGTATCAAGTGTAGGTTGTATGTCATATTTGTTGGTTGTCCTCTTAACCAAAAAGTGTAGAGACACTGATGTGACATATAGGTGAAATGTATGACATCTCATAAAATTTGACTAACTACGGAGCTCCCTTTTGTCAAAGGGTTGCTCGTGAAGGGATATGGGTATATGTGTCCTTCAAACCTGAGGTCACCATCGTAGCTTGCAAGCAACTCATTGTACTTTGGAGTCGGACTACCTGGATTTCTAATGCAGTGATGAAAAGCTTCTAGGTACAGTCAAGTACTTATGGAGCGATGGTGGATCAAGATGGGATTGAGCCCTCTAAATGGTTTGAAGTGAATGACTCATTGTGTCTCAATTTAACAAAACCTTGGCCATGGCAGTTCTTGTGAGGAGTTACAAAACTTGTAAGGTTGAGACATGATCTGGATGTTTCAGGTTAGGGTTGGCAGTCAAATCCTAGGTCATCCTGAGCATTTTGAGGTCAAAGGGATGAATTATGCGATAACCATATGCCAGAGGTTCTAGAAAGTTGCTCTATAATCTTCGACCTATCCGGATGTCAGGTATCATTGCTAGATGAAGACTTTGACTAGTACTGGAAGTGTTCCAGTGCTACTGGCTTAGTGTTCGAACCTATGAGATCACACATCATAAGGGTTTCTATCTGATCTAAAGGCTGATCGATGATTAAGAATCGTTTGCCGTCACTGGAGGTCAATATGATTGACCATGTTCCAAGTGTCGATACTTGGAAGTGTCAACACTTGCAAGTGTCGACACTTGGAAAGTCAACACTAGGAAGTGTCGACACTTTGCTATGACGAGCAAAAATTCTGAAAAAAAATTTTGAAAAATTTTAACCTTAATTCAAATTTTGAATTCTAGTTGGTTTTGGCTCCAAGCCTTCATGAAATGATAGTCATTTTTTGAAAGGTTTTGACCTCAATTCGAATTTTGAGTTTTGGCTGATTTTGGCTCCAAGCTTTCATAGAATGATGGTCATTCTTGCCTTATGAGCTTAGAGCCAATTTAGTATGACCCTTGACCTTCTCCCCCAATCACTCCTCCTTTATCTTTCTCCCTCTCATGGCTGCCTCTATAAATAAGGATTGTTTTAGGGGTTGCTCGTTGAGAAAAGAAAAAAAAAAAGAGTTTTCCTATTGAATGAGATTGCTAAAATTCTAAGAGGGAAAAGAAAAAGAGCTTGGGAGGACTAGGATTTTGGGTGTGTGACTACCTAGCACTCAAACAAGGTCTTGGAAAAAGAGCTGGTTAGGAAGTGTTCCACCTCTCCTTCTTATCTTCCAAGAAGAAGTAGATCGGCCTCAAGGATCCCAATAAGCTAGCACTTTGAGGGAGTTGATCAGAATCGAGCCCTTTTGTGAACTACTCATAGAGGCTAGACACGAGTGTGGCTCGAGGGCTTTGTTAGACATTAGAATAATGAAAATTAACCCAACTTTATTTGATTAAAATTAATACTTTTTGTGATACTTTGCAGGAATTGACTCCATAAACGTGTAGATCTTGATTTTAGGAGTCCAACGACGCAAACGGAATGTAATTCGGACTTCAAACGGGCCCGAAATGGATTTTAGAAGGTTTTAACACGGATTTCAGAGCTATACGATTTTTGGAGTGCCCTTAAAATCTTTTGTTTGGCTCATGGTGGACCGGCTCAATGGTCCACCGCATGAGCTGCCGGTCCACGGCAGCCATTGCTGCCGGTCCACAGGCGGAGCCGTGGACCACCGTGCTCCGATCGAGCCGAAACTTGCCGGAGAGCTTCCCTCGGCACCGCCGAAGCCGCCGGCAACCTTCCCGCCGGCCGAAGAGCTCCTGTTCAGCCGGAAAAATGGCTAGAACCTGCTGCCGTCGCCCACAGCGCGTCCGCCCACGCGAGCCACGCCGTCGAGCCGCACCTCTCCGACCAGCCGCCCGCTGCCGTGCCCAGCTGAAGCCGCCGATCAGCCGCCCGCTGCCGTGCACAGCGCGTCCGCCCACGCGAGCCGCGCCGTCCGCCCTCCGCCCATGCCCAGCCACCGTCCAAGCCCACGGCCCCGTCTCCGCCGTGCACGCCGCCGCCCAGCCGTCCGCGATGCCGCCGGCCATGCTGCCGCCCAGCATGCGAGCCGTGTTCGCCGTTCTTGCGCCGCGTGTTTGCCGTCCGAAGCTGCCTCCGTTCTCCGCCCAACCTGCAGCTCCGCCCCTTCCCCTTCCATAGCCACACGTTGCACGTCGCAGTGCTGTCCGCCGACACCGTCCCTGCCGCTCAAACCAGGATGTCCGAAAATAAGGAAGCATCGGAACGAGAAGAGATGTCGGACGACGCTGGATGGACGCGGGATTGTGCGATAGAATTTTTGAGTTTGATTTTTGAGATGGGGATGATCGTAAAATGATCAGATAAGGAGATCAGATTGAGATGAGGAAATCACCGCGCTTTCCACACGGACCCGACACGGTATTTGTCATCTATAAATACCTCGGTGATTCTCTTCTAAAGAGAGGAATTTTGGGGAGGTTCCACCTGCTGTCCGTAGTTCCACTTGTTGTTCCACTTGTTGCTGTGACAGAGAGTCAGAGTCGCATAAAAAGGGAGAAAGAGACCCTTGTTCCCTTGCTTTTATTTTATTTTCTCTGTACCCCAATCTTTTATGGAATAAATATTTATTTGCTTTATATTAATTCATGTTTATTTATTTTTATTTTAATTATGCTGGAGTCATGTTGGATTAGCGTTTAAGGTAAGTTATAGTGAATTAATTTTGACTGACTTATACCTAAGGGACGGGCCGTGATCCACGGGTACGGGCCGTACTCTTGAGATAGGTCATATCTGAATTATTTTCACAAATTTATTATTTGCATTTATTTCTTGCATTAGTTTTAGTTTATTTTAAATCAAAAGAGAATCCTTTTTCAAGATAACACCAAAGTCTCTGTGGGATCGATCCTTACTCCCGCTATTCTACCTTTTAGAGTAGTGGAATTAAGGTTCTAAATCGGTGCATTACGACACGCATCAGGCTTTTCACAATCTCCTCCTAAAGGTATAATGGTAAGGTATCCTTATGCCTTTTAATTCTTTTCCTGCTTATGATGTCTTTTGAATGCTATATTATCATACTTGTTCCTATTGCAAGCAGATTGGTAGATCGTTTTGATCGATCTACCAAGCCTTCATCTGTGCTTATTTTAAAATTATTTTAAAATATATTTTTTTCAATCATGCATGCTCGTTTTGCTTTCCCTTCAATGAGATCTTTGACCCAACCAGGACTGAACTAGAGAAAGCTCACCGCCGCATGGCTTTCGTAGCCCAAGCTTCTTTCGACCAAGGCTTTTGTGGCAAAGGAGGCTATGTCCTTACCGAAGTGCTGTAAAGTACCCCTTTGGGTGGTCCCTTTGGATGTTATTACTTTGCAACTAGGAAAAATGCTGATCCATCTAAAGAACTGGCCCATTGAGATGTGGCCAATGGTGGAAGATGGTGGAGCTGAGGAATCTCACCAGGGTGGTAGAAGCCATGCCACATGATTAAGCTTTTTGCACCATCCAAGCCCAAAGAGATCAATGCAATCGCTGATCATGCTAATAAAACCAAACCAGGAGGAAGGTTTTCTGTGGCAGGGGAAATTAATAATGCTGCCCCCGATGATGCCAGAAGTAGAGCTCAGGTGGGCTTTCACCAATTGGTACGAGACGGGTCTCTTGTGGAGCAAAGGAATTGGGGGTGAAGATCTCAGGTGGGCCTTCGGCTGGTGCTTCCTTTATGCCTTGGTTGGGAGTTTTGGAAAGAAAAGAAAAGAGAGGAAAATATTAGTGAGAAGGAAAAAGAAAAGAAAGGAAAGGAAGTGCCTTTTTTTTTCTTTGGTTGTGAGTTTGAGAAAGGGAAAGGAAATAATTTCTGTTAACCATGGTTGAAAATAGAGAAGAAAGGAAAGAAAAAGAAATGTTATAATTTTATCCTTAAACTATAATATACATTATAAATAGAAAAGGATAGAATAGGAATTATAAAAAAATTATTAAACCCTGATTCCTTACTCTCCTATTTCGCTCGATTTGAGAGAAAAAAATACGGAGATAAGGGGATTAGTATTCTTTCTGTTTCTTTCCAATTCCTTTCTTTTTATTCATGAAAAAATTTCTAACCAACGGAAAGTAAATACTTTCCCTCCTATTCTTTTCTTCTCTTTTATTATGCTCTTCCAACCAAGATGTTAGATGGATCTCAGGCAATTTTCCTATGATCTATAAACAAGACGGAGGTAAAGAACCTCCAACCAGCTTCACGAGGATGGATACGGGGTTGACGAGCATCATCTACCCATAGGCAAAGAGGAGATGATGGCTGGCTAGTTTTGATTTTCTTATGGGTGGAGGGGAGATGGTACTTAGGATGACGCTCCCAATAGGTTTCCCTCAGGCAGGGAGAAATTGTTGGCCGAAGCTTCCAGTGACTTAGTTTTTGATAGAGGTGACGAGGGTCAAAAGGTGGAATGGAATATCACCTCTCTCCTCTCTGTCAAGCAAGATGTCTAATGCGGTCATGTAATCCAACCTTGGGAGTGGAAAATTGTCTGCCCAAACTTATATGATCTCTACTGTAATGAGTGGATAATGGGAGAACCACCGTGATTTTGATGTTTAGGATAAATCCAATATGTTCTCAGACTTTGGAATGGTATTTGGCTCTAGTCCTTTATTGGCCTTCAGGGGCTAACATCCTATTAATTTGTCTATCAACAATGGCTATGAGGTCCTCATCAATGGACGGCCTAGTATTCAAATGCGACGAACCATCATAGCAGATCAATTTGTTGTCCCAGGACTAGAAGTTCTAGTGGAGCAGTTGACATAATGATATGCATGGACCACCAAATTATCATGTTTGTAGAGAACAATTGAATCAGATTTAAGCTGAGACTAAGGTATGGGAGATGCCATGTGTCATCAATGTTGGGCCTTTTGGGCCTTCTTTTAGATAAGGGAAGAAGGTAGCGAGGCTCCAACAAGCTTCCCTCAACAACGGCTTTGAATTTTGCCTCGGGCCTGGAGCTTGGAAGTAGGAGGACATTTTTTGCTTCCAATATTATCATGGGAGGTGGAAATTCCTCCTTTCGGCTTCTAGCTAGGGCATAGTATTGTGCGGTCATGCCAAATCCCATAGTATATAACTGACCATGTTATCATCAACTTTTAGTTGAACGTCATGCACCGTGCATATATTCTATAATTTACGTAGGTGCACTAGAATATATTCGTGCAATAATTTCTCTACCTCATAGTAAGATTTCCTCTCTATTTTTTTAATCCAGGGGATGCTGTTTTTGAATAAAGATAAAAATTTGAAGAAGTAAAACTCCATGCCTATGTTCGCTAGTGACATTGCCAAGCATGGGTGTTCGATTGTTTGGACCGTAGTTAGCTCTAAATTGACCCCCTAGTTGAGCGATGAGGACATCAAACGTGGATGGAGATAGAGGTGGACGGCCTCCAGTGGCTCCCCGTGAAAGAAAATGGAGATAGAGGTTGACGGTTTTCCATAGGGAGGAGATGGGCATGACAGGGCCTTCAAAATTTTTCATTTTAAGATGATGTTGGAGATGACGGGAAGCTAGAGAGATGCCACCTCTCTTTTTCTTCTTCTTCCCTTTTTTTTTTTTTCTTTTTTCTCTTTTTTCTCTTTTTTTCTTTTTTCTCTTTATGGTAGCCTCATCGTCGATCTAGGCATCGCCACCCATGCTGGAAAGGATGATGGATGTACCCATTAAAGCTACCAGATATTGTTGTCAAATCACCTAGAGCATGATTGCGTCTAGGCATTATGTAGCGATGATGTCGGATAAAAGTTTCTTTCAAGAATCGAATGAATGTAGGCCCTTCTTCTATCTGATGGTGCTAAAATCTGTCCGATCGTTAGAGTAGGCTAGAGAAGTAGTGCTGGTGGCTATTCTTGCAAAAGAAGTCCAAGCTGAAGATGGTTTTGGCCAAGACCTTCCGGCACTCAAGTCGGTATCTCAAACCATAGTATAGAAACAAAGTGATGTCGATGTTCTACTTAATACTTCCTTTTGAAAATGGGTGGACGATAGCTCGTCGTTCCTACAGACGGTGCCAATCTGTTGATGCTGCTTCTTGCCTATATGTCAGAGGTCATTGGAGGAAGAGTTCCTGGGATGGTACTTGCAAAAAAGCCCACCGGGGGTGGCCCCGACATGGTTAATCTAATACTCAAGTCAATAGATAGGCAACAATAGAAAGAGAGAATCTCTTGTGGAATTTGATAAGAGTGATTGGGCTGCAAGCTTTTATCAAAGAATCTAATAACGAGCTATTCTATTTGTTTAGAAAATCTATCTCTCATTAATTAGAATCTTTATCTCATGCACACTGCCAGCTTCTCTTCTTAATGGTAATGGAGATTATTGCCTAGGATGGGTCACATCTTTCTTGATTAAGAGGGCTTGCTGGCAATTATAGGATGTATCCTTCTGGTTATGAATGGGAATGAGCACCGATCATTTATCTTATTGTAGTTGCTTGGAAGTGTTTTATTAAGGCATTTTTCTCTTCCTGAGCTCAAGGATCCTAGGTCGGACCTAATCCTCTTGCTGAGGTCGAAAGTTGAGGGTTAGCTAGAGCTGAGGATGCTTAGGAAAGGGCCCTAGTTGGTGCATCGGGGCTTAATTATTGAAGCAAGGTGAGCCTTTTGAAGAGGCTGAAGTTGACCAAGCTGAGGGTCAACAAGGTTGAAGGTTCTAAGGATGAATCAAGTTGATGGTTCTCCAGGCTGAAGATAAATAGGTTCAATGTCAATTTTGGTCAAATCTCTATACTTAAATAGAATATGTAGAACCAGGATTTATCAGGCTGAGGCACATTTAGACTGAATCTCCATACTTAGCCAAAATATATAAAACCAGGGTCTACTAGGCTGAGGTACTTTTAGGCCGAATCTCCATACTTAGCCTGAATATGAGCTAGGCAGAATGTCGAATTTCTGCCTTATATGAATATAAGCTAGGCAGAAGGCCGAACTTCTACCTTAGTGAACATGAGCTAGGCAGAAGGCCGAATCTCTGCCTTAGTGAACATGAGTTGGGCAGAGGGCCGAATCTTTGCCTTAGTGAACATGAGCTGGGCAGAAGGCCGAATCTCTACCTTAATGATGCTAGTGAATATGAATTGTGCAGAAGACCAAATTTTTGCCTTAATGATGCTTGTGAATATGAGCTAGGTAGAAGACCGAATCTCTATCTTAGTGAATATGAACTAGGCAGAAGACCAAATTTTTGCCTTAGTTTTATTCTTAATGATGCTAGTGAATATATTGCCTTGGGGATTTCTATTTTTCTCGAAGCCAAAGGGTCTCTCAAGGATGGACTTTGGACAAGGCATCTTATGGAGATAGCCTATAACTAATGTTATTTAGTATTATTCTTAGTGATGCTAGTTGTTGCCGCTCCCGTAATCGCGCCCGTGCCACGGATCCGCCGATCCCTCCTGACCGCCTGGCGAAGGAGCCTTCCTGGCTGCGGCTAACCTGCAAAAAAGGGGTTAGAAGACCCTGGCCGGGGATCCCGGCGAGGGAGCTCCGACGGTCAAGTCAGTAGACGACGAGAAGGAACAGACTCTACAGACGGACACCCGAAAGGGTTCCAGACCTAGAGAGTTTACGGGTGAGAGAGAGAAATGCTCTGGGGACCAGAGTCTCGGCCGGGCCTCCTCTCCGAGCTCACGCTCAGTGATCCCCTCTCGGGATCTCTGGTTTTCACTCTCCGGAGCGAGGCCTTTTGCCGCTACTTCTCCTTTGTCCCCAGGCTTGTTCGCTTACCATGTCGTCCCCAGATTCCTCCCTCTTTATCACCTTTCATTGTGCGTTTGTCTTTTCCTCCTGGGACACTCCCCTCCCCCGTCCTCTTCTCTTTTCCCTTTTTGGTGAAGGGGGGCCAGGCGGCTTTCCGACCTCGTCCGCCGAGCCCAGCAGGGAAAAGGCAGAGACAGAAGAGAAAAAAGGGGGGGCGGCGCTGGTAAGGCGGCCGGTCAGGCCTCGGGCCAGCGCTCTCTTTTCCAAGCGTGGGCGCCATCCATCTATAGGGCATGTTCTGTCAGAATCGTGCCCCTCGGCTGTGGAACTTGTCGGGCCGATGCAATTGATGTTCCGCGTGCCGCCGCCCTCCGTACGGGGCACCGTCTGGGATTCGTACGGCCCGAGGGATGGCCTCGGGGCCTGCGACTCTTCCTTGAGATCTTCTCCGTACGGGCGGCCTGACCTCGGCCGAGTTAGACCCGTCTCCGGGGGCCACCTGGCGAAGAGCGAAGGACCAGCCGACCTCGGCCTAGGTGGACCCCTCCTGGGTGGACACCTGGCGAGGTGGCAGGAGGTCGCCTGGACCCGGCCGAGGTGGGCCCGTCTCCGGGAGGCCACCTGGCAAAGGGGCGAAGGACCAGCCGACCTCGGCCTAGGTGGACCCCTCCAGGGTGGACACCTGGCGAGGTGGCAGGAGGTCGCCTGGACTCGGCCGAGTTGGGCCCGTCTCCAGGAGGCCACCTGGCAAAGGGGCGAAGGACCAGCCGACCTCGGCCTAGGTGGACCCCTCCTGGGTGGACACCTGGCGAGGTGGCAGGAGGTCGCCTGGACCCGGCCGAGGTGGGCCCGTCTCCGGGAGACCACCTGGCAAAGGGGCGAAGGACCAGCCGACCTCGTCCTAGGTGGACCCCTCCAGGGTGGACACCTGGCGAGGTGGCAGGAGGTCGCCTGGACTCGACCGAGGTGGGCCCGTCTCCGGGAGGCCACCTGGCAAAGGGGCGAAGGACCAGCCGACCTCGGCCTAGGTGGTCCCCTCCTGGGTGGACACCTGGCGAGGTGGCAGGAGGTCGCCTGGCTTCGGCCGAGGTGGACCCGTCTCCGGGAGGCCACCTGGCGAAGGGTGAAGGGTCGGCCGACCTCGGCCCAGGCGGACCCCTCCTGGGTGGACACCTGGCGAGGTGGCAGGAGGTCTCCTGGCCTTGGCCGACCTCACTTGGGCGGATCTCTCCGGGCTTGGGCGCCATCGAGGTGGTAGAGGAACTTCGGTCCGAGCTCGACCTCGGTGAGGGCGGCTTGCCTTAGAAAATTGCCGGGCGCTGTAGTCTTGCCGAACCTGGTCTTGAAGACGTGGCGCTGACTCGGCCGGAGAAACCTCCACGTGGCTCGATCGCATTCGGCGGTATCTGAGCCTGGCCACGTCACTGTCACGGCTGTAACAGTTGCCCCCCAGCCCGCCGTTCCGTCGGGGCATCGTAGAACGGAACGTCGGGATTAAATGCTGACAAGACGTGGGGAGGCGAAGATCTTGCATCATAATTGCCACGATCCTCGTCGTCGTGGCTCGATGCGACTGAAAACCTATGGGGAGCCGCCACGCGTCGCCCACTTGCCCGCAATAAATGCGTCGCTTCGAGGCAGAGACCGTTGCTCTGCTAACGAGGCGTCGATGTCGGACGTGCGCCCACGTGGCGATCGTCCAGTGGCCCGAGGCGGAATGACGGGTACGGCCGCTGTCTGCTGAGTTTGAAAGGGACGGGACTTTCCAGAACGAGGCCTTTTCCCCTTGCTTCGTGGGTGGTTTGCTGCAGGCTAACTCCTGTAGCCCTGCGCTCGTCTGGCATATTTTCGGTGAGTGCCCTCATCTTCTCCAGCTCCCCTCCTTCTCTTTATTTTTCTTTTCTCTTTGATCCTCCGTTCTTCTCTTTTCCATGGCGCGCCGTCGCCATGTCTCTTCCAACCCGGACGAGGCCGGTCCATCCCAGCCGAGGACTCCATCTTCTTCCTCCTCAGATGAGGAGACGATCCCGGAGGAGATCCGCCAGCGTCTGCAACCCGGGGGTGTCACCATTGGCATCCCTAGGGGGATCCGGCCTCCTCCGGTTGCTCCTGTCGTGCCCCTCCGTTCCCTTCCTGCTCTTCCTTCTCTTCCTGCTCCTCCTTCTCTTCCCGCCGGTCCCTCTGGTCATGCTTCCACCATTATCGAAGGCGATCTTTCTCTGCTCCGGGATGCCTATGGTATCCCGGGGTCAATTCGCTTGTTTGTTCCGCGGTCCGGGGAGCGCGTCACCATGAGTGGCCCCGGCCGCATAGCCTTCAACGAAGACTTCCTCCTTGGGGGTCTTCGGTTTCCTCTGCATCCCTTCTTTCTTTCTTTTCTCAGCCATTTCTGGCTTGTCCCGGCCCAGTTGGCTCCCAACGCCATCCGGGTCATCTTCTCTTTCATTGTCTTTTGCCACTTCCACGGGTTCGTTGCCCGTTTCTCCCTCTTCAGGGCCTTGTTCACCCTGAAGAAGTGCTCCACCGATGATGGCTGGTGGTACATTTCGCCCCGGCCCAGGTGTCTCTGGTTCGACCTCCCTTCCTCGGTGAAGGGCTGGAAGAGCCGGTTTTTCTTCGCCTCAGTCGAAGATGTCGACTGGGCCTGGAGTGAACTGGACCGGTCTCCGAACCGGAACTCTCGGATCGAGTCGGCGGACCAGGAGTCCTACTCCCAGCTCCTGAGCGACGTGGTCCCGGCACTCGATGTTCTGCTTTCGGAGCAGAATCTTTTTGAGGCCGGGATCAGTCCCATCCGCGAGACGGGTGAGATTCGGCCCCACTTTGACTTCTGCCGCCTTTTTCTTCATGACCGAGCCGGCTGACTTTCTGTTCCTTTGTGTTGCAGGGATGAAGTTTTCGCTGGAGAACCTCCTGGAGGGCGCAGCCCAGAGGGATGTCATCGAGGTGGACGAGCCCGGGCGAAGAGGGCTCGTACAGAGGCGAGCCGGGAGGTCGTGACGGCGACTGTGCCCAGCCCGATTGCCGCCGCTCCCCTGCCCAGGTTGCCTCGGGGCGGGGCCGCTGACGCCACAGTTGCGCGACCTGGGGGCGCCGCTGCTGAGAGGGCTCCACCGCCTACAGCTCCGTCCAGCGCTGGTCCCGTCGTCGCCGCTGCCTCGACAGTGCAGCCGGTGGCCACCGCCGGCCCATCGACCGCAGAATCAGCCGAGGGGGCGGCTGGCGCAGGAGCCGGCCTGACACCTCCGGCGCCGGTGATCACCCACCGGGACTCAATCATCCGCGATAAAGGACTCGCGAAAAAGATCATGGAGTACGCCTCCACCGCCCGGGACCGCCGAGCTCGGGGCGGTCGGGACTACGCAGATGCCCTGCTCGGGATCCTCCCGCAGCTCTTCACGGTAAGCCCGAGCTCCTTCCTTCCTTTTCTTTCAAGACCTAACTCCTTTTATCCTGACCTGGTTTGCTCTTGTTGGTGCAGATCGGGAACGACGTTCTCCTACTGAGGAACTTCCTCGTAGGGAACGCACAAAGGGACGTCGAGAAGGAGAAGAAACTCGGCAAGCTCGCGGCCGATGTCAAAGACCTCATGGAGAAGGGGGTCGAGCTGCGAGCCAACAACCAAGCCCTCCAGTCCGACCTGGCACGTTCTGAGGGGCGGAACAAGGAGCTGGAGGCTTCCTTGTCGGAGGAGCGGACCTCCTACCAACGCCGCACGGAGGAGGACGTGGCAGAGAAGGCTCGCCTGCAGGCCCACTCCTAGTGGCTGGAGCGCCAGTTGGAGGAGGCCCGGCGAGACGCGAGCGCGGCGAGGGACCAGAGTGCGTACATCAACGGACTCTTGGAGGCCGCAAAGCGGGAGGCGTAGGAGGCCGTCCCGAAATTCCGGGCTTCCGACGAGTACACGTCGGAGGTCCGGGAGGCCGCCGTGGACTCCTTCCTGAAGGGGTTCCGGATGTGCCGGGAGAAGGTGGGGGCCTTCTTCCCCGAGCTCGACCTCAGCGAGGTGGTGATCGGAGGCAGAAGGCAGGGAGTCGAGAGCAGGGCCTCTGGTGCGGCCGACGCAACTCCTGCGGCACCGTCGACTAGCGAAGCTGCGGCTCCGGAGCAGCCTCAAGAGCCGGCCGCCGTAGAAGTCGAGGATGCAACGCCTGCACCACCGGTAGAGGGCTCCGACCCTGCACCACACTGAGCCCGGCGCCTTCTCCCTGCTTTGTTGTTGTAGTGTCTTTTCTTTTTCCTTCTTCTGCATTTTCTTCTTTTGGGGACTCCCGGCTTGGGACTCCCGGCTTGTACTGATCCCTTGTATCAATGAAAGTTTTGGTTTGATAAAATTTCGAGTTCATCCCATCTCACCTTTCTTTTTCCTTCTTTCTGAGATGTTGGCATGGAATGCTTGAAACGATTGCAGGCCTGGTCCTTCCATTGCTCAAATCGAAGGTTGGGGCCTCCCGGATCGTGTGGCGGCAGAGTAGGCCTTAAGCGGGCCCGTCTTTGGGATCGCCTTCATACTTGCGCAGGCGACACGGTTTCTGCACCGCCTTCCAGGCCGAAACCCAGGATCTCCGGACTAAGCTCGATGCCGCAGGCTTTCTCAAGCCTTGCACGGCTTGCTGAGCTGCTCTCCGGGCTTTCATGGGCGAACTGGGTTCTGCGCCACCTTCCAGGCCGAATCCCAGGATCTCCGGACTGAGCTCGATGCCGCAGGCTTTCTCAAGCCTTGCGCGGCTTGCCGAGCTGTTCTCCGGGATTTTGTGGGCGAACTGGGTTCTGCGCCACCTTCCAGGCCAAAGCCCAGGATCTCCGGACTGAGCTCGATGCCGCAGGCTTTCTCAAGCCTTGCGCGGCTTGCCGAGCTGTTCTCCGGGCTTGTGTGGGCGAACTGGGTTCTGTGCCACCTTCCAGGCCGAAGCCCAGGATCTCCGGACTGAGCTCGATGCCGCAGGCTTTCTCAAGCCTTGCGCGACTTGCCGAGCTGTTCTCTGGGCTTGTGTGGGCGAACTGGGTTCTGTGCCACCTTCTTGGCCGAAGCCCAGGATCTCCGGACTGAGCTCGATGCCGCAGGCTTTCTCAAGCCTTGCGCGGCTTGCCGAGCTGTTCTCCGGGCTTGTGTGGGCGAACTGGGTTCTGCGCCACCTTCCAGGTCGAAGCCCAGGATCTTCGGACTGAGCACGATGCCGCAGGCTTTCTCAAGCCTTGCGCGGCTTGCCGAGCTGTTCTCCGGGCTTGTGTGGGCGAACTGGGTTCTGCGCCACCTTCCAGGCCGAAGCCCAGGATCTCCGGACTGAACCCGAGGCCGTAGGCTTTCTTGTCGAAGTGAGAAGGAAGTGTTTGAAGTGGGGGAACTTTATTACAGGAGCGGAGAACCTTACATCACCGATAGTACATCCTCAGGTTCGAGGCGTTCCACGTCTGGGGGAACCTGGCACCTTCCAATTCTTCCAAGTAGTATGCGCCATGAGGGAGGGCCTCTGCCACCTGATATGGGCCTTCCTAGTTGGGTGAGAGCTTGCCGCATTCCCGTGGCTGGGAAGCTTCAGCGCGCCGGAGGACCAAGTCTCCGGGACGAAAAACCTTCGGCCGCACTCGGGAGTTGTAATATCTGGCCACGCGTTGCCTATACGCCGCCATTCGAATTCGGGCTTTGTCCCTCGTTTCCTTGAGAAGGTCAAGGTTGAGCATCATCCTGGCTGGGTTTTCTGTCTCGTCATATTGCTCCACACGCAGTGTGGGTAGGCTGAGCTCGATCGGGATGACTGCCTCGGCTTCGAAGACGAGGTTGAACGGGGTTTCGTCGGTAGCCGTCCTCGGGATGGTGTGGTATGCCCAGACGATGCTGGGGAGCTCGTCGGCCCACCTGCCCTTGGCCTGATCCAGCCGTGTGCGGAGGCCCTGAAGAATGGTCCTGTTCGTGACTTCGGCCTCCCCATTGGTCTGGGGGTGCGCCACCGAGGTAAAGCGATGCTTGATGCCGAGGTCGCTACAGAATTCTTCGAACTCCCGGCAGTCGAACTGGCGCCCGTTGTCAGTGACCACGGTGTGGGGGAGGCCGAAGCGGCAGACGATGGACTTCCAAAAGAACTTGGCGACGTTTGCTTCGGTGATCCTCGCCAAGGGTTCGGCCTCGACCCACTTCGTGAAGTAGTCGATGGCCACTATCAAGAACTTCCGCTGTCCAGATGCCGGTGGGAATGGGCCCAAGAGGTCCATCCCCCACTGGGCGAACGGCCAGGGGGCTGAGAGCTGGGAGATTGGGTTGGAGGGCCACCGCTGCACCGTGGCGTGATGCTGGCACCGGTCGCACTTCTTCACGAAGTCGGCGACGTCTTCCTTCATCGTCTCCCAGAAGTAGCCCTGACGGAGGGCCTTATATGCCAATGCCCTGCCCCCCACGTGGTTCCCGCAGACGCCTTCGTGGATCTCCTAGAGCATGAGCTTGGCTTCCGTGGGTCCTACGCACTTGAGGAGGGGGTAGGAGTAGGATCTTCGATACAACTGCCCGTCCATCAGGACGAACCGCACGGCCTTCTTCCTGATGAGGCGAGCCATCTCGCGGTGCTCCGGCAGGGTGCCATTGGTGATGTATGCGGTGTACTTGTCTATCCAGCTGGGTTCATGGCCGACCTGGTGGACCTCCACCGGTGCCTCGAGGCTTGGGACCTCAAGGCGCTCCACATAGGCGCCTCCCAGCATCGTGTCTAGCAGGGTCGCCAGTCGAGAGAGAGCATCCGCGCGGGCGTTCTCCCCGCGGGGGATATGGAAGATGTTGAAGCGTCGGAATCTGGATGCGCCCTCCTTGACGAGCTCCAAGTATCTCGTCATTTGGGGGTCATGTGCGACGTACTCCCCGGACACCTGCCCCGCCATGAGCTGGGAATCAGTGAAAGCCTTGAGGTTGGTTACGCCCAGCTCGCGGGAGACTCTCAGTCCGGCAAGAAGTGCTTCGTACTCCGCCTGGTTATTTGTCGCGGGGAATTGGAAACGGAGTGCACATTCGGCGACGACCCCGTTGCTGTTGGCAAGGATGAGCCCAGCCCCGCTCCCGCCGGAGTTTGAGGCTCCATCTACATGGAGGATCCAGGCGTCCTCTCCGGGCTCGTCGGTGCCTATCTCCATCGACCGGCCTGGGGGGCCTTCCTCGGGCTCCTTGCCCAAGCCTGCACATTCGACCAAGAAGTCGGCTAGCACCTGTGCCTTCATGGTCGACCTCGGTCTGTACGTAATGTCGAACTCGCTGAGTTTCAGTGCCCACTTTGCCAATCGTCCCGAGGTATCGGGTCGGCTGAGTACTGCTTTCAGCGGTTGATCCGTCAGGACAGCGATGGGGTGCGCTTGGAAATAAGGCCTGAGACGCTGGGCAGACACTATTAGCACAAAAACGAGTTTCTCGGGCCGAGAATACCTGAGCTCCGCATCACGGAAAAGTTTGCTGGTATAGTACACCGACCGCTGGGCCCCCTGACCGTCGGTTCGAACCAAGACTGAGCTGACGGCTTCCGGGGTAACCGCTAGATAGAGGATAAGCTCCTCTCCCTCCTCGGGCCTGGACAGCAACGGTGGCGAGGCGAGGGTCTTCTTCAGCTCCTCGAAGGCTTGCTGGCATTCCTCGGTCCAAGCAAAGTCATTCATCTTCCTCAGTACCTTGAAGAAGGGACGGCATCGGTCCGCCGACCTGGAGATAAAATGGCTGAGGGCCGCAACTCGACCGGTTAGTTGCTGCACTTGCTTCTTGGAGGCGGGCTGCTCCATATCCAGGATGGCCTGGACCTTCTCTGGGTTGGCCTCGATTCCTCTTTGGGTCACCATAAATCCTAGGAATTTCCTGGCGGAGATGCCAAAGGCGCACTTCGCCGGGTTCAGCTTCATCTGATGGCGTCGGAGGTTGCCGAAGGTCTCCGCCAAGTCAGCCACGTGATTCGACTCGGGTTTGCTCATTACCAGCATGTCGTCCACGTACACCTGCATGTTGCGGCCGATCTGGTCTTTGAAGATTCTATTGACCAGGCGCTGGTACGTTGCCCCCGCGTTCTTGAGGCCAAATGGCATCATCCTGAAGCAAAAAGTTTCGCGGTCAGTTATGAAGGCGGTGTGCTCTTCGTCCTCCGGGCTCATTCGGATCTGGTTGTATCCGGAGAAGGCGTCCATGAACGACAGGAGGCGATGCCCCGAGGTGGTGTCGACCAGCTGGTCGATCTTTGGAAGAGGGAAGCTGTCCTTTGGGCAAGCTCGGTTGAGGTCGGTGTAATCCACACAGATCCTCCACTTACCACTACTCTTTCTTACCATGACCACGTTTGCCAGCCAGCTGGGATACTGGACCTCCCGCACAAAACTGGCGGCGAGGAGCTTCTCCACTTCCTCGTTGATCTCCTTCTGCCTTTCCATGGCGAAGCTTCTCTTCTTCTGGCGGACCGGGCGGCAATTTGGGTCCACGTTTAGCCTGTGCATGATGACCTCGGGCGGGATGCCCGGCATGTCAGCTGCTGACCAGGCGAATACGTCAGCGTTCACACGGAGGAACTCCAACAGGCGGGTTCGTTCTTCCTCGGGGAGCTGGGCCCCGACTTGCACCGTCTTCAGGGGATCCGAACCGAGGGGAAAAGTTAGCAGGCGCTCTACGGGTCCTCCCCTAGGTTCCTTCTCTCTCAGATCGAGGTCGTCGATATCATGGGCGAGCTCCGCGCCCCTGGCGCCCGGGATCGTCTGAAGGCAGAGCGGGACTGGCTGGGTCGTCCCCTTCATCTCCCCGAGCCCGGAAGGCGTGGGGAACTGTACCAACAGCCTTCTCGTGGAGATGGTGGCGTCCAGTTGGTTGAGCCCGGGATGCCCGAGAATGGCATTGTAAGGCGAGGGGAGCCTGACGACAGTAAATGTTATTAGGACGGTCGCCTACCGGGGTGGGGATCCGGCGGTGACCGGGAGAGTGATCTCCCCCTCGACCCCCACGGAGTCCCCTGGGAAACCTACCAGGGGGGTGTGCACCGGTTTCAGCTGATCGTGGGACAAGTTCATGCGGGAGAAAGCGTCGTAAAAAAGTACGTCAGCCGAGCTTCCACTATCAACCATGATTCGATATACAGGATACTTTGCGATGGTCATCTCGACCACCACGGCATCGTTGTTTACATTGTCATTACCCTCCCCCCTTTGGGGAGGGATTACACTCTCCGGGTTCCCGACTTCCTGGGCTCTCTTCACTGCTCGACCAAACCCGCGCGAGATCATGCCCACGGGCTTCTCCGTCGGGCGGTTGTCGATCGCAGGGATGGGCGGCAAGGCCGCGAGCGGCTGCCCTTCAGAGGGGGCCTCGTTCTTGACGAACTTCCTGAGGTAACCCCTCCTAATCAGCTCCTCGATCTCCCGCTTCAGGTGGCGACACTCCTCTGTGTCATGCCCGTGCTCGCGGTGGAACTGGTAGTACTTCGATTTGTCTCGGACGGCTCTCGGGTTCTGAGGAGGAGGTCGACGGAGGTAGCGCTCGCCCTCGATTTCCATGAGGATCTTCGTTCGAGGTGCGAGGAGAGGGGTGTACCTCCGCTCGGGAGTGGCCTCGCCCCTCGGCCTTGGATTCGGGCGAGGGTCGGCAGACGGCCCGGGCCTCCGAGCTCCCGGGGCGTCCCTCGGGAGCGGCTTCTTCGAAGTCTTCCCGTCTAACTCTCGACGGGTGCGGTCAGCCTCCTCCGCTCGGATGTACTTGTGGGCATGGAGGAGGAGCTCAGAGTACGTCCTGGGCGGCTTCTTGTCCAGGGAGTAGGTCAGGCGGGACGTCTTGAGCCCGCGCTTCAAAGCCAGCATGGCGACGGGCTCGTCCAAGCTGTAGATCTCCAGGGCCGCGGTCTTGAACCAGGTGATGTAGTCCCGGAGCAGCTCCTGGTCTTGTTGGCGGATGGAGAAGAGGCTGTCCACCTCTCTCGGCACCTTTCGACAAGCATCGAAGTGTGCCACGAACCTTCCTTCCAGCTGATGGAAGGAGCAAATGGATCCGGGCTCAAGGCGGGTGAACCAGACTCGAGCAGCCTTCCGGAGGGTTGCCGGGAAGGCGATGCACAGAAGAGCGTCGGTGGCACCCTGGACCCTCATGAGAGCTTTATAGCTCTCCAAATGGTCCAGGGGGTCGGTGGTCCCGTCGTAGGGATCCACCTGCGGCATGCAGAACCGTTTCGGGATCGGTTCCGCCTGGATTTCTTCAGAGAAAGGGGGGCGGGAGTCATAGCCCGCCGGGTCTGCCGACGAGTTCTGCAGGTCGGCGAATCAGCGGGCGAACTCCGCCAGCTTGCGCTCATGCTCCTCCAGGCGCCTCTCGGCCTGGCGCCTGATGGCTTCATCGGTGGAGTCTTCCACTGAGACCGCGGGTGAAGGGGGCGCCGATCGGTCTCGGCGCGAGGTCTGGCCTCGGCGTCGCTTGCTGCGATGCACCGTTTTGGCCCCGTCGGTTGGGGATCGGCTCTCGTGATCCTCCGAACCGGAGTAGTTTCTCTTTGCGGGAGCTTGGTGGCTCCCCCGGGGGTTGGAGGCGGCCCTCGGATGGGATGGCCTGCCCTGGATTGAGCGCAGGCTCCCATGCTGCCCCGCGGCTCGGGCCGCGGGGGTCCCCGGCTGCGGCTGGGTGGCCAGGGACCGTTGCTGATGCTGAAGCTGCCAGACCGCTGAGGTCAAGGTCTGCAGCTGCTGGATGACGGCCGCAAGGGGTCCATCCGCCGGGGTAGGCTGCTGTGCAAGAGGAGGGGGAGCCGGAAGCTCCCTCTCCGGGCTGAGGGCCCCTGGAGGGGAGTGAACCTCCCCCACGCGGCTGGTGGACGCCTCGCGGCCACGAGTGACCACCATCGTCAGAGAGCGTGACACCTGCAGGAAGCTAGCCCCCGCTCGGGTTTGGTGTCCTGCCCCCTACCTGGTGCGCCAATCTGTTGCCGCTCCCGTCGTCGCGCCCGTGCCACGGATCCACCGATCCCTCCTGACCGCCTGGCGAAGGAGCCTTCCTGGCTACGGCTAACCTGCAAAAAAGGGGTTAGAAGACCCTGGCCGGGGATCCCGGCGAGGGAGCTCCGATGGTCAAGTCAGTAGACGACGAGAAGGAACAGACTCTCCAGACGGACCCCCGAAAGGGTTCCAGACCTAGAGAGTTTACGGGTGAGAGAGAGAAACGCTCTGGGGACCAGAGTCTCGGCCGGGCCTCCTCGCCGAGCTCACGCTCAGTGATCCCCTCTCGGGATCTCTGGTTTTCACTCTCCGGAGCGAGGCCTTTTGCCGCTACTTCTCCTTTATCCCCAGGCTTGTTCGCTTACCTTGTCATCCCCAGATTCCTCCCTCTTTATCACCTTTCGTCGTGCGCTTGTCTTTTCCTCCTGGGACACTCCCCTCCCCCGTCCTCTTCTCTTTTCCCTTTTCGGTGAAGGGGGGCCAGGCGGCTTTCCGACCTCGTCCGCCGAGCCCAGCAGGGAAAAGGCAGAGACAGAAGAGAAAAAAGGGGGGGCGGCGCTGGTAAGGCAGCCGGTCAGGCCTCGGGCCCAGCACTCTCTTTCCCAAGCGTGGGCGCCATCCATCTATAGGCCCTGTTCTGTCAGAATCGTGCCCCTCGGCTGTGGAACTTGTCGGGCCGATGCAATTGATGTTCCGCGTGCCGCCGCCCTCCGTACGGGGCACCGTCTGGGATTCGTACGGCCTGAGGGATGGCCTCGGGGCCCGCGACTCTTCCTTAAGATCTTCTCCATACGGGCGGCCTAACCTCGGCCGAGTTGGACCCGTCTCCGGGGGCCACCTGGCGAAGAGCGAAGGACCAGCCGACCTCGGCCTAGGTGGACCCCTCCTGGGTGGACACCTGGCGAGGTGGCAGGAGGTCGCCTGGACCCGGCCGAGGTGGGCCCATCTCCGGGAGGCCACCTGGCAAAGGGGCGAAGGACCAGCCGACCTCGGCCTAGGTGGACCCCTCCAGGGTGGACACCTGGCCAGGTGGCAGGAGGTCGCCTGGACTCGGCCGAGTTGGGCCCGTCTCCGGGAGGCCACCTGGCAAAGGGGCGAAGGACCAGCCGACCTCGGCCTAGGTGGACCCCTCCTGGGTGGACACCTGGCGAGGTGGCAGGAGGTCGCCTGGACCCGGCCGAGGTGGGCCCGTCTCCGGGAGACCACCTGGCAAAGGGGCGAAGGACCAGCCGACCTCGGCCTAGGTGGACCCCTCCAGGGTGGACACCTGGCGAGGTGGCAGGAGGTCGCCTGGACTCGGCCGAGGTGGGCCCGTCTCCGGGAGGCCACCTGGCAAAGGGGCGAAGTACCAGCCGACCTCGACCTAGGTGGACCCCTCCTGGGTGGACACCTGGCGAGGTGGCAAGAGGTCGCCTGGCTTCGACCGAGGTGGACCCGTCTCCGGGAGGCCACCTGGCGAAGGGCGAAGGGTCGGCCGACCTCGACCCAGGCGGACCCCTCCTGGGTGGACACCTGGCGAGGTGGCAGGAGGTCTCCTGGCCTTGGCCGACCTCACTTGGGCGGATCTCTCCGGGCTTGGGCGCCATCGAGGTGGTAGAGGAACTTCGATCCGAGCTCGACCTCGGCGAGGGCAGCTTGCCTTAGAAAATTGCCGGGCGCTGTAGTCTTGCTGAACCTGGTCTTGAAGACGTGGCGCTGACTCGGTCGGAGAAACCTCCACGTGGCTCGATCGCATTCGGCGGTATCTGAGCCTGGCCACGTCACTGTCACGGCTGTAACACTAGTGAATATGCTACCTTGGGGATTTTTATTTTCTCCTAGGCCAAAGGGCCTCTTAAGGATGGACTTTGGATGAGGCATCTTATGGAGATAGCCTATAACTAATGTTATGGATATAGCATATAACTAATGTTGTTTCATCAGGGAATTCCAGGAAAACTCTGGTAACATTTCTCTATTTTTGTAGATGTTTAGTCAATGATCCCTTTGAGTAATTGCTTTACATATAAACAATCTGAGCATGAAGGGCCCAACTCTGAGGGTCGGTGATGTCGGGAGAGATCTAAGCATGGGCTTAATTCATCTAGGAGGTGGTTGGCAACCGCAAATGCCTTTATTATTCCTAGGGATCCTTGAAATTTCGAGGCCGAGGGGTTTACCCCATATAAGGTGTTTTGGTAATTCTACTAAAATTTTATATCTTGTGGATAGGTATCAATCTTGGCTTGTAGACTTACATGAATTAAAGAGTTTAATTTAGTAATTACTTAAAAGGAGTTTTAATTAATTATACATTTTGGCTCGATCTAATTGGATTTGGTTTGAATCTAAGTCTATTGCTAGCTATATATGGAATCCAATGAATTACATACAATAAAAAATCAATCATGAACCAAATTTAATTAGATTTATTATAAATCCTATAGGTCTAATAGACTTGCTAGTATATGGGTTAGATCCAAGTTTTTAGTTAATTTAAAGATCAATCTTGACTTAGTCAAATTCCAATCCTAGAAGGAATAGATTCCTTGTGGTGCCCAAAATTGGGATGCCATATATTTTCTTTGAAAGGAAACTGATGCAGGTGGTTTGACAAGATCCTACACTAGGTATGCAAACATCTGCGGGAGCAGATTGGATTTTAAAACAATTTTTAAAATTCACGCAGCGGGAATCTGCTCCGCCAGGAATTAATCTAAATCTAGTTGCATTTAGGCATGCATAAACATATAAAATATTTATAAAATATTAAACAATTTAATCTATCCATGCATGATTAAAAAATAAATTTTCCATGCATTTATTCCGCCTGGAATAACTCTAGAATAAATCTGGAATAGACTGGAATAACTGGAATAAAGTTATTCCAGTCGTCTTCCTTGTTGGGCTGAAAAGGCTCTGTTTTTGGCTTTCAAAATAGCGCCGGAACACCACCTTTTGGACCACCGTTTGCTCCCAAATTTGAGCAGCGGCAACTTGGACAAGTCTACTTCGATTTGCCACCAACAACTGCAACCAAAACAAGCCAAAAAAAATACAGAAAATCGCCAAAGACTGCTGCTGAAAATTTCTGCAGAACAGGACAGCAGCACTTTTCTTCGCGTTTTGAGCTGCAGCGGGTGATCCGGCTCACGTGGCTTGCTCCTAGGAGTAGAAGAGTACTCCCTCTAGAGGGGAGACACGCCGGGGGCCCTCCGATCCGCCTTCACATGCGGTGCTAGCCGCTGGAAGGAGCAACACGGTCACAGGAAAATTCAGCAACAGGGCTTTGCTGAAATGGGAATTTGAGCACTTGAAACAATGGGAAAACTCTCCCTCACACCCTCCAAATCCCAACCTATAACAGCAAACTCTAAGCTCTCAACCAGGGGGTCTCTCAGCCTCTCAAAGAAAAAAACACCCGGCTGCAAGTTCTCACGACTAAAGAAAAAAAACTCTTCACGGTGGAAAAACTGCTTTCAAACAGGGGATAGCATGGAGTTTAAATAAGACAGCAGGGAGAAAAAAAACTCTTCACGGTGGAAAAACTGCTTTCAAACAGGGGATAGCATGGAGTTTAAATAAGACAGCAGGGAGAGGGAGAGGCGGGGAGGCCAAGAGGGAGTGGTTAAACCCATTAACCAGGCCATAAACAGGGATTAAAAGTGCAACGGTGGAGGGAGAAGAAGAGGTGCCAGGGATTTTCGTTTTGGGATGTTTGCCCTTCACGGACGCATGGAATTCTTTCCAGCGAATTACCGTGTAAACGGTCATGTGGAAAAGAAAACGCCGGTTCATCCAAAACCGGTCCAAGGAGAAAAACCACCGGTTCATAACCGGTCCAAACAAATTTGGTTTAAACCCATTTAAACCTATGAGTCCAACCCAATTAAAATTTGTTCAATTGGTTCACAACCAACTGGAGGCCGAAACGAACTTCGAATCAGTTCAAAACTGATTCAGAAAAATCCTGGCACAGTGCTGGTCAACCCGGAACAATTTCCGGTTGACAGAGACAAGGGCAAGATGGGGAAAAGAGTGCTCAAAAATACTGTGACCATAAAACTGAGACGATTCCCAATCGTAATCGGTATCCGGATCAGAGAGTTATCCTCTGTGGCGTGTGACCTCATAGGTTCGAACCTAAACGGTAGCACTAGAACAATTTCTAGTACCAGCACAGGAAACCATCTAGCAATGGGTCCCGGCGTCCGGATAGGTCGAAGATGCGGGAGCAAACTATCGAACCTCTGGCATATGGTTATCGTATAATTCATCCTTTTGACCTCTAATGCTTAGGACGACTGAGATTGGGCTGCCAACCCAGACTGAGTCAGTCGACTACGTGTCTCAACCTTGCAAGCCCAGTGACTCTTCACTAGGACTACCCCGACCGAGGATTTGCTAAATTGAGATACTGCGAGACATTCAATCCAAACTGTTTGGACAGGTCAATTCCATCTTGGTCCATCACTGCTCCATAAGTACTTGCCTGTACCCAGAAACCTTCCATCACCGGATTAAAAATCCGGGTAGTCCGGCACCAAAGCACAGGGAGTTGCTTGCAAGCTACCGTGATGACCTTAGGTCAGAGGGACACATATACCCATATCCAACCGTGAGTATCCTTTTGGCAGAAAGGGGCTGCACGGAGTCACGTTCAATAAGATATCATATATCCCACTTGCAGATCACATCAGTGTCACCACACTCATTTGGTCAAGAGGACAACCAAACGATGTGAACTACAACAACCTATACTTGATATATTGTTGTCTAGTATAATATATCCTTTGGTTGTGAACTAGGTTTAAGGACCACTCGATACATCCTCTCTGTATCGAAGTCAGTGTAGTCCTAAGGACATCATCACATGGAAAGAGTTCATTTCAGGGAAATTTAGTATGTGATGAGCTGCCAAAAATAATATTTTATTAATTCATAAAAGAGTACAATACAGAGCACAATCGCCTACAACCCAGGCGATTAGCTTTGGGACACAATTCCCAACAACTCCCACTTGTACAAAAGCCAATCAGAAGAGTATATAATACCCATTTTCCATTTACAAAAGTCGAACTCTTTTATTTCGAGGGCTTTAGTGAAGGGGTCGGCCAGATTTTCTTTTCCATCGATCTTCAGAAAATTGATGTCGCCTCGTTCCACGATCTCTCGTACGATGTGGTAGCGTCGCAGAATGTGCTTGGTGCGGTGATGAGCTTTAGACTCCTTAGCTTGAGCAATGGCTCCAGTGCTGTCACAGTACACCGGAACAGGACAATCTAGGGAAGGTGCCACCCCTAGCTCTCTAAGGAACTTCCACAACCACACAGCTTCCTTTGCCGCATCTGATGCTGCAATGTATTCTACTTCGCATACCGAGTCTGCAACAGTTGCCTGCTTAGAACTTTTCCAGCAGATCGCTCCTCCAATCAGGGTAAAAACAAACCCTGACACACTCTTGCTATCATCTCTATCCTACTGGAAACTGGAATCAGAGTACCCCACAAGTTTCAAGTCAGGTTCTCCATAAATCAGCCATTGATCTTTAGTATTTCTTAAATACTTAAGGATGGACTAACCACCTTCCAATGCGCCTCACCTGGGTCAGACTGGTATCTGCTCACTACTCCTAGTGAGTATGCCACGTCTGGTCTAGTACAAGTCATAGCATACATGATAGAGCCTACTGCCGAAGTATAAGGTACTCTACTCATGCGCTCTCTTTCCTCAGGAGTTGTCGCACAATCCTTTTTGGAAAGAGTAATTCCAGAACCTAGTGGAAGATAGCCTTTCTTGGAATTTTCTATGCTGAACCGTTTCAACACAGTGTCAATGTACATAGACTGGGACAGTCCCAAAAGCTTCTTAGATCTATCTCTATAGATTTTCATACCTAGTGTGTAAGAAGCTTTACCCAAGTCCTTCATGGAGAACTGAGATGATAACCAGACCTTTATTCCTTGTAATGCTGCGACATCATTCCCGATTAAGAAAATGTCGTCAACATACAGTACTAGGAATACATTCACAGAACCATTAACCCATTTATAGATGCACGATTCTTCTCCGTTCTTAATGAAGCCATACGATTTGATACACCTATCAAACCGTAAGTTCCAACTTCGAGATGCTTGCTTGAGTCCATAGATGGACCTCTGCAACTTGCATACTTTTGATTCATCTGTGGATGTGAACCCTTCAGGCTGTATCATATACACCTCTTCTTCCAGCTCCCCATTCAGGAAAGCGGTTCGGACATCCATCTGCCAAATATCGTAATCAAAATATGCTACCAAAGCAAGCATGATCCGAATGGACTTGAGCATTGCCACAGGGGAGAAAGTCTCGTCATAATCGATACCATATCGCTGACGATACCCCTTGGCAACCAGACGGGCTTTATAGGTCTCTACCTTCCCATCTGCGCCCCTTTTCCTCTTGAAGATCCATTTACACTCGATGGGTTTTATTCCTTCAGGCGGATCAACCAATGTCCAAACATTGTTAATTTCCATGGACTCCATTTCGGATCGCATGGCTCCAAGCCATGCCTCAGAGTCAGATCTCTGAAGTGCATCCATATAGGTGATCGGATCCTCATTGTTCTCATCGAGCTCAACGGGATCGCCGTCCCAGACCAAGAAACCGTAGTATCTGTCTGGGTGACGCGGTATTCTACCGGATCTCCTAATGGGTTCTGGGTGTGATTCAATCACAGCCGGTTCTACGATGTCCTTAGAGTGTGTAGGTTCTTCTATTGGCTGAACTTCATCAAGTTCAATCTTAGAAGCTATAGTTCCTTCTCCAAGGAACTCCTTTTCCAAAAAGATAGCTCCAAGAGCAACGAACACCTTTTGTTCATTCTCCAATTAGAAGAAATACCCTTTGGTTTCCTTAGGATAATTAATGAATAAACACTTGTCAGACTTAGGACTAAGTTTGTCTGAGTCTAAACGCTTTACGTAAGCCAGACAACCCCAGACCCGAAGGTGTGAGATTGAGGGTTTACGCCCATTCCACATCTCATACGGAGTGGAGACAACAGACTTACTTGGAACATTATTTAATAAGTAACAGGCTGTCTGAAGCGCATATCCCCAAAAGGATAGCGGCAGAGTTGCAAAGCCCATCATGGATCGAACCATGTCCAACAAGGTTCGATTCCTCCTTTCGAACACACCATTCAACTGTGGTGTTCCTGGAGGAGTCCACTGAGAGAGAATTCCATTCTCCTCAAGATATGTCAAAAAAGCACCAGATAAGTATTCACCACCTCGATCAGATCGAAGGGTTTTAATATTTTTTCCAGTTTACTTTTCTACTTCATTACAGTATCGTTTGAACATTTCAAACGATTCAGACTTATGTCTCATTAAAAAGACATAACCGAATCTTGAAAAGTCGTTTGTAAAAGTAATGAAATATTTGTATCCTTCTCTGGCACTAACTGACATCGGTCCACATACATCAGTATGTATTAGACCTAGAAGTTCTGTAGCTCGTTCACCTTTTCCAATAAAAGGTGACATGGTCATTTTACCAAGTAAACAGGATTCACAAGTGGGTAGTGATTCAGAATCACTAACCTCGAGGAGTCCATCTCCTCGCATCTTGTTTATCCTATTTTGGTTAATATGACCTAGCCTACAATGCCAAAGGTACAAATTATTGACATTATCTAACCTTGGGCGTTTGCTAGAAGTGTACATTACACTAACAGGCCTTGATAGTACGTATATGCCATTATTTAATCTAGCTTTCATTATAACAGAGTTATTCAAAATAACATTGCAAAAATCTCCATTTATTGAAAGTTCAAAACCACAATTGGCCAAAAGGCCTTCAGAGATTATGCTCATAATGAAACTAGGACAATAGTGACAGTCGACTAGTTCGACAGTACAAGACTCAAAGACAAGATGCAGGACTCCGATCGCCAGTACTGGAACACGATTTCCATTCCCGACGCTCAGAAACTATTCTCCATCTTCAAATCTTCTGCTAACTTGAAGTCCCTGTAACGAATTACAAACATGAATTGGACTACCAGTATCCAATACCCAGTTAGCAGTATCAACAATTGAGTAATTACAAGGTTTTATCATATAAATACCTTATTCAGCAGACTTCTGCTTCCTCGGCCTGTTCGGATCAAGGGATGCAATATAAAGAGGATAGTTCCTCTTCCAGTGTCCCTTCTTCTTGCAGTAGAAGCATTCTGCAAAAAATTGATCAGCCTTATACTTCCTGGTCTGACTAGGGACAGGAGCATTCTGCACCTTCTTTCCCTTTTTATTTATTTTCTTCTTCCCTTTCTTAAAGGGATGACGACCTCTACTTCCTCCCACTAAATTCACCACCCCCTTATTCAGTTGGTGGTCTTTCTTGAAAGTCTGCAGCAACCCCAAAAGACCATGGTAGTTGACTGCAGGCTTGTTCATTCTGTAATGATCGAGAAAATCAAGATAGGAGGAGGAAATATAATTCAGGATCGCATCCTTGCCGAGCTGCTCGTGCAAGGGGCATCCGAGTTTGCCCAGTTTTTCAATCAACTCGATCATGTACAATACATGATCAGTGACTGAAACGCCATTCAGCATCTTGGAGTTGTAAATGGCACAAGACACTTTGTACCTTTCTACATCATCCGGGGTGCCGAAGAATTCCTTCAACTTTTGAAGGATTTCATCAGGTTGGGCCTCCTCGAATTGCGACTGAACTCATCGTTCATCGCCGCTAACATAATGCAACGGATAGTAGTTCAATCAGAGACCCACTTCAGATAAGCGTCTCTGATCGCACTCCATGTATTAGCGGGAGGGATTTCAGGTACCGGATCCGTTATCACATAGAGGATCCGTTCATGCTCCAGAACAATTCTCAACCTTCGATACCAACTATCGAAGTTGTGACCCTTTAACTTCTTGTTATCGAGAAGTGACCGGAGCGATAAATTTGAAGACATCTAAAAAGAAAATAAGACCAAATTAGTTTATGAATTAATAACTTAACCAAAAGACTTGGACTTTAGTCTAAAGGTTTTTCCCACTAATTTTTCAGATTGGTAGCCTCTAACTCCAATCCATGAAAATACTTTTTCAAGTGGGTACTGAAATCCAATAGGCCTCGCATGAGCCCGACTATGGCCGGCTCACCCATACGAGCCTAAAGGTAGGTTCGTAAACCAATTGTTTCCCTAAATAATTTTCAGTATTTTATTTTGTCCCAGAGAGCACCCCAATCGGCCTAGGGGCCTACTATTGCAGGTCTCTGGTTAGGTCCAACCATTAAAATGACAAATCCAATGCATCCAGCTAACTAAAGACCAAGCCCGACTAAGGCCGGCCCACCTGGTCCCGTTAAGGAGGTTGCACTGAACCATCATCGATCAGATAGAAATTCCAGTCGTTGGATGTACACCCGTTCTATAGAACTGCCGATGCACACCAAGCTAGTGGACATATTTCTATCTAACTTAATGGGAGGCAAAGACACTATCAACTCCTTGACTTAGTCTTTTTAAGGACTTAATAATTTTAGAGGATTTTTAATTGTGACGGAAGAAAGAGATAAGGACATGGATCATCCTCCCACTGAATCAATCAGATTCCAGGAGGGTTGAAATAAATCAAAAAATGATCCATGGGCACCTATAGATCAGTCAGACCGATCAACCTGGGTGACATGGGTTAACTCGAGTCATTGAGCTTTTCCAATCAGTTCTGGTCGACTCGACTAGCCAGGTAGGTGAGATCATGGGTGAGTATCCGTCATTAACCATCTTTCCTAGACACCAACTAAGTTGGCCAGGAAAGAGGTAGCCTCATACAACCATGATCACAATGCCAAACCTACCTCGACACCAGTCGGTTTACCAGACTCGATCAGACTAGCCTAAAGACTCGGGCGTCCACTGAGCCACTAATTGGATCCATTTTAGATGAACGGATCAACTAATCTAACTATTAGATAGTTCTAAAGAAGGACCTTAATCAACTTTTGTTTAATCTTTTTCTTATTATCCGGTTCAACTAAACATAGGTCTAACCTAGTTTTGGACCCAACTAGTCAGCTAACCCAATTTAACCCAAAATTGCTTATGCAAATTTGATTAGATTTCATAAACCTAAAAAAAAAATTTATAATAAGCCAAACACTTAATTAAAATAATTTTTAATTAAGTCTCTATATAAAACAATTTTACATACCAAATCATGCATCAAAATATTTTATAAATATTTTATAAAACATGCCTAATCCATGTATCTCCAAGTTAAAATAATTTTTATTTTTATTTTTTTTAATATTCTTTAAGGATCCTTCTGAAGAGGCCAACACAGACGATCAGCATCGTGTCAAAGACACACGGTCATGGTGAAGGTCTCAACTAGGTTCCAAAAAGAAAACTTGGATACATTTTTAAGATTAAATAATTTTTAATCTGTAAACATGCAAACTAGATTAGATTACAAATTCAACCTGGCTCTGATACTATTGAAAGGAAACTAATGCAGGTTGTTTGACAAGATCCTACACTAGGTATGCAAACATCTGCGGGAGCAGATTGAATTTTAAAATAATTTTTAAAATTCACGCAGTGGGAATCTGCTCCGCCAGGAATTAATCAAAATCTAATTACATTTAGGCATGCATAAACATATAAAATATTTATAAAATATTAAACAATTTAATCAATCCATGCATGATTAAAAAATAAATTTTCCATACCTTTATTCCACCTGGAATAACTCTGGAATAAACCTGGAATAGACTGGAATAACTGGAATAAAGTTATTCCAGTCGTCTTCCTCGTTGGGCTGAAAAAGGCTCTGTTTTTGGCTTTCAAAATGGCACCGGAACACTACCTTCTGGACCATCGTTTGCTCCCAAATTTGAGCAGCGGCAACTTGAACAAGTCTACTTCAAATTTGCCACCAACAACTGCAACCAAAACAAGCCAAAAAAAAATACAGAAAATCGCCAAAGACTGCTGCTGAAAATTTCTACAGAACAGGACAGCAGCACTTTTCTTCGCGTTTTGAGCTGCAGCGGGTGATCCGGCTCACGTGGCTTGCTCCTAGGAGTAGAAGAGTACTCCCTCTAGAGGGGAGACACGCCGGGGGCCCTCCGATCCGCCTTCACACGCGGTGCTAGCCGCTGGAAGGAGCAACATGGTCACAGGAAAATTCAGCAACAGGGCTTTGCTGAAATGGGAATTTGAGCACTTGAAACAATGGGAAGACTCTCCCTCACACCCTCCAAATCCCAACCTTTAACAGCAAACTCTAAGCTCTCAACCAGGGGGTCTATCAGCCTCTCAAAGAAAAAAGCACCCGGCTGCAAGTTCTCACGACTAAAGAAAAAAAACTCTTCACAGTGGAAAAACTGCTTTCAAACAGGGGATAGCATGGAGTTTAAATAAGACAGCAGGGAGAGGGAGAGGGAGAGGCGGGGAGGCCAAGAGAGAGTGGTTAAACCCATTAACCAGGCCATAAACAGGGATTAATGGTGCGGGCACCAGACTCAGAAGAAGACTTCAGAGCTCCATTTGGATCTCTGATTGACATTGCCCGAGAAATTAGGGTTTGTAATAAAGGTTGACCTGGTCAACCAGTATATTTATTTTATTTATTGAGTCACCATTTAAATTTTGTTGAGTCATGTTGACTCAGTGCAAGTCCCAATGTGGTTTCAATTTGGTCCAAAATGGTGCCACATTTATCTTCCAATCAAATCAAGGTTCAAGCAAGTGGAGGCCACACTCCAAGCCACACGCCCAGCCACACTCCGAGCACACGCCAGAGTCCAGGAGGCGCCACAGAGGCATCCCAGTGTCATGGTCCCTACATCCAAAGAAGAAGAAAATCAAATTGGAGGCTACTTTAAAGGAGGTGCCCATACCTGCCTATTTTACCTAAGTAAAGAAGGAAGAAGACTTCTCTTGGAGAAGAAATCAAAGAAGGACATCCAACCTACTCCTAATTGAAGTTCAAATCAAAATCAAAGAGCTTAACTTAGAGTGGAAGAAAAGAAGAAATACCATAAGAAGAAGAGGACTCCAAATCCAAATCCAACTCCAAAGGAGGCACCAAAAAAATTCAAAAAAAATTCCTTTATGGCCGTCCCAATTTTTTTTGAACTCTTGGTCGGCCAAGAGAGAAGATTTTCTACCTAATCTAGTGGTTGGAGGAGTTTAGTCCCACATGGGAATTTGTACAAGCTTGGAGAAAATTTTAGGTCTATATAATAGACCTCTCTTTGTAACTTTAGAAAATCAATGAAGAAAATTATTTTTTTGCTATTCTCTTGTGTTGAGTGACCTAGGTTTCTCTTCTTCCGCACTATTCTAAGTGTTGAGCTCCGTGAGGGGGTAATCCGGGTTCCATTGGAACCTTGAGGAGGTGAGAGATCTCCATCTTTATCCAAAAACCCTAGGTTAGCCGCTTGAAATTCCAAAACCCTAGCCACCCTTCATTATTTTCAATCCATCAAACCCTAGATCCATCCATCTCCCACGGCCTCTCTCTCTCTACAAGTCCAGGCCGTCCACCTTCATCCAGATCCAGTCCGGCAACTTCAGATCCAGAGCAAGTTCCAAGGAAAATCACATCAACATCCAGGAGAATCCAGTTTTCAGCAATTTCAATCTTCAAGTTCATCAACCTGGTAAATCATTCCCTTGACTCTCTGATTCCATCAATTGTTTTTCTTCTCTTCCAGATCTTGAGTTCAGGAGAAGCCAACCCGCCAAAGGACCAGTATTAGAGGATCCATTGCGAAGATATCTGAATCCGAGGATCCAACAATCTGCTCGGGAGAGTTCTTCCCCCAAAATCTGTGAAGATCATTGTCTGGTTAGGTAAACCATCTCTTCTCTTTATTTCTGTTCTGTAGAAAGTTCGGAGCGAAACCCTAGGTCTGGGAGTTTCTCAACCCCCAGCGATCCGTTGCTTCTGAACTACTCTGATAATTTAGTTTCCTTAAAATTGTGCTTTCAATTATCATATTAGTATCTTTCAATGTTAGGTTAACTTTTCTTTGATTTGAAGCCAACTTCTACAAACATATAAAAACAACAAAATAATTAGTTAATCTTAATTTACTTCCGCATCGCATCCCTTCATTTGTTCTGCATCATTTTTGGTATCAGAGCCCAGTCTAGGGTTTCTGATTTGCTAGCTTGCTTGTTTTGATTGTTCTATTTTTATTTTGTCTGCTCGAAGTAGACTCCCCAGGACGTCCGGTCCTAGGAACTAAGCGAGGCGCAAGCCTCCTCCTCCCATTCCACGGGGTGTTCCTAGGGCGTGTAGGGGATCCATTGGGTTATAACTTCGTAGCAGGGATTATAAACGGGGAAGACAATCTAGTTGTAGCCCGTAATTGCCCTATTGTCTGAATTATTTCTCCCTGCATAAAACTCCGGATTGCATGATTTTTGATTCGTTGAAACCAGTATAATTGAACCTATTTTCCAAAATTTTTCTGTGATTTATTGGTTTGGGTAAAAATTCTGAGAATTAAAATACAGCAACTCAATTTTTTTTTGTGTTCTGCAATTCAATTCTTTTTGGAGTGATCATCTCATAATTTACTTAAGGGCAATTGAGCATCTAAGATAAGGGAAGGAGTTGATTACCTCTCCTTAGCCCAAAATCACCATCCAATCATTCGAACCTAGACCTAATTTAAAATCAGTTAGACCTAATTTGCCCTAGTGGGCTAGGGACACCAATTGGTCGGGTCTAGGCTAGTGTTGAGTCAGTTTGCTGAGTTATTCTGTGTGTGCTTAGCACTCAGTGTCTAGAACGGTGGTTCAGGGATCCATTCCCGAAGGGCTTGTGTGCTGGTCCGCCTACCTGGCCAATCACTGATTGGTGTCTAGGATTGGCAATCAGGGACCTAACACTCCCCTTACACCTGCCTGGCTGAGTCCTGAGTTACTACAGGCTAGCTTGCCACTCTGATTGGGCATCTAGTTTGGACTCTAGGTCTAGTGATCCAGTAGTCGATTTAGTCTAGTCTCATTTTGTGTGCTTGCTTGAATCATCATGTCTACCAGAAACGGAGTGCCATATCAACCTGGTCAAACCCAACCTGATTTAGAGGCCATGATCAGAACTCTTACTGAAAGTATGGCTAAAATGAATCAGGATATGACAAACACTGTGGCCCAGTTTAGCGCACAAATTCATGAGGATCTTACCCAACTTAGGGACCGAGTCCAAGTACTTGAAGAACCTAGACATCGGAATTGGACTCCTGATCCCGATATTAATGTGCCTCAACCTCACCCACATCAGGAGCCTAGAAGGCCTTTATATAGAGATCCTGAACCTAATCATAGGAGGCCTGACCCAGAGCCTGAAGATAGAGATGATAGGTTCATCAGGAACATCAAATTAGATGCACCCATTTTTGATGGTAGTCTGAACCCTAAGGTGTATTCTGATTGGGAGGGTGAGATGGACCAATACTTTGAGTGGTATGCTATGTCTGAGGAGAGGAAATACAAGTTTGCCAAGATGAAATTAGTGCGTCAAGCTAGGTTATACTGGGGGAACATTGAGCTAACCACTAGGGGACGGAATGTTGAGCCCATAACCACTTGGCAGGGTATGAAAGAAAAACTGAGAGATAAATACCTACCCATTTCATACCAGCAAAACCTGTTAGACCAATGGCAAAACCTGAAACAAGGAAACCGATCTGTCTCAGACTACATAGCTACTTTTGATGAATATCTAATGAGATGTGATGTGAGTGAAGCCCACGAAGTCACTTTGTCTAGATTTAGGGCTGGACTGAGGGAAGATATCAAGAGAGAACTATTTCTGAGAGAGGTTACTGATCTAGACCAAGCCTACCAGATTGCACTGAACACTGAAAAATTTCAGAGAGGACCTATACCTTCTAGGGTTAGTGCCCCAATCCCAAGGAATGGACCTAGCCAAGTTATCCCTAGTAAACCTTTTCAGGGTACTTCTACCCCTAGGCCCATGGACAAAGGTAAGGCACCTGACACCCAGAGAACCCCTAGTTCAAATATCACCTGTTTTAAGTGTCAGAAACCAGGTCACATTTCCAGTTAGTGTACTGCCATAGCCTGTTTCAAGTGTCATAAGGTAGGTCATGTTGCTAGCCAGTGCCCACGTAGATCCCTTTACATAGAAGAGGGAGAGAATGATAATTCCGAGCCCAGTGAGGAATTTGAAGAAGAAGTTTATGAGGCCGGAATGAATTTGGTTGAGAAGTATGAAGGAGAGGAGGAACCCAATGAATCTGACCAATTAGGAGTTGTAAGATGCATCCTATCCCAGAATCTAGTTCAAGAGGATTGGCGTAGGACTAACATCCTACAGACTTTTCTTAAATTAGGGGATAAGGTATGTAAGATCATCATAGATAGTGGGAGCTGTGTAAATGCCATCTCTACTAGCACTGTCAAGATGTTAGGCTTAATCCCAGTTCCCCATCCCAACCCCTATAAGGTTTCTTGGGTAGATTCTACCTCCATACCCATCCAGTCTAGATGTCAAGTCCAAATCCAAATGCAATCTTATCACGAAAAGATTTGGTGCGATGTCTTACCCATGGGGGTGAGCAGTATAATTCTCGGAAGACCTTGGTTGTATGATCATGATGCCACCCTCTTAGGAAAATCCAATACCTGTGTCTTTAGTTTCAATGGGAAGAAGATTACGATCCATTCAGTTCCCCCTAAGGACAAGGTAACTAAAGGAGCCGGTAAGGTTAAGGAGATGAAAACTGGAGTGAACCTAATCAGTGCTAAGGATCTAGAACAAGAAATTCATAGTGGTTCACCCATCTGGATGTTGACTGCTAAGGAACTTAGAACTTCGGAACCCTCAGAGCCTCCTCAAGAAGTTAAACCTGTGTTAAAAGAATTTGAGGATGTCTTTCCCGAGGATTTGCCAGACCACCTTCCACCTCTTAGGGATATCCAGCATGCCATAGATCTAATCCCAGGAGCGACTTTGCCCAACTTGCCCCATTACAGGATGAATCCATCTGAGCATGAAGAACTGCAAAAGCAGGTTGGAGAATTATTGAGGAAGGGGTTTATTAGAGAAAGTCTTAGTCCTTGTGCAGTCCCAGCCTTACTAACCCCAAAGAAAGATGGCACGTGGAGGATGTGTGTTGACAGTCGTGCCATCAATAAAATTACAATCAAATATAGGTTTCCCATCCCTAGACTAGATGACATGCTTGATATGATGGCTGGTGCAATGGTTTTTTCTAAGATTGATCTCAAAAGCGGCTATCATCAGGTTAGGATTAGACCCGGGGATGAATGGAAAACTGCTTTCAAAACTAAGGATGGTCTTTATGAATGGGTTGTTATGCCTTTTGGGTTGTCCAATGCCCCTAGTACCTTCATGAGAATTATGACCCAGGTACTTAGAGCTTTCATAGGAAAATTTGTGGTGGTCTATTTTGATGACATCCTGATCTATAGTAAGACCCCAGCAGATCACCTAGGCCACCTTAGAGCAGTCTGCCAAGTTTTGAGGAATGAGAGACTCTACGGTAATCTTAAGAAGTGTGAATTCATGACTAGTAGAGTTATCTTTCTTGGTTTTGTAGTAACCCCTGACGGCGTGGCGGCCGATCCTGAGAAAATCAGGTCCATAGTAGACTGGCCAGAGCCAACCAATGTGCATGAAGTTAGAAGTTTCCACGGCTTGGCTACCTTCTATAGGCGATTCATCAAGGGGTTTAGTACTTTAGCTGCTCCTATCACTGATTGTATTAGGAAGGGAGAATTTCATTGGACTAAGTCAGCCCATAAAGCCTTCCTAGATCTTAAGGATAAAATGACCCAGGCACCCATTCTGAGATTACCCGATTTTTCTAAAGTATTTGAGGTTGCCTATGATGCTTCAGGTGTAGGAATAGGTGGAGTCCTAAGCCAAGAGAATCATCCCATAGCATTCTTTAGTGAAAAACTTAATGATGCTAAGCTTAGGTATTCTACCTATGATAAGGAATTTTATGCGGTGGTGCAAGCTTTGCGTTACTGGAGACATTATTTGCTACCGCAGGAATTTGTACTATTTTCGGACCATGAGGCTCTTAGATTTCTGAACTCCCAAAAGAAGCTTAACCCTAGGCATGCTAAGTGGGTAGAATATATCCAGTCCTATTCTTTTGTCCTGAAACATAAGGCTGGAGTTGAGAATAAGGTAGCTGATGCCCTTAGTCGCCGATCTCTGTTATTAAATTCTGTTAGAACTGAGGTCATAGGGTTTGAGCAAATCAAAGAGAAATATGAGTCTTGTCCAGATTTCACAACTGTGTATCAGGATCTAGTTCAAGGACCATCTAGTAATCACCAGGATTATACCCTTGTAGATGGTTTTTTGTTCTTCAAAAATAGGCTTTGCATCCCTAAAACTTCTCTTAGGAAATTTTTGATTTGGGAAATCCATGCTGGAGGTTTAGCCGGCCATTTTGGAAAAGACAAGACCATTCTAGCTATTGAAGACCACTTTTTCTGGCCTAGCTTGAAAAGGGATGTAGCTAATATTGTAGCTAGATGTCGAACCTGCGCTGTTGCCAAACAGCGAAAACAAAACACTGGCCTTTATACCCCACTCCCTGTCCCAGATCGTCCTTGGCAAGATGTGAGTATAGATTTTGTGTTAGGTTTACCTAAGACCCAGAGGAGACATGATTCTATCTGTGTCGTAGTCGACCGATTCTCTAAAATGGCCCACTTCTTGCCTTGTTCCCAAACCATTGATGCGTCTAAGGTAGCGACACTTTTCTTCAATGAGATAGTTAGACTCCATGGCCTACCTAAGACAATCGTTTCAGATAGGGATGTCCGGTTCACCAGTTACTTTTGGAAGACCCTTTGGCATAAGTTAGGGACAAAACTTAAGTTTTCAACTGCCTATCATCCCCAAACTGATGGCCAAACTGAAGTAGTGAACCGTAGCCTAGGAAATCTGCTGAGATGTCTTGTTGGTGAAAACACCAGAAATTGGGATTTATACCTACCAAGGGCAGAATTTGCGTACAATGACTCGGTCAATAGGTCTACGGGTAAGAGTCTATTTGAAATTGTACATGGGTACAAACCTCACACACCTCTTGACCTAGTCCCTTTACCTGTCCACACTCGAGTCTCCGAATCTACTGAGAATTTTGCACAGCATGTAAAAGACTTGCATAAAGAAATTCATGCCAAAATAAATTTAAGTAATGAAACTTATAAGAAGTTGGATGATACTCAAAGGCGAGTTAAATCTTTTGTTGAGGGTGACTATGTGATGATTAGGTTAAGGCCTGAACGGTTTCCTCCTGGAACCGTTAGAAAGTTACATGCTAGAGGAGCTGGACCATTTAGAGTGGTAAAGAGAGTAGGATCCAATGCCTATGTGCTCGAGTTGCCTCCAGAACTAGGCATTAGCTCTACTTTCAACATTACAGACTTAGTAGAGTACAGGGAGCCAGCTGTGATTCCTAGTGAGCCTTTTGAGCCTAACCCTATCATTGAGAGTGATCCCGACCCTGTGTGTCCACCAACAAACTGGCCTGTGAGGAAAGAGCAGATTGAAAAGATCCTGGATGATCAGGTTATCTCTACTCGTAATCGAGGATACCAAAGGTACCTGGTCCGCTGGCAAGGAAGGCCAGATTCTGATGACTCTTGGATCTCCCGAGAAGAATTACAAGAATTGGAACCAGACCTCTTGGAGAGATACCAGAGCAAACTTGAGCCTTACTCGACAGGGTCGAGTTCCTCCCACCCTGGGAGAATTGGTGCGGGCACCAGACTCAGAAGAAGACTTCAGAGCTCCATTTGGATCTCTGATTGACATTGCCCGAGAAATTAGGGTTTGTAATAAAGGTTGACCTGGTCAACCAGTATATTTATTTTATTTATTGAGTCACCATTTAAATTTTGTTGAGTCATGTTGACTCAGTGCAAGTCCCAATGTGGTTTCAATTTGGTCCAAAATGGTGCCACATTTATCTTCCAATCAAATCAAGGTTCAAGAGTGTGGAGGCCACACTCCAAGCCACACGCCCAGCCACACTTCGAGCACACGCCAGAGTTCAGGAGGCGCCACAGAGGCATCCCAGTGTCATGGTCCCCACATCCAAAGAAGAAAAAAATCAAATTGGAGGCTACTTTAAAGGAGGCGCCCATACCTGCCTATTTTACCTAAGCAAAGAAGGAAGAAGACTTCTCTTGGAGAAGAAATCAAAGAAGGACATCCAACCTACTCCTAATTGAAGTTCAAATCAAAATCAAAGAGCTTAACTTGGAGTGGAAGAAAAGAAGAAATACCATAAGAAGAAGAGGACTCCAAATCCAAATCCAACTCCAAAGGAGGCACCAAAAAAATTCAAAAAAAATTCCTTTATGGCCGTCCCAATTTTTTTTGAACTCTTGGTCGGCCAAGAGAGAAGATTTTCTACCTAATCTAGTGGTTGGAGGAGTTTAGTCCCACATGGGAATTTGTACAAGCTTGGAGAAAATTTTAGGTCTATATAATAGACCTCTCCTTGTAACTTTAGAAAATCAATGAAGAAAATTATTTTTTTGCTATTCTCTTGTGTTGAGTGACCTAGGTTTCTCTTCTTCCACACTATTCTAAGTATTGAGCTCCGTGAGGGGGTAATCCGGGTTCCATTGGAGCCTTGAGGAGGTGAGAGATCTCCATCTTTATCCAAAAACCCTAGGTTAGCCACTTGAAATTCCAAAACCCTAGCCACCCTTCATTATTTTCAATCCATCAAACCCTAGATCCATCCATCTCCCACGGCCTCTCTCTCTCTACAAGTCCAGGCCGTCCACCTTCATCCAGATCCAGTCCGGCAACTTCAGATCCAGAGCAAGTTCCAAGGAAAATCACATCAACATCCAGGAGAATCCAGTTTTCAGCAATTTCAATCTTCAAGTTCATCAAACTGGTAAATCATTCCCTTGACTCTCTGATTCCATCAATTATTTTTCTTCTCTTCCAGATCTTGAGTTCAGGAGAAGCCAACCCGCCAAAGGACCAGTATTGGAGGATCCATTGTGAAGATATCTGAATCCGAGGATCCAACAATCTGCTCGGGAGAGTTCTTCCCCCAAAATCTGTGAAGATCATTGTCTGGTTAGGTAAACCATCTCTTCTCTTTATTTCTGTTCTGTTGAAAGTTCGGAGCGAAATCCTAGGTCTGGGAGTTTCTCAACCCCTAGCGATCCGTTGCTTCTGAACTACTCTGATAATTTAGTTTCCTTAAAATTGTGCTTTCAATTATCATATTAGTATCTTTCAATGTTAGGTTAACTTTTCTTTGATTTGAAGCCAACTTCTACAAACATATAAAAACAACAAAACAATTAGTTAATCTTAATTTACTTCCGCATCGCATCCCTTCATTTGTTCTGCATCATTTTTGGTATCAGAGCCCAGTCTAGGATTTCTGATTTGCTAGCTTGCTTGTTTTGATTGTTCTCTTTTTATTTTGTCTGCTCGAAGTAGACTCCCCAGGACGTCCGGTCCTAGGAACTAAGCGAGGCGCAAGCCTCCTCCTCCCATTCCACGGGGTGTTCCTAGGGCGTGTAGGGGATCCATTAGGTTATAACTTCGTAGCAGGGATTAAAAACGGGGAAGACAATCTAGTTGCAGCCTGTAATTTCCCTGTTGTCTGAATTATTTCTCCCTGCATAAAACTCTGAATTGCATGACTTTTGCTTCGTTGAAACCAGTATAATTGAACCTATTTTGCATAATTTTTCTGTGATTTATTGGTTTCGGTAACAATTCTGAGAGTTAAAATACAGCAACTCTGTTTTTTTTTGTGTTCTGCAATTCAATTCTTTTTGGAGTGATCATCTCATAATTTACTTAAGGGCAATTGAGCATCTAAGATAAGGGGAGGAGTTGATTACCTCTTCTTAGCCCAAAATCACCATCCAATCATTCGAACCTAGACCTAATTTAAAATCAGTTAGACCTAATTTGCCCTAGTGGGCTAGGGACACCAATTGGTCGGGTCTAGGCTAGTGTTGAGTCAGTTTGCGGAGTTATTCTGTGTGTGCTTAGCACTCAGTGTCTAGAACGGTGGTTCAGGGATCCATTCCCGAAGGGCTTGTGTGCTGGTCCGCCTACCTGGCCAATCACTGATTGGTGTCTAGGATTGGCAATCAGGGACCTAACACTCCCCTTACACCTGCCTGGCTGAGTCCTGAGTTACTACAGGCTAGCTTGCCACTCTGATTGGGCATCTAGTTTGGACTCTAGGTCTAGTGATCCAGTAGTCGATTTAGTCTAGTCTCATTTTGTGTGCTTGCTTGAATCATCATGTCTACCAGAAACGGAGTGCCATATCAACCTGGTCAAACCCAACCTGATTTAGAGGCCATGATCAGAACTCTTACTGAAAGTATGGCTAAAATGAATCAGGATATGACAAACACTGTGGCCCAGTTTAGCGCACAAATTCATGAGGATCTTACCCAACTTAGGGACCGAGTCCAAGTACTTGAAGAACCTAGACATCGGAATTGGACTCCTGATCCCGATATTAATGTGCCTCAACCTCACCCACATCAGGAGCCTAGAAGGCCTTTATATAGAGATCCTGAACCTAATCATAGGAGGCCTGACCCAGAGCCTGAAGATAGAGATGATAGGTTCATCAGGAACATCAAATTAGATGCACCCATTTTTGATGGTAGTCTGAACCCTAAGGTGTATTCTGATTGGGAGGGTGAGATGGACCAATACTTTGAGTGGTATGCTATGTCTGAGGAGAGGAAATACAAGTTTGCCAAGATGAAATTAGTGCGTCAAGCTAGGTTATACTGGGGGAACATTGAGCTAACCACTAGGGGACGGAATGTTGAGCCCATAACCACTTGGCAGGGTATGAAAGAAAAACTGAGAGATAAATACCTACCCATTTCATACCAGCAAAACCTGTTAGACCAATGGCAAAACCTGAAACAAGGAAACCGATCTGTCTCAGACTACATAACTACTTTTGATGAATATCTAATGAGATGTGATGTGAGTGAAGCCCACGAAGTCACTTTGTCTAGATTTAGGGCTGGACTGAGGGAAGATATCAAGAGAGAACTATTTCTGAGAGAGGTTACTGATCTAGACCAAGCCTACCAGATTGCACTGAACACTGAAAAATTTCAGAGAGGACCTATACCTTCTAGGGTTAGTGCCCCAATCCCAAGGAATGGACCTAGCCAAGTTATCCCTAGTAAACCTTTTCAGGGTACTTCTACCCCTAGGCCCATGGACAAAGGTAAGGCACCTGACACCCAGAGAACCCCTAGTTCAAATATCACCTGTTTTAAGTGTCAGAAACCAGGTCACATTTCCAGTTAGTGTACTGCCATAGCCTGTTTCAAGTGTCATAAGGTAGGTCATGTTGCTAGCCAGTGCCCACGTAGATCCCTTTACATAGAAGAGGGAGAGAATGATAATTCCGAGCCCAGTGAGGAATTTGAAGAAGAAGTTTATGAGGCCGGAATGAATTTGGTTGAGAAGTATGAAGGAGAGGAGGAACCCAATGAATCTGACCAATTAGGAGTTGTAAGATGCATCCTATCCCAGAATCTAGTTCAAGAGGATTGGCGTAGGACTAACATCCTACAGACTTTTCTTAAATTAGGGGATAAGGTATGTAAGATCATCATAGATAGTGGGAGCTGTGTAAATGCCATCTCTACTAGCACTGTCAAGATGTTAGGCTTAATCCCAGTTCCCCATCCCAACCCCTATAAGGTTTCTTGGGTAGATTCTACCTCCATACCCATCCAGTCTAGATGTCAAGTCCAAATCCAAATGCAATCTTATCACGAAAAGATTTGGTGCGATGTCTTACCCATGGGGGTGAGCAGTATAATTCTCGGAAGACCTTGGTTGTATGATCATGATGCCACCCTCTTAGGAAAATCCAATACCTGTGTCTTTAGTTTCAATGGGAAGAAGATTACGATCCATTCAGTTCCCCCTAAGGACAAGGTAACTAAAGGAGCCGGTAAGGTTAAGGAGATGAAAACTGGAGTGAACCTAATCAGTGCTAAGGATCTAGAACAAGAAATTCATAGTGGTTCACCCATCTGGATGTTGACTGCTAAGGAACTTAGAACTTCGGAACCCTCAGAGCCTCCTCAAGAAGTTAAACCTGTGTTAAAAGAATTTGAGGATGTCTTTCCCGAGGATTTGCCAGACCACCTTCCACCTCTTAGGGATATCCAGCATGCCATAGATCTAATCCCAGGAGCGACTTTGCCCAACTTGCCCCATTACAGGATGAATCCATCTGAGCATGAAGAACTGCAAAAGCAGGTTGGAGAATTATTGAGGAAGGGGTTTATTAGAGAAAGTCTTAGTCCTTGTGCAGTCCCAGCCTTACTAACCCCAAAGAAAGATGGCACGTGGAGGATGTGTGTTGACAGTCGTGCCATCAATAAAATTACAATCAAATATAGGTTTCCCATCCCTAGACTAGATGACATGCTTGATATGATGGCTGGTGCAATGGTTTTTTCTAAGATTGATCTCAAAAGCGGCTATCATCAGGTTAGGATTAGACCCGGGGATGAATGGAAAACTGCTTTCAAAACTAAGGATGGTCTTTATGAATGGGTTGTTATGCCTTTTGGGTTGTCCAATGCCCCTAGTACCTTCATGAGAATTATGACCCAGGTACTTAGAGCTTTCATAGGAAAATTTGTGGTGGTCTATTTTGATGACATCCTGATCTATAGTAAGACCCCAGCAGATCACCTAGGCCACCTTAGAGCAGTCTGCCAAGTTTTGAGGAATGAGAGACTCTACGGTAATCTTAAGAAGTGTGAATTCATGACTAGTAGAGTTATCTTTCTTGGTTTTGTAGTAACCCCTGACGGCGTGGCGGCCGATCCTGAGAAAATTAGGTCCATAGTAGACTGGCCAGAGCCAACCAATGTGCATGAAGTTAGAAGTTTCCACGGCTTGGCTACCTTCTCTAGGCGATTCATCAAGGGGTTTAGTACTTTAGCTGCTCCTATCACTGATTGTATTAGGAAGGGAGAATTTCATTGGACTAAGTCAGCCCATAAAGCCTTCCTAGATCTTAAGGATAAAATGACCCAGGCACCCATTCTGAGATTACCCGATTTTTCTAAAGTATTTGAGGTTGCCTATGATGCTTCAGGTGTAGGAATAGGTGGAGTCCTAAGCCAAGAGAATCATCCCATAGCATTCTTTAGTGAAAAACTTAATGATGCTAAGCTTAGGTATTCTACCTATGATAAGGAATTTTATGCGGTGGTGCAAGCTTTGCGTTACTGGAGACATTATTTGCTACCGCAGGAATTTGTACTATTTTCGGACCATGAGGCTCTTAGATTTCTGAACTCCCAAAAGAAGCTTAACCCTAGGCATGCTAAGTGGGTAGAATATATCCAGTCCTATTCTTTTGTCCTGAAACATAAGGCTGGAGTTGAGAATAAGGTAGCTGATGCCCTTAGTCGCCGATCTCTGTTATTAAATTCTGTTAGAACTGAGGTCATAGGGTTTGAGCAAATCAAAGAGAAATATGAGTCTTGTCCAGATTTCACAACTGTGTATCAGGATCTAGTTCAAGGACCATCTAGTAATCACCAGGATTATACCCTTGTAGATGGTTTTTTGTTCTTCAAAAATAGGCTTTGCATCCCTAGAACTTCTCTTAGGGAATTTTTGATTTGGGAAATCCATGCTGGAGGTTTAGCCGGCCATTTTGGAAAAGACAAGACCATTCTAGCTATTGAAGACCACTTTTTCTGGCCTAGCTTGAAAAGGGATGTAGCTAATATTGTAGCTAGATGTCGAACCTGCGCTGTTGCCAAACAGCGAAAACAAAACACTGGCCTTTATACCCCACTCCCTGTCCCAGATCGTCCTTGGCAAGATGTGAGTATGGATTTTGTGTTAGGTTTACCTAAGACCCAGAGGAGACATGATTCTATCTGTGTCGTAGTCGACCGATTCTCTAAAATGGCCCACTTCTTGCCTTGTTCCCAAACCATTGATGCGTCTAAGGTAGCCACACTTTTCTTCAATGAGATAGTTAGACTCCATGGCCTATCTAAGACAATCGTTTCAGATAGGGATGTCCGGTTCACCAGTTACTTTTGGAAGACCCTTTGGCATAAGTTAGGGACAAAACTTAAGTTTTCAACTGCCTATCATCCCCAAACTGATGGCCAAACTGAAGTAGTGAACCGTAGCCTAGGAAATCTGCTGAGATGTCTTGTTGGTGAAAACACCAGAAATTGGGATTTATACCTACCAAGGGCAGAATTTGCGTACAATGACTCGGTTAATAGGTCTACGGGTAAGAGTCTATTTGAAATTGTACATGGGTACAAACCTCACACACCTCTTGACCTAGTCCCTTTACCTGTCCACACTCGAGTCTTCGAATCTGCTGAGAATTTTGCACAGCATGTAAAAGACTTGCATAAAGAAATTCATGCCAAAATAAATTTAAGTAATGAAACTTATAAGAAGTTGGCTGATACTCAAAGGCGAGTCAAATCTTTTGTTGAGGGAGACTATGTGATGATTAGGTTGAGGCCTGAACGGTTTCCTCCTGGAACCGTTAGAAAGTTACATGCTAGGGGAGCTGGACCATTTAGAGTGGTAAAGAGAGTAGGATCCAATGCCTATGTGCTCGAGTTGCCTCCAGAACTAGGCATTAGCTCTACTTTCAACATTACAGACTTAGTAGAGTACAGGGAGCCAGCTGTGATTCCTAGTGAGCCTTTTGAGCCTAACCCTATCATTGAGAGTGATCCCGACCCTGTGTGTCCACCAACAGACTGGCCTGTGAGGAAAGAGCAGATTGAAAAGATCCTGCATGATCAGGTTATCTCTACTCGTAATCGAGGATACCAAAGGTACCTGGTCCGCTGGCAAGGAAGGCCAGATTCTGATGACTCTTGGATCTCCCGAGAAGAATTACAAGAATTGGACCCAGACCTCTTGGAGAGATACCAGAGCCAACTTGAGCCTTACTCGACAGGGTCGAGTTCCTCCCACCCTGGGAGAATTGGTGCGGGCACCAGACTCAGAAGAAGACTTCAGAGCTCCATTTGGATCTCTGATTGACATTGCCCGAGAAATTAGGGTTTGTAATAAAGGTTGACCTGGTCAACCAGTATATTTATTTTATTTATTGAGTCACCATTTAAATTTTGTTGAGTCATGTTGACTCAGTGCAAGTCCCAATGTGGTTTCAATTTGGTCCAAAATGGTGCCACATTTGTCTTCCAATCAAATCAAGGTTCAAGCAAGTGGAGGCCACACTCCAAGCCACACGCCCAGCCACACTCCGAGCACACGCCAGAGTCCAGGAGGCACCATAGAGGCATCCCAGTGTCATGGTCCCCACATCCAAAGAAGAAAATAATCAAATTGGAGGCTACTTTAAAGGAGGCGCCCATACCTGCCTATTTTACCTAAGCAAAGAAGGAAGAAGACTTCTCTTGGAGAAGAAATCAAAGAAGGACATCCAACCTACTCCTAATTGAAGTTCAAATCAAAATCAAAGAGCTTAACTTGGAGTGGAAGAAAAGAAGAAATACCATAAGAAGAAGAGGACTCCAAATCCAAATCCAACTCCAAAGGAGGCACCAAAAAAATTCAAAAAAAATTCCTTTATGGCCGTCCCAATTTTTTTTGAACTCTTGGTCGGCCAAGAGAGAAGATTTTCTACCTAATCTAGTGGTTGGAGGAGTTTAGTCCCACATGGGAATTTGTACAAGCTTGGAGAAAATTTTAGGTCTATATAATAGACCTCTCTTTGTAACTTTAGAAAATCAATGAAGAAAATTATTTTTTTGCTATTCTCTTGTGTTGAGTGACCTAGGTTTCTCTTCTTCCGCACTATTCTAAGTGTTGAGCTCCGTGAGGGGGTAATCCAGGTTCCATTGGAGCCTTGAGGAGGTGAGAGATCTCCATCTTTATCCAAAAACCCTAGGTTAGCTACTTGAAATTCCAAAACCCTAGCCACCCTTCATTATTTTCAATCCATCAAACCCTAGATCCATCCATCTCCCACGGCCTCTCTCTCTCTACAAGTCCAGGCCGTCCACCTTCATCCAGATCCAGTCCGGCAACTTCAGATCCAGAGCAAGTTTCAAGGAAAATCACATCAACATCTAGGAGAATCCAGTTTTCAGCAATTTCAATCTTCAAGTTCATCAACCTGGTAAATCTTTCCCTTGACTCTCTGATTCCATCAATTGTTTTTCTTCTCTTCCAGATCTTGAGTTCAGGAGAAGCCAACCCGCCAAAGGACCAGTATTGGAGGATCCATTGCGAAGATATCTGAATCCGAGGATCCAACAATCTGCTCGGGAGAGTTCTTCCCCCAAAATCTGTGAAGATCATTGTCTGGTTAGGTAAACCATCTCTTCTCTTTATTTCTGTTCTGTTGAAAGTTCGGAGCGAAACCCTAGGTCTGGGAGTTTCTCAACCCCTAGCGATCCGTTGCTTCTGAACTACTCTGATAATTTAGTTTCCTTAAAATTGTGCTTTCAATTATCATATTAGTATCTTTCAATGTTAGGTTAACTTTTCTTTGATTTGAAGCCAACTTCTACAAACATATAAAAACAACAAAACAATTAGTTAATCTTAATTTACTTCCGCATCGCATCCCTTCATTTGTTCTGCATCAATTAAAAGTGCAACAGTGGAGGGAGAAGAAGAGGCGCCAGGGATTTTCGTTTTGGGACGTTTGGCCTTCACGGATGCATGGAATTCTTTCCAGCGAATTACCGTGTAAACGGTCATGTGGAAAAGAAAACGCCGGTTCATCCAAAACCAGTCCAAGGAGAAAAACCAGCGGGTCATAACCAGTCCAAACAAATTTGGTTTAAACCCATTTAAACCTGAGTCCAACCCAATTAAAATTTGTTCAATTGGTTCACAACCAATTGGAGGCAGAAACGAACTCCGAATCAGTTCAAAACTGATTCAGAAAACTCCTGGCGCAGTGCTGGTCAACCCGGAACAATTTCCGGTTGACAAAGGCAAGGGCAAGATGGGGAAAAGAGTGCTCAAAAATACTGTGACCATAAAACCGAGATGATTCCCAATCATAATCGATATCCGGATCAGAGAGTTATCCTCTGTGGTGTGTGACCTCATAGGTTCGAACCTAAACGGTAGCACTAGAACAATTTCTAGTACCAGCACAGGAAACCATCTAGCAATGGGTCCCGGCATCCGGATAGGTCGAAGATGCGGGAGCAAACTATCGAACCTCTAGCATATGGTTACCGTATAATTCATCCTTTTGACCTCTAATGCTCAGGACGATTGAGATTGGGTTGCCAACCCAGACTGAGTCAGTCGACTACGTGTCTCAACCTTGCAAGCCCAGTGACTCTTCACTAGGACTACCCCGGCCGAGGATTTGCTAAATTGAGATACTGCGAGACATTCAATCCAAACTATTTGGACAGGTCAATTCTATCTTGGTCCATCACTGCTCCACAAGTACTTGCCTGTACCCAGAAACCTTCCATCCGGGTAGTCCGGCACCAAAGCACAGGGAGTTGCTTGCAAGCTACCGTGATGATCTTAGGTCAGAGGGACACATATACCCATATCCAACCGTGAGTATCCCTTTGGCAGAAAGGGGGTGCATGGAGTCACGTTCAATAAGATATCATATATCCCACTTGCAGATCACATCAGTGTCACCACACTCATTTGGTCAAGAGGACAACCAAACGATGTGAACTACAACAACATATACTTGATATATTGTCGTCCAGTACAATATATCCTTTGGTTGTGAACTAGGTTTAAGGACCATTCGATACATCCTCTCTGTATCGAAGTCAGTGTAGTCCTAAGGACTTCATCACATGGAAAGAGTTCATTTCAGGAAAATTTAGTATATGATGAGCTACCAAAAATAATATTTTATTAATTCATAAAAGAGTATAATACAGAGCACAACCGCCTACAACCCAGGCGATTGACTTTGGGACATAATTCCCAACATTCTTCACACTGATTTTTCCTAGTATAAAGAGGACTTAATTAGTGCCTAAGAATTCTTTCTTTCTTGGGATTCTCTCTCTCTTCCATATCCCATATCGGATAGGATTCCTAGTGCCAAAAAACTAGTTGGCATATGAAACTCCCTAGCACCAATTGTTGGTGTATGAAACCTTTCTCCACTTTCCACTAGGAGTCTTTCTAGGGGGTTTTAGCTAAGTGTTAGCACCCCAAATTGAAAAGGAATTCTTTATGCTAAAATCTTCTCACATGCCAAAAGTTGGCACCCCAAAGAAAGAGTCTTTCTTCTAAGGAAATATGGCCAAGAGTTGGGTGTATTTAAGAGGGTTCTCGAGCTAGAACTTCTATATCAAAAAGGTTTTGGCATGAGCATGAGAGAAAGCTATAAATAAGAGGACATCCAAAAGTTGGAAGTCAAGTCAAGAGAAGAAAAGAACAAGGGAGGAAAAGAAAGAAAAGGTTGGTGATTTCTTGAGAAGGAATCATAGGCGAGGAAGAAATGTGCCCATCTCCTTGAGAATGAGAAAGGCTGAATTCTTTAAGAAGAATTTTCAGCAAGATTTTTTTAACTGGAAAGGTTCTTGAAAGTTTCCAGTGTGAACTATTATTAGAGGGTTCATGCTTGGATATCTTGATCGCGGAGTTCAAAACAACATCGGACGGTTATCGTTCATGTACATATTTACTTTTATTATTAATCATCAATATTTGATCGATATCTGTAATTGATTCCTAGTTTTGGAATTCGGATGCATGATTTTAATTATTATTATCATGATAAAAAATTTAAAAAATCATTGCCGCTGCCCATCTTTTTCTCGGCAATTAATACTCTAGTCAACTCTTTTAAAAGGTCCTTAATAAAAAAGAGAGAACCATGTGCTAGGCATGCCTTCTTTAATACCTTCTTGCAAGTTATGCACCAGTGTTTCTTGAAACTACTCGGGCAAACAACTTATGCAGAACCACTAAGATGGTAGCACAGTTGGTGAGTGCTTTACTCTTCGTCCCCCGATCACGGGTTCGAGGCTTGAGCTTGTGGGTTACTCGATTAAGTCCAGGAATTTTTTCTGGGGCACGGGACTGGGCACGAGGAGGAGCGCTCTACTCTGGCACTTTTATGGTATCAGACTGACGTACTCACCTTTGGATAGAGAGGGTACGTGAAAAATTATGACCCGAATCGAACATGGCCTGGTGGGTTGGAAGCCCAGTGGAGGCAGCTACAGCGGGGTTTACCTCCCCCCTCCCTTTTGTACTATCAAAAAAAAAAAAAAAAACAACTTATGCAGAAGGTAATAGTGACAAGTCATGGAGTCAAATATCTTTCAAATACAGGGACAGTATAGCTAACAGCAAGCTTTCCTAAAGCATCTTTATGTCTTAATAATTAAAATCATTTTTTATATCACAATGTAAACTTTGAGCAATTGCTTGGCTGATATTATTTTTTGTCCTCTAGACAACATGACAGAGATTAATGTGGCATTCTTTGACCTCTGATCGATAAAGTCTTAATTCTGCGAGCTCTAGTCTGGAAGTTTAAGCTCCAATCTAACTAGGGTGGCTATGGGCAGTGGGTGATGATGGATGCGGTTAGAAAACTTTTGGCATGAGAGAGAGATAGAGAGAGACTCACTTGATCTAGTCTAACCTTTTTTTTTTTTTTGAAAAAAAAAAAAGTAGCCACTATTTTTTTTTTTTTTTTTGGTTGAACGGAGGAGGGAAAGAAGTTAGATCCCGGGCGTGGCTATCCTCCAGACGGTCCCTCCCAATCCTAGTCAGAAAATATTCGATACACGGCGCATATTAATTTTTTCACAGCCGGTCCCCATCCAAAGATGAGTACGTCAACCTGACTACCACTGGTATCAGCCGAGTGAACATGATTTATTATATATATCCCTAATTTTTTCACTACTACCGGTCAACAGGGACTCCAAGATTATTTTATTATTTTTTTTTTTTTTGATTTTATTTCCAAATTATTTTTTTATTTTATTATTAATTTTTTTTAAAGAGCAAAAAAAATAGTAGCCATCATTTTTGTTAACCGCATTGAATAATCAAGGTTCTCCTTTTTACCTGGCTGCTTGGCAAATTTGGCTTGTAGATTTGCAGAACATAAGTACTGGCAAAACAAATATTGGATTTTAATGGCATTGGACCTGCCACTGATGTCTATGCATCCTACGATAGATGCTTGACAAGATAAGAGTTTATCTTGTCGAATTGATGGGAAAATTTGACTTGACATGCAATCAACTTGATCTAGCTAGCTAGATTCCATGACATTTGAAACCATGACTCCTTGGTTGGATTTGGATTCGAAAGCTTAACAACATTCTCGACCAGTCTCACCATCGATCTAGAAAAAATGGATCTGATCTAATCTGGCTTGACCAAAACTATATAGGTAGCTAAAAAAGTTTAAGATCACTTGCTCCCAAATTGAATCATTGAGTTGTATAACGATCCTTACCTAAGGCTTAAGGGTAATTCGAATCGTCTCCAGATCTGAGCATCATTTGAACTTTCTTACCAAATTTGTTAATTGATAGGGAAAAAAAGATACAAGCCAGGGTAATTGTTAATGATCAAGGAATCCAGTGCTGCTCCTCGATGAGGCCGTCAAAAATGTGGAATGACACGTGTTGGGTTGAGATGGCTTGAGATGTTGATAGTCACATGAATAGAACAGGGTGATATAATAACACATGTAGTTGAGTCAATTTCATGAAAGCTTGGTCCACTTCTTGCTACCATGCTGTCCCATTTCATTTTGTCAGTACGTAAGTACAAGCATGTGATTCCTTTTGGTGGATGCAAATTTGCTTTTGGTTGGGTTTTGAATTATCCTTTTACCATAGCTGGATGGTGTTAATAGATTTGATCCTACTAGAGTTTGAGTCTAAATTGTATAGCCCTAATTTTGGCTAAGTTGAATGACTCTAATAGATAGCATAAGAGCTCAGAGCTTCTAGTTTGGACATGAGCCTAGTTGGATGCCCATAAAAGTAAACCACATAAATCCTCTTTTAAACATGGAAACACTCAAAACAAAACAAAAAAGAGAGAGAGAGATTATGATTATAAGAAGCTTGTGGGATCAACTCATATAACTAAATTACATATTTTTCAGGTATGTAGTAGAGAATCTTGTGCATGGATTTCCTATCCACATATTTCAGATTTGTAGAGTGCATGCCCTCTCGATTTCCTTTTATTTTCTCTACATCACCCTCTCCCCTCCACGAAACGTTAACCCATGTCGGTTTGTAGATAACACAATATAAGTTTCCGAACATTCAAACAGGTCTTAATGTTGTCTCATATATCCATAGATATTTGGTATGCAGACTGTTGCCGCAGCCTCCTTCTGGACCGGGATTGGTGGACGTGCTGGAGAGCTTCTCGACCGGTCAACCTGCAAAAAGTCCCTGGATGCCGGAGGGGCTTCGGCGGGGGACACTCCGATGCTTAAGTTAGAGGAGGGCAGGAGCAACAGAACGGGAGGAAGCTCGGAAAGAGAGTATGCAATGGGGAAGAAGAACGTTATCCTTGACAGAGGTCCCCCGAGCGCCTTTTATAGGCACGGAGCGCTGCCAAATTCTGTTGGGGAGCAGGCTGGAAAAACCTAAATATGCTCCCAGGAGAACAGGCGTGGCGACGAGATCGTGGGTGGCGGCGTGCCAGGTGTGTCAGGGTAGTGGCCATACGTTGGAGTTTGTTATAACAGAATGTCAGAACTGTCGGAGAGGAAAGGTTCCTGGAAACCTCGGGCGATCTCTTCAGCGGTGGATCAGCTGGCTCCCCAGGAGCCGACCGTGACGATAAAAAGGGCTGTCGCACGGCGGTGGGGCGCCTATCAGCCCTCAAATCTTCCTGGTCGGCTCTCTGGAAAAGCCGACCGGGGAGTCGGACTCCGCGAGGGGACTAGCCGACCGGGCGCCGGGGGCTGGTCCGACCGGGGACTAGCCAAATGGGCGCGCGTTGAGGGGCCACGTGGCACAAAAGGACAGGAGCATGATCGGCGCACTTGCGGCGGACTTCGGACCAAGGCGTCCGGTCGCTTCGAATCTGCCTCAGACGGTGCCCTGGATAGCTGTCTGCCGCTCGTTGGGGCGTAAGTGGGATAGTTAATGCAAGTCCGATGCCATGATGAGAGCCAGACTGTCCTACGTTGATTCGGGATGAAGTGGAGCATCGCGCCACGCGGCAACATCTGGCCGGCCAGCGCTACCCTTTGGATTAGTCTAGCACCGCTGATCCGGTGTGCATGCAGATTGCGATCCGCATGAGAGGGTGCTTCAACCGCTTCGATCCTTGCAACGCAAGCGGTTGCGGCCCCCGATGGGATGGCTGAGGCGTGCACGAGACAGGCAATGACTTCTCCCCCCTCTCCCCCTCCCTCGAAAGCCTATAAAAGGAGGAGGAGGCAGAGCGAGGGGGCTTTTCATGCTGCGCCTGCTCTTCGCGAGATCGAGTCCTCCCTTCCTTTGTGAAAACCGGCACTTAGGAGTCCACCCCAGGTTAGTCCCAGCCATTCCTCTTCTCCTTCTAGCTTCCAATGGCATCCAGCAATAGGGGTTCATCCCATAGAACTAGGGACCCAGGGCCGAGTGCGGTATCCTCGACCATGACTCGGGAACGGGTCGAAAACCTCAGGGTGGTATTCGGTATCCCATCCACCCTGCACCTCACTCTTCCGGGCCGAGAGGGGAGGGCAAATAACCCATTAGGTCCAGGGACCCTTCCGATGTACGAGTCCCATCTTAAGGCCGGCCTTAGGTTCCCACTGCATCCCCTGTTCATAGCCATCTTCAACTATTATAGGGTAACCCCAGTGCAGCTGACCCCGAATAGTATTCGGGTGATATGCTGCTTTATAGTACTCTGTTATAGGGTTGGGTCCAACCCCAGTCTGTCCCTCTTCGGTAACTTCTTTTACCTGAAGAGGGACTTTAGGAGCCAAGAGTGGGTCCTATTCGTCCCTCATCAAGGCCGAAAGATTTTGAAGTGCCTTCCATCGGCCATCCACGGGTGGAAGGCCAGGTTCTTCTTCGTCAGCAGCCTCGAACCCTGGGGGTTCGAGCCGTTGTGGAGAGAGCCGAGGGCGAGGGTCCGCGAGGGGAGGTCGGTATCGGTGGCCGACCTGGGCGTGTTCAATGCGCTTAGTAGAGCCGGCCCGGTGGCGGCATTTGAGCTGTTAGGGGATGAGTCCCTTCATCAGGCGAGGATCAGCCCCCAAAGATTCTTAGGCAAGGGCCAACCCCTCTTCTTACAGTTCTCTTAATCTTTCCTCCTCTCTCTGACTCTGGATGTTTGGTGACAAGAGAAAGAATGCAACGGATCGACAAGTCCAAGGTCATCCGACGTGCAGTGCGGAAGTGCGCCGCTCCAGAATTAGCCCCCCTGCCAGCCGCCGAGTGACAGAAGAAGAGGCGGGAGGAAGAGCGACCCACCCCCATCGTCGACATCGAGTCGGATGGGGACGACCTCCCTCTCACCGAGCGCAGAGCAAGGAATGCGGCGGGGGTGCCAGCCCCACCAGCAGGGTCGGCCACCCATCAGGAGCAGGGGGAGCCGGTGATGTCCGACACAGCCATGGCGTCCGCCGGTCCAGAGGGAGCAGCCAGGGCTGACAAGGGAAAGGGGCTGGCCGCAGAGGGAGCAGCCGACAGTGGGCCAGAGCAATCGGAAGAGGAGATCCACTCGGAGGGGTTCCAACACTGGCGGGCACTCGATCACCCCTGAAGGGCATGGAGCTTGTTGAGGGGTGCAATGACCGACGCCAATTGGGAGGTGTCGATCCAGAGAAGCCTGGCCGACATGACCGTGGAGACATACCGCAACTTCACGAGGGTAAGGACCTAACCCTCCTACTTCATTATTTACTTATTTTCTCTTCTTGACACATAACACTAACCGAGCTGTATGTCTGCAGGTTCTCCACGGCATCTCCCTCATGGACGACGTTATTTGCCAATTGGTGCATGCCGCTAAGTCCTCTGCGAAGAGGGTTCAGGAGCTGGAGGCAGCCCAGGAGGTCGCGGCAATATCGCTGAAGTCATTTGGAGAGAGCCTAGCGGTAGCCCAGGTGGATGTTGAGTCGACAAGGGCGGCCCAGAAGGAGGCCGAAAGCAAGCTAGCCGACCGCGAGGCCAGCCTCAAGAAGAAGAAGGCGAAGGCCTGCCTTCTCGCCCGCTGGCTAGGCGAGGAGGAAAAGCGATCGGCGGAGGCCAATGAGAGGACCCGGGCCGAGCGCGCGACGTTGGCACAGCTGGAGGCTCGACTTAAGGAGTGCAGGGAGTCATCCGCAAAGCAGGTCCAAGAGGCTGTAGGGGCATACAAGGCCTCCAGCGCCTTCACCGAGGACGTGGAGGAGGCGGCGGCCGATCTCTACAGGGAGGGCTACAACGACGCCTTGAAGAAGGTGGGCCTGCTGTTCCCGGAGCTGGACCTAGCGGGCGCTGAGTTGCAGGACCCGTCCGAGGGAGAGGAGGCTGAAGCGGAGCCTCCAGCGGATGGCGAGGTAGGAGCGGCCAGGGCCGAAGCTCCAGTGCCACCTGGCGCGGAAGTGGTGGCCCCTACCGAGGAAGTCCCAGCCATCGTAGTCCCAGCTGACCCTCCAATTATAGCTGATGGGGCCGAGGTTATGGCCCCTGGCGCATCTCCCGTGGGCCGGACCTAAGGGGTTTGTAAAGGTCCGACCCACCTCTTTTGTAAATACCACTTTTTGAAATGAACGAGTAGACCTGTTTTGGAAACTTCTTCAATGTGTGTAAAGCATTTCTTTTTCAAAAATTCTTCTAAGTACCCCCGGTCGGCTTTACGGCCTTGCAGGTCACGAGCCATCTTGTAGCGGCTGACGGGCATGAGGCAAGTGTCCTTTTCCCAGAATTTCTCCAAGTGCACCCGGCCAGCCCATCCGGGCCAGAAACTGGTAAGGTAGTTGAGAACAGTAATTTGATTTGGGCCAGATACCGGGCGCTTGCTCCTGCTCTCTACCCGGGAGTCGACTCGTACTCTGGCCTATCCTCCCAGTAGTTCCGCAAGAGCTATCTCGAGATAGTTGTCGACCATGGTCGGACTCTCGGAAGTGGGCTGCCATGGAGCCTCTACCGACCGGAGTCAGACTTTCGGAAGTGGGCTACCTTGGAGCCTCTGCCGACCGGAGTCGGACTTTCAGAAGTGAGCTGCCTTAGAGCCTCTGCCGACCGGAGTCAGACTTTCGGAAGTGGGCTGCCTTGGAGCCTCTACCGACCGGAGTCAGACTTTCGGAAGTGGGCTGCCTTGGAGCCTCTGCCGACCGGAGTCGAACTTTCGGAAGTGGGCAGGAAAAAGTTGTATAAGTTTGTAGACTTCATTGATAATACTTGCGAAGATTATCTACATTCCACGGGCTCACTATCTGTCGCCCGTCTAAGTGTGCTAGGCGGTAAGTTCCAGCCCATACTATCTCGATGACCCGATAGGGGCCTTCCCAATTGGGGGAGAGCTTTCCCTGTTCGGTCGGCCTCGAAACCTCCGCCTTCCGCAGGACCAGATCCCCAACTTGGAAGGTGCACGCTTTAACCCAAGAGTTGTAATATCTGGCCATCCTTTGATGGTAGGTCGCCATCTTCATACTCGCCCGAAATCGGGTCTCATCTAGTAGATCTCGGTCAGCCCTTCGTTGCTCCGAATTGGCTGGCTCGGCGAATTGATCAACCCGCAGGGATAGTAGAGAAACCTCCATAGGGATGACCGCCTCACTCCCATAAGTTAGGTTAAATGGAGTTTCTCCCGTTGCTGACCGTGCGGTCGTCCGGTATGCCCAAAGCACTGAACGAAGCTCTTCCGCCCAAAGCCCCTTGGCTTCATTTAGCCGAGTCTTCAGCCCATGCAGGATTGTCCTATTGGAAACCTCGGCCTCTCCATTGGATTGAGGGTGAGCGACTGACGTAAGCCGATGGGCGATGTGATATTGCTGACAGAAGTCCCGGAATTGGGAGTTGTCAAATTGCCTCCCATTGTCAGTGATGATCATCTTTGGAATCCCAAATCGGAAGATAATGCAGTTCCGGATGAAGTTTTCCACTTTGGCCTCGGTTATCTGCACCAATGCCTCTGCCTCCACCCACTTAGTGAAGTAATCAATGGTCACGAGGAGGAATTTTCGCTGACCAGAGGCCGGGGTCAGCTAGCTGGCTGGCCTCCTTTGGATGCTGGAGAACCTCTGGCATGCATCGCACCTTCATACGAAGTCTAAGGCGTCCTTCTGAATCGTGGGCCAATAATATCCCTGGCGAATGATTTTGTAAGCCAGGGACCTTCCCCCAAGATGATCGCCATAGATGCCTTCGTGCACCTCCCGGAGCGTATAGTCCGCATCGGCCGACCCCAAGCATTTCAGCAAGGGTTAAGAAAATGAGCGCTTGTAGAGAGCCCCATCGAGGATGACGTACTTTGAGGTCGTTGAACGAATGTGCCTAGCCTTCACTGGGTCATCCGGAAGGGCTCCTCGTGCCAGGAATGCACGGATTGGGTCCATCCATGAGGCCTCTTGCTTAACCTGGTGGATCTCCGTCGGCTCCTCTGTAATGCATGTGTGCTGGAGATGTTCCACGAAGGTTCGATCGGAGTTGCCGACCGCAGCAGTGACCAGCCACGACAAAGCATCCACTTGAGAGTTTTGCTGTTGGGGTATATGAAGAATCTCAAAGAATTTAAGTTGTGACACCAAGTCCCATACCTTGTCTAAGTACTTGGCTAAAGACGAATCCCTCACCTCAAACTCACCCTTCACCTGATTGACTACCAGCTGGGAGTCAGAGAAGGTGCGGATCCTAACAATACCCAGTTCTTTCGCTATCTTCAACCCCGCAAGCAGAGCTTCATACTCCGCCTGATTGTTCGACACCCGAAACGTGAAATACAGGGCGTACTCCAAACATTTCCCATCGGGGTCAGCAAGGATTAAGCCTGCACCGCACCCCGAGAGGTTGGAAGCTCCATCTACGTGCAGGGTCCAGGTGGGCTCGGCCTCTCCCGCCGGGTCGGCTATGTACGTCTCGACCATTGTGGGAGTCGGCTCCGCCCCTCAGGTGCATTCCGCGATGAAATCAGCTCTCACTTGAGCCTTCAAAGACGACCTTGGCTAGAAGGAGATGTCAAACTCGCCCAACCTGACGGCCCACTTGGCGAGCCACCCAGAGGTATCGGGGCTTCGGAGGATCGCCCTGAGGGGTTGGTCCGTCAGCACGATGATAGGATGCACTTGGAAATAAGGTCGGAGGTGCTTTGCCGCTATAACCAGTGACTACACCAGCTTTTGTACCTTAGGATATCTGACCTCGGCATCATGGAGAACCTTGCTAATGTAGTACACGGGTCTCTGTTGGCCGCCTTCCTCTACCCGCACAAGAACGGCGCTAACGGCCTTACTGGAAGCTGATAGGTACAAGTACAACACTTCCCCCTCCGTTGGTTTGGTCAGAAGCAGAGGGTTCCTCAAGTAGTCCTTCAAGGCTTCAAAGGCCGTTTGGCATTCATCAGTCCACTGGAAGTGGTCCGATCGGTGCAAGGTCTTAAAGAACGGGAGGGATCTCTTGGCCGACTAGGAGATGAAGCGGTTGAGAGAGGCGATGCGCCCCGTAAGCTCTTGCACCTGCTTTTTAATGGTCGAAGGGGTCACGTCAATGATGGCCTTGATCTTTTCGGGGTTAACCTCGATATCTCTATGAGTAACTAGGAAGCCGAGAAACTTTTCGGAGGTCACCCCGAAGATGCACTTGGCGGGGTTCAGCTTCATCCTGTAGCGCCTTAACGCATCAAAGGACTCTTGCAGGTCCCTGATGTGGTCGATCCTATGGAGGCTTTTGATGATCATATTATCGACATATGCCTCCATGTTCCTCCCCAACTGATCTTTAAAGACTCGGTTGATCAACCTTTGGAAGGTGGCGCCCGCATTCTTTAGGCCGAAGGGCATCATCTTGTAACAATACAGGCCCCTGTCTGTGACAAAGGCCATCCTCTCCTCATCTTCGAGATGCATCTTGATCTGGTTATACCCAGAGAAAGCATCCAAGAAGCTCAAGAGCTGGTGACCGACCGTCGCATCCACCAGCTGATCGATTTTTGGCAAGGGGAAGCTATCTTTGGGACATGCCTTGTTGAGATCTGTGTAGTCCACACAGATCCTCCACTTCCCACTAGCCTTCTTCACCATGACGACATTGGCCAGCCACTCCGGGTAATGAGATTCCTTGATGAAGCCAGCATCGAGAAGCTTCTTCACTTCCTCCTCAATGGCCCTCTTCCTTTCGGCTACGAAGTTTTTCTTCTTTTACCGGATGGGCCTGTAGGTAGGATCCACCCTGAGATAATGGGTGACGATATCTGCCGGCATACTCGGCATGTCAGATGCCGACCAGGCGAAGACGTCCACATTGTTCCTCTAGAAGTCGACCAGCTCCTGCCTAGCCCCCTCGTCCAGGGCACTCTCTATTTGGAGGACCCTCATAGGATCATCCTCCCTCAAGGGCATGAATACGATCTTCTCGACGGGCCGACCATGGCTGTCGGCTTCGTCCCTTGGGTCCAGCTGCTCGGGCATGGGACGTCCATTTAGCTGCTTATCATGGATAGCTAGGCATTGCCAGGCCATTCTACGGTCTCCCCTCAGCTCCCCAATTCCGTCACGAGTCGGAAACTTGGCCAGTAGGTGGTAAGTAGACACAATGATCCGAAACTTATTGAGGGCCGGCTGTCCCAAGATGGCGTTGTATGCCGAGGTCGTACGGGCGACCACAAAGTTGACGGAGAAGGTTCGCTAGTAAGGTTCTGTTCTGAGGGTCATGGGTAAGGCGATCTCCCCTTCAACCCCGATGGAATTCCCCCCGAAGCTGGTGAGTGGTGCCATGGACTCCCGCAGTTTGGACCTAGACAGGTTCATCCGGACAAATGCATCATACAATAAAACCTCCGCATAACTTCCATTATCGATAAGGATGCACTTTACATCATAATTGGCGATGACAGCCGACACAACCACAGGGTTATCGCCCGGGAGAGGAGGCTCCAAGAGGTCCTCATCAGAAAAGCTAATTACATTGGATCCCCTAGGCCTCTTTACAATGTCAGGGTCCTCTTTCCGCCCCCCATCAGATCGTCGATGCAGCATGCCAACGCCTCCATCAGTTGGGTGCTGATTGGAGAGCTTAGCCTCCCCCGAGGGGTCTCTAGCAGTTGAAGTCCCGGCCCGATCCCAACGGGGTCGGACATACTTTTTCAGATATCCCCTGTGGATGAGGTCCTCGATGGCGTCCTTTAGCTGGAGGCACTCCTCCGTGTCATGCCCATGGTCCCTGTGGAACTGGCAATATTTGTTCTTATTTCTGGAGGCAGGAGGTCCTCTCATCGGGCGAGGTCTTCGGAAGAAGGCCTCGTTCTCAATCTCCATCAGAATCTTCTCCCGCGGTAGGAAGAGGGGTGCATAGTTGTTGAACCGCTTGAGGTAGTCCCTCGGCTTGGGGCTCTGGCACTGGGTGGATCTACCATCGTTGTCGGGAGGTCAGACCACGGGGGCCTTATCGCCCCGCTTCTTTGGGGCCGACCTCTCCTCGACCAGATGCTGGCTCGTCGCTTGCTCTTCCACCAAGGCATACTTGTGTGCCTTGGCCAGCAGATCGTTGTAGCTTGTAGGGAGCTTCTTGTCCAGGGAAAAAGTGAACCTGGATGAGTGGAGCCCCCTCTTGAAGGTTGACATGTCCACTGCTTCATTTAAGTCGGGGATCTCCATAGCGGTCGAGTTGAAGTGGGCCGTGTAGTCCCGGAGGGTCTCTCCCTCCGTTTGCTGGATGAGGAAGAGGTAGTCGGTGTTCTTCGGAGCCCGGTTGCAGGTCCTGAAATGAGAGAGAAAAAGGATCTTGAGCTGAGAAAAAGAATGAATTGTACCTGGGCAGATGGCGGAGAACCACATCCACGCGGCTTTCTTCAGGGTCGCTGGGAAGGTGATGCAGTGGAGGGCGTCGGACGTGCCCTGCATCATCATGTAGGCTTTGTAGGCGCCCAGATGATCTAGGGGATCGGTGGTACCGTCGTAGGGGTCCACCTGCGGGATCTTGAAATGGCAGGGAATGGTCTCCCCAAGAATCTCTACGGAGAAAGGCGGGCAAGTGTCGTGCACCGGCCTTCCCTCGGCGTTCTGCCGCTCAACTATCTCGGCAATGCGCTCTTCCATGCGCATGATTTTGCTGACGTAATTATGCTGATTGGCAGCAAGGCGCTGGCCGCCTGGATGAGCAGAGTCAGCTAAAGAGGGGGAGGCTGACCTCGCCCTTTTTCCTTCGACACGGATCCTCATGGACCCCTGGGGTTCTGGAACTGCGTGGGACGGGGGCGGTGCCTCTGGCTGCTGGCTAACACCGGCGACCGACTGATGATTGACACAGGAAGCCGCCTGCGGCTGCTGTTGGCGGTCCTCCATCTCCTGGAAGTGCTGGACCGCCGAGGTAAGCATCTTGATGCGGTTCACCAGTGTCTGGAACTGTTGCAGCCCCAGGATGATGGTGGGCTCGACAGCGGCGGCGATATTGCTTTCCGCGGAGGACACACTGGGCCCTTGGTGGGAGCTTCCTCTCCTCGCGAAGACGTTCTGAGTTCTTCCTCTTTTCATAGCTGGATCCTTCCCATTTATCTCCCCTTTCAGAGTAAAGAGCGTAGCGAAGATTCAGCGCGCCCTTCCTCTAGCACCAATCTATTGCCACCGTCTCCTCCTGCACCGGGATCGGTGGACGCGCTGAGAGCTCCTCGACCGGCCAACCTGCAAAAAGTTCCTGGGTGCTAGAGGGGCTCCGGCGGGGGACACTCCGATGCTTAAGTTAGAGGAGTGCAAGAGCAACAGAACGGGAGGAAGCTCGGAAGGAGAGTATGCAATGGGGAAGAAGAACGTTACCCTTGACGGAGGTCCCCCGGGTGCCTTTTATAGGCACGGAGCATTGCCAAATTCTGTTGGGGAGCAGGCTGGAAAAACTCGAATATGCCCTTAGGAGAATAGGCGTGGGGACGAGATCATGGGTGGCGGCGTGCCAGGTGTGTCAGAGTAGTGGCCATGCGCTGGAGTTTGTTATAAGAGAATGTCAGAACTGTCGGAGAGGAAAGGTTCCTGGAAACCTCGGGCGATCTCTTCAGCAGTGGGTCAGCTGGCTCCCCAGGAGCCGACCATGACGATAAAAAGGGCCGTCGCATGGGCGGTGGGGCGCCTTTCAGCCCTCGAATCCCCCGGGTCGGCTCTCTGGGAAAGCCGACCGGGGAGTCGGACGGGCGGAGACCAGCCGACCGGGCGCCGGGGGCCGGTCCGACCGGGGACTAGCCGAATGGGCGCATCACAGACAAAATCAAAATATTATAAATATTAAGATGGGCCAATCTTACTCTAGCTTGTTCCAAATTTACATGTACCAGCTATAAAGCAAAATGTAAGTTTTTCAAGCAAAGAAGAATGCAGAAACGTTGATCAACGTGTACATAATTTTGGTTGGGAACAAGATGTTCACTTCAACTTATAATTTGTACAAGATGCATGAGCCAATTTTGTTCTTGTACTATTTGGTTTCAACCTTCTATTTTAAACATGAAACTTCAATAAGCAAGGCAAACCGGATCTCCCTAGAATTAGTCTTCGAAAATATATATTTTCACATATCTTGAAAAATGGCAGTCCATGTCACCATCATAATTAAGGTAGCCAATCAGCCCGTTGTTTGTCTTTATCACCTTTATATATACACGTTTTCTTTTCTAAGATAATTACATGCTTGATGCTTGCTTGTTCATTACATGGACTAAATTTGGAATAACACTATATAAAGTAGGTCCTTCTCTCTCTATATGCTGATTTTAATAACTCGAGGCACACTGGACTCTTGCAAAATCGCATTGAACATCATTCAAGCTTCATTACCAATAGCTTAAAATATTGTCAAACTTTGTCCAATGACAAATTCATCCATTAAGCTAATTTTATGTAGATTATATATGTGCATGCGCAGGAAACCAAAAATAACTGGTTGCTGAATATAAGAGTGGAGACCCAATTTGATTATTCTACTAGAGAATTTCTTGTTGCTTCCTTATAGGGCCATCTAAGTTGTATCTTACATATAATAATATTTTCTGAATTACTGACTAACTCTTGGAGTATTCTTTCATTAGCCATGTGATCTCCGATCTAGTCTTGATTAATTCAGCAACTTGTAAATTATCTAATAGTTCATAAATTTAATAGGGCTTTTATAAATTATTCATGGCCTATACACAAGAAAAATTCATTATCCATTTATGCTATGTATTGTATAGATCTTGAAAACTTATATAAAGTCAAGGAATTTAAATAATATTTTATGGCTAATCTTTCTTAAATCAATTCTTGGATTATTATATATAGATGGTATTAGAACGAACCCTGCTCATGACTTATATGGACTAGAGATATTGCAGTATGGGCCCATTTGATTGATGATGGACCAGCTGTGGTGTTTATGAGTAGATTTAAATAGATTTAGGCTTTTACCCTAGCAATGATACCGGGACTTAAATGGAAGAAATATATGATCAAGGATTCATATAGACGTGTATTAATTTAGTCCCATATTGATTATACATTAGGTAGATCTTGGAAATCTATATAGAATTATGAAATTTAAATAATATACCTTTTAGCTAGCTTTTTTGGATGGGACCTTAGATTGTTATAAATGCATGGCTTTGTCAATTTAACTAGCCTAGACTAGCTTGGATTAGCAAACAAAGTCGAGTAGGTGCTCCACATGTGTTACACCAGCAACAGGCTCATGAACAGAGTCTTCTTTCTTAATGACTGTTTATTGGAGTGAGAGAGCTTGGACCACCAAAATAGGAAAGAAACACTAAGGTTCCTCTATTTAAAGTCCTCCCTCCCCTTCAAGGCATCACCACCTTTAAAAACTTGCTACTCGTGTTCCCTTCTTTCTCTCTCATTTATATTCACCAACGTGCCAACACCCTGTCCCTAAGATCCCAATCAAAGCCCCATTGGAGATTATGACATATTGGTGCCTTGTCTACTCTTGAATAGATCCTTGCCATGAGCTTGGATCACCTCGCAAGACCACCAAAACTCCCTATGCCAAAATTCCCCAATTTTTGAGATTAGTTCCACCTATTTTATTTTCTTTTTCTCACCGGCCACTAATTATCATCAATTGCTCACCATCGAGCATAGCTATTAGGGGTGGCAATTTTATCTGACTTACTGGGTACGTAACCTGATCCGAATGGAACAGGTTTTACTTGACCTGATTAAAATACAGGATATCTATAGGTTCTAGAAAAAAATCTAAAGTGGATTTGAGTCAGGTATGGATAATGGTATGCTTTGCCTCGAACCTAACTTGACATAACCTTAATTCAAATCTTCCTTTTAAAATAAAAATTATTTTATAATTTTCATATGATAAGTTATGATCCAACCCAACCTGACCGAACCTGTACCTCCACTTGACCCGACTCGACCCGAGATGGGTATGGGGTAGGTACAAGTATAGTATTTTTAATTACGATTTGGATATAGGTATTGATGGGTCCAATCCATATCCAACCCACTGCCATTCCTAATGGATATCACTTTTCGTGAACTTGTCTTTTGTTGGATAACCATCGTCAACCAAGATCTCACCAAGGAATAGCCAAACTTGTCCCTACGTTACCTCTATTTCTAGACTATTTTATTTGTTTTTCCACCACCGACTATCCATCACCACTAGCCACCCATTCATTACAACCCTTGTTGCCAATCCTTCAATCATTGACCACCTACTATTAGAGCTGTCAACAGGTCGAGTTCAGGTCGGAACCCAGATATCCAGATCCGGACCCGGTCCTAGCTACTGGACCCAGACCCAGGCCCGAATACCCGATAGGTCTAGTTTTGAAGTTCCAGACCTGGACCCGAATGGATCCCGAGTATCCAGACCCGAACCCAGATCTGATTACTTCATGATGAAACAGGTGAATTTCTATCACCTCTTTGATATTTTTTTTTCAAAGACAAAAACACAAACACCTAAGGATCAGTAAACAAAACTTCAAAAAAAAGAGAAAAAAATACTCTAAGAAAGGATGGAAATCTTCACGAATCTTATCGAGAGCCGTGAGCATCGCATTCCTCTTTGTCTTCTTCAACCATTGCATTCGGGAGATGACAAGAAATCAAGAAACCAAGCACGAGTCAAAGGATCTTGTGAGATAGAGGGAGAGAGAGGGGGAGGTATATATATAATATATACTTTGGCAAAGCGGTAGATGCAGCGAATTGATGGGGAGGAGTGGTCGGTGATGGGCGCTGATCTGGACTGCAGAGGCTAAGAGGGGAGGAGGTGATGGACGCCGATCTCGATCTAGACTGGAGAGGCCGAGAGGGGGGGAGGCGTCGGCCATCCACCATTGAGGGCAGGGAGGATTTGAGGCTATTGTCGAATGGGAGGGAGACATCAGCTATCCACCATCGAGGGAAGGGAGGATGTGGAGGATGATGTCCAAGTAACAACGGCCTTCGAGGGGGGAGGAGGCGTCGGCCGTCGAGGGGGCGAGGTGTTGGCCGTCGGGGGGGGGGGGGGGGGAGGCATCGACCGGCGAGGGGGAAGGATGGGGAGGATTTGGGGATCTAGGGCACCGAATCGACTCGATGGAGGGCTTTTATATTAAAAACAAGCATTGATTTTGAACCCTTGGATCACGATCTAACGGTCCTGATAACTATGTTATACACATATATAAAAGTATTAATTTAATAATTAAATTATTTTTATTTCTTTAAAATTAATATTTTTATATATCATTTGTAGGAAAAGAGAGTACCAACGTGAAGAGCTAGATTTATGGGTTCAAATGAAATAAGTTTGAAGTGAATTGTGCTTAAAATGAACCTAGAATTGATTTTTGAAATATTTATAAAAGAAATTACATGAAATTTGGAGTAGCCGATCCACCATGGACCGGCCGCTCGATCTACAGCGTGCCTAGTGGTCCACAAGCACCATTATCACAGTCCAGGAAATAGAGCCATGGACCATGAAGCTTTGTTTGCACCGAAACTTGCAGAGCTCCTTCCCCGTCATTGTCCAAGTCTCTAGCGCCTCCTTTGCTGGTTGGAGAGGCATCCCTTGGTCGAAAAAATGGCCGGAAAAGCCATCTATTTCCTCCTCATTATGCCTTGCTATTCCATAATTTTCGTGGCCGAAAAAGCTGCCGGCTCCACCCTCTTGCCACCGAGAAGGTCCCTAAAGAATGGAGAAGCTGTCATTCGAGCCAATCACCATCTTCTTCTTCCTATCCTCTTGGTTCCAAGAAAATCCACTGAGCCATCCAAAATCTGAACCGTCACCCCTCTCCACTCTATTCGGTCTCCCAGTCGCAGGCTTCTTCCTCCCGCCTGAGATCCCATCGCCAGCCTTCTGCACCACCGGCCACTTCCCTGTTGATCTGAGCTTCGAATTGCTCCATCTTCTTCTCTATTGGGACACAGTTGGATCATTGGGATGCAGTTAGATCGGGAGTTAGAACTTCGTTGGGTTTGTTGAATGATCCGGAGACCGTTGGAGCTTAACTAAAGTTAGGTTGATTGTTGGAGCTCAACTGAAGTTCGGCAGAGAAGTTGTAGCGTACTTGGAACTGTGGAACAAAACTGGGCAATTGGAACTGAATTCGTTGGACTGTTGGATGGTGGAACTAAAATCAGTTGAGAGGAGGCCCATAAAAGGGAGTCCAGGGGAGTCCAGTCTAATCCATCTCTCTCTTCTTCCCTCCTTTCCCCCCTCTTCTCTCTTCTCTGCTCCATATTTCCCCCTCTTTTATTCCTTTCTATTTCTCTTTTATTCCTCTCTATTCCTTTTTTATTCTTCTCTCTATTCCTCCTCTATTCCTCTTCTATTCCCCTTCTATTCCTCCTATATTCTTCTTCTATTCCTCTTCTATTCTCCTTCTATTTCTCTTCTATTCCTCTTCTATTCCCCCTCTTCTATTCCTTTTATGCTCCGTATTCTGGGTGTCTATCTTCTATCTCTCTTCTTCCCTGTTTCCACTCCCTTCCTAGTTTCCACTATCTTCCAACTCCCCGGAGTCCCTTAGAGCCTGTGCATAGAGGACAGGAGAGCACCAATTTAAAAATGAGTTAGTGTTGAAGTGTGGGAGGAAAGAGATGGTTTTTCAATCTTTTGTATTTCTCGTTCTACAATAAAAGAGTATATTTTTCTTTCTGCATTTATTTGTTCTCTTTTATTCATCATTTATTATGCTTTAATATTAGATTGAGGTTAGGGACAGCTCTTGCTTTTCGGAGATGCGCTGTGACCTATTACAGATATGGGGCATATCAAGAAAATAAGAGTTGGATACCTAGTACCTCCCAAAGATGCACCATGATCTGTTACAGGTATGGGGTATGCTAAGGGAAGATAGGTAAATCCCTAAATTCAATTACATTTCAATCATAAGAGAAATACAAATTGGTACACAATTACTCTTCCTCTCCTAAAAACTCACTCTCACTTGCTTCACTTTAGGAGTAGTTTATTTCTTGCTTACTTTTATTTTTCCACAACAACAATTATTTTTCTTTTCTTTTTAAATCATAACTTAGTCCTAAGGTCTCTGGAGATACGATCCCGACTCATCCTAGCTATAGAGTTGAGTTGGTGAATTATTTTTGACCGCCTATGATAGCGATCAAATTTTGGCACCATTGTCGGGGACCATAGGCACGGTTGTGATTTAAAAAAAAAATTAGAAAAAAAATTAGAAGTGGATTGCTCTGATCTAGGACCTTTGATTAAATATTCCAAAACCATCAGAATAATTCGATGAATTAGAGCAGTGCTAGGAACATGTATTTGAATAGTAGAATGGATAAGTTGTCCCATACCTTTAATCATCTACCAACTATTAGACACTCTTCCACTCCATTTTTTCCTACACAACAGGCATGCTCCACATATTCGAATCCAACTCATTTTGTGAGTGAATACCCAGCCATGTACCAATTCCCTGAGTCTAAGTATGACCAAGTTTATCAAGATCAAACTCATATAGCCTATAGACCAGGAGAAAACCTACACTTTAATGCTTACAACCAAGGTTAGGGGACTCAACCAGATTTATCGTGGCAACCTCATCTAGTGGTTACCCCGGTACCACAAAGACTTTTGTTCGTAGATGGATCATATTATGATTAGCCCTATCCATGTTATCGACCTTCGCCTAATTATAGCCTATCATTTTAAAAGAAGGTTCTGCAAGCTATAGATCAAATCGAGAAAATTGGTCAGACCCCACTTCTTCAACCGACCAACATAAAAGTCGATAGATTTGCCCAATATCAATAACCAATCATGCCTCAGTAGCAGTCTATCGTTGAGCTTATGAATCAAACTGACCAATTATTAGCTAAAATTAATAGAGAGGAGGTAAAAATACTACCTAGTCAGTCTGAGAGTAATTTAAAGGGACACTACCAAGTTGAAGATTCTAAGGATCCTTTAGTTTTTTCTGAATAATTAACCATAACTCTCGGGAATGAATTGGTCACAGAACAACCCTATACCATCATAAAGATCAATATAGATGATTCGATTGAGACAGTGAAATCAAACTGATGGGATGAATCACTTCCATCATCATCTTACTCACCAATTGTCCCCTTTCCAAGTGCCCTAGAATCATCAACTCCTTTTTATGGGATGGAAGAAGAAATTGATGATATGATGAAATTAATTGAGGATCCTCAAGAACCTCAACAGAATAACATAACAGGGAAAGCCATACCTCTAAGTTATTCCCAGAAGTCATTAGATCCCTACATGGCTCATTGTGAGGTAGATAATTCTAAAAAAATGAATATATCATAGAGAGGGATAATCTATTTGATACACCATATTTTAAACCCACCCCACTTTTGATTGAACAAGTTGAGCCAATACCTAGCCCCCGAATAGCTCCTCCATTAGAATCACCATCAGATTTAGAATTGAAACCATTTCCTGTCATACCTATCGATACCCTACCAGTGATCTCTAATTAGGAAGACCAAATAGTTGGTGTTCTAAAGATGCATGGATGGAATGTTTATGAAATGAGGAATAATGATCTTAAAAATTTTATAGCTGATTTCTCTATATTTGGCACTACTTTCGAGGATTGCCTCCAAAATCTATCTTTTATTATGAAACGATGTATGGAGACAGAATAACAATTAACTTGGACAAAGTGCTATCAGGAAAGGATGATGTTAAGACATATCATACCTGAGAATGGGATTATGATAGACCTTTCTAAAGATAGAAAAATTTTCAAACTCCCTCCCCCACTCTCGACCTAACACACACAATCCTTTACTAATTTTAAACCAAATTGTTATAAAGTTTTTAAATCTTTGTCTAGCATGCTTGCCTGGTATACTCTATGGATCAGGGTTAATCATCATCAAAAACTCTACGAACATTTTTCTACCATGATGACAAGGCCTCCTGATTGGTCCTATCTTCTAAAAATTTGGGCGAACGTACCCAAGTTCAATAATGCTCCCTTATAGCATTCGATTGAAGAAATTAAACTTAGTGCTGGTTGGAAAGTAACCCAGCAATCTTATCTTTCTTTTTTAGTATACTTACGGAACTTAGGTGGCAGAACAAGAACCCACTACTTCATGAAGCCCTCTTCAACTCCCAAAGCACATTCACTCCAGGTGTATTCTTTCCTATTATACCTCTTATTTTCTTTCTGTTGACTCTGTTATTGATTTTGATGATAAGCAAAATGTTTAAGTATAAGTTGAGTACTAATTATTTCTTTGAAGTATGTTTTTATAGAAAAAGGTGCTGATCAATTCAACAAAATTTGATTGATTGTCAAACAATGAAAAAGTCCCAATTATGAATGAAAGATCAGTTTAAAGTGGACTTTAGTAGTTGAAGAATGCTTAAAAGGATACAAGAATTCAACAAAATTTGGTTTCAGTAAAAGTTAAGGTGTTTTTGAAGAAATCTCAATCAAGTGTCGACTCATGATAGAAGAAGTGTCGACTCAAGCCAGTATGCAGAAAGAGTTTCAGAAGGCATGGCTAAAGTGTCAACTCATACTAGTCAAGTATCAACTCAAAGTGTTGACTCAAGGATCGACTGATCACCTAAGACTTTTTTGTTACAGAACTTGCTGAAGTTGAAGACTTGCTTGAAGTGTCGACACATGGATGTCAAGTATCGACTCAAAGTTTCGACTCACCAGAGTAAGTGTCGACTCATCTGAGAGTTTCAAAAAGTTTCATTGAAGATATTTGAACTATGTGTCGACTCATGGAATGCAAGTGTCGACCCTAAGTATTGACTCATAGCTTAAAGAGTCAACACTTAGAGTTCTGGAAATAGTAATGGCTAGTTTTTCAAACACAAAACTTGTTCCTCTTGGCTCCCAATGGCTAGTTTTTCATGTCCAATAGCCATAAATCGACTTTGAGACCTTGAAAAGGTATTTAAATGATTCAAATCAAATCTAAACACAAGTAGAATCAAGAGGATTAAGAGAGGAACACCAAGAAAAAGAAAAAGCAAGTGCATTCACTCAAATTCATTGAGAGCAACTACCTTCAAGCAAAAAGAAGTCCCCAAGCATTCAAGTTCAACCTTCTTAAGCATTAATAGATGCTTCATCAAGTTGAAGACAGCACTACATCAAAGCTTCAAAAAGATATCCGCTTTTATTAGAAAACTTTTATTGTTTCTTTACTTCAAACTTATTCTTGTTATGAAGGTTTTTGGTTAGTCTATTGAAAACCAAGGAGGTTGTTGGTTAGCCTTGAAAACTAATTAGGTTCTTGGTTAGCCCGCAAAATCAAGGAAGGTTATTGATGAGCCTTAAAACCAATTAGGTTCTTGGTTAGCCTGGAAAACTGATGCGGCACGCATATGATTAATGTTTTGAATATGGGGTTTGTAGAGTAATGAAACCTAATTATACTTAGCATTGTACTCATCTTAATAAGATTTAAGGATTATATGAAAAGGGACTATTACATGATTAGACACAACTCTAAAACTAAGAAGGAAGAAGATCTAGACAATAGAGGCTAATGATTGAGGACTTACCTTGATGAGTTTTCCAACCTTCCTATGATTCAAAACTTGAAACTACTGATGCTCTGGACTGGAGAACTTGGATAACAGTGATCAGAACCCTAGACTTGGGCTTCAGCTTGTTTGTTCATTGTCAAGGGGAACCCTGTTCACAACTCAAGGACTTCGAAGGACCCTGCAATGAAGATCAAAGTTAAGGTTGAAGGATGCAAACATAAAGAAGGGATGGGAGAACTTGTGAACAAAGAAAAGATAATTGAGAAGATCTGGCCGACTCCAATGCCTTTGCCTTGAGCTTGGATGATGAATTGCTAGGGAAGAGAGTGGCTTTGGGCGTGGAAGAAGAAGATAGGAAAAATTTTACACATAAAACTCAAGACAACTTCACTTCAAACTTCATTCATTTCCAAAATAAATCTCTTTTACAATGGACGTCCAAGGCTTTTAATAGCCTCACAAAGCTAGCTTTTGAAATTTAAAAACTCCCCAAATCGAGGAGGATTACAAGGGGCGTTGGAGGATTTGGTGGAGAGTTTGGAGGGATGTGGGGGGGTTGGAGGATTTGGTGGAGGACTTGGAGGGATGTGGCCAACCTCCTTGAATTTGAATCTCCCTTGTTGGTGCCCAAAGGGTGATGAGGTGGCTGGTGAAGTGGCACCAGATGACGTGGCATGGTGAGGTGGTCTTCTACTTGGATAAGAATGACATGTGGCACCCAGTGGTCCTAGTTGATGGTCATTTTCTCTTGCTTGGTTGATGTGTCTTCTCTTCTTCATGTGGTCAAATTCTGGGGTCTAGAATTTGAGACTTATTGCTGGCTTTTATGGCTTTAAGACTTGATTAGACTTAACTCAACTGAATTAGACTTAACTCAACTGAACTGACTTGACTGACCTAGACTTTAAAACTTGAAATGGACTTACAGGAAATGAAATTTTAAAAGTAATTACAGGACTCAATAAACACTCTTGATTTGAAACTCAAAATTAATTACAGGACTCTTGAAAAGGAAATGACTCTTGAAAATAAAATATTTTTGAACTAAAGGATACAAGGTAACCTAATTATCTTCGATCCAAATTGGGATAAGGCTAACCTTGTTGGAGTGAAGTTTCTTTCGGCTTCTGGTGTCCACACCAAAAACCAAGTGAGATTTTGACTTGTGAGTCTTATGAAAATAAGTCGGGTTTGATTAGTGAGCCCAGAAAATTAATCGACTATAATCGATTAAGATTATAGTAAATTTCCAAGTGAGACTTGGGGAGTGGATGTAGGTGCATTGGAAAGCACCGAACCACTAACTTACTTTGTATTTGTGATTGCTAGCCTCTTTAATTTGCTCTTATTTTTATTACTTTTGTATTTCCACTGCATACTCACTAAGAGCACTTTATACTTGCATTTAAGTTTTTTAGAAATCCAATTTACCCCCCCTCTTAGGTTGCTTACTAGGCAACAAGTGGTATCAGAGCCCTATTCTCAGTGTATAGGTCTAACCGCCTTGAGTAAAGATCTATGGCAGTCCTTATTGGTACTAGTGTAGTTGAGGGACAAGCCTCAAATAGACCTCCATATTACAATGGAACAAATTATACTTATTGGAAAACCAAAATGAGAATTTATATGCATTCAATTGATTATAATTTGTGGAAGTTTCTCTTTTGTGCATTAGATCCTAGTGAGTTTAATAGAATTTCTACATGAACATCTGCCAAGAAAATATGAGACACACTTGAAGTTATCCATGAGGGTACTGATCAAGTGAAGAACACTAAAGTAAATATGTTAGTGCACACTTATGAAATGTTCCGAATGGAACCAAATGAATCTATCACTGACGTGTATACTAGATTCTCAAACATAGTAAATGGCATGAGAAGTTTAAGAAAAATTATGTCTAATACTGATCTTGTCAACAAAATTCTTAGGTCACTTTTAACTTCATGGGATCCAAAGGTGACCACCATACAAGAAGCAAAGGATGTTGATAAATTACCCTTTGAGTAGCTAGTGGGATTGCTCATAACTTATGAGCTAAATTTAAAGCAAAAAACTATGGATATGGATAAAAAAAAAGGGGATAGCCTTCAAGTCTACTATTCAAGAAGAATCCTCAAATGAAGAATCTGAAGAAGAAGAAGATGAGAGTGAGGAAGCACTTTTAACAAAGAAATTTAGAAAATTTATGAAAAGAAGGAAGTTCCCTTACAAGAAAAGGTTCCAAACAACTAAAGAGAAGGGAAAAGAAAAGGAAAAAGAAAAGCAAAAAGAAGAAAAAGATACCTACATGCTTTGAATGCAAGAAGCCCGGACACTACAAATTTGACTATCCTCTCCTAAAGAAATTAAGAAAAAAGCTTAGGAAGAAAGCTTTTATGGCAACCTGGAGTGATAGTGAGGACTCCAGCTCAGAGGAAGAACAAGCTGAAATTGTAAATCTATGTCTCATGGCACATCAAGAATAAGAAGAGATAATTTCTGATACTGAAGTAGATTTTACCTTTGATGAATTAAAAAATGCTTTCGATGAATTAGTACATGATTACAAACTGATTTTATCTGAAAATAGAAAATTGAAAAGGCATGCAAATAGTTTTTCACATGAAAACATTTATTTGTTAAATGAAGTTAGTAAATTGAAAAATAAACTTGATGTTTTAAAAAAGAAAATTAATGCTTTAACAAGGAAAAATGATGTTTTGAAAAGATCTAAAACTATAATTTCAAATGGTGATCTTTTAAAGAAAAATAAAGATTTAGAAATAGAAAATAAAAATTATAAAAATGAACTTGATAAAATGAAACCCTTTATTGAAAAGTTCACTTATAGTTCTGAAAAACTAAATCTTCTTTTAAACAACCGAAGAGTTATTTTTAACAAAAAAGGATTAGGATACAAACCTCAAAAATAGCAAAAATATCTGATAAACTTTTTGTACCTGCATCATCAAGCATTACATGTTTTTCATGCAAAAAACAAGGTCACAAAGTTTTTCAATGTAACATAAGAAAAATCAATATTTTTGGAAAGGTTTGGGTTTCAAAAGGAACCAATTTATGTACTAATCCAAAAGGATCCAAGTTGGCTTGGATACCTAAAAATAAAACTTGATTTGTTTTACAGGTGTGTCTTGCAACCAAGAAAAATAAAAGACTATGGTATCTTAATAGTGGTTGCTCAAGGCACATGATGGGAGATGTAAAGCAATTCATTTCTCTTGAAGCAATAAATAGTGGGATTGTGACCTTCGATGATAATGATAAATGAAAAATTATTGGTATTGGTAAGGTTCACATCTCACCTTCTACTTGTATTAGTAATGTACTCTTAGTTGAAAGTTTAAAGCATAATTTTTATGTATTAGTCAATTTTGTAATAAAGGTTTTCAAGTTATTTTTAAATCATCTTTTTGCATGATTGCTAGTCCTGATAAAAATGGAGTAAAATACATTGAAAAGAGGCATGGTAATATTTATTTGGTAGATTTAGATAATCTATCCTTACCTAATGGAGAATGCCTAGTTGCAATGAATTCTACTAAAGATATGACTCGTTGGCTTTGGTGTAGAAGACTAGGACATGTTAGTATGTACTTACTTTCAAAACTTTGGAAAAAAAATTTAGTAAGAGATTTGCCAAAACTTAATTTTGAAAAAGATAGAGTTTGTCAAGTTTGCCAATTTGGAAAACAAGTTAAAACATCTTTCAAACCTAAAGATTTTGTTACTACTAGTAGGCTACTAGAATTACTCCATATGGATCTCTTTGAACCAACTAAAACATCCAATCTAGGAGGCAAGATATATGGATTGGTTATAATGGATGATTTTTCAAGATTACATGAAAATTCTTTCTTGATTATAAAGATGAATCTTTTTCAGTATTTGTGAAGTTTTACTGAAAGATTTCTAATAAAAAAGGTACTTTAGTTATTTGCATGCATAGTGATCATGGTTCTGAATTTGAAAATCAAGATTTCAAAAATTTTTGTAATGAAAAAGGTATTGAATACAATTTTTCTGCACCTAGAACACATCAACAGAATGTGATAGTAGAAAGGAAAAACCATAGTTTATAAGAAATGGCACGTACCATGCTTTGTAAAAATGATTTGCCAAGATATTTTTGGGCTGAAGCAATTAACACTGCTTTTTATATTTTGAATCATGTTTTAATTCGTCCTATTTTAAAGAAAACTCCTTATGAACTTTGGAATAAAAAAAAAATAACTTTAAAGTATTTTTGAGTTTTTGGTTGTAAATATTTCATTTTAAATAATGGTTAAGATAATCTTGAAAAATTTGATGCCAAGTCTGATGAAGGTATCTTTCTAGGATATTCTACATCAAGCAGGGCATACAGAATTTTTAACAAAAGAATCCTAGTTGTAAAGGAGTCTGTACATGTAGTTTTTGAAGAGTCTACTGACAAACCCTCTAGGAAAGAGGATACATCTGATGCATGTACAGGTGCTGAAAAGTTAAAGAAGCTAACATTGGAAGATCAACCCTCGTAACAAAGTGAAGAAGATCAAGATAAATGTGAAGGAGAAGAAGCCATACAATCTACACCAAAGCATCAAGATCTACCTAAGGAGTGGAGGTATGCTCATGGACATCCTATGAAATTAATCCTAGATGATCCATCTAAAGGGGTAAGAACTCGATCTTTAATTAGAAATGAATGTGATTATATTGCTTTTGTTTCTCAAATAGAACCAAAATATTTTGAAGATGCTGAAAAAGATCCTAACTGGATAAATGCTATGTAAGATGAACTAACTCAGTTTGATATAAATAATATTTGGACATTAATAGAAAGACCATCTAACATTTCTATTATTGGCACGAAATGAGTATTTAGAAATAAATTAGATGAAAATAAAATTGTTACTAGAAATAAAGCTAGGCTAGTTGCCAAAGGCTACAATCAGGAGGAAGGAATTGATTTTAATGAAACTTTTGCTCCTGTTGCTAGACTTGAGGCAATTAGACTACTATTAGCATTTACTTGTTTTATGAACTTTAAACTTTTTCAAATGGATGCAAGAGTGCTTTTCTGAATGGTTTTATAATTGAAGAAGTTTTTGTTGAACAACCACCTAGTTTTGAAAATTATGCACATCTTGATTATGTTTATAAATTGCACAAAGCACTTTATGGTTTAAAGTAAGCACCCCGAGCATGGTATGAAAGACTCAGCAAGTTTTTGATTGCAAATGAATTTTCTAAAGGCCATGTTGACACAACCTTATTTCTAAAGAAAAAAAAATGATGATTTATTGGTAGTACAAATCTATGTTGATGATATTATTTTCGGTACTACTAATGAAATCCTTTGTCAAGAGTTTGCTAAGCTTATGCAAGATGAGTTCGAAATGAGCATGATGGGAGAACTCATTTTCTTTCTCGGACTCCAAATCAAGCAAACCAAAGATGGAATCTTCATCAACCAAGCTAAGTATACAAGAAAAATCTTAAAGAAGTTTGGAATGGACACTACTAAGTCAATAGGTATACCCATGAGCCCTTCTTGTAAACTTGATAAAGATGAACATGGTAAGTCTGTTGATCAAAAATTATATAGAGGTATGATTGGCTATTTATTATATTTAACTGCAAGTAGACCTGATATTATGTTTAGTGTCTGTATGTGTGCTAGATATCAGTCTGATCCTAAAGAGTCTCATCTATTGGCTATTAACTGCATATTTAGATACTTAACTAGTATAATTGATATTGGTCTATGGTATTCTAGAAATTCTTCTTTGATTTAATTGGATTTTCTTATGCTGATTTTGCTGGGGTAAACTTGATAGAAAAAGTACTAGTGGAACTTGCTAATTTCTTGGAGTTAACTTAATCTCCTAGTTTAGCAAGAAATAAACTTCAGTTGCACTATCCACAGCTGAGGTTGAGTATATTACAGCATGAAGTTGTTGTGCTCAAATCTTGTGGATTAAGCAACAACTTAAAAATTTTGAAATTAAATTAATTAAAATACCCATAAAATGTGATAATACTAGTGCAATATACTTAACTAAAAATCATGTTTAGCATTCTAGAAGCAAGCATACTGAAATTAGGCATCATTTTATTAGAAATCATATTGAAAATAATGATATTATACTTGAATTTATTTCACTGAATTGCAATTAGCTGATATATTGACTAAGCCTCTCCAAGAAGATCGGTTCAGTATGATTAGAAGAGAGCTTGGGGTCATCAATCCTTTTGTTTAAAAATTCTACTCTTTGACCCATGAAAGATCAATTTAGATTTCAATCATATTTAATTTTCTTGAATTTCACCATAATTTTATTGATTTTGATCAATGCTTCATTTTTTGTTTTCTTCGATTTTAAGTTGAAGTGTCGACACTTGTAAGTGTCGACACTTGGCCTTGTATCGTGAGTCAACACTTGGATGGCGATAGACCGAGATAAAAAGACACTTGGCCCTGTATCGTGAGTCAACACTTGGATGGCGATAGACCGAGATAAAAACCAGAAATGAGATATTTTTATGATCTTTTCTTTTCCAAATTGAGTCGACACCTGCCCTAATTGTGTTCTATCCACTTCTTCCTTCCAATTTTCAACTCCAACCCTCTTAAATTCATGTTTGGGACAGTTTTTGATTTGATTTTTGGCATTTTCCCTCTTCCATTTCGTTCTTGGACCGTTAAAGCCATAGATTTCCTCTCCTCTTGTACTTCAATCCTTGATTCTATGGAATGGGGCCTAGGAAGCAAGTTGTCCTTCATCCTCGGCCATCCAATCAAGAAGATGAAAGAAGAACAAAGGCCAAACATAAAGCCAGTGATCATCGGAGGATGCCTTGTGGACTTCATGTTCATCGACCAGCAGCATTTTCGGATAGGCCAATGGCTCAAGGATGCTGGTTTGGTTCTATTTTGCTCTTTGATTAAGAGATTTTATCCATGCTTGATTAGAGAGTTCTATGGTTCATTAGCCTGAGGTAGTGATGGATGGGTCGCACAGGTCCGTGGCAGAGATGTCCCAGTGATAGCAGAGATTCTGAGCAGAGTATGGGACATACCCATGACAGGTCTGCGGTTGATAGCTTGGCAGATAGGTTCAGTGGTCTCCGTTGTGTCTTCAAGACAGATGACTTACTTGAGGGAGCCACTATGGTAGCTTCGAGACTTCTAGCTGAGATGAGGTTGTTGCATCATATCGTAACTCGGATCCTTCTATCGAAGACCAGTCATTTCAACTTCATCACAGAGAGAGAGAGCTACTAGTGCTGGTGTCTCTGGTTTAGCACACTCCTGTATGCCTACCGGTATTCATGGTACATCAGATAATGGAGGTATCTATGAGTTAGAGACTATGTTTACCCTACGAGATGGGCTTGACTTTGCTCTTTAGTGCTTACAGTGTTATTATGAATGATGAGCCCTACCATATGTTATTGCACACTGATGTCTATGACATCAGATCTCTTCACTGGATAGGGTATCAGCTAGTCAGAGGCCAGTGGAGACGACGAGTATCAGGTCAGGCTGTTGACGAAGATGAAGATCTCGCAGAGGAGGAGAGCCTATTTTTGGGTGAGGCAAGACCTTCAGAGACACACATTGACATGCCTAAGATTCAGCCTGAGCCTTCAGCATAGCCAGAGCCTGCTCCTCAGCCCGAGCCAGCACGATCAAATATTCCAGGAGCTTCTGAGAGTCTTGAGGATAGAGTCGCTTATTTTGAGACAGAGATTATGATCATTTGTCAGCGAGTCGACAGTTTTATTATGGAGACTAGAGAGAGCTACTGAGGTTTGAGAGATGGGATCTCTGCCATTCTGTCTGCTTTGAGTAGACCCTCTTCTAGGAGTGTTCTCGTTTCTTCCACCTTAGCTGATTTTGCTCCAATTCCACCTGCTCTAGGATCAGACATTGATGGTGATCATGATGATGATGTAACTGACTCTGACAAGTTTGACTTTCTAGATGTGATGACAGAGCCAGTGTCGGAGACAGCAGCCGACCCTCCTAGGAGTCTAATTCATGATCCATTGAGTTCATCCTTCCAAACTCCTATCCTACCCACACCTCCTTCTAAACCAGCTGATCATTCTACCATTCCTATACTCGCACCTATCATTTTTTCAATTGATACACCTATTATTGATACACCTGTTGTTGATTCTCCATCATTGCATACATCTTCCCTTATCCAGGAACTAGGATTTTATACTCATGGTTTCCATCATCTTGATTCCAGTCCTTTATTTGATCATACACCACATCCTACAGTTTTCGAGACTGTCACTCCGATCAGTTCTTCTCCGGCTGCTGACATAGCTTCTACCTCTTCTGTTCTAGCTAAAGGGAGGACTTATGTTAGACGCAGAGGATGAGGTTGTCATGTTCTATCCAGATCGACCAGGACTCGTTTTCATGGTCTTCGATCTATGTGGCCTTAATCTCGTTCTTCTACTGATACCGAATCGATCGAGATTGGATCCTTAGATAATGATGATGATGCTTAGATAGTTTCAATATTTAGATAGTTTATATTTCTGCACTTGTTGTATATTTCTTTTGATATTTATTTACTCTTATGTGTCAATCTTGTATCAAATGAATGAAATATTTACTTCTACTTCATATTATGACTTTGAATGAATGAAATGCATTACTTAACTTCAGTGATTTAATATTCTCATATTTATGTTCGCTTTGATTGCCTTCATCCTTCCTTTTTTAATGATAACAAAAAGGTGGAGAAATGAGTATAAATGTGAATGATGAAATAAGAGATAACTTTTTAAAATTTGAAAATTTTTGTTCATTAAGTGAGGGGGAGTAATCTCTCCTTTGAATTGGAAAATTTGTTTTGCTAAAATTTTCATGTCCAATTCTTACTTTTAAATGCTTAAATTTCAGCTTACTATCGTTTAAAAATCTTCAAAAATCAATTTTATAGATCATCTCCTCAAGGAGAGTATCTATACTCTTCACAATATTCTATTGCTGAATTTATTACTCTTGAGCATGTTTTCTTTAGAGTATCATGATACATGAATTTATTTTTTATATGTGTTTTAAACTCTGATACTCTTAACACAAATCAGTTTCAAAAAAGAATTTTAAAATTTATAATGAACATCTTTTTTGGTATTTCAATACCTATTACAATAAGCTTTATGCACATCAAAAAAAATTTAAAAAAAGCTTATATATAATTTATACTTAAAGGTTTTGTCATCATTAAAAAGGAGGAGATTGTTGACTCCGTTATTGATTTTGATGATAAGCAAAATGCTTAAGTATAAGTTGAGTACTAATTATTTCTTTGAAGTATGTTTTTATAGAAAAAGGTACTCATCATTCAACAAAATTTGATTGATTGTCAAATAATGAAAAAGTACCAACTATAGATGAAAGATCAGTTTAAAGTGAACTTTGGTAGTTGAAGAATGCTTAAAAGGATACAAGAATTCAACACTATTTGGTTTCAGCAAAAGTTAAGATGTTTTTGAAGAAATCTCAGTCAAGTGTCGACTCATGACAGTAGAAGTGTCAACTCAAGCCAGTACGCAGAAAGAGTTTCAGATGGCATGGCTGAAGTATCGACTCATACCAGTCAAGTATCGACTTAAAGTGTCGACTCAAGGATCGGCTCATCGCCAAAGACTTTTTTGTTACAGAACTTGCTGAAGTTGAAGACTTGCCTGAAGTGTCGATACATGGATATCAAGTATCGACCCACTAGAGTAAGTGTCGACTCGTCTGAGAATTTCAGAAAGCTTCATTGAAGATATTTGAACTAGGTGTCGACTCATGGAATGCAAGTGTCGACCTTAAGTATCGACTCATAGCTTGAAATATCGATACTTGGAGTTCTGGGAACAGTAATGGCTAGTTTTTCAAATACAGAATTTGCTCCTCTTAGCTCTCAACAACTAGTTTTTTATGTCTAACAGCCATAAATCGACTTTGAGACCTTGGAAAGGTATTTAAATGATTCAAATCAAATCTAAACATAAGTAAAATCAAGAGGATTAAGAGAGGAACACCAAAAGAGAAAAAGCAAGTGCATTCACTCAAATTCATTGAAAGCAACTACTTTCAAGCAAAAAGAAGTCTCCAAGCATTCAAGAGCTTTCAAGAGCATTCAAGTTCAACCTTCTTGAGTATTAAAAGAGGCTTCATCAAGTTGAATATAGCACTATATCAAAGCTTCAAAGAGATATTCGCTTTTATTAGAAAGCTTTCCTTATTTTTTTACTTCAAATTTATTCTTGTTGTAAAGGTTTTTGGTTAGCCTATTGAAAAACCAAGGAAGTTGTTGGTTAGCCTTGAAAATCAATAAGGTTTTTGGTTAGCCTGCTAAACCAAAGGAAGTTGTTGGTGAGCCTTAAAACCAAATAGATTCTTAGTTAGCCCAGAAAATCAAGTGAGGTTTTGACTTGTGAGCCTTGTGAAAACAAGTCAGATTTGATCAGTGAGCTTGGAAAACTAATCGGCTATAATCGGTTGAGATTATAGTGAATTCCCAAGTGACCCTTGGGGAGTGGATGTAGGTGCATTGGAAAGCACCGAACCACTATACTTACTTTATGTTTGTGATTGCTTGTCTTTTTAATTTGCTCTTATTTTTATTACTTTTATATTTCCGCTGCATACTCACTAAGAGCACTTTACACTTGCATTTAAGTTTTTTAGAAATCCAATTCACCTCTCCTCTTAGGTTGCTTACTGGGCAACACTTTCTTATTCCATTGAGGATAATATCGATTAAGTTAGGGGGAGAGATAAACTTGACTTGCTTAGATCTTTAAGAACGGTTAGAAATGATCATGTTATGTGTACCTAATTATTGTCTCAAATTGGAGTTACATAGGCACCTTAATCAATGATTGATTAATGGTCTAGATAATGCTAGAGATGCTGAGAGATAAATTATTAAAGAAATTCAATAAATGACAGAGTTTAGATCATAAATAATTTAATGGAGTAATTCCAAAACCTTCTGACCATTGATCTTAATAAAGAATCTACTTTATGGGGGTATAAATCAAAAGATCAAGTATGCTAAAGTTTTTTCCTTGAAAAAAAAGAAAAAAAAGTTAATCCCGCCTCACAGCTTTGCTTAAACTCTTACTGGATAACCGGGCCCCGTCACCTAGTTAAGCATTGTGGTTCACATCAAAAGGTAAGAAGGTCAAGAAATCTATTAAGTAATGGTACCTTCCTGAGTAACCGGGCCCCTTCACCTAAGTAAGCATTATGGTTATGTTGACTCTGATCTTGATTTTAAAGATTAATAAAATATATAAGTATATATGAGTACTAATTATATTTTTAAGTGTATTTATCGAATCTTAGTACTTATCCATGTTGAATGAAAAAATACATGCTTTTAGTTAAAGAAAGTCCTTAAATTAATGAAAAATCAAGTATATGAACTTTGGAATTAATATGGAAGAACTTGAAGAGGCTAAAAATCAATTTTAGAGAAGTTTCAACAGTTTCAGCATTGGCACACTCAAGTGTCGACTCAAGGCTTGAGAATAAGAAAAATACAGAACTATGAAAATCCAGAATTTTTGTCTTGAGCTGACCCAAGTGTCGACTCAAAGAAACCAAGAATCGACTCATAGAAATCAAGTGTCGACTCACAGAACTCTAGTGTCGACTCACCAAATTCAAGTGTCGACACTTGGAGTAACGGCTTGTTTTTCAGAAGTACAGAATTGATTCCAACTTACTTCAAATGGCTAGTTTTTTATCCCTAACGGTCATAAACGGTCATCTATGGTTTAGAGAGCTATATAAACACCAAAAATCAAATGGGAAAGTAATCTTTTGATGAAATTATTGAATATCCTCAAGGATTCAAGAGTTGAGTGGTTCGAGCCTTCAAGCTTCCAAAGATTTTTGATCCAAGTCCACAACATCAAGCTTCATTCAAAGGCTTTAACAAATTGAAGACAAGCTTCTTCAACATCATCCAAGGATTTCAAAGAGATATTTGCTTTATTTAAGAAAGCTTTTATTGTATTCTTTTCATATTGTGCTTACTTTGTTTATTAAGACTTTTGGTGAGCCTTGGAAAACCAAAGAGGTTTGTTGATGAGCCTTATGTGAAAACCAACAAGGTTGTTGGTAAGGCTTTGTATCAAAACCAACTAGGCTATTGGTGAGCCCGTAAAACCATCGGAGGTTGTTGGTTAGCCTAAGTTATAAAACCAACAAGGGGTTTTGACTTGTGAGCCTGGAAAAATAAGTTGGGTTTTGATTAGTAAGCCTGGAAAACTAATCGACTGTAATCTTGGTGATTATAGTGAAATTTCCAAGAAAAACTTGAGGAGTGGATGTAGGTGCCTTGGAGTGCACCGAATCACTATAAACTTGTTATATTTATGTGATTGCTTTTACTATTACATTTACTTTATAATTTATGCTGCATATTATTTTGAAACATACAAACACTTTGGCAAAACACAAGCACTCAATTGCAATTAGCACATACTTGTTGAAATAGTTCAAAAAGTTTTTATAAAACCCAATTCACCCCCCCTCTTGGGTTGCTTTATCACTGGGCAACAGGTTCGCATAAAAAAGGGAGAATACTAATACTTAAGAGGCTTGGACATGATACTATATTTAAAAAAAAGAGAAAAATCGGCTGGCAAAAAGATACTTCACTAAATCCCTAGAAAGTTAGAGGATTCAAAGAGTGAGGTAGAAAATCGACAAAAGAAGAACTCTAGAAATTTTTATGGGCTTTACCCAACCACTACATGAGTTGAATTAATAATCTGATGAAGTATCTCAGTAGTGATCTGATTAGGTATCATCTACCTTTAGGGCTGCTTAGCTTAACATCCATTCAAGGATAAGTTGATATACATGAATAATCTATCTACTTTACTCGATGACGAGCAAAGTTCAAGTTGGAGGGTGTGATAACTATGTTATACACATATATTAAAATATTAATTTAATAATCAAATTATCTTTATTTCTTTAAAATTAATACTTTTATATATCATTTGCAGCAAAGGAGAGCGCCAACATGAAGAGCTCAATTTATAGGTTTCAAAGAAACAAGTTTGAAACGAATCAGGCTAAAAATAAATCCAAAATTGATTTTTGAAGGATTTATAAAAGAAATTGCATGAAATTTGGAGTAGCCGGTCCACCATGGATCGGCCGCTCGGTCTATAGCGTGCCTAGTGATCCACGAGCAGCCATTATCACGGTCCACAGAATAGAGCCGTGGACCACGAAGCTTTGTTTGCACTGAAACTTGCAGGGCTCCTTCCCCATCGCCACCCAAGTCTCCAGTGCCTCCTTTGCCGGCTGGAGAAGTATCCCTTGACCGTAAAAATGGCCAGAAAAGCTGACGGTTTCCTCCTCATTCTTCATTGCTATTCCATAATTTTTGTGGCTGGAAAAGCTGCCGGCGCCGCCCCCTCGCCGTCGAGAAGGTCCCTAAAGAATGGAGAAGCCGCCATCGAGCTGACACCATCTTCTTCTTCCTATCCTTTCGATTCCAAGAAAATCCACCAAGCCATCCAAAATCCAAACCGTCACCCCTCTCCACTCTGTTCGGTCTCCCGGTCATAGGCTTCTTCCTCCTACTTGAGATCCCGTCGTCGGCCTTCTGCACCACCGACCACTTTCTTGTTGATTCGAGCTTCGAACTGCTCCATCTTCTTCTCTATTGGGAAATAATTGGATCATTGGGATGCAGTTAGATCGGGAGTTAGAACTTCGTTGGGTTTGTTGAATGATCTAGAGACCGTTG